>OZ020267.1:122742817-123986567 GCA_963971225.1 Melieria omissa
TGCTTTATCAGCAACCGCACATTAGTGGACTTTCCGGAGAAGCTCTCACCCGAGAACACAACATGCTGCGCTTCCTTGTGGTGCAACATGTCCTGGTAGGCAATGTCGGCGACCGCGAAAATATGTGGAGAATTCTCTGAACGAGACTTGAACCTGTACTTGGCATGGAACTGCAAGTAAAATACATATGAAAATATCGTGAGCCAGTCGCTTTTGTAGGTAAAAACTCACCTCATCAGGGAATTCGTTCTGCAAGTCGTTTGAGTTTAGAGACAGCAAAATATCGCCAATGAAGCTATACGACCCACCCAGTTCCATACGACTTCTCAGCGAGTCCAAAATAGCCTCCTCGGTCGGATTTTCAATTGCCGCCAAGTCTTCCGGGTACATGCGTTCCGGCTTGCCGTCGAAACGTTTAATGTAGCCCATATCAACGAAGATCTCCGGCTCCTTATATATGGACTGCGCATCGCGACAGAACACCAACAGCTCACGTATGTCCGCTTGCATCTGCATAAAAATGGCAAATTTTTCAATACGCTGACATTTTGCTGAATCTTGTGCTGCATACCTCATCCTCATTTTCGAAGAGCTCCGTCAGAAAAGGATGCTCGACCATTTCAACCATCATTGGGCGATTTTCGGCATTCTTCTCCAAGCACTCCGAAATGAAATCGTTGATCTGCTGCGACCAGTTGGTCGGTCGCATCAGAGTCGGCGGTGGATTGCGCACAATTTGGAACATGGCGCGCGTTGGGTGCATGTCGGCAAAGGGAGGCTTGCCATCGGCCAGCTCAATGGTGGTAATGCCAAGCGCCCAAACGTCGGCGCGTGATGTAATCTCGGGTTCCTCTACAAAGCGAGACATATTCATATTGAATCGAAGGCAATTTTACTGCGGAAATACCCACTAGCATCCATTGCTGTAACAACTTCGGGAGCCATCCAGCAGGGAGAGCCAATGCATGTGCCGCGCTTGCCCATTGTCGAGTCGACTTGACGAGACAGGCCGAAGTCGCAGAGCTTAACACGCCCATCCTTCGTGAGAAGAATATTGTCGCCACGGATATCGCGGTGCATGACGTGATTGCGATTTAATTCGATGGCGCCACGACAAGTCTCGCGAATAATATACGCAATATGCTCCTCGCGCATGCGACGCTCCAAGTTCTGCAGCTTGTTGACCATATCCACCGCCGTACCACCACCGCAATACTAACAGACAGGGCATATGCAATGTGAAAAGGATAGTTACATAGGTGTCTAGGTAAGTAAATCGAGAACAACATCGTAGTCGGGCTTTGTACAAGTCAGCGGCTTACCTCCATAACGAACCAGATCTCATCGGGAGCATTCGCCTTGGACAACTTATAGACGCCATAGAATTCCGGCAAGTTGGGACTGCTGCAGTAGTCGCGCAGCGTGCGGTACTCTTCTTCGATGGACACCTGGTGCTCTTCGTCGTAGTGCTGGATTTTCAAGGCGACCATGCGATCATTTTCGAGCTCCTTTGCGCGAAACACTTTCGCGTTGACACCTTGCGCGATCTCCTCGTAGATTTCGAATTTGTCCGTGGGATCCGGTAATTGTGTGTACGGCAGATACATGTTTTCGCTCGCAATTATATACCAAAGGCCGAATTGATTTCAAGCATTGGCTTGTGCAGTCAAAGTTTGATGTGGTTTTGTTGGTAGTTTAGAAATTACGAATTTTAACCGAACTGTAAATATTTGTTAACGTTAAAATTCCGCCACATACGCGACAAGTCTTGCTGGCTCAGAAAACGTGTATGAAATGATTTGCATTCCGGAATAGGAGAAATTGAATGAGTGCATTCAATGGAGAACAATTATCTGCGAACAAATCGCATTAGAAACAGGCGAATTGCATAAAACGCATGAGGAAACCTTAAAAGAGACGGCCATGGAAGTAGAAGGTTTTCGGAGACGAGAGCGAAAGCAACCCCTAAACTAATTAAACCATTGCGAATACTTAGAAAGGTTGTGAACGTTGCTAGAAGACTGTTTCGAATCAGATGTTTGAAAGAATTTTGCAATGCTTGAAGAGTGACCATCAAGAGTCCAAAAATTGGTGCATCAATAATGAGCCAAGGGAGACATGTTTGATACAACCAAATTCAGTAAATTCAGTCGACCTGATATTAATGGTTTTTAAAGATAAAAGGTAAATATTTAAGGAACAACATCACAAATATGTAGAACTTTAAAAATTATATCAAATCACAAGGTTCATAGTCACAATTTTGATTCAATTTCATTTTGATTCGACAAAGATGGATTGATTGTATTTTATATATAGCACATGTATGTACATAAATCGACTATGGAGCGCGCACTTCGCTATATATGTTAGCTTTACATATTACATATTTAAGTGTAAGCGATTACAGAATGAACACTGCTTAATATGCTTCAATAGCCATTTTCGAAAGAGAATTTATTGACTCATTTGTTTGAACTTTTAATGCATTTAATTGAAATCCTTCACACCAGTTGGGAGCAATTCACAGATTGTCTTATGCCGACACAGCTGAGTACATCAGGCTCACCTACCACAATAAGCTATGATATAGAATCAATCGAACCTATGCCAAAAACACACCCACTACATGACCGAACCCTATACATTATGTGAGCCAATAAGTTAGTATTGCAATGTGGACGTCCACTAACCCTTATTTATTTCTCAGTTGTTTGAGTACGGACATTAACTTTCACTTTGCCGAATAGACATTTATAAAATGTGCCTCGCCCTGGAGGTTCGAAAGTATCCTTATAGCGCGATTCCGAGTCTGAGGTATGGTTCTGAGGCAATGCACAGTACGACTGCTCAGCTACAGTATCCCAAACAAGATGTAACCGTCCAAATGTGCAGCTCTTCAAGCTGCAGAACACGAACTGAAAATTTTGTCCAAGCCACAAATGGAATTGAGCTCAACTATGCCAGAGGAAATCCCGCAAGTGTGCCGACCAAATAAGCTGCAAGTGGATTCGCTGAAAACAATTGAAGCAAATGCTGATTTTCGGAATGGCTGTATCGATTGCCTTGAGTCTGGGTTGGTGTGTGGTGTTCGCGGAAAGGCGGCTCTTTGGTTTCACGTCTCGCCTGAGCTGATGTGTCAAACTGGTGGCCGCAGTCTGAGACAGTTTGGGTTAATTGAATTATCGGGTGGGACGTTTGCAGTGCTTGGGCCACAGGGCTGTCCGGCTGCTTTGCGCAGATTTCACAGCGATCTGAATTTTGTTTTTCCTTTTGAAACAGAGATGATAGTCAGATTAACGGTTTAGTGGGAATGTCGAAGAGTTAAAAGGCTGGAATTTTCTTTCGGAAAATGAGCGTTGGCCCGCTCACACACGAGAGAGAGCGCAGATGTGTGCTAACTGGACACATTCACGTGCCCCGGATATTGCATAATTATCAGCAATTAGTGGTGGTAATTGTTGGTAGTTGTCTTTATTTACAGTTGTATTTTACGAGCAAGATTGAATAAAAAAGGGTTAATAAATATTTCAAATTACACTAAACACTTTATACACATATAAGTAAAATATCCGTTATAATTAAGTACAATTATTTAATAGCTACTATAAATAGTGAGTGATAAATAGTAGGACTATGTGTATAAGTTGCATGATTTGCTTCTATGTGATGTCTAGTTTGCATTCCTCCAGCGGAATATTTGCAAATTTTTCGTTGGAATGCAGTAAGGTTCAATACAAAAGAATTTATGTAGTTGCTGACTGATGTATGTAGACGTTGGGTTTTTATATTTTTTCTTCGTTTTTTTTTTGTTTTTGTGTATGCAGAAGTTTTTAATACGTTTAATACTGTTTTGTTACTGGCTTTTCGTTTTCGTTTTATAATACGTATTTTTCTTTTCTCTCAATCGTTCTTGCGCGAAATCGTTTGTCTCTTTCTTGCTTAGGCTAATGCGCCATCGACCGCGTTTTAATTACAAACACTAATCCACTCTTCCACTTGACATTCCTCACATTCCACATTGCAGCACCATTGAAATTTACAACGACAACGTTCCGCACGCTTCTCCTTGACTAAACTGTAACCACGGCCGCAGCACAGCGAGCCGCAGCCGTCGCTGACTGTGCTGTTGCGATTGCATTTTCGTCCCACCGTACCTGCAATGAAAGACGAGGCTGAGATCATGTCAGGATGCGAATAAGGATAGCAATTAAAACAGCACCGTTCTCTACCGTTGCTGTTAAACATTATCGTGTTATTGTAAGGTATCTATAAATAAATTAAATAAACATCATACTCATAAAAGGGGCGCTCAAAGTAGGACCACCGGTGCCTGTACTCATCCCAAGATCGGATTGTGAGATTGAGTTTCTTCGGCGGCGTCAATCTCATTCCTCGGAAGGCATCAATAGAGTGAAAACGCCTGCCTTGAAGTGACATCTTTTGTTAGGTACAAGAAAAAATCAGACTACTTCCTGTAAGGTGAGTGCGCTTCTGGTCGATAATATTCATTGATTCATGAGATTTGAATAAAGAATTTCTTTACCAAGGTCGACTTACGTTGGCCTATTCGCTCGAGCGCTTCAAATTTGATAAAGTTTGCGTTTTAAATGAATACTGATTATATACATAAAAAAAATGGATTTTATCTTGTTTTTGTATATCCGTCCACTTTTTAGCTGAGTTGTCACATATATTAACAAAAATTATCTGGCGTTTTATGACTCATGTTATTAACCCATTTTGAGCAATGCCAATATAATCACGAAATAATTTTGAGAGTTAAATATATACTATATGCCTTACTTTCATTCATTCTGTTACCTCCATTGACGGAGGAGCCAAGGAGGATGCCGCCAGCGCCAACAACTTATTTTTGATGAAAGGGAAACTTGGCTGGGGATCGTATAAAGTAATATTCTGACCAATTACCACCGCGATGAGATGTTGATAGAGATGAGATGAGATAAAGCTGGCAGGGGCGGTTTGAGAAAAAAGTTTTGGGAGAGGGAGTTTCAAAAAGTAATTCTTTAATATTCATCAAATGCCAGAAAATGCCTTTTAATTTGTATGTAGCTTTAAAGTTAATCCTAACATTTCGGGGGTACTTAAACCCCAAAACCCCCCTGAATACGCCACTGAAAGCTGGCATACTAAAGAGAAGGAAATAGGGATGGTTCGGCCACACGCTTAGAAGACCTCAAGAATGGCACTTGGCTAGAATCTACAAGTCGCCAAGTCGAGTAGAAGTCGCGATCAACCCGAAAATACTTAGAGCAGGTCGATTGAACGCAAATTAACTGCTGTCAGAATTAAATGGAATGGCGCGAAAAAACGATTCTAAATTAGAATATGTGAAAAGGAGTAATTGAGGCTGCAACACTAACAAAGAATAACAAATAAAAATCAATTGGTTGTATTAGCTTTTCTGACTGTTCAACCATATAATTTAAAAGATTTTATGAAATTATGTTTTAGAACGGAAACAAGAAAAAATATCACTGATTGTCTGATTTTCACTGCACTGCCCAATTTAAGCATTTGTTTAAATGATAAATTTGACAACCCTTGAAATTTATAACAATTAGTGTTTTAACTAAAGGAACCAGGAGCAATATTTGATGCGACGAGATCCCAATTCTGCCCGTGTAGAAGATATCACAAGTGGCGAGCCTGGCTCGCTCTCTTGAAATGATTGGATGACAGAATCCGTTTTAGTCGTTTCAAAGCACTTAGGTTTCTGTTGATTGTCCCCCAATGAATATTATGCCAAGCTTTTGGAAGTAGTTTCCATGGCTCAAGGACAGCTGGTTTTATTCTCTGTGGTTGCACAGTGTAAATGCCATTTTCTTTGTCAGCGAATTCAGCTGGAAAATTTGTTTATTTTTACGGTTAATTTCGAAGCAACGATTGGCACGTTGGCAACGCACTCTTTGCGGCGGCCAGTCAGCCAGTCCGGTGCCAGTAAGTAGTCATAAATCGCAAACAATTAAAAGTGCATAAATCATAACATAAACGAAATAATTGCAAAATTAATTGCGTCGCTAATTGCCACTATAAAACGCCATAATTCAATATTTCAATTATGCGCCAACGTGGCAATCATCGACCGCACTGCGGCTCACTGCAGCTCGGCCATGCAGGCCAGGCGGCATGCAAAAATATCGCTGTACAAATTGTACTTAATTTATTGTTGTGTATACACGTTTTAGCTTTTTTCTTTATTAAATAATTAACACTTTAAATGCAATCTGTCAATTGGTAAGTGGCGGCGTTGCAGTGGCAACGGCGGCAGCAACAATAACAACAGCAGCAGAAACACCGCACGAGGCATTTGCATAAAGTCGGAGATCTCAGTGCTTTCGGCGTTGCGCATGTGCGCAATCGGCTGCGTTCGCCGGTATTAATTTCATTTAATGGTCGCGTTGCTGGTGATGCTGTTGTTGTTACAACCATTGCGACTGCAGTGCTGGCGATTGTTGCGACTTGTTAGAAAAATAATTAATGTTTTTAGTGGCAATATTGATGTTTATTTTATTCCCCCTATTTGGCAGGAATTCGCGCGAAACGACAACACATAAAAACAACAACAACAACAACGCACAAGAAGTATTTGCATTGAATTTGCATTTTGTAAACATGACCATTTGTTGTTGGTGCAAGTGTGCACAGTGTCGCTACTGTCGCCATTATTCATACCTCGTAATTAATGACAGTGCCAAAGCGTCCGATAACTGGTTCCATTAATCATTTTTAATTAGAAGCTGCATTGGACTCGGATTTGGTGACAACATTCATTTGGGGCCGCGATCGATAATTTTTAATATGTGGAGCGAAAATGTTTTTATGTGCTTTTTGAGAACTTGTGCTGTTGTTGCTGTCATTTTTATGAGGTCTATTCAAAAAAATGGGTTCGGTGCAGAGCAGATCAAATGTTATAAAAATATATATTTTTTTTGCAATTTGCTGTTATTGTAACACATTTTTAGATCAGAATGAGATAAAAAAAAGTTGGTTGTGAAAACGGTTATTTACCTAAACATTTATACTATACCATACCATAATGTCCTAAACACTTCAATAGAATTGAATTGTTTTTTCATGCCACATTTTTCCACCCAACACCCTTGCACGCCATTTTGAATGGCTTTGAGCAAGTTATGCTAATTTTCTCTCATCCTTTCCTACATACAGACCTTGAATGTCCGCACTCAAGTCGCGCTCGCAGAAATTCGGCGATCTTTGGTAGTAGAACAGCGAGGTCTCCAGCTTGCGTGCCGAACGCTGTGCACTCTTGTCCGCAGCGATTTTGCGCGGCGGTCGCTCGTGGCTTCCGCCACGCTCATCGATACGCTCCGTACTGGTGGCGCCGCTCGACTTTTTATTGCGCGATCGCTTCAGCACCACTATCGGTTCGCCGTTGCCCAGATTGGACTGATCAACAAGAATGGCGCGCCTGAACTGGTGCTTTAGCACTTTGCCCACCACATGGAAGTCAGGCGCCGACTTCCAGCAGGTCTTCAGCTGGCAGCTGCCGGACATGCCGTGGCACTTGCAACGCAGCTCCATGTTGTTCGAGACGGCCTAAAAAAGGTAAGAATGCAAGCAATACGAAACATATTTCCAGTTAATCATTCCAGTGAAATATTTCATACACAAGTTTGAATAAAATATAAGTAAACTTTTTTAAGTCGACACCACTTACGATGCGTCCGGCATGGTTGTTGTGCAGATTGATTTTGGACTGAATATCGCCCGCTTTTTCGCGACAATCCAGAAACAGCTTCGAGAACTCAACGCCAAAGTCCATGTTGTGCGAGCAGCCGCCCCACTTCCAGCGGCTGGCGATCTTGGCGCGTTCGTACTTCTTCTCCTCCTCGGGCGTGAGTATCTGATTGGTCTCCAGATACTGCAGAAAGAGCTTCTTCTCCTTGTCCAGGCTTTGGCGCAGATTCTTGTTGAGCGTCTTGCGGTTCACCGACGGGTCACAGCCGCAGGACACCAGCCGACCCTGGCTGCATGCGCGTGCCACACTGTGCGCCACCCCAGCCGCCGAGATGGCGAACGCGAATGCACTCTCGCGGTAGCCTGCAAAGCGAGCGCATCGGTTAACCGGTTGGCAATGAAATTTATCGTCGTTTCGTATATGCAAGAATTTGTAGTTGTTATTGTTGCTGTTTATGTTAGTATTGGTATGGCGATTGCTGTTGCTGTTGCCGTTGTCATTGTTATTGCGCAAGAAAATGACCTTCTCGGGAATTTAAAAAATGCACTGGTCTTCGCACTGCATTTATGTATTAGCACCGCAGACCCCAGCCCGGACGCGTATTCCCATGGGAATTGTTTGGCGGGCGCAGAATGCGTTGCGGCACCTTTGCTTGTCAGACAAACGAGACGTATGCGGTGTACGCACATAAAACGTGTAATGGCCAACACATCTTCCGCGGCCTTCAGTGCGCTGCTGTGCTGCCAGTCGGCTTTGTTACGCATTGTCAAGGCGAAAATGCGGCCATCGAGTGATGCACCGCGCACACAATACAAGGACATTTGGCTGGTCGTTTTGTTGGTTCGTGCGGCTCACGCAAATGCAACAGACACGTATGCGCGCCGCACCCCCTCCTAGTCGCTTTATCCGTATGAGGGGGGGGGGGGCTATAAATTCATGCAATTAAATTGGATTTCTTGTGCGGTCTTGCAGCGCAATTGCAGATATTTTTGGATTTAGAGGCACTGGAAGAATTGGACAGACCTAAAATGTCGCGCAATTGCAGTGAGTGGGATGTGAATTGAATAAATTATTGCGAGTGCGAGTATGTGAAATGGTGCGAATGTGTAAAACACAAATTTTCTATGCACAATCCCACTTTTGATTTTTTATGAAAAATTCAAAATCAAAAACTTCAAAAAACGTAGTAAAGTGGAATATGTGGTTTGATTGGAGGTCTAATAGTGAACCTAGTATGTAGGAGTATCCAACAGTCAGAACCTGGTTCAAAATTACGAATAAACATACTCACTTCTCCAAAAATATCAGGAAATTGAGATCTTTGGTGTTTTTGATCGAGAACCGTTAACTTTATTTATGCACTTTTCTAAATTCGCCTGGTGGAGGTTATACCATGATACAAAAAATATAGGTTTTTAAAGGTTTTTCCTATTTGGTCTAATACAAAATTAGAGATATTTAAGGTTCTAAGAATTTTAAGATTTATTTTTGTTATATCTTTTGATATCGTTTTTTGTCAGATGCGCATGCATGGTGGCTGAGAAGAAGCATTGACTCTGCCTTTATATTTTTGTATCATGGGATCAAAGATGTGATTTAACAGTCCTTATAATTCTGCCGTGAAAAGCAGTAAATTCTTAAATTGATAAAAGCAAAAGTTGTCTTTAATTTCAGATCCAACTTAATACACAGTCATTATGCGTGGTGGCTTAACTATTTATTGCTCAAGCCCAGTTGTCAGTCAGTTTTGTTTCAACTATTTCTTTTATTTTATTAAATGTAATTGGTGGGCGCCATATCCATTAAGCTCAATAATTCAAAGCCTAAACTATGCTGAAGTGGCTATTGCTTTTGTTTATAGAATTTTTTGTCGGTTATAAACGACTAGAGGCCGAAGAAATTTTAAAATTATTGTGAAACATATATTTTGATATCAAATTACACTGCACACATTTTTTTTTAAATAACAAGGTTCTGACAACGGATTCTGGTAGAGGGGACCAAAAAAAATACACGTGTATCGGCGTTTTGAAAGTTTACATCTGCATTTTTTTTTAGGGGTCAAAGTTTTCCCCCTTTTTGCATATTCTTATTGTGAATCGGCATACGAAAACCATGTAACCTTACATTTTAGGTATATGATGTGTTCAGCAATTTGATGTAAAACACTCCGAAGAATATTTTTGTGGAGCATTTTAACCTGTAGCTACTATTTTTATGGGTCAATTTGACCCTTTTTTTCTAAAACGCCAAAAATGTCCTGTAAAACAGGACCTTTTAAGGAAAAAATGTACCACGAAAATATTCACCATAAAATTCTACTATAGGTCTCTGAATATATCAAAGCTCAGAAATTAATTTCAACGCCAGAATTAAGCCGAATCTGAAAATGTGTTTATTTGTTTATTTGCAGTGTTATCAACCAAGAGAGTTTGTAGTTTAGCTCTTCCTTCTCTAGAAAATAGATTTTTCCTGACAAAAATATCGATTAATGATTGATCAAAAACTATGTATTTGTTTAATTTAAATTAACAAATTGTTTTTAACAAAAAAACGAAACATAAATTTTGCATTGAAATTTTTGGCGATTTTTATTTAGTTTTTCTTACACACTATTGTATCAAAAGGCCTAAATTACACAAAAGCAGCTCAAAAGCCCAAGTAAAATAAAAAGACCCAAGCTCGTAGTTTGTGTTTAAAAATGTAAATATTTATAATTTCATGGAATTAAACGGTTGGGGAGTTTCCCCGGTTCCTGGCGTGCAGTGCTCAAATGCAAAGCGACGTTCCTGTCAACGGCAGCCAAATGTGTCAGCTGCGGCAGTGACAGCAACACGACATGTCAGCGAGAACTCGGTGACAAGCAGAACAATGCATACCAAAATGGCGGTTGATCGGCTGATGCTCGCAAATTTCTCACAGAACCCAAATGGCCTGCGGCGACGGCAAGCGAGTAATTTATTTGCATTTACTGTATAAATTATTTTGTAACCAAATCTCTTTATTCAATTTCATTTCAAGAAATTGTTATCTCAGTGACGGCAGCGAACGATGAACGATCAACGTTTAACGTTAAACGCTGAGCGTTCGCATGGAATGTTGATCGCCGTGTGCGAAATGTACGAAAAGTCGAAATTTGAATAAATTCTACAATCTTACGAGTTGGATCGACGCTGTGGTACTTAGTGTGCCTATTTACGAGTGCACACCCATATTAAATGCAAAATTGCGAAAAAGCACAAAGGACCGACTGCGACAGGAGCTTTTTGAAATTTCGCTGCAGCTGTTGGAATGGCCGATAGTTAATTTCAGGTGGAGCATCAGCAGCTTCGAGTTTTGTCCAGGAAGAAACTCTAAGTAATTTAATTCAAGGGAATCAAGGTAAAACGAATGATGACTTTAATGCTTTGTAGGGAATATCCAAAAATTATTTACCGCCATACAAATTCGTTAACTAATAAAACATAATACATATATATATCATTAGCATATGTGTACCATCAGTGGCGCACGCAGGATTTCATTTTGGGAGGGAGATTTGCGTACATAATTTTTTTGTGTTTGGGAGGTTTGAGAGTTCAACCCCCCATCCCCTGTGTGCGCTACTATGTACTAGTAAAACGAGGAATCTATGGGCTTTATTCAGTGCATCTTCCAATCTTGTTTGAAAATGTCATTGCACTAAAGTTGCTTGCGCTTCTGGTTGAAATATTGGTCAGGTTGGATTCGAGCATCTTCTATAGAATTGAACAATAGTCTTCAGTCTCATTTAATGGTAAAAATTATTCGGACGCCACAGTCTTTGGGTAACGCAGAGCTCTTCTCGTCAAGAGTTTTTTTTTGAGTTTCACAATACAGTTTATTAATCGTTGTGTTTTAATCAATAAATGATTTCCTCTGCAACATTTTTTCAATGGAGATAAGCTTGAAAGCAAAATTGTATTTCGCGCTGAATGTTTTTATACAGACTTTTTTTAAATTATCGTATTAAGTATACTCTAAGGCAGTTCGCATATCATTCGTTGACTTGGGTCAGACAACCGTGAGTTCACTGAAACAATTAATCAAGATTGGTATATTACCTTCACTTACACTTCGAAATAAGCCCTTCGAAATAACTTCAAGAATGTCCTCTCACAATAACGTGACTATAGATTTACAAGCAATTCCTAAATTTAAGGTGTTTTTTAAAGGTCCAGAACTTTAAGATTACATAATTTCGAACTGAAAATGTACTTAATTGAAAGATAGCTGAATGCTATTTGTGTTTGAGCATGTGGCGTAATCTGCAGGTGCAATGTACGACCACTTTTTCAAACAATGGACTACATCGGCTCGAAACTTTCTATTAAATTAAATTTTGATAAAATTTAATACACGACCTAGAAGTGACCCAAAATGATCAGAATCAGATCATTTTCAGCTTTATATCTCTGCACGTTGCTGAGATATTCATTAGGTATTTTGTACCCATTACGCAGCAATGGTAGCTTTTTTCATACTTTGTGAAGTGATCAGCTAAACGCGTGAACGAAAGTTGTATTTTTTACAGGTGAGTTAGGAGGAAGATTTTTGTTAAGTTCTAAGGCCACGTGCTTGGGGTAATGACCTCCCTTAGGTTATTTCCTGGGCTCCCCTTCACATCCATCCATCCATCCAAGGCCACTACGTTTCGCCACATTTCCCACCTCCGAAAAATTCACGATTTTTGAAGTCTGGTAACACTAGCTAGAGGGCGAAATTTAAGGGTGACCTTCACTAGGTTAAGGTAGTTCCATCTTTACCCTAACTATCCCTATCAATGGTTTTGAAAGACTTTTTTGTAATTTAAAAAAAAAATCAATTTTCATGGGTAAAATTTTACCCATTAGGCAGCAATGGGTTCATAGAGTAGCACAATTTCTTAAAAGGATTTTAGTGCAAAAACTATGAACCCAACTAACATATTCCAATGAGATTACTTTCATACACACACACACATACATAGATATGTATGCATGCACTGAATGTATGTAGATAGAGGTTGCTATTTCTTGGCAATTCGTTTGTCGATTTTACATCCAACTTTTTGCTGATTTGCCCAAAATGGGGATCAGCTACCCGGCCATGGCTCATGGCCATTAAAAAGTGAAAAATAAATCCACATTGACAAGAACTTCCAAGTCGCAAATCCAACTCGTTGACTGGCTGACTGGCGGGTCAACTATTTTGCATATCTTATTGAGTGAGCTTGGTGCATTGTCAGGCAGTGTTGTCAATCAAGCGGGCAAGCGCGCAGCCATTCAATTCCGTTTGGGAGTTGCAAGCGGGCGAGTGGCGAGGATCGAACGACCTTTGTCGACTGTGCGATTGTCGCTGGCGATTGCATTCACTGTGGCGGATGCGCTGCAGTGGTGTGTGTAATTTATGGCCAGCAGCCGTCGCAGCGCTAAAGCCAACTCGCCGTGGTGTGCCCAAAGCTTGCGTGTGCGGCGGACAATTGAGCGTCGCGGCGCGTTGGAGCAATGCGGTTGACAAGCGCTCAGCGCCGTTGGCCCGCTTGGCCGCAGCATTGTGCCGTGGCTGCACTTCGGCCGGCTCTGTGGCGACGATCGATGGGCTCGATACAATGGCCGATTGATCGCTGGATGCGACGGATGTCGTCGGATAACAAGTTGACGCGATTTGATTGATGGTGATTTAACGATATGTTAAGCAATCAATTGCAGATTTTGTCAACAACATTGCCGACGTTGTGACGCTTGCCCTGACTAACTCAGCAACAACAATGGCTCATACTATGCGGCTTGTGGGCCGGTACTGTGATGGTGCCGGGGCCGCTGATGTTGGTGATAGTAATGGTGACGCCGGTGACGACTTGATGTTGATGTTGACGACTGGGTCGCGTGTGAGCCTTTAACATTTGGCAGTCAAATTGCTGATGTTTAATCCATCACCAGTCATCGAGAGGTTTGCATACAAATGACGTGTACCCGTGCGAGTTGTCGTCGCCTGTGATAAAGATGGACTACATCGTTGATTAGCATTTCGCTGGAAGTGCGCTGCCGAACACGAACGCGACTTTATTTGCGCAATTGACATTTGCGTTGCGCGCATTGTCCTGACACTTGCTCCATCACACTCACACACAGACGCGCCAGTGAGTGCTGCGTGATGTGTGCGATCATCACCGAGTATGTAGATTGACTTCATTTGACGCGACGCGAGTTTCGCAATTTGTGTGAACACATGCAAATTGCGCTGATCTTTGCTCGCTGTCCGCTGTCAGTCTTGGGTTGTCGGCTATCGATCGTGTTGCTGACTGATTTTTGAGTGACAATTGACAACTTGAACGATTGCATTCGAGCGCGGATCGGCGCGCGAACGTCTTAATTCGCAACGAACGTCATCCGAGTGCACGTCGAGACATCTGTCATGCGATTGTGCGCTTTGGCCGCCATGGAGCGCCATGTATGGAAATGACGGTTGCCTGCAGTTGTGCAGTTGTGATATTGATCGTGTTGCTGGCAATAACTGTCAAAGGAGCATTGCGCAACGTTCTCTTGATTGGCCACGTGCAATCAAATGTCGCGGCGCGCTTGCGAAATGGCATTAGACTGCAATTGGCCATTGTGTGCGCCGGCGTTCGGCCCCAGATTTGTGCATATTGCGTTCGCTTACTGCTCGCTCGAATGCCGCTACTCTATTATTCATGCTAATGCCATGAGAATGGGCCTGCTTCGGAGGGTGGTTTGTGGCTGTGTGACATCATCAATTTTATTTGCCATATATGCCACACACAAGGCGGCGATGCCGACTATCGGCCGCTCAATCACTCGGACATGAATAAGCAATATAAACTGCATTAGCATATCATTTGCATGCGGCTACCACGCTTCTCACGAGCACACCGACAGACCGGCGGGCCTACTGTCAAGTACCCACGCTCGCCGCACCAGCCGATTAAGCCTTATTTCACATTATCTTAGTAATAGCTTTAACTGACGTGTCGCATGGGAGTTGTTAATCGTTTGCATACTGTCGCCCAAATGTGTTACAGTTGGCTTTGATGGCGCGAATTATGCTTCATGTATGTATTTCAGTCAAGTTGTTCACATTACTGCTCAATGAAAATTGCACTGTAAACTGTGATCTTTGTAAACCAAAATAAACGTAGCCTAAGACAAAATATTTACCTACAAATATGCCTCAGACTGTTAGGTATTTTTTTGGCTGTTAATGGTTCACAACTCAATCTTCCATACAATTTTCAAATGCTCATTGAACCGGGGCCTTTTGCTGCTACAGTGAACTTTATTTTATGGCTTTTAACGACTCAAAAGTCTTCCTGAAAGTATTCTACTTGATTAGGAATTTAATTCAAGATACAAGTTTTAATTGATTTTGACCAGGGCTCAAGTTTGATCATTAATGTGCAGATCATTCTCGCTATTCTTTTGATCGTAAAGGAATTGGTTACCGCGCGATCACTCGCACGTTCGTGCAAGGAACTTGGAACGTTCTGAAAAACTTCAGGGTGGACGCATTATTGAGAATGGATGCATGTGTTTCAATTTGTTAACGTAATGTTTTTAAAGTCTGTGCCTCGATCCCAGACTCTGAGAAGTTGGCCCTCTTCTCCGCCATACTAACCACTGAACTGAGCCGCTACGATCTCACAGTTTTGCCACTGCATGTTGCACTTCAAATCATTAACGAAATTGCCAACTTGCTGAACACATTCATAGACCTGTTGTTGGTTCGATTGTGGCTGCCACCAACAACAATTTATTGTATGGTTCATGGATGTTGATGCGAGCTGGTGGCTCTTGGTGGCAGTTGTGTGTGTGGCTGCGCGCGCTCATTTCAATGCAGAAATATTGCCTGAAACTGTACGACAATCGATCGTTTATCGATTGAAATGATCGGCCGATGTCGTCGCTGTGTAGAAATTTATTATAAGCGGTTGGACAGTAGCGCAGCTACGCGCCGCTGGTGGTGCATTGTAAGGACATGTGAACGCGGCGCAAAAGAGAGCGCGAGTGCATCCACGGATGGAGAATTGAATGAATGAATGAATGAGATTGGAAGCGTAGTTTGACAGTTGAGTTTTAGTGCATTTATGTTGTAAGCACCAAAAGGCGGCGAAGCAGAGGGCACCGGTTTAGCGAATGGGTGGTCCAGTGTGGGAATGTGCTGGTGGTGGTGGTGAAATTGTGGCCGTGGCTACAAAATGAGATAGGACGCATTTGACAAATTGACAGTAGTGGTGGTTCAAAGCAGTATGAGACTTTTTAGATCATTTAGGTTTGTGATATTTAAAATACTTTCTATATACTCATAAATGTGATCCTTTCCATCTTTTTAATAAAATCCGGCTTAGTTAACAAAGTTGAGCGATGTCAAATACCAAAATATTTGTTGCTGATATGGTTTATTGATTTACTTTGTTGAGGTAGAATTTGATAAATTGGCTCATAATATCCTTCCTTCTTACTAATCTGTTTGTAATGAAATGCCATTACCGAACCGTACTCACATCGCGATAAATATTCACATTTATTTCAATAATTTTTTATGGTATGATACGCCTATCTTTGTCAATACTGCGCCACCTCAAATGGAATGTTTTAATGATCTGTTCAGACCAAGCACTTTTCGACTAAGCGATCAACTTTATTACTACTTATCATTGACTGGCTTCTCTTTTTATTAGCATAATCTGTGTTAATGTTGACGCGAGTGTTGACATTGTGATGTCCGTACGTGCATACCACATGTCTGCAAGTAGGCATACCCAATCTGAGGAATGTGTCATGTCTTATGAAAATTGATTTGATATGAACGAATCATATCGCTTTGCTGCGTTCCTATACACACATGTGAATGAGTTGACCAAGTCAATTAATGAATCAATCTTTTGAGTAACGCTGTCAACTGTCAGCAATGAAAATGTCGATCGATGTCAGCTGTATTTATGTGGCAAACGTTTATTAATTGACATATTAATGTATTTATAAGTAATTGATGGGTGATGACTCAATATCATTCAGCAACATCGGGAAAGTGCTTTTAATTAGGTAATATTAAAATTAATGACTAAGCGAAAGATAGCCACACGTTCGATGGCCTTTGAAATTTGTAGTGGACTTGAATTTTGGCAAAACTTCAGAGGAGATCATCAAAGGACGTCTTATTATGACTTGGATTATTTTAGGGAGTGTCAATAAATTTCTTCTTCCCTGTTTCAATCCCAAGTTTGATTTATTCTCTTTTTGACTTTTGTAAATGATGCATCGCAGTCTTTGTTTCGAATTCACGGAAACGAGAAACGGAATTCGAGATGCGAACATTTTTGCAAGCAATTTCGAATGCAGATGTCTATTTTTAATATTTTTATGTTCAAGTAACTTTTTATATGATCGCTGCAGTGACGCACACAGGGCGCGTCCAGGGTGCCCTCCCCCCAAACGCAAACATTGCTGGTACAATTATTATTATTGATGGGGATGATGCACTGCGACCTCTACATCTATTGTGCCCCCTTCTTGGACTTCACAGACTGTCAGTGGGCCCGGTATCCAGGAAGAATTTCAGTATGCTTCCTACACCTCTGGATACCCAGTCCGTACCTGGTATAAGATGGTCCCCCAGGTGTTTCTTTCTTTTATGCATGAGTACAGGGCACTCTCCTAGTATAAGTAATGCAGTCTCGTTTTCCTGCAAGCAGAACCTGCAATACCCGTTTTCACGGATTCCTAGTTTGGCCAGATGATAATTCAGTCTGCAGTGCCCTGTTAGCATTCCCGTGATAATCCTTAGATTATTCTTTGATAGGGTCATGCAATCCTCGAATCTTTTCCTATTGTAGGACCCGATAACCATCTTGGAATGCTCTAGACCTGGTAGATTTTCTCAGTATTGAGTTCTTCTCGTTATCTCGTCCTTTCTCGTTAGGATTGAAGAAGCTCCTTTTCCCAAACCACAAAAGGGTTCAGGGGCGACAAAAGGTGTGGAAGCTCCCCTCCTTGCCAGTTCGTCGGTCCGTTCGTTTCCTTCAATGCCAGCGTGGCCCGGAACCCAAAGTACCCAGACCTGGTTGTAACGGCAAAGTTCGTTTAGCTTCTCAAGGCACTCCAAAACCAGTTTCGAGGACATCTGGTAGAATATAAAAGCCTTGATTGCCGCTTCGCTGTCGGAGAGGACAGCAATCTTTCGGTTCCGGTATCTTCTCGCCATATTGAAATAAGAACACCTTTCAATGGCGTATATTTCCGCCTGGAAGATAGTGGTGCGTTTTCCCGTAGGTTCCGAGTATCTTATCCTCGGCCCGTATACGCGTATCCCGGTACCCTCCTCCGTTAAGGAGCCATCTGTGTACCAGGATATCATATGCTGGTCTATCAGATACGTTTTCGATATATCTACCCAGTTCCTTTTGTTGCTAAGTTCAGTTTTAAATCTTTTGACAAAAGTGAACTTTAGTGAGATTGTGTCCCTCGGTATTGCAATGTCAGGATACTAATTCGTAAGAGTATCAATCCTCTTACGGGTCAGGAAGCCCTCATTCCCGATATTTATGTCAGTCATCCGTAGAAGAGCCCTCTTCGCCTGGGTCTGTATGTGTAAGTGAAGAGATGTTATTGCTGGTACAAAATACGGTTTCAAATGGTATTCGGTTCAAAAGTTGTACGCAAACCCCTGTCCCCCGCCGCCAAAATGAAATCCTGTGTGCGCCACTGGGTAGATGTATTTATTGAACGTGGTTTGTAATTCAGTGAAGTAGTGCTGCTGCTTTCCAAGAGTAAACTTCATTGAATAGCTTTTCAAATAAACAATATTTCCTAACATAGCTGGTCGCTTCGAATTTTTGAATCAGTTCTAACTGTTGTGCTTCTTTTTTCGTTCATTTATATATTTTTTATGATTTTTGAACGTACTCCCTATATATTGATTCACCCTATCAAAACTTCCTATGAAATTTCTAAACTTTGTGTAGGTTTTCACTACAAATTCTTACTTCACAGTCACTAAAATCACACTGTTGCTAAGTCCTATACTTTAGTAACCTTCATTCGACGCTTTGGTTCTGAGTTTTCTGACCCATATACTCTAAAATTGCTTTACAATTCTCTTGGAGATTCTATCATGTTTGTCATATCTACAGATTTGAACGCACTCAGAAAACTGTTTACGCTTTGCTCTGAGATCGTTAAATTTTGTCAATTCGATTCCTTTATATAACGCAAGATGTTTGTTAATCAATTTAAAATCACTGCAGAGTGGGAGGGTTATCCTCTCACTATCCTTTATTTTCGACATTATAAGTGGAGTGATTGATTCTCAATGCCTACTTGAGCGCATTTTCTTTCATATTCCTAATAGAATATGAAGAAATGAAGTTTTGTCCTTGAATGTTTCAGAACTTTGTACGCTTCCCTTGCTCCTATACTCAGAGCCTAAATTACTGACGTTACTTTAAATTACTGACACTTTAAATTTAATACTTTAACACTTTAAATTACTGACGTTAGTTTTTCAACGAGTAATTTTTTAATTGATCATTTTTGCATCAAATCAAGTCACCCTTCCGTTTCCTTTCGCGAATTGTTGTGATTTTGAAAATTGTTGTTATTACGAGATGGATAATCCATAACTTATTTAATATAATAGCTAATAGTTGCTGTTGCTGCTGGTGTTAAGTTTTCTGTTGTTTGTTGTTATTGCATTTCTTTAGAAAGCGGTCTCTCAGTGGCTCAAAGCGAATAACCGCCAAGCTCATAAAGCACGCTTCGAAGTGTTACCGTAACTCGACACCGGCGAGCTAAGGAGATTTCAAAGTGATTTGCCTCCCGGTTGGTGTGTGCGGCTGGTGTCAAATGGGAATCTGGCGCGATTATGTGGCACGCTGTCCACACGAACGCTCAGCAACGAGTAGCCTCGGTAGTAAACACATAAGAGCGCGATCACTTTTACTACTCGGCCGGCGAAATTTAATCGGATAGAGGAGAATTAAAGTGTATCAAAAGAAAAACACCGCTTCAGAGTTGCGGAAATTTGATATGCGGTCAGTGTGGAGTGGCGAGTGGCCATGTGGTCTGTCGCCAGAGTATTAGAATATTTTAGACATGACTGCAGAGTCGCTGCAACGATCGCACGACAAGGTTCACTGCGTTTGCGTTGTGGTTTGCTTGTAACATTAGAAGCGCTTTTGCGAATGGCGAACTGCGAACTGGACCGACTGTGCGTCTAATAATGCGCTGCTTGGGGCTTAATATCTCGAGACGCGAGCGCAGCTGTTGCTGCTGCGTGAGACCGCCTATTAGCCTAATGAAAGCCAACGCCAAGCCGACGCTCTGCACGGCCGGAATGATGCGGGCTGTGAGTCACGACGGGACTGGGCTGAGGGCTCGTCCATAGCCCATCGCCCAACGCGCAGCATTGTGTGCGCAAATTTAATTAGACGCACTTTGTGATTCGACGTTGTCGCCAAGTGGTCAAAGCAGAAAGGTTCCTGGAGGTGTAACCGCAAACTCGTTGACAGTTGTTGTGGTTACTCACATAATCTGCTTGTCATCGGCAGCTTCAGCGGCCGCTTGCCACTTTTGTTGCAACACATACGAGCGCATGTGCCTGTGTGACTGCCGCCAGTAACATTTTATGTTTGGGTTTTGCTTAATGGTTTTTTACTTGCAGTTAAGTTGTTACTTAGTGTCGGTTTAATAGCGCTGGTACCGCTACTTGCTCATGCTTACAGAATACTTATGATGGGATGTTGTGCCGCAGCTTTTTGTGCTCGCGCGAGCGTGTGCGTGTGTGTGTGTGTGGGTCTATTGTTACCGCGTTGCACTCACCTTTCTTTAGCATATTCGAGGCGTGAGGATTGCGGCTCTTTGTGCTAAGCGACGAACAATTCCAGCGATGCCACTGAAACTTTTTGATAAAGAGCGATAATTGAAGTTGCGTTAGCGCCCCCGCTAGCTAATCCTCCGCGAACAGTCCTTACGGTACTTACCTGAACTTGACATTCGCGGATGGCCATGTCGAGCCCCTCCAATGCGGCCGCTGTGACATCACTCGCCTTGTAGCAGAGCTCGAGTTGATCCTTTGTCAGTCCGGGCACGGAGCGGCACGTTGCGCGGCCATCGGGTAAGCAATGGAACCTGCAATAGAGGACAGCACTCTCAGAAGAATTCACCAAGTCCGATCTTGAATTAAACAAGTAATTCGTTCAATGCTAAAAGGTCAAACAATTTTTGCCCCATTAAAACTTACTTCGGCCCCGTTCAATTCGCGCGATCTCAATGGGAAAACATTGCAGTTTACGGAAACCTTGATTTTGAATAGAAACTCAAGTTGATAACAAACACAGCGCGCACTTGGAGCATGCGGCAGGCCGTATTAACTATACAACATAGTATGTACTTACAGGCTGATAAGCCGCCGCTGACAATGAATTTCTACAAAGTGTGTTACGCGCGCGTAGTGTTGCTGCTCAGTGTGATCATGGAGTGATTGACGGCAAGATGGCTACAAAGTTACTTACGAAAATTTTGTGGGCAATATTTCTGCTGCACGTAAGTATCCGGCCATGTGCTGTGACTGTCGCGCCAAGTTCCACTGACCAAACGCTTTGTACTCGCAGTGCGGCAGCAGTCTGGGCGGCGCTCAGTACCAGAACGAGGACGAAACCGTCATTCTGCAGTACTTCAACTACGTTGACATCATAACACGCATCAAACTGGACAACATGCTGACGATGTCGCGCAACTTCGTCATACAGCTGCTGGAGTCCATACCGCATGAGGATCGCGGTAACTCGGCGGACATGCTGCAGCAGTTCATAGACGACGCGGAGCGCGTGGTCAGGGGCGGCTCCGAGGCGCAGAAGGAGGCAGTGCTGTATCAGCTGCAGGAGCTGATTGGCACCATCAAAGCGGAGCTGGTGAAGCAGGAGCAGGAGGACTTTATCATAAGGCGTGGTCTGATGGGCACTTTCGAGCTGCTGGCACGCCTCTCGATCGAGGATAGGAAATTTCATGAGAAGTTCGTCAAAGCGACGCAGCTGCTGCGCGACAAAGTCACAGCGGAGGGCGAAGAGCGCTACTACATTCTGTTCAGTCTTGTAAATGCCATAGAGAGTGAACAGGACATTGTCCAGCGCGAAGCACTGACGGCGCGCTACAAAGAACTAAAGGACCGGATACTCAGCGAAATCAACCAAAATCGCCGTAGGGGATAAGAAAGGGACCCGTTGAAAGTACGCCAATGTTTTAACCAATTTTTACACAAAACTCATTCAAATCATTTATGTATTATTAAAAGGATTTTCACTGCATATACAAGTCGACGAATCTGATGGGAGTTTTATTAACAACAATTTCAGTGATTTCCGCCAGTATGTCCAGTTTTTGCAGAGCGTCCCTGGCAGTGGGCACATCATCGAACAGGTTGTTGAAGTGTTGGTGCCGGAGCGCATCGTCGATGGTATGGCGGTTGAACTGTGTTCGCATGCTTTCAGCGGTTTTGTCCAGCCATGCGGCAATCGAGTCTGCGTGCACTTTGTATTCGCGCAAGCACTCAGCGGACAAGTGTGTTCGCAATTCCTTCATGCCAAGTCCCTTCAGAAAGGCCAGCTTTCTCGAAATACGCTCACTCGTTCCTGCGGCGTCGGCGGCGGCAGTGGCCTCCACGTCCAGCACTCGATTGAGCTCCTCTAGAAAGCGCTTGAGCGAGCTGCGGTCGCGCATAGTAATGTTGACATCGTGCGCCAGCACCCGCAGCACGAAATCCTTGGACGTTTTTAGTATGTGCTCCAAGATGAAGTTCATCTGCTCAGGCGCGTAGCTCTCCAGCTCGCTGACAGCTGCGGGCTCCGCAGTAGGCGTGGCAGCGCTTGTCTGCAACTGCATGCGATCGATGCTCACTGTCAGTATCCATAAGACGGCGGGCAGCTTTAGTATTGCTTTTGTGCACATTTTGGATCGAGGCTTTTTTGATTCGATTTAGAATAACACTGAGGCGCATTTTGCTATTTACAAACATTCAAGAAAATTGCTTAGACCTGCGCAAACAGTGAAGACCTGCTAAATAAAACGCTTCACTGGGTTTCAGTGTCGGATGCCGCATTTGGGTGAATTCAGTGAGATGGAAAGTGGGTTTTGCGAGATTTTACTGTACCTTAAATGCCTTATCAGTGTTTACTTGTGTATGAAAGAATTTGCGTTTTTATAATTTATTATGTCATTTTTAAAAATGCCTTTTGAAGCCAGCGCGACGTCTGATTAATTCAAATTACAAATTAATGACAGCGGCAGTTTTCAAACATACATTTGCAAAAATTGAGACACTTTATTTTATGTTTTTGAACATATAAAATGTTTCTGATTATGCATATTTGTCATATTATATTGAACATATAAACATTTCAATTAGATAAGTAAAAATTGTTTTCTCTATCGAAATCAACTGAACAATTTAAACATTTTTATAAAATATATAGCAACAATAAAACGAAAGAGTTAAATATTGAAATCAATGTCTTATAACATAAAATAAACGCAAATCTTATGGGGAAAATTGTTATTTCTTTGAGTGTGTGTGCATGACCACTTAGCATTATTAGACTGTTCGAATAGTACATATCAGTCCACAGGTCACCAAAACATTAACTTTAAACATGGGACTCAAAGCTGAGCTTGCGATGTGTCTACCTATGGCCGTGCAAAACGCTCTACATACTGTTTGGAATTTCATTCAAAAATAATCATATCAGCAGTTTTATATACCTACTATAGTTTGTTATGCATGGACGCCGATTCGAATTCTACGCTGTCTTATCGCCTTAACCCTTAACTGCAAGAGAGCACAAATTTCATTTGAGCGATTTGAAACAGTAAGAAATATCACTAAAGTTTTATAAAAGTTTGAAATTGCGACTAAATGTTGGTTAATTTTTGTGATAGTCATTTAGAGTTTTCGCAAGTAATTTTTATTTGGAGATGTCAAGTGCGAGGTACTTTTGTGATTTAAGGGGGCTTTCCCGTTTTTCGGTTTCAAAAAAATCGTTTTTGTTTTTTACAGAAATCGATTTATAAATACCATAACAATATGAAGCCAAAGTTTCATAATGAAATATGCAATAGTTTTGAAGTTATAGCCAAAAATGTTTCGGCGCGCACAGCCTCGCGTACGCTTTAAAAAAACTTTAATCGCGTTTTCCTCGAAACCATGTTTTTGTGACGTTTTTTACACTTTTTTTCGGATCTAATGAACCGATTTGGATAAAACTGAATTTCACGTGTTCACAAATGAATTCTCTATCGCACATCATAGGATTTTTTCAATATTGTGAAATTTCGATTTTTAACAACACTTTTAGTACCAAAATTTTGCAAAAAAAATCGATTTTTTTTCAAATTTGCGCCAAATTTCACCAAGCTGAAATTTTTCAAAAATCCTCCGATGTGCGATAACTAAAACTATGTAATTAATGAAAATGATGGTCAATTTGATTTCAGATAAACCGTACCCGAGAAAAGTGTAAAAAACTGGGAGTATGTTTTCCAAACAAGGCAACATAAGTACTTGGCAAGCCGGCGGCCATTTTGTTTTTTTTCCAAAAAAAAAATTTTTTTCAACTCACTATTGTAACAACAAACAAAATAAAAAAGAATTACAACATTTTATCAAACTGTCTTTCCAAAATTAATTCTTGAAAAACACCTAATTTTTCGACGAAAAAACGGGAAAGCCCCCTTAAAAGAGCTCGTTATTAAAAAATTGATTATTAGAAAATTTTTATTTAAATCAAATCAATTTTCTTGTTAATTTTTCATGTCAAAATTGATACAATTTGAATTTTTCTGAAGCAAATATGCAGAAAGATTTTCAAGATTTTAAAATACAAAAAGACTGCTGCAACTAAGACTACATACAGCTGCGGTCAAAATAATAGTAGTACGCATACAACGAAAAGAAAATTAAGAAAAATTAATCTGCTTTTTTTACAAATATTTATTTTATATTTTTTTTAACAAGTTATATGTGCTAACAATGCAATCATAAAAGAAAACTTAAGAATTAAACTCAGTTTGGTTTGATTTAAATTAAATGCGTCAAAAGCTCCAAAATATGGACGGTCAAAAAAATAGTAGTTCGCTTTACTTTCATAAAAATTAAGCAACAATTGTGTTTCATTTTAAAAGATTTTGTGGTTAAATAGTAATAACGTAATGTTTCTTCAAATTAGTATTTAGTTGCGTGACTGTTGTTTGGCTATTACTGCAGCACAGAGCCGATGCATTGAAATAACCAAATTTTCATATCTTTCTCTAGGGGCGTGGTCTACTGCTTCTCAAAGTTGATTATTATTTAATAGATTATTGTGAGCAACTGCTCTCTTCACGTCACACCACAAATTTTTAATTATATTGAAGTCTGGTGATTGTGCGAGCCATTCCATAACCCTAATCCTGCTTTTGCGAAGCTCCTTTCATGCGACCTTTCTTGTATGCTTTCGGTTATAATCCTGTTGGAAGATCCAAAGCATTGGCGTTTTTTCACGGACATACGGTGGCACGATTTCCCGCAAGATTCGTACACATACACATCGATCCATCGTTTTCTTGATCAAATAAATAGCGCCACCTCCATAAAACGTAAGACATGCTCAATAAATAAATGCATGTCTTACGTTTTATGGAGGTGGCGCTATTTATTTGGCATACGGTTGCACGATTTCCTGCAAGATTCGTACACATACACATCGATCCATCGTTTTCTTGATCAAATAAATAGCGCCACCTCCATAAAACGTAAGACATGCATTTATTTATTGAGCATGTCTTACGTTTTATGGAGGTGGCGCTATTTATTTGATCAAGAAAACGATGGATCGATGTGTATGTGTACGAATCTTGCGGGAAATCGTGCCACCGTATGTCCGTGAAAAAACGCCAATGCTTTGGATCTTCCAACAGGATTATAACCGAAAGCATACAAGAAAGGTCGCATGAAAGGAGCTTCGCAAAAGCAGGATTAGGGTTATGGAATGGCTCGCACAATCACCAGACTTCAATATAATTAAAAATTTGTAGTGTGACGTGAAGAGAGCAGTTGCTCACAATAATCTATTAAATAATAATCAACTTTGAGAAGCAGTAGACCACGCCCTTAGAGAAAGATATGAAAATTTGGTTATTTCAATGCATCGGCTCTGTGCTGCAGTAATAGCCAAACAACAGTCACGCAACTAAATACTAATTTGAAGAAACATTACGTTATTACTATTTAACCACAAAATCTTTTAAAATGAAACACAATTGTTGCTTAATTTTTATGAAAGTAAAGCGAACTACTATTTTTTTGACCGTCCATATTTTGGAGCTTTTGACGCATTTAATTTAAATCAAACCAAACTGAGTTTAATTCTTAAGTTTTCTTTTATGATTGCATTGTTAACACATATAACTTGTTAAAAAAATACAAAATAAATACTTGTAAAGAAAAGCAGATTATTTTTTCTTCATTTTCTTTTCGTTGTACGCGTACTACTATTATTTTGACCGCAACTGTACATCTAATGACTTCTGTCGAAGATGCGGCTCCTAGGAGGAGGAAGAGACTGGTCTCCACCGGTTGTGTCAGTGTCCAGAAGAAGACATATGTTAAGTTTCTCGGCTGAGTTTATGTATCATAAACAAGGTGG
This sequence comes from Melieria omissa, assembly GCA_963971225.1. Classification (NCBI taxonomy): domain Eukaryota; kingdom Metazoa; phylum Arthropoda; class Insecta; order Diptera; family Ulidiidae; genus Melieria; species Melieria omissa. Next base: position 122,769,232 of record OZ020267.1, read on the forward strand.
CACAAAAGTTCTCACCCAGTGGTTTTTTCTAATTTGTTTTCGAATGAATAAGTAGGAAGTACAGTCTGTCCAGTAGAAGCGTGACCGTCGTAACTTGGAAACTATTTGTCCGATTCGTCTCAAACAAACTGCATTTTATGCGTTTATAATATTTATTGTACGCAATATTTTTAATAACAGGTATAGTCACCGCCATTCGCTATTATGGCATCAAACCTGCGACCCATACTTTACGCTAAGTTCTGAGCAAGTTTCCGAGGCAATCGACTCCAGATCAGCAGAATTTGTCTCGATAACTGTTTTGTTGCTCATATAGTTTTTCCTCTGAGTTTCTGCTTTACTATTGCCCACCCATTTTCTATCGGGTTGGCATCAGGCGATTGTGAGGGCCAATCTAACACTTCCACCTCATTTTGCTGTTTTCACTCAGCACACATTCGGCTGCGATGTTTGTGGTCGTTGTCTTCTTGTATAATCCAAGAGAGTCCTCTTCTCCTGAACATCTCCGCAGCTGGTGGTAATAAAGCTTTTTCATAAATTTTGTTCATCAAAACCGCGTTCAAGTTGGTCGTTATAACGAAAAGTCGCCCAAATCCTTTTTCTGAGAAGCAGCCCCAAACATGGATCTTTACTGGGTCTTTAGCAGTTCGTTGGAACAATCGGTTGATGGCGGCACACCGAGATCGATTTATGCTACTATTTGCCCAAAATTGGGATTCATCCGTAAATATTACATTATTCCAATTCCGATCTGAATTGGCATAAGCCCAGGTAAGCCGTTTTGAACGTGTGATGATGAGAGCAACAGTTTTTTCAATGAGCTCCGGTATTTAACGTCGGTAGTTCTTAAACGTCCTCGAATCGTCTCTTTTGATATTTGAACACCAGTTTTCTCTAAAACTGCTTTAACTTTACGCAACGATAAGCCCGGCTTCGTCGCAAACAAATCAATGATCTTCTTGTCCTGTTTTGGGGAGGTATTTTTTTCAAGGCCCCGCCCAGCCAAATCGTCGACATTTTTTGCTTCAATAAACCGATTCCTTCTCTTCGTTATGAACGACGTCGACTTCTTCATATATTTCGCTGCAGCTAAACGTGACATTTACGGCCCTCTAGGGTGTAGACAAAGGAATACGGCTTCAAGTCGCTTCTCTCATGCGGAACTCAATTTGTTAAAACACCGTGCACTTTGTAATTGTTTCACGAGACTGACCAGTTTTGCAATGCGTATTACAAAAATGATGAGGCTACTTAGGTGCATTCAAGTTTTTTTGATATCGGTACTCTAAGTGACAATTTGGTCGATCACGCTTCTACTGGACAGACTGTATATATTCATTTATTCGTTCATAAACAAATTAAAGCCAAAGAACACTGGGTGATAACTTTTGCACTACCCTGTAGAAGGCTGCCACCTCAACCTAACCTAACCTAAGGGTTGCTTCAATATGACATGTGTGCTAATTGTTGCTTTTTGAATATTGAAATTTGACTACATGTTCATTTCTAGTGACCTCGAAAAAAAAAGAAATTCAAGACTGCCTTAAGAAAATGTAGGTCGAATTTACGGATGACTAAGCGGGGATTTCACGAGTTTTTGGTTTTTAATTTAGGATAGTTTTAGAATGAACAACTGTTATTGATATGTGACATATGATACAATTTTCAGCCCTTTTTCAAAGTAATGATACTAACTAATATCTGTTCGTTTCGATGTACGTATTCGATGAGAAACGAAATCGTTAAAAAAAATGCCCATGTCCAGAAAGAAATCTTAACCCTTATGCTATTTTGTTGCCACATGCTAACATACTTTGTGGACGTCTGCATCCTCTATGGTTGCAAGCATAAATTTTTTTTGTTGGTACTTATAATAGTTTTAGGAAAAATACGAAATTTATAAACTGAATATTTAAGTTTAAAGAAGAGAAGTATACACGTTTTTTTAATGGTATATCTTGACAAAGTAAAGGAAGAAGAAGCAGAAAAATTTAGATAACTTTTTAATTTGACGTTTTTGTTTTCAATTTAGATGCTTTATTTTTTTTTTATTTTAACTGAAGTAAATTAAGAAATATTCAAATTTTCGTTATGCGTAAAAATTTTTATTTTTAAGTAATTATATTTATAAATATTTCAGCCACAACGATGTGGTTGCTCTCATAGAAAAACACTCTAAAACACAGGGTCCGAGTATACAAATTAAAAAATGTCTTATGGAATGTTGCTAATATAACCACATAGAAGCGTAAGATGTAAAATTGAACATTTTAACTTTCCCCAGTAAAAACCTGTAGCGAAAGGGTTACAAAACTAAACTGCAACACTAAAATGCATCCTTTGGTTAAACCAAACTAACTAAACTTGCTAATTGATCAAAAACTAAACCTTCGTTTTGAGTAAAATCACAATTTTTCACAATACTTTACACAGGTTTAGAGATTTCATAATTCTTCTTTCTGTGCAAATTTCAGAATCTCGATTTATAGTGCCGTCCTGAGTGAAGAAGAATTGCTGCCAGCATGCCCACTATTTATAGAATTCGTTGGCGGCGCTTGTTTTTGTAGTATGAAAATCGCGATTTCAGTTAGTTTATTTGGACCATTATTAAGAAAACGGCAGCGTCTGCCTTGGACGCGCAACAATGTTTCGGGTATGACACGTTGGAAGTGCGCAACTGTACACCTGAGCGGAATACAAATTTGATTTGAAGCCGTGTGTGAAAATGGCACGTTCGCGCGCAGGGATTTCATGGATGGATGATGCGATATGAATTTTGGTTCGCTGCTGCGGACGTGTTGTTTGCGTTCACTGCTCATTTTAATCCTTAAGTGCACTGCTCATTTAATAATTGCAATCTGCTTGGTAGTTGAGTATAGATGAACCGGTTAAGAGCGATGTGGGCAGAATACTGCTGGTCATATGTTTGTTTTTTGTTTTAAGAAAATTCCACCTAAACTTATATTCGGGACGGTGTCTTGCCTGTTTTTCTCGAAGTGGTAAGTGCCTTTATTATTCAATAATAAGACTGCATTGAATTCGGGATGGAATTACTTTTCAACCAGGTACGGGGTCCATAGCACAACGAAGTTAAGGTAGGTCACGAATCCCAGCAAGAAGGGCAAGTTGGCTCATTGAGAATGAGTCCTCACCCATGCTGCATTACGATGCGTTGTCTCACTGTGGGGCGACACTCATGTCGCTGTCTTCTCATCAACCGATCTATCAGGAAACCTTGGACCCTGCTTAACTCCTACGATCAAGGCCATGCGTTTCAAACTGAACGCGGCGACTCACACGAGTCAAAGACATGCATGGCGATATATCCGATGGCAACTGCGCATCAGAATCAGAATCGTTTTGGGCCATTTTATTAGGCACACCCACTTAAAGGTTAAGTTTGAAGAAGAGCTTTTTTCCGTTTTTCAGCGCGTTTCGATGGAGTGATGCGCGCAGACGCCACTTTAGGTACGCTTGCTGCCGCCACAGCGTGTCTGAGTACAACTCAACACTCTGCGCCGCTTCCCAGATGGTTCGCTTGTGCCGTTGTGGCCACAATCAAATACGCGCATGCACGCCTTGCGCCATTCGACTGCTTTGCAACGCGCACAATGTAAACGACATCAAATGATATCTACGACGAGCATCGCCTTTGACCTTGAATGCGCTGGAATGCTGCCATGTGCGGGCGTTAGCCGGCGGACGGCGCAATGAAGCGATCCCATTTTCAGCCTCGAAATGCAAACAAATTACACAGAGCGGTGTGGCGTTGTGGCGTCGTGTTGGTGTTGTCTTATTCAACACAACTTATTGCAAGCTGCAATGTTGCGGTTATGAGTTGATGTGGTTGGCTACTTGTGGCCATAAAAATGATGAAATACTTTCATTAATTTTAAGAGCGCACCAAATGACCGACAACCAAAAGCGACAACCGACCCAGAGCGATTGCTCCGTGTTGCCTCTAATGCCATGAACTCCTCGTAAAGAGTCTGGCCGCTGTTTCTGTTGCTGTTGCTGTGGCTGTGGCGGCCGCAGCTACCTCGGCGACTTCTAATTGCCAAACTTAGCAGCCCGCAGTTTACACTAAATGCTCGAGCAGCAATTGGTAACGAAATTGCTGGCTGTGGTTTGATTTAATTTACGAGCACGTTCGCCTGCGCATCCGTTGCGGTTGCGGTGGGGCGGCGCGCATCTCGACGTTAAAGTGCCGCCGTCCCTGTGCTACATTCTTCTCGGAATTCTATGTGCCGCGTGATGGCCAGTGCCGGCGCTCGTTTGGCAGCGGTAGCCGTCAAAGATTGCGATAAATTTATTTAAATTAAATTATGACATTTTCCTCTCTGACAGCTTCGATGATTTAATAGAAGCGCAAATCAATCAAACACATCTAATTCAAGGCTAATTTCTAGCGTGTTTTTTATATTGCGAATTTAATCGCCTTAAACGTTGCGCACATTTCCCCCAAGCACCCAATTCCGCTGCAATTAAATTTTCATTCACCGATGCTTGCTGCTCTTTTTGCAACTTAGCATTCTTGTTGTTGGGTTTGTTTCTGATGGGTTTTTTGTTGTTTATTTTTGTGGTTGTCTAGCGTGGAATTAATTTCGCGGATGCTTTGTTTGATTTGCGTGCTTGGAGCGCGGAGTTGCTCGCGGAATTTTTGTGGCGTTTGTAACGTCTAAGCGAAGGAGCAGAACTTCGTGTGTTTTAATTGTTAAGCGCTCTCAGAGAAGAATGTTTCATGGTGGTTTGTAGAAAAAAACTTTCCTAACATAGAACGTTTGCCAACGCTTCCTTGGGTGTAGGGCAGTCCGGTTTTAACCTCAACCTAACTTTATCTCTACTGTTGAAATACATCCTTTTACTACCAATGGGAGACATATCGCACAAGCACTACAAAAGTGACACAACTCAAAATTTTTGATTTTTCAGGAAACGCAAAAAACTGTTTTTGAGCTAAATAAACATTTTTTTTAAATAACAAATAGACCGTTCAGTTGGAAGAATTTTTTTTAATTTTACACTAGAAAATCCAAAATTTTGAGTTGTGACTGTTTTGATGATATTTTAATTCAATAATTACGGAATTATTTTAAGTTATGTCACTTTTGCTGAGTTTTATAATTATAAATGATAGTTAAAAAGTCGAAAGAAATATTTTGAAAATTCGAAATTAATTTTTTTTTTGAAAATGTATACTAAGATTGTCAGAACTTTGCTTAAAATTAACTTCAACAAAAATTTATTTCGTCAAAAGTGACACAATTTGAGTTAGGACTCTTTTGCATTGAGCAGCAGCGATCAAATAGCATCAAAATTCTTACATGAAGAGAGACCTAACTGTATTTTTGCAACAGTTAACAACAACAAAATATAATATATACCTTTTGCTTATTGGTACAAATTTTGAGTTGTGTCACTTTTGTGGTGTGTGTGCGAATATTAAAAATATATTTGATGGCAACATATTTCGCATAAATAACACAAAAACAAATACATAAAAATTACAAGCTAAAAATTACGAGAGAATTCAGCAAACATTAAAGTGTATTTTTTTTTATAAAAAATATTATATCACATATGTATGTATATTGCTCGTGTCCACTGGGATAAACAAAAATACTGACGTAAACTCGACTTGTTAATAAATATTGCATTAAATATCAGTTTTTCCTTCAACTTAAAATGCGATGTGGCATCGGCCAAAAAAAGGGCGATGCCGATCCCAATTTTTATAGCAGATACTAGCCGATGCCGATTAATCGGCCGGACTGTATATATGTAACACATAAATTTACCACAGCTTTAACCGCATTGATTCTCTCTAAATGTAGTTAAAATTATTTTCATTGCATATAATTTTTTACTGACAGTTGTATAACACAGTACAATAAATTTAAAGAATATTACTGGGATCGATTTCTATCACATTCCATTCAAAAGATGACCATATCTGTGATCATATGGAAAAGTAGCTTAAGTCGAAAAGTCAAGTTTGAAAACTATGTGCACACAAGTTGTTCCTGTTAGGGTAAACAGTAAACACACATAATACTTATTGTTAAAAAAAAACAGGATTTTTCAAACGGCATGAAATACATTTAAGCGTCTTGACTTCTATAAAGCTCGCAAGGCAATAACTCAATTCTCTTTTATGTCGACCTATGTCGAGCTACTCTTCTATATGATCACAGATATAAAGGAATCCTATAAGGTTTTTGACAGATTGTCTAAGTTTTTCTAAAGTGATTTAAAAACTACGCTCTTGATGTGGTTTCTATAAAATATATCTTTCAACTGACGGGTTACAAATCTTGAACAGCAGATAAAGGAGGAAAAAAGCCCCGTTTCTCTCTAAGACAGCCACCTTCCCTGCGCTTATGTATTACAAAAAACAGAATTTTACCTCGATTCAAACATAAACAAACTCAAAGTTTTATTCTTTTAAGCAAAATTAGATGAAAAAGATATAAAAAAATTTAAATAACCTGAAGATCGTTAGCCGTTACATTCTATTGGTTACCTTTACGTTACGTTAATGAAGTCTAGCAAATCATTCTCCAATGAAAATATTTATTATGTCACAACTTTATCTAATTTGAGTTCTAACCCATCTAGACTTTTATTTGTTTCGGTGTAAATCTAAATTTAGGACAAATTTTGTTTTCGAAAACCTTTAGTAAAATTATTAGAGAGATATGTTTGAACAATATTTTAAGCCATTAACTCTCACTTTTATGGGACTTTTTGGCCTTTTCTTGTTCAGTGCCTAAGAACTCATCTTTGGAGTGGGATTAGAGGTTAAAGTTAAAATGTTGTACAAAATGTTTACCAAAAAATTATTTTAGGAGGTTTAAGGACACTAATCAACACCGAGTCAGCCGCCGTAGCTCAGCTGGCTAGTGCGTTGGGCCGCGAGTCAAGACTCCGCGAGTTCAATACTCCGTTGCTGCTAACACCGAAAAAAAAGAATAAACAAATTTTTTATTTCGGCGGCTGTCCTCTCAGCAGGAAATGGCTAACCTCTGAGAGTAAAATTGCCTATGAAAAAGCTCCCAACTCGCCGTTCGGAATCGGCATAAAACTGTAGGTCCCTTCCAACCTTGTAAAAACATTCGCACGCACAGCACGGTTGGTTGCGGGTAGCTAAGCCTTAGTCTCGTAATCGGGCTGTCGTGCCAGTCAAGTACAAGAAGAAGAAGATTCAACACCGAGTTATAAGTGAAAGTTTTTTCTAATTATAAATCCTAAGCAATTCCAGTCTATTCTGTCAACGCAATTTAGTTACAATTTCGATGAATATGAAAATATTATTTATTTATTATTCTCAAATTTCCACTTAGTAACTTATTTAGTGAATATTTAGTTAAGAGCTTCGTCCTTCGACTCTCATGGGAGCGGTTGCGACATCGCCCTACACGTCTGCGGTTCCAAAAAGTTCAAAGCATTCCTAGCTACGAAATACTCGCAAGTAAACGGAATAGAAGCGAAGGAAGGAATGCGAGTGCAAATTGCCGAGATGCCTCGGCGGCAGCGCTGGCAGCCAAGAATTTCTGGCTGTGGGAAACTGTGCATTCGCTCCACTTAGCATTCGACACTGGGTATTCGTTGGGTTTGCATGTTTGCATCTTTGTTTTTTAGTCGGTGATATTAAAAAGTGCTAATGCTTGATTTATGTCGGCTACCGTTTGGACAACAGCGGCCGCATCACACGAAAGGCGGACGCAGCGGCGTTTAAGCGGCTGCTATGGCGCGCCGAGACAATGGTCGCGGTCGCAGCGAAACGCTACTCATATTTGTTGGAATTTCTGTAGCCCACTGTCAATCAAAATCGGCCATAAATGTTGAGATTGCTTTTGATGAACTCACTTTGAGCGTGGGAAACGTGTCTGCACGATTTTCTAGGTTGCATATATTTCAGCGTGACTTCATCCCCACAAGGACATTAATAATGCGGTTGACCGACGCGATCGTTGCCAGTGCCGTGCCGTGTCCAGTGTTATCAGCTGGGAACCTCGAGTCCACTTTACGTAGATTACAACTACACTTGCGATTGGCCATAAACTACGTTCTTATCTAACCACACCGCGGCCAATGCCGATAAGTGCGCCACTTTGTGTCCAATAGTCGGCCGAATACGAGGCGAACGCCCAATCGCGTTCGAAACGCGATCGATAAATTTATACGCGATCAATTATGACCATCGCAGGCCCGAGTGGATTTTAAAATGCAGCAACGTGGCAGCGGATTGCGTGAAATGTCGCTGATGACTCACAGTCGGAAGACGGGCACTCGCCACTTGCAGTCTGCACTGTGGTATTTTTATTGCGCTCGCCGATCAGACCGGACCAAAAATCGCAGCGCATCGGCTGCGGCTGCGGCTTCTTATCAGTTTTATTGACTCTTGTGTTGTGCGTTAAGATTTTCTGGGCTGCCCCTTATGAAGCTGTTAACAAAGTGAGCATCAGCTTAAAATCCTTATCGCTATCGCGAAAATACTTTGCATTAAATTTTTGATACCAATTAAAATGCATTCGCATTTGCATTTCTCTCCGGACGGTTCGAACTCGCTGCCGTTGGAGTTCTATTTGCGGCTGTAAGCAGTCGCCACTCGCATTCAGGTCTCTCACGCATATATTGAGACCGTGTGATATTTGAAAGGCACAGTTTTCGGTGTTTCTTTTGTTTTCAATGAGGGTATTCACGGTCTGATGTATTTGTCATAAATATCTACAAAAAGTACAAAGTTTACAGCGCCACGGTTGGAAACACCCACCTTACAAAATAATTGTAAGCAGGGCCACACCACAAGAGGGGGTACTGTCGCATCCTCTGTGGGTTCGAGGAGGGAGAGAGGGGTCAAAACGGTGGCGTAGGCGGACGATGTGGTTGTGCCCTGATGCGATTAGCGGAATCCTTCAGAATATGACCAGGTTTAATGCTTTGGATGTTCTGGTCGGGGGGAAAGACATACCGTACGGCCACGGCAGTCTACTATCAAAAGATCAAAGGTGCCTGACCTAACTATGGATTACGCAATTTATTTCTTTAGGAAAAATTACGATATCAGTACCCCCACCCGTCTGAAATGAAAAAGAGGGAGCATCCTAAATAACCTTAGTACCACAATCGATACTGATGGCTTCAAGATGGAATGCAGAGTTGGAGCGGGTGTCTTCTCCATACATGTCTGTCTCTCTAGCTCCCAAATACAGCAAGAGTTTTCCAGGCGGAAGTTCTTGCTAGGGAAGCGTGCAGAATGGCTTTGGCACAAATTCACATTACCATACTTTCCGACAGCCTTTCCACGATTAAGGCACTGGACTAGTGCGGGAATGCAGGAAGGCCTTCACAGAGCTAGCCCATCGATTCAAAGGTACCCTGATATGGGTGCCACGGCATAACTAGCTCGAAGAGGCTCTGCTCTTGATGAGAGTGAGGCGCTGACGGTTCTCGCCCCAATGCACAGTGATTCGACTCCATACAACCGCGTGACAAAATTAGAAGGAGTGGTCCTTCATAAAATTCGGTATGCTAGTTAAACATGGTCTGCTGAATTGAAATCTCCATTTAGTTTTTCTTAAACTGTTATAGTTTAGCAATGCCTGAGACTTAAATTTGTAATTTTCGTCGTTTTTGTTGAGCTATAGCAACGAGTGTGGGCTAGAGTTTTCAGATTTTACATTTAATCGGTAACGTCAATATTGATTATTGCAAAGAGGAACAGAAATTGTCTCAGAACCCTCTGGTTTTGCAATAAAAACGATAATTATGGATGTATGTTTTGCATTTTTGCAGATTTTATAATTTTTCGTGCTGATTGTATACTTTTAGGCTTAAATAAAATAAATTTTGTCGAAAAATACGTGTTTAGACCACTTTTCAAATTGAATTATTTTCTGAGATCGGAAGATATCGGAGGCTGTAATTACATTATCCGACAAAGAAAGAATGCTTCTTAAAATAAAAAAATCCAGGAACATACTTTCACATACTTTTTAGATATTTTCCTCTAAGTTTTGCCAATTTTCAGATTTTTTATTTAGAAAAATTTTTTGAATTAAAAGTGAAGTAAAAGCCTCAGCTTGGCAAATTTTGAGAAAACGTTAAAAGCGAAAATGGCCACATTATTTCTTATTCTATATTGGAAGTTTTAGCAACTTATTGGTAACCATGTATTTTTTAAATTTTTTGCACTCAATAGACTAAAACACAGAAAATATGTGTTTACATTTTTTTGAGAAAAAAGTTTCAACTTTGAGCCGGTTTTGCACAGACACTAATTAATTTTTTGCACAGAATTTTTGGGGTTTTCTTACTTGGAGTTTTACCTTTCAAATTACATCAAAAGTGTTAAATTCTGAGACCATAAATTTTTTGAATTTTGTCTATGGAACGAATCACTGTGCACTGGGCTCAATCAATAACGAGGTCTCCAAGAACTTTTTCTTCCCAGTCAGCACTAGATGGCAGAGGATGGAATCCTTCAAAATCAGCAGATCACTTTGGAAAATAGTTGAATTAAGTTCTCATCTCTTTAAAAAATACAACATGAGTATCATTGAATATATGGATTTCCCACTCTATTTGTGATATTTATATTTATTAATAAAAATTTTCCTACAAATTCAAAATTCCTCACAAATACACGATACAAGGCATATCGTGAATACCTTAAATATCTTGTTGCGATGATATTATTGCTGTTGTTGTTCTATAATTTACATACCAGCGCTTTGTATTAAAATATCTAAATCTTCTAATTAATGGATTTGAACTTGTCCGATAAGTCATCCAACAAATCAATATTACATTATAAAATGTAATAAACAAGTTTTAATTATCAAAAATAAGCAAAAAATAATTAACTTTAAGACATTTCAAATATGTAAGAATGGGTGAGCGCTTTGCCTTGATTCAGGTATGCGGTGGTTATCACGCTGGACATTTTTCAACACTAAGCAAGCGCATGCAAGCTGCATTTAGGATCGTTTACGCTATCAACGCGACAAGCGGCAAAAGCTGCGAAGGCACAGCGACCACATGCGACCTGCAGTTGAGGTCTCGTCGCAGCCGGATTTATCGGGTCCGTCGTCATTTGCTTATCAGCGACAGATAAATTCTGGATTTACGAAATTTGGATCTCATGTGCTGTACGCAGACGCAGTGCTAACAGTGCGGCCGTTGCCGTTTTGGTTTGCTGCCGTTGCGGCAGGTTAAATTTATCGAAAACGCAACAAGAAGAGCACAAAATATTTCGCAGATAAGCTTATCGACTGAAGGACCAATTAAGGATGACGCAGGAGCACTGCAACCCAACAGCGCAAGAACTATGCGTGGCTGGACGCAAACTCGCGCAACGACTTCTATGAAGCTGAACGAAAAGCAGCAGTCGTCGGAGGTGATTTTCATAATTTGTGATTGAAATTTGATATTAGAAACGTATCGGGTTTCACGCTGTGCATAGAAGCTTCGGCTGCAGACCAACACCAACACAGACACACGTAGACGTGAACGCAGATGCAGCCACGGACAACGGACGACGACGCATAATGGCGAATGGGATTGCGGCAAGTGTGCGGCTGGCAACTGCTGTTCGCGCATTGTTCGCCGCATTTGCACCCAATTAGGGGGCATTTTATTCGCGCTCAGTGCGCTTCATTAGCATTTCAAACGTGTGCAAAAGTGCAATGCAGGCCGCACACACGCGCGCGCATACTCGCCCAGTGCACCGCGCCGAGACCTGCTTTCGAGCCGGCAGCAGCTGCACTCGAACCACTGGCTCTCGCTGCACCTATCGCGTCTCTTCCTGTGTGTGTGTGTGTGCGCCTCATTATGCGCTGCAATTATGACGGACGATGGCGTTGCATTCGGCGCATCTCTCGTCATTTTGCATCGCGTTGCACTTCATCGCAGCCGCACCACTGCGATGCGCTGCACTACGTTGCGTTGCATCCGCTGCGGGTGCAGTCGACTTGAGTTTTGACTTGAGTTGTTGAGCTCGGCTTTTAAGATGTCAACGAGTAAAAGTATGTTGACAACGACGATAACAAACAACAATAACTACATAAGCACGACAACAACTGCAGCAGGTATCCAGTTGGTGAAGTGGGTTGAATTGTGGTCGTAGCGACCACCCTGTAACCACTACAACAACAACAAATAGGGGAAGTGAGAGACGCAAATTGCATCGGGCTGGTCTGGCTGGCATCGATGCGAGTTGGCGCTGTTCGCGGTTGTCGTTTTTTTTTTTGCCAAACTACAGCGGTGCTTATTTCTATGTTGTTGTTGTTGTTGTTGTTGTAACTATCGTTAGCGTTTTTATAACAATTCAAGTAGAAATTTATGAGATGACAATTTTTTTCGTTAATGTCGGTCAAATTCTCGGAATTAAATTTAAACCTTAAATTTGAAAAATTCAACTACAAACTAAAAAATTTCTTTTCATGTGTTCCAGAAATCGCTTAAAAGTCCTTAATTGAAAATTATTATCATTATTTTTTGATTAAATATGTTACTGGATGTTTTAGAATCAAACTTTTACATTCGAAAATCTAATGGATTGCTGAGAGTTTAATCATTTTAAATAAGAATCAATCAAAATTTGTGTTTTCACTTAGGGTTGCATAACTTTTTTATGTTTTATGCGATTCTGGCAATTTTGTGCTCAACATTTACGCAAGTATCTCATCTGAGATATTAAAAACATAAGAAATAAAAACACTTCAAAATGGTTGAATTAATGGTTTTCCATCGCTCACAGAGAGTAACTTTCCCAAATCTAATTTGACTTGAACACTCCATGCACCGTTAAAAAAAAGGTACAGTCAACCCTCTTATAACGCGGTGAGTGCGTACCGCGTTATATGGAAACTGCGCTATAAGAAACTCAGAATTAGTACAAATCACATCATTTGTACCGCGTTATATGGAGACCAATAAATACAAAAGACAAGATAAATTATAAATTGTTTTTATTAAATTCATCCTTTCTATTTATTGAACGTTCTTTTGAAGGTTTAAACCCTTGAGCACGCCTTTGATTTTTCGAAATGAAGGTCCTAGCAGGTAGTTTTTTCCAATATAATGCCGTCTCATCGGCGTTAAAAATCGGATCAGGTAAATAATCTTATAATTTTCGGCAGCCTCAGCATCTGTTGAGGTCTGTTCTCCTTGAAACTTCATATTGTGCAATGTGTACCCTTTTTTTAGTATTTCAAACCATCCTTTCTGTGAAAGAGCTCTGAGACGATTGAAAACTAAGCCGTAAACGGCTAAGAGATAAGCTTGAATGTTTATATAAACATATCCAGTTAAAACCATTCATTGGGTGCACGGAAAGAACTGATGGGACGTTGTTGAACGGAAACCGCGCTGTAAGAGAACCGCGTTATAGGAGGGTTGACTGTATACCATTTCAGCGGTGCCTTTTACGCCGTTAGGTCCCTCTTAATGTCGATAAGTTTGATCGCTGCAGCTCAATGCAAAAGAGTTTTAATTCAAATTGTGACACTTTTGACAAATAAAATTTTTGTTGAAGTTAATTTTAAGTAAAGTAAAGTTGTGACAGTTTTAGTATATATTTTCAAATGAACAAATTAATTTCGAATTTTCAAAATTTTTCCTTCAACTTTTTAACTATAATTTATAATTATAAAATTCAACAAAAGTGACATTACTTAAAATAATTCGGTAATTATTGAATTAAAAAATCATCAAAAAAGTCACAACTCAAAATTTTGGATTGTCTAGTGAAAAAAAAAAAATTTTTTTTAACTTATCCTAAAGCGTAATCTGTAGGGATTTTATACTAACTAAACGGTCTATACGTTATTTTAAAAAAAATTTTATTCAGCTCAAAAACAGTGGTTTGCGCTTCCGGAAAAATTAAACATTTTGAGTTGTGTCACTTTTGTAGTTAGTGTGCGATATATGGAGATCAGTGGCGCACACAGGATTCCATTTTAGGAGGCTTTGCGTTACAATTGTTATATTTGTGGAGTTTTAACCGCCTAACCGAACCCCCTGCTTGCGTCAATGATGGAGATATATACATATAAAAAAACTTAAATTTTTTGAATCAGATTAAACATTTTTTGCCAATGTTATTGAATTTTGTTATTTTTCTTAGCTAAATGTTCTTTTTTAAAGGTTTTAGGATTCCATACTCAAATAAATAAATAAATAAATATTTCAGTGTTTAATATAGAGGGGCGGAAAAGAGAAGAAGGTGGTTTAAGCCAGTAAAAAGCCGGCATACCCGCACACTGCCAACGCAGCCATCGTGCAACGATTTCACCCTTCAGTGTCGAAAAAAACTAAATGAAAGTTTTACGCAGAGATTGAACATTGTTCTTCACATTTCTTCAATTAGATTGAATACTATTAATTCTGAGACTTAAATACATAAATAAATAAATAATTATTGAAGTGTTTCAATTAATTTGTTGTCACTCTTTCACCGGGAGGAGATTTGGTTGATTGATTAATTGCGCTGCCGGTTGACAGGCAATTACAGAATGGGTTAAGTCGCGACTGCGGTTGTGCGACGTGTGCAGCGGTGGGCGCCGCGTTGCACGTACTCACCATCGTGTGTAGCAGGACAAGATAATCACAACAATTAAATGCAAATGCAGGCGGACGCGTATGTAGCGCGGTGCTGCGGTGACGATCCGCACGAGCGCTCCTGCTCCGACTGTCCCGAACGGCGGCCGGTGTTGAGTAGGTGGATGCTGTGTCTGCTGTTGGTAGCGTGGCTGGTGGGGGTGGCGATGCTGTTGGTGATGTTTGCGCTGTTGCCAGCGCAATACAAACATTGCTATCGAGATTTTTGTGCAGTGAGCGCGGCGTCGAGCTTATGAAATGTTCACTTTGTTGGGCATAAAACGCAAAAATTGACACGAAGAATGGCTTGAACATTTTTGCGGTGGCTCGGGGTGATGGATTGCGATTACGGCCGTAGGCATTTGATTGAATGTGGGAAGGCGAATTTCAAAGCTCTCGAGCACAGTTTCACATATTCAAATGATTGCTTTTCAATTCTCGTTCACTTCGGTCAACACTTTACATTCGAACTCTTTAACTCGTTACTGCACACATTGGACTATTTATCTGCGAAGTTAAACACTGTAATTGCCGCACATCCGAAGTGATTTCTTTGCGTAAAATGCTCAACAAGGTGGTCGTGGTGCTATTCGCAGCCTGAGCCTCGATTTCGGTGCTTCGCTTAGCCACTGCCCGCGCGGTTTTCCGCTGGTGGCCGCTGTTGATGTCGAGGCTTTTAGGTGCTTTTTTGCTGTGGTTGGAGCGGACACACGCGATCGTATCTCGGAGTGCCGCGATTGGTTTTTGTTTCGCGTTGAATTTTTTGTTGAATTTTTTTTCGAGATGTTCACTGGCTGGTGGCAGTTGTCGTCGGGTGGTTTCGCTTCTCTTTGGCTGCTTTTCACATGCTGTATATTATTTCATCGGCCGAGTTGGTGTGGCCGCGGCGCGAGTACATGGAGCGCCGTCATCGGTTTCGGAGTGGCGAATAAGATCTTACGACATTCTATGTAAATTCTAAACAATATTGCCGCAAACGATGTCAGCGCACTGGCGAGCAGAGCAATCGAGAGAAATAAGCGGATTTG
Organism: Melieria omissa; assembly: GCA_963971225.1. Lineage (NCBI taxonomy): Eukaryota > Metazoa > Arthropoda > Insecta > Diptera > Ulidiidae > Melieria > Melieria omissa. Next base: position 122,784,864 of record OZ020267.1, read on the forward strand.
TTCTAAGCTTTGATAAATTCATTTGCAAATTAGCATAACTTGCGGGCTTGCAGAGACGCTGACGTTGTGTCTGTGTTTATTTCAGTTCTGAGCGGGAACTGTTAAAGCAGGGTGGCCGGATTTGCGACTAACATTGTGTGAAAACTATCAAATTTTTTTTGGGATTGCTATTTACTATTTTACAAACTGAGTCAACACAAAATATTGTTTAGTTAATTGTTATTTGGTTAAAAATTTCAATTCACAAGAAATTGCTTTATAGTCAACTTCGTTAGGTTTGCTTGCAAATGATAAATAATAAAAAGTTGTCAGATTGAATAGAGAGTGGAGACAAATGCTTCCTACGGTTCGCAGTCACGATTTACAAAAGATTTATTGCTCATACGAGGGACTTTTTCATCTCATACAAAGACCGATTGCACATCGTGTGTGCAACTGATTTCCGAGGATACAAGACAGTAATGTGCAATTATCAGATGTTCTGAATAAACTAGTCGTCGAAATACGATTTTTCTGGAACTAATAAAATCTGTAAAGTACAGGAAAAAAATTTTACTGTGTATAATACAAAGAAAAATAAAATTCGCTCCTGGGGACCGTGTTCGAAAAAAATCGTCGTCTCGAATGGGTTAAAATGTTCTGGAATCGCTACAGGAAAATATTTTCCTTACAACTTCCGAAACAAATTGCCTTTCGATTAGCTCAAAAACTCAGTGGTAAGGGATTCAAATTCCGCCCTAAGTTTGAGGAACATTTTAATGATTGCACAGTGAACTCGCTTGTGGAACGAGCCAGTTTTAGTATTTTTTTAACTAGATGTTCCCCCTAAAAGGGTTTGACTCGCAATCAATAAAGTTTTGTGATGTTGGTACTGTTGCTATTTAGATTTATATGTAAAAAGTCAAGCAAATACGATTTCAGACACCGAAATTTTCTGAAAAATGACTTACAACTTACAAAACTACAAATTCCATTCTCTAGAACCCAACTTGATTTTTCTGTAATTTTTAACTTAACCCTTTCGGGACGGAGTTTAATTTTGAAATCAAAAATTCTCTCAATAGAAATATTCTCATGCCATGAATGTTGGGGTTAGAAAAATTATATTGGATGCTCACAAATTCTGAAATCATCCTTTTATGCGGGAACACCGAAATCGAGAAAATATTTTGCGTAGGTCGTAAGATTTGAATAATTGTTTTGAAGTGCGTTAAAAACTTGCTGAGACGTATTATCCCAGTAGTCCCGAAAGGGTTAAATATACTTTCGGTCAATCTTTTAATGTTCGAGCTCAAAAAGATCGATTCTTTTTTTTACTTTTTAAAGCAGCGAATAGTCAAACCAATAATAAAAAATAAAGTTATTTTTCGAAATTATGCAAATAGTATGAACATTTAAAAAATCTGCTCAATTCAAATCAGGCCTAAATGCATATAACAAACTTTAACAAAAAAACCAATTAACCAACTAACTAAAAAAAACAATTTAATTTAGTCCCAAGTTTAAATTAAAAAACTGAAAACAAACAAAATTAACAAAATTATACTCAGTTTGGTTTGCAATAAAAAAAATATTTTTTTTCGTGATGCAGCCATTGAACATCATTTTCTGATTCACACCGTTTCATGAAGCTGTCCATGCATGAAGCATTTAAAAAAATTAAGTGGAACCAATCAGTTTTACGACACGTAAAGGATTAACTTTTACAGTTAATAAATAAATTAAAATTTCATATATTAAATCTGCTCGGCTGGAAACAGTATTTGACTTGAAACAGCTTTTTTCAATTAGGTGGGTTTCTTTTATTATATTCATTTGTATTCATTTAATTTGTATTCATTTATTTTTATTTATTCATTATTTATTTACATATTTTTATTTAATTTAATTTCAATTTAATTATATGAATTTTACTCATGTAATTTTATTTATTAAAACGCCATGTAAATTTATCACATAATTATATTTTTCTCAGATTATTTTTTAACGTTCCTTGATTGCAATTTACAACTTTATTTAAATTTAATTTGACCTTTTCATTGTTCAACTGCAATTTTATTTTGCATGAATTTCCTTTTTGAAACTCTACACTATTTAATTAAATGTTATCAGCGCCGACGTTTGCTGCCATCTAAATTTTGATTCTCCGATTGTCTACTCGAACGTCCTTACGCGAAGGGTAGTCACAATACTTTGAAACAATTGTATGCAAAAATGTTTCACAATACCGACGAGCGCCGACAGTTGCTGCCCATGCGACGATGCAGGACGGCGAGGCGCGGTGTACGGGTGTCCTGGCCGCTTGCCGTTGTGCGCGTGTCAAACGTCCTTGCTGGGGTGTGCGCACTCAATTCAGACACTGTGAAAGTTTAGCAGAACAAAGCGCAAAGCTGCTCGCCATAATAGCTGCGGCTGTCAGGGAAGTGAAATGAAAATTTATCGCATGCGAGAAAAGTGCATGCACGACAGACAACGACTGCGACGTGCGAACGCAATGCGAATGCAGTTGCAGCGATAATTAACTGCAACCGCACCGGTCGACTGAGCGTTGCGAATGCACTTTTCAGATTAAAGGAAAACTCTGGGGGCCAATAGGCACGTTTTAGCGCGTAGCGTCCAATTGAACGGCATTTGTTTGCAGCCCGCGAGCCTTTAACGCTGCCGCCGCATTGCGGCTGAGTCGACAGTCGGCAATAAGTCGCATCACCTCAGCCAATTAAATACTTTGTTAATGCCGTTCGCGTGCATTTGCTTTAAAGTCGCTTAAAAGTTGCGGGCTGCGGCCGCGGCTGCGTCCCGGCACGGCGACAGACACAAGGACACAAGTCTAAGGGCCACTTCTCGAAAGATCAAAGGCGTCCCGGAGCGCGGGGCCGAACGCGCGGCAGTGAAAAGTGAAAGAATGTGGTCCACGGCGCTGGGCGGCCGAAAGCAACCCCTGCGCGGTGCAATCCAAAGGACTCCGAATGCATTCGCACTGAATATGCTAATTTGCATGGCGAAAAGACAAAGAATTTAATTGATTGGATTGTGTCTCGTGGAGAGATGCTGCTGAGCGCGAACTTGACGTTCGCCCGCCAGCGCCGGGAGTGGGAGTGGGAGGCTGAGTCGTTGCTTGCGAGCGAAATGTGGGTCGGAATTCTTTTAACTTTGAACTTTTCGTCTAACTCGTTGGCGCGCTACTGGGCCGTTGTAATGGCACTTGTTGCCTGCCGTTTGCCGGGCCGCAAGGTGGGCAGCAGGCAATCCGAATGGAGTGTAAAAACATTGTGAAGTCATAAAAGTAAAAACAAAAATGAAACGCGCACAACGAACCTACGAGAACGAAAGCGAAATTTGTTGCATGTGTAATCGACAAGTGGAATATGTTTGTTGTTATTCAAACGGTTTTCGAGTTGTTGCGTATGTGTGAACCTTCTTGCTACCAAAACTTTTTTAGTCCCGATTTAGTCTCACCTCTTAATTTTCTATACAAATTATACATACAAAGTAGTTCAAACCTTATTTTTTATGTTATCTCACGTTGACTGCATCCTCCCCCCGAAATATTTGGATCGACTATAAAACTACATACAAATTAAAAGGCATTTTACAAATATTAAAGAATTACTTTTTAAAATCCCCTCCGAAATATTTTTCTGGATCCGCACCTGCTCCTGTAACTCAAATAGTTAGAAACTGTGCGTAAACGCTTCGCTACCACACGAAATCGGCAAATGGGTACCGCAAAAAAAAAAAAACTGTGTAAACGTGTTTAATAGAGTTTAATTGCGATATTCCTAAACTTAGAGGTATGTGGTTCAAATAATCATTGCTGCCGACATTCAGGCGTTTTCATATTAATTTTGAATTGAAATTTTACCTAATAACCTCACTTTTAATGCATCATCGAATACTGCATTCAGCCAAAGTCCCAACGCACAAAGAATTCATCTACCGAAATTTCCATATCTCAGCGACTGTCAATACAGAAAATACCGCAATAAATAAGTACCATAAAACAAAAACAAAATGCATACACACAAACAATGGACTGGTTTGTGTCCACTTGACTGATTTTCAAAAATAAACCGTAACAAGCCTGTAACTGAACTTGAAACGCAAAAACAACCGAAAACAGCGCCGCACCGAAAAAACGAGCACGAGGAGAAAACGGATCACATTCGCAAAGGTCGTCTGTCCTTTGGACTCATACATCACGCCCGTGTGACATTTGCATTTGTATGCTGACAGCAAATGTCACAACAATGCAGTGCATGGCACCAACAATAACAACAACAACAACGCGGCCAAAGTGAAGAAAATGCGTTTCAACGGGCACACGCATAAATTACGAACGGATTATCAGAAAAATGCTGCACGAGGGGAAAGAAAGACAACTCTGCCCATTCGTCGTGCACATCAATCGGGCGTTGAAAGCGAAAACGAAACGGCGACATTGGCCGTTGCTACGCTCATTGTTGTGCATTACCAATTTATACACGACCGGGAAGGGGTAAATTAAAATCAGATCAATTCCTCGATAGTGAATGCAGTTTCGCAGTCGTTGGCAACGCGTGCAGTGCGAGCTGCTGATAGTTGCTGCCAATGTCGTCCTTGACAATAGTCTGTCGACAAGTTATTGCGCTGTGCGGACACTAATGGGCGCGGAGGGCGAATGCGCAAATTACGGGAGATAAATGATAATGAGATGATGAGGGTAATTGTTGTAGGTATGTTGCGCTATGCTGCAATGACACTGGCAAAGGGTTGTTGATTGTTCGGCTCCTTTCACATTTGATGGACAATAGATAAGTGTTTGATTTGCATGAAACATTTTCCCATGCTTTGGACATTCGTATTATCGCATGCGAGTTTTTAATTGGGAATTTTAGCTTGTTGAAATTTAGTCATGCTGCAAAACTTGAAACAAAAGAAAAAAACCTAAAAACAGTAGGAAATACGAAAATGCTTCACTTATTGCATTCAACATAACTTGAAAACGTCGTTAAGATGCTGCAATGAACAAATGGTTTAGACCCCTTGCGTGTTTTGTCTATGGCTGTGTATGTGAACAAGATTCAGACTAACGAAATTGGAATTCATATAAGACTTACGGCTAATAATCCTAATAAGCAACTAGTAAAGTCACACATAAAGCTACTCAACGATGAAAGATTTGCCAAATCAAAGCCTTTTCCGACATAAAGTCAGCTTTTGAATCAAATACGAATACGGGACAAGGCAAAAGTGAAAAATGACCAACTTAGTGGTGGTGACCGATACTTCTTTGCCATACTTAACCCTTTCAATACTGCGGGGATATATAAGTTCCAGATAATGTTCAAAAATTACTGCTGCGAAAAGTATTCGCTTTTAAAGTGCTGGGATGGGACTAAACAGTAGTCTGTAGTCAGTACTTCATAACACGTGTTTTGGTTAGCATAACCTAACTAATTCATACTTGGTATACGTTCAGAAGTGTAAGCGTGCTCTTTGTGCATAAAAAAAAAAATCTGAAATTATGCAAGCATGTTTTTTTACTTATTTACAGCACATTCTGTTCAATTATACAGAAATATCTTCACTGGCCAAAAGTCGTGTTGAAAGGGTTAATGCACTTACGTATTTATTTTGATAGGGATAGCAAAATAATCCAAAAGATAGAAAAACTAAAGGATCTCATGTTCTCTGTAGCCAAAGACAAACCAGATGATGTTAACCCTTTGCTATTTTGTTGCCTTATGGCAACATGCTACTTTGTGGACGTTTGAATCTTTTATGTTTTCAAGATTACATTTGTTTGTTCATGCGTAGAATAATTTGAAATTCTATAAATAATACAAAATTAATAAACTGAATATTAAGGTTAAAAGAAGGGAAGTATACAAGTTTTTTGAATGTAATATCTTTACATGCTAAAGGAAAAAGAAGCAGAAAAAGTAAGAGAACATCTTATTTGGACTTTTCATTTAATTTTGAAAATGAAGAAATATTCGATTTTTAGTTATGCGTAAAAAATTTTATTTTTAAGTGGTTGTTGTCATATGGCGACACGCTAAAAAACTGGGTTAGGTAATAAAAATGTTTATTTCATAATAAAGAAGAAGGTATGCCGTTAATAATGAAATACAACATCAGCCAAATGGCCACCACGACCACGCTTACAGGACCATATCCTTTTCATGAAATTTTCCATAACCAAATTGCAATGGCTGCCCTATGTCCTCGATAGCCTCACGAATTCTATCTTTGAGGTCTTGAATCGACGTTGGGCTGTTGGCGTTTATCTTATCTTTCACGTGGCCCCAAAGGAAGAAGTCGCAAGGTGTTAAATCACAAGATCTCGGTGGCCAATTGTGATCACCTCTTCCAGAGATAACATAGTCCGGAAACTTTTCCCGTAAAAGAGCAATGGTTTCGTTGCTTGTGTGGCACGTAGCGCCGTCCAACTCCGACCATAAAAAATCATCATTCCAAAGAACGATGAGGAATCGACAAACCTGGGTTTTCTTCAACACTTTGGGCTACAGCAGCAATATTCTCAGTTGTTCTTGAGCGACGTGCACGGGTTTTATTCTTCACATCACCAATTTTTCCACCAATTTCTGTATTGCGGTCCGACAAGGTGCTTTAGTTTTGCGAACTGTGACTGCAAGATTTTCACAATTTTTATAGTGAATTTTAATAATTTCAATGCATTGTTGAAGCGTGTATCGTTCCATTTTTAGTAATGGCGTAGTTTCTACTTGTCAAATGTCAAAGAATAAAAGCTTCAAAAGTGACAGCTACCGAAATACCGGATGATTCAAAATAACACCTCTTGTTGGAAAACCCTATAGCTTGCAGAAATGATTTAGGGAAAAACCTTTTCGTACTAGCATAGACAATAGAACAAAGATTATACGATTCTTTCTGATTTTGTTCCAGGTCTTAAAGAGATGCTTCCGCTGCCAATTTAAATAAAGTATTAATTAACTATTTATTTTATTCCGCAATATGTGTAAACAAATTTTTAAAAAAGATATCCTCATACTTTTTTTATAGTTGTGAAACTCATAAATGTAGCTAAGCCTTTCTTACTTTTCGAAATAAATAAAGAAAGTTAGGCCTTTTGTGGTGATGGGATGGAGCGCCAAAGTCAGGTTAAAGTTGAGAGAGTGTTCGTCAGTAGTATTACGGCCGCTTCAGTGATGTTACCCCTTAAAGTGTCTTAAAGTGCCGAATTGTTTAATACAGTTTTTGACTCAGACCGACACAAATCTTTTCTACACCTTGTTACATACATATGTACATATATACATATGTATGTAGGTCATTTGATTCGTCGTAATTTCGCTTCGTCCCTCGAACCTTGTTGCATTTCTGGCACATTGGAAACCTAGAACAATTTTGTTTTAGCAAAATTATTAATTTTTAATTTTAATATTTGGTTTGGAAAAAACCAAATATTAAAATTAAATAATAAAAAATTTATTGCACATTTGCAGTGCAGACCGATTTAATAAATTTAATGCAAATATAGATTTTTCTACATACACACACACATAGGTATGGATTGTTGGTATTTTGGTAACGTGTTATTCGCTTTGGAAAATTAATAGTCACTATGTATACAAGTATTTCGCCTCTTGGACATAGATATGTAAATCATGGCTCGAGTGTTGTTGTTAAATTTGTATCGAATTCATGTAATTACGTAGTATGTAAGATTTTTCATGTGTAAATACTAGCAAAAAATAATGACAATAAATTGATTCGTGTATCGATTTCAAATGAAATTACAAGTTTGTGCACTTTAAGCGTTTCCCACCGCAACGCTGCAATTTCGGTTCATTAAAATTGTAAAAGATACCGTACGTACGAGCGCCGTGTGCGGCTGCTGTGCGACCGCTGCGCCATAGAGTTCGCCGTCGCCCTGGGTTACGGTAGCTGCGAAATTTTCCAAACTTTCTAATTGCGGGTAATTTATTCGCATTCGCCGCGATGAGATAATGATGCCAATAAATTGCAATGGCTTTTAATGCATCGTTATTACAAACTTATCTTAAAGGAATATTAAATTGCATTTAATGAAGGCCGTGAGCGCCGCTGCTGCCTGCACAGATTCAAATCGAATTGTACGGCAAACACAAATATCTACATGTGTTCATTTTAACTGTGCACATTCACACGAACCATATATGTGTGGTGTGTGCATATATGTGAGTCGAGTGTGTCGATGGTGTGGTGCGTGGTGCTGCAGTGGACTCGCACGAATCGGTCAATCGGTGCTGAGCTGCGACATCTCGCCGCCATTAACGAAAATCTCTTGCGACATTTTGCGTTTCATTATATCATTATTAAATTGTTGCTGCTTCGCTGCTGCTGCTGCGCGTGTTTTTTGCGCCGCACAGTTGAGTTGGAAAGTAAGAAATAACAATGAAAATGCAGCACAACGAACGGCAAAGAAATTACTGTGCACTTGTGCGCTTTTGGCCTTAACTTTAGCCTCTGTCGCGCTCGCTCGTTGCCCCGCACCGCACCGCACCGCATAATCAAAATTCCTGCCGGCATATTTTGCGTTTCGCCTCATTCTGAGTCGCAGGCTCGCCCGACATACCGTTCGCCGGACCGGCTGGTGTTTTCTCCCTGGCTGCGATGCGACCTCTTCTGCCATTTGCGCGCCAGTTGTGCGGCCGGCCGAGGTCCCTGATTTCCTGTCCCCTTGATTGCGCTGTTGTGGGGCTTGGCGCTTTTTTCCGCTTCACTCGCTCGTCGTATGGGAAAAATTCCAGCGCAGTCCAATCAGTCTGCAGCGGGCTTTGACATGGAAAAGAAATCAGTGCACTCGCTGCTTATCTTCGGCAAATACACGTACGCGTCTGCGTACCCAGCCAAACATATTTACGTATGTATGAATGTATGTATGCTTGTCCACACACCCTGCCAGTGCAATTTGTATGGGTCCCCGAGGTGAAGGTCCGCGCTGTGCTGCGCTAGCCTGGCAGTAAGTGCACAGGCGGCGCGCGCAGGCGCAAACGCTGCGGAGCAGAAGGAGAACGCACAGTTTTTTGCAGTGTAAAAAGGTTAAAAGTTTTCTGGACAAACAGACAAACAAACAACCTGACGCAGAAATCAAATATGGCCGCGCGGTGCGTGTGTGCGTACGAACTGTGGGAAAATTGTTCAATTTTAATTGTCCGCCGCAGCTTCGAAGAGGCAGCGCTGACTTTTTATTTATGTAACTTTTGTTGTACGCCGGTTTGTTTACCTGTGTTTGTCAATTGGCTGCTTTTGTTTGAACATGGGTTTATTGTCTGCGCGCTGATGGATTTCAACGCCTCGCTGTTCGATGAAATGGTGGGCGACATACCACTTTGATATATATGTGCGTAGGTGTGCGTGTAAATTTATTAAGTGAATATTTGACTTATAACCATTGAATAGCCGGTGTTAAGCAGTCAATGTTGGGATATTCTGCTGGGAATGTGTACGTCAAAGTGGTGATTTGTCTCAAAGAATTCAAACAACTCTCTACACCTTACATCAATTTCGATTTTAGACCATTTGAATAAGTTTCAAGTTTTTTATTTTTTTTTATCTATTTAAGCCTATCGAAAAATAAATACCTACAGGATAGAATATATAATTAGAAAGACTTAGTATTACAATTTAACTAAATAAAATAGGGTTTGATAACTTCTTTGAGCTTTTCTTTACAAATAGAAAAATCAATTGAATAAGAAGCTTAAGTAATAAACGACATTTCTAAGTCTATGAGTCAATATCACAGCTTCAATAACTTAATGTGTAGTTAGGATCAACAGAATCGAGCGGGAAAGCAAAGTTATTAGTTTATGAGGTCCGTTACCATTGCAGGCAGTTCAAGGTATCAAAAAATTTTTCATGTCGTCTTGTGAGCAAAGTATTGAATATTTTACAAAGAGGTTTTGACAGATAAAAGATCATATACAGATACCCACAGGGCTGCCATAAACTGAAAAAAAATTTTTTGAGTTATGACGTTCTTGCAGCGAAGGAGCGATATGTATATCACCGTGCGACAAAAATGAAATTTTTTTTTCACACTGGAAAAATCCATATGGGCGTGAGACTAGAGATCAAACATAGTAATACTGCGTGCTCAGTTTTTCATTTTTATATCCTTTGTCCTTTTAAAAGAACTTCAGAATTTTGAAGGGGATAAAAAATAATAAAAAATATAAACGGTCCTTTGAAAAATTTAATCCTTTATATCCTTGAAAATTTATGTAGAATTTTCTTGAAAAGTAAGTATGTTAAAACCCAAAATCTCCTTGATCACATGTCAAAATTCTACACAAATTTTCAAGGATATAAAGGATTACAATTTTCAAAGGACCGTTTTCATATCCTTTTGGTACAAATAGATAAAAAATAAATTTTATTTAAACTCTTAAGCCTTTCCTCTTTCATTTGATATACATATCGGCATATTCTAACGAGGTTAGGATTTTTTTTCAGTGTGAAAAATGCTGTCGCACGGTGCATTCAGTGTAGGGATAAGGGACAGCAAGGATGAGGAAACCTCTATCTAAATACATTCTGGAATACTACCAAATGCCTTAAAGAGATTGCTTCAAGAGAAAGGAATTTGAAAATGTGATAAAAACAACTTGTTTGTTAATTATCGTGTTTTCGAGTACTATGCACATAATTCTATTCATTAATTCATCTATTTTAAACCTTTTGACCCAGAATTTTACCCTGTGTCTCGATATTACTTATTGGTATTTAAATCATGAAACATTTTCCTATGAAGTCATTTGCGGTCGCCAGACCTCTATGTTAGGGCTCTAGAGTTTACTTTTGAACAATTTGAGCTTTAAACGGGTTAAATAAATTTTGTATCAATTTTTTTAATTACAGAAAAATTATTTAGTATTTACAGAAAAATACAAAATTATCACTTTTTGATTTTATTTAACCATTATTAAAGAAACAGGGCTTAGATCAAACGCACCCAATTTGTAGATTTCAATTAGAACACAAACTTTCTCTGATATCGCTGCAAATTATTGGAAATTATTTTTGGCATAACGGTAACATTTTTGTAATTGGTTTTGAATTCACTTCTAAAAATATTAATTTGTTGGTGCATACTTAAGTTTAACCCATAGATCAATCGTAGCTTTTACTATAAGATCACAAATAGGTGAAGTTGCTCTCAGGCAACTTTTGAGGTCGAAATGGTTGGGAAATGGGTTAGTCAAAACAACGCATGCTTTAAATGCTCCTATCTTGCGTTCTTTAATTGAGTTTAATAGAATTTCGAAAAACGCTTAGTGAAGTTTGCGTCTTCCAAAGCGATTGTTTTGAATCTCTTGTACCTTGTTTCTAGTTAATTTTATGATTAATTTTATCCTTAGTTTGTTCCTTATTAGTCTGTGCGATCCAATTGTATTGGACTAATCAATTAAATTAAATAAATTAAAATAAATAAATAAAAAAAATTAAATTAATAAATTACATGAAATTCGATCTTTTCATTGACCAACGATCAAAAGTGATACAGTTTAATTTATTTTTATTCTTTATGGAAAACTTCAAGGAAAACGTTTTTAATAGATTTTGCACGATGTACTGCATTTATTACAAGGTGAACATAATTGATAAATAGATTAGTTTGTGTTTGTGTTATTTACCAAATCCGCATACTTTTTGTTCATGTCAGTTGCGACCTGCTCGTTGATTTTGTAGTATATTTCTTTAATTTAAAATCTGACATTCATTCATCAGTCCATTACTTTTCCTCACCTGGGAAATCCATTACCATCCAAAAGCTTTAAATCATTTGTGCTTAGCAATGTCGTAGTAGCTACATTCATCTAGTTTTAAACCGACAGTGAACATAACCTTTAAGACGCTCCACGCCTATGCGGCACTCACAGTATTCAGTTGCAGAACATTCAACTGAAGCGATGCTGTTCTGGCACAAGATTCCTGAAATTCCTCGCAACTTGGCTGGAATTTGCGAATTTGAAAAATGTCTGCGGCAGCGAAGCGCAGCAGGAGAAGTGCCTGTGGAAGCGAAATGTTGCGTTAGCAGTAAAACAGTGAAAAATTGCAATTAAAAATAGTTTCGAGTGGCTTTCAACGCACAAGCAGCATTTCACAATAACAACAACACCAACGCCAACAATAGCAGCGGTTGCAACATTGCCAACATGTGGTGGCAGCCGCAAGAGCGTAAAAAGTAGAAATAAAGCAGAGAAACACCAACAAAATTACAGTGGAAAAAAGGAATAAAGTTCAAGTGCAGCTTGAATGTTCAAGCGGCCATCTTGTTGTTGGATTTGTTGCTGCAGATGGCGGAAGCATTGTCAGCGAGCACCAGCCAGCAACAGGACGTGCAATGCATCGGCCAGCTGGCAAAGCGGCAAGCAGGCATTGAGGGTGCAGCAGCTCAGCCAACCAAATTATAACGTGCACTCGAAATGTTCATTTCTACAATTACAACAAGTTAATGGCAGCAGCAGCACCAGCCGCAGTCGCAGCAACAGCAACGCCAGCAGCCCCAATTCAAGCAGCAACAGTTTTTTCCATTCCACTGTTTTGTTGTTGCTGTAAAGGGCGGGTCTGAGTGAAGGAAAAAGCACAAAACAAAACGAAAAGAAGAAGAAGAAGAACTTCAACTTTGAAAAAATCCCCCCATTTAATTCCCTCAAATTGCATTCGGTTGCAATCAGTGCCAGGTACTTGCGCTCCGCTTCCCGCTCCTCCTGCCGGCAGTGCGTGAGCCTTCAGGTTGGAGCGGAGCAGAGCGCTTCGCCCAATGGGACAAGTGTCAGGCTCACAGCAGACTCCATCATCGAGAACTCATCAGCGCAACGCTCTGCTATCGCCGCGCTGCAATCGCTGTTCGCTGTTCGGTGGTGATTGAATGACGTTCGTCCAGTGCGGACGCGTTTCGTGTCGCTGGGCGCTGCAAGTGACTGCAGTTGTTGCACGCAAAAGCGCAGACATGTAAAATTGCATCGATCGGCTGTCGTTGACCGACCAATAAGAGCGCTAATGAATGCGTGCCGCAGAATTTCGTACAACATTGAATAAATCCGTGCAATTAGCATGGCTTAAGTGGCACCTAAGTTCTCTAATATACGTGAATACAAAATTTATAAAGTTGAGGTAAAATATGAATACATGAAATAAGATAAAATATGAATATATGAAAGCACTTGCATACTTTCAATTTATTCAGGGACGTAGCCAGAACTTGGTTATGGAGGGGTTTACAATTTTTGTTTTCATGCAAATTCAGTATTATAAGAAATTAAAATATTATGTTATACTATTAATTTCTTCTATATTATATTTTTTTATTTACATTCTTATATTTTAATATTATACAAAAGGGGGTTTTCTGGTGGCGCCACCCATATGCAACTTGTGTTGGAAATTTGCATTTTTGCCTGAATTTCAGTCGAACTTTCATGATGTTCGGTTTACTGAAGGCGAAGTTATTGCATCTGAAGTGAAACAATGTTTGTGTCATCGGTACAAAAGTGAGCATCAAACAAACATTCAATATTAAGATTTGTTTCAATCTTGGTAAAACTTTAGCCGAAACATTTCCCTTGATAAACCATGGTGCTGATTGTTTATTCCAAAGAATATTTATGGCTCGCTGTTTACGCGAGATTTCAAAACGATCGTGAGAACATAAATGATGACCAACATGTTGGACAACTGAAATCCGCGATCACCACACATTCCATCAAAACTGTGCATGAATTTGTTGGAAATGTTTCCCAACATTTCATTGGAATTGAGCATCTACAAAAGATCATTTTATCGAATTTTAAGCCAACATTTAACTATCGAAAAGTGTGTGCACATTTTGTTCTGCAGAAGTTGACTAATGGCATCTCATCGATCGCATCGAGCACTCAAGACCAATTTTTTGACCACAAATTGCATTTAACTATCAACCACTCCTCGTATTCACCGTGCAACTTTAACAATTTCGGAAAAATATTTTTGCCGGTGATAATTAAGCGAAAGTAAAGCATTTTGTGAACCTGCAATCTATCCAAAAGGTCTGAGCCGGCATCCTAAAGGACTCTCGCCCAACACCCATTAGACATGCTTTCGGGCCGTGGAAATCACTGAATTGAGTCCGAAGGGAACTACTTTGAATAAAACTAATCGGTTTTGCCGAAAAAGTTTGTTGTTGTTATTATTTGAAATTGTTTTAAGGTGGAAAAGACCGTTTATTCTCTAGTGTGGCAATTTACATATGTTGGCATGCAAAGTGATTGAAAATTTTGATGACTGATCTGCTTTCATTACACAGTCAGATCGAATTTACTATACTTCAGAATCAACCCTATTCACTCCAAGCAATACTCAGCATTCAAAGAATATCAACTCATAGATTTTGCTTGGGAATAGTTCATTTGTAATTTATAAATTGTTAACTTGTATTGTTTAATTTATAAATTGTTGTTATTATATGCTGATTGCAGGTTTGTAATTGAATTTATGAAGATCATCGTTCTGAAGATATTTCGTCAAAAAAAGAAGATCATCGTTCTGAAGATATTTTGTAAAAAAAAAGATACAAGTAGAACTAAAAACAGTATGCTTAAAAGTAAATTAAGAGATCTTACGCACAATACGTTGTTTACCTACTACTATCCAGAACAACTCTAATAAAAACTACATTGAAATAAATGTGTGTAATGTATAAAGAACAATGTAAAGACGCATGTTACACACATTTCCAGTTATAAACTTTCCCTAATCGGGTGAATATATCGCACACGCACAACAAAAGTTAGGTTAGGGTGGCAGCTAGAAGAGCTCACAACAAAAGTGACACAACTAAAAATTTTTTTGTAGTGCGTGTGCGATATATGAAATGCTAAATAAAAACATTATTTACACTTACAAAATTACACTTAGTTAACTGGTTTAACATGGTTTTTAGATATGCTTTAGGAGATACCAAATCTGTATTGCATTTGTTTTTTGAGAAGCTTGAATGTGTAAGAAGCAGCAAGGCTCTATAACTTTGTAAGAAAATGAGCTTCTACTTTTAAAGGACATTATTAGTTAAGGGGGTCGTCTACGTACAGGGTAGGCCATTTGAAGTGGAAGCATTTGTTTTTGAAAAAGTGAGGAAAAAAAATGTTTTTTTTTTGTTTTCATCTCGATATTCATTTATTTTGGTCCAAGGCGAAATTTTCTAGGTAGTTTTTGAAAATGATATCGCGTAAATGGCCACCATTAGCTTTGGCCGCAAAATGTGCCCTTTTTTCGGCATTTTCCATCACTTTTGCCAGTGTATGGCCGATATGGCTCTTATTTCGCGGCGTATGTTGGCTCTGAGTTGAGCTAGTGTCCTTGGCTTGTTGGTGTATACCTTGGACTTCAAGTAGCCCCATAAAAAAAAGTCTGGCGGCGTCAAATCGTCAAACAATTTTGTTTGTTTACGCATCCATTCAACGTGAAATGTGCCTCGTCTGACATGATGATTTTTCGCCAAATGTCACCTTCGTTCTCAGCCATTTCAATGGACCATTTGGCTGTTCCATAGTATAAATTGTCTTGGAATGACGCTTCCAACGCGCTATGTCATTAGTCGATCTGACAGCTCTGTCAAAAGTTATAGGGTTACCAGATGGCCTACCCTGTACAAAGTTTTAAAAAATCCATTATTTCCAAAGGATTTGGGTAAACTCGTCACGGTTATTGAGCTGTAGAGCATTGAGCACGCTCGCTCACGGTGTTTCCGCACGCTTCCTGTGAACTTTAAACGCGTTTTCCCGAAAGCCGTATTTTTCCAACTTGCACGATTTTAAGAAAATTTGTAC
Source organism: Melieria omissa (assembly GCA_963971225.1). NCBI lineage: Eukaryota > Metazoa > Arthropoda > Insecta > Diptera > Ulidiidae > Melieria > Melieria omissa. The sequence continues at coordinate 122,800,682 of OZ020267.1, forward strand.
ACGCATCGATTCGATTTCTTTTTTTACTTGCTCAGAAAACATGTTGCTATGAGTAGACACGAGCTTTTGAAAAACATTGTTTTTTTATTATAACAGACAATAAACATTTGAAAAAAAGGGAAAAAATAACTTTTTTTTCAAAAATGTCCACCATTTCGAGAGATTTTTGAATTTTACAAAAAGCTAGTGTCTAAGTATAGCTGATGTAATATCAATTATAGATTAGTTTCATTTTTTGTTGTAGGTTACGTGGTTGGCCCAAAATCTTGCAGGGAAATTGATATTAAAATTCTGATGGGGGCAGGTTCAAGGTCATCCCGCACTCGAATATGTAGAAATATAATTTTTATGATCTTACCTCTTGAAAGATTACGATTAAATAAACAAAAAACAAAAAAAGTGAGTTAATATCTTTTTTCGTTCTTTCGTAATAAATTTTGAAAAAAAAGGCTCGAAAATTGGGCCGCTACGTAGACGACCCCCTTAACCGTAGATACATCAAAAAAAGGACAAATATTTCAACAGGATTCCCCATATTTATTTATGATAAGTTATTGTTGAATGTATGTATTTTAGTAATTTAAAAAATTGTACAACTTTTTCTTTGACCAAACTAATAGTTAGAAAAAGGACCAGTACAATATCGAAATTATAAAAATTCTAACAATATTACCTTCGACAGCCTGAATACGAGACTAAGTTCAAGCTTACCGCAACCATTCGTCTTGTTATTATTTGTACATGGATGGCGTTTTATGCTTTTTCATAAGACATTTTATATATGGAGTTTTATGCTTTTTCATAGGAAATTTTACTGTCCGAGGCTTGTCATATCCTGCTGAGAAGATCGGACGTGGGATCGAACCTCGACTCGCAGCCTAGTGACGATAGCTGCAATGGGCCAACTTTGGGCATTCCAAAAAGAATTTTATAATACATTTTTAAACCCAGCACAAATGCTTGGAAAAAATGTTTAAAGGCATCTGCAGTTTTCATGAATTCAAAAGCATCAAATGCGATATGAAGTCTTGCTTAGAGCAGAGAGAGTGACAGTCTCTGCCTATCACAAGAAAATTTTATTTAGAAATTAAGAAATATCGACAACAGTTGCAATCCTTATAGGTCATATGTGCTCTATTCTTTTAACATCTTAAGTAATTCGATTATGTAAGCTGCCAGGCAAAATGGGGGCGACTAGCGCGCACGGAGGGTTGCAACTTTCGGCACCATCCCGCCATCGAAAGTGTGGTATGAAGTGTTGGGTGCCATGTGCGCTGTGCGCAAGTCAAGTTTGGAAAGATGCTGCGGAATCTAATGTAAACACTTGTCCAACGGTTCGTGCACGTGTTTGTGAGTGTGCGTTGCGTGTGGGACGGGAACGGTAGCGGAAACACACAGAGGGTGGAGCCATATTTGAGTCGATTTCATTTCTACATTGCGGTGGCACGCGGGCAGCTTGAGTGCGCTGAGCTGTTGAGTGAAAGCTTCTAGGACAAAAGCACTGAGGGCTTTTCCCAAAAAACGAAAGCTTGACGAGAGTATCTCACACAGAGTCACTCGGGTGACATTTATATGCAAATGATTTGTGTGTGGCACCCTGTAATTGCGCACGTCATCAACAACAAAATGCCACAAATGTGCACAAGCGAAGAAATCTTTACAAATTATTGACATTAATAAATCATTGTAAGAGCAGCGTACGCGTATGTGCGAACGCTGAACACAAACACAGATGCACAGATGCAGACACACGCATGCCACACGAGCGCAAGACCGCAATGCAGCGCAAAGCAATGAAATCGAATGCGATGGGAATGCGAATACGCGGCATGGCACGGCGCGTAAGTCACTCGGCGCACGGCGCACCGCGTACGGCGCACGCGCAACATTCTCATATTACGAATTATGAAAGATTTACATTAATAATTCTTACTAAGCCATACATAAATACGCAGTTTCGTGCCCTCTTAAAATACAATAACAATTTTTATTTAGAGACAATGAGCGAGCGACACAGATAAGCCAGCCAACGCGTCAGCCGGCCGGCCAGTGCGACGAGCCATTCCAGCCCATGTGGCCAGTGCCGCGATGCGGTTTAGTCCACTCAAGCGGCTTTTGGTGGGCGCTTGGCCGGACCGGACTGGCTGGTTGGTTTGTGCAAGTGAAAAAGCCGTAAATGCAAATGAAACACACACACGTGCGTGTGTGTGTGTGTGCCTGCTTGCGTCCCTTCCGCCCTGGCTGGGGCGCATGCGTGTGTGCGAGCGTGTGAGTGAGCAAGTGAGTTGTCGAGTGGACTGCCCGCTGTGTGGCTGCCTTTGTGCTGGTGCTGGTGCTGTGTGCGGAGTGGCTTGGCGTGTGGAGCCTTTGGGAGCTGCAAGGATGCAAATGAAATCACTTTATTAAATGCTTACATAATTCATGCTTTGTGAGGGCATTTAATTTAAGGTCATCAAGCGCATAATGAAAAGGCAATGGCAATAATTTTAAATGCATGTAAGAATAGGTGTAGACAAGCTGAAATTTATATTTATCCCGCACATGCATACATGGTGAGGTGCATTCAATTACTGGTGTTGCCGCAGTTGGCGGCATTTTCATGGCAATTAAGAATTCGTTTGAGTCTGCGAGTGCCATCTGGGATGAGTGAACATATTGGAAATATACAGTTTCAATAGGAAATGAATTGATACGAAGTGTAAACGAGATATAAATGAGATCATTAAAGTACAAATCATTTTCACTTTAACACAATTTGCAATATGTTATTTGAGACTCAGGACTTGCTCTGTATTCACAACCCAGCACTGATTTAAAAAATTGCTTCCACAGTGCCCCTTATAACAATTTGATCATTGCATCAGAAGCAGGTCGCGGATTTTATATTCGGCAATTGGTTTCTACTCGAATCCTGACTGAAGGTTTTCTTCTAATTTAGTTTTTTACTAGCCGAGGCCTCCAACCCTCATCGGCATTAATCTATACTGAATCCTGAATCTTTTTTATCTTGTCATATGGAAACATTTCTGTGGTCAAAAGCAATAACCGCTTAAGTCGACTTAAGAAGAAATTGAGTTATGCACGGAAGGCAGGAAGCATCGATAGGTAGCACATAAATGTCGACAAAAACTGCAATATGGGTTGTTTTTGTTGATGATTATAGGTGCAAAATCCGTTCGAATTGAAATCCTATCTGCTCCTTCTCAAAAGTTATTCATATTTTTATATTTCGAATCGGGACAATTTGTAACACAGGACAACAAGAAAACACTTTTTTTCTGTTGCATGAAGTTTTTCGACTGTTTCTTACTAATTTGGGTGCGCTGATTTCGAATCTATACTCAGATTTTTTCTAGCAGCTCTAGTTATTGAGATATACATAGGTACCGTGTCATTTTTTCAGTTTTTCCTCTACTTTTGCCATATTTTTGATCGTAATTTCTAAACCATAAAACCGATTGACATGATTTTCACCTTATCGCATTAACGACACCACGCGGCTTCTTTTCCGATGCAAATTATTTTTATAAGTTTTAAAATGCCGCGGTAATTGGACCTCAAAGTAGGAAAATATGGAATTTTAAGGCGTTTTTTTCGATGGTCAAAACATACAAATTTTTTTGTAAATCAATTAACGATTCGGTGTATAATGAAAGCCGACACATCAAGTAATATAGGGTTTTCCAACAAGAGGTGTTATTTTGAATCACCCGTCATTTCGGTAGCTGTCACTTTTGAAGCTTTTATTCTTTGACATTTGACAAGTAGAAACTACGCCATCGAAACTACGTATCGAAAAATGGAACGATACTTGGTTCAACAATGCATTGAAATAATTAAAATTCACTACAAAAATGGTGAAAATCTTGCAGTCGCAGTTCGCAATACAGAAATTGGTGGAAAAATTCGAGCTGTTGGGACAAGTTAGTGATGTGACCGCAATACAGAAATTGGTGGAAAAATTCGAGCTGTTGGGACAAGTTAGTGATGTGAAGAATAAAAACCGTGCACGTCACTCAAGAACAACTGAGAATATTGCTGCTGTAGCCCAAAGTGTTGAAGAAAACCCAGGTTTGTCGATTCCTCGTCGTTCTTTGGAATTAATGATTTTTTTATGGTCGGAGTTGGATGGTATTGATCTGGACAACGTTTACTTTCAACAAGACGGCGCTACGTTCCACACAACCAACGAAACCATTGCTCTTTTACGGGAAAAGTTTCCGGACCGGACACCTTGCGACTTCTTCCTTTGGGGCCACGCGAAAGATAAGGTGTACGCCAACAGCCCAGCGTCGATTCTAGACCTCAAAGATAGAATTCGTGAGACTATCGAGGACATAGGGCAGCCACTTTGCGATTTGGTTATGGAAAATTTCATGAAAAGGATATGGTCCTGTAACCGTGGTCGTGGTGGCCATTTGGCTGCTGTTGTTTTTCATTATTAACGGCATACCTTCCTCTTTATTATGAAATAAACATTCGATCATTTATCTCAAAAACTGGCATCTTTCTTTGAATACCAAAATAACACCTCTTGTTGGAAACCCCTATACAACAGAGCCAAATTGTTTGGCGGAATATACATTTGCATCGAAACAATAGCAAAAATGTACCATAGCCATTTTCATTTCATTTTGTGTAATTTTCCCAGATGTGTCTAACCTTGACTGGTACTTTCAGCGCCTCTCCCAATTGGGCAGCGTGTACACAGGTTGACTCGTACGCAGTCACCCAAATCCGAAATATAATAATTTCACTGCTCGAGGGCAACTGATACACGTTACGTGCATGAAGACCTCCAAGGTAGCAGGGCTCTCCACAGCCAAAACACAAGAAACGGTTAGTGAGAGGAGAAAGGAAAAGGGCGCTTCGAGTATTACAGCTTCGAATGCGCCGCATAAACTTCGCACTTGTGGCGCTGCACTGAAGAAGACATCAGCCGCACGAACGCGCTGGCTGCTGATGAAGTGACGCAGCAGTGGAGCGTGCGCCGCCCAGGGGTCGGAGAGTGGAGGAGCGCAACTGTTAAAACGCACTCAAATTATGTTCTGCTAACATTAACACCCGCTGTGCCAGCGACTAAATAAAAATGTAAAGCTGCGCTCGCCAAGCCACGGGTGGAGCAATCAAGAAGAAGCACATCGAAATGAAATCTTGCGAATGGCTTTTCGACTGGCCAGCCGGTTGAGTGATGATTCGGACACGGCGCGATCGACTGACGTGCATTTGGTCTTTGTTTGGCGCTCTGCTCGCTCTGTCCACCCCTCGCTGCAAACGCATTTCAGCCGCTGTTGTGCTACATTCTGCGCACTCACGACCCAAGTGTGTAATTAGTTGGAGTGAAGCTCATTGCAATGTTGTGGCGGCCAAATTGCATCATGTGTGCTTCTCGCATTGTTAGTTTTACTATTTCTGCTTTCGGCCGCTTGAAGTAAGTCGCAATGAGCGCGCAAGCAGCAACTGATAAGCGCCGCGGCCGTTGCTGCAGTTCAAGTGCCACCTCGCCGTCGTTTGTCCCTTTTGTCTAATGCCACTCGACCGATGCCCACTCGGACTGCTCGCCTCACTCATGGTGTCATTTCTAGTGTTTCGTCGTCGGCGCTGGTATCTGGAGCGGCCGGGACGGCTGGTGCGCGCCCCTGTTGTAGCCGTGTCATTATTGCGCTATCAAGCACGTGATTAATTGCTTTGGGCTCTCGATTTCGATTTCACACTTGCTGTGCGGTCTTTGTGCGCTCCTCGCTGTCTATTGGTGCGGCCGCCATGCTCCGTGGGCTTTGTTTTTGCCGTTGTTGTTCTGCTGTTGATACGCAGTGCCCCTAGGCGCTCGATTTGCAGCAGTTTTGCTTTGATTTCGATTTGCTCGTGACTTTTTGTACGGTTTTGTACTGTTTCTTCTCGTTTGTTGTGGCTGTTGCTGTAGTGGCCGATGGTGTTGTTGGTTTTGCGCTTCTCCAGGCCGCCCATTTTTTACTCATTTCGAAAACTTCTCAATAAAAGGTGTTGACGTTTATTGCTGCTGCCGCTGACAATGTACCCCCCAATGCGCGTCCACATGTTCGGCGTCGTGTGAGTGGTAGGCCAGCGCGTCTGAACGTTTCTAATATTTTTTATGGTTGTTGTTGTTGTTGTTATTAGATTTGTTGCTGTTGCCGGCGCGGTTGTGGTTTTTAGCCAGGTGTCAGCGTCGCTGCAGCAGGCTCTTTCACTTGGCCCATTGCCATTGCTGTTTTGCAGTTTATACCAAACTGACATTAATTACTTCGCCTGGAAGAGTTATGACTCGAAGATTCGGCAAAACGCGCACAATGCGGCAACTTTTGCCTCAAAATCCATGAAAAGTAATTGATTTTAAAACTATTTTTAATACTCCTCCAGGTCACACGCACACAAGCTGCGCGCGTCCTCGATGCGCGCGCGCAGATACTCATTTCGCAACCAGGCAAATTCCCTCCAGCCCGCTCCACGATCGAAGTTCTGCCAATTCATCTTCGGCGTTTTCAGCGGTTCTCCTGCGGTGCGTTAAAGTCAAATAATGCATTAATCTTAATTTGTCTGCCGTGGCCGGTTGCGGCCGTCTGCAGCGTTGTTTCTCACAACAGCAACAGCGCACAGCATCATCCCGAAATTTGAAATTAATTGCCCTTTTTGCCGTGTCATAATCTTCACGCTCGCGTGGTCGCACAATCCTTAAAGCCAGCGCTCACAATGCGCTCGCTCGGCCAGTCGGCCAACCGGCGGCCTGGCTCCGCATTTTTACCGCCGCGGCCCGCGCCTGCGTTCGTAATCTCTTAATAATTTAAGACAATCCAGTGCAAACCGTTACCAAATGGCAGGCGTTGCCACTTTTGCCGCCGATAAGCATCTGCCGGCTGGCAAATCGTTCGTCGTCGAGCCCTTGCGCTGTGTTAATATTTGCTCATCGCGCAGCCTCAGTCGGCGGCCGCTCCGAGCGCACCGCAGCGCTGTCCATAACTAATGGTGGAAAGTCCTAATTACCGCATTAAGGTGTCGAAAATGATGCCCTTTCATATCTTCATTTCTCTCTGTTCTGCCATAATAAATATGTCAAAATTAGTGTTGTTGTTGTTATTGTTGTTCGTCTTTATAAAATCATGCTGAAGTTCGCTGATGATCTGTTGGGACATCTGAGATTGCCGAGTTCCTGAGTAGAGTCCACGCTGATCCCAACAGATCTCTGACAGTGTTTGCTTGCTTACTGACAAATTAACTTTTGAATGCCTTCCATTCATCCATTTCCTTTGTGGGAATTTGTTAAAAAATCTGACATGTGCAATTTTTCATAAATGCAAAAAACCGTGTAGAACGCGTTGTGGCGTTTTAACTTGTTAAAAGACATTCACGCTTGCAAATAGGAAAAAAATTAGTTAAGCTGAGACTAAATGATTTTTTGTTGTTCAGATAAAGAGAATATGTATTTGGAAATGTAAATAATGATATACATATCTGCGGAATTTTGACAAAAGCGCTTAAGTCGACTTAAGTCCAATTTTTTAATCATAAAGAAACTATTTAAAGACGCTTCTTTTGGTGTAATCGGTTTGTTTCTATGACATTTAGTTACAGAGGTATGACGTGTATAATTTCAACTTTTCTCGAGTTTTGTATGAGATTTGGTCTGCACCTCATCAGTTTTTTCGCTCTCTTGAACATTTTGAAAATTAGACTTAGGTTGTTTTGTCAAAATGCCACAGATATATAGGAAAGACAATGTTGATTTCAGATTTCGTTCATTTCAACTCACTACGGCAAACGCTTTTTGCTTATATGGCGTTCAAACTGACGACTTAAACGTGTTTAATGTGCTTAAACAAGTTAAATGAACAAAACCAGTTCGAAAACCTGTTTATTCACATGCAATTGTTGTTGGAAATTGAACGTGTTACACAATTTAACATGTTTTGAAACAAGTTTAATGCAGGGTTGCATCCGAAAGCTTTCTATGAAAAAGCTTTATTACCAACGAATCGCAGCTATTCATGTATGAAACACATCCCTTAAAATTCAGCTGTTATTTCAACAAAACAAAACAAAAATTGAAAATTTTGAAATGAATGCAAATAATCGTTTTGCTCGCACTGCTTTCATTCCATTCATCGTCTTCTTATGGCAGGTGACTTCAAGGCGTCTAATATTTGGACGAAGTTGAGTATGTTGCCGTGGATTGTGAAATATGCGCCAATATTTCGCTCGAATCATGCTCCCAGCACATAAGTTCACAAAAATATTTATTTGTTGTTTGTAAACAAACAGCTGTCAAAATTGACTTCATTGAGCAGTCTGGACGGTTGTGTTCAACAAAAAGCTCTTTCCACTTAAACTAGTTTAAATGAGTCAGTTTGAACGCCATATTAGCCTCGTAATTGCTTTTTCGTACCAGTTACGTAGACTTAAAAATATGTAGATTATAAATAATAAAATGCGAGTGTATAGTACAATTTGTTTAGTTGAACTATTAAATCAATTACCACCAGAATGTTTAAGTTTTATGCAAAGAAAAACGTTAAAAAAATCGATTAAATGTTCACTGAATTTAGGCGTTTTTAGAGTCTTTAAGTGTCATTTGTGTAGAGTCCGATCGATACCAAACTTTTGGCCGATGCCGATTAATCGGCCGGAAGGGCGAGAATCAGCCGATGCCGATACCGATTAATCGGTCGGACTCTACATTTGTGTAGAACTTATTTTTTAAGTCTCTTTTTATAAGGCTTATTTTTCTCTCAGAGAAAATGGTGGAGATTTTAATAAATTAATTAATCTCATTAACCCCTACGGAGACAGTTTTCTTTTCTTTCTCCTGAATTCACCAGTAGAAACTTACGACAGTCAACAAAAAATCCATGTCATTTCTCAGTTATAAACTTGATTTGGGTGTTTCTATTCGGGAAACACTGTACATAGCTTTAACAAGGCTCAACTTTCTACTTGATCACTCACTCACTCTCTCTCTCTCTAAGTATTCACTTATATTTCTCCTTTTCAATTTCAAATTTTGCCGATTGTTAATGTCAATGAAATACTGAACATACCATTTGACTTAATTAACTTTTGCTTCGCTTTTTATTTCTTTCCTTAAAACACATCTACATTTTGGATTCTTTTCCTGTCCAGGAAGTACTCTACTCTAGCTTTGATTTCGATTCGCATCAAGTATTTCCAATTTGAAACACTTTTTTCTTCCAATCGCTAATAAGCAGCGAATACTGTACGAAACGTTAAACTTACACAACTTTAGCATTTCTCCTTAATTTTTCCCTTCAAAATAATTCTACTCTCAAAATTTTACAAGTTTTTTCTGCGCAGCCATTAATGTTTTTTAATCTTCTTCCTTTCGAATTTTTTGTTTCTTGATTTCCCCATTTGTCCGCTTCTTAAGGTCCTGCTGACCGAACATAGCCATGGTTTTGGAATTCCTTCGTTCCATTTTAATAACATTAATTAAGGTGGTACCTTCGTTGGTGTTCTTCACGCCTTTCCCTACAAATTACGCAGGAATTTCAAGTTTCATTTTTTGTTCATTCTCTTTCGGCTGCAGCCGCACGCATTCTCAGGTCTGCCACGGCGCTGGGCCGTTGTCCACTTGCCATGAAACATGCAATTTGGCTAAAATGTTGAGCGAATGCGGATTTTCACGTCGAGAGGTGAGATCAAAACGGTTCGATACGGCTGCAGCGCCATGCAGCGCATGCGAGCGTCGAGACGTCGCCGGCCGACTGAATGAGCTGAAGTAGGTGTAACAGATTTAAAATTAAGCCATTATGTTGGCTCGTATTGAACTCACACACATAGACAACGAAGGTGTGCACAATTTTGCGAGGTTCTTTTGTCTGCAGTCAGCCGGAAAAAGCCACTAAAGTCACCGTTGAGCAGACACCACTTGTAGCGCCACATGCAACGATCATCGAGCACAACTTCTCGGACTTGGTTGCATTTGTCGAATGCGCATATGAAATGTATAAAACCTTATTGGTTATTAATCGAACACGATGTTGATCTGAAGATTTTGTAATCGTCAGTTCGAGTCAATAAACACATCGGGCCACCGTAAGCCGCACACACAAATTGATAATGCACATAATGCGCGCGGAGCCCAAGCAGAGCGGCCGCGTAACTTCAGCCGCCAGTGCAACATTTCCAAAATCAAGGCCGATTCGGTCAATGGCTTCCGCGGTGGCGCCGATGCAGGCGCACCGTCGTTCCTATCCGAAAACGCATAAACAGCAGATTAGCCCTTGGATCCATTGGCCGAAATAAGAGCTTCAGCCTCGTTTGAATGGAACGCAGCTGGGGGACCGCACGATGATTTGTCGTCGTCAGATTGATGACGAATAAGCAGCGATGCAATTAATCGGATGCAGCATAATCGATGATACAGATCGCAGCGGCGGACGCAGTTACACGCAAATCTCATTAAAGTGACGAGATAAGGGCCCGAAGTGTCGCGCGCTGCTGATAGACCGACGCGCTGCTCGGACGGGGCTTGAACGTCTGCAGACGGATAACACCCGCGACGAATGGTGCGCGGCTTATTTTAATTACCCAGCAGCGAGCGAAGCGCAAGAAGGTTGTGGATGTGGATATCCAAGCAAATGCAGTATTTTAAAATATTTATAGAAGCAACGGATTCTTCTTCTTTGAGGCTGTAAGATTTGAATTGAATATATTAAAAAATTTGGCATTTCAGAAAATTGTGTCTTCTAATATTTTTTCACAAATAGAGGTGGCAAAAGTTAAATTTCGTTTCGTGGAAGAACAGTGTGGAGTCAAACACTTACGAAGCCAACAGAACTTAATGATAATTTTTCTGGACTTGAGAGATGGCAAATCTCGAAGACACAATAGTGGAGTTCACTCTTCATAGAATTTTAGGTGTAAAGTTGCTATCGTCGAAATTTACGAATTTTTATTTATGTATTTATTTATTTTAAAAATGTTTTCGAAAGCAGATGTAGCGATAGCAACTTATAGCAACTTTACACCCAAAATACTAAACTCGGCTTTCAGCTTTTGGAAGCGTTATAAACATAACTGTGATTCGATCTTCTGATCGCATTTAGCTTTGCCAAGTCTTCAAGTGAAGATCGACTTACCTTCTTTTATGTACGTCACGCTTTATTTCGTGTAGATTGTTGTTGATGGCACCAATCCCTTCGTGTTATCTTGAAGGTTCTCAATTGTAAGTCACACCTTCCATCGTCTAACTGCTTAATTCAATCCTATGTTCGGGTCCACAGAAAACCATATCCAACCCAATCTTAGCTATTTTGTTCGTAGCACATTTTTCCCTCTAATCCACATCAAAGTCTGACCAATTTTTAAGTGTCTCCTTTTACATTTGCGAATCGGTCAAGTAACATTTTCAGTTGAGAAAGTTTCGTTGCAACATTTGAAAGTGAAAAAGTGTTTCAGCTGCGCGCTTTCTGTGTGATTCATTAGCGTTTAACCTGTTTGCGTAGTAGCACGAAATAGCACAGTTTATTCGTATCTGTTTGTGTTAATCGATTTTCATTTCATTCAAAATTAGTCTGACAGAGCTTCGTAGATGCTTATCGCATGTCGACATCAATAAAGTTGTGTTAATTTACGACTACGTGCACAAACGAGACGCGGCGACGTGTGTGCCCGCTTATGAATAATGAAGAGTGCACGTGGGGCCACGACATATGAATGAAAACTTCCTTCAGTACGCTGGGTGTATGTATGAAGAATGTGTTTGTGTGTCTATATGAGTCTGCGGTGTGCCTGCTGAGTGTGTTGGGCGATGAGCGAGCGGTCACACCAGCGCGAATCAACAATGTTGTGGTTAATCATTTATGTAGATTTTGGTGAAATGTTTTAATTTTTTTGTCTTCATTATATTTTTGATTAATAATCACGAATGCGAGCAACGGTGCGGATGTTGTCGAAGAGAGCAACAAATTCAGCTAATGAAATAAAACATTTCAATTAATTCAAATTTAAGTGTTTGTGAAGAGTCAACTTGGCCGCTGCTTTCGTAATCGTCGAGTGCATGCATGTTTGTAGATATGTATGTGTGGTGTCAGTTCACACCGTGTTTACGACTAAATGTGATCAATTTTGATGTGGCATTAAATTGAAGATAATTTTGACATTTTTATTAGCTTTAATTGCGTGCCACGTAGCTAATTGCCATTGTTAGCAAAGACATCAGGTAGTTAAATTCATTATGGCAGTGAAATTAAGACTCAACTGATAAATTACGAGTACAATCGAACACACACAAACAAACATATTTATATGTTATGTGTGTTGGCGAGCGCGTTGAAATGGCTGCGGCTTAAAAAAAAATGTTAACCCTGCTGTTAGGTTAAGCCCATTTGGTCCAATTTTTGGCTTGTTGCCTTTGCAACTTTTGACTAACTATTTAACTATTAACTATTTTTTACATCAGTTATGTTGAGTAAAGAATGAATGAACCAAAATAAATACAAAAAATTTGAATAAATTGTTGTTTTGTACGAAAATTGCAGTATAGACCAAATGGTCCCTTTTCTAACCTAACAGCAGGGTTAAACAAAACATGGATTTTTTGTTTCGACTGGTCGAATCTTGAGTAATCCTGTTAAGTAACTACGTTATAAAGAAGTTAGAAAATCTTGAAAAAATATTTATTTGAAATATTTGAGATGAATGAAAGTATGAAGTTGAAGTGATAATAACAAGAAGAAAATCCTTTGTAGTGTTTCTCTAGGAATAGGGTTTAGTAAATTGAAATTGAGTGTAATAAAAAATTATAACTTAATTTTTGTTAAACATTATGGGTCTAAAATACACATACACACATACAGCTCCTATTAAGTAAGTTAAACTTCTAAAGGAACCCATCCATAAATCTATCCAAGGTGAATCGTGTTGCGCGCATTATTAACATAGATACATTAGTTGGTCCCTGGTTGGTTTTGTCGTTACTAATGAGAAAACTGCATAATAATTAAAGTCTGGAACTTTGTTATAAGTTATTGTTGTACGTACGTTAGGTGATTGATCCAACACATATCCAATTTTTAGGTCTCTAGCTGGAGGTCTGCAATAAGCTCAACGTTTTTGATGTATAAATTGGGAGCCATTTAGCAAAGAATTCACTTCAAATTTGAACAATCTTTTACTAATCCAACGAAGAAGTAAGCTTTTTCAGTTTGGGACCGCGGGTCACGAACGACGGTGTTGCTGTAGTAATTTGTTGGAGACATTAGAATTTAGTAGTTCTACTAAAACACATTCGACTCAAATTATTTCTTGCCAAATACCTACATCAAAAAAAAAAAAATAACACGACATTTTGCGTTGGTATAGAAAAATTGTGTTGCTTTTTAATTTTGTTCATTTGAAATTATTTACACAATAATACATACAACTCTGGCTACTCATAACGTTAACACGGTTAATACTAAGTGTAAGAACAAAAAATTGCCAAATAATTACGAGCAAGTGAAAAGATTTACATGTATTCTACTTGAACTGGACGCTTATACTGCTGTGCAACTCTGGTTCAATTCCGTTAATGTCCGAAAAAGTTCCGCTAATTTTGTCTGCAAGTTAGCAGTTAGGCTCACCGCAAGTTCACCGCGTCTGCAAGTTATGGCTGATAATTTAAACCCAAAAATTGTTCACATGCGATGACGTTCGGCAGTTTTCAGTGTTTTATAATGATTGCGAAACCTATATGTAGCTCTAACGATGCCTGCAAGAAACCAACTTCCAGTGATAGTGTCGCAGATTTTTCTTTTGGTGCCACATGTCGTAATTCATTGCCTTTCGACCCTTGAAGTCTACACAGTGTATTGGTTTCTCAGCGGCAATGAGTTGCTTGAAACTCTTTGAACCTTAAGTCAAAATCGCAATCTGCCTTTTCAATTTTGTCGAATCGTAGGTATGTATGTGTTATCATAAAGTCCAGCGTAAATACCAGTTTTACAATACTAAACCAATTCCAGTTCGAATTTATAAATTGCAGAAATATGTTTTCTGTAATTTTAGTTTGGCCAACCACTGTAGGCTCGTGCTTCTCGTATAAATCTATTCCGAATGCGTTGTTAATAATTTAAGTATGCTTGTAACGGTAATACTATTTAAATATACTGAATAAATTTTTTATTATTCATAAATTATCACGTGAAATGGAAAGCTTCTTATTACAAACATGCGACCCCAGCTGCCGCCGTACTCGTCTACAGACACGTGTTCACCTCTCGTCGCTCCAGGCACTTATCACATGTCACATCGCAGCACCACTTGAAGACGCACTTGCAGTTGACCCACTCGGAGACGATGCGGTGTCGGTAGCCCCGGCTGCAGCACAGCAGATCGCAGCCGTCCACGCCGGCCGAGGTTGCGTTGCATTCGCGGCCCTGCGTTCCGATCGAGCCCGTCTTCATGTTGGGCGCACAGAAGTCGGCCGAGTCGTCCGTATAGACGAGATCGTACTTGGTGGGCTGCTTGATCGTTTCGCTCTCGGGCATGAAGCTGTTGCCGTCGTTGCGCAGCACCACCTTGTAGGCGCCGTCGAACTTGTCGCGCAGCCGCGTGGCCACCTCCCGGAAGGGCGGCATTTTCAGCCAGCACGTCTTCACCGTGCACGAGCCGGACAGCCCATGGCACTTGCACTCCAGCCGCATTGAGTCACGTATGGCCTGCAAAAACAGCCGTTTCGATTATCGAGAAAACCTAAAACTAAGCGCTCGCAGACGCGGTCGCCTTTTGCTCACCAGTCGCCCAGCGTTGTTGTTGTGCAGCTTGACCAACGTGCGTAGATCGCGCCTGCGCCTGTACTTGGAATCGAGGAAGGCACGCGAGTGGCGGAAGCCAAAGTTGACGTTGTCGCTGCAGCCGCCCCACTCCCATTCGCCCTCCGGAAAGTGAATGTTGCGCAGCGGCGTGCGCTTGCGGCCGCCCAGCCGGCCGCGGTTGCCGCGATTGTGCTTGGGCCGCTTCGGTCTGGCGGTGGTGTTGCGCTCGAAGGCCGCTTGCTGCCGCTCCAGCGCTGCTTCTGCCGTCACGGCGTTCACCATCTGTGGCTGGCCGCCGTTGCGACGCGAGTGGCTCTTGTCACAGGAACACTCGATCAGGCTGCCCATGGTGCAGGCCTTGGTCACCGAGTACGTGACGCCCGCCGAGGTGATGGCGTTCACAAAGCCCGTCTCGCGTGTATCTGCGGAAGAGTTACGAGAAAAGGGGGAAAAGTGATTGAGAGGAGTGACCATAAAAATAGTTGCGAATCTGTGCAGCGAGCGTTTGAGTCGTTTGTGGCGAGTGTCAGTTGGATGTCAGCACACACAACTAAATTGACACTCGGCTGAAAAGTGACAGTTTACAGCTCTGGCTGACCGCACAACTGACACCTAGAATTGCTTGTTACAAACAAAGCGACGATAATGACAGCAATAAAATATTAACTTGCAATTGTTATTCATTTATGCAGGTGATTAGCACCGCAACCGCTCACGTATCGACAGCGGTGGCGGTGGCGGCGGCGTTCGCGCATGCAAAACCACTTTGTTCGCGCGTACACACTTTTGTCAAACGTCACGATCGATTTGTTCTCTGCCTGTTGCGGTGTGACATGCCGCACAATGTAGTAATCGGCGGCTACGCGGACCTCAACTCTGACCGCGCGCTGTGGGAAAGCAAATATTGAATTTTCTCCAACTATGTATTCGCATCAACGAAAAAAAAAAAATCGATTCGAAAAAATTACGTTCCAGTGCACCCAAACCACATTTATCTAAGTTCGAGCACCTATTATTGTTCAACTAGTTGAAGCGGCATCGGGCACACCTTACACCTTCCGCCAACGATCAGCTGTAACATAAAATGTCAGCTCGACTGACGGAGGTTAAAACCCATGACGCCGTGTTTGCGCGAATGTCAACAGCGGTAGCGACGACACGGCTCGCACGACTGTTGAACAAGTGACACACTGCCGCTGACTTGTCACTTCCGACAGCGGGCCGTGTCTGTGCCTGTTGGCGTTTGGCAACGGGGGCAAAACACTAGTCTGTATTATTTTCGACGCTCGGTACACACGTCATACAGTGTATTAGCTAAATATTTGCGCCCATAAAACGAGCAAGTTAAGTAAAAGCACAATATTTGGTTTTGTGTGAATAAGCCTCGATGAACACGCTAAACGGGCCTTGATAACGGGCTCGCGGTGACAGCTCGAAAGTCTGTAAACGCGAAAAAATGTAAAAAAACCGTATGGGTTTTTTTCAGAGTTTAAACAAAGATTCTGTCAGTTGCCGAACATAGAGGATCAAGAAAGTTAATTGTTCTATGGGAGATATTTGGCTAGGTCTTCTTCTTACTTGTGTAACGGTACTTATAAACGCTTACAACTCCTTTAAGTTCAATTGTTGTTGTCATTGCTACGAACAAGCCACGTGCTGAGTAAGTTACTAAAGTGTTTTATTTGCTGCGGCTGAAGAAACCTCAAACTAGTGTCCGGCCAAATAATCGACATGGGTCTCAGCTGGTATTGGCCAATAACTCGAATATATAAACAGACCACGGAAGCATTTAGGGGAAAATCTTTCCTAAAGGCGAAATCTTTACAGGGTGAGAGAGTGTAAGGATCCAGGAAGAAATCGAGCTCAAAGGCAAGTGTCCACTATGGATTTTGTTCGGTAGAGTGTATGTAGAGCGTAGAGATTAAACCTGTTGTGTTTTCACTATAGCGCGACTCTACCACACTAGCGATCTACGTAGAAATGGTGTAGAGAAATTTTGAGTAGAGCTCTACTATGCACTGTACCAGCTGTGGCCACTCTAGACACATTTTTCTCTATGGTAGATCAAGATCGTTTGACATTTCACTTCATTTCGGAGTCATTCTGTCGTGCGTGCGTGCGTATACAACTTTTTTTAATTGAACCAAGAAGAAGAAGAAAACAAGAAAAGAAAATGTTGGAAGCAAATTGGAATCAGATTTTCTTCGCTGCCGATGCCATTACGATGCGATTTAAATTTAGACACGCAGACATACACGTTTGTCAACCCACGCGAAAATATACTGTTCACTCTACTATAGAGCGAAAAACTCAAGATCGACCAATCAATCGGCATCGGCTAGTTTCGGCCAATAAAATTGGTATCGGCATCGGCCCTTTTGGGTTTATGTCACATCGGCCATTTTTTGTCATATCGGCATATCGGCCTATTCTCCTGCTTTGATTTTTTTCCCATATTTTTTGTGATGCTGAATTGCACTATGTTTCTTTTTCATACCTCGCTTTGTTCATTACATTTTTGTTATACGTTACACATGTCCGTCGATAACCCATTAAAATAAAAAGAACTTGGCGCTGACGGATGATTTGGTTGTTTTATTCGTTATATGTGAAAACGTTACTTAATACGTTTTCGCATCGGTCAATTCTCGCCCTTTCGGCCGATTAATCGGCATCGGTCAATTCTCGCCCTTTCGGCCGATTAGTCGGCATCGGCATGGGCAAACAAATTTGGTATCGGTCGGTCTCTTAAATAGTCAATCAAACACGTTTAATGGAGCGTATTTACACTGATGAAGAGCTCTACCGCACATGCAAAAATTATGTATCCACGGTAGAGTTTTTTAGGCGAGAGAACTCTACCATGGAGTGGATTTAGAGCCCACGCCGTAGAGTATACATTATTCTACGTTGCTCTACACGAGAGGTTTTTCAGGCTCTACGCAAGAAACTCTATAGTAGACACGTGGCTTAACAGTACGACAGTGTTATTTAAAAGTTCACAAATAGTAAGTCTGAACTTCAATCAATAAATATAGCTGGAAAAGTGAGAGAGAGTGAGAGAGAATCTTAGGTTAGGTTAGGTTAGGTTAAAGTGGCTGCCTAGGCCCGTGCCTAGGCAGCCGAAATATAGACTTAGGCCGCGAAAAGGGATCATTTTGGTACCACAAGGAGAAAGTGATGAGACAGTGTCTTAAAGCAGAAAGAAATCGAATGGTATAACTGCAAGATTGGTTTACTTAGTTTTGGTTTTAGGTTTACTTACTGAAAACCTGGTTATGCGGGAAGTAAGAAACTAAATTTTGTCAAAATCAAGTTTAGACTAAATACTACCTAAGTATACTGACGTTCCTTCATGAGATAAGTAATTACTAACCATTTTTTCAAAACTAATGTCTTAAAAGATGTAGTCTATCGAATTATTGTAGGTAAACTCATACTCGCAGCTTGAATTGCGGCAAAAAAAACACGAGGGACAAGTGATTTACAGTGTGTTAACAAAAAAACAAATATTTTTAAGCCAGGATTCCGCCTCAGATTATTACCGAATGAACGACGCCATCGTTTAGTATGACTAATCGGGTCGGTTGCCAAGACATCACACTTAGTCCGCTTTAACTAACTTGTTCTAAACTCGAGAATAATCGCGGTAATTTTCGCTGACACTGATTCACCGCTAGCGATCTCTAACCTGCCAGCAAACAAACAACGCGTCGTCGCGCGCTCTCCACCAATTACAATCGATTTAGCAAAATGCTCTGTTGTAGCACTGGTCGGTGGCCAGGCGCAGTCAGTTGGCCCAGTCAGTAGAGCCGAGGCGCAATCGAAATGTGTAATAAATTTCGCATTAGTTAACTAAGTTGGACATTTAAATTGTTGTCGTTGACACAACGCATTCGGCCCGCTGCACTGCTGCTGGCGGCTCGTTGCTTGGCTTTGCGCAAAGCTGAGCGGAACCAGTGTCGCAACGGTGACGCTGACAACAGCAGCAGCAGCAATCAGCCCCGCCTGAGCTTCTGCGAGTGCGCCCGGGTCGCGCTGACAGATTGACAATGCGAACGCGGTTAATCCGGGTCGGCAAAACGTGGTAATTTATTGCGGATGATTTGGGATTTTCTTGGTCGTGGTGCAATTATGCGCCGAAAGCGGCGGTATTGCAATGCGGCGTTTGTCGCTTTTCGGGTGACACATCGCCTTCGTCAGTGGTGGCGGCGCAACGCAGCGGCCGGCAACCACCTTCACCAATTTGCACGAGTTACACGCCGACAACGGCGGAATGTGCAGTGTGCGGTGTATTCGAGTTGGCCAATTTCGGTCAGCGTCATTGTGTGGCTCGTCGCTGGTTGGCATTGGCGGTTGTGGCTCTTTCTGCGGCTACGCCGATGCCCTCGCAGGACGACGGTAATAATTTATTTAAATTGACAGTTTGGATGCTCATTTTAAGCGCTATTCATCAGGCCTCAACATTTTTATTATGCAAGTTGATGGATGATGTGGTTTGATGAATGGCAGTTTGCATTGCAAATTGTCGGAATAATTAGGAATTGCACACACGAGCAGCCGCACATGGCTTAGGTGTGAACGCTGGCCGTCTGGAAGTGGAATTTGTCACGAAGTTTAGACGACGAAATATGCAATTCCGAGTGCAACAATCTTGTTTCACTTTATACCTACGACGAGTAATTTAGTAAATGCATTTTGGATCAAGCGACATTAAACAAAAACAAGTCTTTAATAAAACCAGCACTATGCTACGAGACATGGTCAGAGTTCTAAATATTTAGGAGTGGGTATAGTTGACGTGGAAAAACATATATTAAAAAACTGATCTGGCTAAGGTCTGTCTTAGGTCTACCAGTTTGGCCGTCTCGAACAACAGTGTTTGAACGTTTTGAGACAGCGAAACCTAATTTAAATCACAGTTTACTGCAACTCTACCAAAAAACTCGAAAGGTTTCGAATTCCATGATCAAACTTTTTCAGGTAGTTAGTCCATTTAGTGTTTGAATAATTTGTTCCTTCGCGCTGACTCGTCCACTTCTAAGACTCGAAAAATATGCACCGATGACTAAACTTTGCCAATCTGATTAAAATGTTTACACTGTTGCATTTGCCGCCACGCCAGCTTACAACAACAAGTGTGTAAACTGCACTTGTCGCACAACCAGACAGAAATCAGATCGCCGTGGCGCTGCGACAACAACTGTTGTCAACACAATGTCTGCCGCGGAAAATTTTATATGCAAATTGCAGCGCTAATAGGTTAAGTAGGCCTGCAACGCCTCGGGCCGCATGCTAATGTGTGCCGAGCAGCCGCGGCGGCAGTGGCAGTTGCAGACACGATGCAGCCAGTGCGATTTCCTATGCTCACTAGGCGCGCGCTCGGCTGATGGAGTAAGCGAAAAGTGTTTGGTGCAAGTCGGGCCTACCTTTCATTAAAATTTTCCTCATGCTTTTGCGCTGCGCAGTGCAATTCCAGCGACGATTCGTAAATTGAAATTCGCATTCTCGGAAGCCCAGATTTATGCCGTTGATGATCTCCTTTAAGAGGCCAGAATCGTGCCGGCATATTTCAGCCAGCTTGCCGCGCAGCCGACGTGTCTTCTTGCACATTAAGTTCGGATCGAGTAGAATGTTTGTGCCTTCGGCCCTTTTGTAGCCCAAGTTCAGTGCCATTGCCCATGCACCGTTCAGTCGCCGTTCCATTCCGTTCCATTTAATTTAGTTGATGCGTATTGAATGCGTGTTGTGCGTTTATGTGAAAAAAGAGAGTAAAAGAGAGGCGATTTAATTAAAGAAGAATTTAAGGAAAAGTCTAATAATTGTCTGAATAGTATCACTACTTAAGAAATACTAATATGAAGGTGCACCATCTATTTAGATCAGATTTATGTGAAGCGAAAAATTGTATACCCAAGGAATGGTGAGTTAAGTATGTTTAGCCTATTTGGGGGGAAACAAATTATGGTACGTAATTAATGTGGTTGGTCTATGGAGCAGCTATGACATACTTATTCATATTTAAGTATATTTAAATTTAACGACATTTGTTTGCAAACTGTCACTTTTATTATAGATTCCACATAAAACCTTACAAAGTGTGAAATTTCGGTGCTCCCAAAACTTATTACTAAGAATCTATACAACATTCAAGATGTAGTGAAGACAATGCCAAAGGTACCCTGGAGCACTTGCTATGCCACTGTCCTGCTCTTCACAGATCACGAGTTAGCTGCCTTGGATCCGCTTTGTTCCCTTCTTTGGAAAGATTTGCGGAGCAAAAAAGCGGCGACTTACTTAGATTTTTCCAAGAAGTTCTTAAAAAACTACATATAGGTCTGGATCTCCAGAATCTTGGTACCACTATGGACCACTACTTTGTCTATGTGGGACCCCCATGGGTCAGCCAACCTAACCTAATCTCTACAACACTCAAACATGCCCAACATTTACCTATAGATTTACCATATATTCATCAAGCAGTCATATGACAAGTTGCCTGAATTCGTGAAGGGAGAATTGTTCGTATTTCAAGTATCTATTCTTGACTATACAGAATCTCACTTCTATATGCTTTTATGACCACATTACTTTGCCGCAAAACCAACTGTTTATTTCACTTGTGTGATGATATTCGATGGAAGCAAAGAACTCCTAAGGTGAACTTTCACCAGCGAAAACTATTAACGCAAGTACAATCTTATAAAATTATTCCCGCTGTTTTAATTTGAACACAAGTTTAACATCAATGAGCAATTAATGAGCGCTTCGAATAGCAGGCGGTGCTGCACCAGCGTTTCAGTGCGTTAGCGTGTGAGTGGGTTCCGCCATGCAGACAGACGCTCTAATCGTCTGTCACCTGAAATTGCTGCAAGAGATCGATAAGCCATAAATTGTTTAGTTTTAATGCAATGAAATGAAAATCTCGGATTGTTTACACTATTTTGAGCAGACGTCGAACTTGTATATTGTTTAAAATGCGCACTTTAGTATGTAGAATAGTCTATAAGTAGAATAGAATTAGTATTTATAGTGCATATAGTTTTATATGTTATCCCTATTCACATAGCCAGGTATCGGAGCTGTAGAAGTTTAAATAAAATAAGTATTTTTATATACCCAAGAGACTATGGTAAATTCAACGAGGAAAACCATAGCTCGCTTTTCTTTTTTAATTCATTCTAGCATATCCCAAAAAGGCAAATGACGAATGGAATGAGATTAAGACCACTAAAGTTCGAATAGAGAATATGTGAAACTGAGAACTTAATTAAACTTTTTAAGGTTTACTAGATAAATAGTTGGCTTGGCAGGACAAAAGATAGGAAAGCATTGCACAATTTGTCCTCTTTTGGGATATCATTTGGTAACTTATAGCTCATCTGAGTTTAAAACTATCAAATAAAATAAAAACTTGTTTGTTTTATTCCCTACTCTAAGCAAATGCAAAAGTTAACTTTAGGTTTAGAACAACGAAATAGTGTCGAATATGTTTTTTAAACTAAATCATAACCCGCTAAATCCATTCTTTCAGATGGGGTCTAGTTTTTTAAGTAATCGATGTAACAGTTGCTTACAATTTTTATGTCTTTTACAAGTTAACGAAGCGTTAAGTTCCACTAAGTCTAAAATATTACTGAAATTTGCAAGCCAGTGTAGTCGCAATAATTTCAAACGATCTTTTAAAGTATCCATTACATGATATGTGTGTAGTGGGGATTTCAATCCCGGACCAGTTTTGCAATCCCGGGATCCCGGGATTTTTTCGGGATTGAATATATTATTTTAACGAACTAAATCAGACGTCATTTTCAATCAAATACATTTATTTTCGTATTATATACATTTCTGTGTTCTTTAAAACTAAGAACAAAATATTTATGGCAAATAACATAAAATAAAAATTGTCAAACTAGGAAAAAACAAATAGCCGATGGCAAAAACAAACACCTTACATCAATTAGACTTTAGGTAATATCTTAAAACTATTAAAGCATTAAGGGTATTATCTGCTAATCGAGATCTTAGCTTGCTGGGTATATTGCCTGCTGATGAACAGCATCTCTCTGGTTCAATACCAGTAGGGGAAATCGTATCTAAATATTCATATTCATTCATATTGCAGTTTTGGTCACGGTTTGTGGCATTTAACAATAAGTCAAACTCAGTATGAATAACGTCAATAAGACGACCTCTTACATTTATGTATAGGCGCTGTTAATTAAGCGTCACATTTATTAATTGCTTCATTTAATTTCATTACTAGTGACGTATTTCCGTCTGTATCACTAGAGCCATTGTCAAATTCATTCTCAAGTTCAGTATATCTTGTGCTGTATACCTGCAAGCATTTTTTTGTTTCGATCCCGGGATCGGATTTTGTCAATCCCGGGACTTTTCGGGACTGAAATTGTCCAGGATCCCGGGATTCGCGATCCCGGAATTGCAATCCCTAGTGTGTAGTTAGATTATTTGTACATTAGTGGGCAATCTACGGCAGATGTTAAACAATCTATTTACTGCTTCAATTTCAACCACAGAGAACTCAATCTGGAAAACATTATTGCATGCAAATGGCAAACAATCGACACGTTTAACTTCTGCTGGCATTATTGCTGACGTTATTGCAGCCAGTAGAGCGAGTAGCAACAAAGTAGTTTTTAATTAATGCATTAAGTTTCTCCCAATAAAACAGCGAGTGTTCGCCGTTAGTAATTGGAAAATTTCGGTGTAAACACTTGACGCTATAAAAATGCACTAAATTTTTTAATAACAACAATTATTAAAACTGCATATGAATTGCAATGTTTATTGCATGAGATAATGCAGATGGATTGTGTTTTTTTTTCTTTAAAAATCATAGCATTTCGATGCAATGGAAGACAAACAACTGCTTGAGGCACTAAACACTTTGCACTTTGAAAACCCTAAATTGAATTATGTTGTTTGAATTGATTTATGATGCGTTGCCACTTATTTATGCATGTGTGCGGAAACGATGGAGTTTGCAAAATTTTCACTTAATCATAGAGATCCAATTATTTACTTAGGAATTGTTTATCACGAGGGTTGCCATTTATATTTTTTCTTAAAAAATGGTTGTAATGCTTTTCAAGGTATTCTCTTTGAAGATTTATACACTTTTGAATGCACTCAAACCAATTGTCGAAGCACTTTTTCCACTCTGATTGAAAAACCTCCAAAACATTGTTCTTGAATGCTTCAGCAGCATCTTCTGGCGATGAAAATCGTTGACGCAATTTTTATTAATTATTAATTAATATTTCCTAATTTTACTAAAGCGGTACACTTTAAAAAATATTTATTTTGCGCTAAATGACACCAGTTACAAAAATATTGAAACTTTATGAAGAGTCTACTTTAAAAGGTTTCGAAAATCTTACTAGCTTTGAACAATTCACCTAAGAAGCCACAATCAATCAACCAATCCATTCTAAGTAAAACAGGGTATCGAAGAAATAGCTTGTAAAGTTTGACCATGTGTCAGAAATCTTCCAAAGTCATTTTAGAAATTTGATTCAAAACTATTATTAACATTTTTGCTCTCATAATTCCTTTTGAATATTATTCTTCAAGTCAATAAAAACATCGAATATCTTTTTTTTAATTGATGGGGTCTTTTAACTCTTATGTGTGTGATGGGGTACCCGAGTTCCCAAATCACTTTGATACTGAAATTTGATATATTGTACTTGCGGATAACCTAAAAAGGTGAAACTTCATGACAACTCCCAAAATGGTATTATGTCTTTATTTTCGAGTGTTTGATTCCATTTAGTCGCTGGGGCACCCGGGTAACCGAACACATTTCTTATGGAGTTGCATGGATTTCTTAGATTTTTTTTGTAAGTCAAACTTTCTAAAGCAAATAATTTGGTAATAGAACAATTTTATCAACAAAAACTGTCAGCCGTTCTATTTGTTTGGGCTCGTAAAGGTCGGCTAGCATCGTTATCGAAACCTATAAAACGTAAAAATTTTTTGAACCTGTCGAAACAACTTTAAAACTTAGCAAAAACGGCAAAATGTCTTACAGTGCGAACAAAAAGTGAGAAATTTTCATACAATTTGTACTGGGTTACTAGGGTTAAACAGAGAGATACATAGGGTGACGCAAAAGTCATCACCTTATCGGCAGATGCTTTAACTTTTGCAAATGAAGGCAAAAGTAAATGTTATCTTGACGTTTATTCATTCATGAACAAATTAGAGCCAAAGAGCACTGGGTGGCAACTTTTGCGCTGGGTGACAACTTTTGTGCCACCCTGTATTGCTTATATAAAACTTGGCCCGTAGAACGAACAACAGTGAGAATGACCCGATTGACAAATTTACATCGTTGTGTAACTTCATTTGTAACAATATCGATTTTGACTTAAGTCAAGCGCATTTTAAAAGAAATCTTTGGGTTTTTTTAATTTTAGATTTAAGTTGTTATTTGTTGTCTGTGAGGGCTAACCCCAGTAGCCGAATAAATAAATAAATAAATAAATAAAGTGTATTGCAATTACTTTAAGGTAATATGTTCAAAAACTCAGAAACTATGTATTATTAAAATTATCGGCTCCTTAAAATTTTCAATATAAAATTTACTACATAAAGCTGCCATAAAGCCAGTTTTGTGTTCAGCTGCGTTTGCCATGGCGACGTGCAATTTGGCAGAATATGGTGTCAATTGCCGCCCACAATGACAGCGAATGCGCCCGCCCAGCCATTAATCGTCGCAACCGCCCACCCGCACGCTAATCAGCGGTCCGCCTTTGACGGCCGCGCTGTTGACACAATGGTGGCGCTTGGCGTGTGTAAATAACACGCTGCACTGCCACATGTTAATTTGTTAATTTGCCACCGTGAAACCCAGCTCGTGAAATGTCTAAATTAAGAGCGACAACAGCGCCGCCGCCACGCCAGTGACACGAGCGCACAGCGAACGGAGGCTGCCCAAAACGCCCACATTGCCATGGCAGTGCGCATGCGGCCGTCCCCAGAGTCGGCGCAAAGTGTCAATTTAAACGCCACTCGCAGTTACAGCTGTTGTGCGGCCGTTTGAGCGAGATTGTTGTGTATTCGCACCAATGTGTGTGTGTGCGTGTGCAAGTCATGCCGCACAGGTGGAGCTGCAGCAGTTCGCCTTCGAGATTCAGATGCTAATCAATTGCATCAATTTGCCGAGCAGTGCACCCACACGCACATCTGGCCACCGATGGGCGCTGCATTGTCGACCATGTGAAAAATACCCACTCACACTTTGAAGCGCAAACACTTGACGACGCAACGCAAGGGGAATTATGCGCTCAAGAGCTGCGAGCGGGCAGCCGCGGCAGCACTTGTCAAGGCATTTCGTAAGCCAATATTGACGCGGTCACAAAACACTGACCAGCCGCAAGTTCACTTCACGTGCACCTTTTGCCGCGGCTTTTGTTCTTTGCCACTTGTGCCTGCGCCGTGGGTCCCCAGGCCACTCCTCGGCGTGTTTATTTGTTTGCTTAAATATGCGTCCGCTCGTCTGTCCAACTGTGCGTTCGCCGGTGATGACAAGTGGCTTAAGCCTGATTTGTTTGCACAAAACTTATTGATCATGAAAGTGAGCTCAGTTCACAGGTTGGCACCCTACGCGCGGCCACTTTGCCGGCCAATTGAGTTGACTCACTGGCCACACTCAAGCGGGCACATTAGAATCATACAAATGCACACATACACATACATACATATGTATGTGTGGTATTTCAATATTTGTATTGGAATATGCACAAATATTGATAGCGTCATGGGGAAAATCCTCTTCAGTTGAGTGTTTTTGTGACTTGCTCGATTCATTTGCTGTCATTTCATTTAACTCGCCAATGTTCCAGTTACAAATGCTGCTGGCAGTGTGTAAAATCTTTCTAAACACACTCGCGGCAGCCCAGAGGAAGCGCCATTTTCACACCCCCACTGTTTTGTTCGCACTCCCCACGCGCTTCACGTATTTAGGCATCGATCGATCGAACTTTGTGCCGCACGCTTTGCACATGATCAAAGCGAAGCATCACTGGGAATCCATTGCGGTTAAGTTTTATGTTGCAACAAACACAGTGATACTACAAACATCAACATTAAAACAAAACAAAACGCAATAAAACGCATACAAAATGTTTTTAAAACGATGCCGCCGTCGTCGCCACTGCTGCGGCCACCAACCAACTCGACACAGGCGGCGGTTTCTTGCTTCTTGGTCGTTGGTGTGTTGTTGCTGCCTCTGGTCGGCCCGGAGGCTTGTTGGCGCTGTTTAGGTGTTCACGTGCCAGTCGAAGGTGTTTGAATTGTTCTATTCTTATCCCATTTGTGAGCTGCAGCAACAGTTTTTCATGGCAATGTGAGTTCACATGTTCGGAGGATTTGTTGGAGAAGGTCAAAGCGAATAGGTTTGTAGCTGTGAGTTGTGTTGGTTCTTCAAAAGGAAGAACTTGTCCTGCACTATGCCAGAATCGCAAGAAATACTTTTGGTTTTGGCAGAAAGCCAATGGAAAAGGAAATAGGAAAAGGAAATAGGAAAGGAAATAGCAAAAAGGAAATAGAAAAAGGAAATAGGAAAAGAAATAGGAAAGAAAATAGAAAAAGGAAATAGGAAAAGAAAATAGGATAAGGAAATAGGAAAAGGAAATAGGAAAAGGAAATAAGAAAAGGAAATAGGAAAAGGAAATAGGAAAAGGAAACAGGAAAAGGAAATAGGAAAAGGAAATAGGAAAAGGAAATAGGAAAAGGAAATAGGAAAAGGAAATAGGAAAAGGAAATAGGAAAAGGAAATAGGAAAAGGAAATAGAAAAAGGAAATAGGAAAAGGAAATAGGAAAAGGAAATAGGAAAAGGAAATTGGAAAAGGAAATAGGAAAAGGAAATAGGAAAAGGAAATAGGAAAAGGAAATAGAAAAAGGAAATAGGAAAAGGAAATAGGAAAAGGAAATAGGAAAAGGAAATAGGAAAAGGAAATAGAAATAGATGTGTTACCACAATGTGCCTTACCGGCCTAAGTGGGCTCTTTTTCTATAGAGCTGCCACATCTATCTAACCTATCTTGGCTCTTCAATTGATTATTATTATTTTAAAAAAAAATTCCAAAAATTGTATTTCAATGTAAGAATTTTTTCATGGTATTCAATGTTGTTGTTGTAAACTGCCGTCGAAGAACGAAGCCAACCTTCATTGGAAGGATCAAGTACAAAATGTTCAACATCACTTGGTGGGATCAACTTTGGAAAAAACATAAAGCGTGAAATATAAGCGCCAGGAAAGAGAGGTTTTCGACAGGTCGTAGCCCGTTAAGCTCCGTTCAAAAAGGGATCACTTTGAACTGTGTTTAAACATTGCAATATCATTAAAACATAATTCACGTTAATGAGTCTAGCAAGTCTGTCAGCCAATACAGGAATGTGGCATCCAAAGTTTCAGTTTCCTGGCTGGCAACTTTACCATCAATAACGATTTCACCTTTGATATTTACTATGGGATAATGCCTGCGAACAGGTGCTATTTTTGTTTCTCTAAATTCCTCTCGACCGGTAGAATTTGATGTCCATACGACAGTCATATCGCACACCCACTTCAAAAGTGATACAACTCAAAATTTATGTTTATGTGTTACTAGGTCTGTTTGAGAACTTTTCCAGTAAAAATTATTTAGTAAAAAATATCTGGAGAGTAAGCTAGCTTACGCTCTCAAAATTTAAACTATCCAATAAGTAAACAAACAGGAATTTGTAAGAATTGGCAAGTTTTAACTCCTAGGGACAGCAGTGGGACTTCACACATTCACACACAATACACAGGAAAAGCGTGTAAACGGAAGGGTTAAAGAAAAAAACAGTTAATTTAAAAGTCTCATGTAAGATTTGAAGCGGTAGGGATACTTAAGTTTAATTAAACATTTAATACAAAAGGCGAATGGTTCGTTGGGCTCACTCTGCGATTCTTCCCTTTTAACTGCAGCAGGTAAAGCTGAGCAAGACGGTTGTTGGTCAGCAGACGCGCGAACGCACGAATTCTCTGCTGGTTCCATTTGTCTCCAAATAATTGCAAAAATTATTTGAATTGCAGTCATATGTTTTTCTTGTTCTTCTTCTTACTGGCTAAAAGTTACTGGACAAAATTTCTCCAGTTAAAACTTGCAAGTTCTCACGAAATGAGATGTCACTTTACGCTCTCAGTTTCTCTCTCGTTGCAATATGTTTGGCGTACACAAACAGGATCCAGTAAAAATTTGTACGAATTCTTCTTCTACGAATTTGTACTCAAAAATACCGATTTTCTTAACTTCGCATTTTCAAATTTTATCTTTCAATTTTGTAGTTGTCATTTATAAATAGTAAAGCAAAAGTGTGACAACTTGAAAAAAGAATCGACAATAGTGACCTATGTAACTTAAAACTATACGATAATTATTGAAAAAAGTCATAACCGAAAATTTGGTATTTTCTAGTGTAAATAATTTTTTTTACTAAAATTAAAAAACTCTAGTAATCCAGCATAATCTGTAAGGATGCTCTACTAAATTGTTTAAATTATTAAATGATTTAAAAAAAGTTTATTCAGCTCAAAAACAAAAAACGGTTTTCTGAAAAATTTATAATATTGAGCTGTGTCATTTTTGAAGTGGGTGTGCGATGTGACGCACAAGCATTCGTTTTACCGAAAGCGTTCAAGAAAAAGTATGTAATTCACAAAATTTTTGATTCAGAAAATATTTGTTCACAAAACTCCAACTAAATTTATTCCGGCATCTTTAAGTTTATATGCCAAAAGTTTTGGAGCACGTGGAACTATTTCTAAACTTCAGTTTATGTCTTTGCTAAACTGCCTTCGTGAGAGAATGCAAGGAAATTATCTGGCAAAACAATTAAAGTCAAGTTCAACACTCTGCAGACATCGTCCATGAAAATGTGTATTTGTGTGACCTCTACACAACTCAGCCAAATGCACCTGCACTTCAAATCGAATAAATCTCGAGCGCGGTCATAAATTCATCCAAACAAACAAGAAGCGAAGGCGGGAAAGCTCCTCCGAAAACTCGGTTCACCCAGATTTGGCGCGATAAATGCGGCGCTGCAGAGCGTTTCGCCGCTCGGCGCGCACAATGCACCGGCACTGCGAGTGCGGCAAATTTAATTTTCTACCTAAATTCAATTTTTACGCCTCGAATTCGCATTAAAATGCGATATGTGTGCGCGCTTGCCAATGATGTACGCTCCCATTTGCGTTTTTATTAACTACTCAACGCGTCGAGATACTCACTCGAGCGCTTGCTTAAGCAAATAAACAAATATTGTGCATTTTTGAAAAGTGGCAGCGGCAGCGGCAGCAGCAGCAGCAGCTGAAGCAAAATGGGGAAAAGAAAACAATTCGCTTTTAACAGCGCCGGCGAGGTGAGTGATGCTGACGCTCAAAGGCGGTGGCGGCAATGGCGGCGCGAGAGCGGTGACTGCGCCGTTTTCGTGGCGATTGCGGTTGTATTGGTTTAGCTATAAATTAGTTCAACTGGTGTATTTGCAATTGGTGAATGGTGTTGCTGCTGCGGCTGCTGCTGTTGATGTTGGTTGGCTGATGTCGGTGCTTGTGTTGCCACCGTGACTGTTGCCGCTACCGAATGAGGCGGCAAAAAATTGTTTAATGACTTAAAAAAATAAACTTTTTAAGCAAAGTAAATAAATTCAAAATTTTAAATTGAGATAAATGGTGAAGAAAATGGTGTAAAAGCAATGAAGATGCGCTAAGGCGAACAAGTGTGGGTAAACAATTTTGTAAGCAAAGTGGTCATAAATGATTTTTTTGTTTTAGTTGTGGTTGTTGCTGTTGTACTGCCAGATGGATTTTTGGTGGTATACAAAATTGGAATTTGTAAATGTTTTCCTACATTGTTGTATTATTTAATGAATTAATTTCAGCCACACCTACACATACGTTGGATGACCTGCCATATGGATAGATGGATGTACAGATATCGGCTTCACAGGAAGCTGACAAATTAGCCTGATTATTCTGAATTATTCGACATTGCTAAACGCAATTTTCACCTCTACCGTTGCACAGGGCAGAACCCGTTGAAGATTACGGGACCACTATACAAGAAGGATAACTGAATCGATCTATAGATCATATTTGTATTAATTAGATCCAATTCGTATCAATCAAGCCCAATTCGGATCAATCAGTTTCAATAAGTTGTAGATGTCTAGTTGTCACTGTAGTCTAAGAACTCATATTACCCATTGAACTATAAATATTCGATTCACTTTTGTCTTAAAAGGTATTAATAACACTGATCAACAGCAAAATGGCTTTTCTGGGTTTGACACCAGTTCTAGGAATCCGAATCCGCAAGCCGTTTTTAAAACTTAGTTTCCGTTTTCGTAAAAAATGGACGTGTCACTTTTTGGGATTTTCCCTGACTTTTTTCATGTTTGGGATTATAACTTCTAAACCAATAAACCGGTTGACATGATTTTCACTTTGAGGCATTTACAACACCTCACGGCTCCTTTTCCAATGTAATTTATTTTTATAAGTTTTACGATTCCGCGGTAATTGGACCACAAAGTCGGAAAATATGGAATTTCAAGGCGTTTTCTTGGATGGTCAAAAACATGAAAATTTGTCGTAAATCAACTAACAAATTGGGTATTAAATGAAAGCGGAAACATAAAATAATACAACACAGCCAAATTATTTGGCGTGGTTCCCATTCTCATCGAAATAATAGCAAAAATGTGCCATCGTCATTTTCATCACTTTTCATAATTTTTCCTTAAAATTAAAATCGAAATTTGTTGCCCTGTGTAATCTATGGACTTGACAGATTTATTTAGATGAATGTAGTAACACAAAATGTGTTCTGCAAGTTCTTTCTTTCTTCTTTCTCCATTGAAAACTTTGGGTAAGTAGTTCTTTAATTCACCTTTAATTGATATGATTAATGCCTCTTTACTACCCTGCATCGTCCTGCAGCTCTTATAAGGAACCCGTAACAAATCGGTTACCAGTTCTTATAAGAATCGCCATGTGTCGTTTATCGTTGGAAGATAGGTTGACAGCTTTTCTACAGAGACACATTCATATTAACATTTTTCTGGGATTATTGCCATTTTTCCGCTGAATGAGCCAGAACTCCATCGGCATAAAACTATATGTAAATTATTGCTTTGGACATTGTGTTGAAGACCTTTATTTGACCATAAGGCGACTTTTGTCCATGTGAGGACTTTAAGGCCAAAGATACAACTATACGAAATCCATTTCTTTGTGTTTAAGAAAGCTTTTTTATGTGAAGGCTACTACTCCGATCTAAGTAACCTGACCTTACAGGGATATGACTTATATCAAAGCGATATCACATAAATATTTAAGATGTTTGAGGTGGTCACAGATGTTTAACATCATCATTAATTTAATATATAGTACATAGAATTTTTTATTAACCGTAGATCGAGCTTTGTATCAAAAATGATACATTTGGTTTTTTGTTTTATTATAACCTTTTTCAGGATATAATTAATTTAACCATTCTTTGTGACTTTGCTGTGTTGGGATTATGCTTGTTTAAAGCCATCTTTCACACTTCTTTAAGTCTTGAGAAAATTGAAAAGTTTATAATTTTCTCCTTTGAATACATAGGATAGGATTCCTTAATTTTTTTGAAGCTCGATCTACGGTTAATATAAAATACCAAAAGTTTAGGCCTGGTTCGTTTTCAATTTTCGCCTTTGACTCGTAACAGCTCTGAACACTAAAATGGGAGTTGACGCAAAAGCGGCAAATCCTTAATGATTGTTTACTATTCTCACGGTGCAAGTGTGGCTAATTGAGAATTTCCACAGCGCCAATGCCGCACGGGGAAACCATCCGAATGTGTGCCGCATGCGCCAACATACAGTCACACACGCAAAATATTTGCACTCGAGCACAAACGTAGGCGTTTTTATCATTTGTTTAACATGTGATGCGACATGTCACTGGCATCGGCAAGACATCGCATCGCATCGTCATCGTCACCGTCACGTAGCATCACAATCAAACAAGCGTTCGAGTGCAACAAAATTAAAAGGGCAAACAGCGTTGCATGCCGACTGTGGCCTGCTGCCGGCGCTGTGTGCACAACGAGCAGCAGCAGCAGCAACGGCCTGAAAGACCAGCGGACGGACAACGGAGCAACGCGTCATCAATCTTGTGGCAAAACATTGCCGCGTTGCTGGGGCGGCTAGAGAAAAATTGCTGCAACACTTGGCGACAGCGACGGCAACGCTTAACTTAATTATGGCTAAAATAGGCGTAACAACATTGTTACAAAGGGACTAAACGATTTTTGCTGGCAATGGAGTTGATTCGCGCTTCTCCTTCAGCTCGGCACAGCTCCGTGTGTTTGCGTGGTTTTTGCGAGTTTCGTTTGTGGTTTTTGTTTGTGCCATTTGCTGGAACTTTTGTGTTTGTGCTGGTGTCGCATGAGTTGCGATTTTGGCGGTTTCCCAGGCGGCTGGTGTTGCTGGGCGCCGCTGTAGTCATAGCAGGAGCTAACAAAAGGTCTTTGAAGGACTGAATGATCCCCTACAAAATATATACTCAGTTAGTTGTCTCTAAAGTTTTAACATGTTTTCATATTTTTTTTCTTACAAAATTTTTTCTCGTAGCCGTAAAAAAGGTCTTGCAGGACTGAATGATCCCCTACAAAAGATGTACTCAGTTGGTTGTCTTGAAAGTTTTAACATGTTTCTATATTTTCACAAGTTTTTTCATACAAAATTGTGTCTCTTAGCCGTAAAATGTTGAAAAGCTCTTAAATTTCTAGGAGTTTGTCCTTCAATTGAGTCTTTCAGTTCGTTTTTAAATAAAATCCAATGTCTGATGTTGCCGCTACCGTTTGTCCATAATGCATGCATTGTCCTACATCAAGATTAGATAATGTTAGGTTAAGTTCAGCTTGCTGATGGATCTGTCACTCATAGATCTTTTAGGTCCATAGCCCAACATTATTGACGAACTTTAGTAAAAAGTTCACATCCAGGACTTGGTTATCTTCTTTGATCCGACAAAGCGATCCTCAAAGTAATTTAGTTGCATTCTCAAATTAGAAAGATCCGACTACGTGACTTGCATCCTCGTAGCGCCTAGTGTGAAAAACTAAAGTGAGCGTGTGGCGGCCGCAAGCAATTTTCTGGCATTCTCGACAATCTGTTCGTGTTTGTTTTCATAAATTCGAGATGTCATTAAAAGAAAAGTGTGTTCTAATGTTTTTGTGCGGCACCGCGACAACAGCGTTTCCGCCTAAATCGTACGTAACGCCGAGTGCGGCACACAGCGTGAATCACGTTAGTAGACGCGCGCGCCTTGGGACTTTCTGCGGTAATTATAATGTCCACACTTTGGCACGATCACTCAAAGTGACGAGAATGTTGTTGTTGTTGTTGCGGCTGCACTGCGGTCCATTGTCAAAGCTAACAAATTATTGTGCATTTTAGAAAAACACGCCTTCGTGATACTTAATTAAGTTTGTTTCTTTAAATAAATAAACAAATGGCTGCGGCGCGGGTGAAGCGGAGCAGACGACGGCAAGTGCACCCCGCTATGTACATTGTCTAGGCGACGGCAGTTCGTCCGCTGTCACATCCTTTTGTTTTGGCTCGTGCACGGCCGCAGTGGCTGCCCGGCGCAGCCTCGGCACATCTGCCGCCACTTGCCGACACTCGTGCGAGCAGGCACACATGTGGCAAGTTCGAGTCGGTGCAGCTGTGCGCCGCAACTTGAACGTGAACCAGTTTACGCTGAACGCCACTGAAAAGTTTCTCGGCTTGCTTCCATTTAATGGCCCCAAAAGTGTGCCAACTGAACGTCGCACCGGGCCGCACACACGTCACGCTACGCCACCACGTCGCTGTAGATGTTAATAATCAAAATCGGTGATATAATAATCAGGTAGTGCTTTGCATCGAGCGGTGACATAATGTTGGCACGGGGCCCACCGTGCGCGTCGACTGAAGTCATGCGCAAAACTTGACATTGGGTAAGTGAATTCTGCAGACAGTTTGGTGCAGTCAGCTGAAAAGGTTCAAGTACATCCAACTGTCAGCTGTATTCGGCACAGTCGGTTTAGTTTGACCGACATTTCCAATGCACTTTGCTGATGTTGGGGTTGATGTTGACTTTCAATATGCATAAATGTAACGAAATTGTCAACAAACTGCCTCTTATGATGACAGTATTCAGTATTGTGACAGTACGAAAAAAAAATTTTATGCTTTTACTATATTTATATCTTTTAGTTAATTACAAATTACTGGAAAAAGCAAAACCTGACGAGCATATTGAGCAGATATAATAATCCATTATTAACCTTAGAGTTTGTACTTTAGGTGACAAGTGTAAAAGGTATCGTCGTTTTTACGAAAATATTGCGTTTCCCATGTATTGAAAATTTGATCCCTTGTCAAATTACCCCATCATTATACTTTTACGTTATGTTCGCAAATATACAGGGTTTTTCATCATGAGCCGAAAAAGTAAAGAAAGAAAAAAAAATCAATTAAAATTTGAATTTTGATGAAACTTTATTATCAAAATAATATTTGGTTTGTGGCATTAGTAATGGAATATGACATCATTCAAATGACCGCCACGAGCAGCCTGTCACATCTCGATTCTTTTTAGGTAATTTTCGATGACTTTTTTACATATAGCAGGCCAGAACTGCGGATTGTCTGCATAGACTTGGACTTTCGCGTAGCCCCAAAGAAAAAAGTCCAAAGGGTTCAGATCGCATGATCTTGACGGCCAATTGGCATCACCAACGTGAAATTATGCGTTCATCGAACCTGGTTCGCAATTCTGTCATGTTCGGTCGTGTTGTGTGGCATGTAGCGCCATCCTGTTGAAACCACATCTCCTCCACATCCATATCTTCGATCACGGACCAGAAATACTCGGCTATCATACGGCCATAACGTTCAGAATTGACGGTAACGGTCTGTCCTTCGTCATTTTCGAAGAAATATGGCCCTATGACACCATCGGACCATAATGCCCACCAAACAGTGACTCTAGGTGGATGCATTGGGCGCTCGACAACCACGTGTGGATTTTCTGAGCCCCACACACGACAATTTTGACTATTAAGGTAACCGCCGAGGTGAAAATGTGCTTCATCGCTGAAGAAAAATTTTCTGCGAAAAATTTGCATTTTCGGACTGTGTTTGAAGCACCCATTCGGCGTAGTTACGACGCATTCTGTGATCTCCCAGCTCCAATTTCTGCAGCAACTGAACTCTGTTGTATGGATGAAGATGCAAATCCAAATGCAAAATACGCCAAATTGAGGTGATGGAGATGTCCAATTGTTGTGAACGCCGGGGAAGCAATAAATTCGGGTCATCTTCAACACTGGCAGCTACAGCAGCAATATTTTCGGCCGAACGAGCAGGGCGATTACGTATTGGCCTCTGTACATATTTCTACAGAGCCAGTTCGTTCAAATTTCGCCAATAAATCCGAAATTGTTGACAAAAAAGGCCTTCCGTGACATCCGAAATCCTTCTTTAGTGCGCGAAAGTGGTGCTCCAATTTTCACCATTTTTGTAGTGAATTTTCACTATGTTTACACGTAGAGCGATGCTAAATCGGTCCATTTTCATAAATGCGAAACACTAAACTACAATATTAACACAATGCAACGACAGATGACAGCTGCGGTTGTCGAACGCAGGGCTGCCAAAGTTTTCGGTTCGAAATGAAAAACCCTGTATAAAGTAGAAGATGAATTTTACAAATTTAAAAAATAGTTAGACAACCTAAGTTACTAATTAGTTGTACTAACCAGTAGCGCCCACAGGATTTCATTCTGGGGAAGGGCTTCCATTCAAATTTTTTGAGCCCATTTGAACCATTTACCATTTAAAATCAAGCAGATTAACTTTACCCCCAAATCCCCATTACGTATGCAACT
Source organism: Melieria omissa (assembly GCA_963971225.1). Classification (NCBI taxonomy): domain Eukaryota; kingdom Metazoa; phylum Arthropoda; class Insecta; order Diptera; family Ulidiidae; genus Melieria; species Melieria omissa. The sequence goes on from OZ020267.1 coordinate 122,837,428, forward strand.
GGTACCAACTTAACATATACACAAATATATACGCAGCTAAGCACGTGTGCATCTTGCCACTCGAGTCTAAAAATATTAATTTAAAATATTTCTTTAATTAAGTTGAAAACTTGAAGCTTGTTACAACGGAAGTTCTCATTCGTTCCGCCTTCTTCGGAATCAGTTGAATCACTGAAATTAAACTTCTTCCAAGGCACACATTAACATTGACGACGATCAGATACGAGTATCTTTTTCTTACTGTTTGGTTTGATTTGAATCTGAAACGTGTGATCTTCGATTTGGTTTTTAATTAGATGAGCTCATTTTTGTGCGGGATCATTGAATGTTCGAACCGAAGACGCTCCTGAAGCCCTATCAGACGCTATGAGCTCACCGATTTTCGTTCGATCGTTACAAGCACATATACACACAGACACACCCGCACTTGCAGGGCATTGTTTGCATTTTATATTTATATTTGTTAATTTCCATTGATGCGATTTTCATTCAGATTTTCTAATCCACCCAATTCTGGCTGCCATAGCTGTTGTTGTTCTGGTAGCTGCAATCGCACAGATGCATGTAAATATCTATGTGTGTATGTGTATCAAAGTGCATCATGCAAATGTGCAGCTATCGGCTGTATGGCATTTTTTACACGCGAAATCGTGGTAGCCAAGCAGCAGGAACGAACACCCTCAGCGTCGGTGTCCATGCTTTGTATTTGTTTAGCATCAGCATTCGCTGCGATGACATAAATCACCATGCAATGCAATTAAGACATCTGCGCTGAAATAGATTGCCACCGCTCAACCGGCGCGCTTCCCACCCACTGCCGTACAGCGCGCACATCGGCCGTGCCGATCGCGTCACAGAGGGTTTGCTACGATAGCTGACCGCTACGCCATGCTTTGGCGATCTATGAGCTCGGGTGGGAGGGGGGCGCAACCCGGCTACGCTAAAGTTTATGAAAATTCTGATTGATCATGCGTTTCACTTTTAATTACTTTGATCATTCGAACGAGCGGCACACACACACCCACACGTCCACATACTCACACACACGATCCGCATTCATCATTCCATCAATTAAATGTGTTGTTTGTCGCTGATCCTCGCCGACGAAGCGTAATGCGATGCGCAATCGATGCGCACTTCAGCAAATTGTTGTATATTTTTCTACGTAAACAAACGCCTAACAACTTTTGGCAGAAAGTTCCAATACAAAATGAATCACTTGTTGCTGTGGAACTTGTTGATTGATTCACTCGAAACACTAAATGATGAAAGATTAAAATTTAATAAGACTTGCAATTGATTTCTCATGTTTCGCGGAAATTTGTTCAATGGAAAACTTGAAAACTTGAGTAGTAAGGTAAACTTTGACAATAAAACTAGGAACTTAAATGTTACAATTTCCACGAAGCAAAATTATCTCATTTACAGCTCATGAGATGGAAAGATTTATTGCCTCCGTTACTATGCACCAGTTGCACAAAGGGGATGCGCTGGGGGTATAATTCCCCCAAATATCTGTTTGTTTCGAAAATGTGTGTGTGGCAAATATGATTGCAAATGGTATTTCAAAATGAAATCCTGCGTGCGTCACTGACCGGTGGTGTAGCCAAGAGAAATTAAAGCTGAATAAACTCCAAGGAAATTAAAAAAATACTGACAGTTCAAACATATGGCGTTGCCATCAGAAATATAATATTTTGATTTACAAGAAACATCGCGTACTCTTACGACAACTGTAGCGTGAATTTCCTTTTGCATTGCCTATGTCAACTTGGAATAGATTTCGTATCGTGAGAACCTTTTATTAGGGACCTTACTGACCTGTCAGAAATCAACATCGGCGACTTAGTCTAGTTTAAAAATAAAGCTGATTTTTTTCTAAGATATCAAGTTTACGGTCAATTTTATTTGCGGTATGAAAATGGGCCAACTGCAGCCTGTGTGACAATTATTAAGTCTTGTTGAAAGTAAACGTTGTCCAGATCAAAACCATCCAACTCCGACCATGAAAAATCATTAATCATCTCTCGAAGACGAGTGGAATTCTTCAACACTTTGGGCTACAGCAGCAATATTCTCAGTTGTTCTTGAGCGACGTGCACGGGTTTTATTCTTCACATCACTAACTTGTCCCAACAGCTCGAATTTTTCCACCAATTTCTGTATTGCGGTCCGACAAGGTGCTTCATGACGACCCAAAAATGCTTTAGTTTTGCGAACTGTGACTGCAAGATTTTCACAATTTTTTTAGTGAATTTTAATAATTTCAATGCGTTGTTGAAGCGTGTATCGTTCCATTTTTAGTAATGGCGTAGTTTCTACTTGTCAAATGCCGAAGAATAAAAGCTTCAAAAGTGACAGCTACCGAAATACCGGGTGATTCAAAATAACACCTCTTGTTGGGAAACCCTATACATATATGTAAGTACTTAAACTTACTTATTAAGAAGTTAAAACTTGACCATGGACAATTGAGATTTTGGGCACAATTACTTGGAGATAGTCTGTACGTCGATGTGGCAAATACCACGCGATCGCTTTTGTGAGGTACACCGGCCTGCTCGATCGTAGTGCCGTGAGACAATTCGCGAGTGGTTTCATGAGGCGCGGCTTGGCGGCAACATTTTGCAAGGCAACTGATGAAACACATGTGCGATCGCCACAGAGATACTCGTGCCGTTGGATCGCCACAAAGCCGGCAGCTTTGACGCCGGTTGCTGCGCCATGAGGCGGGTGGCCTATTTGGCGCCCTTGTGCGAATTTAATGAAGCGTGAACGAGTTGAATATTCGCTTCGCGAACGTTCGCCCGAGTTGGTACGACGGAGCGAGTGCCGCAGATGACACAAGCTCGGCGTCATTATTTTGAAGTTAATACATATAATTTAGATCTGGCTTTATAGCTTTTTCGCCGCTTTGTACTGAACTTGAACTGGAAACGAATGACATGATAGCGAACTGCAGAAATCGCAACAACAACAAATCAACAAAAATAAAAGCAGCACCGCCGAACGGTCAATTGATTTATGTGCCGGGCAGAGCGGGTCCCATTTGTGGCAGCTTTCAATAAGTGAATTCATTGCTGACGGATGTGACTGTGTGCGGTGGATGTGACGAAATTTCCACTCGAGACTTTAGACTGTTCACAGATGCGAATTTGGCAACCAAGTGTAAAGTCGCGAAAAATATAATTAATTCGAACAAATTTTAATTTTTTTGCCCAATTGCGCGGTGCCACGAATTCGCTCAGTGCGGTTAGTTGCAGGTGGCAGCAGATTATCTCGCAAGTATTTATTTTTCCTCATTTAGCGCTGCCAATATTTACGAAAATAAGTGCAATATTTTATTTTGTAATTTCCCGCTGCCGCATTCGCATCCGCACCGAGTACCGCCGCTCTGTCTGCAACGCGAATGCGGCGGTCATGTAGAGCCGCAGCGCTTGCGCTTCCCTTCAAATCGCTGCGTTCGCTTGGCGACACTTTTGCGTAAGCACTGCCCGCTACAACGCCGTGCCCCTCTTCGGCTCTGCCTGAAACTTTTAATGAATTTTAAATTTCATTGATGCGACCATGCCAACATTTTGACAAACTAAATAAATGTGCTGGTGTGGTTGTTGGTGTTGTTGCTGTTTTTGACGCCTGCAGTTTGATGTTTGCGAATTTATTTGCTTCGCTCGCTGACCGCTTGGCTGCTGCCTGCTCGCTGGCGGCTTCTGTGCGAATTTCGTCCGTCTAATAAATAATTTTCAACATGGCGGCGTGTGGTGTGTGCGAGGCGGCTTTCATCTTTTCTGTGCTGCCACAACTTTTGGCACACTTTCGTTGTTGTTATTATTGTTATTGATGTTGTTGTTGCGGTTGTGGTTAGCGTTGTCGCTGTCGCTGTCACTGTTGACATTTCGCCCAGAGGTTAATGTAATTAAAACCAATCAAGCGTTGCGCGCTGAAGGTGAAGATGACGTTAATGCGTTCGTGTTGTCTACGGTGTATGTGTGTGTATGTGTGGCTGCGGTTGTGTGTTTGTACATCAATGCACTTTCATTTGTATTTTTAAACATTTTGCCAGAGCATTTCGCTTGAGCGGAAACAGGAAATGTGCAAATTTCGAAACGAATGTAAATATGGTTGAGCGTGAACTGGTGCAGCCACCCGCCGATTATGAGTCGATTGCGAGACAAATTGCTACGTGGCTGCGTTCGATTTAGATGGATGAAATCATTAATGATGAGAAAATCAAAGCCATACGTGCATTTCCTTTACTGACTGAATTAAAAAAATTGTAGTTTCTAACGCAGACGTAACGCATTCAGTGGCGCACGCAGAGGGGTTTGGGGTTCAACCTTCCCCCCAATCACAAAAGCGTTCTTGCAAAATATAGTTTCAAATGATATAAGGAAAAAAGTTGTTCAAATACGAATCATTTTCAACTTTCCCCACGTCCCACTTTACCAATAAAAATTTGTCCAACCCAAAAATTAATCTGTTCAAAATTCTTAGAGAATTCCAGAAAACTAACAAGCTGAAGAACGTAAAATTTTAAATGGTTATGTCCATTAGCTTGTTTTCAAAACTACGAAGGCAACGTGTTCTGCGCCAAATAACATTGTACCCAATACAAATAATTAGGCCACCATTAATTAACAAAATATGTTTCAACCTGCATGTTGCATATTTCAATTATTGAGTTATTGTGACCTGTCGGTTATATTTCACGATCGGTGTTATCATTTCGCTGACAACTTAGTCGTATATCTTCAGAAATGCAAACTTGTTTCTTCTTTTTCTAACCTCTTTCATATAGTTATTCTTATAAAATCTTAAATATGTATCAGGTGTACAACTTTGCTTCCGCCGTTTTCCGATAGGTGGCTGTACCGGCTGAGGCTGGTTGAAATACATAGATGGTAATGCCTTTAAAGTGAGTGTGGACAGTGCCTAACGAATTGTCATCGCCGTTTCAGTGAAAGTTGTTCTTGTTTTCGTATTATTCACGCTCGAAAATGTCCGTTTATGTGCCCAATTCTCGCCATTTGCGGGAAGTTTTACTTTTCTGTTACAATTCGAAAAAAAATGCAGCTGAAGCGCATCGAATGCTCTCAGAAACTTACGGTGATGCTGCTCTGAGTGAAAGAACGTGTCGGGAGTGGTTTCAACGTCGCGCGCTAAAAGAACAGCGGCCACAATATCAAGAGCGACATGACAAAGTCATCCTCCAACACGACAATGCTCGGCCTCACGTCGCAAAAGTGGTCAAAAAGTACCTGGAAACGCTGAAATGGGAAGTCTTGCCCCACCCGCCGTATTCCCCAGATGTCGCCCCTTCTGACTTCCACCTATTCCGTTCGATGGCACACGGCCTGGCAGATCAACATTTTCAATCCTTCGAAGAATTGGAAAAATGGATTGCTTCATGGATAGCGTCAAAAGAGGACTCCTTTTTTCGAGCCGGGATCCGAAAATTGCCGGAAAGATGGGAGGAAGTTGTCGCTAGCGACGGACAATACTTTGAATAATACATCTGTAAGCACTTTTTCGCAATAAAGCTTTTAATTTTGGAAAAAAACGGCGGAAGCAAAGTTGTACACCTGATAGTTATTCTTATAAAATCTAAAATATGTATTTTATGTTATGATTTCAGTTCACCGTGGACTTTACAGACTTCCATCAGAAGCAAAATCTTGTTTGATCTTTTTGTGTACTTTAGTTCTTGCATTTTATTTGCTTAGATTCTTATGTATGTATTAGGGATTGCAATCCCGGACCAGTTTTACAATCCCGGGATTTTCGGGACTGAAAATCACAATCCCGGGATCCCGGGATTTTTTTCGGGATTGAATATATTACTTTATGGAACTAGTTCAGACTTTTTTTCAATCAAATAAATTATATCTATATATTAAATACAATTCTGTGTACTGAATTTAAAACTAAGAACAAAATATTTATGACAAATAACTTAAAAACGCATTTAATTGCCAAATCACCTGGCTAACCTGCTAAAAAAGTCATCTCTCTGGTTCAATACAAGTACATCAAATCGTATTATGTGTAGGGGAGAGTGGGGCGAATCGTTACATGGGGCGAATCGTTACAGAGCGATATCTTAAAAATTACGCCACCATATATCAAATGTCGCATAGCTAAATGTTCGTCACCTTCAGCCGCTCATTTGGTTCGGTGACATTCCAATTCTCAGTAGAAAACTGACGCTTGACAGGGTAAAATGTGTTTTGTGACTTGTAAAATTCATATTTGGATGTCTACAATCTTTCAATTTCGAGTGCTAAATAATTTTGTGATCAATCGAAAGTGTATGTTTTTTTTATCTTTATTGTGTTGCCTTTCGCGTAAAAAAAGAAAATTCGCAAATATTGTTACCGTGTCTTTGCTAAGCCATTCCATAGCAAACATGTCACAGTGGGGCGAATCGTTACATTTCGTATGGGGCAAATCGTGACGGTCATTTTTTATGCATTTAAGCGTCTGACGCAATTTTGAAGACTGCGTTATTGCTTGTGTTTGTAGAAAAATCATCTGTGTTGTTCGTCATGATATGTTTTTTATAATTTTCGTGTTTTTTTTTTATTTTTCATTACTTTATTGCAACTTTTCAAAAATCATCTGAGGCAGCACCGAAACGCATAAGCCAGCGTCGAAGCGCCATCATTGCGATTGATTATGCTGATGTTGAGTCAGATTCTGATTAAAAATCAAATTTTTCCTTTTTCATTTTTTCATATATTTTTCCACCATTTTCTTTTGGCATGTTGGTCAATTTAACCATCAAACATGTATTCGTTTTCTTAATAAAAATGAAGTAAATAATTGAAATATTATTTGTGTATACATATTTTGATTTCAGCGCCTCAACATTTGAAAAAAGCGAGTGTAACGATTCGCCCCATACTGCGTAACGATTCGCCCCACACTTTTTAATATGCCATTTTTTGGACACTTTGGGAATATCGACATAACTTAGTTCGTATTTGTCCTACACCTAAGTGTTTATAATCAAAAGTTGCGCAAAATAACAGGCTTCAAAACGATATATAACATGGTCGACAATTTTTTCGCAGATAAAAAATATTGGGCTTACAAAAAAGCGTAACGATTCGCCCCACTCTCCCCTAAATCTTCAAGTTTTGGCCATTCAAAATAAGTGAAATTCGGTGTGAGTAATAACTATCAATAATTCAAGTTTCACTATAGTTTTACTTCGCAAATGCTGATAGTAGCTTGTTTTTTCTTTATCCTCTTATTTACACCATTTTCCTTGCGTATTGTGCATGTAGCAAGTCACATTAGTGTAAAGAAGAGTTAAACTTGCATGATTTTAGAAAATTCTGGTTGTTTCCTTTTTTGAATGGATTCTTTTTTGGGAGCGTAAGCTTGTTTGCATTTCTGATTTTGGTTACTGGCAAATCTGTACTGGAAAAGTACCAAAACAGAGCTAGTTTGTACAAATTTGTCAAAAGTAGTTCTACACGAACAGAGCTATTGTTGCATTAACACTTATTCAAACGTCACAGGCAATGGGCAATTTATTTTTTGTGTTAAATAAGAAGGGTTGCATTTTTCGAAATCAACGTGACAAAAGAAAAAGTAAGCTTTTTGTTTTTGTTTCGATCCCGGGATCGGATTTTGTCAATCCCGGGATTTTTCGGGGCTGAAATTGTCCGGGATCCCGGGATTACGGGATTCGCGATCCCGGGATTGCAATCCCTAGTATGTATGTAGGCACAGATTTTTGCGTAAAATGTTTTATGTGATCAACAGGCGAAGAGCTAACTGTTGTTATCCACGTTTAACCCTTTCGCTACAGGTTTTTACTGGGGAAAGTTAAAATTTTTAATTTTACGTTTTAGGCTTCTATGTGATTATATTAGCAACATTCAAAAAGACATTTTTAGTTGTTAAACTCGGACCCTGTAATTTAGAGTGTTTTTCTATGAGAGCAACCACATCGTTGTGGCTGTAATAATTACTTAAACATAAAACTTTTTACGCATAACGAAAATTTGAATATTTCTTCATTTACTTCAGCCAACATTAAAAAAAAAGTATCTAAATTGAAAGAAAATGTCAAATTAAAAAGTTATCTAAAGTTTTATGCTTCTTCTTCCTTTACTATGTCAAGATGTACCATTAAAAAAACATGTTTACTTCTCTTCTTTAAACTTTTATGTTCAGCTTTTTAATTTCGTATTTTTCCTAAAACTTCAAACTATTCCAAGGAGCAACAAAAAATTTATTCTTAAAACCACAGAGGGTTCAGACGTCCACAAAAGTAGCAATGTGCCATATGGCAACAAAATAGCGAAAGGGTTAATGTATAACTCTGGATCTTCGTTCACATTTTCATTCACAACGACTACCGTTGCTTGAGTACAAACATTACTTTGCCGAGTTTTTAGCCAAAAAGAATAAGAAAAAATGTGGCATGAAATAAATCAACATTGGTTGCTCAGACGGTCACTTATTACGACCATCAAATGCGGGTAATATTTTATGCGTTTCGCGATTTGAAGACCAATTTGGCCCCAAATACAAAAATTTGCTGCTAAAAAATATGGTTTCAAATGGAATTGGGCTAGAAGTTGTACACAAAAGCCGCCCCCACCAAAATGAAATCCTGTGTGCGCCACTGTGGCTGTTAGAATGTTTGTTAAGTTAAAGTTTGAATCTACCACTTTCTGACTTTTGGCCTAGTCAACTAATTTAAACTTAGTTATTCATGTTTTTTTAACAAAAATTATCTTCAACAATAAGGATTTGAATCAGTTATGAGTAATAAAGCTAAGACTATTTGCATAAACGTAATTTGTTTCATGCAGGAGTCCAATGCTCTTTCGGTGCATTCCTGGCTAAAAGGATGGTTTTTAGTCGAGCTCGGGGGTTCTGGGGGCTGGGATTTTTAGTTGCATGTAATCTTTTAGTACTTTCAGAAGGAGAGACTTAGGAGGCAGGTCGGATCTCCGGGCCCAGATTGTCTCTAGACAGTTTTGTTTCTCCATACCTACTAACAGCATCGATTTTGCAACAACTGATGTAAGTTATTCGATTACAGTAAAACTAACAACAATCCAGCTCTGCATAATAAAACATATTTCAATTCAGATTTCAACTAAAGTGTAACCCTGCGATGCCCAACAAGGTCCATAGGGACCTATGGCGTTTTTAAAAGCAATTATTTTGTATTTTATACGTTTTTGCCTATCTGTTTGTAGTAAAAATTACATGTGTGTTTACTAAAAAATATACGCGAAGCTTAGCCTTTTGGCTTTCCAAACAAATCTACACACATTATGTAACACTACATTACACAATTACAAATTATATGCAATATTACAAAAGAGATCCTTGGGGACCTTGTTGGGCTTTGGCCGTTTAAAAAATTGTCGGTTATTGAAGGGTCAAACATCCGACGACAATCCGACACGTTCCGCGACAAGTCACACAGTAGTTCATAACACCTCTGCATTACTAAATTGTACATGTTACATTGGTTGAAAGAATCATAATCACCTGAAACCTAAAAGCCGAAGTTTGTTTCAATTGATTTAAATCATTTTAATTGAAAACAATCAATTCGTCTGCCATTAATTTCTCACCGAGTGCAGTGTCGTGAGTGGTGGGAACTTACCAGCCGAATCCAGTCATTGGCATTGCAAATATTAAGATTGCAACAACCATGAACAACCGCATATCTTCCCCTCGAAAGAGCCGCTGCAATTGCACGAGAGAACTGCGTGCGATTACAGGCGAATTGCGCAATTAGCAAACAAACGGCAGACGACGAAGCAGCAGAGTGCGACAGCACTCAAGTATTCACGCACCGAAAGCGGTTAAAGGTGATCACAACTCGGGCCAGTGGTGCAGAGGCCAAATCATCACCATCGCGAATGTCGCGCACAGCAACGCGAAAGAGAGGAGCACTTTTCACTTTTCACTTTGCACTTTTACTTTCGCACAGTTGCAGCGCCACCGGCGACAACCAAGAAAGAGTTGAAATCGCGAGGCGAAAGAGCCGCGCGATTGGCTGCCGGGCACTAAAGTTGCGGCAGGGAAGCACCAACGCACTGCACCGAAATCACGAAATCGAACGTCGAACGGCCAGCAAAGACGCGCGCGTACTGCTGCCAGTGGCGCAAGGACCTGCGCACAGGAGTTGCCGTCTGTGCGCCGCTGCGGCTTGTGGTGGGCGCACAGCGCGACCGGGATGTCTTCGAAACGGTGGGAACCTTTTTCGGCGCGGGCACTGCGCGTTGCGCTGTAACGTCACTGGGCCGCACGGTGGGCCGACGCGCGCACGCAGCCAATGTGGAGCGGCGGCCGAAAAGCGTAAAAAATGAATTAATCGCGCTATAATAAATCCACTTTGCTCCACTCCGCTGTGTGCGTTTTTCTGTTTTGTTTTTATTTTATTTGCCTTCTATTTCGCTTCACTCTGCGCCGTGTTGTGTTGTTCGTCGTTTACTCTTTTCTCGTAATTTTTTTTATTTTGCAAGTTGTTGTTAATTTTGCTGTTGCTGCGGTTATTGCAGTCTCCCTGCAGCTTCTGCTGTGCGTTTTTTTTCTCAGATATGTATGTGTGTGTGTGTGTGCGTTGTTTTGGTTTGTTTGTTTCGGTTTTGTGTTTTATGTTTTGTGATTTCGTCTTTAATCTGGAAAACTTGTGCCGCACTTGACCACAATGCGGCGGCAATGAGCTGAATGCACAACGCGGAACGAAGTCGCCGCCGCCCCAGGTACGCGAACTTATAGGCCCCCGAACACGGTCCGGATCGCGTCCGCACAACGCAGCAGAAGCGGCACACACCTTCAGAACGACGACAGCGCGCGCACACCGTTCCGACCCATCTTTCTTTGGATTTTAGTACGTTTCACTTTCCGCACTGGCAACGAACGAATCGAGTCGCACCGCACAGAACTGAGCCAACAACCACCTCAATGCGCAGCTCTGAGCGTTTTGAGTTGAAATATTGGCCCGAAAAGCTGCGCACTCACTTTTCGCATAGAATTTTCGTTGCGATCGTTGCCGTTGGCCGTTCTGCCGCTGCCGCTTTGGCCACTGCCACTGCTGCCGTCACCGTCAACGTCACCGCTGCCGTTGGCGTTGCTGTCGCTAGTTTTGCTGCCACCGACACTAATGTTCTGCTTCTTGCCGCTTCTGACTGCTGTTGCTGTTGTTGTTATTGATGTTGTTGTTGTTAATTAAACACAAATGAGCTTTAAGCGCGTAAATTAATTACATTTGCAGAAAATTAACAAAACGAGAAGAGCAAAAATCGCTCATACTCGCGTTCTCCGCACAGTGCCGCAACCTGCCACACCACCCGTGCCATGCCGCACCGCAACCAACAACTAAACGCACCGAAGACGCACGCGTTGCTGTTGGACGAGTGTCCGTAAGTGTGTGCCGGCCGCCAGTTGCTCTGCGTTGCGACTGAGATCCGTGAAATTTCTAATTTAAAAAATCGACCAAGAAAACGAAACTTCGAAGTTTTCGAGAGCAACGGTTGCGGCGTTGTTGCGCGCGTATCCGCACATGTCTCACATCTGCCTTTGACTGATTACTCGATCCGATCTAGACGCGCTGATAACACTTTCGTGCGACTGGAATACGTGAACGCCGAGATAGATACTGATATCTGCTGACAGAGTGACAGCGTCTGTCGCGACGGCTGTCGTCAGTTTTTTACGCTTTTGTGGTCCACATATGTCGCTCAGGCTCGACTGAGGCTTCCTAGACGCATGTGAGCAGCGTCTACACACATTCGTGTGGACCTTTCGCCCCGGTTCATTTGCTTTTCGTTAACAAATGTAAATAAATCACCTTATGTGTAGCTTTCGGTATCTATGCTATGCACAGTGGGCTTAAACTGAAGAATTCCAGTTTATTATATAAAACATTCAGTTCGTCAGTCAACAGTATATTTTCATAAATATTGAAATATTGGAGGTATGCACAATGTGTGTTGCAGTGGCGCACATAAGGGGGGCGGGGTCGGGTGCTCATTCCTCCCCCAATACAAAAATTTCTGGTGCAAAATATCTCAAATATTTCAAATGGAATTGGGCTCAAAGTTGTACGCAAGACCCTCTCGCCCCAAATAAAATCTTGTGCGCGCCACTGGTGTGGTGAAAGAGAAAAATTCCACGAAACACGACCTGTTTAATGGCATAACACAGGGGCGGATTCAGAAAAATATTTCGGGGGGTTTCAAAAAGTAATTCTTTAATATTTATAAAATGCCTTTTCATTTGTATGTAGTTTTAAAGTCGATCGTAATATTTCAGGGGGTGTTTCAACCCCAACCCCCCTGAATTCGCCACACACGAATAACACTATGTTATATATAGCAGCAAACACAGCTAATTTGTGCTGAGTTTTAAGTGATGTTACCCCTTCACTTCTTTATAAGTTGAAATGTTTTCTGCGTCATCGAAGACTTGGAATTATCGAATCATTATCGTTTGCAAAGTTTGAGTTTGTTCAACAAATTTGTGTTCGTACAAATTTGTGTTCTTTGAATAAGAGTTACGGAACTCGAATTTGAATCACACTACTAAACTATAGGTGGTTCAGTCAGTCAGGTCAGTAAGTGCGACCATAAATTTAAGTCAACTCAACTTAGACCCAAAACAGCATACATTTCCTTTAGCAGCAACATACCTCTGACTGCAAAATAACTGCCTTTAAAAAGCTGCCAGCTCTTCTTTGAACGTATTTCAAACCATATACAAACATTGTTATACAGTTGGCATTGTGAAAATTTGCATTGCTTTGCCCACTGTAAGCGCTCCTTGCGAGCAAGCATCCCCATCCCAATCTTAACAAATATTTCTAAGTACTTTGCTAAATGCTAAATGCTGGCCACAAGTGAGAGCCAACTTGAGACTCGAAGTAAGGCACTGGGCGGCAGAAAGCGCTACACGAACTGCACGGAAAGTATTCGAAGAATCGCTTTGTTTACACTGGGCTGTCGTAACAGAAAGTTTGTGTACGCGGCACATTCACATTCAACAGATACACGTTTGCGCTCTGCACTCCACGCTCGCGGCTCGCAGCTAATCTGGCAGATATCATGACAGACGGATAGATGGATGGATGGATAAAAAACGTTGAGATATGTGGCTGGCACATGCGAAGACGCGCTGACGAGTGCTGTTGAAATTCTCACGCATTGTATTTGCATCTTCTCGCCGAGCGGCAGGGAAGGCGGCCGTGGAAATTGCCAATACAGCGGAAGTGGCAGCGCTGCGCGTTGGAAATCAAGTTGTCTGCCAGCGAGCGCGCCAGGTGCCTCCATCCAGAATGTGCGCCTAGAAGCGCAGCCAGACAAGGTGGATTGTTTGTTTGCATTTCGGAGATGACACAATCAGTACGCGGGCCCGCGTCGGATTGAGCCCAATTTGGAGCGTCACCACTCCAGCGACCCGAATGCTTCTACTCGTGGCGTATTTGCTCTGGTTGTACGAGTATTCAAAAAATTGTAACATCCCCTTCACAAGCTGTCCGATCTAGTGGCTGTGTTTGTTGCTCTTTCTGCTGCTTGGAATCTGTTTGCGCGCTTGTGGCTCGGGCGGCAGTATGTATGTACTAAGTATATATGTGTATGTGTGGCTGCCAAAATAAATAAACAAGTTTTCTTAAGGTGAAAACAACAATAAACTTTACAAGGAATCATAAAAAGTGAGAATGCGTAGTAGGGCAGAATTATTGTATAGGAAAGCGAGTGATTGATTGTTTTGGAAATGTTCTAAAAATAAATGAGTTGTAAAAATCATTCGGCCCTACCCTTACGCACTCGAAATCGTATGAAGTGCATTCAAATTAGTTGCGTAAACATTTAGAACAGAACGGGAACGAGCTGCAGATCCGGTATCAACGGCTCAAGAAAGCGCTACAAATTTAAAAGTGAATTCGCGGTTGCAGTGGAATTCGTTTTCATATGGTTTTCCCTGTGACAAATATTTACGACAGTAAGTGGCAATTTTTCAGTTACATTCTTAAGAATGTTTAGTGCACTTTTGTTAAAAAAGCGACATATTGCTTTCTGTTCAAATATATAAAATTTGGCGCCAAGATTTAGTTAACTGGCCAACACATCCTGTTACGGGATTACATTCTGCCCCAAAAGTTCTGTCCAGGTGCCTCTGCTTTGCGATTTCTTTCTTCAGTTCTCTTCAAGAGGTGATAAGGCGTCCTCAACTTGGTCCTTGGGGTATTGGAAAGTAAATCGACAACATTAGACTAATTGAGGACTAATGAAGGTTGGGTTAGATTGCAGTGTTTGTGCAAAACGAGCCGCACTTCCACTTCCACTCACTCTCAACTGTTCTCTGTATTTGTTTTTTGTTAAACTTCTAGCAGAGCTCCGCGGCTTTGCACGCAATTTTGAAGTAAATGGGCCCAAAAAATAAATTTTATTCATACAACATTTTAACCCATATTTTGCCTCTATAGACCCAAATTAAAAAAAATCCCATTTTAATATATAGTGAACACCTCAATATAGTGAACACCCAAATTTTTACATGAAGTACTCTAAATAGTGAACTGTCGAAAACCTCTAAATAGTGAACCAAATTTTTAGAGCAATTTCAAGCAAAAAGCAACAAAAAAGGAATCAAAAATTAAAGAGGGTATTCCCCTAATTTGTATTTTTGCTGTTGATTGTTAAAAAATCAGCTGTTTCTTGACCTTAGTGGTTATGTTTTTTGTCGAGTGCGAACCGATTGTGGTTGAAAGTTGGGTTTTTTATTTTTATTTTAATGATCTCTTGAATTTATATACACAAAGTGTATTTTGAGCAAATAAAGTTAGTTTTTCAACAAAAATTTTCACGTTGATATAGTTAACATCCTTAATATTGTGAACAGGCCTTGCAATAATTAGTTCACTATATCCAGACACGACTGTACCTTCAGTTCAATTTTCCTGGTTGTAGCTTTAGCAGTTTGGGCTGAGCGATGATGAATCAGTCAATCAATCAGGGCAAACCATTATATGAGTAGTATGGACAATGCCACGCCCCTTTGATACAATGCCTAACCCAGTCTTCCAATCGAAGAATGCGACCCAGTTTCGTTGATGTGCGACTTGTAGTTCCTAAATTTTGTGGACGATGGTGTACAAAATTGCAACGATGTTCGACTTCCAATTCCGAAGATATTCCATATTAAAAATTTAGGTTGAATGAAAGGTGATTGATATGTGGTTTACCGAAATTTAAGAAAGTCAAGACGAACATTCCGTGAAAGATTCTGCTCAATCGGCTGTCCAGTTTTTGAGTTTTAGTGTTTTGAGTTTTTGTTGGTCACAAACAAACACACAGACATTTAGATTATATTTGTTCAATAGTGCTGGGGTGATGATGCACTACGACCATGAGTGATCTATTGGACTCCTACTGCAGCCATTCGTCCTAATAAATTAGGTTGATTTACCATTAGGGTGGAGTGAAAAACTCGATTTTAAAATTTTTAGAAGCTAGTATTTTGGAAATGTGCCAAATGTCCATAGTACCAATCCTGCAAAATTATATTAGTTTCTAACATCTCTTTGATCGCCCATCACCTAATTGAAATAATTGTTTTTCATCAAAAGAAGTGAAAGCCGTATTTTCAACTCAGTTAAGGATTCAAAATAAATCTCAGTAACCTTTGCTTTAGGTTTGCGGTTTTTAAGTTATTTATTGTAGCAGTCCCGATTGAGCAAACAAAAACTTAGATCGGACTCGTCTGACAGTGCTACTGTCGATGAGTACATCCCAGATAGAGAATCAGTCAAAAGTAAGCCAAATCAGGATCGCCAATGTCAAAAAATTACTTTCTCTCTGCCTTCCCTCGCTATAGCTTGTGATCGGACCGGAGTTTCGGACAGATCGGCTGCTGTATTAGCAACATCAGTTCTGCATGATCTTGGTCTCGTATCACCCAACGACCAATCCAAAGTAATTGACCGAAGCATAATCCGTCGAGAACGCAGTATAAAATTCGAGAGGAACTGAGGCAGAATGAAGACGACCAGTTTGACCACACTCACAAGGGTATAGATGGACTATTCTTCGATGGCCGCAAGAATAAAACTTTAACACAAGTTCTCAACGTCGACAACAAGTACCACAGAAAAACCATATCGGAAGAACACATAACCATCAACGCACAGCCGGGTTCTTCGTACTTCAGCCACACGTCTCCGTCATCAGGCTGCAGCAAAGTCAGCCAGTCGCTAGTTATGAGTCATTAGTAGCTAGTTTCAAAGAGTGAAATGCGAAGACAGAAAATATTAAAGTTGTCGGGTGTGACGGCACAAAAGTAAACACGGGACAAAAATCGGGCGTTATTCGTTGCAGTGGCTGATATGTCTACTCAATGCCAATGAGCTGCCCTTGCGCAATCTCTTCCATTCACTTGATGGCGGGACTACAGGCCCTCGTGGATTCTCTGGATCTATCGGAAAGCGGCTAATGACGTATAGCGAACAGCCTGTCTCCTCATTTCAACCAGTTAAACTGGCCGAGCAACTATCCAATGTGAACCCAAATGAGTTGAGCACAAATAAGCGGTATCTACTGGAAATGTGCAATAGCATCAGCAAAGGTGAATGTAGCGTCGATCTGGCAGTGGGAACCCTGGGTACCTGAATCATTCACGATGGCTAACGACGGCCAATCGAATCCTCCGATTGTATGTCAGCGACAAGAAACCGTCCAAGAATCTGAAAATGTTGGTCACGTTTATCATTCGCGTATATGCTCGGATGTGGTTTGGCACAAAACCCCAGCCATCATGCAAAGAGGGAGATAGGCACATTCACCAGATGCTTGTCAATTCACGTTACCTCAGCCGTAAACTCAAGGGAATCGTTGACCCCGTTATTCACTGTAACGCGAACTTTGCTCAACCGGAGAATCTGCTCCTGGCCATGATGACGGAACATCGAGCACATATACGTGAATTGGGCTTACGACGAGCGCTGAAGGCCAGAGCTACCGCAGTCCCCAATGAATAAATACGAAGGTTCAAGGTTCCCGCAAAACTTAACTTCGACGCCGTGGAGTACTTCGACAGGATTGACTGGGCAGTCTGCCCTATTTCGGAACCTCCCGTCATCAAAGCCATGACAGACGCTGAGCTCACGGATCTCATCACGACAGAGGTGACTCCAAATTTCATCTTTCCGAAGTTCCTAAGCAGTTTATACCATGTGTTTATAACTTTGACATCGTTAAATACTGTAATTATAAGGGTATTTGATTATTAACTGAATTTTAAGATGACTACCTTTAATGTCGCGTAATACTGTGAAATTAAAAGCCGCGATGGGAGATCAAAAAATTGTTTAATTTTTTTCTAATTTTTACACAGCATTCTATTGATGTATTGGCACATTTTGAGATATCTAGCGAATTGATATTCCTAAAAAATTTTTTTTTGCCATTTTCACTCCAGCCTATTTACCATACTCGACATTACATTGAATCCAAACTAAGTTATTATTACCAAACTTTTAGTCATCTTTAGGTCAATACCAGACAATTGTCTTCACAGGTTATGAGGCCCTCCAATTAACTATCGATTTCAGGAACGTCTGCGCTGAGCTTCGACCGACCATAAGTGTCAATCAAGTTAGTGGCGTTGAAACGCCATCCAGCTCGAGTTTGTCGAAAGCAAATACGTATTTTCACAAGTTTCACATGGTCTTTTTTTGCTTTTATTTAATTTTTCATGTGTTCATTTTGTGCGATTTGTTTATTTATTTTTCCGAGTGTTAAACGCTTCAATTCGCAATAATTAAATTTTCGTTTTGTTTAGATCTGCCATGCAAGTGTGCATAGACAGCGTACGCTCACACACACACACACGCACACACTCAAAAAAACACGCACGTTTAACAATAAAATTGTGCGAGAAGCATTAACAACAACAAAAACAACGCATCGCAACGCTACCACAACAGCCAACGTCCGCCCCTGACGCGTAGAATTTTTGGAACATCCCGTTAATTGTACTTCTGTGCGGTTCGTTTTGGGACTTGTTGTTGTTTTTCGCCTGTTTGTTGGTGGTTTCGAATGCAAGGAAAGCATTTGTTCACACTATCAATTGCTCATAAAAATTTTTATGAGCCACAAATGTTTTAAGAGCTTTTTCCCCGTAATTTGGACCGGAAAAGTTGGCGAGAGCCGCACCAGGCCAACGAATGCTAACGAAATGGTTTTTCTTGTTTGATTCGTGGATTTTCTTTCTTTTTATATTGAGATTATTTTACTTTACTTTCCTAAAGTCAACAAATGAAAATCTTACAATATTTGGCCGATACTACATGTAGATACGAAGTGGGCGGAAAAATTGTATTTGTAATTAAAATTTCGCCGAGAAGTTAAATTTCCCCATTTCCCTTTCATGGATTTCATCAGATGGGAATTGCCAGACGAGCCACTTTGGCAGCAATCAAAACTGTGGTTCTTGCCAGATAGATTGGAATTAGCAGGCAAATGCGGGTGATGGTGTGTGGGCGGTTACATAAGATTCATAAAAGTATGACCGACATGTATATATAGGGTTTTCCAACAAGAGGTGTTATTTTGGTATTCAAAGAAAAATGCCATTTTTTGAGATAAATGATCGGATGTTTATTTCATAATAAAGAAGAAGGTATGCCGTTAATAATGAAAAACAACATCAGCCAAATGGCCACCACGACCACGCTTACAGGACCATATCCTTTTCATGAAATTTTCCATAACCAAATCGCAAAGTGGCTGCCCTATGTCGTCGATAGTCTTGAATCGCCGCTGGGTTGTTGGCGTACACCTTATCTTTCACGTGGCCCCAAAGGAAGAAGTCGCAAGGTGTTCAATCACAAGATCTCGGTGGCCAATTGTGATCACCTCTTCCAGAGATAACACCCAGAGGACCCAATCAGCAAAGACACGACGTTGTTGATGATCGGTCGGCTTGAGTTCTTGTGTTAACTGAACTTTGTAAGCCTTAAGACCCAAGTCTTTATGCAAAATACGGTGTAATGACGTTTTTGGAATGCCCAATTCCAAAGAACGACGAGGAATCGACAAACCTGGGTTATCTTCAACACTTTGGGCTACAGCAGCAATATTCTCAGTTGTTCTTGAGCGACGTGCACAGGTTTTATTCTTCACATCACTAACTTAACCCAACAGCTCGAATTTTTCCACCAATTTCTGTATTGCGGTCCGACAAGGTGCTTCACGACGACCCAAAAATGCTTTAGTTTTGCGAACTGTGACTGCAAGTTTTTCACCATTTTTGTAGTGAATTTTAATAATTTCAATGCGTAATGGCGTAGTTTCTACTTGTCAAATGTCAAAGAATAAAAGCTTCAAAAGTGACAGCTACTGAAATACCGGGTGATTCAAAATAACACCTCTTGTTGGAAAACCCTATACAAATAATTATGCAAAATTAGTGATCAATGCCAGGGATTTGTTTCTGATATTGTAGCTTGAGAAAGTGAATTAATTAATTAATATTAAATTTTTCAATTGAGTTTCGTAGTAAATCGCTCAATAAATGTTTTTGCAAAAAAGCATTGTGGGTGGAATACATTGTGAGTGGAATAGAAAATTAATATTGTTGCAAAACTTAAACATTTTGCCATCACTTTTAGGGTAAAAGGGAAAAAATTCAAATGTAAATTCCGCAGAGATTATTTGCTATTTTGGTTTTTGTTGGAAACGTTATGAAATATATATTCGAAAGAATAAACATTTGGAAGAAGAACCGAAGCGGTTATTTGGCGCAGGTATTGTGGAAAATATGGCGTCTACTTAGATCTGCAATAAGCTGACGTCAACTATACTTCCAAGGCTGTCAGCTGACACTCATTGAGATCAGTAATCATGTTAGACTGGAGATTAAACGAAGGATAAGTTGTGCCGATATGCTCTGGTTTTGGTTAATGGGCACAATTCAAAAGTATAATCTCTCCATATCAAACTGGGTCTCTATCTCCGTGTCATGTGGACATTGCTGCTGTGCAGACTATCGCATAATTTTCGAACTTGTTCACCTTAGCGATGACTAGTGCATCCAAATATTCGATTAGCCAGTTTTATATTAACTAAATATAAAACTGCCTAAAACTGCCTAAAACTGCCTGTGCTATAATAGCCAGTTTTATATTAACTAAATATAAAACTGGCTATTAACTAAATATAAAACTGGCTAACTTTAACAACGTTGAAGAGTGAATTTCCATCGTGCGGAAATGTGATCTATTTACTGATGTCACTTATTCATCCATGAGGTCGAAAGGAGAGAACATATGGATTCGATGGAGAGGAAGTGGAAAAAGCTCTGTCTAACTTGATATGTCCAGATGGAGAAAGTGCATTTAAAGCATAAGCTTCATGTGAAAGTGATTAGGGCGATCGAAGTCCAAAATAAGGCTTCAGGGTTTTCCAAACCTAACCTAACTTCTTCATATCTGACCCCACATGCACACAACTTAGCGACACTCTGTTGTACCTTAACGTACTTTACCTTACCTTACCTTGCCTTCTGTTACTACATCACCACTATTACTTTCTTTATTTCGTGTTTCCCTTTTTTGATTCGTTAGTAGTAACAATAGTCATAACGCAATTCTTGATCGGTGCCAAAATTGGCTAATCGCCGCAAAAACGCTGTGCGCTTTTCTACTTCAACGTGTTTTGACGTCTGACCTCTTCTTTGGCACTCACATTTTCCCATTTCGTTTTTTTTACACATTCTTCGAGCCTCTTCATCATAATAATTTTTTACCATTTTCATTATGGTTTGCCGTTATTGTGCGTGTTGGTTGTTGTTGCGATTTCTGCCTCCCATTGTTTTATAAACAATTAAAACTGACTGCCAGTGAGTGTCGGTTGTTGTTTTAACATATTCACTTGATTTACTACAAAAGTGTTTGTCAGTGTTGACAGCTAACTTGAAATTTGAAAAGATTTATAACTTGTTTACCATTTGGAGCAGCTTCAAATCTCTTGCGTACGAACGTGTGCTTGCGTATCTGCTTTTGTGTGTGTGTGTGTGTGTGCGAAGCTCTTTACTGGGCGATTTTTTACCAAGTACATTTTATTAAATATATGTATGTATATATACATAACTATGTATGTGTGTGCATGGGCAAATGCATGAATGTACAATTGAAATTTAAGAAAAAATTACATAATTTTTTGTTGTGTACTTTGTGTTTTTTATTAAGTGTGATTCATAGCACTTCGTGTTGGCAACGACAGTGAAAAGCTGCAGGCTGAATGCGTCTTATCGCTTGTTGACAGCAGGTGAGTAGAGGCTGCCACCTCAGGACTTTGGCTGAGTGTTCGTGCTGGCACAGTGCAGGTGCAGCGACAATTTCTGCTTGAGCAGAAAAATTATTTGAATGCTCTGTTTTTTTGTTGTTTTGTTTGATTCAATTTGATGTCCATTTTATTTGGCATTGCAAAGCGCTACTGAACTGTCTGATGGATGAGTCACAGCCAATGGCTCGTAGCACAACAACAACACAATGCCAGCGCATGATAACTTGACACCTACCTGCATTACAGTTGCGAACGTCATCTGATCGAAGAAGTGTCCTTTTCCGTTTGACGGCCGCGTTGTGTACGTGCGCCGGCCCTGGAACCTTCAACTACGCGCCAATTGACCTATTTAAGGCGTCAACATACTATCGGAAATTAATTAGTTGATGTGATTGGCGAACGCCTTTGTGCGCCGCAATCGGCACAACGCAAAGTAATTTTCAACGCCAGTTCCAGTCGCGGTGTTGCAACAAGCTCGTTGTGCCGGTATTTGTCAGAGACGACAAGGGCTGCGAAAAAATAAATATTCAATATTCAGTATAGGTAGTTCAAGGGGGATTGCAAACGAATAGGCAGCAGCGGCCACACCTGTGCTGCTATCAAGCATTCATTTTGCGCTTTAGTGAGCAGCTTTAATTAAATGGTGCAATACTAAAAATGCATTTAAGTGAGCGGCAGATGACGAGGCTTTGACATTGTGACTGTTATTTCCGGGTGAAACGTTGCTTCATGTCAAATTGCAAAGGGCTGTTACCATAATTTGTGACATCGAAACTAATTAGAACATTCATTGTGGTCTTTCTTCGAACTTTTTCGAACTTTCTTTTCAGCTTACGTATCAAACAAGGACTAACAGCTATGAAAGCTGACATAGATTTCGATTTTGAGATACAAGTAAAAAGGACAATCTCGAGAATCTCTTTTAAAAAGTAACAAAAAAAATCTTAATATTGAGCAAATATTTAACTGCTTCTTTGAAAACAATTGCACTGCTTTTTTAAGGTGTTGAATAGTTTTCATATCAAATAGCGTAATCGAACTTGATAATAAACTAATATTCATTCAGCCGCAAATAGTTATTATACATTAATACTCAATTGTGGCACCTCATGGGAAACTAATAGAAAACTCACTAGATCGTCCATTGCCTACCTGATCGCTCGAAAGTCGTATATGCATGCAAGGTGAAAATTTAATACGAAACTCACCGTCCGCCGACCGACTCGCATCAGGGGCGAATCATCAATAAATTGGAATTAGTGGCTTAAACGGCACTGCCGGCATCGCCCGTAACTGCAGCATCAGCAACAACCACAACAACAACAACAACAGCAGCAGCAGCGACGGCACACAATAAGAATCGAAAAAAAAGAAGCCACTGAGCCACGGCAGCAGCTATGTCGAAGCAGCAATTTGCCGAAAGGCCTCTTCAACGCACCGTGGGATTACAACAAAATTAGTGAGAAATACAGCAAATACTGAGGTGCAAGAAGGGTGGGCACCGCACCGGTCCAGGCGAGAAGCGAAGCGACGACCAATAGCGGCAGACCACCAGGATGGCGCATAAAATCGCTGGAGTGGCTTTGTTTCTGAAGGGAAATGAACAAATCGTTGAATTTTAATTTTTCAACTTATTAACAACACCAACAACAGACGCGAAAAAGACAATCAAGCGAGAAAAATGTGCGCTGGCATTTAAGCAAAGAAACAATAAAAAATGACATTCGCCCCTTGGATGGATGCAACCGCAGCTGACACTGGATTAAGAGATTAAACAAATTAAAACAAATTGATTTTTACTCGACGACGATGGTCCGATGGTCCGATGGCCGAACCGGATCAATGTCTGCAGTTGAATTTATGCGGCGATTGAGTTGTAGCGCGCAGAGGCAGGAATGCGGGCCGTAATGAAGGGATTAGGTGGCTGCCGGCATAAAGCACGTCATTCGCGAATCAACACGTGGTTCATGTGCACAAGAGACACGTTGTATGTGTTGCGCTTGCTGTATTATCTGCGCTTTTTAAGACGCGCAACTTGGGCGATAAACCGAAGCCAGGTGCCAAACAAACACACTCGTAGACGAATTGGCCGTTTGTTCGGCTAAGTCTTCACTAAACAGAGAATCTACGGCGAAGATCTCGAGAGAA
Source organism: Melieria omissa (assembly GCA_963971225.1). Classification (NCBI taxonomy): domain Eukaryota; kingdom Metazoa; phylum Arthropoda; class Insecta; order Diptera; family Ulidiidae; genus Melieria; species Melieria omissa. The sequence continues at coordinate 122,860,902 of OZ020267.1, forward strand.
AGTCGAGAATTTTGTGGGCTGAAAGGGTGCAGGTGGGGTTGACGGTTGAGTGATAAGGCTTATGCAGTGTCTGTAACATTTCGTCAAACGTGCTGACCGAGTGTCAACGAGATAAACTGGAAATGAGGACGCTTATAGAAATCTAAGTCCATATGCAACTAAACCCTTACATAGCCTAAATTTTCGTTTCTGATGAAAACTAATTTATATAGATGTATTGTGAGATGTGGAAATTGTTATTATTATTAATTAATTTTTTATATAAATTTCTCGGTTATATGTGAAACTAAAATTTGCCTAAGCAACCCTTTTACGAATATAAACAAAGAGTTTTTAACATTAGAAGCTTTTTTTTCTGTTTGGAACCAAGAACCCTTCGGCTGGATGTTTTCCCATTGTTCGAGGTATCCATTCGGAAATCTTCAATGGATCCACAGAACAGTTCAGGGCCAATAAATGGCTAGCACCTTGGCTTTAATTTCGGCTTTCTAAGTTTAGTTCAAGTATGGGAGAGGGGGTCTAGGCAATCCCTGACCAGATTATAAATGGTTTTACTGCTCAACTATATTTTTGAATGAACTCCTGTCTATTTATGAATGACATAAATATGGGAATAGAGCACGGAAAGACAACCCGGACTGGACTTAGTTATGTACGTGCAACTCTGGCACTGGAGATCCTCGTTCAGGAACTTGACGAAACGCCCGAAAGCAAAGGACGCTTTATGAAAAAAAAAACGAACGAAAGAAACGAACGAAACCTTTTATAGTAAAAACAAATGAACGTTCGAGTTCGGCTACCGAATAGTTCGGCCAAAAACCAACTGTTCAGTTTTGGCGTGAAACCATGTACATTGTTCGCTTAAAAATTTGATTTTTCCAACGAATGTTTGGTTGTGAGATCCCATATACGTATGGATACATAAAGCGTATGTTTCATAAATCGCTATCAACTTGAAAATGCAAACATGTCCCAAATTAAAACGAATTGCAACAGTGAGTGTTTAAGGGTTAAGAGTGCTGCATACTTTATTACGTACAGCTTTGAGCCACTTAGGCAACCTACTTATAAACGTTCTAAAAATACAAAATCGCTTCGCTATAATTAGCGCACAATAAAATGTGGAACGCTGACAATAACAGCCAGGAAGTGGCTCCAGCTATGAGTATTTTTGCCTCACGCATTCGGTGCGAATAGGATGGTCTAACGCATTACGAATTACAGAGAAAGAGAGAGAGATTCGAACCTTCATTTGGTGTAGTTAAATGGCCAGAAATTATTATTTTTAAAATCCTGTCTCCCTACCTTTGAATCCTTCTAGAACGAACACATTGTTTCACATTAAGCAAGATTTCCACCTCCTGCGCGGAAAAAAAAACATTAAGCAAGACATTAACAATGCATTGGTTCGTAAAGAAAAGTAGAATTTTGAATGAAACTTATGTATGTATCTTGGTTGGTATTGGTATTTTTAATACCAACCATAATTTATAAAAATGAAATAAAATGTTGCTCTAAAACTGAACGCCTTGCAACGCCAATGAAAAGTGCTCCTATTACAACTTCAACACATCGTAACTAAGAACTTATTTAGTGTTCCTGTGAAATGTTTAAGCCTTCGAATTGTTTTGATTGCTGTTAGCATTTTCTTGTGCAATTTCAGCATAAATAAACAAATATTTTTTCACTGTATTGTTTATGTGGTGTTTATTGTTAATATTCGAACTTTTGCTGTTATTTGTTTTTGAAAATGTTTTGTGGAAATTGTTGCCATAAAAAAGTGCTAGAATTATTCGCACACTTAATTTTAACGTGTGAAACCTTGCCAGCACTCATTCTCAGATATCACTAGAGATACTTTGAATTTGTTTTAATATTTGGTTTGGTTCCCTGTTCACTCCTCTCTGGAGCATAGGGCCTCCACAAGACAGCCTTGTGTTGGTTACGTTAACCCATATAAGCCCAGCGATTTTTTTTGTCAATATTCAAATGAAACAGTTTTTTTTTAGGTGAAATGGGGTCGGACAATTCAAATTTGGGGTAAAAAAAATTTTCCGATTTTTGGTTTTCGAGATATTTGGTGTTTAATAAGTCGAACACCTAACTATAAATATATATTGTGGCTATAATATTGGTTTTATGGGAAAAGTGTAAATATATTTTCGAGAGTTTGATCAATTTTTAACAAGATTGCGTGGTTACTTTTTTACATATTATTGTTTTTTAATGTTTTTCGGTCCTTTTGAAATTATGTAAAAAATTACCTTTTGTTTGGGGAATTCATACAACTGGGAAGAGGTGCGAGAAATGAATATATTTATCCCATTGGTTGGTTGGTTAAGTGGCTGCCTCTGTAAGAGACACACTTAGGCCTATGGGCCCGTTGTGATACCACAAATTCCACCCGTTTGAAATGTGTATGCAACACTGTTTTTTCCAACATGTGATACAACACACATTTCAAACGGATGGTGGAAAGGGAGGGAGGGGACCTACAGTTTAACGCCGAATCCGAACGGCGATTGGCAGTTTTTTCTTTCACACTTGGAGGTTTTGCCATTGCCTGCCAAGAGCGCACTTGTGCGATTCTTGTAATTCTCATTTCCTTCATGTGGATAGCGATAGAAATAAATGAGTGTTCTTTCCAGCCCAAGCCAGGAATCGAACCTGGAGCGCTCGGTATGAGAAGCCAGCGCGCTACCCGCTGAGCTATCGAGGCCGACTAAATTATATTTATCCCATATTATACAAAATTGCCCATGTTAACTTTTGTTATTATTTATTACAAATCAGACCATTAAAGTTTAAAGTTTAAAAAAGAGCCCAAAAAAATTTATGGAAAATGCTACAATTTACTGTTCGATTAATCGAACATTGGGCCGTTAATCAGTTGGGTTAATCAGTTGTGTTGTTCTGCCAGGGTAGTTGATTGGCCTGCCACGGTTTTAATATTTAAATATTGCGTAAAGTTTGGTCCCAAACACAGTGAAAGCTATGACTTTGTTCCTGTCTCGTTTTCTCAAGAAATTATGTAAAAAGGAAGCAACTCAATGTGTAAGTTATTTAGTTGTTTTCTGGCTGCAGGGGTACCCTGCATTTACGGACTAGAAAAAAACACTGGAACTTTACTAAAGTTGCCGACAACACTCAACACTTTGTTGATCGACAATGCTAAAAAATGTGCAGGACTACAGGTGCGCTGTATAATAGGAAGATGCAATTGTACCATTTGAAATAACTTCATTTAACAGAAATACTGTGAACGAAGTCTCCTCAATGCCTACACAAAGTGTACTAGTACTCTCTCTCTCTGCTTTTTGTTGCGTAGTTTCAAATTTGAATGTCCTAACTTCCATTCCGTACCAAAACTAAACATTCAGCTTGCAAATATATTACAAAAAAAACACATCCAGATAAAACACAGCATAACTAATAAATGTATTCCTTAACCAATTAGATGCTTTTAAGTCTAGTTGCACACAAAGATTTTATAATTTTGCCACTGGACCTGCATATCCATGCAGGGGCCGATTAAGTAAAAAATCACAATGAATGATCGACGCACAAACATTGACAAACACCGGCAAATACAGGAATCTATTGCCATCAAATGCATTGCCACCGCGAAACAGCCAGAAACAGGCTTTTGATATGTGGGTATGATCGCACCGACTACGATGGTCTTCTGCGCTGCTGGCAATGCGGCAGCCGAAATGAATGGCTTGTCAGCGCTCTTTGCCAATTTCATTAATTAGCCAGTCAACAGAGCATATCGAGCTGATTGCACGGTAATAGCGACAGCACAGTTCTTGCAGCGTACAGAGTACAAGATGGATGCGCTGATAGCCAGCCGAACAATCACTCTGCGCCGGCCGCGGCACAAGGAACATGACATGAACAGATTTCTGCTTCAGTTTCAGTTTCGTCCAGTTCTTATCGTGGGGCACTCACTCTTGCGCTCATGTGTCAGTTGGACTACTTTGAAATTCTTGGCGCATGCGTCATCCGAAATGGTACAATCTCGACTCGGATGGTCATTCATGTTATACAACACGTGCCTGTAAAATGCGCAGCGTTGCCAACTATGCGCTTCCATCACAACTTCCGAGCGGAACCGCTCACGTTGTGTGGATATTGAAAGGTCGGTGAGTCAATTTTCGGTGAGTAAACGCGAATTCGTCTGAAATAAACAATGAATTTCGTGCCAACTGAAAATTTGCAAAAATCGAAACGAAATCCATAGACACTAAAAATTGTGCGTAATTTCCGCTTCCCTTGAAGCGGACACTGATTAATGCGCCGCCCCACTAATGCTCCGTAATCCAATTAGTTTCGCAACTTCTGTTTCCCACATGCGCGACGACGCGCCGCCTTTCAATTGCGCTGTTCGAAAACGGCGTTTGACTCTTTTTGACCTGCGCTATTAGTCAAACGGCACACACCAGCCAGCGCGCGCTGACATGGAACAGAAGACGTAAATTAATTAAATCGTATTTGAAAACATAGTTTCGACACCATGTAAGAGCGGCGCGCAACATGGCACGCAACACGATCATAAAATGGGGCAAAAAAAAAAAAGACAATAACAACAACAACACAGTTCAACAAAATACCAAATGCCAAAGCAATTTTTGATGGCATCTGCCAGTTTTCTGCTCCCACTGTCGCTGATCACTGGTCGCCGGTGGCTGGCACTGCCATTGCGACTGGAATTAGTGCTCGGCTAGTTCCCCACTCAAATCTGAGTGTGATGTGTGGCAGTGGTCATTTCGTGTTGCTGGTACGAAGATGCTGCCACCGCCGCTGATGATGATGTCGCAATTAAAAAGGCAACGCAGCCAATATCCGATTCTGACTTTGACTGCGGCAACGGCAACGACAAAGCGGCAGCAACAGAAGCTCAAATTTGGTAATATTTAGTTTGTTCTCGGCACTTTTTGTTGCTGTAGTTTATGTTGTACCCGCTTTGTGTCCAGCATTTCCGAGGCGCGTAGTCATAAAACGTTTCGGGCTGTGTGCCGCTTCGCAGCAAACGCCTGAGCGTACGTGGGGCCCTGCGGTGGCGAAGTTGACGCCGGGTATGTTCAGCGCGCGAGCCAAAAAGTAGCATAAACGTAAAGTCTATAAAACAAAAACTTACCAAAACAATAAAACGAATTAGCTTCATGCTGGTCGACATTTGAAACAGGCTACACAGTGTCCTTTGAAGCAGTTCTCCAAAATCTTTAAAATGCAATTATGAAAAGCTAATCAAAGTATTTTTTTTTTATTTTCGTTTGAATAAAGATGACTGCATGAATCCATTATTCTAAAAATAAAAATTTTAAAAAGTGTTGAATTCCGACTTGTATTTGTATCATATGTATATCATATGTATTCATCCATTTACCTTGTGGGAGTAATCTTCATCCTTGAACAATGTATTTCCAATACTCAAAATTGCTGCTTAAAAAACCCCCAACAAAGCTTTGTGAATCAGATTAATGACCTTTAGCATTGTTCCACGTTAGGTCAGATGATTCTCTGCTGATGCACTATGCACAATTTTTCCTAAGAGAAAATTTGACTTTGAAGCTTTTTCTAAACCTATTGGATGAATTTACTTTTCATATAATCTTAATTACTGACGTATGTCTATTCCTGTTATACATATTTAATTTTAGTATTTAGTACAAAGGAAACCAATATGACCCATTATCGTTCATGTAGGGAATACAAATTGGGAGCAGAAAAACAAAAAAAAAAATTATAACACGAATCTTAAACGATACCTGGCGAGTATGCAAAAAATTATATTTGTAGCTGATCTGTGAATCAGTAAAATAACCCAAAAGACACCAAAGTGCTAGAGACAGCAGTGTTGGCATTAATCAATTAGTTTTTAATGAATTAATTGATTTGATTAATTTAATGATGAAAACATAATATCTAACCTTCAAATACATTTAATTCTTTTTGTTTTTTTTATTTAAAATATCCTCTGATCTTGCCGGTCCCGATAGTCCAGTGAGCAGCGCGCTGGCTTCTCATACCAGAGACCCTGGGTTTGATTCCTAGCTCGAGCTGGTGAAACGCTCATCTGGTTCTATCGCCATCTGAATGACCAGCTGAAGCTGGTATTTTTTCTAATTTCTTGATGGACAAGTTACATTTCAGAACTACTCTTTTTCAAATAATGGCCCGAACACATTCAAGACGGCAGCGACACGGCCACACAACTTCCACATTGCCAAAGATTGTCAACTTTCGCCATGTAGTCAATGTAATTGCATTGAAAGCGACAGCATCGTCATCGCAATAATATTTTTGAGCTCCTAAACACAAATTTTCAAATGCTTGCGCACTTTCTTTAATAAGCATTCATCTATGTATATTCATTTTATATTATTCATTTCATTATTCATTTTATATTTACATTATTTTTTATAGTCAATTTACTGAAATACTAGCAAATTTGTTTTAAGCACACCGAAAAAGTTAGAAAAATTCCTTTAAAAATATCTGTTTTGAAGCAGTGATGCCAATTTGGAAATAGAGAATAGAGAGAATATGTTTGGCAACAGCGACAACTGTGTTCAGTGTTCGTGTAGTCTTGCTGTCGACAAAATAATTGTTTCCGTACGAACACTCTGATTCTATATTTTGACAGATGCAGTCGTGTCGGTGCAATGGGCAATGTGTTCGGGAAATAAGTCGTTAGATAATTTTCGTGACCTCTCTTTTGCTCTCTATAGTAGTATATAGTTATAGAGAGGGAGAGGGAATAGCTAAGCTAGCGCACAGTACCTCAGGCCCCACTCTCCAGTGTTTACATAGCAAATAGTCCATGAAAGTCGAGTCTGTGAGATGGGTGTTTGGATTGTAGTATTATACATTTTAATTGAACATAATAGTTAATTAAATAATCAAATTAAAGATTAATCATTTTAAATTTGATTATGTTTAATTAATATTAATCAAATTATTTGCTTATGATTTTTAATAATTAATTTTCAATCGTTAATCAGACTAACTTTGGGCCAACACTGCTAGATAGAGACTCATAAATGTTGATGAACTAATAAAGGCAGAGGCGTCGTTAGAAGGGTAAACGGTTAAAAGATCTAACAAACGAACATGACGCGTTGCGTCTGGAGGAATATGAATAGTTCAACCTAAACTATACATTGCCTTCGAACTTCCAAACCGTAAAGCGTTATTTGGAAATTATTTAATTTTTTGTTTAGTTTTTAGTTATTTATTTTGGTAGTAACTATAACTGATCTCGAGCTCTTGAAGTCAAACCAATGAGCTCCTGAGAAAACATAATCTATTGTATCCCTTAAGCTCCTCAAAGAACAAGGATTATGTTCCTTCTTATCAAGTTTGAAGTTTTGCATCTAATAAAACTTTCATTAAAATATCTATAAATATAGATTTTAGACAATCTATCAAATTTCTTCTCCATCCCTTCTCACACTGTTGGAGAGTGTGTGGCACTGCCGTTTTCAAATTTTCTCACACTACTCACACACAAAATCGCCGGCGCAACGCAACCGCAGCCGCATCACAGCCCGAGCCCCAATGCTCGGCACCGGCCGCAGACTTAAAACAAAAACCTTCAATTTAATAAAACAATTTTAACCTTTGCCGCTATTTACGAGCATTGTTGCTGGTGGTTATTGTAGTAGTAATTGTTGTTGCTGCTGCTGTTGCTGTATAGTTGCTTTTATGGTGGCCGATATGGCGTTGGCCGGGCGATGTTTTGTGGTGGCTGCCGCTGTTGATCAGCAGCCACTGCCAAAGCGGCATCAGCAGCAGCCGCGGTAGTGGCGGCAGCGGCGGCACAGCTTCAACACTTTTATGAAGCGTGGCCTTTAATTTTGTGCAGCCACACTTTTAGTGCGGACGAGTGAGTTTGTTTACTTGTGTGTATGGGTGTGTCTTTGTGGGGATGTACGCACACCAACACACAACGTGTATTATTTGTTGGTACTGGAGTGTGTGGCACTAAGCCAAAGTTAAGAGACGAGTTAAGGCAGAGATGTGTGTGGTCTGAAAGATTCCCTCGACCAGGCAAAATATTCACAAAAAGACAATAACAAAAAACGTAAAGTCGAAGAAAATATGAAGAGGAAGAAATTTAATTTCAGCGAGGTGTGATGGGTTTGGCATTTTGGGCCATAAGAAATTTATTAATGAAATTGAGGCTGACTCTAGGATGGTCAAAGGCAATTTGTGGGCTGTACAGTATTGAAACAATTATTAAATAGAGTATTGTGCATTTGTGTTCCGATTCACAAAACCGATGCTTATCAAATGTGTTTCTATGATTTCGATTGATTAAGGATGAACCTGGCGGAGAACTTTCCAAAAGACCTTGAATACAAATTTTGATGAATTCTTCAGGAGGAGATGTTAGAGATATTTTCATAATAGTAACGCTGCAACATTAATGACAACTCCGTTTCATGTTCTAAAAATTAGCATGGTATTCAGATTAAGTTGCCATTGCTTTGACCTCTAAAATTGTTTGGTTGCTATGCTCGAACTTTAAAAGTAAGCTATCAAACATGGTATGTAAGGACTTGTATCGTTATGAGAACTAATTGATAGAACAACTGAAGCAATATCAACGCAAACTTGACGAAAACAACATTTCTAGCGACAAGGAATATCCTCGGCAATGTGGCTTCATTGTAAAGAAAAAATGCCCCAGTTGAAATGAGAACAATGTACGGAAATGTTAAGAGTTTCATTTGCTTCCAAAAAATATCACTGTTTGGTGTGGATTTTGGTCAAACAGCGTTAGAGTGTCTGCCGAAACAAGGGCGGCCAGACGGCGACGGTCAATGACCAATGATATTGGGCCAGGAAAACTATCTGTGTTGGCTGAATAACACAATATGAGCGAAATGCGCCACACAGCAATTGATACCTTCTAGTTTTATCATGAAAATTTTCCAGATCGCGTTCTATATTTCGGTGTTTCACTATTGAACCCCGACCGGTTTCTAAAATGTAATAAGTAGTTTAAAATAAAGTTCATGCGGTTCATGCATTTAGTGTGCTAGACCGCGGCCAAACGGGCATAAACAGACATACAGTGGCACCTCAACTGTCATTTTTCGTCAGCTTTCTAGGTCGACCCATCACTTAAATACTACCCAAATAGATCGTCGGTATGGGTACGTGCATCTAAAATTGGATTGATTTTGTTGTTTGCTCCCAATTCAATCGAATCTTGTTGTAGTTCATTGCTGTATTCAGCGTCAATAAACCACCAGCGTTGATTACTTTATCATAATTTCAACTGTCATAACTCACCAATATTGACTCATAAATAATGTGCAAAATTATTTCCAGTATTTGCACCTTTCGTTTGCATCTCACACAGCTGTGACGTTGGCTACGGCCTCAGCCAATGTGTTGTTGCTGTTGTTGTCGTCGAGCAACTGACGCTAAATTTACCGTCTGGAAAACGCAAGACTCACCTTGCGTCGCCGTTAACTAGTCGATTCGGCAATAGCGGCAAGGCAAAAGTGAGCCGCATAAGCATCAAGCAAACAACTCCACTTGGGCAGCACTATTTAGGCTAAATACCTGTCCCTGTGCCTGTCCTGTGGTCGCCGGTGCGGCACGTACCGGCGCGAGTGTCACTGACGTTGCTGGCCGGCGCTGCGCCGATGCTTCCTTCTCAGTTCAGCGGGAGTTAAATCGTTTCGCCATAAACTCGCCTCAATCTCATCTATTTGCCGCACTTAATCTATGCCAAAAATGCAGCAAAACGAGATAAATAGCTGCGAAATATAAATCCATAAAGTGGGGGCCTTTCCATTTCAAAAGCAGCAACAGCCACGGACAGCAACAGTAACAGCAACAGCAACGGCCGTGACAGCCACCGCCGACAACATCTGGAGGAGCACGCTGGCGCGCTGGGAAACGCTGCTGCCGCCCCAGTCCGCGTCGTTCTACTCCATGCGGCAATGCTGCCGAGACTATAAAATCGGCACGACTTTTCAATAAATGTTGACAACATTGTAAAGAGTTTTATGATATCCCGAAGGAAGTGAAATATGATATTGTGGTGCGCCACACCACGGCCTGTGCGCGGTGCGCGCCGCTGGAAATGCTCGCTGACCGGTGTGGTTTGCTTGCGCCCCGAATGCGAGTCGTCGGGTAAATTGTAACGTAACGCCACCGACATCGATCATGGCACATGCCATTCGTTGTCGCTGCTGTCGCCATTAGCGCATTGCGAAAAAGCAAAAAGGGTGGGCGAGCAGATCGACAACCCCTGAACCAATAAAAAGGCAAATCAAGTTGTACACTCGATTAGATTTTTGACGAGAAACATGCGTACCACTGGAAACTTGGCAATGTTTATTGATATTTTTTTCGTTGACATAAAAAAGTGAACTTTTTTAAGTCTCATAAGCACCGATTTTTGTGCAAAAAATATGGAGGGCACAACTTTATAATATATTTGTTTTTCGATTTGATTCTAATTTCGCCGATAAACAGGTGATTGCTGGATATTTGTGTTTTTTATATAAATTTATTTTTCATGGTGGTTCGGAATTATAAATAAGTTTACTTAGTTACTTTACTTAAGTTAGTCAAATGCAACGATATAAATATGCAAAGCAAAATATTCAGCCCCAATTTATACCAATTAGGTTAGGTTACGGTGGCTGCCTCTTTATGAGACACACTTAGGCCTTTTAACGGGCCCGTTGTGATACCACAGAGTCCACCCGTTTGAAATGCGTATGCAACAGGACCACAAATTTCTATACAAAAGAGATTATTGAAAACAATTTAAACTAATTTCGTTTTTATTATTAAGGAAATATAGGTTTTTTTTTAATTATGATGATTTGCTAACTGAAAGTTATTGGTATGATATTTTTTTAAACATAAATGTATTATAAACAAAAAATACCATACATAACAAATGACCAAACATTAGAATTCACGACATAACATTTAATCAAAAAAGCTTCGAAATATAAATTTTATTGCAAACATGCCAAAACATGCATTGAAAGCGAATTATGCAAATTTTCTGATTCAGAAAAATATTTCATCCATTTTGTTGAGAACATTCCCAAAAACAAAAAATATGCATTTGAATAGAAATGTACTGATATGATATGGAGGTGAATAGTCGAGTAAGCATTCGCCAACGACCATACCACGCTGAATACATCGGTTCTCGTCCGATCACCGAAATTAAGCAGCGTCGGGCGCGGTTAGTACTTGGATGGGGGACCGCTTGGGAACACCGCGTGTTGTTGGCATATGGTTTTTTTTGCTCCCTCCTCCTCCTTATTTCTTTTCAACACATTTTCATTTAATTCACTTTTCGAGTTCAGTTTTTACTGTATGGTCTTGCTTATGTTTTTTTCTAATTTTCAATTATATATATGCAATCTTATTATACCAATTAATGTCCATTCAGATTGTCTAGTTGGCATGAGCGGTAACTTTCAAAGTTGTCGCACTGAAGCAGTATACAAAAATTATTCTTGAAGTGAAAACCACGGCCATCAAGGCTTATTTAGTTAGTTAAATCTCCGCCATAGTTGGTGTCAAAATATTAAAACAAAAAATTTACTTTGGGTCGGCCGCCCTCAACAGAAAATAACACAAGCTGCAGTTCCAAATCGAGAATAAACTTCCATTTGTTCATCTGACAGACTGGCTGAGTGATTGACTGATTGACTGATTCATCATCGCCTGGCCCAAACCGCTAAAGCTACAAACATGAATTGTGAACTGTGTGTACATTAAAAAATATAAACCTCCGCCAGGAAGGGATTTTTTAAATTCAGGGTCTAAAAGAGCAAAACATGGACTTAGGTATTGTATGAAGAAACGTAATTTAATTGGCTTATTGATTTCAAACTGTGTAAAATACTTCATATCAAAAATAACTCTACGCGTATTTTTCAAATTTTTTGAAACTCAAAATATAAATCTTCGTATACGGGAAGACTACGAAAAAAAAAACATGAACCAATGTGTCTATTGACTTCAGAACGGGTGAAAACATTTTACAGCAAAATATTTAGATATGTTTCATTTTTTGCATTGTTATGAAAATAACAAATACAAAAAAATAATGTACGACGACATCAACGGGTTAAGAGTTTGTATAGGGAAACATGATTGAAAGCGTTTTTCAACTTCAAGCCTGCTTCAAGCTCCAAACCATGAGTGAATCGACAGGTGCTTTTTATTTTTTAAAATCGTAATTTGACGAGATCAACAATGGGTAAAGAGTTTGTACAGTAAAACATCATTTAATAGGTCGATTGCGTACAAATATGGAGGAAGCATTTCAAACGAGAAATAATTTGATATTTAACCCTTAAATGCATGGGGCAATTATTTTCGAATCAATCTAGAGGAAGCACAAAAATGATTTAAATTGATTCCATAGATTTACGAAGGATTTAAGAACTGTACCATATATGGTACGCCATGTATTTAAGGGTTAGGTTAGGTTAGGTTGCGGTGGCTGCCTCTGTAAGAGACACACTCGGAGGCCTGAAAGGCCCATTGTGATACCACATATTTCATCCGTTTTTGAACTGTGTATGCAACACTGTTTTGCCAACATATGTTACAGCACACATTCTAAGCGGATGGGGAAAGGGAGGGGGAGGGGACCTACAGTTCAACGCCGAATCCGAACGGCGATTGGCAGTTTTTCGTTCACACTTGGAGGTTTTGCCATTGCCTGCCAAGAGCGCACTTGTGCGATTCTTGTAATTCTCATTCCCTTCATGTGGATAGCGATAGAAGTAGATGAGTTGTTCACCAGCCCGAGCCAAGAATCGAACCTGGAGCCTTTGGTATGAGAAGCCAGCGCGGTACCCGCTGGACTATCGAGGCCGGCCTTAAGGGTTAAGTATTTTAAAATAAAAATCTGAAGGGTTAAGGTAAGGGTTGGATGGACTTATTGGGCCCATTGACTTCAAACTTGCGTGCCAAGCCCTTCTCGTATCAAATATACAATTTCAAAATACATTCGAAATGACAGCTGAACTAAGTGCACGTTTCGCTCTTCCTCTATTCTATTCTCTTCGCTCGAATGTCTATTTTCCCCATATGCCGGCGACAGTTAATGCATGGTCCTTTTTCCTATTAGTACAAGCTTTGTGTTTTGTTTTGCTTATTTATTTATATATAAAATCCAAAAGTATACAACATTAATCAATCTATGAACATTTTCAGACTCTCATGTCAGCCTGGAGGACGGTGGCATCAGCGAAATCAGCGAAAGATAATGCAATGCCCTCCAGAGGATCAGTTATGAAGACATAAATAACTGTAAGGCCATCAAACGAAATTGCAGGTCAAAAACAAAGTAAAAAGCAGCAGCACCAATAGGTGAGCACAACGGCAGCCGCCAGCCAGCCAACCTGTTGCACGAACAGCGCCAACAACAACAGCTTGAGCAGCGCAGTGGCCGATGAAGATGCCATCGCCGTAGATATGCAGCGCCTAATGTGTGAAACTTAATTTTCAAGCAGTAAAGAGAAAATGAAGCAAGCATGCGGCGAAGCATGCGGAAGGGGGTGCGAGGAAGAGATGGGGAAATGGTCGAAGAAGAAGCAGCGCAGCGAGCCACCATTGGGAAAGGCAACCAGGGAACACCTACCTTGCGCCTACCGGCAACACTTCTGCGGCCGGGCAAACGCACTGACAGCGTTCGGATGTGTGTTTGCAGGCATGGACTGTGTGTGTGTGTGTGCTCGACGAGACAGCCGGCGTGAAGTGGTGGCGCATTTTGACGGACACACGAGCCGAGAGATGCCAGGAGCGTGAGTTTGTGTGAGTGTGTTTATTGGTTGGATTGGATTGGCGGGTGCGAGTCATGAAAAAGGTTCCCGTCTGTGTCTGTGTGTGGAGTCTTTTAAAAGAATTAAGTAAATAATAGTTTTTAAAACACCTTTCAAGGGCAATTTGTGTGCAACGTAAAAACTCATGAGCGGCAAAATAAATAAAGACCTTGGCGTTAGACAATGTGGTCGGCAGCCGAAAAATAATGTCGACGGTTTGTGGCTGTTCCGCACTGATGAGCTTTGAAGGTGGCGTTTGCCTTGAATTTTGATCAGGAATTTTGGTGGGTAAAGTTGGGTAAAGTTGTAAGTCCATAACTTGCTTGGGTGGAGCAATTGAATGCGCTTAAGTTAGGTTAGGTTGGAGCCAGAAAGAGCTGGATTAGACTAAAATGCAGCCATTGTGCTCCTACTTAAGAATTGTCGAAAAGAATTATGAATGAATTATGCAACCTTCTCTTTCATCCCTGCAACGTAGAAACGGAAAAGTTGGAGTTGAAGTGGAGTCTTAAACAGGGCACTGATACATTAAGACATCTTTCTCTCCATTTTCCGATTCATGAATGTGTCGGATTGACCCCAAACCAAACCAACCAACCAAAACGTGATTGATTGCCAAAATTGATTGGTAGAAAAAAATCTTCGGAAGCTGGAAGTAGCAAAGTGCCTTTTCTGGCAAGCTTTCCGTCACACGTAAACGATGTTGAATCTCTGTTTGCAGAGACAAATTATTCAGGTCGGAGCTACATTAATTAGATCGGAATTAGATCGCATAGTAAGGTGCTTAACTTTTTCTAAAATGTCTACTATATTTTCCTATTTTCATTGAAATATTTTCATTGGAACGCAGCAAAATGCGAATATGGCTCACAACACTTGCAACTTCGTGGGAACTTTGGAAATCCTGTCAAGTTCCGACTAAGCAAATGTTCAGCAAATGTTTTCCAGTCATTTTCCCCATTAGCAGAGATAAAATCGCACATTTTATTTTGACATAAATCCCTTTCAATGTGTGCAGCGCTCGTCGTCAATATGGTGAAATCCCAGACCCATTTGTTGCTTGGAGATTTCAACTTGAACGCTTTATGACACATGGCAGCGTAAATGTATGAATGTGTGTGTCGGCGTTTGAAACAAATAAAAATTTATGAAATATAAGCAAAAAGCTAAGGAGGGCAAAGAATTTGCTGCATGTAATCTCCGCAAACGATCAAACGAGCAAAAACGCTGAAGGCAAAAACGACAACGGCAGCACGGCAAAACTTGATCGGCAGCAATCAAGGGAGGCTGATTCACTCAGCAATGCTTTGATGGGCAAACTGCGAGCTTGTTGTAACGATATTTCGGCGCTATCAGCGCTATATCTAAGCTCGGCTTTTGTGCCGCGCATTCCAACTTAATTCGCAATGTTTGAACAAATAACAACGAACTGATTTACTGGGAAAGATTACCGCCAGCGTGCCAAGCTAGCAAATGGTTTACCGAATTTCTCCCTCCTGTTGCTGCCATCGCCCCTGTCACTTCTGCTGAGCGAAAAACGCAAACGGGCTTAAAGCCCAGATTGACATTTGCTAATTTGTGAAGCTGCTGACAACACGCATTAAGCGCTCACTGCTGAAAGTTAACATGTCGCACCGTTCCAGCCCCTCGTCCGTCAAGCAGTTGTCAGTTGCTGGGCACCCTTGGACTGCTCTCGTTTCGGGTTCAACCGGCGGCCGGTGCTCGCGGCGATTACCAGACCGATGACAAATTTAATGCAATCATCACAATCACCACTGACAATGCTGACGAGCAGCCGACCATCCGAGCAGCGTCGTCGCTCGATGCGCTGACAAAGATGAGCGCGATGCGGATGGCTGTGGACGGTGGTGCCGCCGCCGCTGATGACTTCATTGATGACGCTTGTGTATCGATCAAGCTTACGCGCATTAGCCGAAAATGGCATTTTGTGCAATCGGCGGCACGGCGCGGGTTAATCATGTGTGTGCATCCTTGAGCGGCATTATTCGGGCGTGTGGTGCCCAAACTGAAATGCGCCAAAGTGAAAATATTTAATAAACTGAGCAGGAACTCGGCTTCAAATCCAATCTGACACTTTTAATTTGCTTGTTATGCTGAATGGCTGAATTTGGCGCATTTCTGCCGCGCCGCTGCCGCTGCGGCTGGCGGTTTAATGCGCTTATTGATGCGATCAGTGAAGTGAGCTTTGAAACGATGTCGAGCCAGTGGAATGACAAGTGACATTTCTTATAATCACGCAGATACGGCAGCACAAATATATGTATGGGTTGGCAGAGCCTGATTTTTGGCGAAATTCGGCGGTTGATATTCATTTAATGCTCCAAACGATGTAGCAGTGGAATTTTAATACATGTCATTAAAACAAAATTCTCGAAAATTAATCGGATACTTCATCGCGAACTCAAACAATTTTGGTATTTCATTCAAAGTATTTCATTCAAGTCAAAGTGCAACTTGCAGTTTACAAGTTACTTACAAGCTAAATCTTAGCAGAATTGAAAAGTTGCTTAGTTTGCCAGACATATGCACTCAGGTGCATCGTTGAATTTGGATGCCTGCACAGACCCATATCTGGAAATGTTGTTGATAAGACGAAATTGAAATTAGTTGCATTTAGGTTCTGCAAGAATGCAATCAAAATCGAATGCAACGTTTTTAGAAGAAAGAATATTTTTTCATTATTATTATTTGGTTTGATTTACATGTAAAGGGATGGCATGTCTGACAAAGAGCTAAGGACGATAAGTCGGTCTACACTTTTTCGGGCGCCTGACATACTTCTCCTCGAATTAGGTCTGAGATCTGCAACACTTACTTACTTAACACATTGTTGATCGGCAATTTTACGCTGAAACTATCTCATGTCAGCGGCTATTAATTCGTAATTCAATGTAAAATTCATTCAAAATTCAATTCAAATTCGTAATTCAATTCACGAGTTAAATCGTGATCGGTCAACAACGTTCGGGCATGAAAATACGAGTTAACTCGTGACCGGTCAACAATGTCTTAACTGGCCATAACAACCCGTTAACAGATTACGAACCATTGCAAAAGCTCTCTCCAGGCACTTCTAATTGCGCGTGTCTTCTCCAGTTGGTCACACCAAGAAAAAATAGGGCCTCCTCAACTTGGTCCTCCCGACGGAAACACGGCCTCCCTCCCACCTCCAACTACCAGATCAACACCTTTTTCACTGGAGCCACATCTGCAACACTGATGTGCTAAGAAACGCTTGTCTTGAGTTCGTGGTTCCACATACCAGTTTTAATCGATCGTATTTGTGTAGATAGTTTTAATTGATAAATTAAAATCTTTTATAAGGACATTACGATATCACATCTCACATTTTAAAGGTACTTTTAAACTTTTAAACATACCTTTATTGATGCTTAATGTTTCGATCGAGTTTGTTCTCAAGATCAGTTTCTTGGAATAGTGCATCAGAAATTATATGAAATTATTGCAAACATCTTTATATCAACTGCACACAATACAAGCATTTCTATGCTTAGAACAAAAAAAATGTATGTTCTTCTTGCATTTAGGATGGTTACTTACTTACTTAACTGGCCATAACAACCCGTTATCGGGTTACGGCCTGCCGCAAAACTTCTCTCCAGGCGCCTCTGCTTTGCGCGCGCCTTCTCCAATTGGTCACACCAAGAGATACCAGGGCCTCTTCAACTTGGTCCTTCCACCGGAGACACGGCCTCCCTCTTCGCCGTCGACCTCCAACCATCGCATCGAACACCTTTTTCGCCGGAGCTTCGTCGTCCATGCGGCAGACATGACCGAGCCAGCGTAGCCGCTGGATGTTAATTCGCTCCGCTACGTCCATGTCCTTATACAGCTCATACAGCTCGTTATTGGTTACAATACGATAGTCGTCACCAACACGAACAGGGCCGAAGATTTTGCGAAGTACCTCTCGAACACTCCAAGGGCCGCCATGTCGTTTCGTGTCATTGTCCATGCTTCAGCGCCATCGAGGAGGACGGGCAAGATAAGCGTCTTATATAGTGCAAGTTTTGTCGGTCGAGAGAGGTCTCTACTTAGGATGGCTACCCGCCCATTTTTGGATTTCTGTCAAAATGCTGGCAATTCAGCAAAACCACCAAACAGCAACCAACAACCAATAACATTAGCCCAACTATTCTCCTACGAAAGACACTAAAGGAAGCTACAAATCGATATCTAGAAATGGCATAAGTTTTTGAAAGATAAGTATAAGCAAAAGCATTCTAGAAAAAATTAACGAAAACCCTAAGTTTAGATAAACGATTAACGACAGAACACTTCTTGTGCCACAGCTCAGCTCCACAGGAAAACCATTACCGCTTTTGGAGATCTATGTTCCTGTCTAGTTTGAGCAATGCAGCAAGCGCTGGATTATTGGATCTGCTGAGCTTCTTCAAGAAGTCGAACTGCTTCATTGATTGATTTAATGATAAAAGTTTGATACATAGTATTTATTCACCTACATGAATGGACTCAAAAAGGGCCTTTTCAGGCCTCAAAGTACAAGTGCGGTCTGTACTGGAGACGAGTTTTAAAAAGCCAAGTTATTGAGATACTCAGAACATGTTTAAGATTGGCAACAGTAGAACGACCACACCCAAAGAAATCCTTTCCAGTGTTTGCGAAAACACTTACCTTTGTTTTTTGTCATTTCCCCGTTGCAGTGTTCCGTTCCTTTCAATTCGAGCATCGCATCCTTTCGTTGCGTCCTCCTCACACAACCACTTTAATTGGTGAATATGCATCAAATTTTGATTGCAATGCAACTCATCCTCGCAGTCCAGCTCGAGATTACTTAATTTCCAAATTGCCCTTAATTCACGCGCTGAAGTGTGTTAAATTGGCATTCGTACTTCTCGGCCTGCCCGCTCGTACGCTTTCATGCAAAATTCAGTTATCAGAATCGCAGGCAAACGCAAACATCGGCCCCAAATGAGGGCAAATAAAGTAAACCTCTGCGAATGCCACCCTGCAATTCCATGGCCAATCAACGCCTCGGGCGAAGCGGTGCCGCCACCATCGTTACCGCCAACTCCGTCGCAGCAGCATCGATTCGCAAGCAACAGCGGCAGCGCCAGCCTTCAGAATGTTTTGCTGCCGCTGATGGCCGGCCGGCCGGCAGGAGTATCGCATGCGGACAGCGCAACAAGTCGCAAAAAACACTTTTTCATTTCCAATATTTTCATTTTTAGTCTGTGGCCGCGCAGCCGGAGGTCTGCGACGAATGAAGACGTTTCGTGACTTAAAGTGCGGTCTGTCTGCCGCTCCCTCGACTGCGCCAGCACCCCGGCCGCACACACGCCTGCAGACACGCGAGCGTTTTCGGGATGCTCTTCATGGTTATCATTGGACTCAATTTCGCACCGATTGCAATCGTTTGCAGTGTCCGAGTGTGCTGCCCTCCAGATTCGTTTTGGGTGCACATTAACCACCAGCAGGGCGACCGCGACCGAGACGCCGGCCAGCATGCAGCAACGGTGAAAAGCGAAAACGTTTGCACTGATTCCGGCGCATCGACGACGGCGGGGCGCGCAGCACAAGTATTGACATAAGCAGTAAGGCACTTTTCGCTTTTTTCGCATGGACTGCGCTCAAGTTCGCAAATTGCACAAAAAATTACAAACAAAAAACGCTGAAATGCATGAAACCATTGCGAATTGGTTTGTGAAATGTTTACAAATTTGCTGGAATATGTTGCGGTGGTTTTCGCGTTTTTCACGGTAAATGCGATCATTAAAACTGTAAGACGAGGCGCACAAGTTGCACCTACATTTTTGTGCGGAATGCGCCATTCGCCGGCTGCGAGAAGCACGGCGACAGAGAATTGGAACAATCCAATTCGCGGCAGCGAAAGGTTCAACCCAAAGTGACACATTGTTTTGCTACAAAGTGGATAAGTTTCCTTAATCCCGGGTTTGGCAAGAATGACAGCCGTCTCAAAGGAAAGCTCACTGGAGCACAGCTAATGAAATCACGTGGCATTCCCTTCGTGATTGCATTATAAAAATAAAAAATAAAAATGTAAACATTTGTTGCTCTTTTCCCCAATTAATCTTGAACTTTTTTTAGTAGTGCTGAATGAATTATATTTTCCTTCTGTCGGATGTGTAGTTCGCAAATGACTACCAAATTGATATCTCTTCGCAGAGTTGTTTCGCGAAGTACTAAACTCTTTTTCGAATTGTTCCTTTCGACATGTGTGTATGTTCGTAATAGAGTCCTGCACGAGTATGCATTTTTGCTATTCGAAAACATTCAAATGCTTTTGAATAGAATACTTCACTTCATCTCTGCGGACCAGTCCGAATGAATACGAGTACAGCTCTCTTCGAGTACGAGTAAGCTCCGAACATAATGAGTAGTCGTACACAATTTATTCATATTCGCTCAAAGCGGGAAAATGAGGACAAAAGCATTCGAATAATAGTACACACTGCTTCGAATATATTCGAATATACTTGTTTTATTATTCCTAAGATTATTTAAAAATATTTATGTTATATATAAATATTTATTCATTTGTTTTGTTAATTTCTTCAATAATTTCAATTTTGCGTATTAACTAATAAGCCATTTCAACAGCACCACAAGTATACACATGGAAAAGTGACATACTGCGCATAAAAATATTCGATGAAACTGTTGATCTTCGAATACTCCGCAAAGTTCTCGATTACCGAATACGAGCACTGCAGTGTTTGCTATTCACCGAATATGAATAGAAACGAGAAGCGACGCTCGCTGGTTCTCATTTCTATTCGTTTCGTTGTACACATTCTTCGAATACCAAGTACCCGTACAGTATGTACAGTAGTGTAGCCGCCAAAATGAATATATTCATGCAGGACTTTAGTTCGTAATTCCAGCTTACGTGTAGGTTTTTTGTAACATCAGGGGCGGTACACGTATTGACTGTCGAACATTATAATTAATAAAAAACCGACAACATTGATTAGTTTGGCTGCGATCAGTTCGCTAATGAAATCATTTGTCGTAAAACGATTTAAATCATCTTTAAATAATCGCGTGACCAGCCTCGGAGGGAGGACAGCGCAGACCAGCGCCGCTTTTCTAAGGAACTGTGCGCGTTGTTGATCGCGTTTAATCAATGAGTCGCTGCAGAACGACCAGATGAAGAAAAAAGTGCCAAACGAAATTGCGATCACGCACTGCAAAGCCAAACAAATTGAAACTAAATACTTTGGCTACAGGTTGCGGCGCAGTCACCGGCTGCAGGTATGATACAAATAATAGATACCAGCCAAGCGGCAGGCTGGCTGGACGGCCAACTGCAGCAGCAGCAGCGAAGCTCACACGAAAGGAAGTGGCAGCGCAGATTGTGTGTTGTAGATGCGGCCCACTTGCGTTCCGATCGACGGTGCTGTGGCCCATTTAGCATGAAATTGTTGCAATCACTGCAAAAATTGCTCTGGCCACAGCAGCCGTGGCCCGGGCGGCTAGTTTTAATTGCTCCACTGCACTGCACCAACGCCGACGCTTCGCGACGAGCGGCCAGAGGGCCGCGTACAAGAGTGACCAAAGCGAAGCGATCGACTGGAATGGCATGCTTGGAATTCTCGCGTTTGTCCAAGTGACAGCGCTGCAGCATCCAACAACAACTACAGCCAATGCCAGATGTGTTCGCGTTGCAACAACGACAAAAAATACCAAAAACAAAGAACTGAAAATGATCGCATGAAAAAATCAACTCCATTGCAACACTAACACAACAACAGCCATGGCAGCAGCGACAATAATCGCAGCAACAAACATCGCCACCAACCACCGACCGCAACAAAAACAAACAACGAGGCAAAACACACATAGCGCAGTTGTCGCTGTGATTCGCTGCCGATTCGCGGGCCGCTGTTGCTGCCGCTTGGCTGTTGGGAGCGCACTGCTGCGGAAATCAGTTTTCGAGAATGTAAAGGAAAGGAAAGGAAATGCCTTAAATCAATTAGTTGAGCACTAATTGCCCCAATACCTTGTGGCATATTTTGAAGTGCGCGGTACAAGCACGTCGTCGGCGCGATATGCTGCTGCATCGCAGCGCGAAATCTGCAAGCGCTCACACACACACACACACATACACTTGTGTTGGGACGCATTCTTTGTGCTGCAGGCTTTTTGTTGCTGGCACTTATTGTGGGGCGATTGCTACCGCCACAATGCAACGTTATCGTTCTCACAATCTCAGCGGAGCTCTCATCGACGACAAGTGCCACTCCAGCGAAAGAATTTGCGTTACATTTGAGCGAATTCAAGGCGAAAAATCGCACCCGAATAGTCAAATCGTGAAATGAAATATTACAAGTTAGATCGTACAATTAATTTCCATTAAATATACAAACTCAAAGTTACATATTGCACTATGAAGTGAGTGCAATATTTCCTATGATTTCTTTATTTTGATTGCTTGATTGAATCGCTTACGCATGCGATATGATTTAATGTTTGCAGTGCAAGTAATTAAGTTTCATATCACCAACCAGCACTTCAATGCTTTCCAGGTCCAAGTCACTTTGGCTGCAATTTGTTAATTGTGCTCCCTGTTCGATTATCCATCAAACACCACACCACACCACACTACAGCCGATTCAACGCCTTGCTTCAGTCTTCTATTAATTTCACTTTATCAGATCGCAATGCACTCGGTGCCCTCAGACACTGTTGTACTCGCGCAAGCGACAAGCAGACAGCACAACGCACGTTGGCGCTGTTGAATGCGCGAACAAAGGACTGCGTTGATGATGACCGTTGGGGGTACAAAAGCCTTGCACCGGAAAAAAACTACACACACTCGCTGCCAGGTGGCATGAGTTGAGTGCGTTCGGAATTCGGCGAGCGAGCGAGCTGCGTGCACACAAACGATGGGAACATTTTTGCGTGAATTTCGGAGTTGTGGCCTTTTCGAGAAACTTCAGTCTGGCTCGGTGTGCTTGGCGCAGGAGCTCTAAATGCTCAAAATGCGCAAAAGCGGACGAGTAGAAACGGACTAATTAGCTTTGAAGCGCACACAAAGCGCACCGAAACGTTTCCGCCGATTACGCATACGCCAAAATCTTCTCACATTTATACAAACGAACGCCGTTCATACGTATGGCCGACGGGCAATCTGTCGAAAGTAAATCAAATCAAACCAAACCAAAACAGAACCGAAACGCCAAGCAGCAAAAAGCCAAATTAAAACAAAACACTTGCACTGCGTGTAACTGACCTCGTTGTAACTCAATTACACTGCGGCCACCCAAGTTGGTCAATTCCCATCGACAACGCCAGCCCGACGAACGCGAACGCGAACCGCGGCCGGGCCGTGCTTTGCGCGCATGCGCAGCCTACGACGGCCTCGGTCCTATCACCAAAAATGGTAAAACGCCATGTTTACAACGCGGCTCAAACACTTTTTGCGTGTCGTTAATTACATGCGGAATGCGCGTACGAGTGCGTCGTTGTGTCGGCGTATCGGTGTGCTGTCTCAAGGGCCACACAGCCATTTCGATCAAGTGTTGCATTCAATAGTAACAGTAAATGTGTCGACGGGAATGATGATTGATTGGTTTTGTCGCTCAGGCGGTGTACATCGGCATGTCAGAGTGTTTGTACTCATATTTGCCGTGGTCGACTGTGGTGCCTCAACGTTTGTTGCAGCTTTCAGCGAATATATGCGATACACCTTAATCCAGAGACCATTAAACGAGTGGCACTAGTTGGTGTTTAGAATGACATATAAACAATTATTGAGAATCAAAAAAGACTACTCTACTAAACTGTCATTGTAACTGGAAATGATGTGAAATATTTCCGTAGCTGATGAAAGGCCGGCCCCGCTATTCCAGCAGGTAGCGCGCTGGCTTCTCATTCCAAGGCCCTAGGTTCGATTTCTAGCTTGGGCTGGTGAAACCGCCGTTCTGATTTGGCGGTAAACTGTAGGTCCCCTCTCCCCTTTTGGAAAACACAGTGTTGCATACTCATTTGAAAAACAGGTAAAGTATGAGATCCCACTCTCCTCTCCTCCCCTATCCACCATAGTCATTGTACCATGGTCCTAAATGAACTAAGTGATATGGAACTTGTATCTTATCACATCACATCTGATGAGCATTGAGTTTCCCTTTAATTGTTTATTTAGCTGGCGCTACAACCGTTTATCGGTCTTGGCCGAATCCAAAAGAGCGCGCCAGCCGGTTCTGTCCTGTGGTTACTGGCGCCAGTTGGAGATTCGGACGGCCGACATGCTCTGCGACACTTGGTCTTCCGAACGTAGATGAGGACGCCCTCTACCGCGGTGTCCTCTGAACGTACCGTCTTGTTGACTCGGCTTGCCCGAGCATCTTCATCTTACCTTTAATTGTTGTTCACCAAAATTTAAACGAAAGAATGTTCGTGGACAAATCGATTGTCCTGATCGCGCTGAGAGAAGTTTTTGCAAAACAAGGGATTGTTCGGTAGTATCGGGTCTCGTTAAAGAGAATATCACTGAGTCACTCTCTGTTGAGTCCGCGCGGGCACTGCAGAGTGAAAGGGAATTAACTCGCGTGTAAGATTGTTGCCTGTTATCACACAAACGAGTTTCCCCTCATCCCAATGCATCCCTGGTCATGGATGATGTGAGTATTGCGGATTCGGCAGCTCTTGATGTTCTGGGCATGTCCATTAAAAACGATCTTCGTTGGAACGATCATATTTTTGGCGTGTCGAAAGAAGCAGCCAATATTTCACCCCGTCCGATCTCCGCATTATTTATTCCACCTATATCCGACCCAAAATGGAGTTTAACTCGCATCTATGGGCAGGGGCTTCAAAAACCCATTTGGAGCTACTCGATCGGGTGCAAAACCTTGCGATTAAACTTATAGGGGACAGTAGGGCATCCAGCTCTATTGACTCCTTGGAGTATCGTCGAAACGTGGCATGTGTGGTTTTATTTTACCGGTACTTTTTCGGTAATTGCTCAGTGGAGATGAGCAGCTTGCTGCCATCACTCCGAGTATTCCCCCGGGCAACCCGCTTGAACACTGTGCGCCCATGCATTCCTCGTCGAAATGTCGAAATGACGATGTTCCAGCGCACTACGCACTACAGAGAAAGTTCGTTCCTGGCCCGAACAGCGCGATTGTGCAATGGTCTCCCTGCAGATGTTTTCCCCAGCACTTATGATCTTGATGGATTCCAGGCAAGAGTCCATAAATTCTTCACCTAACATCGTTTCACCCAACCTATATATCCTTCCTGAACCAGCGCAATGCCTCGCATTGATAGGGGTTTTCCCTGCGCGTTGGTTCATATTAAAAAAAAAACAAAAAACAGATTACAACAGAGGTACAGAAACCACGTGAATCCTCCCATCTGTCTGCCCTGTATTGGACAATTCATAAAATATACAAGAATTCCCCTCCCGACATAGAAGAACCGGCGGCGGCACTGCCGAACCTTGTAGCCGGTGCTATCCAACAAGAAATTAATGTATGTAAGGGAGAGGGCTGGGTTGTGAACCGGGTTTTATTTTTTGGCTCTAACTTTTCTCAGAATAAAGATATCGAAAAATCGAAGATACCGTTGGAAAGGTAAATATAAAACGCAACTTTTTTATAAAGACGGATTACTGTTTTGATTGATATTTAACTCTATTCTACTATTTTTGAATAGTTTTTTTATCAAGCAGCTCTTTGGGGTCAACATCAGGCATTTTTAATAAGGTGCATGCTCATGAAATGGCACCTTTCGTCCCGTGAATTCTGCAGGATCTTTGAAGATAAAGATTCTATAGAGCCTATAAAAAGTATCTTATGCCCCTGTGCGGCTCTCAAAGAGTGCAGACTTTACATTCTGGGGGAACATTAACTCTTCTAGTCTTACATAGCAACAAAGGTGGAATTATCGGGTCAACTGGAAGTCCGATTTTCTGAACTGTTTTTCGGATTGTGCGTGATGAAAGGTGGCATAGCCCTTCACAAATAAGAAAGAACTCGTGGCGAGCTAATAAGGCCACCGTGAAGTTGTGGATGCTGCTAAAAACCGTTACCAATCCCCCTGAATCATTGAATAATTCAATTTGGTGTTAAAAGTAGCGTTCCACTTTCTGGAGTAAATAGTTACTTTGTCGCAACACTTGAGCTGATATCTCAGCTGACTAAAGCTCCGTGCTGAAAAGTTTTCTTTTTCTTTGAATAATGATTATTCCGATCTGATAAGTCTTTAATGCAGCTGCCAATAACCTTAAATACTTTGCGTCTGACTGACCATATTCGTGCCAAATAACTGACAGCAACATTGTGTTCGTATGCATTGAACATTGTATGGGAAAACACACACAATGGCTGGCTTTCAATTTAATGTGCTGATTCTCATTTAATTACCGTTTCCGCAGCAACAACGCCGCGAATGCCACTCGGCTCATTTCGTTGGCCACGTCCGCACTAGACAAAATTGTCTATGGTGTGATGACAAAAGCATTCAAAGTCTTGTAATTCCTGCATGCACGTGCACTGAATTCCAAATGCACACTGCCGGCGCACTCCGGCCGCGGCTCGCATCTTTTACCTTCAATTCCCAATTTTAACAAAACGTGTGGCGTCTGCAATTATAGCATTATTTGAGCAACATGACTCGCTGGGCCGAGCGACAAAAACCAATAACACTCTAACTGTGGCCGCCGGCCCAGCGTCGGCAACACACGGCCCCAACAACACGCAGCATCAATGGCAGCGCCAGCAACGCAACGCAACGGCGGCAGCAACATCGACAACATCAACTGCAGCAGCACCGCGAAACATGACGAACAACAACTGTCATTGTCACGTCATACGTTAGTCGGTGCAGTCTGCGTGCGGCATGCGGCGTGCGGATACCCACCAGTTGCGTTGGGCAACGACGCCGACGGCGTGCGCATAGCATCCACCGGTTGGTATGTGTTGCAATTTCGAAGCAGAACGCATATGAAATGACGTCTGGGGTGCTGGCGCACTGTGCACTGCCCCGCCGCTGCGCAGCCGCTCGGCCGCACAACCTGTTAACGGCAGCAATTCATTACGTTTGCCATTTTCAGCAGCGCCGCACACACTTGACCGCCATCGGGACCGGGAAGAAATTTCGTATCGGCTGCGCGTGCGCACTATTTCCCGAATATGGAGCGAGACATGATGTACACGCACGGCACCGACGGCGGCGACCACTCGAGTCGCGCGTAATCTTAATCCGCTTGTTAGGTTTATTGATTATATGCTGCAGCGGCGACAATGGCTGCTCGGCGGCGACCCGGGAGCCCAGCCGTGTTGCAGCGCTCTTTGGAGACAGCAATTGTCGCCTTCATGTTCCATATAAATGCATGTTCGTACCTATGAACACACATCGACACACGCACGCACGCACAGACATTTGATGCATGCATCGACTACTACTCAGCAGGGCAAGTGGGCATCACGAGAACGGAAGATTCGCCAAGGTAAAATAGATTGCTTGAACAAGCTTCGAATTCCACCTTCATTTGAACGGAATCCAAGTGGAGTTCTTCCAGTTGAGCAACCCACATACTTAGTTGAGTGAGCAGAGTACTTGCTACACAAGAAAATAGACATTTGCCTAAATAATAATAATAGAGATATACTTACTTCCTCGCGAAGATCTCTTGGCATAATCATTGACATACCAAAGCTCAACTGTGTATATTTGGATCCAGTGCAGCGTCGTTCTATGTTGTGTCCATTGGATTACATCTCGTCGGAAATACCACATGTTCCACTCGCTCTCTCGAAAACAACTTTGGGCATGCGGCTCCGTTGCCCGTTCGAACCCTTTCGCGTAATGGATCAAGTCATTTGAGCCTCTTTCAACGCATTCCACCATTAATTTTACATCATCACGAACATAAGTGACTGTCATGTACTACTGTCAGCTCATTTTTGTATACGCAACAGCTGACAGGACAACGACAAAACGCTACTCATTGTCAGCCGAACAAAAGCTGAACGCAAAGCGGACCGTGTAAAAGGGCGAACCCATGCCGTCATGCCGGGGCATGGACTTGATGGGCAGTAAAAAATGTTGCTGCTCGCCCGTCGCACACTCGAACAATTGCAATGGATAAAATTAATTTGGCTCAAAGTCCTTAAAGACCTCCGGCTCTGGGGCGACATCACACCGCCGAGCGTTGCTCGTCATTCATTATTATATTTGACAATTGGAGTCGTTGGAATTGTGGTCGTGGCTGTGGTTGCGGTCGGTGGCGGCAGGCCGTGGCCGCTGCCGCGCGGACGACAAAGACAGCCGGCCGTTGCTGATGGGTGCACAGCAAGCACCAGCAAACTTGTGCGCGATCAACTGCGATGCCAAAGCGATTTCCTAGGCCACGTTGATGTTCATAGCGTGCAGTGGCCGAACATGCGGAGTATGCGCCAAGCGGGCAGCACTCTACGACGGCCACAGCCGCTGTGTCAGCGGCAGCAACAGCAGTAGCCGATATGCAGAGTGGCTGGCTGGTCGCCGAAGGACAGCACAACAATGAATTCCCCAGTCCGGCTGCCAGCGACTACTGCACAAACTGCGGCTCGACTGTGTGCGCCGCGCTGGTAATGAAGCAGCGTTCCAGCGTTGCCGTGCTGGTCGTCGTCGTCGCCGTCTGCGCGATCAGTGATCATTGATCGCCAGCGACCAAACTGTCAGCGACAGCTTACGTTGATTGTCGTCTGCCCGTTTCGTCTGCGCCGCCGCCTCCTCCTCCTGCTTCTCCATTCTAAGCTTCTTCGTTCTGTGCGAACTGGACATTCACATCGTCGATCCTGATCGCCGATCGTCGATCGCCGCTGAGCACACCGAATCCTCACCATAAACAAATAAACGGCCGACAAGCAGCACAAATGTCAGTGAAGGGAGCTACAGTAGCCAGCGCAAAACAAAGCCAAACGTACGGGAGGAAAAAATGTCGTCTAGATCTGTCGCTGTCAACATTGTTGCATGTTGAAATCTGTAGCAATCGCTGACAGGGTGAATTGTGAATTGTCCGCTGGATATGTTCAAAAGTCGCGCCAACTGTCAGTGTAAACAAAAAATGCGATCGCGCTGTGAGAAGCAAATGAGTCACGTCGAAGGCAAAGTGCGATCTGGCGGCATTTGGTGCAATTATTGCTACTGCCGTCGCACCGGCAATTGTTGTCAATTTAATGGCGGAAAATTACTTGCGATTTTCGTGTTCCCGCTGAAATGCGCAGCAGTTTGCCATCGCGCAATGCCTCTGCAAAATGCAATTAATTAGTTAAAATGAGGCGAGTTGAGTGGCGTGTCGATACGCGCAATTCAACCCAGTAATGATGACAAACAATCGGCTGCACACGGCCACAATCACAATCACAATCACAGCGACGACTATTCACCGCTATGCGGATCTGTTGTCGGCGCGCTGCCAACTAAATTTCTCACAATTCCCACTGACCATAGTTGCTGCTTTTATGGCTCTGGTGATGATCGATGTCATTGTTGCCAACAGTAGTGGTTGTCAATTTCGAATGCGAGCTTACACAGTCGTCTAATAGTTTGGTGTTTTCATTAAGAACAAATTGCCCTAAACTAAGGTTCAAGTGAGTACTGAAATATGCTCTGATATTACAATTTTTTTAAGCATAAGGACTGGTATATCGAAATAATTAAACGTGCTTAACTGTGACTTGAATCACAGAGCAACTGTCAAAAACACTAAAAATCAAAATCCAAACAGCGATAAAATCACCTCACACAACTCTGTTATTTAACCGCAAGTTGTAAAAATTTAAATCACGATACATCCGTGTTTTAAAATTAGATTTTAATCGCTTTCTTGCAGACTTACTCGATATTCATTGACTCGTCGTTGCAGTATTTTTGTGAAGCTACCCGAAAGACTTTGTTTATAAGAGCAATCATCACACTTTTTTACATTCAAAGTATAACAATTGTAAGTTCATAGTCGAAGTACCAAAATGAGTCAAACAGTTTTTAAGAAATACTGCAAAGGATCGAGTAATTCAAAGGGTTATTTAAATGATCTTCGATTCTATAAATAATGTCAAGTTTAGGACACCATGCTGATGATACTGTTACGAAAATGACTTTTCTAAGTTCGTATCTGGATTGTGCTTGAAAATAAAACTACTTCAATTAGTCAACGCAAAACGCATTCCAGAACCAGTAATCACTTTATTTAAAAATTTACACCTTGGTTATCTTTACACTACTACTATTGCCTGTTTCCCCTTTGCTTGCTCAAATCAGACTCGACCCTCTGCGCTGCATACTGCTGCTTTTATACTGGTTTTCTTATCGCGCCGATGTTTCTTGCACATTCCAGTTGAACTTTCTACCTCGATCGTTCTAGCACAGCCCATTTCCGCCGCGAACCATCCTTGCCATATCAGAAATATAGCAAGCTTTCCGTACTCTAAAGTGCATGCCTAAAAGTATGCTCGTAAAAGCATTCATGCATAGCACAGGACAGAGTGCCTCATCGTTACAATACATTTCCAATAAAATTTGGAGTTCCAAATGTGATTTGAACCTTATTTCCGAAACAATTCAATCGTGAACTAAACTACTAAAGAACTCTTTCCGTTCCTCAGGGGCTAAGTGTTGCATTGATGTAGAAGAAGAAAAAGAAAAATAAAAAAAAAATATAGAGAGAAATAGAAAAAAAAAAACCGTACCTTTATAAGAAAACAGTTAGCTTTCGCATTGCTTTGTTCATAAGGAGGAGCATTCCCCCTAGGATTCGGTTCGATAATCGGGAGATATGGCAGGACAATAGTAATGTACAAAAGTAATTGGTCCTCACAGAGCAATGAACGAAAAAGTATCTGAATAAAAAGGGAATCACGCAACTATGTTCCAACTGGGCTCCAGGAGTGAGTAAATATAAGTAAATCTCCAAGGGCTTAAAACGCAAAATTTTAATTATGATTAAAGAGTTTCAATGCTTTTTGAAGCTCGTATCCACCAATACTTATCGATCTATCGCAGTCCAAGGCCAATACCAGGTTTCATCTTTCAATTACAACAAACATTTAGAGGCATCAACTTCGATCAGGTTTATTTCGTCTTTGCCCACACCCAAATAAGTAAAACAATTTGATTAACTTCTCATATAAATTTCTCATAAGTTTTATTGGTTTTCATGGAGCTAAATTAATTTTCTTCTTTTACTATTTTCCATTCGCTTTACTCGAAATACTATACACACAATGCAAATATTTATTGAGCAAATTTTATAAATTAAATGTGTTTATAATTAATAATACAAAATATTGTTAGGCCGGAAACAACGCACACAAATTTCTGGCAAATGAAACAAAAGCGAAAACGAAACCAAAGGCAACACTCCAGTGCGTCTGCGCGGTGCGCGTTGTTTCCGCGGCTGCCACGGCGACGGTTACACACTTCAACAATTCTTTATAAATAATTACGTATTAAATAATTATGTTTAGCATTACGAAAGATATTTACAAAGCCTACACATCTAAGTAGATCTAAGCATAATTGAACAGCGTTCTGCGGCGCTCGCTTGGCCAGCGGCTTGGACTCGCTCCAAGCCGGGCAAGCGACGCGCGTCTGGTGAGCGCCGCGCACAGTGTGCGCTCACGGCGAAAGAAAATTCTCGTTTACCTCATTTCCAGGACGTACACAGTTTCCTTTGCGGGGGGAGGGCTTAAAGTCTGTTCATGCTACCAGTGTACTTGTCAACAGTTCAGTCTTTGATTGATTCGTTTGCGGTGCGCCACGGCGGCGACAGCAAGAACGATGCGAAATTCCCGTTCCGAGGTTTTACAATTAAAAATGTGGCATTTACAAATTAGATTTTAAGCGTCACTTACGAAACTAATAAACTGGGCAATTTTCGCGTATTTTGTATTTTCCTACGTCAGCTTACGACTGGCTACAATAAATTTTAATACTGCTAGAAGAGCGTTCTGAAATGCGCGCGGGGACGGGTGTGGGGTGTTGGCGTGGTGGGCTGATGGGCAGTGCAGTGCGGCCTAATGTCTGCCAGGTGAACTTACAATGAGTGAGCGCGAGAGAAGAAATAGTGCGACAAAAGTGCCGTTTTGTAGAGCACAAAATAAAGACAAATGCATTGGTTCAGTGGTGGGGTGTGCGATGAGGGCAGCGATGCGTTAATTAAGTAGCAGATTTGAGTGCAGCTTTTCCTTTTAGAAAATGGGACGGTCTCAGGTGCAAGTTAAGTGCAAAAAAAACAGAAGTAGCGAAACGAGCGCCGAGTCGCTGGCAGCGCTCTCGAATCGGAGCTGCACCGTCAAGTGAAGATTACAATGTAAGAAATCAGAGGAACAAAGAGCTCGTTCATGCCGCTGCTCGGCGGCCCATCACTCACACATACGCCGGCGCGCACGCAGCAATTGACAGCTGACATTGTGCAATGTCATCGCATATGACAGCTGAGCAGTTGAGCAGAATTGATGCCAATACGCCACCTTGAAAATGCGCACAACAACAAATCAAGCGGTGACAGCACCTCCGCTGCGCGCGCAGCCCGCTGGCTGCCGTTGCAGCTGCAGTGAACAGTGGACCGTGGACCGTGCAGCGATGCAGGCGATGCTGGTGACCGACGCTGACGTTAGTGGGAGGCTCGTAATGGCGATGGCTAAGTTGGGGTGCGGCGGTGGCGGTGGCGGTGATGGTGGCGACAATGGGCGCCTGTGTGGACGCGATTCGCTTTCTTCCTTTTCTTTACTTATAGTTATTGTACATGAACATAACAACGTTTGCGACGCGCGCAAGGGGGCGGCGGGGAATTCCTGCTGCTTACAGACACGTGTGTATCGTCTTCTTCGTTCGACACAGTTTACACTTGACTTCACAGCACCAGTGGAATGTGCACGCACAGCGCTCGACGACAACGACCTCTTGCGTGCGATAGCCACGACCGCAGCACATCAGATCGCAGCCGTCAACACCGATTGATGTGTCGTTGCACTGACGGCCGTGCGTACCCTGTATGCCCAGGCGCAGGTTCTTCTCGCAGAAACTGGGCGACGGCTCCAAGTAGACAATGTCTTTGGGGCCGGGCGGCTTGTGCTCGGGATTGTGCGGTTTTAGCTGGAAGTGATATCTGCAGAAATCGGAAGAGACAAGAAGAAGGAAAGAAATGCATTAAAAATACTATATAGACTACTTAGTATTAGCTAAGTCAAGCCACTGTCAGTAAATTGTGACTCACCTATTATTCTTTCGGCCCTGTCGTCCACGCCCACGCGCCGAGTTTCGCGACAGGCTGTTCGGGCTGTTGAGGGTGTTTGGCGGCGGCATGTTCGGATGATGTTTGCCTATATGATCGGACATGTGATCGTTTAGCATTCGTTCGGCATCGAAAGCATTCGGGCTGGCAGCGTTGGGACTCAGTATCACGCTGGACGCACTCGCCGCGTTCGGGCCCACAACATTGCCAGACGCCACGTTACCGTTTTGACGCAAACTGTTGCTCACCATCACACGCGAGGCGCCGTCGAAGCGATCCTTCAGATTGTCGCCAATGACACGAAAACTTGCCAAACGCATCCAGCACGTCTTTACGGTGCACGAGCCGGACATGCCGTGGCACTTGCACTCCTGTCGCATCTCCGACTGTACGTGCTGCAAAACAAAGCAACAACAACACCAAAAATTAGTACTGCATTTTGTTAGATCTACAATAGATTTATTGTTCAATAGGTTTGTAAAATATTGAAATCTGTGCGCATGGAAATGAATATCTCAATTTGTTGTCCATACGTTATTAGTGCCCAGCTGCGCGATGCAGTCTTCTCTCTACTGCTCGGAGTGCCCCTTTGTCCGGAGTGACAGGTAGGGGCGCCCTTCTGTGCGATAATACGTTTTCCACTTAATTATTTCAAGTGAATGGCTGCGAACAACACACAGCCAACACGCACGTAGGTAAGACAGACGAAACTCTTTTTACGCCTTTTTGAAGCTTTTTGCCCAACCAGTGGTGGGCACTGCGCAAACAGACGCAGCTCCAGGAATTTAAAAACTTTAAGGCAAAAGTGGTCATAGATGATATGTCTGTTGTTCCTATGTTTTGGTCAACTTCCAAACTATTCCGGCCACGTAGCAGGAAATAACTTTCTTTTTGAGGAAAATTATTTTTCTTAGAAAATTCTATATTTTGTGTTAAACGATTGCATTAGTATTTCTAAACATCAAGTTTACAATCAATGTGAACTTGCAATGGGAGCTTTTTCATAGGCAATTTTACTCTCAGAGGTTTGTCATTTCCTGCTGAGAGGACAACCGCCGAAAGAAAAATTGTTTTCTCTTTATTTTCGGTGTTTGCAGCAACGGAGTCTTGAACCTGGGTTCGAGCGTCGCATTGACTCGCAGCCCAATGCACTAGCCAACTGAGCTACGGCGGCTTTCATGTAAACAACCCTTTTTATTTCTACTTTCCAAAAGCAATCAAAGTTAAAGGTTACGAGATTTGAATCAAATCTATTAACAATTTAATTAACATTCATGATCTATCAATGAGTTGCAGAGATATGATAATGAGTTTGATTATGGGTAAAGCATTGGCAGACTTGAGTAAGGAATGCACGACGTGCTGTTTGCCCACCACTGTTTTAGAATTTGGCACGAATGAGCGGAGCTGTAATGCGGCAATGCACGCGCAGTGGGAACGGCAATCGGGCAGGCGGCGGCAAGCAGTTTGCAATAACTAAATACAGGGGGGGGAAATCATGTTGAAACTGAACGCGGCGTTATTAAAAACCAATAAATGAACGAAAATTGGAAAAAATGCAATTTCAAAGTACGATCAAGACGCGATCAATAATCAAGTTGCAGCCACAGCAGCCAAAGTACGCGTGTATTGGGCCCTCATACGCCGGCGACGTGGAGCGCTGCACGGCCGACCAGGGCTGCATATGTGCGTGTACACTGCGTTTTGTCGATTGCTGTAGTTGTTGCTGTTGATGTTGCTATTGCTGTTGCTGCTGCTGTTGCCGGAGCTGATATTGCTGTTGTCGATGTTGTAAAAAGTAAGAAATCAGCACAGCATGAGGTCAATTTTTATGCTGTTGTTGATATTATTACAGCGACAATAGCAACAACAACAACAACTAAGAGCAACAGCAGCACACGAGGAGGTCGTTCACGTAACGTGATCAATGCAGCTTTAAAAACTGTGGCAACCACGTTTGTGCGCGTTAGCGGGCGGCCGGCTGGACACACTGGACGGACGGACGGACAATTGACTGCAACTCAATTTTTAGTGCATTTCTGCACTCGCAGCAAAAATTGTACAATTGTAATTTATTTCTAAAAATGTGACGCTGGCATAGGGGGCAGCGTGTAGTGTGTGTGTGTGTGTGTTTGTGTTTGTGTTTGTGTGTGTTGGTACGCAGCAAAAGTATATTAATTGCACCAACGATTAGCGCTCGTAGAAAAATAAACAAAAGAGCAACACGCATCGGAGAAGCAAATCGAACCGAAGATACGAGTTGCAGGAGGAGCGGTAATCACATTCGCTCGGCCATAAAAATTGTAAGTTTGTGTTACGCGCTCGAGCATAACTTACTTAATCAGTGCAATATATCGACGCTGCCGCTGCTGGCGAGTTGTGGGCCGACAGGAGGAAACCTAGTAGCGCTGCCAATAAACGCTGATTTCATGTTTTATGCACAATTAAAACAGTTTGCCGCGGTTCGATTTCCCGCGAGTTGAAACAATTTTCGTAGACAAATTTCGGAGCGCTCGACTGGACGCTAATCTGCTGTCGCTAATGTTCCCGGCCATTAGCACACAAATTCGTTGGTCGGCCGCCACCACCACCGACTCGACCACTGCACCACACTTTTACGACCGCGGACGGCTGCTATTAACAGAGCTGTCAACATTTTAATGTATGAGCCTCATGCCGTGAAACTAGTTTGTGTGCGGTAGAGAAACGTCTTGGCAGCGTCGCTGCCACCCGGAGGGCGGTGCGGCGGGCGTGCGCAGCTGAAAAAGTGCCACAGTTTGCGCTTTGCAAGAATGCAGCTTCCAGTTCCAGCCATTTTATTTTGCAGTGCCAACAACAAATCAGCAGATAAACTTTCATGTTAGGGCTGTGCTGCAAGCGTTCGTCTGTCCGTCCATGTGTATGGCTGTGCTTGTGTGCCTATGATACGGCGGTAGCAATCGCCGTAATATTACTAGTAAATTGTAAATATTAGCAGCAAAAAGCTGCAGCGCACAGCATGTGGTCCGGTGTGGGGAGACGATGGGCGGCAGAGCAGGAGCAGCACTGCTGCAATTAATGAGGATCACACACAATGCCATTAAAATGTAGCATTTGCAGCCATTGCCACCAGCAACAACGCCATCGCAGCACCGACAACCAACACCCGCCCGGCAGTGCGCGCCGCGGTCGCCGTAAATGCTGATAAAGCGCTTCACTGCCGCTGCAATGCGGCGAAATTAAGCTGTTTGATGAACGTGCAATAAAAATTTTTACAAGCTGATTTTTTCTGGCCGTGTTAACTTTTTGCGCTCTCAACTTGCATCGTAAATTGTGCATGGGAAACGAGGTTTTTTGTTATTGTTTTGGCTGATTTCGCATGAAAAGTGCTCGAAACGAGAGTAAAAGCAAATCGGCTATGAACTTATTGCCACGTCAGCCGGGAAATGACACACTTGTCGCGCTTCAGAACAGGTCGAAAATATTTGTTTGCTGAAAATTCCGCACGAAATTACACGGTACGGCCGGTATACACTAAAAAAAGGTGTATAAAGCGAAAAGGTGCTTCTTACAAAAAATGCGGACGGTTGGACAGTTAAGCTGTTCCGAGGGGAACTCACTTAGCTCACTTATAGAAAGCCATTGTGATGCCATAATTAATCCGACTCATTTAACTTTTACCCACACAATTAGTTTGAGCTTTTAACGAATTTAAATGGACTGTAAAGGTTCAATGGTTTGGTCTCTTAGTCTATACTGTTCAATAGCAAAATAATCATAATTTCGTGCACTATTTTCTACACTATTTGAGTGGTGGAATTACCCTACTATACATCCCTACCTTCAGTTCACTCCCAAAATGTCTCCGTAAAAATATCACTAAAGATCAAAAACTACCTCAGTTATTGAATTTTGTTCATCATTGTTCAACCAAATTTTCTGTAGAATTTTTTTTTCTGAATCTCTAAAAATTAGTTTGGTTTAACGTTACTTTAGTAGAAAAATTATTTTTGAAAAGATGTGTTGAGATTTATTTTAATTCTATTTTTTCAAATTTATTTTTATTTTCTTTTTTTCAACTACAGTGATTGTCAACTAAAGCTGATATTGTCCCTGTGGCCGATGTTTTGTGAAGTCTTAATAAAGCTTAATAAATATTCAACAAATTTTTGGACCATGGGGACAGCTGTTAGCAAGTGTTAGCAGTTTGATTAACTTTTTTTTCCACTATTTCCTGTTATATACATAATTTCTAGTGTTCTGACCTATTTTGAAAACCATCTTCAAATTAGTGAATGATATCGTCGCAGCATATAATCAAAAACACCACAAAACCCAAAGCATAATCAGTGAATTAGTGCAAAAAAGACAAAACTAAAACAAAAAATTGGCAATAAAATCAAAAACTTACCGCTCTGCCCGCTTCGTTATTATGCAAATTCATTTTCTCTCTTAAATTGCGTCCGCGTTCGCCGGTGTCCACGAAGTCACGTGAGAATTTGAAACCGAAGCCGATGTTGTCCGAGCAGCCGCCCCACTCCCAGTCGCGCACACCCGCCACACTGCCCGCCTGGTGGTTGGCTTGCGGCGAGCGTGATTGATGACTGTAATCACAGGTGCACGATTCGATGGAGCCCTCACTGCAGGCGCGCGCTATCGAATGTGTGACAGCGGCACTGGTGATGGCATAAATGAAGCCGGTCTCACGGCAACCTGAAATCAAAAGAAGCCAATTAAAAAACGAGCAAACAAACGCGCAAACGCCGCGCAACGCGCACAACGCCTCTGACGCCACACCATCCATTCATCGGAGCGAATGGCGATTCGAAGCGGCATTTGTGGTCGCAGTTGCTTGACATTTTGGCAAAAAATGAAATGTGAAACACATCGGCGGCACTTCGTTTCCGTAAATGTGTGCGCGGTGCATCTACTCGAATGCAAAACGACACTTGTGACCGTTCGGCAGAATCACGCGGTGCGGTCAACGGCAGCCGCAACCTCCACGGCGCGGCCGCACACACCACAACCTCCATAACCTACGGCAACGTGCCCCAAGTAGCTGTCATGTTTCTGCTACAGCGCGCTCCTTCAGCCCGCTGATCGCGATAAGTGATCCTCCAAAATCGAAAATTCCAAAAATAAAAAGCCAAATCGAGTGCAATTGCCGCCGCGACCGATCTCGATCTTGTAAAACTATCTCGGCCCGTCCTCGTCCCCGCGCGACGCACAACAAATAAGAGACACTTTGACAAACAACCACGTTGGCGCGCTCGCGCAGAATTCAGCCACAAGTCATTCTTTTTCAGTAATCACAGCAAACCTGGCAGCAACAATAACAACAAAACCATCATATTTCATGCGAGAGTAATGGCACTTGTCTTTTAAAGTCTGGTCAATTATGACACTTCAAGTTATCACTGCCAAAGTGTGTAGCGCACACGGAATGCCCCGCGCGCTATGCAAACCACACAATCCGACGCTCCATTTAGCGCGGAGCTGCGCTGCGCTGCGCCTGCGCGCCGGTGGCATCAAGTGCCCCGGCACTTGGCTCATTTGCTGTCATTCGGCGGTAGGAAGAAATGCCACACACAACTGCGCGCACTGAGTCGGGGTGGAGGAGCGCTGCGGTGCTGCTGGTAGCATTGTCATTTCGGACAGTAACAACAATGAAAATTGAGTTTACATGTTGCAGACGATTTTTCAAGTGGTTGCGCTGTGAGAAACAGATAAACATATCGGGCGATATGTCAGAAGCGGAGACGCAGTTGGAGTTGGGTAGTCAACTGACCGGGGCGCGGTGAGCCGACCGCGGCAATGGAATTCTGCTTGAATTTGAAAAGACAATTAATTCTCAAGTGGTAGTCTACGTACTCTAATAGAACGGTGGCTTGCAATGGTTTTTAACAGAATTACGTTAGGTCGGTGATATCGTTTCGTTGTGTGTTGTTGTAGTTGCGCCGAGTCTAATACGCTTTGAAAATATGTTCTGAAGCACTAAACGGTCTGAAAGTGCACATCCCAAGATTGCCTAGTGGAGCTGTGTATGAGTTGGTAAACAAGGGCAGTCAACATAGCAAAAAAGGAACTGAACTAGAAACATTTTATATTCAAAATATCATTAAGATTAAACTATAACTGTAATTATTCTCATTCAATTTACTCAAACTGATGAACTATAAAAGACTCAGTCTTACTTGTACAAAAACTTATATACCTTAAATGACAATAGGAATTTTTTTTGCTTGGATTGCTGGAACGTCGAAATCGAGCAGGGGTGCCACCCCATAACTTTTTTGCACATAACTCGTTAGAAAATTAACGTATCGCCAATGTTAATATACCGTTGGAAAGAGGGTTTAAGGAACTATGATCCAAGGTAACACTTCATTTGAATTTTTCATAAATACGAATTTTACAGCCAATTTCCCAAAGTGTTCAAAATCGACACCCTAAAATTTTTTAATGTAAAGTGCCACCCCGTAAAAAAACCACTAAAAACGTAGAAATCTTAAGTAAAAATGCATGATTTAGAAACTTTACGAAAGATTTTGGAATTTAATTTGAATTGAATAGGAAATGGCCGAAAGCAAAATGGAAATTGAATGGTAACGAATAAAACGAATAATTGTATGGAAATTAATAAACAAAACTGAACTGAACTTTATTCCACATGATAGGATTAGAGAAAAGTTTAGTAAGAACACTTTAAATTCAATTTATTGATGGCCCCGAGCAACAAAAAGGCATTTTACCGATATAGGACCACAAAACAATAAAAGAAAGGGGGGTGGCACCTTGCAAAGAAAAAAAAGTTAGCACTTTACATTTTAACGCCATTTTGGAAATCACTGTATAATCGGATATCATTTCGGATTATGAAATACCATTAAAAATTAAGTCCAACACTGATATTTCCTTAGTTTTTTATAAGTTTTTGGTTACGTTTTCACGGCAAGAAAAACCTTCAGTTTTAATTTTTATGTTTTTTCTTAACCAAATTTGACACTTTCAATTTGCCCAGACCATGTTATTGCGTCTGTTCCCTCAAAACCCATTTTAAAATTAATGTTGACATATATACCTTAAATGATAATAGACATTTTTTTCTTGGATTGCTGGAACGTCCCCTAAATAAATAAAATTAACAAATTAATATTTGTTTTTGAATTCACGCCATATCAAAGAAATATTTGTGATAATGTGACCTTGAACTGTAAGTTCTACGGGACAATTGGCACATTCGATAAGTAAATGCCAGCCCACCACATTATTTTCATTGCAATCGTATTTGCCGCTCTGGCCCACTTCGAATAACTATTACGTTGTCTTTCATTGGGCGAGCAAATCCACTGAGTGAGTGAGTAAAGTAAGTGAGTGATTGAGTAAATCCAGAAATTGCGCCCCAAATGCAAACACCTCGAACTATCCCAATGACACTCACAAGACCCGTTGACAGATGAACCATCAATCAGCGAGGCAGACGTCATCTATCAACACCAACAACCAAAGAGGAACCAGCCAATTTGTCTGTGACTCGCCGGCGGAAGAAAGTCTGGAAATCAGGAAAACGCTGCCGCTATTAGCGTTCCGAGAAGCCGGTGGCTGTAGCTGCAAACAAACGAAAGTGAGCGTGAATCCAAAAATTCTCTGGTCGATTTGGCGTTTATCAGAGAGATTTCCAGTTAATTGCGCATTGTTTGTATTCAAATTCAAAGTTGTTTGCTTCCCAGCCAAAAGGCGCACACGACGCAACGAGCATTTACAATATTTGTAAGTGCCACACCACAGCGGCGTGTTGACTCTGCAGCGACTAGGCCGGGCGTTGTGTTTTGCGCAGACGAGATTACGCGCACAAATCGTGGACGCCGGTGCGCAGGCGGCGAGAGGCGGAAATACCTGCACGGCGCAGTGCTATGCAGTGCTGTGAGTGCACGCCTCTGGCCGAGCAATTGCCAAGCCAACGTGAAATTGACGATATCGCACGATATTTAAACAAATCAAATTTGTTGAAAGAGCCGCAACAAGTGCGGCGCTGATTCGTGGTAAAAAGTGGAAAATGCTGCAAATGGAGAAGCAAAAGTAAGAGTGCATGTAAAAAGGGCAGAGCAAACATGATTGCGATGTGCGGCCGAAGATAAGCGCAGCGCGGCCAAGTGCGCAGACGTACGCAGCCGTACGCATTGCGCAACCGCGTCTGTTTGGCTGTGTGTGTGTGTGACACAGAACACGCCCGCACACAGGTGTGATTAGGTTAACAGGAATTTTAATGGTTTTGCTGCATGTCACACCGAGCCACATGTAAATAGCGCCGCTTTGCCCAATTCCTGCGTCTGCGGCGACGCGCAGGTGACCGCAAATTCGCGGAAAGAATGCGGAACCACAGGTGGAAAAAATTAAAATGAAATATTGAAATATTTGTGGAGCACAATGCACATCTCTCACGCACACATACAATTTCTACTCTGTGTGTATGTGTGTGTGTGTGTGTGTGCATGTTTGCGGCATTGCTTCTTTTCCACTTTGCCGTTTTTTTTGCCCGACACAATAAAGCGCTTTTAAAAGCAATTAAAAGCGAGTAGTGGGTGTGTCGCGTATTTGCTTGCGCCGCTGTCGTCGCGTTTCGGTTTCGCTCTTTATGCAATATCTTTATTTTATTGTTGTTATTGTTGGCGTTGTTGGCGTTCATTTCGCATTTCATATTTTGTTTAAACAAATGCCATTATTTTGACAAATATCGGACAGCTCATGCGAACGTGAACGTAACTGCGACTGCGACTGAGCCCACGACTACGACTCAGCCGGTGCGGTAATACGACACCGTGCGCGACACCGCGACCCCGCACCGAACTGGTGCAAGTAATTCTTGTACTACGCGCAGCCGAGTTGATTGAAACGCCGGACGGATTTCCGCTCAGTGTTGCGTTATTATTTCGCCGCTATCGGCTCATTCGTTTGGTGGGCGTGGCAGCCAGTTCTGTACCGGTGGGTGTTGCGCGCATTTAAGTAAAATTGCAGGGTAGCAACAACTTCAACAACTGCACAAAAGTAGAACAACAAAGCGAGCAAATATCACTGCCTTCCGTTCGGCCCTGCGGCAAATCTTCCTGCTGCCAGGCAACGCGCACATATTGCCCAAAAAAATTAGTGAAATCGATCGCACAGCCAGCGCGTCGCAGATCTGTGTAGTTTATTTGTGCGCTGTTTATTTGCCGGCTCACTTGTCGGGTTCGTCATTGTGGCGAGCAATTGTTCCATTTTCCTTTTCTCGTCGCTTCAACAATAGCCGGTTGCGCGTTGTTCTTGTTGTTGTCATTGCTTGTATTTTTTGTATTTATTTATTGTTGTTGTTGTTGTTGTAAGTGGCAGCCAATTGAGTTTTCAAGCAGCACTTTCCGCATGTTGACCCTTTTCTGTGTGCAGCACCCAAGACTCGGCCATTGTCACGGCCCCGGAGGATGCGAAGCATGTGAAGGAAACTGCTCTGCAGCTATTGTCTGCTGGGGTGTCCTTTATTTAAATTAGATGTGCTGCGTGTGCAATAATGCCGGTATTTTGGCTGTTCTTGTGGTCACTTAATCTGCCAGTTATGCGCGGCACTGTGAGTTCGCATTCATTTAAATCTCACACATTTGATTATTCGGCAAGGGAGGTTT
Organism: Melieria omissa; assembly: GCA_963971225.1. NCBI lineage: Eukaryota > Metazoa > Arthropoda > Insecta > Diptera > Ulidiidae > Melieria > Melieria omissa. The sequence continues at coordinate 122,903,621 of OZ020267.1, forward strand.
TTCGGTTTAATTCGTTTAAGCAGGATTATCCTAAGGTTGGTTAAGTGAGCGCACTCTGCAACCATAATTGAGATGCTGTTTGTTGTACTAATTCGCATATAGTACACACATACATACATACAAACATGCACACAAGTTCAATACAACTCTCTGGGTGCTTGCATACCTACAACTCTGGGCGATTGTATTTCGTACTTTTGGCGCTGAGACTGCCTGTCCTGTGTCTAATGGGCATTTGAGGACACAACTGTGAATTTTCATATTTGGACACTTGTTTGACAGAAGTAGGTAGTGTCAAATATTCCGAATCAGCCGATGGCAAAAGTCGCTAGTGCTGTGTGTTTATATTTGTATAATAATTTATTGTTGGACAAATTAAATAAAAAAATAAAATAAAATAAATAAATAAATATTCCGAAATTCTTAAGGCAACTTTATCCAGAATGCTCCTGATTTCTTTATACGTTTTCATAACGTGCTGCAGGATAAGGCGACAATTGTCGCATCAGGATGAGCCAAACTACGTGCTGCATTGTTAAGACTTATTGGACCAAAGTTAGTACGTTAATATTTCGAAGAAATCATTATTGACATAGGACCGGTTTTTATGATCTGTCAAGTTAGTAAAAAGACACGCTTAAAAGTTATTGAAAGTTGGAAGCATCTAGCAAAACTTAGCACTTCGATAAAGACTTTTGATTGAGACCAAAAAGTAATATTCGCTGCAAGAACATTAAAATAAAATCTTTTTTTATGAAGTGAGTTTCCAGAACGTTCAATTGCCAGTCCCAGCTCTTTCTATTTTTTTTTATTATGCAATTTTTTCATCCAACTGATATTGTTTTTTTAGTCATACGCAATTATTTAATTCAACCGTAAATTTCCTTAGGAGCAACGTCAATCATAAAATTCACCAATCTTGGTGTTCGAGCTGAATCCCTTCGTCTTTTGGCCGTGCTAACCAAAAATCTTTTCGCCAGTACCAAGTAGCCATTCCTTTCTTCATTTATTCATAATTTGTTTAACCCTAGAAAGGTAACCTTCGTCAATTCGACGAACACCAAATACATTTCTTCAAGTTTCCACTTATTCTTTGATCTGATTGCTTTCTCTTTTCGTGTGATCCCAGTTGACGATGTGCTTCATTGTGCGAATTATTTACAAAAAAATGTCTAAGTAAAATTACATAATGAAGTTAAAGCTTAATCGATTTCTAAAAATCTTCTTCCAAAAATCGGAGTTGAATACGGTTTCGTCGATTCGACGAAGATTACCAACAACGTATGTAAAATATGATTACTCTTCTAGGGTTAATTCCACACCACTTCTTTGTACTTTATAATAAATATGTCCCAGTTCGGTGACTCCTCACAATGTTTATCGTTTCGTTTTCATATCGGAAAACATTGGCAAACGAACTTTATTGTGTCTGTTCCATTTCACAAGTGCTAAAAGCATTTTACATGACACATCACTCTCATTAATAATCTACCAAATTCAACACGAGTGGCCACACCTCGTTCGCATTTCCTGGAACTTGTACAATGCGATTGTATGAAACCGAAATTTGCCCACACCAACGAAATTCGTCACACAGCATTTTCAGAATCAGCATTTTCCACACGCCATAACGAGCTCGATTTTCTTGCTTACATTCGTTTGAGCAATCATTGTTCACATAAACTAAAACCTCTGACAACAATAACAACAACAACATGAACAAGAGTGACAACAGCAATGATTAAAGCCTTAACAAGTCAATTATGTGTTAAAAATTGCGACCGGCAACGCCCGGGCTTTGTGCTCGTTCGGTCTTATCGGAAATTAAGTCTGCGCAAGACGGAGAGTGCGGTGATGGGAAGAGTGATCATGCAACCTGATTACAACCACACCAAACATTTTCCATTCTGCAAAAGGTATTAAGGACACACACATACACACTCACGCACACAAGCAAAGTAACAGGATGGCGTAGCAAATTGACTACGAAAAGGAGCAACGATAACCCGCAATGCATGAGCGACAGGCGGCCGTCATCGGGCATCCCCTCGAAGTGTCACCAATTAGAAAAAACGAAAATATACTGAGATGCAATTTACACATTCGCCAGCGCTTCCATGTTGAGCATGAAAAATAGGAAAGGACACAATGATGGCAAAGAAGTGACAAAACGCCCCGCAGAAACGTCATAAATCTGCGAGGTCCTAAAGCCGCTTGGGCTCGAGTGAAATTGGTAAATTAGCAACGAAGTAAGGAAGTAGGGAAGGAAGGCAATCTGCCCCCGCGGAGCAGTTCGTGGCAGTGGTTGACACAATTGGCCATAGGCAAAAGCGACTTGTCATCGCGTTGCCGCTTCTTGACAGCTCCATTAGTTGCGCAGCCATCAGCTGGGCCGAGCACAGCGCGACGCTGCTCGGCTCGGCCAGCAGGAACGCAAAGGCAACGACTTTCCGTTTACGGCTGCGACACCGTGCATGGAAGATACCCCAAGTGTTAATTGATGCCAAAGTTAGATTCGACACTAGACAGACTCTAAATAATTATTCAGGGGGCAGGTCGTAAAACGAAGTTGTAAAAGTCGAAACAGCAGTTCCACCAACAACGAACAATGGGCGCATACGTAGGTGTTGCAGCCGTCAGCGTGCCACGGCCAAACGATTAATAATCGGGGCTACTAATTTTTATGGGCGTGTCAATTAGGCTCCAATAAAATCGCTCACTCGACGCCTAAAATGTGTGTGTGTGTGTGCGTGCAATAAAACAATCTCGCGCTACGCTGCCGCACTGCGCCTGCGTGATGGAAGGTTCGAGCGGTTGTCACTCGCAACGGCAACAAATGTCAAACCGATAAGGCAGTTGCGCGCTGCCAGGGGCGTCTTGGTATATGCACCGTAAAGTTCGGAGGACTGCGCAATCGATTCGTGCGTCCCTTACGCAACAAGGAAATGCAACTCGCACGATAGTCGAGTTTTATGGCTTTTTAATGTTGCGCATAGAAAACGTTAAGTAGGCGATGCCGCTCAGCGGTGCACATGCAGCTTGCTGACTGAACACTGCTAGGAAAGTTTTATTCGGCTTCGAAGTACACTTCGCTATGGTCAATTTATTTTTAAAATATTTTAATTTTTTTTATTTATGGGTAGCGCGCTGGCTTTTCATACCAGCGGCCCCAGGTTCGATTTCCTGGCTCGGGCTGGAAAAATTACGAATTTAGTTCAATCGCTATCCACATGAAGCAGATGAGAATTACAGAATCGCACAAGTGCGCTTTTGGCAGTCAATGGCAAACATCCAAGTGTGAAAGGAAAATTGCCAATCGCCCTTTCCCCATCCGCTTGAAATATGTGGTGTTACATACATATGTTGAAAAGACAGTGTTGCATACACATTTCAAAAACGGGTGAAATATAGGGTTTTCCAACAAGAGGTGTTATTTTGAATCACCCGGTATTTCGGTAGCTGTCACTTTTGAAGCTTTTATTCTTTGACATTTGACAAGTAGAACGCCATTGCTAAAAATGGAACGATACACGCTTCAACAACGCATTGAAATTATTAAAATTCACTACAAAAATTGTGAAAATCTTGCAGTCACAGTTCGCAAAACTAAAGCATTTTTGGGTCGTCGTGAAGCACCTTGTCGGACCGCAATACAGAAATTGGTGGGAAAATTCGAGCTGTTGGGACAAGTTAGTGATGTGAAGAATAAAACCCGTGCACGTCGCTCAAGAACAACGGAGAATATTGCTGCTGTTGCCCAAAGTGTTGAAGAAAACCCAGGTTTGTCGATTTCTCGTCGTTCGTTGGAATTTGGCATTTCAAAAACGTCATTACACAGTATTTTGGATCTGGACAACGTTTACTTTCAACAAGACGGCGCTACGTGCCACACAAGCAACGAAACCATTGCTCTTTTACGGGAAAAGTTTCCGGACCGTGTTATCTCTGGAAGAGGTGATCACAATTGGCCACCGAGATCTTGTGATTGAACACCTTGCGACTTCTTCCTTTGGGGCCACGTGAAAGATAAGGTGTACGCCAACAGCTCAGCGTCGATTCAAGACCTCAAAGATAGAATTCGTGAGGCTATCGAGGACTTAGGGCAGCCACTTTGCGATTTGGCTACGGAAAATTTTATGAAAAGGATACGGTCCTGTAAGCGTGGTCGTGGTGGCCATTTGGCTGAGGTTGTTTTTCATTATTAACGGCATACCTTCCTCTTTATTATGAAATAAATATCCGATCATTTATGTCAAAAAAATGGCATTTTTCTTTGAATACCAAAATAACATCTCTTGTTGGAAACCTCTGTATATGGTATACGAGCCTCATAATAGGCCTCCGAGTGTGTCTCTTATAGAGGCAGCCACCATTACCTAAACTAACCTAACCTATGGTCAATTTAATGTAAAATTCATATCTAAAAATAGACATCGTAACACTTTTTGACTCACAGACGGCCTTTGCTAATTGTGTCAACTTGAAGTTCCCAAGTGCTGCGCCAACGGCGACGGTTTGTTAAGAAAGGGACAGGACATTGAATTGTGTACACGTAGACGACAAAGGCACAGTGGGACTATGCGAGTGTCGTGTTGGCAAATGTCAACACGCATCCATCACACTGTGCCACCATGCGCTTGAAGTGTCAACAGTGGCGAAAAGTGAATGAATCAATGAATGAAAATCTAAACAATGTGGCGCAACAACAGCGGCCAACTCTCCGGCTCGGTCCTTTAGACTCTTTAGCGACTTCTTTAGAGCGAAGCGACTGGCTTGTGTGAGAACACCTGGGGGATTTGCATTTTTGACATTTATTGACAGCTAGAATGTCACTTTTGGCACATGGCCAACGTTGGGAGCGCGCACACTGAACGTTGCAGCCACGCGTGTGTAGCAACAGCAATTTTGATTGATGTGCCAATTCGTGTGTTTGCATTTTATTTCGTTTTTCTTTTGCCTTTATTTATGCGTTTGCGTTAATTCTTACAGTTTGTCGCACTTAATTAACATTTACCTGACAACTTGTCAACTGGTATTGTACCCAACAGCGTGAGGCGCTGAGGGAAATATTATGAAAAAAATGTCAATAAAAACAAAACACAACAACAGCAACTCGCTGACAAGCCTCTGCAGAAAAAGTGAGTTGTGCTGCATTGTTTTGGCATTTGAGTGTGCATGTGCAACAAGCAACAACAATAACAACATCGACACACTCACATCAGCTCGCATGCACAACGCCGGTCATTGTTGTGGCTGATTGCTGACAGGGGCGACGAGTGCGGGCGGCAGTGTTGCTGGCACCGTGCAACAGTTGGTATTGCGGGTGGCAAGACTTGTTGTCTTTCAGTTGGGATTTTCAATTTTCCCTGCGGTCTGGCGGTGCTATGATGAATGTTCGGCGCATGTGTGTGTGTGTGTGTTTGTATGTGTGTGTGTGCGCCAAGCAGACATTAATATGGCGAATTTTATTATGCCTGTCAAGCGCTCACACACGCTGCCCCAGAGAGAAAGTTGTTGCCAGGAAATGGCATTCCAAGCCACAGCACTGCTTGAATGCGCGACTGCAGAATTACGACCGACAGTGGTCATAACACATACACAGCTAAGCGAAACGCAACACAACTTTCTTTAAAATGTGATACAGTTCGTGGAAAATCATTTCCAATCGGGAGCATTTAATTCATTTTAATATTTATTCAACATTGGAATTTACTTGAATATACTTGAGGAGGAATGGAGGATAGTCGACCTTAGATGGAAAAACACGACGACGGCACAGCACAAATTGATGAAATTAAATTGGATTTTATCAATCAATGCAGTTAACAATTTGCATCATTAAATATATTTTTTCCAAGCAGTTGATGTGAAGTGTTTGATTTCTTAAACTTATGCATCCTTTGTTGAAGCGCTCTTCCTGTCAGTTTGCCTGTGTAAGTATCACATTACAATAACAACAGCTCACCACAGCTTGTCGCATAAGAACGGCCGGCTGGCCAAGACCAAAGAAATTACGTAAACGTCAGTGAAGCGCCGGCGTGCTCAAATTTCACGTAAAGACAATTCTCTCAAGACGTACATATATACGATTTCATAAACGTTACATATACACACATCAATTAGTCTGTCTGTCGGCGTCTACTTACCGCGATCCACAATTTTTCCAAAGAGATTTTTGCCGCGCAGAAAGTTACGCGTTGAGCAGTTCCAGCGACGATTTCTGAACTGATGTTGGCACTCGCTGATGGCCAGGTTGGCGCCCTTCACCAGCGCGCCCAGCACGCCCGGATTGTCGCGCACCAGCCGGCGCTGTTTTCGCCGCAGTGTCGAGTGTATGGCCGGATCCATGTACATGATGCCGGAGCTGAGCGGCGAAATGTTGTTCGGCTCGCCCACTTTGGCAATGCCCCTGCGGAAGAACAAGTAAACAAAGCGGCTGATTAGAGGCAAAACATCAACAACAACAAACAAATTAATTGGAAGTTAAGTAGAGCATTTCATTGGGCCGACGGCTGCAGTCGTTGTGGTTGACTGTCAAAACTGTTAAACGCTTCAGCGAATTTCCCACAATTGGGCAGCACAATCTGCCAAATATACCTGCAACAAAAGCCAACGACACTTGCGCTCTTGCAACATGCCGCACGCACATGGCCGCCGTCTGGCAGCTCCTTTCGCATTCCTGCCCTCGCTTCGGCTTTTCCGCTCGAATGCCTTGAGGAAAGTGCTGTTTATTTTGATTTTCATATTCTCACACACACGAAATTTCTTAAGTGTAAAGTATGGAAGAATGGACGACCGCGCGTTTCTTGCGGTCAACAGACAACAGAACAACGCCGAATTGGAAAAAAAGGTAAACAACAACAAGCATCAGGTTGACAATTGACGGCGTCATTCAAGCGCACATAAATAGCCCAAAACAATGCGTACAAAATGAACAACAACAACAACAACTAAAACAAGCACCAAAACCAAACATTCAAAACCAAAACAAAAACAACATAATTCGAAAACGCAACAAACTGCGGCCAAAAACACGCGCATGCGTACGAGCATTTTTGTAAACACTCGTGCGCCTGCGAGCCGCACACACAAGTCGAGGTTGGGCGGCGCGGTTGCGCGAGTGCGAGTGCGTGCGACACGGCACAGTAAAAATGCAGCAAAGTGTAAAACATAAAAATGTCAGGTGGTTTTATTATAAACACAAATGTCCTTTTGGTGCTGCGCCGCGTTCGACCTTTAATTGCATTGAGTGTAGTAAATTGATTGTGAATGATGGGAAAGACTGGTGCGCTTTCCCGAAATATTAAATGCCAGATATCTGTTCGCTTCGGCAATTTGGTTTTTCAAGCCTGATGAAAATTTTGTGCAGATTATAAAAGATTTAAGAAAAGCAGAGATGGAGGCGAGTAGGAAATGTATTAAAACAGCTTTGACACTTTACTGAGCATTTAAGGAGAATTAAAAATTATTTATTATATTGGAAAATATTTAAATCAATCACCGAAGATCAACGTGAGAAAGTCTAAAACGTTCGAGTTTATGAGAGAAATACTTTTAAGCTTATTTTGAAGTAGAGCCTTAAGCACAAAAGCCAAGCATTTTCAAGTGTAAAGTTGAAAAACTTTTCGAGTGTGAACACAAGCCTCATTACATATCTTCTTCTTCTTCTTGACTGGCACGAAAGCCCGATTACGAGACTAAGGCCTAGCGCTCCGCAACCATCCGTGTTGTGCGTGTGCATTGTTTTACAAGGTTGGAAGGGACCTAAAGTTTTATGCCGATTCCGAACGGCGAGTTGGGAAATTTTTCATAGGCAATTTTACTCTCAGAGGTTTGCCATTTCCTGCTGAGAGGACAGCCGCCGAAAGAAAAATTTTGGTTTTTGTTTTTTTCGGTGTTAACGCTACGGAGTCTTGAACCTGGATTCGAGCGTCGCATTTGACTCGCGGCCCAACGCACTAGCCATCTGAGCTACGGCGGTTGCGGCCCTCATTACATATAAACAATCAAAATCGGGCTTTTGAGAAGCGGTCCCATTTTTCCCTGATCGTAACAATAATGGAAAATTGGTGCCAAATACCTCTCCTGGCCAATGCTATGTTCTCTTATTCTTTCTACAAGAAAATAATTCTTTAACTCGAATGAAGAAACTTATCAGAAAGATATACTCCGCTCTCGGCTGAATAAGAATCAGGAAGCTTAATAAATGTTTGTATAAAAAAACCAAACATGAAGATGACAAATCTAATACAGACATGTGGGCAATTAAATATAAATTAACTGATCCGGTTGAATGGTAGAGAAGTTGAAGCGAAATGCGTTAAATATTTGTAAGGATGGTCGCTACATATATTTTATTTATTTAGCAGCATATATGAGCCTTAAATACAATGAGCTGCCAACCCTGAGTGCTCAAAAAGCTGCCTTTCAAGTAGAACTAAATATTTTTACAAGCATTTAATTGTTGTTTTTTAGAAAATTAATTTGTTTTTCATATTAACATCAAAAACTTCTTTGCGGTTGCTCAATCAAGCAAGCAAATACACGTTCACGCCTCGAATACAAAGCGTTTAGAAAAACATGTATGACAAAATAATCGCAAAGATATTGCAAAACCTATGACCGCAACGAGGTGTTTGCGTTTTTCGCTTCGTAAAACCACAAACGGACAAAAGTAAATGTGCATAAATATAGAATAATGGAGCACATATTATGCGCAAATGTGCCAAGTCATTTCAAATGCGACATTGTGAATTCCATTGTCAGCTTATATTTGCAATAAAAAGCATGAATATCAAAACTGTATATTGGCAGCAGCGGAATGTGTTTGAAAATGCAAACAATCCACAAACATGCACACAAACACACAAAAACGCTAATGACTCCAAAGCAAATGTGATGATCAAAACAGACTCCACTGGCCGATTTCGTTGTGTCGACTGCGCTGGCAATTGGCTCAAGTCAAGTTGTTGGTCTTCCCCTGGTACAAGTGATACGACGAAAACTTGCGCACAACATTCAAACCGGCAACGCGGCGACATGACATGCCTGACGTGCCGTTGCGTCGCGCTGCTCGCAATTCCCATGCGGCTCAAATCAGCTCGCGATTTGTGCTGCTGGAGGTTTTCTCTTGGCTGTGCGCTTACACCGTGTTGGATTTCGGTGTCTATCTCGATCCACACGCGCTTAAGCGCAGCTCCGAATTTATGCGCTTGTAAAACTTATTATTATTTAAAAAACGTACATATGTTTTAATTTCATTTTTTCGCTCAAGTTTTGTGCCTACTAGTTGTTTGTCTTTACAACAAAAATTCAGAAATGCTCGGCTTTTTGTGCTGCCTTGTTTCACGTACTTTGTTTGGGTTTTCGTTTATGCTTTTTATGAGATTTGATTTTATTTTCGTGTTCGTTTAGGTTTGGGTGCAGATCGAGTGAGAGATTATAATCGTGCTGCGCGTTTGCAGCTGATCGCGACACGCGGCTCAACGTAAGCTGCGAAAGATGCTTCACATTTGGCTTTGGTTTTTTCGGCCGCAATGTGGATCAGCGCAGAAAAGGGTCGCCGCGCCGATACCTACTCGCACAACAGTCGAAATGAAGCTTATGATGCGGTCACATTGAACGATTCGCTTTTGTCGAGGTCTGCTGTTGGCGCTGCGAAATTGCTAGACAAGTTTTTGTGCGCTTGTTTCAGCGAAAAGAACCTGGCGAATGTTTGGGCGTCAAACGCAACCACGTCAAATCCGACTCCTCGACTGATCCACAAATAACAGTAGCATGTGTCATTCGTTGTTCTTCTTCTTGATGTGCTGCGAAAGCTTTCGTTTTGCGTTTTGTTGCAGGACATGTGAGTGACGCAAACAAAAGACTTAAGCGACAAACGCCACTGCATAGCCCAAATGCACTTTTGCTGCCTTCTCTTTCACTTGCTTCCACTTTCGGTTTCTCCGCGACCGCGACAAGAGTTTGACATGTTTTATGGCACATCTTCCGCATTGTCTTGCACCATTTGCTCGCTGTTGTTGTGTGTGTGTGTTATTGATGTTTGTTTTTGTGCCTGCTCGCTGCCGTTGTCAATTGCGTAAAATACGTGAAATTTAATTATAAGCAGTCGGCAACGCTGCGGTAGACCAGCACTGCCCAGATGCACACTCTGCGGACAGTTCGTCGTCGGGCAGGCAGTAAAAAACTAAAACAAAAAATGTGAAACAATCAGGTAAAGAAAGCAGAAAGTTGCGCGCGCACATAGAATTTTTAATTGAGCTTTGATGGCGTTCGCGCATCTTTCTTCGCGTTCGCTGGCCGGCTGCTGCACACAGGTTGCTCATCAACTTCCGTGTTGCTGTGAGCGCACATTTTCGGCGCAGCTGGGCAGCCACACAAAAAACGAAACACTTTAATTTTATCATTTTTCAAAATTGTAGTTTACACGCTTTTTTATTGTCAGCAACTCTTTTGCTTTTTTCGGTATTATTGTTGGTTGCTGTTGGTTCGTTTTTTCGGTCGCAATAAAATGTTCATGTTGTGCTTGGCATGTGCGAACGCGTGCGTGTTTGAACGTTTGTCTGAACACTTTTTTCCCATATTTGATTGTGGCTGTTTTTATTTCGACTGTTGTGTCATTGCGGTGTGAATGTGTTAATTTCTTTGTTATGATTGACGGAAGTGGAAGGGGGCGCCAATAACAAAAATGTAATCTAGTAAACACAGCTGCGAGCTGAACTAATTGCTACGTGTGAGATCATTGAAATCTTACTTAAAATTTTTTATTGAATTTAGGTGAACGATTTTTTAGTAATTGCGTGTAGTGTGGAAATATCAATTTGTAAAAAAATTCGCTTTAACTAAGATATCTCAACGGCTTAGTCCCATTTTACAACGGTATCGTAAAATGATTGCGGTTTGAGGTTAGTTTTCAGGGTTGAAAATATTGAAAAGAAAATCAATTAAGTTCCATGTTGTGTGAATATAGGCGCATAAACTATGGGAAAACTGTAAAATCGCATGCATTTGCATGAGGAATGGTTTTAATTCTCAACTGATGGCTCTGTACCTAAGCTCTTTAAAGTACAATGCACTCGCGAAAACGTGAACTAATAAAAACCACGGCTGTTCACGTTTACGAGATTGTTCAAGTTTAAGACTGTTGAAAAATACGTTTTTTTTGTTTGAAACTACTTATAAAAAAGATAATTGTGTTAAGTTTTTTCACAAACAGTTAAAAAGGGACGAGTATATACACATTGAAGGTTGTGGGCGATGAAATGTTTGCGAAAAAGATACACAACAGGGTGTTCACGTTTTAGAGCCTTTACGCATTGTTCACATTTTAGAGTATTCAATAGGAAAAAAAAGTTTTCACGTAATCAAGTGTTCACGTTTTCGCGAGTGCACTGTATACTAACATTTTAGCTTGGTGAACGTTTTATAAACAATATTTATTAATAGGTTAACCACTTTCGCTCTGTAGCACTTTCTTTAGAAACGAACCCACATACTTGTATTCCAATTAAATAAAGTTCAACCCAATTCAATTACTAAATTCAATTACTAAAGTAATACAATAGACGCTCCCAAGTTCGAACTCTCACAAATTCGAATCTTCCAGAAATTCGAACCTCATATTTTGCATTGAATGCTCTAAAATTCAAAAAGGCGGTTCAAATTTTCGAGCATTTCATTTTTGTTTCATTTTCCCCCCTGTTTTGTTGCTTATTTTTCCAACACAAATTAAATGAAAAAGGGAAATCACCAAATTGGCAATGTTTGGCCGCACGCTCGTGAATGATTATTACTTATGTAAACATTTAGCTCAGTTTCGATTAAAACGTAAATAAATTATGAAAATTTCGAACAAACGCAAAACAAAGTTTACTTTGGACGTTAAAATTATATCCAAACAAAGTTTGATGAAAATGTTCAGATAAATCGCTTAGCTGTAGACTTATGGATTGCATGGAATTTTGAAGCGACTATTAAGAAGAGATTTCTATGCGAATAAAACATAATACATTTTTTTAAATGAAGAAAAAAATGGCATCACATGATGTTGTATTGTATCACATATGATGTATGATGAATTAAAAAAACGTCAAAAATTCGAACATTTCGAAAATTTGTACTGCCCCTGTTACAAAGTGGTTCGAATTCGTGAGCGTCTACTGTATCAGAGATGGTGTGTACATGCAACTATAACATTTATAATTCAACTAAAATAATTTTTAAACGTAAAGCTTAGGTCCCACGATTGCCGCAAATGCACCGATCATAGCCCGATCTGGTCGGGCATTGTCTACGCAGAAATTGTCATTTGAGCAAAACGTTTTTTATTTCGATCACCCGATTGCCCCAATTTCGACAAACTTTGTCGGCTCAACCTAGCGAACAGAAATATCGCACCGAACGATTTCATAGGTAGGTCACACGATTGCCCGAATCGAAAAAAATATAGAAATAAATTCTCAAAAAATTTCAAAGCACCGAAAAAATTCGTCGGCCCCTATGGTTGGTGCTCGAGTTGCCGACAAAATTCGGCTCAATTTTAAATTTGTTTGTCTGGTTTCAACTGTTCACACGATTGATGCTACAGTACCGATTTCGTTCGGTGCAACAGAAGACAGATCGAATATTTTTGAGATTACGCCGAGACCGAATCGAGTTCACACGATTGGCATTTGAGTTTTTAAAAAATGCGTAAAATTTCTACGCATTGCGGAACCTTACCTTAAAACATCAAAAAACTATCATCAAAAAACTATCAACAGCTTTTGTTTGTATTTTAATGAATCATCAAAGTCTAAAACACTCAAATGCTTAGAATGTTTTACACTTCTTAATTTATGTCCCTTAGGTTCTAAAAAATATTGTTTCCTTACTATCAAATGGTGTCGAACATGTTCGAACCAAAACGAACCGAACTTATCATTACTGTCAGTATTCTTATAAGCTTCTGTAAAACTCTTTGCCACACTTTCAATATTTTCGAACAAAAGACTCAAGTAACAAACTTGACACTCGTTCATTCAATGCCCACTGATAACTTCCAACTGGCAACAAAACTGTTTGCTTTGCAATCGCACTCACCACCACATGGAGCCTCTCCCCCGTCCTGGTTTCTGTTTACTTTCCGCGCTGGAACAGGTGCAAAGCGCCACCAGACAGGTGTACAGCAGCGTTTTCAGGTCCATTTCTCTCTTGGTTTGGTTTGTGTGTTGTAAGATTTTATGTTTGTGTGCTGTAGGCGCCACAACAACGAACACTTTTGTGGGCTAATGTTCCGCCGGGCTGCCTCTTTTTCAAATAATCAACTATTAAATTGTATCTTCTTGCAGCTGCGACTTTTGCGCCAAATCGGAAGTCGAACCACCCAACGGCTACTGCACTTGAATTTTCAAAGCTTCTTGCTTGTTTGCTTTCTTGTTTGTCAAACAAATAAACACGCGTTTATATTAACTTTGTTGTTGTCGTTGTTGTCGCACGCAAATCGCGTTTCGTGCAGAGCACTCGATCAGTAATGCACATAAATTTTTTAACTGCTGATCGTTGTCATTATCATACGACATGCACGTTTAGTACATATGTGGCTACACCTGTGCGTACGTATTCGGACAGAACGCGGCGTATTGTTGATGGATAAATTGAATATATTTTATAGCAATTTCACGTTCAATTAGCACTCGGCAAATGAGGCATAATAATGATGATAGCAACAGCGACAGCAACGGCGGCAACGACAGCCACAAGCCTTGCACGTCATTCGCAAATGTTGGCGCAGTTTGTTTTGCGTTGTTTTTATGTTAACACTTTAATTTGCATTCTGCCAGGAAGAACTTGGCCGTTGCTTTCTTTTTTGTTGTTGCTGTTACTGTTGTCAATTTTTATTTCGATTGAGTTATTTTATTGCCGTCCGGGGCCGATGGCTCAATAGCGCTGATACGCGCGAAAACCGACCGTCAAATGAAGCTGTCAACGGTTGCGCGCGTTAGCGTTTTAGCGGCGGCCACTTGCGAGCCGGGGCCAGCTGAGTTCGAATTCGCGTTTGCAGTTTCGCCCGATGACAGACACCAATAAAGGTCGGCGACGGGCACTTCCGGAGTCGGACACTGCTAAACTCTAACCAACTGCGGACACAAGTTCGATGTCTGCTCCAGATTCTTGCAGTTTCGCGTCAAGCCGAGGCGTCGATGCTCGAGACGGATATTATTGTTACCCGGTTCAATGCTGGCGCTGAACTGATACTGAAACACTTGGCCGTTGCTTCACTTCAGAATTGACGTCGTCGCTGACGCTGTCGTTGTCGTCGCCTTTGTCGCTGGTCTCGATGTCGAATGTCGATGTTGAAGTCGGTCCGCGAGGGCTTCGTCTTCATCTTCGTTTAACCTGTGCCGTGCCGTGCCGTGCTGTGCTGTGCTGTGCTGTGTGCGTCGTTGTCGTCGTCATTTGTTTTTGTTTTTTTTCTCAGAGCGTTTGCCAGCCAGTATTGTTGTTGTTGCTCGCAATGATTTGTACGATCTTGTTTCTCTTAGTAAACGGGCGAATGGTGGAGAGCGAGAGAGAGCGAAACCTTTAGTGCGAGTGGCGCGCCACACAGCCCGCGCGATCGCTTACGCCTGGCCGGCGTGTGCGAAGAGCGCAACTCTACGCCGTGCGCGGTGCTCTCCTTCGTCGTCGATGTAAATGGTAGGCACTCGTTGTTGTACATAAGTGGGAGCCAACGGGCCAGCCAATAAGAAATGCCAACAACTTTGGAGGTATACAAACATGTTGGCGCATGCAGCAGAGCACGTTTTCCGGATTATTGCGGCGCAATCGCGATGGAGTTGACGCCGAACACAAATCGACACGTTGGAATTGAGCATTGAAGTTCGGACACTCTGGCAGCTGTTGCGCTCCTGCCTAATGAATTTCTCGGAAATTCTCTATGCAAACCCATTGCATAACTACGAAACAATTAAACCCGAGTGGCAAGTGGGCGTGCTGCTTCTCGTTTTCTCCTCCATGTTCCGACCAAACTTCGTGCTCGGTATGGCTATGTGCGTATGTGCATACTTTCCTTTTGTTTCGGAGTAAATAGTTTCGGAGTACCAACGCACCTTCCCCTGCCACATGGGCCACACCGAATGCGCGTGTGTGTCCAATAAAATTCATGTTGTTTTTCAGCACTCTCTCTGCCACCTAATTGGACGCGCCGTTCGTTCGCAGTTGTGCTGTCTCACTCTCTTCTCCACTTCGACACATTAGCCCCCAACTCATCCACTTAAACATTAATGATACCTGCGTACAATTCATTTGTTTCTTAAACTCGCCTCCAGGCTGCTTGATTTGTGGCCAATTTCCTGCATAGGTAAAACCACACGCATCACATCGTTAATTCTTGTTGGCCATAAAACTTGGGTTTTTTCGCAATTGGCCTAAGTAGGCGTTGTTATTGCTTGTCTTCGCAACAACTTGCAATGCTCAAAAACGTGCTAAGCAGCACTAACTAATTAGCCGGACTGTCGATATTAAAATAATTGTGTGCAGTAATATTTATGTATGAATACAATTTTCTACATATTCTGAAAAAGTGGTTTTAAGAATTAAGTTTTTAAGATAGTTAAGTTTTGTCTTAACAAAAAATATTACACTTTATATCAATTGCTCGAAAAATTGTTTGCTCCAAGAACCGTACCGGTTATGGTTTTTATTAAAAAAGTACGATTTTATTTTTAATTTAATTTTAATTTTAAATTTATTTTAATTTAAGGTGTTCTCGTCTCAGCAGACCACACATTCTAAGCTATAAAACTTGTAAAATGAAAAAAATTTTATCAATAATTTTTTAGTCGATGAAACGGCCTTTGAAAAAATTCAAATTGCCTGCCCGAAATAATAAAAGTCACAAAATAACTATTGATCTATAAAATAAAAGTCAAAAGTAACAGTTGTTTTTGCCTGAAATAATAAAAGGCATAAAATAACAGTTAGTTTTAACTTTTATAGTAAAAGTCAAAAATTTAAAAGGCGTTTGATATTCGTTAAGCTGAGGCCATTACGATCATAATGGAGAGTTTCAGGGGCGGATCCAGAAAAATATTTCGGGGGGGGTTTCAAAAAGTAATTCTTTGATATTCATAAATTGTCTTTTAATTTGTATGTAGTTTCAATGTCGATCCTAATATTTCGGGGGAGGGGTTTCAACCCCCAAAACACCCCCCTGAATCCGCCACTGGAGAGTTTTATATTTGAAAACGTCCACTTGCAATTTTTTCGTTATGCCTTTTCTGATTTGAAAATTTTGAAATAACATTTATTTTCGGTCCCTGGTTTGCTTCCTCTAAGAATTATGTGTTCTTTAACCGTAGATCGCGCTTCAAAAAAATTAAGGAATCCTATCCTATGTATAATTTTTGATACATACTAAAATTCATATGGAAAATGAAACAATTTAGAGAACTGTGTTACAAATGTGTTTTCTTTTTAAAGTAAACATTTATTAGTGCTGTCAATGCAAATATTTGTGTCTTTACAATATGATTTTTCACATAGGTAGTAGAACAAGGAGGTCCATTAATGTTTGCCCATTCCAGAATAGTAGCATTTAGGACATCTTGCCCGGTTCTTCTTGGGTGATTTATCAGTTGTTAATTGTTACGAAGCCCATTCTCATTATTTTCAGAGTTGGAAAAATTGCAAGATAAAAGTTTCGAAAGCAACTCCTTAGGTTAGGTTAGGTTGCGGTGGCTGCCTCTATGAGAGACACACTCGGAGGCCTGAAAGGCCCATTGTGATACCACATATTTCACCCGTTTTTGAACTGTGTATGCAACACTGTTTTGCCAACATATGTTACAGCACACGTTTCAAGCGGATGGGGAAAGGGGGGGAGGGGACCTACAGTTTAACGCCGAATCCGAACGGCGATTGGCAGTTTTTCGTTCACACTTGGAGGTTTTGCCATTGCCTGCCAAGAGCGCACTTGTGCGATTCTTGTAATTCTCATTCCCTTCATGTGGATAGCGATAGAAGAAGAAGAGTTGTTCACCAGCCCGAGCCAGGAATCGAACCTGGAGCCTTTGGTATGAGAAGCCAGCGCGCTACCCGCTTGACTATCGAGGCCGGCAACTCCTTACATGCGTCGGTTTTTGGAAGTTGCCTTCTGTTCTGGATGTAAGGTGAAACCAACGAGAATGGCTTACGTTCTGATTCTTTTTGGTCTGTTTCCATTTAGAATTGATTTCATTGTAAACAGTGTAAGCATTCAGCACCGCAGTATCGATTATATATGAACCATTTACATCTGTAGCAGTCCAAAATTTTGTCAATTGTATTAACACCTCCTTTCGTTGTGTTATAAAAAGAAATAATTTCTCGCAATATCTTTGAATCGTTGACAATATTAGGCCCGTGATGCATTGTGCTGCATTCTCCATACACAGCACGTATTTGAATCAACAATAAGCCATATCTTTCGGGTTTAGAGAGAACGTACTGACGGAATTTGCAGCGGCCATGAAATACTAGTAATTTTTCATTAAACGCCACGGAATCTGGAGGATTGTAGAATATTGAAAGTAGCTCAACCCCATTCATCCCAAAGATTACGAATCGGCGCAAATTTGTGACATTTTCCTTCCTCAACCGACCAGTAGTGTATGGTTTGTCGCACCAAATAGTGCCGTCTTTCGAGTCAATACCAGGGTTACTGCTAATATTCCCATTAGGCTCAGATGAATATACTTTCACTGTCTATTTCAATGTCCCCTTGGAAATGTCTTCATTTTCAAATTCATCGTCTGAACTGTTATCCAAGACGTCGTTTGGTAGTTGTTCCAACGTGAAAAATCTTGGGCGCAACACTACTTCAACAATCCACAAAATTTCACAGAAATCGATATATTTCAATATATGTATATAGACCAAGAAATCTTTTAAGACGTCTATCAGCAAATAATTTCGCATACCATATGAAAAAACAGAACGCAAATAACATTCACCATGGCATAGAAATATTTGAAATGCCATATTTATCAAAAGTGATACAAAGGAGAGAATTATAAACTTTTCAATCGTCTAACGGCCTCTATATTAAAAAAGTGTGAAAGATGGTTTTAAATAAGCATAATCATAAGCATAATTAATTATATCCTGAAAAAAAGTTATATCAAAACAAAAAGCCAAATGTATCATTTTTGATTCTACGGTTAAAAAAGTTTCCTTTTCTGGTTATTATGATTAGGGATTATTTTCCTTAGGATGCCGTAAAGATAGTATAGGTATAACTTATATTATGTTACTCTGATGTATTAACTATCTGATAAGCCAGTTGGAGTTCCGTTCAGGAGTGGCATTTATGATAACCTATTAGAATTTGAGTGTAATTTAAAATCTTCCATTGACTTTTAACGCTTTGTTTTGAGACCTGTTTGAGCCTTAAAAGGGTCGAGTCCAGGTGTTTTCTGGATATGGCAAGGGTATCGTCGGCCTCGATAGCTCAGCGGGTAGCGCGCTGGCTTCTCATACCGAGCGCCCCGGGTTCGATTCCTGGCTCGGGCTGGTGAACAACTCGTCTACTTCTATCGCTATCCAAGGTTTATAAAATAAAGGTTACGCCACTCGCCATGTTGTGACGTAGAATGAGCAATTCGTAGTGTTGCCACATTTATATATTTGTTATTCGGATTTTATATATGTTACCTTGCCTCTGAGCTTTAAGCGCTAAAAGTCTTGAAATGGTGTTCCAAAGTATCAACGGCGATGGACTGTTCGCTGCACCTTGTTATTTGCAGCGGCACATTGAAGAATCGCAACACATTTCTTGCAGTGATAATGTTAAAAAAATTTGTTTTCGATCAAAAATTTATTTTCGAATACGCAGCCTGAATGCTCAAATGCGAGACAACTCTTGCATTAAAAGGCGTAAACTAAAAAAAATTTTAAAATAATTCCATATTTTTATTTTTTATATTTTTATATTTTTACTGTATGCCAACTACCTTTTTTCGGGTTTGTTTACATTTTCTAGCATTTTACAAGCTCGACCAATCAGAGCTCGCTTCTGTGTGACGTCACACGAGCACAACAAATTTTTTGACGTCTAAGTGGCGGGACCTTTGTTCTATAGACCTTGATCGCTATCCACATGAAGGGAATGAGAATTACAAGAATCGCACAAGTGCGCTCTTGGCAGGCAATGGCAAAACCTCCAAGTGTGAACGAAAACCTGCCAATCGCCGTTCGGATTCGGCGTTAAACTGTAGGTCCCCTCCCCTTTTCCCCATCCGCTTGAAATGTGTGCTGTAACATATGTTGGCAAAACAGTATTGCATACATAGTTCAAAAACGGGTGAAATATGTGGTATGACAATGGGCCTTTCAGGCCTACGAGTGTGTCTCTTATAGAAGCAGCCACCGCAACCTAACCTAACCTAAGGGTATCGTAGAAGTTCTAAGGCCTCTTTGGTGACCGGTTCCTTGCATTTCCTGTAGATATCTTCGTTCGTTATACGTAACTTGTATACAGTTAAACCCCTAAAATGAAATCGTGCGGGCGCCACTGGTACATACGAAAGAACACAATTTACAATTAATTTTGTATAGGAAACAATGTTTTTTATGTGCATGACAAGACCTCCTTTTCTAAAGTGAGTTAGGTGGTTTAAACGAAATAAATTAGATTTTGAAATAAATTAGTAAGAAAAGAAAGCTAAAGCATTAACATATTGAGTGCTTTTGCGAAACACTGAGACCTCAGTTTTGAAATAAATTTCTTTCATATTCCACGGCAATACTCTCTCAATGTGCAACCGCCACTGCATTTCTGTGTCTGATATTTACTCATGTTGTGTACATTTCAAAATGGCGTTTCCTTTCTGCCTCCTTCAAAAGCAAAGGCATGCAAAAAATCACAGCTAATAAACATTCACATCACTGCTACATTTACACAACTGCAAAGGATTCTTGTCATTGGAAGGTTCGCAGCAAACGTTGCGAATGATTGCGCGCATGCGCAGACGTCAGTTGGCCAACCGAACTGCCTGGTACTTTGGGATTTTTTTAATCCTGTGCAAATAGGAAATCGGCAGGAGCAAAGAAGCAAAAAGGAAACACAACGCGGACAACGGGCCACGTTGGCGCAAAAACAACAAATCCAACAAAAGTTACAATGCAGTGATTTGTGAAATGGTCCGAAACACTGGTCTGCGCATGCAATAGGAAAGGAAAGGCATCTCCGCTGATGCGGCGGACGTGTACTTGCGGCTGTATATTTGTGTAGGAGCTCCTTGTGTTGGGCCGAGACGCGAGCGCAACAATGCGACGCGCATTATTTGCTCAGACCGGCAGACGGCACAAGTTGCGGCAAAGGGTTACGGCTGGAAATTAGCGCGTCTTCATCCATTTTATTGCATCCATTCAATGCTGATGTTGCACTTTGTGCTGTGGAAATGAAAGTGTAAACAAGTCATAAACCACCGGCGAACGGTGTAGCGAGCGATGAGTAACTGCATCGTCGCAGCACCGAAGAATTGCGCCAGTTTTGTGTCAATTACGGGCGATTATTTGCTTTTGTATTTCATGCACCGCGAATGGTTTAATTTATTATTCGAAAAATGCAACCTGTTGGATTTTAAGGTCATACCAATATAGAATCGGCCGTTTGTATCATTAGCACAAGGACCCAACTGTTCGTTGGACCTCCCGTGAAAATACATTTTCCGACCGATAAAGCATTTTGGTACAAAGTCTTTGATACTACTCCTATAGCTTGAGAAGCCAATCATTGACTGAAACCAATCACAATCATTAGACAACCATAACAGGACAATCGGAACAGGAAACTTACCATTGCTCTTGAACCCTCCCACTCGCTTTCCTCTTTCGTAAATATTATAAAACTTTTAGAAATAACTATTCATCTACTATTTTTAACTTGGGCACATTTATTTCATAGCTCGGTCACTTTCTGACAAAAAGAAACGTCTGCAGTATCCTTGATGCATTTTCGGCGGCTGGATAACTTCGAATGCTGACCTTGAACCAATGTTTGCTGCACATGCCGCCACGGCGTAACACACAAGCCTGACCAAAACGAAACGCTCGTGAAGTGAGGCAGTTAAAAATATTGCGCGGTAAACCGTGAACCGTAAACGCGTGGCTACGTTAAAATTTGCAGAGCTATTTGTTTAATGGCTGTGGTGGCACGACGATTTTAGTATAAAACAGTACAACACATTGTTATATATTCAAACATTAATCTACATTTTCGTTCCTAAAAGTTGCACTTATACGCAATTAAAGTTAAAATACTATTCTTTGGTTCATTTGACGACTAAGAAAACATATCAACAATTTACAATCCAACTGAACTGCCAACAATTGTTTTAATTTGTACTAATGTGACATCCCTTGGTGTCGCTTCGATGACCAACGCCAGTCGCTGCGCGGACAAAGCAACGAAAGAGGCAAACTAGCGAACAATAGCTACCAATGATGGCCAATCGGAATTAGTATGGTTTGCGATTATGGTTCATAATTTGCGCGCGCGCGCTCGCACAACATCGCTGCCAAAGCAGGACCTTTTCCTCGGTGACCGAGGCCGGAACTCGGCCGCTGTAGCGTATCCAATGAACTGCAGAATGTTCTCTATTGAAGCCAACAACTGCATTGGCATGGCTCTGCGTCATTCGGTGCCTGCCGCCTGTGCGTGGCCTACTGTTTGGTTGCTGGACACGGGGTCAGCGTGACCAAAGGGACACAATCAGTGTCGCAGGGTGTGAAAATTGCTTCCAAATAATTTGATGATGAACTTAAGTTGCTGCTAATGCAGCGTGCAAAACAGCATCCAGTTCCGCTGTTTGGGGTGTCAACAGCGATAGCAACAAACAAACAAGCGCGCACCACAGCGAACGAACACAGAGTCCTGCAACGAATGCATGCAGCACTTGTCAGCAGGACAACTCGAGCAACGATGGCATTGCAATTGGATTTTCGCTGCGCTTAGAGCGAATTTCGAACTATTTTATGCAGTTGTATGTCCTTAAAACCCTCAAAAAAGTATCCTTACCAAAATATTTGAGTTGTAAGTATTTGAGTTAGGTTTTTTGGAACCTACAACTAAGTACTCTAAGGTGAAAAAAGCCGTCTCACTTCCTTAATATTAATCGTTGATAGCTTTGTAAAGTCAACTAGAAAAGAGACTCCGAAAAGTAAGAACCTCTTTTTGGCCAAAGCTGAAGAATTCCACATGAGGTGTTAAACCACAGTGACGGCAGTGTTAACTCATGCAAATCTTTTTTGCGTAAACATGACAAGAGATCATTCAACGAGTTCTAGAAAACTTTAGAACTAAGGAATTAAGTCGATTACTTTGCAAGTCAATTACTTTGAGAAAACGACCAATGTAACGCTCGTCCCGACTACAGGATCTCTCTCTCTCTGTGGCACAATTTCACTTAAAACAGGACACTGCCTCTTGCAAAAACCTAACTTTGGGGCATTACGCTTTTTGAGTCCATGCATTTCTATTGCTATTAACAGCCGATATCATTAGACAAATCAAATCAAATAAACTTAAATTAACCCTTTCCGACATGAAAATAAACCCGTTCTGTATGAATTGTATGGGCTGTAGTCCAATATATTGGACATTGTGACTGTAAGGGTTAAAAAAATGCTGTCATTGCCCTGTCAAGCCAATGTGATACATCTCGATTCCAACTAAGTAACAAATGTTCTTACTGTATTGTTTTCTGTTTTTTATTGAAATATTTTTTGCATACCCTACAGGAAAACGATTGATTATATACACTGCTCTAATCTGTTCAATAAGTATGAACGATAATTTCAAAAATTTTCCAGTACTGTTCTTAGACTAGTTTGTAAAGAATCATAAAAGAAATAAGCTGAAACGACATAAGCTATGTTATACCTATGGATGACGTAAATCTTTAGTTGTATACTAATTTTGAGTAGATTCCATGATTTTTAGGTATTACTCGAGGAATTTTTTTAGTACATTCGCATCTACATTTCGAATTTCGACATATTTATACTTGTATGTCATTCAGACTACCGGACCTCTGCAGTATTTTCCAAGCAGAGATCTATGCATTTTGGAAGGCTTATCCGTGCTCATCCGAACAAAGCAGTGGGCCACCACCCACAGATGTCACAATTTTCAGGGATAGCCAGGCGGCACTTAAAGCGCTGGAATCAGTTGTTGTGAAATCAAATGAAGTGCAGAGGTGTCGTACCGCACTTAAAGGCATTGGGCACCACCAGGTCACTCTCTGTTGGGTTCCGGGCCACTCAGAAGTGGCTGGGAACGAAGCAGCGGACGAGATGGCAAAAAAGGGGGTTGCCTTGCCTGCCACCGAAGTGGCAGGCAAGGCGTGTGTTTCCTTCGATATCTGCCCTGTATATTGACAGGTTGACCAAAAAGGAAATTGAGTCGTCATAGCGTACCAGGACCGATTGCGGCACCTGCCGGACACTGTGGCCCTCCCTCTCCTCGACGAAAACACGATTCGTACTGTCCCTGAGTTGTACCTCCATTCGGCTGCTCGTTGGAGTCATCACCGGACACTGTGCTCTTAGATCTATGCTTACCAAATGGCGCCTCTCGTCCGGAGATGTCTGGCGTAGCTGTGGAGATGAAGAAGAAGTAGAAACGATACAACACTTCCTGTGCCACTGCCCGGCTCTGCAGGAACGCCGACTCCGCACCTTGGGGTCAAGGTTCCTAACAGACCTGGCTTGCGCGGCGAAAGTCGAAATCTCGAATCTGCTCTCCTTCATTAAGAGGTCGAACTGGTATCCCCTTAATTGAGACTATTGGTTAGCTCCAGAACACCATAAAAAGGGATTCACAATAGGCCATTCTGGCCTCCGAGTGGAAGTGCGGTCCTGCGGCACACACCCTTCCCTAGCTAACGTAAATTGAAAAATATTTGATAGGCCCAGATGATGATTGGCTTTAATCGAATTGATTGAACCACTTCTGGTCGACTTCTTAAAGCGGCTGCATATTCAACGGACTCAAATCCTTAAAGTTGATAAGGCTAACTACGATTTTTTTGGCAGAGGGCCCTGGCACGTCATTAATTTAGGCTCGTTGCAGAAAGCACGGAAACATTTAAACTGGAATAAGTCGCTGTTGAAATGTTAAATCTTGTTTAGTTTTTAATAGATGTAAAACATTTGAACCGATTTTTTATTATACATCGTTTAAATATTTTCGAAAGAATCGTTAGAAAACTTGGTAGCGTTTCTTCCATCCAACAAGCAGCTCTGACAGTATACTTGAATAAAGAAAATATGACGCAGTTATCGTATAACATATAGAAAGGTCTAAAAGCATTATGTCGCTTCGGACCGACTTAGACATTCGGACTGGCTGTCGTTGTTTTTGCGCCCATTTAAATGCGGCAGCACAAGTCACGCTCGGCAGCTGGTGGTGTAAATTGATTTGACGCTGATGTGAGACAACAAATTTTCGTGCACCACAAAAGGTGCTGAAACGGAATTTTATTGTCTAGGCGGGCGGTATGCGCTGGCAAGGCGAAAGTGCTGGAATGCGTGCGCCCGTATGCTCACACACACACACACACATACGCGCACCTTTTCGTACCTACAGGCTGCACGTGTGGCTGCTTTTTGCTTTTGGTGGCTGCCACAGATGTGGCGTTGCCTAAGAATTGGTCCAAATTGAATTGGTTCTGGTGTCAGCGACGGTGTTGTGTAGTCGTAGCGACTCGCTTGCACGGCCTTTGATATTCGAAGGCTAATTGCGCGTAAATAATTAATAAAAATTTGATTTTATTGAGGAGATTTTCAACATTTCAACATTTGTGATTGTGCTGCGCGCCGGCGAGCAAACAAATGGCGCCCAACAATTACCTTACGAGCCAATAAAGACACCGAAATTTATGTAGGGCAGCCATACGGCGCACTGCCACCTTCTTCCAGCAGCGTCAGCACAATTTTTTAATTGGCATAAAAACAAAGAAAACCCACCGAATCGCACTTAATAAACTCGCCGAATTTATTGACGGCCGGAAATGCACTCAGAACGCAGCACGCACTACCCCCAAGCAGAGCGAAATCAACTAAGAACCAAAACTAAATTCCGTCTGACTGACGGCGTCAGTTGCGGCCGCAGCAGCGGCGCATTCGGTGTGAAGCGTACGAGCGGCGTGCAGCCGCCGTACTTGCGCGCCAGTTGCGGCATTTGTCGCCCGAAATGCTATGCACAACAGTGCAACAACGACGCGCCGACAAGCACTTCCCGCTCCATTCATAAACGCAGTCGCTGCCGACGTCGCCGCAGTGAGATGAGGCCGCCCGCCAAATTGTCAAAAATCAAATAATCCCTGCTGGGAGTGTTTCGGTGTTTGCTTGCAGTGCTGGCTGCGGGCTCTGCCGTATTTGCCTCCATTTAACTACACTTTGCGGCTTGTTTAGCCAATTTATTAATCCGAAGTGTTGAGTAAATAGACGCCACGCATATGAGTGGTTCTTTTTTCAGCTGCGCGCAGTGTGTGTTTTCCAAAATTATTTCGCTTTCCCAATATTATGAATGCTTGCATGTGTTCTGGTGTTGTATTTGTGCTTGGCTAGGCGGCACTTGGAAATGTATGTTTTGATTGGGATGAGTTCATAGGTGCGGGATGAGCTGTTGGCTGTGCGTCTCCATTATTTGAATTTTTAATCTGGTCACGTGTGGTTGAGGAATGCCATGTTTTCGGATACATTAATAGTTTATTTTAAAATAAAAACATTTAAATTAAATTTACCAGTGGATAAGTGGCATATTAAATAAAATAGAGACAATAAAAATATATAGTTAACACTGAAAAAAGTCTAACAACGAATACGGTAAACCAAAACTCAAGACATGTTTTTCAAGCAACAATGATACATATAAAATGAGTGACAGGCTTCATGTTACAAAGGACTTCTGTGTCTAGCAGCTTGAAAGTTTTTTTAGGAATCGAGGAATTCAAAACTTTTACGATGGGAAAATGCTGAAATTGAATGAATTGAATGTTTGTTGGAATCGCTGAGACTGAGAACTGTCTTCTGGGTTAAAAAAAATGTTTAATTTTCATTTATCAAGCATAAAGTTCAAAGAAGTCCATGGCGAACAATGTGAACAATTGCTAGTGAATAACAAAATAATGAAATGATCTTCCACAACATAACCCAGACTACAAACCACATATGCAGTGGCACACACAGCGGGGGGGGGGGGGTTGGGGTTTAAACCCCCCGAAATATATTTAAGTTAGTACAAAAATTTAATTTAAAACCGTCGCATATATGTTCAATCATCAATAACACTACTCGACACCAAAAATGCACCTAAAAAAAAGTGTTTTCTGTACTAACTTTGGGCCGCTGAACACGAAACTGAAGATCAGAAAAACTTTGTGGGAAGCGTTTTCAAATCTTCGAAAAACCAGATTTTATCCTGTTGTTTCAGTGCACAATGAGCACATATCTCGTAAACGAACCATCCGACTAACACAAGATGTCCGTCGGTCAGAAGATAATACCTTAGCTTTTCCAGAGATATACAGATTGTCCAAATCAGATGAGATTTGAAGAAATTACTGACGATAAAAGTTGTAAAAAAAATGAGCTTCTCGACGATTTTCAAAAATCATAAATTTTTGAATGTTTTTTTATAGATAAAATAAATTATTTCCTTCGGTTTCGAATCCTAGCTATCCTCTATCCTCGAATCCTACTTCTATCGTTATCCACATGAAGAAGATGAGAATTGCACGAGTGCGCTCTTGGCCGGCAATGGCCAAACCTCCAAGTGTGAAAGGCAAATTGCCTTTCCGCCGTTCGAACTCGGCGTTAAGCTGGATCGCCCTCCTTCCCTGTCTCCATCCGTTTGAAATATGAAAAAACACATTTCAAATGGGTGGAATTTGTGGTACCATAACGGGTCATATAAGCCTAAGTGTGTCTCATACAGAGGCAGCCACTACAACCAACTAACCACACACAACTCAATGATATCAGTTGAAACTTTCATATTGGTTTCGTTGTTGATTCCAAGTAACCAAGAACAAGTCATAAAAGTACCTACATATATTCATATGCATTCACGCACACATAATCATACACATCAACAATGCATTATTTCTTGTTCTTTTGCCTCATTTCTCGGCACTCGTTTCTCTTTCGACCCGTTACAATCAGTCATTAAATCGTTTGACCAATTTCCTTCATTTGTTTACCTTTAGGTTTTCTTCAGCCATTATGCACACATCTGCGCAGCGTCCCACCAAGCCCACTTAGCCGGCAGCTCGCTTTCACGCCGCATCCAACTCGGCTGATTGGTCCGACTGCCGCACAACCATTTACACCGCACGCCATGTTGATGATGACGTTTTAAATTTCATTGTCTTCCAAGAATAAATGGAAATAAGCCGCAATCATCATTATCGAAATTATCATCGCCATCGCCATCGTCATCGCCAGCAACCACTCGGCCGAGGCCATGCGCCGGCGAATGGTGCGCGCCGGCCACGGAACGCCAGCAAACATGGTGGCCAGCGCTGCGCATGAGCCCATGCCCAGTGTCCGTACCCATAATAACCATTTTCATTTTTTCGTTCTTGGCCGCTCGGCTGCCATTGTTGGTGCCCGCATTCTACGCGCAAACAACCCAACGAGACATAACGCTCGAGGTGTTACGGCAGTGGTGGCTTTGGAGGAGGTCCATTTTGGTACTTTTGGTGCTTCGACTGCGCGCTGCGGTTCACGCACTTTTAGCCAACAGAATAACAACAAAACAACGAAAAATACCAAAATATATTCCGCCACCAACGTAGGTAAGAGAAATTACGGTGGTGGCATTTTAGTTACGCTTTGATGACATTGTAGAATATTTTAAATTTATGTTTCCTTTCGCCAGCGGCCGAGAAATTAAGCGTTTTTACAATATTCGAATGTGTTTGGTGCTCCATTAACGGCGAAATTGTGCCTCATGCTTGGTTACACTCAGTTTGTGAGCCGAAAAGGTGTTAAACTTTCCGTCATTGGGCCGACGGCGGCTATTGAAACAATGGAAAAAAGTGGTTGTTCACCAATAAAGAACAGCAAAGCCAGAGCGGAAATTTTCCAAACTCATTGCTGTGGCACAGGAAACGCTGAGTTGAGGGTCTTTTATGCCCGAGACCGTGGAAGCAGGCTTATCGTGACTGGATCAGTGCAAAGTGCAGCGCTGCGAGCCGATGCCACACACAGACAGAACTTGAGTGGCGTTCAATTATTTTCATAATTCCGCAATAAAAAGTTCCACTCTCAGATAAGCTTCTGTTTCTGGAAAGCAAGGCATATATGAATTGGCCGGCACATTGCAATTGGGCCGCATTTAATGGTGTTTCCATTTTATAGAGCTGATAAGGAAACGGAAAAGTTATGGAATATTTTTCCCTTAACGCATGACAGTTAAATGGTAAAACATAAACGGGACAGACGGTTTTCGTTAGTAACATAATAGGCCAGGAAGCTTTATCGGAAGTGACACATTAAACATTTCCTATAAAAAAATGCTAAATTAAAGTTCTAATAAAATCCTTTAAAGATAAAAGTATTGGCGATTTTCGGAAGGAGTCAGCTTGACTTTTAAATTCTAAAATTAAATATAAATTCGTTTTATCATTTATTGTTGATACCATAATAGACTATTTCTTTTGTTTTTTTTTCTTTTGAGTAACAGTTTTTGAACAGCAAAAAGGTTTTTAAGTTTTTGTTTGACAATCCAACGCAATTCGGAATACATTCCATTTCACAAACTTTTACCTACCTTAACCTAATTTTCCTATTATCCTATAGAATCTTTCAATGAGAGGTAGCATCACTCGTCGTTATGTGAGAAGCTCTCTCACCGGGTTTGCGACACTTTTTTTACTTACGTACCAAGACCAGGGACGGACGCAGGGGGGTGGTCCGGGGGGTCCGGACCCCCCCCGAAATCTCAGACTTTTTCAAAACCCCTTACAGCACACGGTCTTTCAACCGCATAAACTAAATCCACATCACAAGTTGGTACATTACAAATATGATTCATTCCACTTTATTTCGTAATTTTCAGTTTATTTTCACAAGATCACATTTTCTGGTCAAGATCACAGTAGTAATTGAGTGTTATTATCATGCCACATGTATTAATAGTACTATCGTTAGACGACTCGCAACCTACTGTAGTGCGAGAAAGATGCATTTTTCGTTTGTTTATTTTTTGACAGTTTGACAGAAAAAGTACCAAAACGTTTGCAATAGAAGATTTTACAGCCAGATATACAGGCTTCTTCAAATTTGTGGGACACTACCGGTCACAGTTGCCTCTAGTGAACGGTCCTTCTCCACTTTGCGAAGGTTAAAAACTTACTTGCGCAACCGGACTGGAGAGGAACGACTGAATGGACTGGCGCTTCTTAACATTCACAGAGATGTGAATGTTACCAGTGATCAAATTCTGGATATTCTCGCAAAAAGAACAAGAAGAATTGACATCACTCTGTAAATAGTCTGCCTAATACTAAAGGCAGTGGATCATATGTATTGCAATTTCATCATTTGATTCGTGTGCTGTCAATTAATGCTTCTTATACCATGATTCTTCTTATGCCTATGAAACCGGTAATTATTTTTGAAAAAAACACGTTCATTGTGAGGAAATGATTACAATTTTATTCTTCAAAGTAATGGCCATCGCTAGCTACACATTTTTCCCATCTCTCAGGCAATTTATGGATGCCTCGCCAAAAAAATGTTTCGTCTTTTGCCTGAAACCAATCATCGATCCATTTTTTGGCTTCTGCGTGAGAATTGAAGCGCTGTTCCGTTAATGCGTGGCCAATCGATGCGAACATGTGATAATCCGAAGGCGCCAAGTCTGGTGAGTAAGCCGCATGGTTGTACGATGCAACCAATTCTTTGGTGGCTCTAGTGCGTTGTGGTGGTGCGTTGTCATCGAGGAAAATCACTTTGTGTTGCCTGGCTTCATATTCTGGGCGTTTTTGGCGTATAGCACGGTTCAAATCGGCCAATTGTTGTTGGTAACGTTCACCGTTAACCGTTTCACCAGGTTTTAGAAGGTTTTTTTCTTCAAATGGTAACACAAAATTAACTGTGTCCGCAAATCGTAATTTGTAGGCACGTAATCCGACATTTTCCGGAGCGTCAAACAATGCGTTGTTGGATGAAACTTGACAAATTGTGAACTGAATATTGTTGACATATGACAGAAGAAGTAAACATGACATTTGGTACGGTTCCGAAGTTTATAAATATTCGGCTATTTACCGCTAGATGTCGTTACCGGTTTCATAGGCGCATACCTGGTATTATAAAATATTATAACGTTAAATGAAATTCCAATTGAGTGAAAATAAATTTTTTTTTTAATTATGATCACAATTTTTAGCTACTTTTACCCAAAAATTAATTTTGTCTTGTGTTTATTTTTGGAAAATAAAACTCGCAAACCGCCAATCAACACGCGATTCAATGAACAATCATAAGTTATAAATATTAAGTTTGTCAAACACAACTGTTTAATTATCCAAATTTTTCGATCGGACCCCCCCCAAAATTTTTTTCTGCGTCCGTCCCTGACCAAGACAGATGAAATATGTATGAATGAAAAAAATATCGTCTCCTCTTTATTTTCACTACATTTTCCTCTATATTTTTCTTAACAATAATGTAAATATTTCATTGTGTTGTGTGAACGTCTTTCGATTCATACCATTGGCTGATTCAGGGCGGTTTGGTTTGGTTTATATACAAATTAAAAGTAATTTTTGGCCTTTTTCTGAATTTTAAAGAATTACTTCTTGAATTCAAATTAAAAAATTTCGCAAAATGAAAATTACACCTTTTGTTGAAAGCTCCCGTGTTTTTGAGGGGGGGTCGTTATGCATGGGATTTATGGGATTTTTTTATGCATTTTTTTTTTAAGTATGGATTGATCAAAATTTATTTAAACCTTTTGTACATTATTAAGCATACTTTTAACAATATTCTATCATTTTTTCATGCAGAAATATTACAAAACAAGTCGGTGACAGAGCTTGTCCCAGAACGTCTTTGAAAAAATACAATTTGCGGTGTTCACTGTACCTCGGTCGGAAATTATCTGAAATCAAAAACCATTCAAATTTAGTCAAAGTATTATCAAATCCTCCCCCCAACGTTCTCCGATTATTATTTTTTTTCATTTAAATATTTTTGGTGGCCATCTAAAGTGTAAACTGCTGTTTTCCACGAAAAATTCCGCCATTTTGTGGGTGGGAAACCCCCTTCATGTAAAAAAAAATTGTTTACTAAACGTTGGGGGGAGGTATTTTATATGCAGAAAATGTGTACCAAGTTTCAAATGAATCGGTTTAGTAGTTTTTAAATGACAGTGAACACGGTCTTTGAAAAAGTAGTTTTGAGACCAGAACAATAGAAGAGAATAAGCTGTATACCTGCACTAAAGGATAGGGGACTAACTATAAACCATAACTTCAAGAGTTTTGCTCCGAGCGACTTAAAATTTCGACAAAAAAAAATCGATTTTTCGAAAGTGTAAACCCTTACCCTCCCCCCCTTAAATAACTAAAAAAATGTAGGCTAATTGGTTCGGTTATGGGTATAGTTCTATATTCGTGTGGGGTTTTCTTCATATTTTCCCATTTCCAGCAGATTTTCCAAGGATGCCCACAACTGAACCAAAAAACCGTTTGTATAAAAATCACTATTTTAAAAAATTAAAAAAAAATTCTATTTGACGGCATCGGTCTATTTTATCATTAGTTGTTAGCTAAGATCTCGAGCTTTCCATAGATATCCATATGTCCGAATAATATGAACTTGGTGAAAAGTTATGAGCCAAAAACAAAAGCCACACCCACAACAATCTTTTTTACAAAAGACATGAGTGCTTACAGCTAGAAACATATGCCATCCGCTTCTTAAAACTCTTCGCCAATACAGTACGGTTAATGCCACACTTCATTGCGGTATTAAAAATTCAAGGATTTTAGTGGTTGATTGCTAACTGAAAGAGGTTCATATCACAGGATTTCTTCAATAATTCCTAACAGAATTTGACAAATGTTGAAGGCCTCTGATTCGAATAGCGTATAGGAGGAATGTAATTTTTTAGCGGCAATAAAAAACTATTTTGGGCGGAGGAGTGGGGTTAGTTTACTGTGTTTCCTGATGTATACAGTTTTGTAACCTACATGTATGTACATAAATATATTCATAACAGGTATTCAAAGGTATTTGTATTTTATGACGAGAATTTTACTACAATTCGAACAAACGTCCCCCCACTTGAGCGAACCGGCTTAAGCCACAACAAGAATTTTACACCCAATAACATATAAAGATTTGACTGCAACTTATTTAGTGTAAAAACTTTTGAATATAGATAGGGGAATGGGTCCGGTTGTGGGCACCTTTTTGTTTTTGGCTCATAACTTTTTACCAAGTTCTTCTTAATCGGACATATGGACATCTATGGAAAGCTAGAAACCTTAGCTAACAAGTAATGACAAAAGTAAATCGATTCCGTCAAATAGAAAATTTTTTTTTTTAATTTTGTAAAGTAGTCATTTTTAACAAAAATTTTTTTTCGGTTCGGTTCTGGGCACCCTTGGAAAATCTGCTGGAAACGAGGAAATATTAAGAAAAACCAACACGAATATAGAAAAATATTAAGTTTTAATTATTTGAGGCACAATGCACGCATGTGAAGTAGCTGGTACGCATGTGGGCACATTTTAGATGGACGGGCATTTCAAAATGTAAGTGACCAAGTCATTCTCCTGGGCTGTCAAGAAGACCTAAAGTAAAATGAAATTCAACCTAATTAATCAACACTCTTCAAGTGTTGTGACCTGAAGAAGGTGGAAAACACCAGTCAACCTGATTCGATAACATCCACGAAAAGAAGAAAAAGAAGAAAACACCACCGTCGACAGCTTTGATGTCTCCGAAATTTTCTTCCACCTTCTTTTTGTAGCGTTGGGAAATCGCATACGCTGCGGCAGTCGATTTTGTGGTTAGCTTATCTGCAGAACAATGTTAAATTACATCCAACACATTAAAAAAATATCGGAGGATTTTTGTTATTTACCCTCGGAAGATATAGCTAAAACAACCAAAAAATGCGTTAAAAGACCATTTTTGATGAAATAACTTACCAAAACTTACAAAATCACTAAAAGACGGGTGCCCACAACCGAACTAATTGCGGTGCCCACAACCGAATTTGGCAGCCATTTTGAGAAGTAGTGAAAAATTTGTTCGGGGTAAACATATTGGTTGTAATCAATATTGGATCACAAAGTATAAAAAATTAACTAAATAAAAATGCATTTTACTCGCCTTCTCGATGGATTCACTTCGGTTTATGACACCATTTAAAATGTGTAAAAAAATTTTTGTCTTATTTTTTAAGCACAGAAAGATATATATGGTCCCAGCACAAAGCAGGCGTGTCTGTTCGACTTAGTATTTGGCACAAAAAGATCGTGGTTCCATAATGAACAAATGGCCTTAGTCAAAAAAACCCAGCCTGCTTTCTATCAAGAGATACGAAGGGGTGCCCACAACCGAACTATGCCCACAACCGAACCTTTTACCCTACATAAATGTCGAAAAAAAAAATCAAACTTTTCTTTGCATAGAAATTATCACTTATGTGTTGACAGAATTAAAAGAAGTTACTGCTTTTAGAGCAACAGCGAGATTTTTCTTTTCTTTGAACCCACTAAAAGTCTTATTCGTCGCCCTCTATGTACCAACATTTTCTGCTCAGAGTATTCAATCGACGACTGGTGGCGCACACAAATGCCAAAGGTGACAGCGAGTACGGGTGGCATTGGAAGAATAATGCTCTTTCCAACTAAATTAAGATGTTAAGCGTTACTAATTGAAAATTTCGGGCAGCGCCTCCATCGAGAACCAAGCAGCGAACCACACAGCGCTGTCTGGCCGAAAGAAATGGCAGTAACCATTTTCGGCTACCTACGAGTGTATCAAAAGACCATCATAGCCAAACAGCTAGAAACAATGGACGAGCGGCCGGCTGGCGAGTAGGCAGCCAGCCGGGTCTGCTGGGAAGATTCTCGTCAATGATAAGCGACAATTCAGGTGATAATTATGTAATTTGTGACGGATGGACAGCCACATAAAAACCATATTTTATAGTGTTGCACTCTTCGCGCAACGTTGGGGCGCTGTTGTTGTTGCCGCTGAGTATTTGTGATAGTGTTGTTGTGTGCGTGCCTCTTTTCGACGCTTGAGAATGGGAACGTGCGATTGATTTGAGAAAAAAAAAATTAATAAGCGCCAGAAAAATGTGGGGTGGGAACTGTGTATAACACTTGACAAGAGTTGAGTATTTTATTGAATTTGTTGTGGTCCAAACACGTTTCGAATTTCTTTGTATAAAAGATGATTAGATGATTTGGCAGGCCCTTTAAGGCCTCATTGCTCCATAAGAGACATAGGTCTAGCCGTCTGCAATACTTTTTCGACACAACAATTAACTGGCATCGGTAAAAAATCACTACTCAAATTCTTGAAAATCTCAATAGAGACATTTTTGATTGCGTAAACATTCCTAATGACTGAATCATTCGTTAGTTCAAGTATTTCGTCATGCTTAATGGGCAACAACTCGTCCTCTTGCACGGTCCTCTCGAGAAAAGACTCACCATCTTCGGGACAACTTACAAGTTTCTTTTTAAGATAGATTTGGTCGTCTGAGATGGCGCCTGAAGTTCACACATTTAGCTAAAATATCAGTTTTAGGCTTCTCGGGTCTAAGCCAAAAACCATTTTTTCTTGCCTGCTCAACGGTGTTTTAAGAAAGCTTTTGAAGATTTTCAATTGGCTGCCTCCATCCATCTTCTCAGATAGAGATAGAGTAAGTTGTTTCGGACCTCAGAAATCATTGTCAGACCCTCGTTTGGCTGGCAAGAAGTACCAGTTTATACATCTTTATTATCTATTCATATCCATTTTGAAATGTAGTCAAAATTGAAAATCTGTCAGTGTGCTTAACATTAGGTACTACTGCACAATTAGGAGGAGCAACAAAACCAACACATTGTCTACAAGAAAATATGCCAAATTTTACGCATGTTCAAGCTGTGTCCATCACAGCCATAAAAACCGCAGCAAAAACCTGCGAATAGCTGCGAAATTTGAAGCGCTGCCAACGTGCTGCAGGGCGCTGCCATAAAAATAATGGAGGAAAAAAATGAGAAATCTCTCCAACGCGCACAAAAATCTGTGGGAGACAATTTAACGTCCTTTCCCGTGTCCACGCAGTGACTGCGCGCCGCTAACCGCGAGCCGGTGCGTGAGTCGTGCTTAATTGTCGATGTGCGAATTTAACGCTGCAACGCGATCGTCAACGGCCGGTGCTGCGCAGCCAACACTGCCGTGGCCGCGGTCGTCTCGAACATGAGCTCGAGCAGCGCGTGCACGCAGCGGATTCCGCAAATTGCCAACGCCGATCAGTGCTGCGACTTGAGTTCGCCGGTGCGAGGGTGCGGCGCGCTGAGGCGTTGCAGCGGAACGGCAGGAGAATGCGACATTCGTCATTCGCTTGTCTGCGACTCATCATCGCTTTTTATCGCTTCTTATACTTTTCACAGTTTGGACAGTTTCGACAAAAATTCGAAACAAACATTCAGAAAAAAGGGTTTTGTTTGCTTTCCTTGCGGTCAATTGACGCACGCAACTGCTGGCAGCGCATCGTTGTTGTTTCTTCTAGACGCAAGCGTTGATGGCTTCTGGCACGGCAGGATAACCGAGCTGAGCCGCATCGCAGCCACTGTCTATATTAATTGAAAGTTTTAAATGGTTGCGCGTCGCATGCGGACTCCACTCCGCCACTAACCACTTGCGCCGAGTGTGACGAAGCGCAGGAACCGATCTCGGCTCTTGTGTGACAATCAGTTCAGCTGGCTGCCGCAGTTTTGGCCGAAAGTCGGCCGATGTCAGCGTACAAAAAATATGTGGCTATTTTTTCGCGTGCTTCTGTTGGGAGGACAGCCACTTGGGTTTTTGCGCCGCCGTCCTCGGGCACCGTGCAATTCTCCGGAGACAAAGTGCGCAGCCAGCCAGCAAAAAAGCTCGCATTTTTCCACACTGCTTTAAATCACGCTTTATGATGGCCGCAAAAACTATGCGACCACAACCGCAGACGACCGCAGCAGATTTATCTGCGCTGCGCAGAGCGCGGGGCCGCGACAAGGACTTGACCAGCCAACGGAATTGCGACACTTTGTTTGCATTGCAGATCCTTGAGTCGGCTTTTACACTGACCGGCACTGCGGCAGCCATCAGCGAGGCAAATGTTTACGTATTATTAACATTTGTTTGGTCATTGTTCGCTGACAGCCGTTTTTGCGCCGAACCCGTTTTTTCGCGCCGCTGACTGCTCGCGCGCAAAGATTTCCTACTCGTCGTTTAAGTGGAAGTCACCTTTATGATGATAATAAAGAAATATTTTTAATAAGCTTTCGACAGTGCCTTTAACGAGGGTTATCCATTTTTTTGGTACACAGTTTTTGTGCTTCGATTTGGAATGAAAGGGTCGAAGTAGGGAGAAGAAATGCCAAATTTGGAATTCACAGATTTGGTTTTTTTTACAGTTTTTTGTTAGTGTTCATGGTTTGGCTAGTGGCACCAATTCTAAACCACTAAATTCAGTACAACCCACAGAAATCAAGATAGATATTTTTGTTTAATCTGATTACACAGGAATCGTCCATATAAACATTATAAATACAGTCTGGGAGTTGATCTTTATAAATATTTTCAGGAAGTTGGATCGAAATAACGAACATGTTCCGGGAAACCAGAAGACATTTGGCGGCTTCACATAAAGAGGACAGAACAGACTATAGTCACACCTAATGAACTTGGAAGCTATTTGCGGAAACTCTTGCAGATTCGTACTCAATGTCGTAGGAAACTACTAGAACGGCTCAACCCTTTTTTTTTAATTTGCTGAACCATGCGCTCAGTTAGTCCCATTTTTTACTCTTATTTCTAATTTGCTTTTCTTTGTTCACCAGTTTTAGGTTTAAGCTTAAGTTTGTTATTCTTCCATTTAGTCTGTAAATTGGAGCTTGTTATTCATTCACTTAGTCTGGAAGAACCTTTCTATTCATTGACTGAATTTAATAAAGAAAGAAAGAATTCTTTACTCAAAGTAAGACCATTTTTTTAAGGGTGGACAGGATAAAGTTTTTAACCAGAAGCTGAGAGGAACAATTAAGTCAAATGACAATACATAGTTCGAAACAATAATTTGAAAAGCGAAGAAACATCGACCCTAAAATAGTATGTGCGTGCATGTTTACAATCAAAGTCGTCTTGAAGTCGAGTTCAAAACTTCATTTGAAATAGTTTTACAAGTACTTTGGAATATCATTTTTAAGATATTCAAATATTGCAGCTGAAAAAAGGAGATTGTGGTGTTCGTATAGACGGAAGTACAGGGTGGACCATTTAAGATTTGGAATTTTATTTATTTATTTATTTATTTATTTATTTATTTATTTATTTATTTAGCCAATGAACAAATGTCCTTACTGACTATAGGATAGAATAATTATTACAAACTATAAGTTACTTAAACTATTCAACAGCAAACCCTTCGGAAGTGACAGATCCAAATCGGTAACATTGTTTAATTCCGAGAAGGCCCTATATAGAGGTGCATTTCTTGCATAATTCGTCCTGGGGACATCTAAATGGAAGGTATCCACCCTCCGCAGACTCCGTTTAGGGACATTAAATGCGATTCTTGCTAAAAGATCCGGGCAATCAATAGCACCACATACAATGCTGACTACAAAGGAGCATGCAAGAAGAGAACGCCTAGCATGTAGTGACTTTAAGTTAATTAGAAGGCAACGAGAGCCTTCGGTTATTAGAGAGTTTAATCGGTTATTAAAGAAAAACTAATGAATATTTTTTTAAAATTCCGGTTTTATTACAAAGCTTGGACTTTGTTATTTAAGAATTCAAATCGTTCATATGACTGCCACGACTGGCCTTACAGTACGCCATTCAGTCAACCCAATTTTCAAGAACTTTTTCGATTATTCCGTGTAGAATTTCCTGAATGGAAACTTCGATTTCAAGTTTCAAAGCTTCAATCGTCTCTGGAGGGTTAGCGTAACTCTTGTCCTTTACTGCTCCCCACAAAAAAAGGTCCAACGGACTTAAATCGCAGCTCCGAGACGGCCAATTGACTTCAAAATTTCGGCTGATTATTCGATTTTCGAAAACGATGCCCAAAAGTTCGATTTTTACGTGCCGGATGGTCATGAGCCTTCAGTTAAATTTGATATTTATTTAAAGGTAGCTG
Organism: Melieria omissa; assembly: GCA_963971225.1. NCBI lineage: Eukaryota > Metazoa > Arthropoda > Insecta > Diptera > Ulidiidae > Melieria > Melieria omissa. The sequence goes on from OZ020267.1 coordinate 122,942,016, forward strand.
GTTGTACATGTAAGACTGATTGTCTTTTAAGCACATCATGAAAGAATACATTAACTGATAGTAACATTTCAATTTTCTTATGTACAAAACTTGATATGCTAAACTTAATATACTAACTAATCTAAACTCGACCAATTGAATTTTGTTAGCCTTCATACCGAGATCTATATGTAAAATTCTCATCAAAGAAGTTCGAGAAATGTTCAATTCCTGAGAGCGATGGCGAGTTGACGTTGATGGATGTTGACGCACATTTTCGGCTACAAAAGCAATGCTTTCGGCTGTGCGCACTGCATGAGAACATGAACAGGTTGTTTAGTCCATTAACGATTCAGTCTCACCAGCTCGCTTCACAAATTGATCCACAAACTGAGTTAAAGGCCAATCTTTTTTTTTGTTTTGTTTTATTTTTTTTATAATTTCTTACAGTTTTGGTTGAAGACTCTCTACTTTGGAAGTAAGTTCTCAATATTTCCCAATTTTGTTTAAGCGTATAGCATCCCATTTCGTAAATGTCAAACTTTGACCTAAATTACGAACACAAATTGAGTGACATTTCGACTGCCATTCTCGAAATAAAGCGTAGTTCAAATTCCAAACGCTATATGGACCACCCTATACATGCGCGACGATGAACTGATTGACTATAATAACTCGATTACGGATTGTTGTGAGCAAAGTGGTCTCATGCTTCAAGACATTGTACGTTGGACGACAAGTCAGAGGACCTTTGGTTTGAATCTCGATTCAAATCCACACCAAATCAAATCCGAGCGTAAAATTTCAAAAACTCCAGAGGGCTATTTTTCGTTAACGCCATAAGGTTTTGGAACTCGCTTCCTAGTGCTATCAAATGTATTTCAGGTACTGTATTTCGGTAACTTTAAGCATCTACTCTCCAAAAATGTATCATAACATTTAAAATATTTGTCTCACTCTTTACTCTATCCCTTTAAATTAAATTATTAAAACACTGTCTTAATAAAGTATTTATTGTGTATTGCTTAAAATTAATGTGCATGCAAAAGATTGTTTCTTATATGCCTGTATAATCTGTTAAATAAAAAAATAAAAAATTAATAAAATAATTGCTTAAGAATAACTGCCAATCCGCAGTTAATTTGATGTCAGACCCTCAAAAAACTTTGAGAAAAGCCAACCCTTCTTACTGGATATTTTATCACTCTTTTAGTTATTCTTGATTAATTGTTAATAAGTACTCTTACCTCCCTTACCTCCCACTCGAAGAAATTTATCGAACACACATTAAACGAAGAATCCACAAGAATTTACCTGTTCGTCCATGCAGTTCAATTGCGTAACGGTGAAAATGCAATACAACCGTATGGTTAATAAAATTTGGCTCAAACAAGTCTAATGCATCCATACAAAACTGATTTACTTGCAATAAAATTTCAATTAACCCGAGTACATGCGAGACGATACGCCAACTTTCCACATTGCGCAGCGCTGCTGTCCGCCACATGTTCAGCCGCAGCGTTACGCCACATGGCAACGATTAGATGGCGAAGACAGAGTTGGCCGCTGCGGCAGGAGTTGGCCCCTTAATGGAAATGATTTTCATTTGCCCACGCGGCGATCGCGGCCAGCGTGCAGACATCTGCATTGGCCATGAAATGAAGTAATAAGGCATCTGGTCTTGATTACGAAAATCAAACAAAATATAACAAGGCAGCTAATGACGGACGGCAATGTGCAAATGCCCGCACGCGCAATAAAACCACAATAAAAGTGAACGAACGACGTTCTGTGCCATTAAATTGCAAAATCCGCACTGAGCTAAAAATGTCTTGATCGAGATTTACATATGTAAGATTTTGATTGGAGAAATGGCCGTTGCAGCAACTACAGGCAACTACGCAACCTTGGTGGCACACTAAAGCATTGATTAGAGTCCCACTGTGGCGAACAAACGCACTGGCGAAACAGTACGTTTTGCGCTGCGGAAGCGTTGCGAGGAAAGTGGCTTAGAACAACTGCTGACAACAGTAGAGGAAAGATACAGCGAGCAAATGCCACACACGAGACGCCCTCAACGCCATATTTTAGTGCAACAACAAATGTAAGAGCGGCCTAGGGAGCCGATTAATAAATAATAGGATGTCCCGCCAAGTGAGCCCTGTGCCTTTTCGCATGCACACTAACACACACACACAGAATATACACTGTAAACCGGCACAAAATCACATGAAAACAGTGATGAATTGTTTAGTTTTCAGCAAAATTTGTGACCGGAGTTCGTGTTGGAAATTATGAAAATTTGTTGGGCTACGGAATTCATTAGTTTGAGTTTTGTAGATCGAGCTTTGGGCTTTATTTTTTTTTTATTATTTTATTACTTACGTTGTATGATTCCAAAGAAGGTGAAAAAACAATTTTTCAATTTACATTTCTCAATATAAACACATTTTTTGTACGCATAGATGATGTATTAAAATCAATTTTCCATATAGTGATTCAATTTAAAGTGTTCGATGCCGTGTCTCCGGCTGAAGGACCAAGTTGAGGAGGACCTCCTATCTTCTCTTGATGTGAGCAACTGAAGAAGGCGCCTGGATAGATCTTTTGCGGCAGTCTTTAACTCGGTAACGGGTTGTTAAGACCAGTTGAGTAAGTAAGTAAGATTCAACTCAAATTGCCGATTGTTGCATCTATGCCTTCAATTATCTGAAACAGTTGTTATTAAAAAGAGTTTGTTTGGATCATTTGAACCTTTTCCCAAAAACATTTCTTCCATTAATTTTTCTTATATATTCTTAAGGAAAATACCACAACGGAGTTGCGAGTTAGTAACCAACAAAACCAACATCCTAGGGAAAAAATACCAATATACAGCTATACATATATAGTTATAGTTGATAATTATTGAGAACCTGTCCATATACTTACCAGTCAAGAAGAAGAAGAAGTCCATATACTCCGGGGGCTTGAGGGGGTAGCTTCCTATTTAAATTGTAGTGGGAATAAATTGTATTCAGTCTCAACATTTCATACTCAATAACGATATAAATTCGGTATTAATTCGGAGACTTAAAAAAAACCAAAAAATTTAACCATTCTTTCGACCTTCAACGAGCCTCTAAGAGTCTTTAAAGGTCAAACTCCATGAAACGCGTTTCAGGCGTTCAGGGTTTGTCGCGTTATGATGTTTCACGCGTTATTCGCGTTGCAATGTTTTATGCTCCATAATTATAATTTTAATTGTCAAACTGCTGGTTTATTTCGTTGTGAATTGTGAAAAAGAACGAAATGAAATTGCTATATGACGTTATAGACTTTATAGAATTTACTGATTTCATTTTAAACACAATAAAAGCATATCGAGCATTGCAAAAAATTAACTAAGATTCAGTTGAATTCAATTTGTAGCAATTTATTTCACAGAAATGAGCAAAATTCGATATACAACGAATAAGCTATCGAATTTCCAATACAGCGAAGACTAAGTTTCGTCTGTCAAAGAATTATGCTAATTTTTAGGAATTTCTTCACATTTTATGTTAAAATATTGGATTTCAAATGTTTCTTAAATGTATTTAATAGCTTTCGTGTAAAATAAATACATTCGACATTTGCGATAACACAAGTTTGTTATCGACTTTACCATCGCCACATAATTTATGACATCATTAGGAGCTCTGTCCGCTGTTTCACGTCGTTAAGCGCGAAACGCGTGAGAAAGTTGAAAATAGTTCAACTTTTGACGCGTTTCGGGCTTTTCGACGTCAAGTCATGGAGTTTGCTTCATGCAAACACACTGATTCTACTTTTTCTCGAAACGCGAAAAACGACGATACGCTTGAAACGCGCTTTATGGAGTTTGGGCTTAAGTGATGTTTTGAATTTCGCCAACATCTTTCTTTCTCTCAGTGTATATATTCACAAATGTAAATATTGTGAATACACACAAACTCAGTCGTTTCATTCAGGCCAAGAGAAGTAAAATGCAGCAGCAGAGAAAGGCCGTCCGCATGTTGCTGACGAAAGTGTAAAGAAATATGAAAAGAAAGCAACCAGGGAAATGGGAAAATCCTCCAACCTGCAACGAAATGAGAAGGGAAATGGTGACATGCGGTGGTATAGCAAACAATCGCAGCACAAAAAAACAAAACTAAATAAGTTAATAATGTCTTCATTATGTTCGAAGCGTAACTAACGCGGTGTACACATATTAGCCACCTTGAAGCAACTGACAGCGAAAAACTGAGACACTGTACGTCTTTGTGTGCATATGTGTGTGTGAATGGAGGAAAGATGACAGCGAGTAAAATAAGTTGGAAAGATATCGCAGCCTGGCTGGTGGGCCGGCTCCGTGCTCGACAATGACACTTTGACTATCTTTTGCTTTTAGCCACAATTGTTGACGTCTTGATAATACTGAATGACACAATTTTTTTTCGTCCCTTTCATCGCTCCTCGGCTCGGCTCGGTGGTGAGCTCTTCTGATCTTTAGGATATGTGCAATTTATATTTAAAAAAGTGGTTTAAATCGTTTAGATAATTTTTAAACGGCCGCTGAAATGTGGGAATGAGTGCCGGCAACGGGCACTGCCACTGCCACTGGCACTGCCACACCGATTACGGCCATGGCGCGTTGCAGATATGCACGAGAACCCCTGCCGCTACGTGTGCATCTTTATCACTTCATTTGCTGCTGCTGCTGCTGCAGCTTGACCACTTTTTCCTACGCACTGTCGTTGCCGCTGCTCCTGCAGTTTTTCCTTCTCCCTTTTTTACGGCTTAATCGGAGACCGGCATGTGCAGGCGCTCTGCGCCGCTGCTCTGTGATGTCACGCAGCGCGCCACAACTCCGTCATCGTGATGGGCTCTTCACGGCAACGTCTTCGCCGTATGTGACAGTATCTCAAATGTTTTTAATGGGCTACTGTGCGCAGCGCCGCTCGCCTTCGCATCCTCTCATTTGGACCAACCGCAGCAGCGCACCGCCGCTGCGTACTCGAACGCTGCAGCTCCGGATACCGCTGGCACTGGCACGGACGGTGGCACCCTGACCGGCGGCGACCACCCAGTAAAACAATTTACACACCGCACGGGTGCAACATCGCTCTGCCTTTTCGTGAGAGTCGTCCTCAATGAATTGTTCGAGCTGTCGTCGCTTCGGTTTCGGCCGCTGCCACCGCTCGTATGTAGGTAGCTTCAGTACATTTGTCCACATTCGTCGGCCGCCGCTGCAACATGTTCGATTAGATACGAATGCGTTTCGATTGCCGCAAATTGCAATTGCACATCTGCCAGCAGCTGCAATTCCTTATTTTCCCATTCGTCTTCACATGAGCAGCGATTTTCCGATTTGCCGGCCGCTCGATTCCGCATTCTGCTGGCGTCGCGCAGCTGAAGTGCATTTTCCGGCTTCGCATCCGTTTCAACTACTACAACTGTGAGCATACTTGCCGCCTCATGTTGCCGTCAATTTGTGGCGCGCGCGAAACATTTCCCGATCATTCCACGACGAAGTGTTTTATAAGTGGCAATTTTGCCCCAAACTCGAGCCACTTCCCTTTGAACCATTCAACACACAATGCAGCACACTTATCGAACTCGATTCACATATTATACAAAAAATGTACATTGGTCTCGACATTTCTCCAAAAATAACAGTTCAGCACAGTAATAATTTTGCTATGCAATGGTTTGCATATTGATTCTGATAAATGCAAATTAAAAAGAAAATTAATAAACAAACGTTTTTTAATTTATGTACATTACTTACAATATTCTTTCATTTTCTTGTGACTCATTTTCAATCAGTGTTGGTAGATATAACATCATTTGTATATAAACATCAGCTACATCTTTCAATTAATAAAAATCACACCTTGTGGTTTGGTTTAAACGGTTTACCATTGATCGATCGATCGGACTATGGTCGATTAATTGTGTGAAATGTTTTCAAAAAACACAAGATCCGTTGGACTGCGCATGTCTGGCAGAATATTTTTGAAAGTCTGAAAATTACCACAAACCAGCCTTAACATTTCTTGAAATATCCACAAGGAATGTTAAGCCGCGAATCTAAAAGTCAAAGCTCGAAATCCGTCAGTTTTTGCTAAAATATATAAAATTAACTATTTTCTTTAGGCGACTGCTCTTCAGCAGGAAATGGCAAACTTCTCAGAACGAAATTGCATTATGTTTTTACTAAAATTGTCAATAAGTTAGAAATATATTTGCATTGAAAAATAATAAGACTTTTATCTTCGATGATTGTTTGATAAGAAGCCCGTGTTTCCATTGCCAGAATCAAGTCAAAGAAGTGGCATTGTTGCGGAAAGTTAAACTAAAGTTTATTGGGCCAGTTACCCAAAACGCAGAACTTAAGGCAGGTTCTCACCTTGTGGATCCGAAAAAGTGCACTTTTTTTAGGAATTTTTTGGGAGAAAACGGTTAAAGGTACAACGCTGGATATGAATACCAGAAGTGATTCCGTCAAAACCCGTGATCTGAAACACAAAAATCGAACACATTCTCAATGTGTACCGTATTATCTATTGAATGAACTAAGATCATGAAAAAAAATCGAAATTACAAAAGTTATGAGGTTTTGAAAAAAAAATTACGATTTTCGCATATTTTTGTTCACTTATTATTTTTTTAAATAAACAATTTTCAATTTTTTTGGCTGATCGTAGTTTTTATTAGAAAAAACCCTAAGGAACATTTAAAAAAAAATTTGGTGACGATTGGTTCATTCCAGCGCCTTCAATACCTTCCGTTAGGTCCGAAAATGTGGTTCTCAGAAAACGCGTTTAACCCTTATGTGTGTGATGGGGTACCCGGGTGCCCAAATCACTTTTATATCGAAATTTTATATACTTGCGGATAACCTAGAAAGGTGAATCTTTATAACTCCCAAAATAGTATTCTGTCTTAATTTTCGAGGGTTTAATTCCATTAATGTTAATTTGGAGGGTGTGGCACAACATTTTATTTTTTACACCCTTACCCGTGTGCTGGGGCACCCGGGTACCCCAGAACATTTTATATGGAGTTGCATGGATTTCATAGATTTTTCCTGTAAGTAAAGCTTCTAAAGTTAATAATTTGTAAGAAAACAATTTAATCAACGGAAAACAATCACTCAATCGATTTTGAGGAAACGAAAATTTGATTTTGGTTATATAAATTCCAAGATATTTTATATTTGCAAACCAGATCCAAAACAACTCTCTAGCCTACATTTATCGACATTCGCCTTCAGCGGGTTTCCCGGGTACAGTTGACCTTGGAGATGATAAGAATTTCTTGCGTTAAAGCTCATAAAGTTGTTTACTCATATTTTGCCGGTTTCGACGGTATATATTGCGAAAAATGTCCTTTTCGGTTGATTTCATGCAAAATTATGTCACAAATTTTACTTGATAAAACTTTTGAATATAGCTTTTGCTGTGCATATATTGTAGGACGAATCGAGGAAAATTCATAATGGAAATGAAAAACCAGTTTGCAAGTAATTTTTTGTAGGAAAGAAAATCCCAATATAAGCTTTTATATTACTGAGAGCTTTAAAACTTAGAAAAAACAGTAAAATATCTTAAAGTGCGAACAAAAAGTGAGAAATTTTCATACAATTTGTACTGGGGTACCCGGGTACCCCATCACACGGGTAAGGGTGTTTTTTTCAGCACACACACTAGGGTTAAAGTTTAAAGCGCGCTCGGCCGGTGCTCGACACTGCTCTACCTAACGGCCTGTAATTTTTATAATTTTTCACATTTTGATCTGAAATTTCTGGAGCACATTTTTGAAACATATATCTACACGATAAGGTAAAAAAAGGTGAGAACCTGCCTTAACCGTACGGCTACTTAGAAAATTTAAGCGATTGCCCAAACTTAGTTTTCGTTCATTTCATTCCATTTTGTCTATTTAACCCTTTCGGTTATTCTATGCCATATGGCATAGTCTCTTTTCAGTGCCTGTTTTAGGTAAAAAACTTGTGGATACTATATTTTTCAATTTTTGTATTTTTCTCTGAAGATTTTTATACCAAATAATGAAAAAAATATTTTGAATAGTGTACCAAGTAACTTGTAAGGGTTCAGAAAGTGCGCAGTCCTTCGTACTTTTATTTATTCTATTACAAAAATCAATTTATTTTGCAGGTTTATGAAAGTAATCTAGTTGGTATTTATTGCTTTAGTAAGTGTAAAAAAAGTTCGATCCCAAATATAGTTCACTAAGGCTGTACGATTTTTTTTATTTTTTACTATGCCATATTTCATGATGCCCAAAAACCACTTTTTCGAACAATATTTTAAAAAATTACTTTTGATTATTCATTATGTAGGCTTAAACAGTAATAAAATGGAAAATAATGACTTTTAAAGTTAAAAACAAAAAAGAAGTACCGAAAGGGTTAACAAACTCTGGTAAATTGGCAGCATTTTCGTGAGCGAAACCATCAGCTGATTGCGTTTTCCGTAAAAACAAACTTATCAACCAAAACGAAACAGATTTCTAAGTTAACGGTTAAGTTCTAAGTTAAAGTTCTACGTCTTGGGTAACCAGTTGTACAGCTTTCGGGTATGGCAGATCGTGTCAGCTGACACGTCAAACCAAGTTACGTCTCAGGAAATTGGCCCATAAGGGTACTGCAGCAAGACAAAGTCCAACGAATTCTATCAGTCAGCTAATGTTAATGCGAGCATTTGTTTTTGCTTTTATTCCACGAACAATGGTTTCGATTTTCGTCATTTATATTTCAATTGAACACTACAAATCTCTCATCAATACGAATGCAAATAAACGATCGCTGATAATTATCCCTGCTAATGTTTTGCGAACATGAAATGCCCTACTTACAACTCAGCTCGAGAATAATTAAACGAAACCTACCTACATGTGTGCGCAAGGATTAGCCCACTTGAAGGGTATTAGTGTCGACAAGGACTCAGTGCAGGAATAATTCATATACACATTCGTATGTTGAGAATGCACTTCGACATTACACAAAGCAGCAAGCACTCAGTCCCTAAAATCACACACATACACAGCCATCAAGGCAGATCCCGAGCGAGCTGGGCGCATTGTCCTTGCGAATTTAAATACACATTAGTAGCTACGTATTTATCGCATTCAGTGAGGCGTGCACTTGAACTTATTTATTGCAAAACAGCGAAGCATTGCAATTTGTGATCTGCTACACGGGATTTGTCTTCCTTTCCCAAACAAAAAAAGAAAATGAACAAAGTGATTGAAGTGAAACAACCAAACCAAATACCAAATAGCGATACATGTGATTATTTGTAGATGTGTGTGTGTTTATGTAACATATGTGAAAATGGTATTTGGGCTAATCGCATCTTTGCAATTCGCACAAAGCGAGGGCCACTCGATGGTGCGTAGCGGCGCATCTTCCCGTATTTTATGTTTGTTCCATTTTGTGTCTTTTGCCGGAGGCGCTGCGTCGAGTATCAGTGTCACGAGCAGGAAGTGATTTTCCAATGATTAACTTTTATGTAGGATGCTGCTGCCGTTTGCGCCAATTCGATAAGCATCAGCGGAATCCGTTGGCGTTACCTACTCACAATGTTGCACGGCGGCCGGACTCACGTGTGTGTGCCATTCTTCGCCTTTTTGCCGCTGCTCACATTTGTCTGGCTTCTCGCAGTGCTGTTGCTCTGGGAACATTGTCAGCATAGACCAAATATGCAAAAAGTCCGCGCTGCGTTTATCTGAAAGCAGCCATCGCCGCACTATTTAGGGTTCTGATTCCGCTGCTTCCCATTAATAAAGACGGCCAGCGGCAAATTGCCTTTGGTGGCACATTTGCTCGCGTTCGTTTTTATGGCCAAATGTGCAGATAATATTTTCAACAGTTGTCCGACGCTGCATGTAATCATTTTTTATGTTTATGCAGCGCAGCCAGAACCGATACTTAGTTGGAGCAGCAATCATTCAGCGCCATCAATGAGTTTATCCAATTGCGTGCACCGAGCAGTATTCGTCAGCATTGGAGGTTCGTTCCAGCTGTCGGCCTGCGCACTTAACGCCACTGCTGCTGCAGCATTTGCGTCTTTGGCGGTCCTCTTCCGAGAACTTGCAAAAGACGCACAAAACAACCGGCCCACACACACACACACACACACACAAGAGCAGCGTCCTGTTTAAATTAGCATCCTTACAAAGTGCCACTGTGAACCGGCACAAAGTGCCGCAACAAGTACTTTTCTTCTGCACGTGTCGGCCGCAGCGTTTGCATTGCCTTAGAATTTAAGTAGATGTAATGGATTACATTTGTTTTCGGATTATTTCGAAGCATGCCAAGGCCGACCATTGTTTCACTGCAAGCGTATTTCCATTGGCTGCATTAGTATTAGCTGGTCCAGTTGAAATAGATTCCGAATGGCAATCTTAACTTAAGATAATCTGTGCCAATATTCTTTCCAAGACAAAACTACAAACTAACCAATCAGCAAAGTTGTCTTTGTATTTGTAAAACTCGTTAATATTTAAAAGAAAAGAATCATTCAGTATATGAAGGCGTTCGAAAGTTTCGCAGACACTCTGGCGTCTCAGAATTGTCATAAAAACCAATATTTTTTTAAAGTTTAAAGCCTTTTGAAAACCAAAAATCTGTCCACGTCAATTAAATCAGTGTTTTGATTTTTATTCAATGAAACTCACAGAACTTGATCCAGATTTTTCAGCTGATAAATCATATTTCGAATTTTGAGAACTGAAAACTATTTTTTCATAGCGTCTATTTTTTTATAGTGTTGTAATTTTTTCAGTTGAGAATTGCTGCTTTAGGGATAAAATTTCCATTCCCATTTCTCATCTAAAGTTTTGGGGTTTATGGTAAGAAAAATACCCTAAAAAAATATAACTTCCAGTTGTTCGCATCTTCCCTCTAATGATTTAAAGTGCGCTTCAAAAATAAGTGTTGGTCATATCTTTTTAACCGTAGAAGTTTGCCATGGTTTTAATATCAGATCATCTTCTATATTAAAATACCGTTTTCGCGTGTGTTTCTGTTTTCTTAGTTGGGTACAAGTTTTGGCGGAAATATCAAGAATTAAAAATGACTGCTATATTTTTGAAGCGTTTCGAAGTAGTGTTTTTGGTAAACCCGCCAAAGGGTCCAAAATTGAAACCTTCACACGTCGCAAAATACACGGAAACATCAGTTTCATTTGTGAGAAAGGGGATCAGTCGATTTAAAGAGTTCGAAAATGTTGACGACGAACCACGGAGGGACAGGAAAAGAACCAGTCATACAAGGCGATAGTCCGGATGTTTGATAACACTCCAACTCTTAGCCTGAAGCAAGCGAAGGAAACATTGTCGCAGAAGAGAGTTGAAGTATCAACTGCCACTATCCTAAGCAGGCTTCTGAAATCGGGCATTCCTCATAGAAGTACCATGTCGAAATCGCTATTGGATAAAAACATTTGGAAAATCGTTTGAAATGGGATAGAGAAAATGTCGGGTGGAAACACTGAATTGGCCATCTCAAAGTCCAGATGCAAGCCCAATCGAAACTGTTTGGTCCTTAACCGTTTGGCAGCTACGCAGCGCCATCGCGCTTCGATATTTCGTCTCTAAAACAGCTGAGCGGCGCGATAGCGCTGCCATTTCAGTGCAAGTTTGTCGATCGTCGTGTGAGGTTGTTTCTTGCCGTTCATGTGTTTTATAAATAAAAGTGTTCTTTCTCAAGTTTAAAAAGTACGATACATCAGTTTTTATTTTTTAAATATTTTTTTTAAAACTTTTTTTTCGCATTGAAAAACGTAGCCATGTCGAGTGATGACTTTTCTATGAATTTTCTATAGCAGTTTTGCAATGTATTAGCAATTTGATAGTTAGCTGCCAAACGGTTAATGAAGCCAAAGCTTTGAAGAAAAAGAATATCAACAACAAAACAGCTCATTTTGGCATTAAAACGGATTTGAAGAGGGGTTTCTTTGGAGTACACTAAAAAATAAGCCAAAGTTGTAGCAAAAGATGCCGAGCCATTACTGAAACAACGGAGACTGGACAAAGTTTTGTTAATAATGCGAAAAATATATTTGCACAGCCTTTCAGAAAATATATATAATTCATTACTATACCTTCTTTTGTAAGTTTTATAAGCAACACTTATTTTTGAAACGCACTGTAATGTTAGTTTCGGAAACGTGTCGTTATCTAACATTTGTGAAAACACCAACAAGTAAAACCGTAATTTTTACAACATTATTATATATAAAAAAAAAATTATTAAATTGAATTCATATAAATATTACAAAATTATTCACATTTTAGCCCAGTGTCCATCATATTTAAAAGATCTTTCACATCTTTCACATCAGATCTTTAAACATTTCAACGTTTAAAAATAACCCTCACGCTGGATTACAAGCGATCATTTCATGAAAAAGCCAGGAAAGGAAAGAGTGTCGCTCAAAATCGATTCAAATCACCTTTTAGTTAGTCAATAACTATGTATAAGTATGAGGACCTAATTGAGGGTAATTTAAAATACCCCTACATTTAAATTTGTAACAAGGCAATACTTGAGACTAGATTTGCCCTAAATCAAGTGTAAATAAACTTCTTCTACAATGTCTCCATGTCTTAATTCCCATTTCCATTTCTTTGCTTGAACCAACTCAATACACGCATTTCGTTGGAGTTTACACACTGCGCGTTGATATGTCCACATAAAATAATGATCTCATATAATTTCTTCTGTCCGCAGGACTGTAAAATGTCAGTAGTCAGGCAACAGGCGCAACCAATTCCGTTCGCGCCCCATAAACACAGTTGAAACCGTAAAATGCCAACATGCACTCAGAGCGCAACACACATTCACCAAGTGCGTCTTGGCCTTTTCAACAGGAATTTGAGCTAAGCGCCACCACCGGCCCAACATTCGTCTCATTCCCACGTGCACTCTACACGCCCTTTCAGTCAGCCGTGCAGTCTGTCAGCCGCCCAGTGACGGGTTCTTCATTTGGCGTTGCATTTCAATTTAATTGAGTTCACTTCCAAAACAATAAAAATAAAAATTAATTCGACGTGAACACGCCGAACCTTTTAACCTTTTTCGATCGTCAATTGTCGTCGTCGCTGTTGCTGTTGTTGTGGACTTAATGTGGGCACCATTAACACCGGACTGTAACAGCCACACTGCGCAAACGCCAGCTGCCGGCCGCTGCTGGCCGCTCGAGCTGTTGCGCCTGCGGTCGCCGAGCTGCACAATTCAATTAGTTCGACGCGGCTCGCTCTATGGCCGGTTGTGCTGTTGCCTGACACCGAATTGCCAGCGATTAGGGCCCCTTAGGCGTAACCCCTTTCATTATTTTGGTCAATGTTCCTTGGGCGCAACGCCGCTGTCGCAGTGCCGTCACCGCAACACATTCATCCCCACTGTCCAGGCGCTCACAGGCGCAGGCGCTTGTAGTTTGTCATATGTTCCAGTTATTGTAGTTGTCGTTGTCGTTATTGTCATTTTATTGGTCTCTTGGAATGCAGTCCCCGATATACCGCTTTCCTTCTTCATTCATTGATTCGCGTTTTGAATATTTCATTTGTGTTGGTGTAGACATTGCTGTTGCTGTTAGTGTTGTTGGTGCGATTGCTGTTGCTGCTGCTGCTGCCGTATTTGTTTATTTCGCTCTTTTAATTGTTGCTGTTGCGTTTTATTGGCATCGTCCTGCTTTTCACACTCGCCACGCAACATGACGTTGCGGTGGGGCCTACGACACAGTCGCAGCCGTAGCAGCAGCAGCAGCAGCAACAGACGCAGTCAGTGGCCGTAGCCGAATCTTTACATGGCATCAGATAAGACTGGCGTTCTTAAGTGATTTGAGTTTATTTTCTTAATTTTTTAATGACTTTGGAAGCTGTGCAAGGCCGGTGCGCGGTTCGCTTGGTGGCAACACTATTAATTTGTTATGGCAGCAACAGCGCACAGTGGTACGATTGAAGTGTGTGTCTAATTTTTTATAAACTGCTTATATTTTAATATTTTTACCCGTTGAAGAACAATAAAAGATTCGGTGTAAACTGGAATTTTCTCGACTTGAGACTAGTGAGGCTACGAACTTATAACTCTCTGACTTTCAATTGAAAGGAACAGCTTACTAATTATTTATTTAAAATTTACTTTTTATTTATCTATTTTTTAATTTCTAATAATTCCTAATTTAATTTCTAGTTTTATAAATTCCTTATATTTATTGAGCTGCTTACAATATTAGATCAGCTATTTCAATAGCTTCAGTTCTCTGCAATTTCCTTCTTTGTAATTGAAGACTGTATTTAATATTTTGATATTTGTAGAGAATAATTTCTCTCTCTTAGAAAACCTTCAACCAATCATAGACAAATCAAAAAGTTTATTGACTTAAACCGTTTCCTCACTCGCTTAGCTCCACGCATCGCACCAGCCGGCTCCGATGCCAACGTCGAATTCCCTCCAGTTCCCAGTCTCGGGCCTTCACCACATCGACCGCCGCAGCAGCAGCAGCACTTTTCACTACGCCAATCATTTTGGCCCATGCTCGTGGCTTTGTGGTCAATTCGTGGCTTGTTGCCCTTTTTGCGCCTTTTTGTCTCATTTTTGCTTTGTGGCGTTTTGTCGTCGCTGCTCCTTTGTATCGCATTTTAACATTTATTAATATTGCCGACTTTTTCGGCTCTTTTCATAATTCCTTTCTCACACTTTCCCAAAACACATACACACATACAATACCAACAAACGAACAACAAAAAAAAATACAAAATACAACAATAATAAATGTCACCTCAGAACGAAACCCAGTCGCAGCTGAATAATTTCGTTGACACACACACACACACGCACACACATGTCTTGCCGAACTGCCGGTTACGGTTAATCGACAAGTCGACAATTTAAATAAAAACAGAATTAATTAAATTAAAAATAAAGAGCAGCAATAAAATTGTATTAATCTTATCGGTAATGGACAGCATTGGCTGTTGATAAAACGCCGCGGACACGCTGCGATACGCCGCTCTGCGCCGGGGCAACATTGTGCCTGCGAACAGTTATATTTGGAACCGAGCGTGAGCCGAGTTTACGCTCGCATTAAGCCAGACCGTGTTCGTACCTTGTTGACACACGCAGCCATTCGCGCAGAATTTATGTCATCAGGTAAGAGCCCAAGCAATGCGCTTTGCGCCGTGCAGCATTATCAGTTTGTGGGAATTTTTATGCCTACAGCTGTAACGTTTTATACTAAAAGTCAAAAGCGATGAAAAGTTTACAGAACTCCGTTTACGTAAACCATTATGACGACTGAATTAAACGTTTTTCAATTAATTGTGCCCTCATTGCATTTCAGAGTTTTGTTCGGTAACAACCGAAGCGCGAATCAGAGAGTTGGAGCCTTGAGTTCCGTAATGCTGCTGGTCCTCACTTTAAGGTTTAGAGGTCTTCAAGGGACAGTTATCACTACAATTGACACTGTTTATTTTTTACAATGGTTTTACATGCATTTTCAGAAAGTATATAATTTTACCTCATTTCTGTTTGGTTTTTAAGTAAAACAATATTGCGAAATGAACAATAATATACATTTGCATAAAATATTGACAAACTTATTTCTAGAATTTGTTCAGTTTGCGGTCTTAATCTTTTTCTATATATTTAAAAGAAAGTGGATGCATGTGTGTAAACAACCGGTCGATTTTAATAGGATTTTTTTGTTGAATTCGTATTGAGTCAGTTCAGATGCGAAAAGAAAATTCCGGAAAATATGGGAAAGTCGGAAAATCTCTGCCATGTTTGACCGCGAATCACTTGAGAACGGCTGGACCGATTTGGATAGTTTGTTTTGTTGTATTTGTAGTTGTCAGAACAAGGTTTATATGAAAGAAAATGGTTAGAAAACGGGGCTTGGAACTTGTTCAACAGCCCAAACTTTCAGACGATAACTTTCGTATCACGTAACTTCACGTATCAATTAAATTCACTACGAACTAACTATTTAGTCATGTCCTTCAACAGAGAGAATGGGGCGGGTATTGGACGAGACGGCGTGGCACCACCCATAAATGCAAAATATTTACAATGGAATATCTTCGAAATTGTAAGGTGCACATCATTGAAATTTAATATAGCGTCGTCCCAAAGATGTGTCATTCTACTGATAAGATTTGATGGGCGTTGGACAAGAAGCGTAACTCTTTTCAAGCGAGCCAAATGTTTTGAATAACTTTGGAACTACAGGTCCCACATCAATGACATTTGGCACAATCTTACGACTTAGTGGTTCCTTTCGAGAGGGGGAATGGGGTGAGTACTGGATGAGGGGGCATGGCACCACCCATACAACCCAAATTTGTAATGTGGAATAGCTTTCGGAATTATAGGTCGAACAGCATTGAAACCGTTTTCCCATACATGTACCAATCTACTGGTAAAATTTCAAGGGCGTTGGACAAGGGGCGTGGACAATTTTTTTTTCAATTCTTTGGCAAAACTGATTTGCTGTTTAAAATAGTCTCCTTTAGACTCAATACAATGGTTTGCATGTCTATTTATTGAGTAAAGAGCAGAGCAAGAGCAGTAAAGAGAAGAGCAAAAGAATGCTTTTTTTCGTGAATGTTCACATCAAAATGGATAAAATATTTTTCCGAATAAGAAAATTTTCTTTAAAATTGTATACAATTGCTAGTACATAATTTTGCACATTTCGTTTCATATGCATGTTTTGGCATATTTGCAATTAAATGGATATTTGAAATCATATTCTGTTTGCAACCATATTCTATTTTTTGCTTTGAAGACATATTTTTGCATATTTACAACAAAATGCATATTTAAGCATATTTTTAGATTTTTCTTAAATTTCTTATAGATTTAAGTACCAATAATATAAAAAAATATTGATTACTAATTCTATTAGTCATTTTTTACTTCGTAAATGAAGTAAATATTTTCAATGAGAATTTTATTGCAAATTTTTATTAATTAGTTATGTCTAATTAGTTTGTATTCTTTGTATTAACAATAAATTTATAAACAAATTTTGTTTGCATATTTTTTAAATTTCAGAGGCTACTACTATTAATAAGTATCTTAGATCGGCGACCGGAAAGTCCTTCAAGGTGTCGCGACATGTCGCTACTAACCTGATGGCTGCCTGATGGATTGCTCCTACGTCCTCAAAACGCCTTTGCTTCACCGGCAAATGTTTTTTTTTAAGGTGAAAGTTGTACAATGCCGCATCAGTTGAAAACGCAAAGTGGTTGATGGTTAAAACTCGACTTTTAGTCAAAACATTACTGTACTGACAAGTGTCAATCGATGAGATGGAGTCTTTCGATAGCCAAATGGTCATTTAAAATGAGATGAGATGCTTAAATCTAATTTCAAGGATTTCAATGAAGATTTTGGCTGATCTTTGATGAATTACCGAAAAGTTTTGATGGAATTTGCGGTGATCGCTAATCTTAGTTGCGAACATGTTGGTCATCATTTATGTTCTGATAAAGTTTATAAATCGCGTGTACCCCTCATGAACTCTGCCGCGAGATAAACGATCATCACCATAAGCTTGGTTCATCAATTGAAATATTTCGGTTGTTTTAATAATTTTACAACAAGAGTTAATATTAGATCTTTGTTCGATGCTAATCTTTTACCGATGACACAAGCATATTTTCTCTTTAAACACAATAACTTCGCTCCAATGAAACAAATCTCATGAAATTTTTACAAAACATTGGGGAAAAATTTAATTTCCAATCCACTACTGATGGAAAAATGCAGTTTACTTTAATAAACATGTTTACTTTAAAAATTGATTAAAATGACCTCCCCCCATGACAAAGTTCTGGCTACTTCCCTGATGTAGCTATATAGGAAATTCATGAATCCTTATGCAAAAATTTTACTTTTACAAAATTTGTACCATAATGCATAGAATTTGGATGTTAAGAATATACACATTATTACATAATTACATATACATAATACATACACATATGTAGATACATTTCCACCAGTAGTTATTCAATGCAAATTTATAAATTTACATGCTATAAACTTATACTGATTTCAGCCAATCTCTTATTGCATTTATACAAATTAACTCCAAGAAATTCCTTTCTAATGGAACTGTGCGATAGCCACACAAATATTTTCTTTATTAAACGAGTTTACAGAAATTCCACCTGTTTATGTGTTTATCAATGAAAAATGCTCCCAACAATTTCCATTCATATTCAGCACAAACACACACACACCAACAAGCCAAAAATGGTGAGGAAATTCACGTTTGACCGGGTGTTCCGGGCAGCTGGTCTAAGCGCAAGGCAACACTGGCCGCTACTTCGGCGTCTGTTGCAACTGCAACTACAATCTAATGAAATTGTGTTTGGATTGTGAGGGTTGTTTGCCCACTTTCAATACACTAATATTGTCATCATATCACTTGTCGCGTCAACATTAAATCCTTTAACACATTAACGCATCCAGGTTTCTTTGGACTCCGCGCGATCTCGGCGCAGCTATTCAACACTTTGGCGGTTCTTTTAAATCTGAAAAGAACATAACGTCAACCACTTCATAATGAAAGTCCTGAATAAATTTGATTTTCGGCTCACCATACCGACAAACCGTTCTATACTCATGTGTGTACTAAAATCCACAAATTATACGCTGGACCAATTTCTATTTGCTCAAGAGCCCGTTCTATCCGATCTTCGTTTGTCAAACATCAAATCTGATCGCTGCACCTTCCGAAAGCTGGCCAAGTGATCCGTCTGCCGCTGTGTATGAAAGAAGTTTTACTTTTTTTTCGTTAAGAGCGAGAATTAAGACCTTAACCTAACAGTCAATAGCTACGGAATGCGGAATGGACGGGTCCCAACTCTGCTGGCCACTTGATGCGGCCGGGTAGTGCACCGCCGCCGCCGCCCGTCGCCTGCAAATAGGGAAAAGGTTAAATTCTTTTGTTGTTCTGTTTATGTTTTTATTTTTTCATAAAATGCATCAACGAATCGAGTCGAATGTTTTCAAGTAAACAAACACAAATAAAAGCATGAGTAGACGCAAGTACACACTTGCTCGCTGCAGTCGCAGTCGCAGTCACTGTCGATGTCGATGGCTGTGTTGTTTGCTCACGTTCATGGGAATTGCACGGCTCTTCACGGTAAACAGCAGTGGCCATAGTGCAAGTGCAGCGCGCCGCACACTTTACGATGTTTGATTTCTTCATTTTCGGATTTAATTTCCTTTCAAATTCACCGATAAGCAACGCTGCGCAGAGGTCAAGGCGCAGTGTAAGGCGCACACGACGCGTAAGCATTGCCAGCATAAGTCTGCGTGGTGGTGCTACACACACCTGTGTGTGAGTAACATGTCCACAGTTTGTAACATAGTTCGTCCTAGCAATGCAATTACATCCCTTTTTTACTCCCACAACAGCGCAAAAAGCAAACATTAAACGTTTTTCTCGACAAGTCGCACACGCAGGTCGAAACACTGTTATTTGCTAATGGAAATAGCGAGGTTTATCACATGGAATCCTGAGGAAGAAACAAGAGGATCTTTTTCATGAAAACTTATTATTCTTTTGGGCGCAAATGGATCCCAAATGTTCTCTGCAATTCTGTTGAAATTGAATTGTTTTTACATTGCGAATGAGATATATCTGCGCTTATCGATTTTTGGTGGTGATAATCCATGTGACCTCTTTTTAAATTTTTCCACAACAAATGTCCTTCCTTTTCTGCACATAAGATGCCCAAGCAAAATTCTCTTTTCTTAACTTTTCCTCTTGTAACATCTCATCTATGCATAGTTAGAAAGTTATGATTTCTTTGGACCTTAATGAACAGTTATTACATACAATTAAGAGTTTGGTTGATAAGCGAACGATCAACTAAATACAAGGTGAATCAAAAGTTATGTCATAACCGGAATAATATTGTGGTGTGACAAGTGCAACAAGTGGCCAAGTGCATTTTATTTATATATTTTATTAGTTATTTCTTTTATTAATCCACATATTATAATCTTACAGACAAGATCAATAAAACAATTGAAACATTTTAATCCTTTCGCGTCAAAGTCTTATCTCGAACGGCTTATTTATTTAACTGTGTTTGGGATGCAAGCAAAGACCTTGATACTTGATCCTTGATCGTTATCCTAGGAGCTTATAATTTTCAGCAGATGAATGGGCATGAAAAGTCTGTCAAATTCAAAAGCCAAATTCATTGGGATACCTTGAGTTTGTAAATAAATTGAGCAGTACAAAGTAATACGTGTTCAAAATTTTCCGGGAGATACTGTGCCAGTAGTAGCGATAGGGTTAAGCTTAAAATTACAAATATTCACACTAAAAGTATTCTGCAAGGCTCCATGTCCAGACAGCCTCTTTAACCTAACCCAACCAACATATATACAACGGCTTGACGGCTTGAGGGTCCACTTATGTAAATATAAAACGTAACTTATGACTGAATTAAGCTGCCGAATCCATAAAATGTGTCAGATTTGTTAGTCAGCCCTCGCTAAGGATGCTAAGGAATATACAAAATAAATGGTCAATAGTCACGAATTGTTTCCTTCTGGGAGCATTTTCTTAAATACTTCTTTGAAATCGTTAATTTCTCATCATTAAGTAATTGTAATATAAAGTAAACATATGTAGCTAAAATATTTCAAAAGGTAAATAAATGGAGATCAACCTCCCATGTGACTCCATTGGGGCCAACCTAGGAAGTTTAAGTTTCATTTCATTTAGAAATACAACTTTGTATAGGGATTCCACTAAAAGTGAAAAAAAGAAAAAGTTAAACATTCGAAACAAATTTTAGGGAAGAAAAATTGTTTACAATCACACATTTTAATCCTCTAAAGTGCATTCCGCATAAGTTATTTTATTCTGAGTACATATGAGACAATTTTTTTATTTTCGTAGTTTTTTTTCGACTTTGAACTCGATGCGATGCTAATTTCCTTCACTTAGCATGGGTGCCCTCTCCGGCAGCATTGGCATATTCCTTTTATGTTTATGTTTTTTGTGATATTTGAATGAAAGCCTCATACATTTTTAATTCCACGGAACAAATTTTAAATACTTGGAAACTTAGTTGCAATGAAAACACAAAACTTGTTATCAATCAGTTGCACAACGTATGTAATTTAGTTGTCGCATCTGGTGAAGAATATTTCAAACAAAGCAGAGGCAGGGGTTTGGGTGTCAGAATACCCCTAGCGCAGTGGCGGATCAAGGGGAGGGTTTTGGGGGTTAAAACACCCCCCCGAAATATTTCGAACCAACAATAAAACTACATACAAATTAAAAGGCATTTTATAAATATTAAAGAATTACTTTTTAAAACCCCCCCGAAATATTTTTCTGGATCAGCGCCTGCCTTAGCCTATTATTAAAAACCTTTTCCGAGCACTTTGTTTGCAATGTACTTTGCTATACTAGCAAATAGATCTTTTTACCTTTAAACAATTGAGAAAAAATGATAACAACACATTTATTTTATTCAAAACAGTCCCCTGCGGAATCAACACAGGGATTTGTACGGTCTGAAAGCATGTCTAATGAGTATATTGGGTCTTCGGCCGGTATGTCCTGCAGGATCTCGGTACAAACGTTTCGATTGGCTTCTACGTCTACAAAACGCTTTTCTTTAAACGGCAAATGCATTTTTCCGAAAAAAACAAAAGTTTCACGGTGCCAAATCAACCGAATGCGGGAAGTTGTTGAGGGTCAAAATGTGATTTTTAGTCAAAAAATCTGTCACAAGTGTCGATCGATAAAATGGAATTCTAAGCAATTTTCAACTTGTGCAGAACAAACCGTACACATACTTAAATAGTTCGATGGTTTATTTTCCAGTTAAAATTATATAAATTGTTGTTATTTAGATCCACAAATCCAAGGATTTCAGTGCACACAGTTTTGAGTGTCAAACTGTGCTCATTAACTTTGCGTCAAAATAAACCTTCATCACAGTAAACTTGGTTCATTAATTAAAATGTTTCAGAAAAAGTTTTATCAAGTTTAAAACAAAACTTAATGCTCATTTTTGGACCGCAACGAACAACATTCATCCGCCGAAATTTCGGTGAGGTATAATTGTTTGGCTATAGAATGTCCGCAGAATTTGTTAATCTAAACATAAACTGGAAATTTGGTGAAGACAGCAATTAAAAATTTTAAATATCTTGCGACTTATAAAAGAAAAGCTGATTTCGAAAACATATAACACATACAAACTTTAGACGGCTGTAACTTTTAAAAGGCAATTTTGCAATACTCAACTAGGTTTAGCCAGTGGTGGCCGGGTCACACAGTGTAAGACTTTTACTTCAAACGCAATAACTTCGCTCCAGTCAACAAACTTTTATGAGATTTTGAGTAAATGTCCTTTTCCAAAAGCCTTGTTTACTTTGGAAAACTCGTAATATTACCAAATTTGCTTCACAATTGTTTAGCCCCTCGCCTCCATGACAAAGTTCCGGCTACGCCCCTGGAACAAAGCATGTAATGACATGTGTCGTAATTATGACGAACCAAGGTATCGAACACACATCGTTACCCACCTGATCAAGTGGTGGGAAGTAGGCGCAGGCGGGAAAATATGCAAAAGGCAAACAACACCAAAACAAATGTTGTAAACCGGGGAAAATAATGACACACACCTTGGCGGGCTTCCTCGCCGGGCGTTGTGCGCCTGCGTGCGTAGCGATATCACCGGAACCACAATTCAATTAAGATTTTATTTTATGATTACGATTCAATAGAACGGGGCGGCACGCAGTTCCTAGAAGCCGTGCGGTGGAAATTGTTTTTGTGTGTCTTGCAGTGCTATCAGCGTGGGACAATGGCGGGCAGCGGCAGTAATTGTGTCTTATAATTGTGAGCTTGAATTTTATTGGCGCCGTGGTAGGTGTGAACAAAGCCTGAAACCTGCTTATCACAGCAATGCATCACATGTACACGTAACTGTATATGTGTGTGTGTGTTGTTTAGCAATTGTGAATTTTATTGCAGTTACACTAACAACAAATATTCACGAAACAAGATTGTTAACAGCTAACGAAATAGTAAGCAACAAGTTGAACATTTTACAATCGGCAGCGAAAATCGGTGAGGGCAATGATCCGCAGTCAAAAAATATTGAAAACAAAATATAAACAATTTCTCAGAACAGCGCCCAGTTACGGGGCTCCAAATAAATCTCCCACAACGAGAGTTTTTACACCTAAACGAGCGACGTCGCGGCAATTTGTCGTGTCTGTATAATTTTCAACTAATGACCGCCATAAATGCAAAACATTATAACAAATTAGTGGCTTGATAAATTTCAATAATGCACACACACACACACTCATGTGTGACTGCGCGCTCAGCCACCCACACACTGCGACCGGACGAGACGGGAACAGCGCGAAGAAGCTGGCACAATAAAGTTGTCGGCAGCGCAATCACAGCTGCGAGCAGATAAAAATCACAACATATGGAACGCAAGGCGCAAATTGCGGAATCGAACGCCTAAAATGGGAAGAAGCGATGGCAACGGCAGCGGGAGCGGGCAGCCAGAAGGTGAAAAGCACTCTGGCGCGCAATTTAAATTAACGAAAACAGCGACTAATTTCACTCAATTTAACACGAAACAGTGTTCTTACATTAGGCGGCGGCGTGAAGCGCGGCGTGAAGAAGCCGCTCCCGGCGTGCAATAAAAATTCATTTCATTTCGGAAATGAATACAATAATGGGCACACGGACGACTGCGCCGCTGCTCGGTGGTCAGAACTGGCCGGACAGACAACGACCAGTGACTGAGTCTGCGGCAACTTTGCGCCCCAAGGCAACAGCCGGCATGCACCTACATACCGACGCCGTGTCACGGCACGTTCTGGCCATTCTGCTTCTGGGAGTTCGTAAACACACACACACACACACATACTCTCATTTCAATGCAGTCAACTGAAATCACATCGCATCGCTGAGCGTCACATTGAATCGCAACGCAACGCAACACATCGCATCGCATCAAATCGACATCATATCGCGTTGATTTGATATTTGCTTTTATCCGTTTGGTTGTTTGTTTGCTTGGCTGTCAGTTGGTTTGTTCGTTTGTCAGGTAAGAGTGAGTGTGGCGTTGCATGCACGGAGTGTGTCTACCATTGAGTGCAGGGGAGCAAATATTGTGAAGAAGCTTTAATGGAATCTCGCCATAAATTCAAATTTTATTGCCACTGGCATCACTTGCCCAAACGCACACGCACACACACAACCACAAAAGTACAATATGCATGCATATGCGTGCTCCAGCACCCAGTGGACTGCGGGCAAATTCTGGACTACACACACATCTACCTACACACTCGTACGTGGCTGCATCGGGCGTTTTGCTCTTACATATAATAACTGTGCATTATGCCACAAATTGACACTCAAATTAATTTGTTTGCTTTTACAACCCACAACTTACTCAGCCTTTTGAAATTATTATAAAAACAAAACTTGTTTTAATGCGCGAAAGTTGCCGAGTTACCCCATAGCTGGGTTAAAGTAGTTAAAAAGTAGAACCGATCGTGAACTTCCTTTCCCAAATAATGTCCCCAATCCTCAAGTGGACTCCATACAAAATAGGCGTTGTTTTAGAATTCACATTCAATGTGTTAATTAAATTTTACAAAACATGCATTTATTTAAAGATACTCCAATACAAATGTTACAATTTATTACACAGTGCAACAAATTCAAAAAAAATTTCGAGGGACAAGGTCAAACCCATCTCATTCGATAGAGGACCTCAGTAGATGGAAAACTGCCCAGGGATTTCTCCCGGAATGTTCGAGTTTTTTTAAATTGAGTTTAAAGACGACGGCTTAAAGCCCCGTCACTTTTAAATCATCATATCTCTTGACGCAAATGTCAAAAAGGATAAATTTGTACGTCAAATTTTTTTCCCTTTTTTCAGTGTTGCACTGTGTTATCAATAAGTTAGAAACAGATTCTTCTAGCTAACTCAAGTTAAATTAAGAAATATACTGTTTTGGAAAGTACTTTAGTTAAAATAATGTAAGTACAAAAAATACAAAATCAATGTTTCAAAACTCGTCACCAGAGAGCATCTACCAAACAACTTGTAACGCTATCAAATTTGAAGGTTTCTGACACAGAAAATGGAAAATTTCCCCTACATCCAACTGTTTGGGGTCTGTAAAATGTATTTATTTTATTACAAAAACATCAGCATTTAAAAATGTTTGATTTTTGGGGGAACCCCTTTTGGAACTTGACTTATATGATACCAACTACTATCGACGATTCAAAACCAGTGATTTTCTGATATGCATGGCTTGAGTTTTTGAAGCGTTAGTTTTGGTTAAAAATGTAGTCTGAAATTCTTTCTTTTGTTTTATTTTGTAAGTGGGTGAAGTGGTCAAGGGATTTTACTACGAAGAGTTAAGGTGGTAGAATTGTTTAAAAAAAAATTTAGGAGTTTTTCATTTTCTGTTAGTTAATTTATCAAGACTTCAGTATTTTTTAATTTTTGGGATAACTTAGTAAGGTCAACTAAAACTGACATCCCACGTAATACAGCTTTTTTTAAAAAAGTTAGTTTTTCAAATTATATTTTGATAGAGAAAAATTTGCGCTTTTTTGGTGCATTAAAGCTTTGAATACTATTTTAAGCAAAATTGTTAATTTCATCAAAATCTGAAATTTATCCCATAAATTTGTAAATGAGGAAGTTTGGTAAAGCAATTTTGATTGCGGAGCGATTGATCTTTTTAAAGAGCTTTGGATATTGAAAATCCAATTCTTGATTTCATGAAATTGTATATTGAGTTTACCAGTGGCGCACGCAGGAGGGGGAGGTTTCGTGTAACTTTTTTGAGAACTTTGAAATATAATAAAATTTAGATGTATGAATCTACAGACTGAGATCAAAACATGTACGTTTCCCCTACCTGACATATTTTAGTCCTGAAAGTTCAAAATAGAAAATTTATTTAAAAGGAGACAATTTTTCTCTTTTATTTGATGCCCATATCTTCATTATTGCACAACCGCAAATATTTAAAAAAATATTTGAAATGTGTATGTCCTTAAAATTTTAAAGTCCTTTAAAAATCACTTTGGGTCAGAAAATGAAAAACTGACAATGCCAGGTAAATGACCTCTAGTTTCACGCCTATATCAACATTTAGATGGGTCACGGTGTAATAAATGAAAGTTGGTGTTTTCACTCAGTGCATCATAACTTTGTCATTTTTCTTTCGATTCCATTGATGGTAGGCTTAATATTTGCACAAATAATATGTTTTTCTTTGAAACCAAAGGAAATAATTTTTTTATCTATAAAAAAACATTCAAAAGTTTATGATTTTTGAAAATGGTCGAAAAATTCACTTTTTTACAACTTTCATTGTCAGTAATTACTCCAAATCTTATCTAATTTGGCCAATCTGTATATCTCTGAAAAAGCTAAGGTATTATCTTCTGACCGACGGACATTTTGTGTTAGTTGGATGGTTCGTTTATGAGATATGTGCTCATAACTGAAACAATAGGGTAAAAAGTGGTTTTTCGAAGATTTGAAAACGCTTGTCGCAAAATTGTTTTGATCTTCAGTTTCGTGTTCAGCGGCCCAAAGTTAGTCTAGAATACACTTTTTTTAAGGTGCATTTTTAGTGTGGAGTAGTGTTATTGATGATTGAACATATATGCGACGGTTTTAAATTAAATTTCTGTACTAACTTAAAAATATTTCGGGGGGTTAAACCCCCAAACTATTAATTGATTAAATTTTAAAAAATCTTCGAAAGAGTTCTAGAATTACTGCTGCTATTACGTTAGGTAGTTTTTAACCCTCCGTGTATATTTGTTTAACTCTTTCCTTCGAAAGAGGTGTACCTTCGTCACAGACTGTTCTTGATAGAATCAGTAATGAGCATCCCTTTTGGAATTAAAACTTAGATGTTATGTAATCACATGGTTATCAATTTAATCACAAAACATAAATTCTCGATTTCAAGTGAAAAAATGTGTCTCTAGAGACTGATTCCTCGGCAGAGAGTTACAATTGCCTATGAATTGCTGTGGCATATCGTTTTATCTTTAACCCAAATTCACAGCGGGCAGTAACATTATTTCGGTTGCGTTATTGTCAAATATCTCATCGCTTCTCGTACATTCCCACAGCATTTCAGTCAATCCAAGTCAATGTCAAATATTGCTCGAACGGATTTTTATCGCTGCCACTGTACCGCTCCGAATCAGCCGCACTCGTCCATATCAATTAATCTGATGGAATTCCTTTACACATAATCACCGCTCAAATTCCGATGAGCATCAATGTTGGTGTTTGCCGATGGCCGATTGGCGCTGCGTCTCGGCATCTGTGCGGCAGCGGCACTGCGTGTGTGCTGCTTGGGTGTTGGCAGCAGACGGCGCAGCAGCTTTACGACAACTGTTATGGTTATGAGGCATTCTCGAAATGAACAATTTAGACAATGACGCCGTATGGATCATAATAACAATAAAAACTGCAACTCCGGCTTCAGCTCCAACGACGGCGACAGCGGCAGCGCCAATCACGGCCAAAAACAAAGAACGAGCAGCTCGCTGCAAATTAGCAGTAAAGTGTAAATTGCGGACAGGGCACGGTGCGAGAGGCGGCGAGGAGAAGCGAGGAGCGAATGCCTGTTGGCGGCGCTGGCGCGGTTGGCTGCACGAATTAAGTTGTTAACTTTGATCTCTTCCATCTTCTCCTCATCCGTCGATCTGCAGCGCTCGGCCAGTATCGGTGCCGGAGCTGTTGTCGTTGCACGTCAGGCAGCGACAAAGTAGCACTTTTGACAACAATGCTCGAAAATTAATTGAAAATTGTGCGGAAAATAGTGAAACTGGATTTTACGCCACTTTTCGGCTTCGCCGGGCTTCGACTGAGCGCCTCCGGATTTAATCGCTCGTGTGGCTGTTAATTTTTACAGTTTTCATTGGCCGCCCGTCCAAAACAGCTTCTGTCCGCGCAATAACCATTTTACGGTGCTGCTCTGACGCTCCAACATCGGTGAGGACGTCGGCTGGTCGGTCGGATGGTCAGCTGGTCGGCGTTTGGGCCAAGCTTGTCCGGATAGTAAAAATGTCAAATTTGTGTAAATTATGATTGGAAGCACTTTTAACGATCAACAAATCGCTGTTGTTATTGATTTTCACCTTCGCCTCCCCTCCCCATTTCGCCCGCTGGCCACACCATCGGTCCAATTAAGCGCTCCAACTTTAAAAGTAATCTCACCCATAAAAACGGATTGCTTCAACTAATCTCTTTTCAAATGTTTTCTACACATTGGCTCCTAACAATTTTATTTAGTTAATTCGCCGAGAAGCCGTCAGGCCGTCTGACGTGTATTTCGCGTTCCGATTCATGTGTGGTCTCCGGAGCAGCTTTGCATCTGCTTTCCTCAACTGTGACAAATTCATGTTGATGTTTCTATCTGGTTTTGCCTTCTTTTCGTCGTTTTGTTTTTGTTGGATCTCGCAGCTTCGATTTCTCATACGTTTTGTTCATAATGTTTTCATCAGCAATAAAATTAATTATTCAAGTCTTAATCCTATATTTCAATATTTTAATTTGGCCATCGGAATGTGTTGATTTTTTTATGAG
This sequence comes from Melieria omissa, assembly GCA_963971225.1. Classification (NCBI taxonomy): domain Eukaryota; kingdom Metazoa; phylum Arthropoda; class Insecta; order Diptera; family Ulidiidae; genus Melieria; species Melieria omissa. The sequence goes on from OZ020267.1 coordinate 122,970,672, forward strand.
TTAACATCACGATTAACAATTTGGTAGCTTGAATATTTTAACGTAAGATGGTGTAAGTATGAGGTGGCCGAGTTCGCCACACTTGTGATTCTGCCGTATAGTTAAATGGGCTTTTGGTTAATAGGCCCAGTTCTGCAATAAAAGTTCCCTATAATATTTATAACCTCTTAATGAGCATAAAACGGGCTGCGGAAAGGTTTACAATATGCATTTCTGTAACATTGTCGAAACAGTTTAGTCTATTAACGCATTTTATTAAGTTGGAGTAAATCAAGAAGAAGGTTTAATCGAAATTCGGGCGCAAGTTACGTAACGTGTGATTACCAATAACTAATGATGTTGGCAGCTCTATTTGCCGCTTTCTTTATGCCGAGTTCCTGATACATGATATGACCTAAAGAAATCGAAGGGGTATAGTCGAATAATATGAAAGTGAAAGCATTGAAATTGACAAACTCAACAGATTCTCAGTAGAAAAATAATAGTAATTGTAAGCTCTGGAAAAAGTAAAATACGGGCTCCTTCATTTTTTAAGGGGACCCGATGGTCTAGAAATTTCAAAAAATCGATTTTTTGTTTTTTTGATATTTCGAAAGTATAGTATCTTAAGAATGTAAGAGTGAACTTTCCATGCGGAAATTCCCAATATTATAGCTTCTACATCCCATTAAGGGGACCCGGTGGTCTAGAAATTTCAAAAAATTTCAAACTTTAAACTCATTTATCTCGAAACGATTTTTTTCGGCGGATGAAAACAAAAAAACTATTTAACCGAATCACTTGAAATTTAGATATGTTGTTCACAACATGTATGACTATCGTCGGAACTAGAATCATAATTTTATTTAAATAATTTCTTATTGTTTACACTAAAAAACTAGTGAAAAAGACCCGATTTTACGAACTTTTTTTCAAAAGCGCGCCATTTTGTCAATTTTTAATTTTTTCGATTTGTTCTAGTTCCGACCATAACTGCACTCTTTCTGATTAAGAGTTTTCTTGAATTTTGTGTTTCAGATGAGTAGAAGTCTCGTACGCCGGCCGGGTCCGATTTTTCGAGAGGGTCATCTTTAGCAGCATTTTTATAATAAAAAATATTGTTTTTAAAATGCAAACAAAAATGTTTTGTATGCTCAATAAACGTAGTAATAAGCCCAAAAAGTTGAAACATCGTTTTTTACATTTTTAATGGCAAAAAAAACCGTGAAAACAAGTGAAATTTTCGTGCTCTAGACCATGGCGTTGACAAAACACAACGTGTCGCCTATTGCCCTTGTCATCTATTGATGACTAACAACTTGAGTTTCAAAGCTGACGAGACATTTTTCTAAGTTTAAATTAAAAACCTACTTTTAACGCCTCCAGGAAAAAGTGGTTAGCTTCAAATAAATTAATTTTTTTCTTATAAAAGAGCAAGAGGGAGCTTCGAAACTCTGTTTAGGACATAGTTGTCAACCCAGTTGTCAGTTAGAATTTTAAAAATCTCTCATTCCTGTGAATTCGGACTAATTCCTTTTGCTATTTTTGTTTGAAGTATTCGAATGTGAAGCAAAACACATTAAACTAATGCGAATTTCCAATTTCATGAAAGATATGAAGAGTAAAGATTAATTTTAAACTGTAGTATTACATATACGAAGATACATATTTAAAAAATCGTTTATCTTCTTTTAAAAAATCGTGCAGGCCGGCCTCGATCGTCCAGTGGGTACCGCGCTGACTTCTCATATCAAAGGCCCCAGGTTCGATTGCTGGGTCGCGCTGATAAAACGCTCATCTACTTCTATCGCTATCCGCATCAAGCAGATGAGATTTACAAGAATCGCACAAGTGCGCTCTTGGCAGGCAATGGCAAAACCTCCAAGTGTGAACGAAAAAAACTACCAATCGCCGTTCTTAACCCTTTCGCTACAGGTTTTTGCTGGGGAAAGTTAAAATTTTAAATTTTACGTTTTAGTTTTCTATGTGGTTATGTAAGCAACATTCCAAAAGACATTTTTTAATTTGTATACTCGGACCCTGTATTTTAGAGTGTTTTTCTATGAGAGCAACCACATCGTTGTGGCTGTAATAATTACTTAAACATAAAACTTTTCACGCATAAAGAAAATTTGAATATTTCTTCATTTACTTCAGCCAAATTAAAAAAAAACCTAAATTGAAAGAAAACGTCAAATTAAAAAGTTATCTATTTTTCTGCTCCTTCTTCATTTACTATGTCAAAATACACCATTAAAACACGTGTAAACTTCACTTCTTTAAACTTAAATATAAAGTTTATTAGTTTCGTATTTTTCCTAAAATTTCAAACTTTTCTAAGGACCAACAAAAAATGTATTCTTGAAACCACAGAGGGTCCAGATGTCTACAAAGTAGCAATGTGCCATATGGCAACAAAATAGCGAAATGGTTAACAAGTCTGATTGACCAATAAAATGTTTGTTTTAATTATTATTCACCAATAGTAACTTAATTTACCGGGTATAGTATTTGTTCAAAATATTAACCCAAATCTGCCAAAATTTTGTTTCAAATATTGCAAAAAATATTTTTTAATATGAACAACATTGCAAAATTACATTTTTGAACGCATGTTCAGTGTGGCCATATGGTCACGCTATGCGCTAACGGGTTAAGTTTTAAATTGAAAAACGTGTAGGAGTTCGGCCGTCGACTGCATTGGCAGTCATACATTCACCGTTAAGCTACTTTTATATTAAAAAACACTAACGTTTTCCTTGTGGAGAAAAGAGTTCTCCTTCCCAGCAGACAAGACGCGATTTAAATTCATTTCTTAGGAAAATAGAAGGACACAAATTTTGAAAACATGGTTTGAACAATGGCTGCGAGAATTTGGACTCTGGTTCCTCATGCATCTTATAGCATCAATTACAATAATTGAAAAAACACGTTGAATTCATTTTTCAGTAGCAACATAACAAAATAAGTAACACTGCCATTAAAATATTTTAAAGCTATATTTGTTAATACAATTTTGCGTAATGTCTGACTTATTTTTATTATTATTGTTATTTTCATTTTTATTTATTTATTTGTTTACATTTAACCTATTGGCATGCAAATTATCTCTTTTTACTGCCATATACTAATAAAATAACCATGTCGAACAAGAAAAAGGAAACCAAAATAAAATAAAAACGGCACAGTAATATATCGAAGAAAGTAAGGTGTAGCGAACATAAATTTAAGATAAAAGCCAAAAACATAAGTGGCGAAAGAAAGGAAGAGAAAAAAGTAAGAAGACAGCATTGGGAGAAACACTTTTTAATAAGATTTAAAGTTGTTTCGTTTTGGAAGCTTTAATTTCATTAGGCAGCAAATTCCAGTATTTCAATTAACTTTTTTGTTATTTGCGTAGGCACAAAAAATATTAAAAGAAATCTTTTTCTGCTTTACCCCTCAAAAAATGTTGAAATAAATTTACAATGTACATAATCTGTTTATATAGTGTGATATAGTAGGAATATTGCCGTTGAACGAGTGTCCTTAAAACTAGGTTATCTGGATATAAGAAGCCGAATTGTATTGTTCGCAGTTTTGTGTGGTTCCGAACTAAAATTAACGTCAATAAAATACTGCTGCGTCAGTTTCATTTAACTGAACTGAGTTGATAATGTTGACTGATATATTTTCCATATTGTAATGCAACTTTGACATTGGCAATTAGGTCCAATATTTAGGTTACCCTTTTACAAGAGTTTAAATATCCACTCGTCCAAGGCATTCGACCGGAAATACGTTCACATTTGTTTGTATGTATGTAGCCAACTCATCAGACAGCTGTGGCGTATGTTTTTGTGAGATTAGCATGCGACTAAATCGATCATGGCTAAGCATTTTACAACTGCTCAGATTTCAACAGCTCTCGTTTGCCCTGCCATCCGAATCCGAAGTATGGAATGCACAAATGTACAAGTCCAGCCATTAATATTCATACGCATGTAAATGACTCAAAACTTAGTCTGTTGGTGGCCCGAAATTTATTTAAGATTAATTTTAAATTTCATTTCTTTTTTTATTTTTCAATTTTTGTTTGGCTTCGATTTTGTTGCACTGCGATTAGTTTCGTTTTCGGCTGCCTTATTGCTTTATTTTCGACTATTTATTTATTTTTTCATCAGCATTAATTTTAGATAAACGTTGAATATTTATTGAGAGGAAAAAGCAGCGGCAGCGATATAAAACAATATTAGTGAGCTGCCAACAGAAGCCGAGTGGCATTAACATAAAATAAAGGTGAGGCGGACTCGAACTACGAATTTATGGTACAATGATGAGGCTAAAAATACACGACTTGGTGCGAGTGGGGGCCGACGTATGTATAACAGTATTTTGTGGTGGCTTCGGCGTGACTTGGAGCTTTTATAAAAATTCATTTTTTTAATTAAAATATTTGTGACTGATTTCGAGATGTTCGCATTTGTTTATTGTTATTATTTATTTATTTAATTCATTTGGGAATTTCCTAAAGCACACACGAAGCTGCGCGGCAAAACGAAGACAGCGCCAATGAAACGAGAGTGGTAGGTGGTTGCCAAACGTGTTGCCAGATGGACGATTTCTGACCTAATTCGATTTAACATTTTTACACTGAAAACTAGAGCCAATTACGATAACTGTTGTAAAATATGTATTTATTTATTTTTATTTAGTCTACAGTTGAATTACTTACAGACTATGGAAAACAATAAATTCTTAAATTATTAATTAAAAAAGACCAAATAAGGCTAATTTTAAACTATATTCATTTGCACTAAAATTTTAGATGTGGGCTGTACAAATTGCAAAGTCGGATACATCTGGCTACTCTTAAGAGTACTCTGAAGGATATTTTGTTGATGAACTGAATTTCGTTCGACACATTTCCATAATACATAACTACATACTTAAATGTTAGTTCATTGAATTTCAGTTATAAAATATCGGCAGCCAATTGAAGTCTCGATTTCGAGAACTCATAAACTAGGAGGGAATTTGCTACACATTAGAGATATTCACGAGGTGTGAGTCCTAATATATGTACATACTATATAGATTCATACAAATATATATTTTTTTATTGCAACCTATTTATTCATTCAACCTTAGCTTAACACAAACAAAAAATATTTAAAAAAATTAGATCGGTATGAAATTCGCTTTTGTAAGCTTCCTTCATTCATTGCATAGATTATACACTTTTAAGAATTGTGAAAGGAATAACATACTACATGGGCTGAAAAGTCTTTGGCCTGACATAGAGATGGCGCAAAAAATTAAGAATTATTGTGTTGTACATGGAAAACCATCCTTAACTTAGATTCTGTCAAAGTTTCATGACATTTGGTTGACTCGTTTTCAAGTTATTGCTTTCGAAGTGACGCTACCTCTGAATTTTTGTAAACAATGGAAAAAAGTGAATTTCGTGTTTTGATAAAACATTGCTATTTGATGGGCAAAAATACAGTGGAAACACAAGCATGGCTTAATAAATGTTATAATACATCTGCTCCACCAAATTCAACTATCAAGTATTGGTTTGCTGAGTTTCGTCGTGACCGTACGAGCACCAGTGATGCACCGCGTTCAGGGAGGCCAAATGAGGCAGTTAATCCGGAAAACATCCAAAAAATCACGGACCTTGTGTTAAATGATCGCAAAATAAAATTGAGTGAGATAGCTAACATCATAGGCATCTCAAAGGAACGCGTTGGTCATATCATTCATGAACATTTATACATGCGGAAGCTGTGCGCGCGATGGGTGCCGCGTTTGCTGACAATTGACCAAAATGCACCAGCTCATTCTGCTCGCGATACGACCGAAAAATTAGAGGAATTACGCTACGAAGTCGTTAAACACCCACCGTATTCACCAGATTTAGCACCCAGCGACTATTTCCTCTTTCCCAGGTTGAAAAATTGGCTCGCCGGAAAAAGATTTTACTCAAATGAGGAGGTCGAGTTGGAAACAAACGCCTATTTTGAAGAGCTTCACGCGGACCACTATAAGAAAGGCATCGAAATGTTGGAAGACCGTTACACTAAATGCATTACTCTAAATGGAGATTATGTCGAAGATTAAAATCATTTTTGCACTAAAAATATCGTTTTTTCATTGTCAGGCCAAAGACTTTTCAGCCCATGTAGTAAGTGAGAACGAGATAAACAGGATAGACACGAGCTTACATTTTGTAAACTCAAAAACATTAAACACAACAGAATACTTTAACTATTAAAATATTTGGCAAAATACTTCGTTATCCGAAAATCTCCCAAAAATCCACTAAGAATCCGAAAAATCCCTTAACATGTAAATCTCCTAAACTTTCTTCTTAACAATTCATTCTCCTTAAAATTCTCCTAAAAGGCCAAGAATCTCCCAAACCTAGGAGAAAATCTCCTGATCTGGGAACACTGTCCAGTGATGCCCTCCTGCTGAAAATAAACTTCGCTTACATCCGTAGCTTCAATTTTAGGTCAATGAAAGTCACTAAATCACATTCTTCGAAAGAGTTTGGACAAATTACAAAAACAATTAAAACAATAAAATTACGAAAAAAGCATATATACTGTCACCTGTTGCGGAGATCCACTAGGAAGGGTTGTTACACTATTTCGCAGAGGTTTTTGGAGCATGAGATACAACAGTTTTACTTGCTTAACCTTTTTTAAAGAATGTTCGATATTTTAATGCATTGAAAACCTCTCACGTTTTACTTGCCACATTTGATGACAATGGCAGTTGTATGTATCAAGATTCAAAAATGGCGCGAAATTAAAAACAATTTTTTGTTGAACCCGGTACACGGAAATAGTAGGGGAATAGGTTCGGTTGTGGGCACCTTTTTGTTTTTGGCTCATAACTTTTTATCAAGTTCTTCTTAATCGGACATATGGACATCTATGGAAAGCTAGAGACCTTAGCTAACAAGTAATGACAAAAGTAAATCGATTCCGTCAAATATTTTTAATAATAATATAATATAATAATAATTTTTAACGAAAATTTTTTTTTGGTTCGGTTGTGGGCACCCTTGGAAAATCTGCTGGAAACGGGGAAATATGAAGAAAAATCAACACGAATATAGAAAAATATTAAGTTTTAATTATTTGAAGCACAATGCACGCATGTGAAGTAGCTGGTACGCATGTCGGCACACTTTAGATGGACGGGCATTTCAAAATGTAAGTGACCAAGTCATTCCCCTGGGCTGTCAAGAAGACCTAAAGTAAAATGAAATTCAACCTAATTAATCAACACTCTTCAAGTGCTGTGACGTGAAGAAGGTGGAAAACACCAGTCAACCTGATTCGATAACATCCACGAAAAGAAGAAAACACCACCGTCGACAGCTTTGATGTTTCCGAAATTTTCTTCCACCTTCTTTTTGTAGCGTTGGAAAGTGGTTCGGGAAATCGCATACGCTGCGGCAGTCGATTTTGTGGTTAGCTTATCTACAGAACAATGTTAAATTACATCCAGCACATTAAAAAAGATATCGGAGGATTTTTTTTATTTACCCTCGGATGATATAGCTTAAACAACCAAAAAATGCGTTAAACGACCATTTTCGATGAAATAACTTACCAAAACTTACCAAATCACGAAAAGACGGGTGCCCACAACCGAACTAATTGCGGTGCCCACAACCGAATTTGGCAGCCATTTTGAGAAGTAGTGAAAAATTTGTTCGTGGTAAACATATTGGTTGTAATCAATATTGGATCACAAAATATAATAAATTTACTAAATAAAAGTGCATTTTACTCGCCTTCTCGATGGATTCACTTCGATTTATGACACCATTTGAAATGTTTAAAAAAATTGTTGTCTTATTTTTTAAGCACAGAAATTTATATATGGTCCCAGCATAAAGCAGGCGTGTCTGTTCGACTCAGTATTTGGCACAAAAAGATCGTGGTTCCATAATGAACAAATGGCCTTAGTCAAAAAAACCCAGCCTGCTTTCTATCAAAAGATATGAAGGGGTGCCCACAACCGAACCTATTCCCCTACCTAAATCTATAGAACAAAATAGTCAGTAGAAACCGCCCAAAAAAGGGAAAGAAGTATTCAACTTATGTGTATTTGTGATTTTGAAGAGATGTAAAGTCCAACAAACAGACTCACATACTTTTTGATAAATAGAATTAGACCAATTAATTTTAAATACATTTCAATTAAATAAAAATGAATTCGCAACTTCATTTACAACAACAATATTCGTAGTCACAAGCATTGTAAATGTTGCTCTTTTCAGAAAAAGATTTTTTTTATAATATTTGTTTTCACACCATTTTCATATCGTTTTGATACAATTAAACATTTTATGGAAATTAAAGCAATTTTTTTTCATTGCCACTTACGAATACTTATCTCTTTATTTTAGACGTGATCGGGTAATAAATAAAACCATCTGGCAGCACTGTTCGTAAGACTCTGCGCAGCCATAGAGTTAATTAAGTTATTTACGAATATTATACGAAATTATGTTGATTTTTTTTTATTGAAAATTAATGTCGAGCATTTTTCGAGTTGTCAACGTGAAGTCAAATGTCATTTAACAAATGTTGATATGTTAATTTTAGGAATTAATGCAGAAATTTTAAATCATGTGCCTTTTTTGTTTTCGTTTCTGAATGGGTTTTTGCTCGAATGCTGAACTACGTAAGCAATGGCTGTGAGTTGTGCGCAGGCGCGTATTGGTTTTATGGTTTTGATTTTATATATTTGCTTCACTCTGTGACGTTGTTTTCTATAGCAAGCAAGTTATAAAATTTATTTCACATTTTGACTAAACGATGTCGTTACTTAAGCAGCTTAAGCTAATTAATTAAAGTCATTTGATTGTGTGCGGTTTCGTTGTGGTTTTCGATGTCTGTATTTCGTTGTTTCTGTTGTTTCCTAAGGACCATATTAAACCGTTAGTTCAAGCTTAAGACTGATGTGGTTAACAAGAAAAATTTAGTTATTAATGGACAAAGAATATGTGTTAATAGATAAGAATATGTGTTAGTCTTATTCAATTAAAACGTAAAATTGCGAAATGAATTGCAAACAATTAATTGGAATCTACATCAGCTAAGGTTTGCAATAAAGTTTTTTCAGAAACAGGAACCAAGTTGCGTTATAAAAGTTTATAGCATATTCTTATACATACTCTTGTATGTATCTATTTATGTACTATCGTATATTTGTAATATGTATGTGGTTTATGTTAACCTTTTCGAACCCAAAGTTGCCTGAGAGCAACTTCACCTGTTTGTCATATTAAAACAAACGCTACGATTGATTTATGGGTTTAATTTAAGTAGACACCAACAAATCAATATTTTTAGAAATGTATTCAAAGCAAATTACAAAAATTTTACTGTTATCTGCAAAGTAATTTCCAATCATTTGCAGCGATATCAGAGAAAGTTTGTGTTCTAATTGAAGTCTACGAATTGGGCGCGCTTGATCAAATCCATGTTTCTTTAATAATGGTTAAATAAAATCAAAAAGTGATAATTTTGTATTTTTGCATTTATATTAAACAATTTTTCTGTAATTAAAAAATATTCATACAAAATTTATTAAACCCGTTCTAAGCTATTGTTCAAATTGTTGTTCAATTTTTCAAAAGTTAACTAGCTCTAGAATTCTAACAAAGAGGCGTGGCGACTTCAAATGTCGTGTATACAATTCTTAGGCAAATCTTTCATGATTTAAATACCAAAAGGTAATATCAAGGCACAAGGTAAAATTCGAGGTCGAAAGGGTTAAACGTGTATTGAGGTAATTTCCAAAAAAAATTAATTTTCCATTTTAATGCAAAATTATTGCTTTGCAAACATGAATTTAATAGTCGCAAACGTAAGACTAAAACAGAATTTGGAGAGATTGATTGATTGATAGTTGACGAAAACATCTAAATTTCACACTTTAAAAGTTTTTTTGTCTAAATTGTATTCATTGTAAAATAGACTTAGCTAATTGATTTAGAATCCTTTATACGGCTCCTACCAGAATCACTTCTATCGAAGTCTTTTAAAATTGTCGGTTCTTGGAAATGCAACCCTTAACATAAATTAAACAGATTTTTCTTTGGAATGACACACATGGACTTTTAATTTCTGATCTGGGTATAACAACCCGTTACCGGGCTACGGCCTACCGCAAAAGTTATCCCCAGGCGTCTCTCTAGTTGGTTACAACAAGAAATGATAGCGCGTCCTCAATTTGGTGCTTTCACCGTCGTCGTCCTCCTTTTTTGCCGGAGCTTAATGGTCCATACAGGAGACATGGCCAAGCCAGTGTAGCCGTTCTTCTTCACTGCGTTTTGTGTAGTCAACATACACACATAAAATAAAAAAGTAAAAATTTCAGTTACTCTACAAAAAATATCCTAAACCGAATACTTCAGTATGTAACTACTATATCTAACTAGTGAAATTAATGCATCCATGGACTCTAAACTCTAAGGTTCATTCACTACTCTAATGAGTTAATTGTCCAAAGGTCTCTTGACGTCTTCCATTACCGAATCAGGCGTAATAGCATCGAAAGAGCGAAAGCGAAGCATAATTTTAAAGTACAATTTTCTGATACTTTTAATTGAAATTACCAGAAAAAAAAGCACAAAATTTTTTGCATTTCGCTAACTAATCTTGAAGACGTCATTAAGTGGTCTCTTCGCCGACGCACACTTCCAGCTATTGTTCCAAATAAAATGCAGTTAATTGGCGACGTGCCTTTTTCCAATAATTCCCATTTCGGCATTTTTGCGTGTATTTTACGTTTATTTTTTCCCCTTTTCGTCAATGTTTACTTTTGGCTGCCTCCCTTCGCGAACAAATTGCTAACTAACAAGCCGAGCTCGAGTTAGTGAAAAGGCCCTCAAGGCTATTCAAACTTCTCATTTGACAAGCAACTGTGCAGCACTGCAGCGGCGCAGGTCAAATGCAACGCAGAGAGGGTAACACGTCGCTCGACAATTGCGTCGGTGACCAACAATCGCTGTGCGCCAATGTTGTCAGTTGTCACGAAAAATCCCTTTCGCGGGATATTCCGCGTGCGATCCTGACAGCCGCGCTAGCAGCGGCAATAACAATAAGAACAACAGCAGTTAAAGCAGCTGTGGCGGCGGCAACACGAAGTGAACAATGTTGCCGAAACAACTCAACAACAAATTCCACCCACTCGGGACGCCCGCACGCAGTCGAAACAACAATGAAACACACTGCCGCCGGCCAGAAATTTCCTATTGAGCCGCATAACAACATTCCACTTTGCAGCGGCGCTCGTTGCCGGCGCACTTGTCGTTGTTGTTGTCGCTGTTTTCATTGCGGCCGCTTCATTTTTGGTTTGGCGAAATTGTTGCCATTTCGCCAGCAACAACAACGCTCAAGTGTTGAACTCCAAGTCCCCTAAGCTCGGCAGCATCGCCACCTGCCATGTGCGCAGGCACCCTTCGGCCCACGCACAACGCCCTTCGCTCGCCGTCCCTGGGCCCGCTCCCCGTTTCTAATTTACGCGAAACATCACGTAAACAATCGAACGCCGACGACGACGACGAGGCGACGTTGCTGGAAATGATGAAAATGCTTACAACTGGCGGAGGGGATGCTGCCCCATGCTGCTGCTGCTGCTGCTGCTGCTGTTGCTGCTGTTGATGTTGCTGTTGCTGTTGTTGGCCGAGAACAATTCAATTCATGAACAAATGAAGCGAGCGCGCCAACCAACAGCCCAATGAATGGATGCGGAATGTGAATGCAAAAATGGCCTTGGGTCTCAGTCGTGGCGCGCTGTTGCTTGGGTTAAGGCAAACTATGTATGGCAGCGGCTGGGGGAAAGTGTTGTGTTGTTGATGCGAGCGCACCCTGGCATTTCCATTCAAAAATTTTTGCGCAATTTTCTAATTACGCTGCCAGGGTTGAAAATATGAAAACGCCAAGAGTCACAACATCGGCCAAGTTTGGCGAAATGCGACCCTCTCACCCCAACCTTCCCGATGTTGCCACATTCCATGCTGAAGCATTGCGCCGCACGTTGGGAAAAAACAAGCAAAAATGCTCGCATTGGAGCAAATTAAAAAGTTGCGAAGCTGCATTTGTGTTTTTACTTATCGATAAAGAATATCAATTTTGTTACATTAATTTTCACTTCTAGCAAAAATGTTATGGTTATGCATATTTCTCAAAATCTTAAGTTCCAATCGTAGGGTACTAGCTTCTGGTAGGGAAAATTACAAAAAATCAAGTTATACCATACAATTATCTAAAGAATTATGAAGAAAATAGCCAGATTTCTAGATTCTAGAGCTCTAAACAGGCAAGCGAGCGTTTTAGCCTGTTTTTCTCCAACGTGCGCCGTTGCGCCACATTGCACTTCAGCTGCATTGAGTTGAAGTGAGCGTAAGTACACGGGAACGCGCGCTCCTGTCACTGTAGGGATGTGTGTGTATGTGTGAATGAGTGTTTGTGTGCTTTAGCTGAAAATGTGGCATTCCATTTTATGGGGTAAGGTAATTGTTTTCAAATACGTCAGAAATACGTGGCTAATTTTTTTATTGTTTACGCTGCCACCAGATTGAAATGTGCTGCCAACACTGTAAAAATTAAACCATTCCAAGCGATGTTTAAGAATGAAACCCAGTTGCTTAAAATAATCCCTACCTTAACCCTTTCGTTGATGTTATGCTATCCAAGCGAAGTGAATAGAAACCTTGGAAATACAGCAAATGGGAGACAATAATAGATGAGTGAACATTGTAGAATACTTTTATCTGCAGAAGGCTCTACAACAATTCGAGCTAAAACTATAGTAATGGCTGATTTCACGAAAAAAGACGAAATCAGACAACGAAGTTTATGTAAGTAAGGCATTTTCGGAACTTTTTTTGATTTAGTATTACATGCTGTTTAAAGTAAACTGAACTTTTCAAAGAGGGTATTTTGTGGTAGTGCCACCTAAAGTGATTTAGTGTATTGGAAATTTCATGAAATTTGGTACAAATATTCGATGCTAATTGGCAAAGAGCAAATATTAGGTTTTGTTTTAGGCACCCTTTTAGTGCCGGAGGCCAATATATCGGCTGTTGCTGCACTAGCGAGAAGTGCCACGGGCCGATGTATCGGCCCGCGCCTTGCAGCGCTTTACTATTTGCATTGCGGGAGAACTCTATTTCAAAATAAATTTGTAATACGTTATAAATGATCTAATTTCGTACGCGAGAATAAAAAAAAATAGTTTTATGTTTTAACTCTTTGTGTTATCGGAACTTTTCGGCAGCGTGTTATGTAAACAACTCTCGCGAAATAACATTGCATTGCCGCAGCGAGACGTAGGATCAGTTAGTGTCTCCTCGATCGTTGTTGTGAACAGTATATTTCGTCCCAGTTAAAGTTTGAAAGCATCATTTTTGTTATTGCCGTTGTTTTCCAATTGTGTCAAACATTGTTGTTTTTGACAAACCAACAATTAGCAATACAGGATTTTGAAAATTCTATTTATTCTCTATTTCATCCTCTGTATACTCCTTTTTGAATCATGTAAATATTGTTTCTCGTTTAGTTTTTATAAGCATTTTCCCAAACCCTAGTAAAACTGTGAAATTCGGCCGGTTATTCTCGCATAAGCACCTCTTTTTCGCTCGGCACTAAAAGGGTTAACCGAAACATTTCGATTGATGCACTAAGTTTATGGCAGCTGATCGTTTATCCCATGGAAGACTTCATGAGTAGTACACGCGATTCAAAAACTATTGTGAGGGCACAAATCGATTTGAAATTGGATTTAATCTTCGCTCAAGGGGACTATTTACATGGGGGTTCTAACACTCAAACCCCCTTGGCTACACCTCTGGTGTACCGCATATAATTTTTGAACTTTTCAACCTTTTCACTACAACCTCATAATATTTGTTTACCTTGTTTTTATGAATGCTGCCATGTGGCAACAACCAATGTTTAAGAAATCGCTGCGGCAATAACAACTATTAAACTTAAAAACTTAATACCTATTATACTTTTAGCTACAATTCTTTTTAAAAATGGCTTTGAACTGAAGTTTAAAATAAAGATTAACAATTAGTTTTTTTTTGTTAAATCTTCTAAACAAATAGAAATGAAAAAGTGTGGTTCTTTGTTTTGAACTCAATTCTTTTGCTTTTTACTTTTTTGCCATATGACAACCTGCTACTTTGTGGACATCTGGATCCTCTATGGTTTTAAGAATACATTTTTTTGTTGGTCCTTAGAATAATTCAAAGTCTTAAAAAAAATACGAAATTAATAAATTAAATATTTAAGTTTAACACTAGAAATACCATTGTGGTCGTTTTGACAATGTTTCATTTTTGAATATCTGTATTTTCTTTAGTATTTCTATCAGCTTTTGCTTTTATGACTTTTATCTTTTATGGGGTTCTACAAATAATTAAACAATTAGGGTTCTATAGTTACAATTAGCCAAATCGGATGTGCACTTTTCGAGATATCAGCCGATATAACATGTAGTTTTTGTAGATAAGGAAAACTTGCGGTCTTTAGAGTTTTGAAGAGGAGAAGTATACACGTTTTTGAATGTCATATCTTTACATAGTAAAGAAAAAGAAGCAGAAAAAAATAGGGGAACTTTACTTAAGTTTATTTTAAAAGAAATCCTTTATTCGATTAAATTTTATGTTTAAGTAAATAATTATTAATTAATTATTATTAATTAAATAGCAACGATATGATTGCTGTCGTATAGCAACACTCTAGAAACAGAGTTCGGTAATAAAAATTAATAAAATTATCATAGAATGTTATTGGCATTACCCGTGACCACACAGAAGAATAAATCAATATCAGTCAAATTTAAAATTTATCTTTCCCCGGCAAACATCTGTAGCGAAAGGGTTAAAGTTAAACTTAGTATACAAATCTTTAAATACAGATTGATTCACTTTACACTAATGTTCGATAAGTAAGATTATGTTAGGTTATGTTCAGAAGTAGCGACCAGAAAAACCGCCTTTCAACACAAAGTCATTTGTGCCTATTGTGAATGCCAGTAGGAGGCATATCCCCCATTACCCTCATTTCGACCCAAAGGCCGAACTTCCACTCGAAGGCCAAAATGGCCCATTGTGAATCCCTTCTTAGAAAGTTCTGGAGCTAACCAATGGCTCTTAGTCCGGAGCAAACCAGTTCGATCTCTTGAGGAAGGAGAGTAGATGCGAAATTTCAACTTTTGCCGCGCAAGCTAAGTCTACCAGGAACGCCGTCTCCGCACCGCTTCTACAGACATCACTGAACGAGAGGCACAATTTGACCCTTAGGTACCAAAACACGAACTTGTGGATTTTCTTTTTTATTTAATCAATAGTTTGGTTACGTTATGAACTATTTTTAAAGATGAAAAACATAAACTTTTTCATTTCCAATCTTCAGGTCTGATCATGTGAAATGAACATGTTCACTATTTAAACACTTTAAAATCGAAAGCATTTATTTAGCATACATCATCATCGGATAGCAGATTGTTCCTTCCCTCCTATTCAAAGAGTTGACGGGTCCGAATCTTCTTACTCGAACTGTGTTCCATTTCGCGCAGTGCATTTCCCGATATGTGCACAGATCCGTGAATTACAATATTTTCTTCTTCTGCTCGCATATGCGATATGCGATTTGTGTCTTCCCCTTCGGATTTGGATTTCAGCATGGCACTGATGACAAGTGCTCTTGGAGGAGTGCCATTCACCCACCGCGGCCGGTTCGCATGGCCGTGTGCTTGCGCCTGTGCGCCCGAATGTGTCATTGTGCCCACATGCATACAAGTATACATACATACGTACGTACATACGTATTTATTTGCACGATTGTGCGCGCTGCACAGATACGCGAGAATGTTGCCGGCTCATTGAGCATGTTTATGGCCAGGCTTTTTGTGCTAATTAGCCACCGTGCTTCATGGTTATTACGATTTCGCCAAGTGCCTTGGCAATTCAACGTTTTCGCTCTTATAAAATTGCAATGTGTACATTTCAGCTGAATACCAGTACGTATTCTGTCGCTTATCGCCGGCACAGGAGAGGACGCGCGCACAAAAGTATGCAGCGGAAAATGCAACGCGGGCGCACATCACAACGCATCCTTCAGCCGCATTCGGATGCAGGTGTGAACGGCACGAGTGGGGCAGAGATACAGCACAGTCTAGGCAGCACTTGAATTATGCAAATGCCAAAGGACATTTTTCTATATTTTCCACATTACATTTTATCCCATTTCAGTTCACGCAAAAGCTAATTACGACGATTTCAATGTGCTGTTGCCGCAGCCTCACCCGATTGTCCTCTATTAGGCTGAGGTGCTCATCATCTGCGCCGCATCCAAGACCTTCTAGCTTGCGTTGCAATGTTTGCTTATTCGTTCGTTCGGTCGCTCCATTTTTCATTTCCGTTTCTGATGTGTGCACCCACATTCATATGCAAAATTTTAAACATGAATTTTTACTGCATTCTTCGCAAGCGAAAGTTATTTATTTAAAAGTTTTCAATACATCATTAGTTACGATAAAATCAAGTTGTACTTAAGTCACAATGGGTCGCATTGGAAGCACTTTACGCACAAATGCTTTGAAAACAGAGTTGCCATCGTTGGCAATTAATCAACAGAATTATTTTCAGCTCAGAATTTATTTTTAATTTTTTTCAATTGCGCATATGTGATACAAATTTATGCATAATATGTAAATATTTAATAATTCCCAAAACTATCCACTTACAAAAAGAATAAAAGACCTCTAAACTTTTGTTAGGTTATAACAGCCATGTGACATCTGTCAAATTTGTGCTAATTGATTAGTATTGATACGATGAGAAATTCTGTGCCGCAATGCTTTTCTCCGCACGAATGTTTTCCAAGCATACTTTTAGGCATGCACTGTGAAGTACAGCAAAACTGTTATAAATTCGCTTGGTATAGTCCGATATGGCAAGGATGGTTCTCGAAGAAATGGGCTGTGCGAGAATGGTCGAGCGCTTTCCAATTAGAAGTGCAAGAAACTTCGGCGCGATAAGAAAAGTGGTATAAAAGCAGCAGTGGCAGCACAAGGGGTCGAGTCTGTGTTAAGCAAGCAAAGTGGTAACAAGTGTAGATACAAGCGAAGTGTGAATTCTGTAAATAAAGCGATTGTTAGTTTTGACTACGTGCGCCGGATAACTGAAGTTGTTTTATTTTCAAATACAATCAAAACGAACCGTCGATAACGAACTGGGGAAATTCGTAACATTTGGTGTCAGAAATTGGGGATTGTATTACTGAAAGTAAAATAAAATTATAAAAACGGAAACATGGTTAAACTGGAGCTGCTGAAGGTTGACCAGCTGAAGAAGGAGCTGGCTGCCTGGAATTTGCCGACTGCTGGCGGTAAGGTGGAGTTGCAGCTGCGTTTGCGAGAGGCGTGTGAATCAAGAGGCATTGATTGGGCTGCACACGAGTTCGGAACGCAGGAACAAGAGGCGTCGGCCAAGGTGGAGGAATCGCCTGCTGGTGCTGCGTCGATGCAAAGTATGGCTGCAGCGGCTACGCCACCACAAGCAATGGACATGAGCCAGTTAATGGTTGCACTTAAAGGCATGTTTGAGACTTCCAACCGTGAAATGGCAGCCAAAATGGAAAATGAAAATCGCGAAATGTCGGCGCAAATGGCAACGAAACTGGAAACCGCGAATCAGGAACTTTCGGCGCAAATGGCAACGAAACTGGAAACCGCGAATCAGGAACTTTCGGCGCAAATGGCAGCGAAGCTGGAAACCACGAATCAGGAACTTTCAGCGCAAATAGCAGAGCGAATGGAAACAAAACTCCAGGAAAATGCGGAAAAATTTGAAAATGCGAATCGCGAGTTGTCCAGCAAGCTTCAGGAAAATTCTGAGCGCTTGGAGCAGAAAGTGGAAGAGATTTCAGACAGGATTAATGTGAAAGTTGAGCACCTGGAGACGCGAGTAGAACATTTAGACAAACGAGTTGACAGTCTGGAGGATTCGGTAAACAGAAAAATTGACGAGCGGCTTAGAGAGGTACAGCCACGAGAATGTTTGCCGCCGATTCCGGAAAGTTTCGCCACCCGAACAGAAGTGCCTACTTATGATGGTGCTACGCCGTTCGATACATTCAAACTGCAATTCGACTTAGCTGCTTTGGAAAATCAGTGGACCGATATCAGGAAGGGTCGGAGATTGGCACTGGCGCTGAAAGGTCCTGCGGCTGAGGTAATGAAATCAGTTCCGGAATGCTCGAGAAGTGATTATGAGGCCGTCATGAGAGCGTTGGCAGCGAAGTACAGCAACGAGCACAACCATACGCTGTACTATTGTGAGCTGAAGAACCGCAGGCAAAGAGCCAGCGAGGCGCTGCAGACATATGCAGCAGACATTGAGCGGCTCGTACAGTTGTGCTACCCAAAATTCGGCGCTGATGATCTCGAAAGGATGAAGATTGAGTCGTTCATTGAAGGTCTTCATGATCCCGAGACACGTCGCAGTGCGTTGATGATGGGCAAGCCGACATTTAAGGAGACGGTGACCAGCGCGATGACATATGAAGCGACATGGATTGGAGGCAATCGGTATGCATCTGCAAGGATACGTCAAATCCAGCCGGACAGCGACATTTCGATCCAGGCCATAAGCTCTGAGACACCGGGCAGGCCACGGGTTGTCTCCTCTAAAGTTGTTTGCTGGACATGTGGCAAGCAGGGTCACATATCACGAGACTGCCGCCAACGAAAGAGACGTTCCCGTTCTCGATCGCAATCGCCTGAAGCGAGGAATACTGACGATCGAGGACCGGCCAACAAGCGCAGGGCTGAGGACGAGGAGTCGTTAAACTAAAACGGATCAGCCCAAAGGGGCGTGAGCTGATCCCCACAACCTGCTGCCCCACCGTCCTTGTCTCGCAGTTGAAACGACAACCCAGCAGCTTGACGATTGAAGGAAAGATAGATGGAAAGTTGTTCGTGTTGACACTGGATACTGGAGCGTCATATTCGATCATAAAAAGGAAGCTTCTGAAGAACTGGGAACCACTGTATGGCATACAGCTGAGGACTGCGACTGGCGAGCGTGCGCCGGTAAGAGGGAAAGTAACAAAAACAATTGCTATCGGCACCAGCAGCCTGGAACATGAGTTCATCGTCGCGGACATAGTGGACGACGTGATTATCGGCGTCGATTTCATGATTAGGCATGGTTTTACGCTGGACCTGAAAGAAAATGTGCTGAAGTATGCCAACGTTGAATTCCCCCTGCACACTGGCTATGAGCGAAGCGTGGCGGTAAGGAGAGTTGTCTCGTGTCAACATCAGAAGATACCAGCGAATTCCGAGGCGATCGTGTGGGCGAAAGTGGACGAGGACGATGGGACAAGCCGGCTGTGGGTTGTAGAAGCGCCAAAACAAGGATACGACAACATAATAATCGGACGTACATTAGTGGAACCCAAAAATGGCAAAATACCAGTAAGGATACTCAACCCACTGAACACACCCAGATATGTCGAAAAAGATGCGGTCATTGGCGAGTGTAGAGAGGCTGAAGCAGTTGTCAATTGCGAAAGCAGTCCACCCGGAGGAAGTAAGAAAAGCGGTTCTAACATGGACGCCATACCGCAGAACCAGTGGAGCAGCGAATTGACAGCCGAGCAGAAACAGAAGGCGCGGTCACTCCTGCAGCACTATGGGTCAATATTTGCGACGGAAGCGGGCGGAAGAACAGCCATAGTGAAGCACAACATCGACACCGGAAATGCGAAACCAATCCGCCAACCGCCAAGACGAGTTCCTCTGGCCAAGAGGGAAAAGGTCGCAAATTTGATTGAAAACATGCATACAGAAAAGGTCATAGAGCCTTCGTCAGGTCCTTGGTGCTCGCCGGTCGTGCTAGTCAAGAAAAAGGATGGCAGTACCCGATTCTGTGTGGACTATCGGAAGCTCAATGACGTGACCAAGAAGGACAGCTATCCACTACCTCGGATCGATGACACCCTGGACACACTGTCAGGCACACAGTGGTTTTCCACACTCGACTTACGCAGCGGCTATTGGCAGGTGGAACTTGCAGACCAGGACAAGGAGAAAACGGCTTTTAGTGTTGGCGACGGTTTGTGGCAGTTCACCGTCATGCCGTTTGGACTCTGCAACGCACCAGCAACATTCGAGCGGCTAATGGAGCGTGTGCTGAAAGGGCTGCATTGGCGGACGTGTCTGGTATACCTCGACGACATAATCGTGATGGGCAAAAGCTTCGACGACCACCTGGAAAAGCTGAAGGAGGTATTTGAGCGAATACAGGAAGCCGGGCTTAAACTCAACCCAAAGAAGTGCTCGCTGTTCCAAAAAGAGGTCAAGTATTTGGGTCACACGGTTTCCGCTCGCGGAGTACATACGGACGAAGGCAAGATCACGGCGGTGAAGGAGTGGCCCCGACCACGCAATCTACACGAACTCCGCAGTTTCCTGGGCCTGTGCACATACTACCGAAGATTCGTTCCAGGATTTGCGAACATAGCTGGCAGCTTGCACAAACTGACGAAAAAGAATCAAGCCTTCGCGTGGGGTGAAGAGCAGGAGCAGGCTTTTGCACGACTGAAGGAAAAACTGTGCACTGCTCCAATTCTGGCCTTCCCCGTTCCTGGAGAGATGTTTGTGCTGGATACAGATGCAAGTGGGCATAGTATTGGCGGTGTGCTGTCACAGATAATAGATGGCCAAGAACAAGTGATAGCGTACTACAGCAAAATTTTGTCAAAGCCTGAACGCAACTACTGTGTGACCCGAAGGGAGTTGCTCGCAGTACTGGAATGCGTGAAACACTTCCATAAATACCTGTATGGGCAAAAGTTTCGCCTGCGCACAGATCATGCGGCATTGAAATGGCTACTGAACTTTAAAGATCCGGAAGGCCAATTGGCGCGGTGGATCGAGCGGCTGCAGAGCTACGACTACACGGTAGAGCATCGCAAGGGTAGCAGCCATGGAAATGCCGATGCCTTGTCACGCCGTCCGTGCAAAACCGAATGCAGGCATTGTTCGCGAGCCGAAAGCAAAGAGCAGATAGTGGACGTACGATTGGTCAGCGTTCTGCCAGAGGAGGAGTGGTCTGCGGAGAGGATACAAAAGGACCAGCGCGAGGATACGGATCTTAAAAAAATCATTGAAGGCAAGGAGCAAGGCGCACGTCCAGACTGGCAGGAGATGGCCGGTGAGAGCCCGATCGCGAAGGCTTACTGGGCGCAGTGGCAAAGTCTGCGGCTGTCTGATGGTTGCCTATACCGCGAGTGGGAGAGTGAGGATGGCCGGACCAGCAATTCCCTAATTTTAGTCCCGAAATGCAGGATCAACGAGGTGATCGAGGCATACCATAACGACTCTAGCGGAGGGCACCTAGGCATCACAAAAACTGTCGCCAAAATAAAAAGGCGATTCTACTGGGTAGGATGCCAGGAGTCTGTCGCCGATTGGATTAAGAGCTGTGATCGATGTTCGGCTGCGAAAGGGCCAACAAGAAGATCTCGGGGCCGCATGCAGCAGTACAACATGGGAGCGCCCTTTGAGCGAATTGCCATGGACGTCGCCGGGCCATTCTCACTTAGCACTCAAGGCAACAAATATGTGCTGGTGGTGATGGACTATTTCAGCAAATGGCCCGAAGTGTATCCTATTCCTAACCAGGAGGCCACCACGGTCGCGGAAATGTTGGTAAACAACTGGGTGGCCAGATTTGGAGTTCCACTGGAGTTGCACTCGGATCAAGGCCGGAATTTCGAGTCTCTTGTATTAAAAGAAGTGTGTGAGCTACTAGGAATAAGGAAAACTCGCACCTGTCCTTTGCATCCCCAGTCCGACGGCATGGTGGAACGATTCAATCGAACACTGGAGGAATATCTGCGGAAAGTAGTAGGCAGGAATCAAAAGGATTGGGACACGCATATTCCGCTGTTCTTGATGGCGTATAGGTCAGCCCCGCACGATACGACATCACTCACTCCAGCCCGAGCAGTGTTCGGCACAGAGCTGAGATTGCCTGCTGACTTGAAGTTCGGAGTGGTCAGCACGACGGAAGGCGCTAAGACTGATTACGCAGTTAATAAGCGATCGGAGCTGGAAGAAATCCACCAGTTTATAAGGGACCGTATCCAACTGGTCAGCGATAAGATGAAAGCCAGATATGATCTACGAGCTAACACAGCGGGGTTCCAAGAAGGCGATCTGGTAATGCTTTACAACCCGCAGCGCAGGAAAGGTTTGTCTCCAAAGCTTCAAACGTCATGGGAAGGACCGTACAAAGTCGTGACCAGGATTAATGACGTGGTGTACAGGGTTCAACGCTGCTGCAGCGGAAACGCCAGGCTGAAAGTAGTCCATTTGGAGCGCCTGGCGTCTTACTCCGGCGGAGCCTCGGTACTTGTTCGGGACGAACAAGTCTAAGTGATGGACAGTGATACGATGAGAAATTCTGTGCCGCAATGCTTTTCTCCGCACGAATGTTTTCCAAGCATACTTTTAGGCATGCACTGTGAAGTACAGCAAAACTGTTATAAATTCGCTTGGTATAGTCCGATATGGCAAGGATGGTTCTCGAAGAAATGGGCTGTGCGAGAATGGTCGAGCGCTTTCCAATTAGAAGTGCAAGAAACTTCGGCGCGATAAGAAAAGTGGTATAAAAGCAGCAGTGGCAGCACAAGGGGTCGAGTCTGTGTTAAGCAAGCAAAGTGGTAACAAGTGTAGATACAAGCGAAGTGTGAATTCTGTAAATAAAGCGATTGTTAGTTTTGACTACGTGCGCCGGATAACTGAAGTTGTTTTATTTTCAAATACAATCAAAACGAACCGTCGATAACGAACTGGGGAAATTCGTAACAGTATGTTACGGTAAGATACCATCAAAGTTTATAGTGTCCTACAACGTAAGGAAATCATAAGATTTTATTATCAAAATCACTGCTTCGTTCGAGAAACATTCCACGCAATACGTGATTTGAACAAGCAAAATTGTCGGGATTTACATATCTACTCGAGATGGACCAAATGCATCCCAAAAGTCATTGTTTGGTACGGAATTTGGATGACGAATATTCTGAAATAACATTTTGAACATTTCTCGAGCAGCGCCGACATGAACTGGCGCAATAAACTTAAACTTTTAGGTTCCCTTTAGTACTAGAATTATGCCAATAAACCACAAATAACTGATGCTTATAAGATTTTTGTAATTCCCATCTACTGCATGTGGATAGTGATAGAAGTAGACGAGTGTTTCACCAGCCCAAGCTAGGAATAGGAACATAGGAGGCCTGGTAAATGAAAAAATATGAAATGATGAAATGAAAAATGAAATAAAAACATTTTACATGAAAAACACTATTTGCATACTACTTGTTAAATTCAATTTAATTTGTTTTTATTGATAGACCCTCACCACTGGCGATCATGTAATCAGAAAGCCGGCAAGGTTCTATCTGGCTATACGTGGGCAGTCCGATAAGTACTTAGCCCCACCACCCGATGGTGCCACTATCGTAAGAGAAATTTAGTATCGTGTAGTACATCCTCGAAGACGGCTACTGTCAAAATTTCAGCCATATTGGATTTGTAGTTTTGTTTTGACCGCGTGTGGAAACGAACGTGTCCGAGGATTTTATAAAGAGCAATATCGGTCGGTGATTCGCCAAATTGGTCGCATTAGGCTACGAAGAGACTACGTTGAGAAATAAATCGCCACTTTTCCAAAATTTTCGTTTTTCTTTTGTAGGCTAAGTACTTATCGGACCACCTACGTAGATCTACATTAGGTTTTATAGGCTGCATGAAGCCAATAAACCTACGTCACCAAACTGGGAAACAAAGTCACAAAATAACAGCCAGAATGTCGAAAAAGTGGTTTAAAGTTGGACTTATCGAATGGACCAATTGCAAAATAATTGCGAACAACATGTACATTAAACATTCTATAAAAAGTAAATGCCAGTCAAGGCAAAAGACAAAATTGCATACACTTTTCAATTGTTTCTGCTTTGTTTTTAAATTAAAACCTAAACGCTTAACAAATCACATTCGGATCATTTTCTTTTTTAACGCTTTCGCTACAAGTTTTTACTGGGGGAAGTTAAAATTTTAAATACATATGTCTATCGGCTTAGTCTTCTATATTCTGAGGACTCTAGTTTTTAAAAGAATGATAAAAATGACTATGGTACATTTTTGCTATTATTTCGATGAGAATGGGAATCACACCAAATAATTTGGCTGTTTTGTGTAACTTTATGTTTCCGCTTTCATTTTACACCTAACTCGTTAATTGATTAACGAAAAATGTGCATGTTTTTTAATATCAAAGAAACCGCATTGAAATTCAAATTTTTCCAACTTTGAGGTCCAGTCACCGCGGAATTTCAAAACTTGTAAAAATAAATTACATTGAAAAAGAAGCCGTGAGGTGTTACAAACGCCACAAAGTGAAAATCATGCCAACCCCTTTTATTGGTTTAGAAATTACAATCGAAAACGTAAAAACAATTAAGGAAAATCCGAAAAAGTGGCACGCCTTTTTTTGTGAAAACGTAAACTATGTTTTAACCCATTGCAACCCGTTTATTAGTTCAAAATTACAATCGAAAACGTGAAAAAAATCAAGGAAAATACGAAAAGTGGCACCCCTTTTTTTTGCGAAAACGTAAACTATGTTTTAACCCATCGCTGCCGGGTACCAGTTCCACCCATACGATTTTGATAAATTTTCATACACGACCTTAAAGTGACCCAAAATGATCAGAAACAAAATTTCAGCTTTATATCTCTGCACGTTGCTGAGATATTCATTAGGTATTTTATACCCATTACGCAGCAATTTTAGCTTTTTTCCATACTTTGTGAAGTGATCAGCTAAACACGTGAACGAAAGTTGTATTTTTTACAGGTGAGTTAGGGGGCAGATTTTTGTAAGGTTCTAGGGCCACTACCTTTCGTCACATTTTCCACCTCCGGAAAATTTATAATTTTTGGAGTCTGGGAACTCTAGCTAGATGGCGAAATTTTAGGGTGACCTTCACTAGGTTAAGGTAGTTCCATCTTTACCCTAACTATCCCTTTCAATGGTCTTGAGAGATCTGAAACATTTACTTTTTTGTGATTTTTTTTTAAATCAATTTTCATGAGTAAAATTTTACCCATTAGGCAGCAATGGGTTAAACACGGATTGCGAATTCGAAATCAGCGATCCCTAATTACCCTACAACTGATGTCAAAACCAGAAAATCCATTTTGCTGTAGATCAGTGTAATTATTTCAACATACAATTTTTAACGCGTAATTAAAAATCAAATCTTTTTTCATTGACCAGCTAAATTTATTAAAAAAAAAGTGTATCTTACTTGAAGTAAACAATAAAGTTAAAAAAAAATTACTCAATATCTTATAACATTCAAAAAACATACACGTCTTTTTAATAATTTTTTAATTGTAATATTCAGTTATTTCATTTCGTATTATTCCTAAAATTTCAAACTGTTCTAAGGATCAACAAAAAATTTATTCCTGAAACCATTTAGGGTTCAGAAATTAACAAAATAGCACGTTGCCATATGACAACAAAAGGTTTAATTTAGGTAGGCAAAATGTTTTGTGCACTAAGCTTTATGATCACATCGCTCTGGCACTGTTTTATCGACCATTTTGCTGTGTGGCACCGAAATAATCCAATCGGAATTCGTGAAGAGGGAACAGCCTAAAAGTATGTGATAAATTTTGGTTTCGACTATTCAGTGCACAGTGGACATTGAAGATTTGAGTGGAAACTGTGTGCGATGTAGTTGAAGTTCGTTTGGAATATTCAAAAAAACTTTGAGATATGGAAAAAGGAACCAAGGAAACGTCAGTAAAGCAATATCAATGCAAGTCTCGCGATTAAATTGATTATTTTTAATTATTTAATTTAATCTAATTAGTACGTAAATAAAATAAAGCTGATTACCTCATCAACAGCATTGCAAAAACCGCCAAGAGAAGTCCACTTACTCGAATTCCGCATGCAATATTCTCGCCATCGGCTGTCAGAAACCACTTTCGCGTTTAATTAGAAACCAACACAAGCCTCATCGATTTGAATAACGCGTCTGCAAAGGAAGTGCGCGTGCTGCCCAAACACACACAAAAGCGCAACTAACGGCAAAAGTTCGACGCCAGAGCCCGAGCAGGATGCAAAACATGTTCGATGTTCTGTGTGTCGATAATTTTTTACACGTCTGCGACATGTTGCGCTGATTTTAGTGGCAACTTCGGAAAATTGCTTCTTGCAGCTGCAGGCAAAATGCCAACAATGGGCAGCAATTCGAAAGCAATATGGGAGCAATAACAAGTGGCCCAGCTGGGAATGCTCGGTTTATATGCGCCAACGACTTGAGGACATCGATAGGTGCGCGCGAAATATGTTCTCGCGGTTCGCGGAGCTCAAAAAAATACACAAGTTTATTTCGTGACTATCAATTTCTTTCTGATTCTTTATTCATAATTTTGTTAAGTTGAAACCTTAATGCTAATGTACAAATTTATATTAAAAGAAAGTGTAAGCAATTATTAATTAATTAATTAGGTCGGAAGCTTGACCGCTGAGCTTGCGTTTTCTGCAGTGCGTTGGCCGTTGACCGCTATTGTTGTTGTTGTAGCTGTAAAAGTGCAACCTTGTGTCTTTTCAGGTGCATTGGCCGTTGACCGCTATTGTTGTTGTTGTAGGTGTAAAAGTGCAAGCTTGTGTCTTTTCAGGTGCATTGGCCGTCGACCGTTGGTATAGGTGTGGGAAGTGTGTACGTAACTCGCGCTGCCCAAATTCGCAACCCTCCAGAACCTCTCAAGTTTTGATGATAGAATAAATAAATTCGTGTGATTTTCGAAGAATCCTTTATGTAAGCGTGTGGCTAGGAATCGAGACGAGTGCATGCATAAGGCTTGTATGTAATTATGTGTGTATGTATGCACGTTTGTATGTTTGGGCACATGTCTGTAGTCACTCAAGCGCAAATCAACAAAAAGCCAAATATTCGTTGAAGCGTCTAAGTACGCACACATCGGCCGCCCCGCTTGCCACATTACTTGCAATAAACTGGCCCAAGTGGAAATCGCTGCTCTTACTTTCATACATACAAACAACTAACCACGTGTGTCCTTGCAACAGCCGACAATCGCCGACAGCGCTATTGCTGGGCTCTGTCGCGTTGTGCTGCAGTGCTGCCTTTGTGTGCGCAAGTTTGGCACTTCTGCCGCGCGCACGCCCCGTCCGCAGCCGCAGCCGAACGGGCTCATAACAACGCCGCCGCTCGCACATAAACTGATTACATTGATCCCATGCAACGGCATTAAGGACATTTGTGTGTTTGTCTGTGTAATTTCATTTGCTTTTCTTCAGCTGGCCGGTTTTTTTCTTTCTCTATGCCATTGCGACGCGCGTTACCTTTAAGTAGGTACAATAAAATTTTCTTATAAAAGATAAATGGGCCTGAAAAAACGTCCACACAAGGGACACAAATGCCCGACAGAGCAGCCGAATATGAATGCGTCTAGAATGCTTTCTTTATGGCTGCCACTGTGCGGTAGCATTGCACGCATAATTCTAATCCAGAAGGTCCTTGCTTGCACGGCGCACAATTGTTGGCCCGGCATCCTGTGGAGCGGAGTTAAGCGAAGTGAACTGGCGGCGAGGGGCAAGAACGCAGTCCGCTTAAGTGTCTAGTATCCAAACTATTTATTGGCGACATAAACAAGACAATGACACGCTCCAAGGCGTTCTCAGCAAATATTCCGACTGCAGATATTTTGTCTCGATTGGCCTTCCCTCTGGCCATTCGCATCGGTTAGCAGCGGCTGCGACTCCGACTGCGACTGCGGATAGTTGGATCGCATTCGCATTCGCCGCACGCCACTTTAACGTTTCGTTCTCATTTCACTTGTATTTGTCTTGAATGCATTACCAAAAAAAAACCGCATGTGCCGCAATTATTGGCAGAACAATGACATTACGAGTACCTCATGTGTGCGTTTATATGTGTATGTAAACGTTTGTATGAATGTGTGGGGTCAACAGGAAAATTGCAGCTGTGTCAAGACTCGTTCGCACAATCAATGGTGGAAATATAATTTTTTATTGTTGGTATTTTTACGAAATAGATCTTTGATAATGGCAAAGTGGGAGCCGTAATATTTTCAGAAGAACTGACTTGCTCCCTGCATCTAGAAGGTTACGGATTTTCAGGCAGAAGTATTCGGATTGATTCCTGCACTGGATCGAACAGTGGACAGTCAGATACCTGTTTAGTGTATACAACAATCTATATTAGAGTCCTGCACGAGTATGCATTTTTGGTATTCGAAAACATTCAAAAGCTTTTGAATAGAATACTTCACTTCACCTCTGCGGACCAGTCCGAATGAATACGAGCACAGCTCTTTTCGAGTACGAGTAAGCTCCGAACATAAACGAGTAGACGTACACTATTTATTCATATTCGCTCGAAGTGGGAAAACAAGGACAAAAGCATTCGAATAATAGTACACACTGCTTCGAATATATTCGAATATACTCGTTTCATTATTCCAAAGATTATTAGATTAGATTAGAAGATTAGAAATATTTATGTTATATATAAATATTTACACATTTGTTATGCTACTTTCTTCAATAATTTCCATTTTGCGTATTAACTAATAAGCCACTTCAACCGCACCACAAGTATACACATGGAAAAGTGACATACTGTGCATAAAAATATTCGATGAAACTGTTGATCTCGAATACTTCGCAAAGTTCTCGATTGCCGAATACGAGCTCTGCAGTATTCACTTCTCACCGAATACGAGCACTGCAGTGTTCGCTATTCACCTAATATGAATAGAAACGAGAAGCGACGCTCGCTGGTTCTCGTTTCTATTCGTTTCGTTGTACACATTCTTCGAATACCAAGTACCCGTACAGTATGTACAAAAGTGTAGTCACCAAAATGAATATATTCATGTAGGACTTTAATCTATATTGATCTCTTAATTAGCTCTGCAATGCGTCCATTAAGTTAATAGATGTGTCTGTGAAAATAGCTGACTCTTACTTACTTACTTAACTGGCCATAACAACCCGTTATCGGGTTACGGCCTGCCGCAAAACTTCTCTCCAGGCGCCTCTGCTTCGCGCGCGCCTTCTCCAGTTGGTCACACCAAGAGATACCAGGGCCTCTTCCACTTGGTCCTTCCACCGGAGACACGGCCTCCCTCTTCGCCGTCGACCTCCAACCATCGCATCGAATACCTTTTTCGCCGGAGCTTCGTCGTCCATGCGGCAGACATGACCGAGCCAGCGTAGCCGCTGGATGTTAATTCGCTGCGCTACGTCCATGTCCTTATACAGCTCATACAGCTCGTTATTGGTTCGTATGCGATAGTCGTCACCAACCCGAACAGGGCCGAAGATTTTGCGAAGCACCTTCCTCTCGAACACTCCAAGGGCCGCTATGTCGTTTCGTGTCATTGTCCATGCTTCAGCGCCATAGAGGAGCACGGGCAAGATAAGCGTCCTATAGAGTGAAAGTTTTGTCGGTCGAGAGAGGTCTCTACTTCTCAATTGCCTACCGAGACCGTAGTAGCACCTGTTGGCAAGAGTTATCCTTCGCTTTATCTCCAGACTGACATCATTGCTGCTGTTGATGGCGGTGCCAAGGTAGACGAATTCCTTGACAACTTCAAAAGCATACCTGTCGGCCTCGACGTGAGACCCTAGCCGCTGCGAGTCCCTGCGTGTAGACAGCATATACTTCGTCTTGCCCTCATTTACCACCAGACCCATTTTGGCAGATTCTCTTTCGATAGCTGCAAAGGCAGCGGTGACATCTCGCTTGTTACGTCCGATGACATCAATATCATCAGCGTAAGCAAGGAGCTGGACACTTTTGTTGAAAATTGTGCCATTACGATGTACACCGGCCTTGCGCAGAACACTCTCCATGGTGAAGTTGAAGAGGTCGCAGGACAAAGGATCGCCCTGTCTGAAACCTCGAACGGTATCAAAGGGGTCGGAGAGGTCACTTCCAACCTTGACGGAGCTGCGCGTATTGCTCAACGTCGCTCTGCAAAGTCTCACGAGCTTTGCAGGGATACCAAGTTCAGACAATGCGGCATATAGGCGATCCCTTATCGGGCTATCGAATGCTGCCTTGTAATCGATGAAGAGATGGTGTGTATCGATTTGGTTCTCATGGGTCTTCTCCAGGATTTGGCGTAGAGTGAATATCTGGTCGATGGTGGACTTACCAGGTCTAAAGCCGCACTGATAAGGTCCAATCAGCGCCTTGGCGAGTGGCTTTAGTCTTTCACATAATACGCTCGTCAGGACCTTGTATGCAATGGGAAGTAGGCTGATACCCCTGTAGTTGGCGCATATTGTTGGGTCGCCTTTCTTCAGCACAGGACAAAGGGCACTGAGGTTCCAATCGTTGGGCATTCGTTCCTCCAGCCATATTTTGCAAATGAGCTGATGCATGCACCCAATCAGCTCACCGCCGCCGGCCTTGAATAATTCAGCTGGTAGCCCATCCGGCCCTGCAGCTTTGTTGTTCTTGAGTCGCTGGATAGCGACCCGGACCTCGTCATGGCTGGGCGGTGGCACATCCACACCGTCGTCGTCGATTGGTGCCATCTGGACATCTTCACCACTGGCGGTATTGTTCCTTTCGTCGCCTGCGAGCAGCTTGGTGAAGTGCTCCTTCCACAACCTCAGCACACCCTGCGCATCCGTAACCAGATCCCCGTTTTCGTCTCTGCAAGAAGATGCCCCAGGCTTAAATCCTTCCGTAAGACGCTTAACTTTTTGGAAGAATTTTCGGGCGTCATTCCTGCTACTGCACTCCTCGATTTCCTCACGCTCGCGCCTTTCTTGCTCCCGTTTCTTGCGTCTAAAAAGGCACCTCTCTTTCTTCCTCTCCTCCCGGTATTTTTCTGTCATGGCTCGCGTGGCGGCCGACTGCAGGGTCTTCTTGTATGCAGCATTCTTCACTGCAGTGGCTGCGCGACACTCTTCATCGTACCATTGGTTCTTTGGTGGTGGGCGTCGAAAACCAAGGACATTTTCTGCGGCGGCGCGCATAGAGTGGGATAAGTGAGCCCATAATCCGCCGATGTCATCAGGTGGAGAGGGGGAGCGACCGAGCTGGTTGGAGAGTTGAGCGGAGTAGGTTTCGGCTACCCCTTGTGATCGCAGCTTACTGATGTCCAGCTTTCTTCGCAAACTAGGTTGTGCGGTCTTCGCTGCGCAAAGACGCATGCGTACCTTGGCTGCAACAAGGTAGTGGTCCGAGTCGATGTTGGGTCCTCGGAACGTGCGCACATCTAGAATGCTAGAAGCATGCCTTCCATCAATCACAATGTGATCAATCTGGTTGCGGGTGGATTGATCGGGGGATAACCAGGTGGCCTTGTGGATATCGAGGTGCTGGAATCTGGTGTTACTAACTACCATGTTTCGTGCCGCGGCGAAATCGATCAGCCTCAGACCGTTGTTCGAAGTGGTCCCATGGAGGCTGAACTGCCCGACTGTGGAGCCAAAGATGCCTTCTCGCCCGACCTTTGCGTTGAAGTCCCCGAGGACAATTTTGACGTCATGGGCCGGGCACCTGTCGTAGACGTCCTCGAGCTTCGCATAGAAGGCATCCTTGGTCGCATCGTCCTTCTCTTCCGTCGGGGCGTGCGCGCAAATCAGGCTGATGCTAAAGTATTTAGCTTTGATGCGGATCGAAGCCAGCCGATCGTTCACCGGAGTGAACCGAGAGACGTGTTGGCGAAGTCTCTTGCTGACCACAAATCCGCAGCCAAATTCGCGCTTCTCCGCATGGCAGCTGTAGTAGATATCGCAGTCTGCTCGCTTGGAGCAACCTTGTCCTGTCCATCGCATTTCCTGGATGGCGGTGATGTCAGCCTTACATTTCGTGAGGGCTTCCGCCAGTTGGATAGAGGCACCTTCCCTATAGAGGGTCCGGACATTCCAGGTGCATATCCTCAAATCATGGTCCTTGAATCGTTTGCTGTGGTCGTCAACATTGTGGGTTCCTTCCGAGGCTTGCTTTTTGGCTTTCATTGGTATTTGGTTTTCCGTGGCGGGCACCAAACCCTGCGCACAACCCAAATTTTAAGTCCTGGGGATAGGACTCGCTGCACACATTAGTTCACTATTCAGCGGATGCCAAATAGCTATCCAGAAGGGCCGCGCGGAGGCTGTGCATCAGCTTGGATTGGACAGGGACAAGGATCGTTCTGGCGTTCGCCAGGTTGAACGCAATCAGAGACTTTACCTTGTATGTCCGCTCCCTTCCTTCTAGCTGACTCTGCTGCAGGTTAAAAAACATTTCCTTGGATTGAATTAAGCAATTGGACGATCGAAAGCTTGATCCAGCGATGCCATCAAGGTTATATGTTCTAATTATAGAACTCTGAGATGTACGACTGCTCTAATGACCGGACATGAAGTCTTCCTGCTAATCTCAATCTTACTAACGAAGTTGCCTGTAGACTATATCTATGGACGAGATAGTTGCGAGAAGAAGCTTATTATAAATTAGGGATATAAAATCCCGCATTGATTACCCAGTATGCAGATTACTGTATTATTGTATAGAATGAAACCAATTCTGATGGCAGTTAATTCCTAATGGGTTAAGCTTTCTGCGTGTTTGAATGAGAACAGTGAACAATGATTCTTGAATTGCATTTTATCTGTACAAAAAACGCGTTAAAGAATTCAAATTTCACTAGAATTTCTGTTATGAATATCCGATTCATAAACATCATAATTATGACAGCGGCACACGCGTCGACATCAGCAATTATGCGGGTGACGGATATGCAAACGCTTCGCAGTAACAATTGACTGGCAGCATAACCCAGTAAGCAACAATGAAGTGGTTGTCTTTAAGTTGTCTGCTTGTTCACAGTTTATGGACAATTATTTATATTCAGCAACCTTTTGTTTGTTGCTTCTAAATGTAGCTAGAGTAGGAATAAAATAATGAAACACACAGCCAGACTGCCGGACCCCGTACAGCTTAAAGAAAACGCTAGCCCGCCGATACGCATTTGGCCTTATTTGGGTTCTTGAACCTAGTACAGTCGTGTCTGGGTATAGTGAACCCCCTATATAGTGAACACCACGATATAGTGAACACCCACATTTTGACATCGAGCCCATAAATAAGGAAAACAAATGTCAAGCAAAAAACAAAAAGTGTTTTTTGAGCAAATAAAACGAGTTTTTGAACAAAAATGTTAACCTCAATATTGTAAACAGACTTTGCAATAATTAGTTCACTATATCCAGACACCACTGTATTCTGTAAAATCTGTATTAGGTGTAAATCCTTATTGCATCAATTGTCTGCCGAACCGAGAGTGACCAAAATGGCTACCAACCGCGAACAATATCGACTCATGATAACGCCTGAGTTGTGCGACATATGTATCATATGTGGACCTAGATGACATGTGATGCCAACAAATGCATCAGAATTGCTGTAAGGAAATTTGGACAAATCGCTAAAGCTCCTCCTTAACTCTCCGATGCCCAACAAGGTCCGTAGGGACCTATGGCGTTTTAAAATATCCGGCATTTCAATACGTTCGGAGTGATGAGCTGGAAACTTTATGACTTCTATAAATGGATTATTTAGAAGCTGTTAAAATAGATTTGGCCGCGATTGCATGTATTTTACCACCAAAATTATCGCATTGAAGTTATTTCGGGCGTCGATGCCCGACAAGGTCCGCAAGGACCTTGTAGGTAGTTCCATGTAATTTGCTCTTATTTTTTGTTAGTAACTATAAATAGTTAGTGCCAAATATTGATAGCAGCACAATTTCAAATAAATCCTTGAAATTAAAATACGTACGGTGATTGGGATCAAATTGATATGCCGCCGTACGCGCTTTCAACAACTGAGCATGAGTGAACAACCAGCAGTAATGTAGACTTTGGTCAAATATTTGGAAAACAATGAAGAACCTTATTCATTCACTGAGGAGACAAATTACGAAGATTTCTTGCCATACGATGAAACATATGATGCTGAAGTTGAACTGAATGTCCCTCTGGCGGATGAAGCTGCCTCCGACGACGATGATCAAACTCCATTATCAATTTGATAATGGCTGAGGGTATTGCCTAAGTATATATAAAAACGATGGAAAACAGAATACAAATAAAAATAAATTTATACAAAAACCCATTACTCTAAAAAAAAATGCCATACTTGCAGCGGCCTGGATGCATGAGCTGCTAAAGCAAAGTTAGGCAACTAAATGCAATTATTTTGTACTGTATACGTTTTTGCCTATCTGTCTGTAGTAACAAATACACATGTGTTTACTAAAAAATATACACGAAGCTTAAGTTTTTGGCTCTCCAAACACATCTACACACATTTTTAACCCTACATTATGAAATTACACATCTTATATGCAATTTTACATAAAAGGTCCCTGGGGACCTTGTTGGGCTTTGACGTATAAACAAATTATTGGTTATCCGAGTGTTAAAGCCTCAAGTAAATCGAGTTATAATTTGACATTAGAACGTGTAGAATTCCGTAAATGATCAAATTGGCAATGCAACTTGACAGCTTTTATGCGACACTTTGCAATTTTCATTAAAGTCAAATGGGACAGCGAACTTTTGGCAACTGTGGCTTTTATGGTTTTTATACTCGTCCTTCTAGGATGCATTTAATGTCTTTGCCGACAACTGCAGCGCACTATGCGCCAAACGGTATTAATTGTTGTGCGTGTGTGTGTGTGGGTGTTGGGGTGACTGGGCTGCGGCATTGAGAATACCTGGAATTAATGTTGTGTGCAAAGGAACAGTTAATTTCTTTGTTGTGCTTTTTATGGGCCCCGCGTTAGGAAAACACACACACACGCACACATGCCTAGGCAGCAACTTGAATGTGCTTTTTGCCGTATATCGAAAGTGCGTTTACGGCGGGCATTCTCGATTTGGAAACTTTAAGACATCGAACCAGACGTGGACGTGTAGATGCTTTGTTTTTGGATAATTCCAAAAACCCTTTGATGTTCCAGCTCCAACAATAGCAAATAAATTCGCTTTACAACGTGTTAATTGGAAATCTCTGTTGAGTGGCGTCGCTGGACCGTGGCTCATATTATCCGAATGCACTGCTCCGGCGTCTCATTGGCGACTTTTGTTGCACACACACACACAAATTGACGCCCGCAAACATTAAAGCCATAACGTAAATATTCTTCTTCGAATTCCACGAATATGAACATTACCCTATATTTTCATTCAAAAACCACGAAATACGGCGGTGTCGCTTTTGTATACACGGCGCGGAACTTTCAAGTTGGCAGCACTCCATCCCATCCCATAGTTGCCAGCTGTAAGTGTGTGTAAACACTTGTTGTATCATCGGGCTGGCAACATGGCAACACTGCCCAGCCATGGCAGCGCGCGCTGTCATCACTGACAAGTGTGTGTAAAAATGTTTAGACGTTCAAGTATTCGACTTTGGCATTGTTTGGATTTTGACTTTGTAAAACTTAAACAGGCGTCAATGTTTTTTGTGTATTTCCTAATTTTTTTCCGGGATTAGTTTGCTTGTTCGGCCAATTAACAAATGTCCATTGCCATTAACAATGCCGAATCAGACAACACACAACTCAAGTAAAACAATATGAATTGATTTTTCGTGTCGGACCAAAACGTCGCTTTCCATTTTGTCGGCCGGTTTCCGCCCGAATTCGTAGAAGCGCCATTCAAATTATGGCCGCAATTGACATTTGAATTTTCACCTCGCACGCCATGCAAACATTTGATTTCACGACCAATTTGCCCCCAATTATGACAGCATTTAGCAAGCTGCTCCTCAAGTTCTGCGCTCAGTTGTGCCGCCGACACTGAACTGCAGCTCGCCAAGTTTATGGCCGAAACGCGTGTCACAACAATATTCAATGCAAACTCTTTGCAAGGGGTTAGCGTTTTGCGGCGCGACATGACATTTAGTAGCAATTTTCCGCAACATTTAACAAATCAGTCAAGTTACCACTCGCGCGCTTCGGGCTGGTGGCGACATTGGGGTTAAATGCCAATTTATAGCTCGCCGGCTAATATGAACTACAGAAACGCTATTTTCGAACTGCTGGTGCTGCCAGTGAGTCAGCTGTTTATTTGTTTGCTCACGGCAGGCACTGCCCCTACCCGTTCCACTCCAGCTCACAACTCCAAAGTATTTGTGATTCACTTTCTAACTGCGGGGGTTCGATGAGGGCGCAGTGCTAAAAGAAAAGGTTGCTATCTCCCTGAACATGATTGTTTACATAATCAAAATTCATAAATACATAAATATTAGGGCTATTAACAAATGCCTCGTTATTATTCTGCCAACTCGATTGCAATTCTATAATTTAATACAAAGCTTCTCAACCGGTTCGGGTGTGTCCCGTCACCCGCGCAAGAAGATTTCACTCCTTCTAAATTGAGTTTATTGCAGAGTTTTTAATTTTGGCGTAACTGTCTGCTGTTATGAAAAATATTTTATTCTAAATTTTTCATTTTTTATAAATATTTTATAATATTTTTTGAAGAATTTCGCATTTGACTATCTTTTTCAGCTTTCGTAGAGTTGCGAAAATTAAAGTATTTACAGTTTATCTTCTGGCTTATACAGGGGTTTCCAACAAGAGGTGTTATTTTCGTATTCAAAGAAAAATTCCATTTTTTGAGCTAAATGATCGGATGTTTATTTCATAATAAAGAGGAAGGTATGCCGTTAATAATGAAAAACAACATCAGCCAAATATCCTTTTCATGAAATTTTCCATAACCAAATCGCAAAGTGGCTGCCCTATGTCCTCGATAGCCTCACGAATTCTATCTTTGAGGTCTTGAATCGACGCTGGTCTGTTGGCGTACACCTTATCTTTCACGTGGCCCAAAGGAAGAAGTCGCAAGGTGTTAAATCACAAGATCTCGGTGGCCAATTGTGATTACCTCTTCCAGAGATAACACGGTCCGGAAACTTTTCCCGTAAAAGAGCAATGGTTTCGTTGCTTGTGTGGCACGTAGCGCTGTCTTGTTGAAAGTAAACGTTGTCCAGATCAATACCATCCAACTCCGACCATAAAAAATCATTAATCATCTCTCGATAGCGCAATCGATTCACCATAACTGTTGATCCATCCTCATTTTCGAAAAAGTAAGGCCCAATGACCCCGCCGGACCATAAACCGCACCAAACAGTCACACGTTGAGGATGGAGAGGCTTCTCAACAATAACTCTTGGGTTTTCCGAGCCCCAGATGCGACAATTTAGCTTGTTGACGTAGCCACCGAGGTGGAAATGGGCCTCATCAGTCAAGATGATTTTTCGATGGAATTCCGGATCATTTCCATGCATTTCAAGGACCCAATCAGCAAAGACACGACGTTGTTGATGATCGGTCGACTTGAGTTCTTGTGTTAACTGAACTTTATAAGCCTTAAGACCCAAGTTTTTATGCAAAATTCAGTGTAATGACGTTTTTGGAATGCCCAATTCCAAAGAACGACGAGGAATCGACAAACCTGGGTTTTCTTCAACACTTTGGGCTACAGCAGCAATATTCTCAGTTGTTCTTGAGCGACGTGCACGGGTTTTATTCTTCACATCACTAACTTGTCCCAACAGCTCGAATTTTTCCACCAATTTTTGTATTGCGGTCCGACAAGGTGCTTCACGACGACCCAAAAATGCTTTAGTTTTGCGAACTGTGACTGCAAGATTTTCACAATTTTTGTAGTGAATTTTAATCATTTCAAAGCGTTGTTGAAGCGTGTATCGTTAAAGAATAAAAGCTTCAAAATTTACAGCTACCGAAATACCGGGTGATGAAAATAACACCTCTTATTGGAAACCCCTATATATGTATGGCCGTTTTGTTTTATAAAAATGTTCATTTGTTAATACAAATTAGTAATTCGAACTCAAGGCAGAAAACAATACTGCTGCATGTTGGTATTGATAAGTGATTTTCAAAAATTATGCCTGAAAAACTTTCCTTTCAACTTGTAAAGAAAGTAAATTGTCCTATTTTTTCGCATTAGTGAGCAAAACAATCATTTTAATATCTGCTATCAAACACTCTTTAATAAATGTTTTAGTACCCATACGTCAGTGAAGGAGTGAACAACTTGCAATCTTTTCATCTTTTCAACGATTGAATAGATTTGAATGTATTTCTGTCAGGCATAGATAGTTAGATGCATTCGTGGGCCATGTCAAAAGCAGAAAAACTACCACGTACCAGTATCTTAATTTACACCGTCCAATTCTGCCCTTCTTCCCTCATAGCAATTGTGAATGCCGCCAGTACAATTACAACATTACAGCAAACGTGTTGCCACCGGTCGTTTCGCTCTTATCACGTTTAGGTATGCAATTCCACTTTCATGTCCATGAGTTTTGCGTATCCTTCAATTGAAATTGTCCTCGCAATTTCAATTCTTCAGTTCCTTTGGCACCATTCGACTGCACATTCGAGCGCTTTAATTGCGTAGCGTACGCATCTTTAAACAAGATAACGACTTCGATGCGTCACGAGTTCATTGATTTTCATAGCCGACATGATACAAGTTTACGACCACCTCGACCATTTCGGTCTGCTACGTGAGTCAGGAGTACTTGAATTCGTAATGGTGGAGCTAATCTAAAATGTAAAAGTGCACCGATACACCGACCAACGCACATGCAAACCTGCATACCTACAATTGCATAGTACAAATATACCTTTTCCACAAATGCACCTAAAGTCTTCACTATCTGCTAAAGTATTCGCGTAAATTCAATGAAGCAAAATAATTCGCTCGGGTTGATTAGTGCAACGGACTCTCGTTATTCATAAAATTGGGTCTTCTATATAGACGGTTCATGGAATTGCTTGAAAAGTAAACCAATTTAAACACTAAAGAATGAGCATAGTTCTACATATTGTGGTATGTAGATACAAAAGTGGTTTTAATGTGACATAAGGTGGTCTTATAAATTCTGTCGATTCCATTACTGAGTCGCAATGTGTTAATTTGGGATAGCAACACAACTGAAGTAGCTGAAAACGAGCGACAGCAGAATAAATTCCGACTAGACTGGAATGAATCTGGGCTAACAGTGGGTGAATTTGATTTGTAGGAATTCGAGTTGCTAAAGTCCGGCCGCAAAATAAAAATTTCAGATTTTCTACCTTTCAAGCACCAAATTATTTGCAATGAAATTTTTACACGTGATCACGGAAATTTTGGGTTTTAACATACTTACTCTTCAAGAAAATTCTATATAAATTGTCAAGGATATAAAGGATAAAAATTTGCAAAAGGAACTTTTTCATATCCTTTTTCATAATCCTTACAAATAGATAAAAAATCAATTTTATTTAAATTTTTGAGCCTTTTTTCTTTCATTTTTAAGGAGGTTAAGTATTTTGTTTCTTTTTTATACCAAAATTATATATATTTCAAAATGTTGAAGTCCTTTTAAAAGGACAAAAGATGTAGAAATGAAAAAATTAGTACGCAGTATTACTATGGTTGGTCTCTAGTTTTGCGTTCATATGGATTTTTTCTGGTGCGAAAAAGTTTTTTATTTTTGTCGCACTGTGTTAACTTCTGAAAGACGGACCGCTTGTGTTAGTCGGATGATTCGTTTACGAGTTATGCGCTCATAACTGAAACAACCGGAAAAAATTAATGGTTTTCGAAAATTTTTCGAAAACGCTAAAATTTTTTGATTTTCAGTTTTGTATTCAACGGGCCAAAGTTAGTCTGGAAAATACTTTTATTTGTAGTTGAATTTTTCGTGTCGAGTAGTGTAACCGAATGAATCGAATGAACGAGCAAATTAGAAGAACACAAATGCGGCTGTTCTACATTCCAAAACTGATAGCAATCTTCCCGAAAGACCCAATAAATAACCAAATATGAATAACATCAGTTCCAGGTGGGCTTATCTGAAGTCAAGACAGTTGTTATCTGTGTTGTGGGCAGTGTGAAAAGGACGCTGCCGCGAGACACGAACACGATGAAAGGTGCCAACTGGACGGGACTGGCAGCAATCAGCGCTGACTGACTTTGCGGCAGATGTCGGAACTCCGCGCTGATGTGTTAAAAGAAAAGGTGCTGGAAAACACTCACGAACACACAAATACACAGCCCGAAACGATCAAGGCGGTATCGAAGTCAATCGCACGGAACTTTCGTTCGACCATCCCCGCGAAGAACACCTCGCAGCGAACACGGCGCCGACACTCATCGTCGGCAACATGTCATGATTTCGAGTTCTACTTTGGCAGTTGTGGCCATTCGGGTAATTGCCTGGTGCGGGTAGGTGTGCACGTTTCCAATATTATCTCCGTGGACGGATAATGGCAGCGGCCGAAGCCGAGCGGAAAATCCGCAGCACAGCATTGCGCCCGAACGAAAAGCATTTTTTGGATAATTTCGTTTCGTGAGTCAATATCACTGGCGCAAGCAGCTCCGCAGACATAGAACGCTGCACAGCGACCAGCGAGTGATGTGGTGTGGAAGACAAGACGAATGCGAAGCAACACAAATTGAAATGTTTGCATTTTTGTGTAAACACCAGCAAGAAGAATTTCAGAAAAATAAATTTAAAAAAAGCAACTGCAACGGCCAAAGCAAGAGACGTTGGCCTGCGGCGAGTGCGTACGCGCTGGCTTACGGACCTGCGTGTGGCAGTTGCTCAGAAGGAAAATCGGGAGTGCGTTTTCGTATATGTAAATATTTTCACTTGTGGTTGCTCGTGTAAAGAATGAAGCTGCGCTGCAGCGCACGAATGCGCACTCACAGTCGCACTCAAGACAATCATCACTTTGGCAAATAAACAACAGACGCACAACGCGTCGCGCAGAGATTACAGTCCGGGCATGGCCCGCGCGTTCGAGCTGGGATTGTCAATTATCACTCAACTGTCAGTTGCAGTGGGTGACAGACAGACAGCTACAAGTTGTTGCTGTCGCACGCCTTTACTGCTGCTGCTGCTTCTTGCTCTCATTTGCAAGTTGGTTGCATGCAACAATTGGCTTGCTCGACAGCGTGTGCGATGTTGTTGTCGTTACCGTTGCTGTTGCGTCAGTGCAATTTGTGGCGGCACGTTGCATGCTGCTGGCAAAGCTGTCACTGTTGCTGTGGCTGCCTTCATGCTAATGGCGCTCATGATGTAATCTCGTGTTGTGCGGAAACGATTTCAGTGATCATTAGCAATTCTCCACGGTGCATCCTGTCGATTGCCTTTGAAGTGCTTTGTCGCGAAAATCCCATCATACATGATGTGCGTGTGTGCGGGAGTCGTCGCTAAAAATAACTCTCTCAGTGATGTGCTGACGCTGAAGAAATTTGCAATTTTTCGACGACACCATTTGTCAAATCCTAATTAACTGTCAATAAATCTGTGTGCGAATGTGCTGAGCGAAGCACGAAAATTTACGCAATATGCAACGAAATTCATTAAAAAGTTATTTAAAGAATAGTCATAAAAATCATTTTAATAGTTTTAGAGCACAACACAGGGTTATATTCGATTATCGAATATGCCAGAAGAATATTTTCTGAGCACTATGCAGCCATTACGCGAAGTTTTCATACTCCATCATTTATGCAGTCAGACATCTCAGTCTCAGTCAGCCATCCCAGGGAGGTTGTCATGCAATCGATAAAATTAATAAATAAAATTAAAATTAAATCACATAGCTAGATTTAAAGCTAGTTCCTCGATCCATCATGTATGCAGTCAGACATCTCAGTCTCAGTCAGCCAACCCTGAGAGCTTGTCATACAATCGGAACCAAAGCCAGTTACCCGCAACCGGCGTCGATAGTCCAACGGGTAGCGCGCTGGCTTCTCATACCGAGGCAATATGTCTTCTCTTTTACAGAGGCAGCCACTGTAACCTAACCTAAGCTAGAATTAAATTCCACCAACTAATAATTAACACATTCGAGACGACGATTTTTTTCGAACACGGTCGACAGGAGCGAAATTTTATTTTTTTTTTATTGTATGCAGTAAAACCAATGCCAAATTTATTTTTCCTGTACTTTACAGATTTCATTAGTTCAAGAAAAATTTTATTTCGACGACTAGTTTACTCAGAATAACTGATAATTGCACATTACTGTCTTATAGCCTCGGAAATCCATTGCACACACGGTGTGCAATCGGTCTCGAATGGGTTAACCAAGTCGTAGATTTCTGCGAAATAGATAGTCTAATGGGGGAACCGACATCCTTACTTTTGTTGGTACTGAAAAGTTTCTTATTGATTTTCTTGTATAAAAACGTTACCCGAGACACCCTGTTTTCAGAAGCACATGCTTTTCTTCCAACATGTTGCAACACACTCA
The DNA here is from genome assembly GCA_963971225.1 of Melieria omissa. Taxonomy (NCBI): domain Eukaryota; kingdom Metazoa; phylum Arthropoda; class Insecta; order Diptera; family Ulidiidae; genus Melieria; species Melieria omissa. Next base: position 123,013,122 of record OZ020267.1, read on the forward strand.
ACCACATCGAACCAAACAAATCCATCAAATTCCAGCACCACGAACATCGACAGCGTAGCACCATTCGTTCGAATGGTCCTAAGCAGCAACAACATTGACGCAACATTGCACAAGAAACAACCCTTGTTAGCGAATATCGTCCGTCAGTCACCAACCCCATCGTCATCATCAAGTAATCGTCAAGCCCGCTTCCAACATGGTCATCATCACCGCCATCATCAGCAAGTCAACGTGATTAGTGCCCTTCAAACGCTCACGCAACATGCAGCAACGGTCGCTCCACATGGCCAGCAACTTGCAACATTTTTGGCGCGCAACACAAAACGAACTCAAACTCCAACGCAAACGCAATTTCCTTTCGAGTGCGCAGAAGAAAGAATTCCAAGTCGCTCGGCCGTTCAGCGCAACGAAGGTAAACACACACGAGCAAGTCTACGCTGCAGCAGCAACAGGAACAGCAGCAACAGCAGCAGACACTGAAGCCGCACCAGCAACGCAACAAGACGCAGCAACGCAACAACGACGGCCAACAGAGTCGCTGGTCGTGTGCCGCGTGCTGCCTGCTGCCTGCCAGACGAAACGAAAACGAAAACAACAACATCAGTCGAGCGACGAACGAGTACGACGGTGAACGTGCGTGCGGACGTGATTGATAAAAGGCGACTGGCAGCTATCGTCTATTTGGCAATAAGCCCAGCAGGGCAACAGTGCGGTTTCCGTTTGAGACGCGATTGCAAGCAGGAAGCAAGGACACCCAACTGAAATTGTAACGGTTCAGCATTAAAGTGCACAACGCGCGTCCGTGAATGGTGAGAACGCAGCCGGTGTGCGCGCCATTTCGTTGCCGAGGCTCGTGGTAAACGGTTCAATGCTCAAATTGCACGGATTGCAACAGCAACAGTCGAACTAGCCGCAACGTCAACAGCGCCGACAACAACAACAAGCAGCAACGAACTACAAAGTGCGCCGCTCGAAGCGCTTGATCGATGGAGACGGACGATAGTTTTGGATAAATGTTGGCCTAAATGCCTGCGAGTCAGTGGATGTGTGGCTAAATGGACGCGGTACTCAGCTGTGTTGGTGGTTGCCGTGCGTCGTCGTTGTCGTGGTCGTTGCTGTTGTGGCCGGTTGGCCGGATGGATGGATGCGGCGCGACGAATTGCTCGTAAGCAGCGGAACGCAACGCAACGCAGCGCCAACGTCAACGTACGAACGAGTTTTTAGTGCGCGTTTGTCTGTCTGCCTGTCTGGCTGGCTGGCGGCCTTTTGATGTTTGCGAGCACGAGATCGACCAGCGGCGGTCGATTCGAAGACAAAGTGCGCACCGCCACCAAACGCACATCTGCACCGTGCACTGTGAATACAACAATAACAGCAGCAACAACACAAACAAGCGCAAAAAGTGAAGACTCAAAAAAGTGAACAGCTAACCAGAAAGATTCATCGGCAACGAAGCAAAGTGAAAAGAATCGTAGCAAGTTTGAGATTAAACGCTTCTAAGAAACGGGGCAAGTGCACGCGAGAGAATCGAAGGCACTTCACAAACTCGACGGTCCGAGAACGCGCGACTGACAGACAGACGGTGCGCGTAACTTGAAATTGTGTCAAATTGCAAAACGAAAAGTATTACAACCAAAACACATTTTTACAATTACACTTAATCAAACATAACCCCACTTCGCAAGTCACAAGCAAAGTAAAACAAATCTCACACAACTTAATTGTATGTAGTTGTAAGTGAAGCGCGTCTAAAACTAAACTCAACCAATTACATCGTAAGCCCATCTTTATACTCCAACTAGCGTCTTTTATATATTTGAACATAAGCGTAGTCGTAGTAATTTATTAACCAACGAAACAAACAAAACACGAAGCAAACAACAACAACAGCAACGCCAGCAAATAAACGAAAATATAGTTTACAATTACATAGGCACCCTCCAAGCAAACACGGTAGCAAGTACTTAAAACAATTTTTACAACAACTCAACAACAACATTTCTACAGAGGCAACATAGCAATCAATCGAACCGTCTCTCCAAAAACTTAAAGAAACCATTGATAAAGCGAGTGAAATCTGTGGAGTATTTCAGTAACGCCAAAAAGTAGACATATTAGTAGTTCACTATATAACCCCGATATATCCACAATCTGCACAACCTGCGAAATTATCAGAAATGCATCTACTGTGGATCTTCATTGTCGTAACGCTGTCGTTGCGCCACCTTCAGCTCATACACTGCAGCGATCTGGAAATGCTGGGCAGCCATAGCCACAGCCACAGTCACAGCGGCAGCAGTAGCGGCGGCGGCGGCGTTGGCAGCGGCGTTAGTGGCGGCACTAGCGGTCTAGCAGCCGCTGGCAGCGCCGGCATCATCCATACCGGCCAAGGCGTACCCAATGTCAACAATCTGGCCGGCCTGAACGTCAACAGCAGCATGCTGAGTACCATTCTCGGCGCTGGTCTTGGCAACGGCGGCGGCACCATGGGCGCGGCGGTTAACCACGGCGGCGGACACAGTGGCCTGAGTGGCGGTGGCGGCAACGGTGGCACAATGTCGGCTGCTGGCGGTATCGGAAGCGGCGGCATGATTGGCGGCGGTGGCGGTGGTGGAATGGCCGCGCACGGTGGCGTGCACTCACATGGCGGCCATGCTCATGGACATGCACTGGCCGGCCTGGCTGGTTTGGGCGTTGTTGTGCAAGGCACTAATGGTATCGGCGCTGGCGTAGGCGGCGGCGGTCCTGGCATGGGTGGGGGACGCCTCATACATTCGCGCATGGGCTCCGATGTGAGTGGTGGCATGGATGGCGGCTTGGATCGCGGTGGCGGAGGACAGAGTCAATACTAGTAAGTACAACAACAACCAATGATTTCACTTGAAGATCTCTGGTCAGTGATTTATGCTGATGTCGAATTGTAATTTCATACGACTTTTATTCACGAAATCTAAATCTAATCGAAATAAAATAAACTTATTTACTATAGTTTGTAGTAAGTAATAAAATTTAAGATCATCTTAATATCTTAAAAAGATCCTAAATTGATTGAGAACAATGAATTTTATCAGACAACGCTCAACTTTAGTGGCGGATTCAGGGTGTAGTTTTGGGGGTTGAAACTTTACTTTAAACTTTAAAACTACATACAAATTAAAAAGCATTGTTGTTTTTGAATGGATTTCAAAAAATATTACAGAATTACTTTTTTAACCCCCGTCCATCCAAATAATTTTTCTGAATCCGTCCCTGCTCAACTTCAAAGTCGTTGAAGACCAAAAACCTACGAGAGTTCCAGTTCCAAATCCAAACTTTGAAGACATTTAAGACACTAAAAGTAGAACAAAAAGCAAGGTTTTTTAAATTAATTCAGAACAAGAGGGTTTCGTTGTACACAAGTTTGTTATAGGAAAGTTTAGCCGCATGATTTTTATATTTGAATCAAGGCTTCAGCAAAGCAACATCCATAAAGCTTGAAATTTACTATTAGTATTAGATTTTCTTATTAAAGATCTTCCTTTGTGCCTACACAGTCTGAAAAAGAGAAAGAAAAGAAAATTTTTTATCGAAATCTAAAGAAATTAAATAAGAACTTTAATAAGAAATTGAATAAGAACTGCTCAAAATTCGCATATTATCATCTGCTCAGTGGCAGACAAATCGTATATGCCGCCCGAGGCAAATCGCCAGAGATCCGCCCTTAACCTTCACACTGTCACTATTAACATATCGCACACGCACAACAAAAGTGACACAGATTAGATTAGATTAGATCTGGGATTCGGACAACACCTGTCCGAGACACTGCGTCCAAGTAATGAACTATTGTGTCATGTCCCTCTACGTTACTGGAGGAGTTCGTGTCCTCCAATGTTATCTAGGAATTCCTTTAGTTTCCTTAGATTCATTTCAGACAAATCTCTCGTCTGTATTATCTCCTTCCTTAATATTCGCTTTCTTGAGTGTATTAGGGCATTTGTATGCATTCGGTTATGATATGTTCAGAAGTCTCTTCCTCTTCCAAGCAAAATCTGCATAGCTCACTGTCCGTTAGTTCCAGACGCGCCCTATGCATATTTAGCAGACAGTGTCCACTTAGCATCCCCGTCATGACCCTGAGCTCCTTTCTGCTTAGGTCAATTAGGTACTTAGATTTCCTTTCCGATATGTTAATATTTTTCTTTTCATCCGTTTTATAAAGACAGTTTTCATTTTTTGAGCTAAGTTGGGAAGCAAAAACGTAAAATAGACTGTGCTTAAGAGATTTTAGGTTTAAATGTGGAAGGGGGAAAAGGGATGAATGGGGTTTCAGCCCCAACAATGTGGGCGAATTCGTTGCTTTTTTTTAAGAAATGCCATAAAAAATGCATTTTCAAAGATATTCTCACAAAATTTTGTATTTAAGATTCTTAGGTAATTCCACATGACATATCCAAATTTGAACATTGAATTTTGAATATGTTAATTGTAACCAAAATAGGGTTAAAAATTTTCAATTGTAAAAAAAATATAGAAAAAATAAAATGTTTAGTTTTCTGATTACATATTTAGAAAGAGCTTTATAAAATGGGCAGCCGCCGTGGCTCAGTTGGTTAGTGCGCGGTCCAGCGAGTCGCATGCAGAGCGACGCAAGTTCGAATTCTGCATGTAGTAACACCTAAAAAAAAAAATAACGGGAAACTCGTTTTCTCTTTCGGTGGCTGTCCTCTCAACTGGAAATGGCAAACCTCTGAGAGTAAAAATTGCCTATGAAAAAGCTCCCAACCTGCCGTTCGGAACCGGCATAAAACTGTAGGTCCCTTCCACCCGCGTACAAAATTCACACGCACAACACGGGTGGTTGCGGGAAGCTAGGCCTTAGTCTCGCGTAAGCGGGCTGTCGTGCCAATCAATTATTAATTATTTATAAAATGGCCACTGAGCGAAGCCGCATGAAAATCGGACTTAAAACTAAAAAGTTATAGCAAAATCAAAATTGAAATATTACACATATGTTAATAGTGACAGTGTGAAGGTTAAATTTGTATATTAACATACTAATGAAAATTATCAACCACACGCGATCAAAATCACAAATAAAAAAAATATAATTTTTTATTAAAAAAACTGACATAAAGTTACATATAATTTAAAATGGGCATTGAAATAATTTTGTGATTTGGAAATATTACATTTTTTTCACGTTGCTGCCGCCCTAGGCGTTTGCCTCATAAGCCTCGTGCTTTGACCGCCACCGCATCTGCTGATTTGATTCAGAGTTGACTCCTTTTCTCTTGCCATGCAGTACCTACAGAATTTGGATGCCTATTAGAAATGGTCAGTTGTCGGACCTAGTAATGTGCGTCGCTGTAACTGAGTACATTCAAGGAAAGCTCAGAATCTAGTTGAATATATTTTAAGAGATGGTTGGCTAAAACTGGTAGCCCAGCCATCCCGTCTAACTCGTCTCTAACTGTCCTTATTGTTAACCAAAGGACGAAGAAGATGTAATATTTGAATATAAATAGTTCAGTTTTATTTTAAAACGTTATTCCAAATACCAAAGTGTTGGCCGATCATTTGTGCTCAAGACTTTGTTTTTCTCTGTCGCAAAATTATCGCTTGTGAAAATTATTGCAATTCGATCTAATACGATCGTATTAAAGTTCTTTTGCTTAACTAACCGAAGCATCAACATTGCATGTAAACATTAACCCCAATAAATTCGCAGTGCAATACAATTTCTCGATATTGTTTTCACGTTTTCTTCTCATTCTTGGCATTCGCCTCATGTCTTGTGCAATTTGCAACTTGCAACTTTCAATCATTCGCATTAATGCGCAACAGTTCTGCGGCCAGTAAAGTGCGCAACGACCGCAATGGCGTCAAGTCGACGAAAGCGCATTTGATTAACTTAAACTCGATGCGGACTCGTTAGCATTAATTCACCCGCAGCAACCATGCCCACTCGCATGCGCGTTGCTTTTTTATGATTATGCAATAATTGTGCGACCGTTTGAAGATCACATTTGAGATTCCATTGCTGGTGCTTTGCTTATTAATATTTTACGATTAATCAGAGCACTTGTTATTGTCTGAAAGGGGAAATTGTGGCGAATTGCTTGATCAGCATGGAAAACGCTTCGGCGACGTATGAATGGATGCGCCAACACACAAAAAACGGGAGTCAAAGAAACGATCGTACATACTTTGTGTGTAGGTACAAGCCGACGGATGCACAAACGACTGGCAGCTCACTCACTCAGCGACCGACTTTCAGAGCAATCAACATCAAGACTGAAGTTGATGCGGCAGCGATCGTGCTCGAGACGCCAAGCGCAATGAAGATCGACACTGAAAGACGCTGAGACAGTCGGTTAAGTCAGAATGGGATATTTTCTTTTAGGACTAAATTCGCCAACTGTGCGTAACATAAGTTGATGCGAAAATAAATAAAAAGCGCGTTATCGGCATAGGAAATCGACTGTCGCACCGCACTGTGGCGCGGCGAGTGGCCGCCGATTGGCCAATAAACAAAACCGACCATACAAAGCTGCTCGAATCGCTTCTGGGCAATTCTTCAAAATCTGAAATTGACTCTGAATTGAAGCAAAAATATGCACATTGTAGCTTCTTGATCAGAGCGTTGCAAAACCGACTCATCCGTAAATGCGCACCGAGCATTGTCGAAAAGGACTAATGCCGTCGACAACGCTGCCAAATTGTCATTTCGATTGCCTACTCATAATTACTGAATGGGCAATATTGCTCACATTGCGCGTGGCATGTGACGGCCCCCATTCCACATCCGCTCATTGTCACTTCTGCGCCCGTTTGCCCTGTCGCCCACCTACGCGCCGCCCTCGCTTCTGGCGCGCTTTTTTCGTATACGGATTCGTTTTTTAATCCGAAAAATTGCACATTATTTACACTTTGCTGCAAGACAAATTTGTTCTCATCGCAAGTATTTGCCGCCGTCAGTGTGGCGTTGCGTGCACCCCAAATGTTCACTTGTTCGTTGGTGCGCTCGCTTGTTGGTTTGTTTGTTTGGCTTGTTACGCTGCGGCTGCCATTATTTGTCATTACATTCCGCATGCACCACGCGACCGCGCATCGGCCCACCCACCCGGGAAGAGTGCCGCCATCGCGGGCGGCGCGTGTGGTGGCTGGCGGAAAGCGGAAAACGCGGGTGCACGCGCTGACATTTTCATTCACATTCGTACGTACACACGCCAGGACGGACATATGGTGTGGATGGCTTGTTAAATGGATGGATGGATGGATAGACTTGCGCTAATATCGCAAATGCCAGGCGTACGCATGCGGAGGGTCGATTTTTATTGTTAAGCTGAACAAATGTTGATTTTGTAATTTGCGATGTAATTTTTTTTCTAATGAAAATGTGACCTGTGAATATTCAAACCACTGAATGAGTGCATGAGGACGAATGCAACTGTGTCGAGCCACACGTATGTCAAAATTTTTTTTCAATTTATTGTGCAAGTAGAAGAATTTAAGATTAAACGAAAACTAATCTGAAAAGTCCGTGGAGTTAGTATCATTTTTAATATCAGTTACTGAAACATGAAAGTGAGAGTGTTGAAAGAATTCAGCTTCTAAAGATATACTTACAGTTTTTCCAAACCGTCTATCAGTTTTAATAAAAATAAAACGAATTTGTTTGAAGGTACAGTCTGTCCAGCAGAAGCGTGATCGGCGTAACTTGGAAACTACTTGTCCGATTTGTTTCAAACAAACTGCATTTTATGCGTCTATAATATTTATTGTACGCTATATTTGTAATAACAGTTATAGTCGCCGCCATTCGCTATTATGGCCTCAAACCTTCGACCCATACTTTGCGCTAAGTTCTGAACAAGTTGCCGAGGCAATCGACTCCAAATCAGGCGAATTTGTCTCGATAACGATTTTGCTGTCTATATAGTTTTTCATCTGAATTTTTGCTTTACTATTCCGTACATATTTTCTATCGAGTTGGCATCAGGCGAGTGTGAGGGCCAATCTAACACCTCTACCCCATTTTGCTGTTTCCACTCAGAACACATTCAGCTGCGATGTTTGGGGTCGTCGTCTTCTTATATAATCCAAGAGAGTCCTCTTCTCCTGAACATCTTCGCATCTAAAGCTTTCTCATAAATTTTGTTCATCAAAACCGCGATCAAGTTGATGGTAATAACGAAAAGTCGCCCAAATTCTTTTACTGAGAAGTAGCCCCAAACATGGACCTTTACTGGGTCTTTAACAGTTCGTTGGAGCAATCGGTTGTTAGCGGTACACCAAGATCGATTTATGCTACTATTTGCCCAAAATTGGAATTCATCCGTGAATATTACATTATTCCAATTCCGATCTGAATTGGCATAAGCCCAGGCAAGCCGTTTTTGAACGTGTGATAATGAGAGCAACAGTTTTCTCAAAGAGCTCCGGTATTTACCGTCGTTAGATCTTAAACGCCCTCGAATCGTCTCTTTTGATATTTAAACACCACTTTTCTCTTAAACTGCTTTAGCTTTACGCAACAATAAGCCCGGCTTCGTCGTAAACAAATCAATTACTTTCTTGTCCTGTTTTGGAGAGGTATTTTCTTCAAGGCCCCGCCCAGCCAAATCGTTGATATTTTTTGCTTCCATATACCAATTCGTCCACCTTGTTACGAATGACTTCGACTTCTTCATATATTTTTATGCAGCTAAACCTGACATTTACGGCCCTCTAGGGTGTAGACAAAGTAATACGGTTTCAAGTGCCTCCTCTCACGTGGAACTCATCGTGTTAAAACTCTGTGTATTTTGTAATTGTTTCACGAAACTGACAATTTTTGCAGTGCGTATTACAAAAATGATGAGGCTACTTAGGAGCGTTCACATTTTTTTGATAACGGTACTTTAAGTGAAAATTTGGTCGATCACACTTCTACTGGACAGACTGTATATAAACTCAAAAATGCTTCATTAATTTTATTAATATGCATCTTACGCAACAATTGAACACACCTCACTCATTTTCTTGTCAGTTCTTGATTAAATACTCACCCAATACTGACCCAAGTTTCAATACCATCTACCTTGCTGCTTTAGCTCTTTGACGGACAAACGAGTCTAGTTGGATCAATTCTCAAAATGTGCTTCTCTTACATCGGAAAAGTTTTCTTAGGGCATCACAAAGAGCCAATAAATTATGGGTAACACCAGGGCAGCTCAATGAAGCGAACAGAACAACTGTAGTCAAGAATTACCAGGTAGCAACAAACGCTAACAATCGCCCACTGTCTGACATTGTATTCCGCGTCAGCACGTTGTGCCCAAAGTTCCCCGCAATGGAGGAAAAGTAGGAGCTGGTTGAGTGTGTCGGACATGTGTAAATCACAGACTAATCTCAATTAAGTAGCTTAGCTGACGGACAAATCAAAAGTATGGAATTACTCGTGGTAAAAGAAGGACAGCAACTACTGCACAGTAGAGACCAGTTGCAATGTGCAAGAATCGGCATTGCATTTGTGTTTGTAGTAAACTAACCGGAGCTCATCTCAATTTCCAAACGAAGAGAATGTCAATAAATTACATAGGTATGTACATCTGTCGTCGGTTCAGAAAAAACTGTCATCGACACAATAAGACCGTTTACAATTTATTTTACGATACTCGACGTGGCGTTGTCAGCGCCACAAAAGAGACACATAAACTCTGCCCAGCACAAGAAAATGAAAGGCAGACTCGCACTTACAGGCAAAGTGGTTAAAGGTTAAATGAAAATGAAATTGCGGACAACATGTGCGAAAGCACTCAGCGGGTATGACGGGGACGGCCAGCGATAATTGCAGCTGTATGTGAATGTTATAAATTTAAAACTCGAATACAATGACAGTTTTTCAATAAATCAAAACGACATAAATGATTCAGCTTGTGGATAAATGCAGCGATCGCGAGTTGACTATTTGGTGACTGGAGTGAATCTCTGCTCGAAGGACACAAACTATTATTTACAATGCAGTTGTATGTATAACACTTCGTTCAATAATGTGTGTGACTGACACATAGATGGCGGCACTAATACTAAATCAATATTTTTTTCGAAATTGTGAACCTTTTTAGGCTTACTGTCAAAATTATATGTCAATCCGACCATTAGTTTACAAGTTACAGTGCTTTAAGTGACACTACTTTTGAGTTTTAAAAAAAATGAATTCAAAGCAATTCCGTGTGCTGATTTATCATTGTTTTTTAATGAAAAAAAATACTGTTCAATGCCAGGAATGGCTTGAAAAACATTATTCGGACTCTGCTCCATCAAAAAGAACCATTTGTTATTGGTATGCCGAATTCAAACGTGGTCGTACAGACACCGATGACATTCCATCTACTGGACGGCCAAATGACGCTGTTATTCCGGAAAACGTTGAAAAAACACTGAAAATCATTATGTCCGACCGTAAAGTGAAAGTGAGGGAGATTGCTGACATTCTAAAGATATCAGCAGGCAGTGTACACACCATAATACACGAACATTTGGTTATGAAAAAGGTGTTTTCGAAATGGGTGTCGCGTTTGCTCACACCGGAGCAAAAAAAACAACGAATCGATGATTCAAAGAGCTGTTTGGACATGTTTACGCGCAATAAGTCGGAGTTTTTGCGTCGGTACATCACAATGGATGAAACATGGATCCACCATTTCACTCCAGAGTCAAATCGGCAGTCTGCTGAGAGATGGCGTCAGTATTTTGGGATGTGCACGGAATAATATTCATCGACTATCTTGAGAAAGGGAAAACAATCAATAGCGACTATTATATAGCGTTGTTGGAACGTTTGAAAGAAGAAATCGCGATTAAGCGGCCCCATATGAAGAAGAAAAAAGTGTTGTTTCACCAAGACAATGCACCGTGTCACAAGTCGATGAAAACGATGGCAAAAATGCATGAATTGGGCTTCGAATTGCTTCCTCATGCCCCGTATTCTCCAGATCTGGCCCCCAGCGACTACTGGCTCTTCGCAGACCTCAAAAAGATGCTCCGTGGTAAGAGATTTGGCTCAAATGATGAAGTAATCGCCGAAACTAACGCCTATTTTGAAGGCAAAAAAAATCGTTCTACAAAGGCGGTATCGAAAGATTGGAAAAGCGTTGGAATGATTGTATCTCCCTAAAAGGGGACTATGTTGATGAATAAAACCGAATTTTGGCAACAAAATTTTTTTTAATTAGTTAGTCACACACATTATTGAACGAAGTGTTATGTATTATAACCTCATTGAATGTATATGGATGTTTTTCCAATGTTAATTCATGGGTGGATCTTACTTAAGAATTACGTAATCATTAGACCCTCGGCCTAACGATCTTATTTCTACCAAGTGTAATGAGCTACTTAGTTTAACGACTACTTAAGGAATTTCCACACCATATGTTAATCCATGGCGCCCCTTTAAATCTTCCCTCGGAGTGAACTTCGAAAAAGGCTCTTTTACACTCATGCAGTCATGGGCCCTCAGAAGTTTGTTCCTACTCCGTACTTCTAAGGCATTATTTACAGCGTATTAAAGAAGGATATGCTCTTGAGGACTCTCTCTGGTAATACGTCCGCATTGTAGAGGTGTCCGTTGAGCCTGCAATACCCAGTGAGGACATGTGTTCAAATTCTGATACTGTTTTTGCTTAAATTCAGAACTTTGCTGGTTGGCTTCGGACTAAACTCTCCCAGGAGTAGCTTGACTTGTCTGAGTCCCTCGCTTTTCCAGTTCAATGCTCTACTGGTCCGCTCATCCCTTCTTAGTTCCTCCAATAATGTATAGAATGGGGTCTAAGACAGCCGCCGTAGCTCAGCTGGCTAGTGCGTTGGGCCGCGAGTCAAGACTCCGCGAGTTCAATACTCCGTTGCGTTAACACCGAAAAAAAATAAAAACAACAATTTTTCTTTCAGCGGCTGTCATCTCAGCAGGAAATGGCAAACCTCTGAGAGTAAAATTGCCTATGAAAAAGCTCCCAACTCGCCGTTCGGAATCGGCATAAAACTGTAGGTCCCTTCCATCCGTGTACAAATTCGCACGCACAACACGGTTGGTTGCGGGTAGCTAGGCCCTAGTCTCGTAATCGGGCTGTCGTGCCAGTCAAGAAGAAGAAGATGCTCTGGAAGGCTCTCTCTGGTAGTACGTCCGAATTGTAGGGGTGTCCATTGGGCCCGCAATACCCAGTGACCCAAATTCTGAGATTGTTTTTGCTTAAATTCGGAACTTTGGTAGTTAGCTTGGAACTAAACTCTCCCAGGAGTAGTTTGACTTGTCAAAAATACTCAGTCTGAAAGGTGCAGTAAAACAGTAAGATTGCCTGATTTCTTAAAGGCTCCGCTATATGTTGTAGTTTTATTTCACATTCACCCGCACATCCGTTGCTCAGTTCTTTAATAATAATAACAACAAATAACAACAACAAAAGAATCGTTTGGATTGCAAAACGAGCAACAAATAAAAATCCGTATGAACGTACTCGTAAATACAAAATCAGAAAAGTGCGCACAAATTTCAAATTCTCTTTGTGTCCGCCTTGATGCCGCTTAATACTCTTGAAGTGTGTCCACGGTCGTCATTGATGCCGCCGCCGCGCTGCCGTCCGCGCTGTATACTTTAATTAAGGCAGCGGGTGCCCAGGAGTTGTGGGAATGTTGGAAAATCGGGAGCACATGGCCAGCAATGTCGAAATGCCAACAGCGAACTCGCCGGCAAAGAGGCAACATCGGTGCGCCATTCATGTTGAGCTGCAAACACAAAACACGCTTGTTCCCCCAAAATCAGACGCAAAACTTTGCTCATAATCGTTACTTCAATTGACTACGAGTACTATACTGTTGGCTCTGACCGTCGGTACGGTTCGACGGTCGGTCTTACGGTCGGCCGCATAGCCGGTAGCGGTAGCGGTAGAAGATTTCATTAGACAAAAGTTGAATTAACATTTTTATGTGCATGCAGAAGTTTTGCAAAAGTAGTAAAATTTTAGTGAATTTGATTTTTTGCATTTATTTGGCCGCCTTCATGTTTCACTTTTGTCTGCTGCTCGTTATTGTTGCTGCTTCTCATTGTATTTCTTCGGCATCGCTCAATCTCGCCGAAAAGTTTGGCGTTATTGCAGAAACAGAAATAATAGAAACTCTCATAGAACGTTAACATTTGTGTACGTAAGTGCGTGTGTATGTATATTCCTGCCTGGAAGGCAGTTAGCTGCTTTTAAAGTTTGAAGTTTCTGAAATTTGAGATCTCGAGACTGGAGTCAGAGTTGCCAACGAGTTCTTAGCTATTTACTAATGACGGTTTTAATTACACCTGTGCAAATAGCATTTCAAGACGCAACAGCACCCCATCCCAAGCCATCACCCGCATCCCTCACATCGGCCGCAGTGCGGCAGCAATATCTGCTCAATAAGCACGCAATTTAACTTTTGAGTCAGATATGCTGAAATCAGGAAATCAGCCAGCAAATCCAAATTCATTTATTTACTTAACTCGAACGATTCGACCCGCTCCTGCTGCTGTCGCTCTGGGTTGTTGATCCTTTGCCGTTCCCACTCCGCTTCTCGTGCCCGCAACTGCGAAACTGCGAACTTAACGAGTTTGCTCTACTGTAACAACATAATTCCGTTTGGTCTTGTAATGTCATAAATGTCTGTCAAACATTATTACATTGTTTGCCTTTGTTAAATGAAACTGAAGCCAACCCCTTTGGCCGCTCTATCGACGTCGCTGGGCGCTGATGAGCCCGAGCGGTGCACGCAACAGCCCTTTGCACTGCGTTGGGTCTTTCAAGCCTGACGGCAATTATTAAATTTTCATTACATCCCCTAATCAGCTTTTGAGCACTGATTGTGTAAATACAACAGGCGTAGTGGTGAAAGTTGTAGTGATGGTAATGGTAATTCCCGAGCAACGCACTCACAACATACATACATACATGCATACATAGCTACATACGTGTACGTATCAACAGTGACATCGAAATTAAAACGGCTTAGATATGTATCGGGTGATTTTTTAAGAACCTTCGGATTTGACTAAAAAAAACACATAAAAGAGAAAACAAAACACATAATTATAGAAACGTATGAAATCTTTATTTGAGTCGATAGAACGATCTATATAATTCAATATTTAAAGATGATTTCATGTAAATGTTGACCGCGGCTGCGCCACAAATTTTTGCGAAATCTAGTCACAAGATTCTGAATAGCCGCCTCAGAAGGTCGTCTGCCAAAAACAGTGTTGCCAAAAAGAAAGTTGCTAAAAAATCACCCTTTAGCTGTGTGGACTACAACCGACCAGGGTTCGGACCTGGCAGATCCAAAATCGTAGGAACAGATGCCAAAAAGCGTAGTGAAACCAAAATTTCCGTAGTGAATTTTTGAGTTTTGACAAATCCAATTAAATTGATATCCATGCGTTGATTTGATATGGTAGTCCCCCTCAGAAAACATTCGCGAGTGAAAAAAAACTTACAACAATTTACGTATTTCGGCAGCCGTGATTTTAAAATGTGCACATTTTCCCCACATTTTGCCTCAAAAAATCGTAGTAGATTGGGTCTCAAGCGGAGTTACGAAGCAGATTTGAAAATGTTGTGAAAACCGTAGCAGATAAACTACGATCGTAGCAAAGTCCGATCCCTGCAACCGACAAAGAGTCGGAGAGAGAGAGAGAGTAGTTAATGGAGTATTCTCGAAGATGATCCAGTCACATCAGACGATATCGTTTACGGTACAAAAGATCTGACCTTGTACATCAGAATGTGAAGCATCTACCCCATAAGTACCAATTAGGCTCTTAAAGCGAGGAACAGACGGTGCGTATTCTAGACATTTACCTGCTTTTGGGACACGCAAAAAATCGGGTCACATAATAGTGATGTCCCCATTCGTGAATCTCATGAAACCACTTAGAAATACTTTTTTATCTGGAATTAATTTATGTCTTAAAGGATCAGCATTATCAAATTTCTTTTGACGGTTTCATATATTTTGATCATCATATTTTCTCCTGAGCCTGAACGGATTTCGTAACACTGTGGCTACGGTATCCAGCCACAGTTGGTGATGTCATGTTAGGAGAATAATTGATATGATAAAAAACTTAATCTAAATTGACTGCAAAACTCTTCGCTGGGTGCTAGGTCCAAAGATGAACTTATTTCTTTCTGAACTTATATTTTCATCAAATTTAGCCCTTGCTAACTTTTCAACTAACCTTTTGAAGGCCGACGTCATATCGTAATCCATAGTTTCATTCTCAGTCTGAATATTAAGCATCGTTTATAGGTTAAAATACTGTCAAGTCCTTGGAAAGGGTTCCAAGAGTCTAATTTAAATTAAAAAAACATTATCTTCTTCTTAGTACACAATCACAAAACTCTGAAAGCAAAATAACAAATCCTGTACAAAATCACACTCAAGTCCTTGAAGACGCATACTTTCTAGCTGCACTGTAAGCGTAATGTTTGTTGTTGAAAACTTGTAATGAAACCCTTTGAAACTGGTTCCACTTAGCCAAAGGTGGGCACATATTACACAGGCTCAGGGCTGTAAGGCTGTCGCATTTCATTTGCAATGTCGAAGTGCGGAAACTATTTTCATTTGTTCTGTCGTCAGAATATCAGAAACAAAAACGAAGAACGAGAGAATTATACGAATAGGGTTATAAAAGATTTAATGAAAAATTATGTGACAGCAGACATAAAAGTGACAACGGAAGGTTTTACCATACAAAATACAAATAGTAATCTTTTTAGAAAAAGGAGCATAAATTCTATGTTCAGTTCATTTCACAATGAATTTAATTCAATGAAGACGTTAAAAATTCCGTTTGTGCAGCCGAACATTGCCGACCTCCGAGATTACACGAGTCCATGTTTCGCCTAAAACGATTAAATGTACCACAAAAGACAAAAAGAAGAAGAAGAATGAGGAAATCTGCCGATAATGTAAGCAATAAAAATTCTTTAACCAAATGCACACAACAACAATAAATGCAAACCAACAAAACCTTCCAATCAGCTGGGAACAATTCCCGAAGAAGTCAAGATTTTTCCCATAATTTGTGTGCACTTTGTGTGGCGAAACAACAACAACAACAATAGCATGTAAAAAAAATTCGTATTGTACGAACGAAGAATGGAAACTTGAAATTTTCAACACCACATCGCTTGGCTTTTCACAAGTCAGCTGAAAATGATGCACTCAGGCGCAGCAAATGCAACAACTGCAGCGGTGGCGGTTGCGACCGCGGCTGCGTGGAGCAATTTGAGGTGTAAAATGTAATCCAAACGGAGGAGCGCAACAGTGTGTGCGTAGTCAATTAACGCACGCACACCAGCACGCGCAGACGCACGCACGCACACACTTGTGGCTGTGCCGCCAAGCGAGCAGCCACGAGCATCATCTGTCACTGCGCACACACCGCCACCAACTGGCGAACTGACTCCCCGCCTCCTGCGCGACGCGGCCGCATGCATTTTGCGCGCCTTTGATCTCGCTCGGTTGTGCTGCGTCAATGACGCCGACAAACGGAAAATGCTGGCAACCAGTCGGCCGCATAAATGCCGCCCGTAAATGTGCGGTTGCAGCACGGTGCAGCGCGGGCCAAAGATAAAGGAACACCAGTTGAAGGAGGCAAAACACCGCGAACAATCACAACAACAACAACAAGAGAAACATACGAAAAAGGAAAAATAGAACCGACGCATGCCGACCCCCTCCCTCTTCAATGATAAACAACGTCATAAAAGAAAATAAATTTCAAGTTGTTGCACGGCTGCGACTTCGACTGCGACTGCGGCGATGGCGTTGCCATTGCTGCAGGTGCATCAGGCAGGGAAGCAGGCATCAATGAATCCATCATCGAGACAGCAACCGTCAATGACCTGAGAAATTTTTTTTCGGAAAAATCAAAAAGGAGAACGCTGGGTGCCGATGAGGAAACGCTGCCACAAATTCCTTATTATTTACTACCTGCATTCCAACGAACCTTCAAACGCCACTCGGATTTCCTGTGAAATTCTCATGCAAGCAAATTTCTAACAATAGCTGCGAGGCAAATAGGAAACGCAACCCTATAAATAATATTTTAGAAAACTCGAGATCTCTCTACTCATAATCGTTAAATAAAACGAGTCTGCGTGTACGTATCGAAAATACGTATGCAAGCATTTATTTATTCGACCAATACTTACGTTGAAGCACCATTGCCATTCACATTAATTTTTTAAGGATTCTGCTGAATTATGGAAAGTGTAAATACAGAGGGAAGTGTTGGGCAGCGTTTATACTTGCTGCGCAATTTCTGAGTATGAAGCAACGCAAAGCAAGCAATTTTATGGCACCCAATTGAAGAAACATGTATTTGGCGCGCAGAGTGAACGCCTCATTATACTTAATATCCAATTATATTCAACAAAAATCACACCCACGCACCGCGCACACATCTGTTCACATCACAACTTAGTATTTCATAAAACCTTAACACAAATGAGGAAATTGCACGTTGAATTTCGAAAACGATCCTAAAAGATATTAAACAACTAAGCTTGCAACCAACAGATTAAAGCTCAATCTTGTAATCGTGTAATGTGAATTTTCAATTTTATTGAACAATAACAACAATAACCATAATCAAATTGAGGCATATCTCTCTATGTACGAGGCAGGGAGTTAAAGAGATGCAATGGATTCCGTTCTAGGAATGTCAGATCGTCTATTTCACTAGGAGATTCAGAGAAATTTGAAGATTTGGAGAAACGGCTCATTCCAATGTGTGTACCTCTGTTATGAGTGTTAAATTAATTATTGTTATTGCGCAGTGAAATACCTTATCATGAAATTTTCATTGTTTTCATGTTCATTGTTTTCATGTTTCAGGTTTTTGCATTCCTATTAGATTGAAGTTACGTTTATTTGAATTTTCTGGTGCAGACCATTAACTATAACAAAAAAGTGGTCCTTGCAAAAAGTTATGTATCTCTCTGCGTAAAACGCGGAAATAGTTCACGTTTCGTTAACTATGGTTGGAAAATAGATTAGTGGATATTTTTTTTAAATAGCTAAGACACCTATTTGCAACAATTTAAGAATAATATAACCAATAACCAATAACACCGTGCGACAAAAATTAAAAAAAATTTCACACCGGAAAAAGTCCACATGGGCGTGAAACTAGAAACCAAACATAGTAATTTTCTTCAAAAGTAAATAAGTTAAAATCCAAAATCTCCTTTATCACGTGTCAAAATTTCATTATTCTCGCTTTATTGATTTTTTATCATTTTATTATTTAAAATACTGATACTCAAATAAATTGGAATTTTTGTACTTCACTAGAATTGTAGCTTCTGCCTTTTTTTAATAACTTTCGAACTAATAAAGTTAGAGTAATGAAATTATGACACGTAATCATGGAGATTTTGGGCTTTAACATACTTACTTTTCAAGAAAAATCTATATAAATTTTTAAAGATATAAAGGATTAAAATTGTCAAAGGACCTTTTTCATATCCTTTTGAAGCAATCAGATAAAAACAATTTTATTTAAATTCTTATGCCCCGTTCTGACTATGTCATATATGGTGTCATTTGTAGTCAGTTAAATGAGAACGGGTTGTCATATGGTGTCATTTGCGTTTTCCTGCATGTATGACTACAATTTTCCAATACGAAACGAGAATCAAATGAGAACGATCGAATTTGTGTCGAACGAACGATTTGACTACGTTTGATGAGAAAACAAAAAATGTCAACATGCTGGCAAACTTTGTCATATGTATTTTTCGTCAGTTTTGCCGTGCAATGAGAACGCATTTGACGACATAGGACGAACATGACATATATGGCAGTGTTTGTCGTCAGTGAATATGACACCATATATGACATAGTCAGAACGGGGCATTAAGCCTTTTTTCTTTCATTTGATATGCATATCGCCATATTTTAACGAGTTTAAGTAGTTTTTTAATATTTTGTTTACTTTTTATACCCTTCAATATTTTGAAGTCCTTTTAAAAGGACAAAGGAAGCACAAATGAAAAACTGAGTACGCAGTATTACTAATTTCTCTCTAATTTCACATATGGATTTTCCCGGTGTGAAAAATGCTATTGCACGGTGTAACCAAAACAATCATAATCAAAGCCTGAAGATAAAGCGAAGGATTCCTCTTACCACTATTTAGGTGCTCCTACGAGCTTGGTAGGCAATTGAGAAGCCCGTGCTTCTCTATGGCGCAGAAGCAAGCGGCCCTTGGGGTGTCCGAGTAGAAGGTAATTCGCAAAATCCTCGGCCCTGTTCGTATTGGGGACGACTATCGTCTACAAACCCACAACGAACATGCTTTACAACTCGAGCCCCTTTCATATGACACCATTTCAAAGCCGAAGACTTTAAGTCAGTTTTCCATCAAAAGGAACTAAGTTATATTAGAAACTACTAAGTCAGAATGATATACTTGTTTTTCTCTAGCAGAGTTTTCGCACTCCTCTCTGAACTTTGCACTCGCGAGAGTAACTCCGTCTCAGCAACAACAACCCATCTCATACTGTAAGTTCACATAATCCTAAATCGTGTTAATTTTTTTGTTGGCGTCTCAAGCACTCTCTCAAATGGTTAGCCATGTGTCCACTAATGTCTAATGTCACCCCATACCAACACCAATTACGTCAAGTGTCGCACGCTTTTCACACCTCGTTCTGGCGCTGGCGCGTTGCAGGTGCGCGGCACCGCGCTGCAAGCCTTTCATCTCCTAAGGATCAATTAACCTTAAACGCTGTTGCCAAACACTCGACTCGGCTTCTAATTTGTTCACATTCATTGCAGCTCATAAAGTCCCGTAAGCGTTTAACCGTGAAGAGAAACAAAAACGCAAACATTAAGAGAACAACAGCCGCTGTCGCTGTTGTTGTTGCTGCCGCTGCTGTCCCGCAAACTGCCAGTTTTAATTTGCGCGCCTTGCAGGCATTTGTGAGAAAAGGTTTACATACCCACATGTGACACTACCAAGTCCAATTATGTCAACATCAAAGCGTGGCTTTCACGCAAAATCAACCAACAAAAACTGGGCAAAAATGAGCAACCACAAAAGCAACAGAAAACCCGCACAAGTAATTGTGTACTCGCCAAACGAGCCGGCAACTCAAGTCGCTCGAGTCACGTTGGCAGTGACGTGGGTACGAGAATGGCTCCATATATTTTGCCACAATCCGCCGAACGCGCAGCGTGCATCCAGTGCTTAGTGCGCGCGATGCGGTACACACATACTTAGCGGCGTTAATGACCATAATTGCGGCATTAGGAAACCGGCTTCCGGTGGAAGTGTTGGTATTTTAAATTAATTTGTCTCGCATCCGAGAGCGTGTTGAGAATTCAAAATCCATTAATGGCTGAGTGTTAACACGAAAGAAAAGCAAATTTTTTTAGATATTTAACATCTTAAAATCGATATTATGATACATTTGGCGTCCTTCTTCTATGAAATGGCGTCGGCGAATCTTACGAGTCCACTGTGCTACAAATATGTATCTACAAATATGTATCAATGAGAAACTAAAAAAGCCAAAGGATTCATAAACTTTACTGAACAAGTATTTTCAAAAAGGTTTACGCAGTTTATGTCTCTCAATTTTGACTTCAAATATTCAGAGCAGTTTGATTTAATCTGATTTTCGTTTCTGAATTGTCGCGGAAACGCAACCAAATAATGTTTATATCTAATGTTGTAAAGATCGAATGTTGTTAGTATAATTTATGCTCATTTTCGGATTATTGTTGATGACAGTCCAGAACTTTTTCGCAACCAATTTAGTATTCAACTCTCGGAGACCTGTGGTTCCTTGTCAAGACAGTAGCTGTAGAAATGTAGTGTACACTTATTTGGTAATGTCAAGTCCGAAATTCGAACTCCCGACGGTCTGATTCAATGCTTTTCGGTGATGAGTACAAGTATCAATCCTATATACTAAGTATTAGTATCGAATCAATAGGTACTGAATATTTGTTTGTACTGACCACAAGTATCCAAGTCGAATGCTGTCAAAAAGTGTGTACAAGTATTAGTTCGATACTGATACTCTACCATACTGATTATATCAGTTTGATACCGAGTGCTTTGCCATACCGAGTAGAAGAACCTATAAATAGATATTTGAGTTGACAATACCTCAGAACTGAAAAGTTCTATTAAGTATCGATTCTACAGATTGCTTACTTTATTTTATTTTAGTTTATATTTGTTTATTTTTACAGTGAAATTCCTCATAATCGGACACTCACCGTCGCAATGTTTTTGTCCGGTTATGGGACATGTCCGCTTATGGGGGAAGAGGGTACAAAAAATAAGTTTAAATTGTATCCAAATGTTTCTCGTTTATTTATTTAATAAATGCACAGTGATTCGTTCCATAGACAAAATTAAAAAAAATGTATAGTCTCAGAATTTAATGATTTTCATGTCATTTGAAAGGTAAAACTCCAACTAAGAAAACCCCAAAAAATCTGTGCAACAAATTAATAAGTGTGTGTGCAAAAGCGGCTTAAAGTTGAAACTTTTTTCACAAAAAAATGTAAACACATCTTTTCTGTTTTTTAGTCTATTGAGGAATTTTTTAAATACATGGTTACCAAGAAGTTGCTGAAACTTTTAACATAGATTAAGAAATGATGTGGCCATTTTCGCTTTTAATGTTATCTCAAAAATTTGCAAAGTTGAGGCTTTTACATCACTTTTAAATCAAAATATTTTTCTAAATTAAAAATCTGAAAATTGGCAAAACTTAGAGGGAAATATCTAAAAAGTATGTGAAAGTATGTGCCTGGATTTTTTTTATTTTAAGAAGCATTCTTTCTTTTTCGGGTAATGTAATTATATCCTCCGATATCTTCCGATCTCAGAAAATAATTCAATTTGAAAAGTGTTCTAAACACCTATTTTTCGACAAAATTTCTTTTTTTCATGCCTAAAAGTATGCAATCAGCATGAAAAATTGAGAAAACTGCAAAAAAGCAAAACATACGTCTATTATTATCGTTTTTATTGCAAAACTAAAGAGTCCTGAGACAATTTCTGTTACTCTTTGCAATAATCAATGTTGATGTTACCGATTAAATGTAAAATCTGTCAAGGATGGTTTATTAACACATTTTAATAAATAAAAGTCGTTAACAATTTTGTGTAAAAAGTAATTGTGCACCGGCAGCGTGCCCACCTACGCGACTCCCCCGTAGCAACTTCCCGAGTTGCCACCCTGTCCGTGACAGCTCGGCCTCTCCTGACCTTCATCCCCTAGGATGACTCGCCGCTCATCTGCTCGTCGTCATCGCTGCCGTTGTCGTCTATGTCTGGGCTGGGGTAACACCAAGGCTTCA
This sequence comes from Melieria omissa, assembly GCA_963971225.1. Lineage (NCBI taxonomy): Eukaryota > Metazoa > Arthropoda > Insecta > Diptera > Ulidiidae > Melieria > Melieria omissa. The sequence continues at coordinate 123,035,499 of OZ020267.1, forward strand.
GGTGGTCGGTCGCCATGATGTTACAGTAGCGTCTGCGGGAATGCGTGGTATCGGGTAAATCCTCCACAACATATCGATCGTAATCCCATACTTTGGTCACGATATAAGGCCCCTTATACTTCGGCTCAAGCTTATGTGACTCCCCCGTTGCGGTCGGGACATGATCGATGACTACCAGTTGACCTTCGTGATACATCTGTGGGCGTTGATGTTGGCGGTCGTACCGTTGTTTCCATTTAGCCTTTTCCGCTTCGATTCTCTGCGCTGCTACGTGTCGCCTGGTCTCGTACACCTGTGCGTCGGATTCTGGCTCGTTGTCCTGCAGTGCTTGGATCAGCCGATTGTCACTCACGGCCCGGATATCGAAACTGAAAATCAGATCGTTGGGACTAAACTTTGTCGTTGCGTTTTCCTGGGAGTTCATGCTCCACTGGATCGTAGGAAGCATCGTATCCCAGTTACGGACCTCGTCAACGGAACACTTGAGAGCTGTGAGCAGCGTCTTATTCACCCGCTCAACTTGTCCGTTCCCGCGCGGTGTTCGGACTGCAGTCTTGATGTGCTGAATGTCATACCGTTCCACAAAGTTCGCAAATTCTTTTGATGTGTAGGCGGTACCTCGATCGGTGATGACTCGACGTGGTTGGCCGAAAATACTCATGACCTCGGTCAGCATCTGGATCACTGGAGTAGTTTTGGTGTTCCTTACCGCCTTCAGCATTGCATACTTTGAAAATGCGCACACCAATACGATGACATGCACATTGCGCCGTTTGGACTTGGGGAATGGCCCCAAGTGGTCCAAGTGAAGTGTCCGGAATGGAATGGGCTGCGTGTCGGACTCGTGCATCTGGCTTTCTGGTTTGCCCCCCTTGACCTTCGCGTAGCAGCATTGAGGACAGGATGCAATGTAGCTCTTCACATAACGTCTCATTCTCGGGAACCAAAAGTCTTTCCGGATTCCCTGTAGGGTCTTCTCGAGTCCAAAATGTCCGGAGTTATCGTGACAGGCTCTCGCGATCCTCCATCGTACTGCCCTCGGTATAACCAACTTACGCTGGCCCTCGACCTTTCGATAGAGGCGTCCCGTATGCAATTCAAAATCTTGCTTGATTTGTGCTGCGTTTGGCGAATCTCCGCCGCTGAGTGCTTTCACGATTTCCGTCAATTTGCGGTCCTGCATCTGAACTGCGTACACCCAGTCCGTTGTTTCGGTTGCTGCTACTGACAAGATACTTTCAGCCACCGTGCCGGGTTCGCGAGGTGGCAACCCTGGCGCTCGGCTCATACCATCAACGTGCTGCATGTTCGTTCCCTTTCGATGGATGCAATCGTAATTATACTCTTGCAAACGTAGCCACCATCTAGCAATGCGTGGCGGAAGTGGTGTTGTTGCCTTTGTTGTAACGATGGCGTTGCAATCCGTCGCAACCGTGAAATGCGTACCCAGCAAGTAAAACCGGAACCTCTCCAAAGTTTCGACGATTGCTAGTACTTCAAGTTCATGGCTGGCATACCTCGTTTCGGCGGGTGTGCATCGTCGGCTGTAGAATGACACCGGTTTCCACCCGTTGCCTTCCTGCTGTAGAAGCATGCCTGATAAGCCAATGCTGCTTGCGTCTGTATGCACTTCGTGTTGTTTGTCGACGTCGTAGATGACAAGTACGGGTCTGCGCGTGATAATTGCCTTCAGCTCGGCACACGCCTCTTCATGCTCCTGACGCCACACAAATGGTGCATCCTTTCGTAAGAGCGTCGTCAATGGTTGCGCGACGTGGCTGTAATTCTCCACAAACTTACGGAAAAATCCCGTCAGCCCCAGGAACTGTCTGACTTCCAAAACATTGGTCGGTATCGGAAAGTCTTCAATGCACTCGGTCTTCTCGTTGCCTGGGCTGATGCCTGCTGCGTTTACTGTATGGCCCAAGAACTTGACTTCGGTTTCCATGAAAGTGCATTTAGACGGCCTTAGCGTCAACCCTGCTTTCTTAACTGCTTCCAAAAACTCGCGCAGCACCTGTAGTCCTTCATCAACTGTGGGCGTTGCGATGATAACTTCGTCGACGTAACTTATGACCCGTTTTCGATTACTGAGCGTGGCTATCAATTTTGTAATCATCTCCTGGAAGTACATGGGCGCGTTGACTAACCCAAAGGGCATGACGTTGTGTTCAAACAGGCCCTCGTGCGTTAGGAAAGCGGTGTACTGTTTGCTTTCTTCTTGCATCGGGATTTGATAGTATCCGGATGTCATGTCGAGGATTGTGTAGTACTTGCCGCCCGCTAATTTAGATAGCTGCTCTTCGACCACCGGCATTGGAAACTGCTTTTTGACGGTGACCGCATTCACTGCTCGATAGTCCACGCACATCCTGCTCTCCCCGTTCGCCTTCTTCACCAACACAACCGATGCTGCATGCGGCGACGTACTTGGTCGTATGATGTCGTGTGCCAGTAAATCCTGGATAATGGCTGACAACTCTGATTGTCGTGCCAGCGGGACTTGATAGCGCTTGCCCACAATCGGCTTGTCTGTGGCAACCGTTATCTGCATTGTCGTCGTCGTGCACCTGCCCAGTGTTGGCAGCCCCTCCGCGAAACAGTCGTCGTATTCGCCAAGTAGCGCCCGCAGCGCTGCGTGTTGCTCTTGGTGTAACCCGTCGTGAATGTGGAACTCCGGATCAGTTGCCTTCGTCTGTAGCTGCATCACCCCTGACTCGATTGTCAACCGTTTGTTCGGCGGGCACAAGATGTCCCTCCCCAGAAGTATGTCCTGTGACAACGAATTGTCTGCGACGATAAATAATGTCGCTGTTGCTGGTTTACTATCCAGCTCGATCTCAGTTCGCACAGCCTGCGTTGCTTGGACAGTCGCCCCTCCGAATCCTCTAAAGGTTTTCTGCGCCGGTACCACCTCAGTTGCTGGTGGCACCGCCCCACGACGTATCAGCGACCGATCGCTACCAGTGTCTACTAGCGCGTGCAGATGTTTTCCGAATACGTGGACGGTTTTGATAATCGGCGGTATGGTGTCTCCGTCGACGTGTGCACTTATTTTGGCGACGGTTGCCCTTGTTCCCCCTCGGCAATCCTTCGCTTCGTGGCCGGCCTTCGAACATTTTGTGCACCGTTGTTTCTTTTGCGGCAATGGACACTTGACCGCTATATGGCCATACTCGTTGCAGTTGAAACACTTTGGGCCCCTCTGCTTGTTGGGGTTTTGCTGCGGCTCCATCGGTGCGTTTAACTGCCGCACTTCGGTCCGTGATGACACGGATGGCGTTCCCGTGGTCATCCCCAAGTTCTCCAATGATCGAAGGAGTTCGTCGGTCGTACCAAAATGCATCGCCAACAGCGTTCGAGTGAGGCCCATGTCCTGCAGCCCATGGATCACGTACGAGTTGATGGCGGTATCGTCGATACCTCCACGTCTTCCCAGCGCCAGCATTGAGTAAAAGTATTCGACCAGCGGTTCACCGGATTTGCGTTTGCGGCTGGCCAATTCCCTATGAACGTCCGCAGAATTAACTGTACATGGGAAGTCTTTTGTCAGCATACTCACAAAAGCAGCCCAGGATTGGAACACTGGCTGCGCATCTAACCAATCCCTCGCGATGCCCTTCATCTTGCACTGTACTGCAAATAACAGCGTCTCCTCGGTCCATGCATATAGCCGCTGCAGCTGCTCTGCTTTCGCGATAAACTGTCGCGTCGTCACAATTTTCCGCAGTGGATCAAATTCCGGAAGCATTCCTACTGCCTCGTGTGTGTAATTTAGGCGACTCTGTACTGCGGGACTCGGTGTGCTGGTCGCCTGCACGTTCGGTGGCTGCACCGAAATTGGTGACACTGTCGACTGGCCTTGAACCAGCTCACTCACTGTGTGTGTTAAATTGCTAACCAGCTCTCTCAGCTCCTCCAGTTGCTTCTCCCAGGGCTCGTCCGTACCCAATTCGTCCAAGTCTACTTCGTCGTTACCTCGTGCCTCCACCAGAATGGAAATCTTCTGCGCTTTGTTGCCGAGACATGGCAAATTGGCGTGCCGTAAAAGCGTATTCAGCTGCGCCACCGTAAGCGTTTCAATTTTCATCCTCATCTTGTCGTTGCTCGTTCACGTCTGTCGTTGCACTTTTTCCTTTGTGCTGTATCTGCCACGCTTTCGTCTTCCGCTATTGTTCTAGAACTTTCTAAATCACGACACTCTTCCCCTGTCGTTTTCTCGTCTTTCTCTTTGCGGTTTAACTTTCTCCTTCGTCTAGCTTGCGTTAACCCGGTTCGTTGGTTGTGCTCGTGTTCGTGTTTCCTTTAGGCAGCTCGTTCCTTAGCTACCACCGTGGAAAGTTCGTTTTCGTTGGAAGCTTACGCAACTCTGTTCGTTGGTTACGCATGCCCTTTACGTTATGTATATGCTACGGCTGCACATTCACTCGTTCGTTCTTTCGGCGTGCTGCAATCGGTTCGTTGATTGTCGCCGTGCCGATCGTTGCCTGCTGCTGCGCTCTTCGCTCGTTGCCGCTTGCTGAAACCCCTTCGTTGGTTATTTCTCCTGCTTACTTGCAGTGCCTATGTTGCCACTCGTTGCAAGATTGCGTGCGGCTTATGCTTTGGTCAGCAGATTCGCTGGCGTCGCTGTGGTCTTCACCGAATGCCGTCTTTTCCTGTTTTTGTTCTCTGCCGATGAATTTCCCTTATAAATTCACTGGTATCCCACTTCTGACTTGTCAAGGATGGTTTATTAACACATTTTAATAAATAAAAGTCGTTAACAATTTTGTGTAAAAAGTAATTGTGCACCGGCAGCGTGCCCACCTACGCGACTCCCCCGTAGCAACTTCCCGAGTTGCCACCCTGTCCGTGACAAATCTGAAAAATCTAGCCAACACACTTGGTGCTATAGCTCTCCAAAAGTGACGAAAATTGCAAATTTAAGTTGCCAAACTAAAAAGTTTAAGAAAAACAAATTAGAGATTTCAATTCAGCAGACCATGATTAATTGGGGAACGATTTATGAGGAACGGACCACTCCTTCTAATTTTGTCCCGCGGTTGTATGGAGTCGAATCACTGTGTAATGGTTTGAAATATAGTTTTCACGTCCGGCTATTAGAGCGATCGGTTATTGAAGCTGTCTAGTTATAAGGACTGTTCGTAATGAGGAATTTCACTGTACTTTGATTCAGTTACAGATTATTAACAAAAAAATTGATTTAGTTACAACAAATTATGATTACATCATTTTTAATTTTGCGAAAGCAATGTTAAACTAGTTTGTCATATAAAAATAAAAAAAAAATAATAAATAAAATATAAAATATAAAAAAATTTTAAGACATGAAATTTAAAGCCGGATCGTTCACAGATATTTCAAACAATAATGAGCCATTTAATGAGCCATTCATTCAGAACCAATCAACCAATCTTATTAAAAAAATTAGTGTCAAACCGTATAAAATTAAATGTGGGGGGATACTACGGTTTCCGTGGCGCCGCCATTTGATGATGTTTTTAGATAGATTGACCGAAAATAAATCGGAAATGAAAACTATGGCTTGGAACTATGGATTTGAACAAAAAATACTGCGCACACCTGACTGTTGCCTGATGTGGTGGTGACTTTGAACCTCGATATCTCGAAAACGAAGCGAGATATCGAAAAATGTTATTAATCAGTTTCGATTTATTTTTGGTCGATCTATCTAAAGACACCCTCAAATGGCGGCGCCACGGAAACCGTTGTCGTGCCAAAACTGGGTTGACAAAGGGCCAAAACAGACACTGACTTGTTTTGAGAGATAAGTACTTTAACATCTAAGAAACTTCGTCATTGGATATAAACCCATGCCCACATTTGCGCTATTTTAAAGAACTGAGCGCGGAACATTGATTTTCTTATCGCTTTGCTTTGATGAATCCGACGCACTTATGTGTATGCGCTCGTATGTAGTAAATGACATCAGATTCCCGAAAACATTCCAACCCTGAAGACAAGCAGAAAATAAAAAAATCACAAAGCCAAAGTGACGATTGATAATTGCAGTCAATTGTGAAGATTTCTAAAGAAACACGCATATGAGACCGCACACTGATGCCGCAAACTCGCACGAGAGAACCGCCAAGACATGTTTTTACACCCCACGTAAAATGTTGATACACTCTGCGAGCCAAATGACAAATGTTCGCGCTTCTCGGGCACGTGGCAGCAGTCAACCGTTTTAGAATATCTATGAAATTAACACTCAGACAAACTTTCGACCTCTGCGATCGGTTGTTGAGCGGAAATAAATCAAAAGTGAAATTTCTTGTGACCTTTTGATGTGCTCTCCAGTTCCCATGTTCCACAGAACTAAATATGAAAACATGAAAACAACAGAAAAAATCAGCCAGCACACACCCAACACAGATTGGCTCGTCTTGTCGGCGCGCCACGCAACACCCCAGGCCACTCCACCCGCCCATGTTTTTGTTTATTTATGCAATGACGCTTGTGTATCGTGTCATTTGGCGGCATTTTTGCTGTCATAAAATTTGATTAAAGCAACCGACGGACGGACGGACGGCCGAGCAGCCAGACAGGCAGCAAATTATTGAAGCGAAGGGGGTCAGAAACGGGAGGGTGATGGCACCTTGTGAGTGTGTTGTGTTGGGTTGAGTTGTGTGAAGTTGTCATTACGGTTACCGATGTCGCGTTGCCGATGCCGACGCCGATGCCGATGCTCGGGCCAGCATTGCATGTGCACTTGTCGAAACCAATTAAAGTACAAAATACAAATAAAGGCCGTAAACGAAACGAAAAGCGAAAAGTTCATTTCGAAATTTGAATTGATGTTTTTTCTCTCGGTTTGGGGTTTTGCCGCGAGCACTAAAATTTATTTTCGGAAATGGAAACTGCTAGCACAACGGCTCGGCACATGCAGCGCTCAGCCAGCGGCGGTGCAGCGAAAAAGTGCGATGCTGCCGATTGTGCGCCGGTGTTGCTACCATTCGGTGTGCTGCCTGCCTGCCTGCCCTTCCAACTTTCCGGCTGCCTGGCCGATGGCGGCACAATTTCTTTGTAATTAGTTGTATAAATCGTTTTGCACTTTTATCTGACTTCTTCGTTTTATTAACTCAGGCGGTCAACCAGCCATGCGAGCTATTCCTGTGTGTGTGTGTGTGTGTGTGATGCCTGGCGGCATTTCCAAACCGTAATTTTTAATTTCGATCAGAAGCATTCGCTATTTCTGCATAATTTCTGCTCGTAAACTCCAAGTTGCTGCCGGTGAACAACAACAGGGAAGCGCACATTCTGCATTTCGGCTGCTGCAACACTGGCCGAAGATGGCTTGTGCCGCATGTGCTGCGGCCACAACTACTGCATTCCCGCCTCCGGGCAAATGGGCACAACATGCCGTCGTACGCATGATTGAAGGCAACATGTGTTCGGAAATTATGCACAACTGTTTCTGCTGCCGGGAGCAACGCAAAGGGGTGAAAATTGTCAGTTGGCATGAAGGGAGACGAAAACAAAACGAATTGCATTCATCAAGTGTTGTCAACACAAAGGTCAAACCGAAATAAAACACATGCTTAGGGAATATGTTCAACCTGATGACTGATTGACGGGTCTGACATTTTCAATATCAATGAACAGTAAGAAATCTTAATTTAAGTGACTTAATTACGAGTCTTAATAGTTCATGAAAAAGCGGAACACTACAAAAGACTGTTTATCTACCTGATGCCTAAATTTCGGCATTTAATATAAGTTTCTCTTTTATAAAAGAAAGACAGGTTTTTAAAAGGATTTGCCAGTTGGGCATTTCAGTACTCACTGCAAATCTCAGATATGCCGAAAGTTACAAACTTGACTTAAAAAAAATTTTAAACATTTACGCAGCGAGATCTATGGATAAACATCAATGGCTAAAACTAATTTATTTGGCTTCGGCCAGTCACCTTCAATCACGCAAGTCCATTCGAAAACTATGCGTGTTTCATGTTCCCACATTCTCACTTACACATGGACTTGGCAATGTAAGGCAGATGTTCCACTTTCACTGCGTTCGCTGAAAACTCTTTTCAGTTATGGAATATTTGTGTTCAAAATTAGAATCGGATGCAGCAACAGAAGGCAAATTGGTGTTGTTGGTTTATCACCTCATAACACTATCCACAAACAATAACAGCTGCTGACTACAACAACACCCACGGCAATGCCAGTGGCAGCCACATCAGCGCAACAGCAACACTGATTGAATGCTTTGGCAGCTTGTGATTTGTTTACGAAACAGCGCAAACCCGTTGAATGGGCACTCGCTGGCAGAGAACTAAAACGAAAAGCGAACCGAAATATCAACTTTTCTGGGCGTAAGACAATTTGTTATTACTGCAAGAACATGGCGCCAAATTGGCCCATTTTCGGGGCGGGATTTTCTTAATTGACGGCAAAGCAGCTATCCAGCGCCAAGCAACGGCGACGAGCGAGAGAGTGTGGGAATTTAATTTGGCCGTTTGTTTATTTTTCCAATTTTTATGGAAAGTGTTGTGTCGGCGCAAGCACAATGAAGTGCGCACTCCCACACCCACACCGAGGCGCGCACTCACCTGTGCATGGCCTCTGAGGTCTGCTGACATGAAGGCTGTGCAAACGGCAGCTATCGTGACGGGATTGGCATTGGGATTGATTTTGTGTGATGAGTGAATACTTATGTTAAATATTTTTCCACGATTCATGATCCACGACAAACATTGACAATCGGTGCTATACGCTGCTATGCTTTGGAAAGGGTGGGATCAACTTGAAGTTTGATTTATATTTACGCGTCGGTTAACATGAAAGGGTTTCGTGGAATGCTTTTAGACACTCAACACTCATGAAGATTAATGCTTATGAGGATTAAACAAAGATTGTCATGTGCTATTGTTGGCAATTAGCATCGTAAGCCGATGAACACTAAAACTATTATAATGAAATTCTACACTAACAGACGGAAAATGTCATAGCAAATAATTTTACTGGTAGTCCTTGAACTTTTTTAACCCATTCGAGACCGATTGCACACCGTGTGTGCAATGGATTTCCGAGGCTATAAGACAGTAATGTGCAATTATCAGTTATTCTGAGTAAACTAGTCGTCGAAATACGATTTTTCTGGAACTAATGAAATCTGTAAAGTACAGGAAGAATCAATTTGGCATTGGTTTTACTGTGTGAAATACAAAGAAAAATAAAATTTCGCTCCTGTCAACCGTGTTCGAAAAAAATCGTCGTCTCGAATGTATTAATCAAAGAGTGATAAAAGTGATCTTATTATTCCTCAAAAATGTATTAAAATGAATGCACCTCCACAGCGTTCATCCATAAAATTCTCAAAGATTAAAGCGTCAACGACTAACTAATTGGGTCCCATGAGCTTAAACTGATTGTAAAACCTGATTTAAGTATAGTTTTCGATCTTTTTAAAATATTGATACATTAATAGAGTATTTTATTATTTATAAAATAATATAATTCAAATGCCCGTCTGTGGGACTATTGTAGCAATCAATCATTTCGATAAGATTTCAAAATTTCGATGTACATCTTTTTGTAATTTGAAGTATTTTGCAACTTATTTGGAACTGGAAATTATTTGGAACTGCCATGCTTCTAAGTCGTCAGCGCGGCCGAATATTCACGCTGCAAAGGTTGTGCTGTGTATTTGGTGGGACCAGGTCGGTGTTATTTATTATGAGCTGTTGAAACCGAACGAAACCACCGCTGGAGACCGGTATCAAGAGACACGAAAAAGTGATTTTACCTCATGACAACTCTTGGCCTCATGTTACCCAACCCTTTAAAACCTACTTGGAAACGCTCAAGTGGGAAGTCCTGTCCCACGCGCCATAATCCCCAGATATTGTGCTGCCTGATTTTGACTGGTTGTGTTCGATGGCACCTGGTCTGGCTGATCAGCAGTTCCGCTCATATGAAGACATCACAAAATGGCTTGATTCGAGAAAAGCCTCGAAAGACAAACACTTCTACCGTCAAGGTATTCGAGCTTCGCCAGAAAGATGGGAACATTTTTTAGCTACTTATGGATGAATGAATGTGAGGGGGAGCTGAGGAAATAACCTAAGAGAGGTCATTACCTCAAGCACTCAGGCTTTATAGCCCATTGTACTAAACTTACTTACTTAACTTACTTAACTGGCCATAACAACCCGTTATCGGGTTACGGCCTGCCGCAAAACTTCTCTTCAGGCGCCTCTGCTTCGCGCGCGCCTTCTCCAGTTGGTCACACCAAGAGATACCAGGGCCTCTTCCACCGGAGACACGGCCTCCCTCTTCCCTGTCGACCTCCAACCATCGCATCGAATACCTTTTTCGGCGGAGCTTCGTCGTCCATGCGGCAGACATGACCGAGCCAGCGTAGCCGCTGGATGTTAATTCGCTGCGCTACGTCCATGTCCTTATACAGCTCATACAGCTCGTTATTGGTTCGTATGCGATAGTCGTCACCAACACGAACAGAACCGAAGATTTTGCGAAGTACCTTCCTCTCGAACACTCCAAGGGCCGCTATGTCGTTTCGTGTCATTGTCTATGCTTCAGCGCCATAGAGGAGCACGGGCAAGATAAGCGTCCTATAGAGTGAAAGTTTTGTCGGTCGAGAGAGGTCTCTACTTCTCAATTGCCTACCGAGACCGTAGTAGCACCTGTTGGCAAGAGTTATCCTTCGCTTTATCTCCAGACTGACATCATTGCTGCTGTTGATGGCGGTGCCAAGGTAGACGAATTCCTTGACAACTTCAAAAGCATACCTGTCGGCCTCGACGTGAGACCCTAGCCGCTGCGAGTCCCTGCGTGTAGACAGCATAGGTATACTTCGTATTGCCCTCATTTACCACCAGACCCATTTTGGCAGATTCTCTTTCGATAGCCGCAAAGGCAGCGGTGACATCTCGCTTGTTACGTCCGATGACATCAATATCATCAGCGTAGGCAAGGAGCTGGACACTTTTGTTGAAAATTGTGCCATTACGATGTACACCGGCTATTGTACTAAAGGCTCAGGAAAAAGGTGGATAGAGAAGAGTTGGATTGGGAAAAAGAAAAGAGAAAGTGGGTGGAAGGGGAGAAAGGGTTATGAGATCTCCTGTACAAATTTCCCATGGATAATACTTTGAATGATTAATTTGTAAGTTTTCACAATAAAGTTGAACTGTTATAAAAAAAAAACAGCCAGGACTTAGTTGCGCACCTAATATTTATACGTAAATAATTACATAAATCAACAACAACAAACGACAAAAACTTCTTAAAAAGACAAAACCAGTCTAAAAGTGACATTTTTTAAAATACCTTTGAAGAAATAGTTGATCATTCTAAAACTGCCTCCTTATTTTTTAGAGGTTTCTTAAGAATCTGATCTACTTATATTTCAATTAGTTTTTATAGTTTTAGAAGTAGGATCTGACTATCAACATACAGCATCTGTCCCCATATATGAAACCCAAACACAGATTTCCGACGACTTGTATATTTGAGGAATCATAGGGTTTGGTTGTAGAAACTGCGCGCTAATTTTATAGAAACTAGTAGAGTAAAATGATTTAAAACTATATTTTTTTTATAAATCGAACGAATTTGCTCTGCTTGACAGGGTGCGCCCGATTTATGTCCTGCAACATTGGTGTGTGGCAGAGCTAGTCTCCCTCTGACTAAGTGCGTGCGTCGAGTCTTGCTTGTGCTGAGAGCCTTATAAAAATCTTATGCGAATTACGTGACCGTACATTAATACATCATTTGCTCAACATTTCGTCATGGTCATAAAAACGCATTTTATGCGCCACGACGCAGTGTTGCACGCGACTCCGGCGACTCAGTGATTCACCCAAATATGGGGACGACGACATTAAATGAATGGAATCTCGCAATAAAAATGTACGCTTTTAAGAACATTGTGAAAATAATCCTCACCGCTGTTGCCGTCGCCCGGGCCCTTCCCCGTCACGCCCGTCCCTTGTTGTTGTTCCTCAAGTGCCCGCAGGGCAGCCCGACTAGCACTGCAGCGCTCAGCGTGACGAGCATGGGAAACCCCCTTTCGATAGTAAAAATGCGAGCAGTTTTAATGATGATTACTTTTTTGGCGCTTAATTTTATGTTGATGCCAAAAATTATCGAAAAATACTTCTTTTATAACGCGGAAAATCATAAAACGCAACGTTATCGCCCGAAAACACACTCAACACCCCCTGACCTCACCCGCGATTCAGCGACAAATGCAAAGCGCTGCGAGAAACGCACATTAAAAATAAAGTGTTGGCAACATTGGATGAGAGCACAGCTGCACTAATGTTGCTACTTTTATTGCGTGTAATGCGCAGCGCTTCGAAAATTAACGAAATTCAGTGTCGACGCCAAAGGACATTCACAATGAAAATTATGAATATGCGATGCCTTTGGCCGCAGCACGGGGCGCTGGGCTTCGGAAAAAGCGTCTTTCGTTTGAGCAGATTTAATTTTACTTAATTTATTAGAAGAAATTCCTCGAAGCATGCATTCATTTATAATTAAACGCATATTTCTCGAAAAAGTGGAAGAGGAACTCCGCAACGCTGCACTGCCGATAAGGAAAGGCGGCGTTTCTTATTTTATGTCAATTTCTCTGTTCAAGGGTCTTGTCGCATTGCTAACGAAATTCCACAAAAATGCCAGTACTGTGGCAACATTTGAAACGTGCGCGAGATCGAGGGATGTTTGGCTTGTAAAACAAGCAATTTTAGCGATTAATGAATGTGAATTCGTTTGAACGAACAATTCAGTCAGAAATCAAATCAGTAGCGCACACAGGGGGAGACTTTGGGGTTAAAAATCCCTCAAATGCAGAAATTACTGGTAAAAACATATGGTTTCAAATGGTATTGGGTTGTGCGCAAACCCTCTCCCCCAAAATGAAATCCTAGTACGCCACTGCCGTGTATGTTAATTCGCAAGTTGGAATTTTTCATTATGATTACAAATTTAGTAAGTTTATTAAAATAAGCAAATTAGAGAGCAGAGGGCAGAATTTTTGGTAAAAAAAACTTGATCAAAAATACTAAAAGCGTACATGTGCACACATTTTAACTTCCTCTGGCTACTACTATCGCAGCTTAGAGTCAGTTGACGAGGAAAAAGACGAGTTGCATTTCGTGTTTCACTGCCGTGACATGAGGAAGAATAAACTTGGTTTTCTGAGGATGTGTTTCTCATTCAATCTGAATGATCTTAATTTAACTGATCAAACTTCTCATTTTTTCACAATATTCCTGATCATATAGAATCGAAATGATTTTTTTCTAGCTCCCGAACTTTGAATTCTTCGACCAATTTTATGAAGGTATTGTAAGTACCTCGCCCACAAATTCTATATTTTTGAGGTACGTAAGTGAGTGGAATACTTAAGCGTACATAGCACATAGTGTTCACAAATATTGACTACTTAAACACCAAAGTACTTAAGCAGATCTAAGCAGGAAGTACTTGGTTCTCTATTACTTCCTCTTCACTTTATCGTTCGACTTTAAGGACTCGTGGTCAACTGATCATGACAGAGCCAATATGTTTCTCTTACTCCAGGACTATTGTTAAAGGATTTCCCGTTTCATCACTTGCCCCTGTAGCTGCATGTGTTAATGGTTCAAGCTGCTCTGTGGTAAACGTGCCGATCTTAACCTAAGTGGGTTCCCTTGCCCTTCCGCCCTAACAAATCATTTCTCAACATTTGAATGCTTAATACTGAGGAATTCTGTATGAAACAACGTATGGTTTGATACGATTCGCTTACGAAAATTCCCAAAAACCTAGCAACACTTAAATTCACTGAATAACAGATTATGTGGAATCAGCTGGAGTTGCATAGGGTGAGAGCGAGAAATTTCATAGAACTCGGAGAACGAAAATATTTTCCATTCGTAAGCCATTTCTTTTCCAGCGAATAGAATGTCTATGAGACCTAATACATCAGATATGTTTGCATGATTCCCAGTGTCTATGTTGTTTTTGTTTTCACTGCTATCTAACAAATCCCTGTCCTACCTTCCCGCAAAGCAAAGCAGGAGTCCGAGCAAACTGGTAATAGTATGAATGCAAAAATTCAGACAAATTGCCGGAATGCACTTCAGGCATAAAACGAGGCAACATCGCTGCACTCCACAAGCAGCCACATCGCGCCCGTTGTCGACTAATATTAGCGCACAATGCTGAGTGCTGCATGCCCGAAAGTTGCCGAGCCCAATAGACTTGCAAAGGAAAGGGAAACGCTGCAAGGAAATGCAGCATGTTGCAGACAAGTTCAGCTGCAGACGAAAAACCATGCAAACATTTGCTCATTTCCCTCTTTTCGGCACAACAACATGTCTGCATATGTTGTGCATTTTATTGAAAATCGCGAAATTCCATTGAGTTTTTTTCATTTGCATTTTATAAGCGGAAAAGTGTTGTTGCGTCTCGTGCAGAGGGAGTTGATAAATGTCTGCAGTTAATTAAAAAATTAGCGCCACATATTTTGCGGGAAAATGAAAAAATATGTGTAGCAAAATTTTGAGCATAGAATTCCATCAGTTGGCAGTAAAGCATATCGATTTGAAGTATCTGGCATCGATGTGGTAGGCACACAGTGTAAACCCCAATGTCGAACACTTCGAGGCATAGCAACAAAGCAACTCAAATTCATTAAGACATTTAGTATTAAACAATTTGCCATACGATTTCCGAAAATTGATGCAGAAACAATTGATCGAATTCGATGTTATTGTCCCGCCAAGAATACGAACCGAAAGAGATATGATTGGGTTAGATGGTGCACCAGAGAGCACGATTTAAAGCCTCACTTTCCATCTGTTATTGAACCTTTTGTGGAGTTTGAGCTCTTCATGAAGTTCATGAAGTTTAGTAAAGCTTTGGTCCAACATTTTAGCTAATTTCTTGTAAACATCGAAAATGCAGCCACAAATCATAGATTTCGTATCTTACAGTGAGTGAAGAACTAAGAAGGAGCAGCACAAATTCTGCCAGTTCTCAACTCCGCGATTATAAAAAATCAACATTCTGATGTGATCCGCAGGATCGACTGAAATTGGATCTCTTTGATAAAAAAAAACTCATTAATTAAAATTAAAATTTTAATAATTTAATTTTTTGCGCTGCAAAACATCGGTTTTAGCCAAATCTTATTTTGTGCTTTGTTCTACAGAAGAAGCGATTTACCAAAGTAGCAAGATACATACTTATCGCTATGACACGTCATCCTAGAAAAGGGCATTATCTCCTTCTTCCTCTTTACATTTTAAAGTTCAGCTCTATGCTACTGAAGTTCAAATTTTACATTTGAATGGTATCCAATGGTATTTAGCTTTCCAACACCATCGTCGAAGGATCTGCTGCAACTGAAAGCTATCAAAGACCTATTTGACACTCAGTCCGAGGCCATAAAAGTGGTTTGACTGTCCGAGAACATCTCATCACCATCTTAAGTCAATTAAATGCTTCGAGTACAACGACCATCTCAGCTTAAAGAACAAACTAACTAAAACGAATAGAATTTCTTCTGTCGAAAATGTGTGACGGCTATCCTCCTTTGACCAGGTGGCTGCAGGCAATGGCCGCAATTGTTGGCGAAAGGCAACTGGTTTCTAATTGTTAGAGGTTTCTTAATTAATTCGCTACTGTATTGCAATCCAAACACCACATTTCTACGAACCAGTTCTTGGCGAGTGGAAAGCCATCGACCACCGGAAAACAGGAAATCGCTAACAGCTTAATTTCACTGCAATTAACGCGGAACGAGTCAATAAAAGATGCAGCATTTTATGAACCCTCTTTCCACCTCGTCCCGGCGCTCCCTCTACCGCCTACCGATGCGCAACATACGCCGAGCACAGGTGGCAGCGTCATAAAGTGCAGCAACAATTTGCAGAAATATATACGCAAGCGCCGCTGAAGCCGCCCGCTGCAGGCACCGATGCTAAGCGCCGATTTAGCAAACAATTTACAACTTTAACCAGCGATCGGTGGCAGCAGCTGCCGCACGGTGGCATCAATTGGCACGGGGACGGGGCAAAAAGGAGAGAAGCGAACGCAGCAGTCGCAAAAATGACAATTCAAAATTTGTTGCAAATGCTTCCAAAGAGCAGTGGCGAAGGCAAATTAATGCTGCATTTAATGCGTTGACATTCGAACACACCACACGCCGCCAACAGCACTGACAGCCGCCCATTGCTTACCCAGATATGCGCATTTGTAGCGCAGCATCTGCAGCGTGTCGACGAGCGGAACGCCGAGGCCCAGCCGCTGCTGTTAAATGACGTGCGGCTGCGGCTGCAGCGGCCGGGGTGCCGAGCAGCCGCGTTCGCAGTGTTCAGTGTTGCCCCATAAGAATGTCGTAAATATTTTATTGCATTTTTTTATGGCACACGCGCATATCGCGCGCGTACAGCCTGCGCGTCCAAATGCCGCTGTGCGAGCCGCTGACGGGCTCAATTGAGAATCGCCGGCGAAGCATTTGCGCTGTGCTGCATTGGCGGCCGTTGTTGCGTTGCTTTAATGCGCTCGTTGTGCTTTTGCTGTTGTGAATCTTGTTGTTGCTTGTTGCTTGCGATTTGATAATTTGGTTTCTCCCCTTCATCGTATAAATAATGCGCTGAGGTGGCAGCAACCGCCAGCTACAACAACAGCCGAAATATTACACATACATAAATAAGATTGAAAAACTCCTAGAACAACAGCAGCAACAGCAGCAGCCGCAGCAGTAGTAGCAGCAAGAACAACCACAACAACAGCAGCAACAAAAACCATAACAACGGCAACATT
Source organism: Melieria omissa (assembly GCA_963971225.1). Taxonomy (NCBI): domain Eukaryota; kingdom Metazoa; phylum Arthropoda; class Insecta; order Diptera; family Ulidiidae; genus Melieria; species Melieria omissa. The sequence continues at coordinate 123,052,314 of OZ020267.1, forward strand.
AGAATTGTGCAAGCGTTCATCCATATTTCACCGATGCCCGAACGAGCATCAGTCATCATCATGGGTGGGCACTGCGCCACTTTTGGTGGCGGCGGCGGCGGCGTGTGTTTATGGCCGCCACGCCGCTCCTGACTTCACGGTCGCCTGCATAACGAGCAGCGGCCCCCGCGCTTACCTACACACATACATACAAACAATATTTCTTTTATTAAAATCATTGTACCACTATGTGCGCGTTGAGCTGTTGCCGTTCTTGTTGTTCTTGTTTTTGTTGTAGCTTTGTTTTTCATTAAAAGCACAACGCACATCCCCAAACGACATTCGAAAGCTGCACTCCCCAGACTGGATGGCAGTTTTTATGGGCCATCATAAAACAAAACAAAATCTTGCAGGTCGACGTGACGCGGAAGGGTCGCTCCACCCTGGGGTCATCCCCTATTGTCTGCCTGCCCGTCTGTCTGTCTGTCGGCTGGCTTTGGATGGCGCGCGACGGCGGCGGTGCGTACAGTGTAAATGCCGAAATTGATGGCCATAATCTGGAGCGCGCAATGCACGCGCGCCGCTACACCAAAATGCGCTTCACAAATATTGCGCTTTCCACACCCACCGCCATGCAACCGCACTCCCATACCCCGGTCGACCCCTTCTGCTCGGTCGCTGCTGCGCTTGTTGGCTCATTACTCACGGGGCGCATTTGTTGTGGAGCATATTTTATGCTTTAACATGTCAAATCATACATCAGCATTTGCGGCTGCAGCAGAGCGCAGCGCATCGCCGGGCTCTGCACTTGCAGCGCAGCAAAAATTCGTGTTGCGCACATTGCCGCTATTTGTCAGATTCATCTGCGCTCGGCGCGCGGATTTGGCCAGCGCAACACTCGCGCTGCATTCATCTGCTGCGTTCATTTCAATTTGCGGATTTGCGCGCATTCTGCAACAGATTGTATGAAGAACTTGTGAGGTATGTTTGGCTGTGTGTGTGAGAAAGAATCGGGCATGCTAATTCCGATACCGTGAAACGTCGCGATCGTGAGACTATATAGAATAGGAGGCGCCATGACAAACAGAAATCAATCAAAAATTTAAACTGCTGTCTAACCAAAAACCACATTCTGGGAAATCTGCATAAATACCAATGAACCAGTGTGAACGGGTATGGGCTGAAACCACGTTCTGGGTTGGCCGATACAGATCCACTATAGGTATCGCCACCCTGCTCGTGTTAAGCTGTCCGAAGGGTGACTGTAGTAATCCATCCATCCTAATTGATAGCTCAGTCGGGTTTTGTCTCAATTAAATTAACTGGTGACTTTTTACTGCGATGTATTTGTTTGGACATGCACTAACATTTTTTGTGCGTTTTTGTTGTTTAACAAAAAATGCAACCCTGCTGTATGTGATTGTGCAAAAATCCGAATATTCATGCATATTCCGAAGAATACAAACCACAACAAAGTCTGTTAGACGTTTGTTTGGGCTCTGATTTTCTCACTTTTCACTTTTAGTCAAACCCGATCTCGATTATGATTTCACTGAGAACATGAGTCATCATAATGTGTAATTATAATCTGCAAATGTCAGTATTACCAAACATACATAGTTAGTTTTTTGAGCCAGGCAATTCTATTCATAGAAATTTCATCGAATAAATTCTTTCGTGTGTTTTCCATTTCGATGTTACCTGCACGCAATTGCACTCGGATCGGCAAACATTTTGTGCTTGATTGGTATTATTACTCGCAATGCCAGCCACGCGCATCTCCAGCATTCAATAAAGGTGAGCATGTGAGCATGTAAACCATAGTTTGCATTGTATGAGCGGAAAATATTAACACACACATGTAAAGTTCGAAGTTAATTGGTAAATTAGTGAGGTGAGCAAATAAAGCAAAATGGGTGTTCACACTAGACCCAAAACTTAGTTTTGAGATTATTCTGGATTATGCTGGCACCGAATCTACCAAAAAGCACAATAATTCGTAGACATTTTCGACACTTCTAACTGAAAAGATAAAAATTGTATGAAGCCAGCAGGCTTGGGTAACTTTTAAGAATTATTCACTTCTTCTTCTTGACTGGCACGACAGCCCGATTGCGAGACTAAGGCCTAGCTACCCGCAACCATCCATGTTGTGCGTGTGAATTTGTACACGGATGGAAGGGACCTACAGTTTTATGCCGATTCCGAACAGCGAGTTGGGAGCTTTTTCATAGGAAATTTTACTCAGAAGTTTGTCATTTCCTGCTGAGAGGACAGCCGCCGAAAGAAAAATAGTTGTTTTTTCCTTTTTCCCGGTGTTAGCAGCAACGGAGTCTTGAACCTGGATTCGAGCTTCGCATTTGACTCGCGGCCCAACGCACTAGCCAGCTGAGCTACGGCGGCTTCGAATTATTCACAGTTTCGAAAATTTCACAACCAGGAGGATTTATCATATTGGTGAGCCGCAGAGGCGGATTCAGAAAAATATTTCGGGGGGGTTTTAAAAAGTAATTCTTTAATATTTATAAAATATATTTTAGTTTGTATGTAGTTTTAAGTTTTTAGTTTAGTTTAGCAGCCGCCGTGGCTCAGTTGGTTAGTGCGCGGTCCAACGAGTCGCATGCAGAGCGACGCAAGATCGAATACTGCGTGTAGTAACACCTAAAAAAAAATAACGGGAAACTCGTTTTCTCTTTCGGTGGCTGTTCTCTCAGCTGGAAATGGCAAACCTCTGAGAGTAAAAATTGCCTATGAAAAAGCTCCCAACCTGCTGTTCGGAACCGGCATAAAACTGTAGGTCCCTTCCACCCGCGTACAAAATTCACACGCATAACACGGGTGGTTGCGGGAAGCTAGGCCTTAGTCTCGCGTAAGCGGGCTGTCGTGCCAATCAATTATTATTATTATTATGTAGTTTTAAGGGGGTCCTCTAGTTTTTAATTTTGAAAAAATCTATTTTTTCGATTTCATATTTTTATAGTAGAACTATATAGAAAAAGTATACGAACGGATTTTGTCGAATTCGTAAACGTCTCTGAGATACAGAGCCTCAAATCCGTCTCGTTCACTACACGGTAACACGGTTTTAAAACTTTAAACGCGTTTTCGCGAAAACACATTTTTTGACCATTGCGCCATGATTCCGTCGAAACTAATTGGCCGATTCACTTGATTCTTGTTTTGTTGTATTCAAAACTTTTTGCTCCACGGATTAACCCACGGAGATTGCTCTCCATTGACTAGCCGATTTTTGGGGGGAGTTTTTAAAGCAAAAAAAGGGTGAATTAAAAAAAACACGTTAAAACGATGCCGCGGGTCCAATTTTGATCAGATCGGGTTCATTATAGGTCATCCTTTAACTGGAGTAATGCTTTTTAAGCGAAAATTTTTGGATTACATTTCAGACGAACAGGGACAAAGTTAGGATGGCGCAAACGCACCCTCACAAAAAAACATGGCCGGTACTCAGCTGGCGGACCCCAACAGTGTTCGCGGCAGCACGCGGAAAAAATTTTTTTTTTTAAATCAATATGTAAAGCATAAGTATACGAAGAATTTATCTCATTATCATTTGGAGTTTCTCAAAAACAAAAATTCCCAAAAAAGCTTTAAAAACCACCGTTTATACTAGAGGACCCCCTTAAGGTCGATCCTATTATTCCTAGGGGTTTCAACCCTGAATCCGCCACTGGTGAGCCGAGTTTTAAGGGATATTTTGATAATCAAATCAAGATCGCGCCGTCAAATTACCAACACTTAAAAAATATTAGTGCCCTACTGAAACCACTTTTTTGGGCCGAAACCGAAACTGAATCTCGGTTTTTTTATATTCGGTCGAAACCGAAATTTTCTAGTTTAAATAAAAATCACCATATCAAGCATTTTTTTCAACAAACAAATTTTAATTTAATTAAAAAAACAAACAAACAAACATAACATAACGTAAATTTATTTATTAACAAAAACAATTCGTTCATTTTTTAAAAACATAAACATAAAAAATTTAATTAAAAAAATTAATAAAATAACTTATTATTTTATGCTTACAAAAAAGTGTATTTACATTGGTGGCATCTAAATTACTCCTCCTTTTACTTTATATCTGCCTGGCTGCACTAAAAAACTGTTCACAATAACATTTAAAAAATGTTCTACAAAATTTCGGTTTCGGCCGTTTTTTCGGGCATTTTTGGACATTTTTTGAAACCACCTTTTTGGGCCGAAACCGAAACCAATATATTCGGTCGGACACTTAATGCAATTGTTGGGTGACAGATTTGGCACTCTCTGCGTTTTTCAGTGTACTTGTGCGGGACTTAAGTGGAATCACGAGCCGTATCAAATGTAAACTATTTGACATTTTTCTAGCCATTTTATCGTTCATCGAAAAAACTATAAAAAAATTGAATATAGCGCCTAACAAGAAGTGATATGAAAGAGATTAGAATAAACTGACGATTGGCTCACGTTTTTAGTGAAAACTAAAAGCTCTCTTTAAAAACAACATCTGGCGATCATCGCCTGCTCGTTAGTTTTATGTATCGGGATTATCCTATTAAGTCCTCATGAGTGGCAATAAACGATTTGCAGTTCGATTGTGAGCGTTCTTTATTCGGTGAAAAGCGGAGAACGCCACCCGACCGCGGCCCATTAAATGCTTATAGGCAAATATGCTGGAAATGCCTCTTGAATGGGACTCGCCTCGGCAACGTTTACGACTTCATTTCAACTAATGATCTGCGTTAAAAGCGGTAACAAGCTGCCGTCGCTGCTAATTGCGGAGCATTTTACGATGCAACCGCCGCGGCTGTTGCAATTAGGCGCTCGGCAGTGTCAGCAACAAATTAAGCAATGTCCACGTGTTTTTGCGTTGTCTTGAAAGAAAACCTACGAAAACAAGTTATTTGCATGATGAAAGATTAAACTTGTTGAATAGAAAAGTCAAGTGGTGTGCGCTGATCCTGGGAGATTGCCAGAGTCGAGAAGAAGCACGAACGTTTGTTGGTTCGATTGGCTTTTATTGATAACAGTAAAATTATTTAGTTGTTTTTGAAGAAACTGCTCGCAGTGCGGCAGCTGCTTCACGAGTGAGAGGCGGACGGAAAGAAAGAGTTCAAAATCACGCAGCAAATAATTTATGCGCCGCACTTGAGGCCGCATCGCTGCAAATCGATGCAGCAAACACTCAATTGAAATAAAAGCGCGCGCGCATTGCGAATCTGAGGGCGGCACACGGTGGCCGCGGCAACATGCGCTAATTGCAGCGAATGCGTTTATGCGTTTATGCGCTTATGGGCAGCGCAAAAGTGCTCAGGGGCCGGGTGCCGGCGGCAATTAAAAACACAAAATTATGACCGCAAGCGCTGGCGGAACGGGGGAAAGAGGGCAACTGTGCGATTGCGATTAAATTTCAATACGTGCAGTTTAATGCTGCCTGCAGATGCGATAAGTTATGCGACAGCGCGCACCCGCAATAATAACGCGCTGAAATATCGCCGAAACGAGTGCAGCGCCGCACAAAGCGCAACGCAACGCAACGCCAAATCGAAGAATGCGACGAACGCTGGAGCGCAGCATTTTGCAGCGGAATTTCTGCTGTCAAAAACGATTAAAAATATTGAAGCAATCATTTTACGACTCAATTACGCTGCGTTGCCGCGTTGCCAATGCGCATTGAAGGAAGGGCCTGTGTGCGTGATTGTTTGTATGTATGTGTGAGAAGAATGCTGCTGTGGTGAATGTGGGTCTGTGCGGGAAAAAGGACAAATGTTTACTTTATGCTCTTTTGCGCTACATTTTAATTGCCTTCAGTGTGAGCACGTGTGGTTGTCTGCCTGTGTGTGTGTGTGTGTGTGTGTGGATATGTGCGTGAATTATGCCTTACACAAGCAGTGACCAGGTAATGAAAGGTAAATCCATAAGATACAAAGTCAATAGGCGCAGTGTCTCTTGAAACAGCTCCACAGCCAGAACGTAAGCCACTGCTGCACGTTCCGTTGCACGTGCCAGTGGTCGTTGCAATGCCGAAACGCTACACATATATTGGCCATATGTGCCTACCACCACACATACAGACATGTGCATGCACGCAGTGTAAGCCAAGGGTTCCGTACATTTGCGTTTTGAATGATTTGATGGATATCTCTCCATCAACATGGGGAAAATGTCCGTCAACACTTTGTGTTCTTCTTGTGTTTACATTCTTCGCTTAGTTGAGTTACTCATACGCACACAGGCGTACATGCCGAACTACATACATGCATAGATATAATACTTTGTATACATGTACACACATATAAACTTGTACGTCAGTATCTTTCGACCACTAAACGAATATTGACGCATGCCTTCAAGTAGTCATCTGTGTGTGTGTGCGTACATCTTCAACTTAAACAAATTGAAAATTAAAATAATTAAATTATTCCATGGCTCAAGAGCTACGAGTACGGGACACAGGTTCACACATACACACATACGTCGTTACTCAGTTCACCAAAACGTGCACGCAAAAAAATTGCTCCAAGTTTCTAACAATTTCTTTAATAAAGTTTAACAGTCCGGGACCAATAACTACTAGAAAGGGGTATAAACTTGTATTACTCCAGGAAAACAATGATTATTGCTCCAGGAAAACTACAAGTAATCTTCAAGGACTGAAACGAATTCTCGAGCTCAAATTTACGAATCGTAATCGTTTGTTTTTCTTTGTTTTTTATAATTTTGAAGCCTTTGAAACCAAACCAAGAAACAATTCTGTTTTGCAATTCTGAAAAATTCTAAGTATTTTATATGGCAGAAAGTTAGCTCTGCTCGCAAGCAGTGGCGCACAGAGGACTTAATTTGGGAGGCTTGCATACAACTTTTGAGCTGAATACCATTCGAACCCGTATTTTGTACCAGCAATTTTTGTGATTGGGGGTTTGAACCCCAGAACGCCCTGTTTGCCCCAATACTCGCCAGTCATAATTTGGAATACAAATATTTTCACAAGTGATTGACATATCCCTCGTTTTTTGTTTACAAGTCTGTTAATAGTTAAACTACTTACAAACTATTTAGGTTAAAATTTGATTTATGACTTAAACAATTTATTAGTTTTACACCTAACCAGCGCAACTATAAATATGTATTATACTTAAATTTTGTATTGTGTCGAATTTACAAAGATTCAATTTTCGGGATTTCGTTCAGCTTCTTGAAATATAGATATCCTAATGAATTAGCACTTTCCGACATGAAAATAAGCCCGTTCTGTATGAATTGTATGGGCTGTAGTCTAATATATTGGACATTGTGGCTGAAAGGGTTAAATTTTGTGCACAATGAGCACGAGCAGCTGCAAAGAAAATGCAATATGATCAATTTTTCAGTGTCCCATACAGGTTGCTCTGATCTTGTGGCCTCTGAGCTAGCAATAATGAGTATATACGTGGGCAGTCCGATAAGTACTTAGCCCCACCGCCCGATGGTCCCACTATCGTAAGAGAAATTTACTATCGTGTAGTACATCTTCGTAGACGGCTACTGTCAAAATTTCAAAAAGTCACTCGCCGGGCAGAAATTTGAGTCGAATGACGAGGTTATCGCCGCCACGGAGGCCTCCAGAAAACGTATTTTTCAGACGGATTAAAGAAGTTGGAGCATCGCTGGGTCAAGTGTATTGAGTTGAAAGGAGACTACGTTGAGAAATAAATCGCCACTTTTCCAAAATTTTCGTTTTTCTTTTGTAGGCTAAGTACTTATCGGACCACCCACGTATATTGGAAGACAACCTAATGAGAAAAGCGAAGGCGAGGTGGAAGAGTTTCGAGCAATTCAATGGAAAGCTCATGAGATTCGTTATGTCGCTCACGAGAGCACACGAGGGCACTACTTAACAGCGGCTCACGCGCAAAATCCGGGAATCACTGAGTCAGATGAATGCAGGAAAAGCACAGAAAATGGTGCCAAGGAAGCATACATACATACACATACTTTTCTCCTGCCTGGCCATTTCAAGACTACGCTTTATCCACTTAGGGGCCCCATTCTTCTCTGGGTTGGGGGACATTAAATCGCTGCTGAACTTCGCTAGGAACACCCGCATTCTGACCGATCACTTCTACGGCGATCCGCAACACTAAGGAGCTCTAACTGGTATCGCTAAGGACCTAATAGGGTCTGTGCGGGTCTATTGTACCAGTTATATATGTGGAGGTGCACACAGGGGGGAGCATTTGGTTCGACATCCCAAATACGAAAATTGCTGGTACAAATTATGGTTTCAAATGGCATTGGGCGCAAAAGTTGTGCATATTCCTACCCAGAAAACTGACTTTTACTTTGTGCTAAAAGTAGTTAAATCTTTCAGTTAATCTTTTTTATCAAAAGGTTTGGTTTGTCCTGTAAGAAAGTCAGAATGTGAACACCCTTCCCCTTCATGCCTTTCCCTTTGACAATTCTTCATTGAAATTACCTTATCGTATATTTAAATGATATATGAGTTGTCACAATCCTTGTTGCTGTTGACTTTTTAGAGTGTCATTTTGTGTTCGTACTCCAGCCCCCTGCACACTTGTCACGCTCACGCTCAGTCCGTCAATAGCTCAATAGCTAATTGCATTTCATTGCCTGCTAATCGTTTGTCAAACGGATTATGTTGTTCGCTTTGTAGTTTGTTGTCATTGTCATTGTTGTTGCTCGTGTTTTTTTTTGCCAACTAATACTGTTGCCGTCGTTATTGTCTGTCATATTGGCATTTTGCTGCCACTGCGCGCGCTTCTTTATTTGTAATTCCCTTTGTTTTCGTGCTGATTAGGCGTGTTCTTTGGCCGCTTACTTAATTTGAGGTAAAAACCTTTGCGCTCGCCCGCTGGCCAGGGGGCACGGTGTCGATTCGCACCGACTGCCAGCACTCGTGTATGGGAAAGCGTAGTGAGTGGCGGTGTTACGTCGAAATTTGATCTGTTGTCGATAGTTTCTGTGCACTCGCTCAATGCACTTCATTTCGCATGTGCCGGCCGTACAAATGATAAGTCGGCCCTCGTGCCCTACACGACTACGACTGGCTGCATGTAAACTTACATCTTTATATTTGCATGTGTGTTCCTGCCAGTGAGCTCTTCAAGTATGGCGAAGCCACGCACGCAGAACACAAAATCCACGAGCTTTAAATGCGTTTCACATTTGCCGACACTCGCCTAATGCCTTGTAATTCCTTGTCGTTTTCACCGGCGCCGATTTCGTAGAAAACCAACTTCTGAACTCATGCCATAAGGAAATCTAATAATTCGATTAACCCACTGATGTGCATTACAATCGAGCGTAGACAACTCTTGCAACATGTGTTCAACAATCTAACAATCATTAGCTCTGGTATGGGCCGGTACAAAAGTCTCTTCAAGTTTCCATTGGTTCGCTGAAAACGATTCATATAAAGTCCCGGAATCCTAGAATCTCCATTCTTACAATCCGATATCTCGGCAATCAGAAATGATTCAGAAATGAACGGAATACACACATAAATAACACTGCACAACACAAACAAAATAACAAGCTTCTGACAACAGATTCTGGTAGAGGGGACCAAAAAAAAATATACGTGTATCGGCGTTTTCAAAGTTTACGTCTGAGTTTTTTTTTTAGGGGGTGTCAAAGTTTTCCCCTTTTTGCTCATTCTTATGGTGATTCGGCATAAGAAAACCATGTAACCTCACATTTTAGGTATATGATGTGTTCAGCAATTTGATGTCAAATACTACGAAGAACATTTCTGTGGAGCATTTAACCCTGTAGCTCCTATTTTTATGGGTCAATTTGACCCTTCTTTTCTAAAATACCCAAATTGCCCTGTAAAAAAGCACTTTTTAAGGACAAAATGTACCACGAAAATATTTGCCATAAAATTCTACTATAGATCTCTGAATACATCAAAGCTCAGAAATTAACTTGAACGCCAGAATTAAGCCAAAACTGAAAATGTGTTTAAGTGTTTGTTTCGTACTTATTCAAAATTGGTACTAAAATCTCCTTGTTATTTTAAAAAACCTTATTTTAAAAAAAGTTTGATTTTGTCGTGGAGTTTTATTGTTCGTGCAACAACGTTTCCATCGATTGTAATTAAGGACGTAGTATGATTTGGACATTTAAACAAATATAATTATTTTTATAACTCCAAACTAATTACTACAAAAAATTATGGTTATAGTTTAGGTTTTACAGTTTTGTGTTCCTCTTTAAACACGATGATGCTCCGAGTTTCGACTACACCTTCTTCTGTATGTTGCAAGCTACGAACCAATGAAATCAACTCTCTAGAGAACTAGAGAGTCTGCCCAGAGTCTTTTGGCTTTCCATGGTGTATTGGTTTAACGTGGCGAATATCAAACCCTGCGCACAATCCCAAATTTAATGCTCTGGGGATTGGACACACTGCACACATTGGTTCACTATTCAGCGGGTGCCGAATCGCTACCCAAGAGAGCCCCGACAAGGCAATGTGTCAATCTATAAAGAAGATTGCTTTGGCGATCGCCAGGTTGAACGCAATCAGGGACTTTACCTTGTAAGTCCGCTCACATCTTCTTGCATATGAATCACTGAATAATTTGCTTGAAATCTAACAGGAAATGCAAGTTTTCTCATGCTTCCGACTTTCGCCCATGAAATTTCCAGGTATTCATGCTGGCTCGCATCCGTTTTTTGGTGCATAGAATAAGTTAAAAATAGTTTACGATTCCGGCAAATTAGATTTGTTGTTCAGCAATGCAAATTCGCCGGATTTCTCAGGCGCATCAATAACATAAGAACGCAACAACACTCGATTAAAAAGTTGCCATCTGTTTCGTCAGCTAACAAACACAGCCAACAAGATGCATTCGCCGCATGAAAAAGTTCCACATACGCACCGCATGCTGCAGCACAAAAAACTTGCTAGCAGTGGCGCGCAATCGAACGCAACACAATCAACACAACATCGAATCCATTCACAACAATCAATTCGGCCGACCACATTTTTACAGTTTGTGGAAATGTTGGAGCAACAACGCGCACCCACACACACACAACTGGCGGCAATGTTAAGTTCGAATTGTTGCTGTTGCGTGTAGCCGAAAAAGCGAAAACAGCGGGGGGATGGTGGCGATTCGGCAGACACGCCCCCACTGTGCGTTTTGACTAAGTGACGATTGAAGTTATCGTTTATCAATGAGTGCGATCACGCGGCACCGCACCGCGCCCCCAGCAAACTGCGACGTCGGCTGACCGACGCTCGTTGTGCCGCAATAAACAATTTCAGTTGAATTTGTTGCGCGCAGCGGAAAATTTGAATTTGAAGACTCGTCTTTTTATGTCGGATTTTGGGTGGCACACGCTATGCGCTCGCTTTCCGTCAGTCCATCGCTCTTTCGACCAAATGCTGGTTTTATTATTGAAAATAGCCGAAGGCTGTGCACGCAGCAGCCAGGAAATCTTAAATTCTCATAAAATTTAAGTGCATCGTAAATTGTGAATGAATAATGAAAAGCGTTCGCGGCTAGTTTGGCTCGAGCTGTGTTTACGCGCTGCGCCACACTTACCACATCGGTTCATCCGCCGCCGCCGATCGGCTCAACAACGTTCCACACCCGAATCCGACCTTCCGCTCGACACCTGGACCGGCCGCGTGCCGCTCGCTCTCCAGCCGCCAGCGCAACTCGTTTATTAATAATTTTATTAACGGCGTTCTGCGCGCTCTCGGATGCGGCGATTTGGTTTACACTCAATTCGCAATTAATTAATTTTGTATATTTACGAATTTACGTGCTGAACTTTTATCGGTTTCGCTCCTGCTGGTTTATTTCGTTATTAACGTGATTTTATATTTAATTAAATTCATTCAGTAAATCGAAATCGCAAAGCCCGGCGAAGAACATAAACAAAAGTGATAATGCAGTAAATCAAACGTCTCGAGGAATTCCATTTGGTGCGTTGGTTCCATGGGGGCGGTGGGAGTTTTCTAAACATGCAAATTCAATTGGAATTTTTCTTCCACTTGCGTACAAACATACACACAAACATGTACGAAAATATATGTGAATGTGTACACATTGACGGAAAGTATTTTCAATGTTTAGACGGGCAATTTCCCAAGAGATAAGCAAACAAAGATATATTTCTAACTAAAACTTTACCAATTCAATAGAATTTAGCTGCAGATCACAAGTATAATAGGGCAAAGGATCCTCTACAAATGTAAATTCTTCCATACATATATACGTGACTCATTATGAAATCACTACCTACATCAACATTCTCGTTTTTATCTATTCTCTTTCTTAATCTATCTATGACCCTGTCTCTGTTTGTAGTCCATATCCAGTCAGTTAAGCTAAGTACGAATAGAGTATTAACATAGTCCTTACATCAAAGGACTCCGCCTTCCTCCTCGTCTTCACCCAATGGCTGGCAATTGCCTTTTTATCGCAGCCCTTCCTTCCACATCTACATACCTGACCTAGTCAGCACAGGCATTAGATGCTATAAACCAAGTTAATGTTTTTGTTAAGTCATTCGTAATATCTTCCTGAATCATTTGACTATAGTACATAAAATAAGGAATTAAAAAGTTTTACGAAGAATGTTTCTCTTCAACACTGCCGTAGAGAAGTACTTTATGAACGCCTAACGTCACTTTTATTGGACAAATGAGTCCATAAAAGTCTATTAGCAAAAGTGAGTATTCAGTTTATCTGCAGACTGACATTGTTTCGACTGTTAATTGTGGTATCAAAACAAATAAATTCCTTGATGACTTTGAGAGTGCAATTGTATGCTGGGACATTGGGTGGTGCCCATACACGAACTTTCCCTGTTTGTGGACTCGTTGTAAGCTTAACCCTCAAATGCATGAATTGTTTTCACGTTTGCTAAATAAACATAGATTTTTCTTTTTAACACAGAAAACCATTGAAAAGTGAATTAAATCAATAAACTACTAAATATTATTGAATAATTGTGTCGTTTGAAAACATTATATCGGGGTTTTATTTGAAGATATACACAAATATGTTAGTGTATCTAAAGGCATCAATATGCATTTGAAGGTTAACTAGAATGGCCTTTGTTCCTTGTGAAAATTTAAATTCATAATAGAGTCCTGCATGAATATATTCATTTTGGCGGCTACACTACTGTACATACTGTACGGGTACTTGGTATTCGAAGAATGTGTACAACGAAACGAATAGAAACGAGTACCCGCGAGCGTCGCTTCTCGTTTCTATTCATATTCGGTGAGTAGCGAACACTGCAGTGCTCATATTCGGTGAGAAGCGAATACTGCAGAGCTCGTATTCGGTAATCGAGAATTTTACGGAGTATTCGAAGATCAACAGTTTCATCGAATATTTTTATGCACAGTATGTCACTTTTCCATGTGTTTACTTGTGGTGCGGTTGAAGTGGCTTATTAGTTAATACGCAAAATGGAAATTATTGAAGAAAGTAGCATAACAAATGAATAAATATTTATATATAACATCAATATTTCTAAATAATCTTTGGAATAATAAAACGAGTATATTCGAATATATTCGAAGCAGTGTGTGCTTTTGTCCTCATTTTCCCACTTCGAGCGAATATGAATAAATAGTATACGTCTACTCGTTTACGTTCGGAGGTTACTCGTACTCGAAAAGAGCTGTACTCGTATTCATTCGGACTGGTCCGCAGAGATGAAGTGAAGTATTCTATTCAAAAGCATTTGAATGTTTCCGAATAGCCAAAATGCATACTCGTGCAGGACTCTAATTTATAAGAACAAATTCTTATCAATTAACAAAACCATACACGAAATCGTTTTCCAATGCGTCGTCAACTCATATTTAACAGTTATTGTGTGCACTAAGTAAAGAATCGACGACGGACAAACAAACATGCCGAATCAAAATCTTACATTTGCACATGCATTCGAACATGATTTTTAAACTTCGGCCTTCGTACATGGTTTTTGGTTTTATTTAGCGCCCCTAGCTGTCAGTGTCGAGCGCAACTAACTTAGCCAATACATGCACCATATTGCTTTACTATGGTGAATATAATACTAGCAGACAACAAAACCGCTTAAACAGTTTGAAAGACATTGCACACTTTGACAATATCTAGAATCTCTGAATAACAACTAAAATTTAAAATTTTATATAGTACTTTGCTTATTAATAAATAGTTTCTATTATAAATGCGCTAATTTTAAAATTATAAATGCTAATTGAAACTTTCTTCTTCTTCTTTTAGTGAACATTTCATATCCGAGCACACCGTAATGGCGGTTTTCACTTCTCAAGGCCAAGTGGGTGGGCCGTGCCGCTACATGCCGGCCACACGTCGACAGAATCATCAATGCCGCAAAGAGTTCGGCCTGCCGGACACCATTCGCGAAGCGCGACGCCTGGCCACCACCCACTGTGAGGATCAGTTTCGCTACGATCGCTGGAACTGCTCAATTGAGACGCGAGGCAAGCGAAACATCTTCAAGAAACTCTACAAGGAAACAGCGTTCGTGCACGCGCTGACAGCGGCCGCCATGACGCACTCCATAGCTCGCGCCTGCGCTGAGGGACGCATGACCAAGTGCAGCTGCGGGCCGCGCAAGCAGAACCGCGTCGACCAGGACTTTCAGTGGGGCGGCTGCAATGACAACCTGAAGCATGGCAAGCGAGTGACGCGGAGCTTTCTGGATTTGCGTGGCGGCGATGGAGATGAGGTCACCGAAATACTGCGACACGATTCAGAGGTGAGACAGTGTGGTTTTGTGACTGAGTGCAAATGTTTACATGTCGACTACTTGCAGGTTGGCATCGAAGCGGTCTCCACACTGATGAAGGACAAGTGCAAATGCCACGGCGTTTCCGGCTCCTGCTCCATGAAGACATGCTGGAAGAAGCTGTCCGATTTCAATGCCACGTCCTCGCTGCTGCGCCAGAAATACAATCTGGCCATAAGGAAGGCACCGAACACGCGCACGATGCGTCGCGAGGCACCCACCAGCCGCATGAAAAGGCCCAAGCAGCGGCGAAAGAAAGTGAGTACCGTCTTCGAATCGCCACGCGAACACAGTAACCGTTTCTCTTCCTGCCTTCACCCAGCAGCAGTCACAGTACACCACGCTGTACTATCTGGAGACATCACCCACCTACTGTTCGGTCACCAAAGATCGACAGTGTCTGCACGCGGACAACTGCGCGAATCTGTGCTGCGGGCGCGGCTACACGACGCGCGTTTTCAAGCAGGTGGAGAAGTGTCGCTGCCGCTTCAACAACGGACGATGTTGCCAGCTGATTTGCGACTATTGCCAGCGCTACGAGGATAGATATTTTTGTAAATAGACTTCATTTTTATTGTATTTTCATTCCTATTTAAAACAACAAACAAAACAAAAGCAAACACGTAATTAAAGCGAAACAAAACGAAACAAAGAAGGCAAGGGGCCGCAAGCCGCGAGCACAACGGCGTACAGGGGGCGTACATGTAGTGCAGAATAAAAGCAGCAGAAACAAAAGCAAAAAACAACACGAAAACTCTCTCCAAAATGCAAAAAATAAACAATTAAAACAAACAAACAACTTGCAAATTACACATCTAATTATATTGTATTGTATTACAAACATAGCGAAGATGAGCGAAACAAGAGAAAGCAAGAAAACATAAACACTTACAAATTAATAAAGAAAAACCAAATATCAAATGAAATACAAGATTTCAACATTAAAAACAAAAAACACTTGGAAAAATCGCCGTTTTTCATTTATTCATCGAACACACTTATAAACGTATATATTTTTTAAGAGGTAAAGCAGAGAATTTAAAGTTCAATTCATAAAGATTAGCAACTTTAGTACCACTAATCCAATTTCAGCTCCAGATGACTGGCAGGTTGGCCTGTGAGTGAGCATAACCTTGAAAGCCAAAGCTGTGAGTAGGAGGATCTGAACGAAATTATAGTCCAATTCCTTTGGCGCGGCTCTGAATGAAACATCTTAAAGTCCGCAGTAACATTTCCGCCATAAATGTCCACAAAATGCTGTGCTTTCTGTATACTATGAAATGGATCTTAAAACAACTCTAGTTGTGTGTCAATTGCGCTATTACGAGTTGAGAGAACAAACACCTAACTTTCCTTGCTTCACCCATAACCGTTTTATCTTCTACACTTTATTGCCAGACTTCTTGAAAGTACTTTGGAGCAACCAAGTATACAAAAAACACCTTCCGTTCGCGTTCTTGCAGGCAGAACCACTAACAATTTTACTTTCCATTGACCTTTAATGATGTCTCGAAATCTCTATGCACTTTAGAGTCTAAAGCTACAGTTAAGTACCATAGATGTTTTCAAATAAAGTAAAATCGGAATTAACACTGATTGTGCTTGACGCAGACTTTCGCGCTTAAAACCTATCGACCGTTCTTTACTCAATTAATTTTTGCTCCTCTGCTATGTTACGAGGTGTTGTAGGTTTAGTTAGGTTAGGTTCGTTTGGTTTAGGTTAAGAAGTGCCCATGCGAGGGTAGCCACGCTTCCACTTTGTTGCCATTCTGAGTAATAATGGGTCCCTTAACTGTTTGCAGATTGAACCCAAGTTTACTGTCAAATTTCTTTCATTTTGGAATATATATCTTTTAACAAAAACAGAACACACCAGACATTAATGACTTAGTTATTGAAAATCTGTCTGAAAAGGTTAATCTGCCTTAACCCTTTCGCTATTTTGTTGCCATATGGCAACATGCTACTTTATGGACGTCTGACCCCTCTGTGGTTTCAATAAAACATTGTTGGTCCTTAGAATAGTTTGAAGTTTTAGGAAAAATACAAAATTAATAAACTGAATATTTCAGTTTCAAGAATAGAAGTTTACACGTTTTTAAATTGTATATCTTGCCATAGTAAAGGAAGAGAAGCAGACAAATTAGATAACTTTTTAATTTGACGTTTTCTTTCAATTTAGATACTTTTTTCGTTATGCGTGAAAAGTTTTATGTTTAAGTAATTATTACAGCTACAACAATGTGAATACTCTCATAGAAAAACTCTCTAAAATACACGTACAGGGTCCGAGTAAAAAATTAAAAATTTTTTTATGGAATGTTACATAGAAGTCTTAAATGTAAAATTTTAAATTTTAACTTTCCTCACTAAAAATCTTCAGCGAAAGGGTTAAGTGCTTAAGTGAAGAAACCAAGTTGATAACAAGAACCTTTATCCCATGGTGCAAAGTTACTATGGTAAGTGGGACCGCTAACTGTTAGATTGCGAGCCTCCTCGCCATCGACATCGATAATTATGTCCTATGTGTATAGTCCGCATAATATATCTACTTTTTATGTTATTTTACTCAACCTTTTTATTTACCCAATAAATTACGCCCAAATCATAATGACTCAACCAAAATTGCTTTTTAATCCGCTTATCTTTACAGTACACAGAGATAAAAAACATTCACAAATGTATAATAATGATTTGCACATTCGTGAGTCACATTTCGTTTGAATATTTCAATATCTAAAATGTTTGCCAAATAGACAGTGCGTCATTGTTGCAATTTAACCAAGCACTGCCTATAGAAACAAATTAACTTATAAATTTTAAGACTCAAAGTAAATTCAAACAACTCTGACTTAGGTCCCAAAGAATGGTAATCACGTTTTATGACACATATATATATATATATTTATATATACAAACCGGCACACAGGCAGTTGTACAGGCAAACAGACATACTCGTTTATGAACAAACCTTATCTCAAAGCGTTTTTACAGCTGATTTTCGTAGAAGAGCAACAACAATCAGGCGTCTACTTCCTATCTGGAAATTGTTGATACTGAAGCCACACCAGCTGGAACACGTTTTGTGCGCTCTCGGTATCATGTCGAGGAAGGTACGAGTGCAGCCAACAGTCGATTTATGTCGGTGCTACCTTGTTCGATCTGGAAATTTGCACAGCCCAACGAATGGGAAAGAAATCGAAACCGATTTCGGGGACCGTACCGGTTTTGTTTTTTATCAAAAAAGTCAGATTTTAACTGTTATCTTTTAACTTTTATGTTTCCCGACAAAAATAAAAGTTATTTTGTGATTTTTATCATTCCAGGCAAAAATAACTGTTACCGGTCAAAAATGACAGTTATTTTGAGATTTTTTTTTCGGTAATTTCAATTTTTTTCAAATTTTTTTTTTTATGTAAAATAAGAGTTTTTTTCGGCCCCTGAAACACGCGAATTGGATTGCAAAATCGGTGTTATCACTGCGACAGCGCATCAATCAAAACGTGAATTGGCACACAAGCACTTACAACTACGCCAAGTAAGTCTACCAACGGCAGCAAAGCGGCACAACAACCAACAGACAATTGTGTGTGACGTTTTGAGTTGTGGCACACGCGCCCAGCTAATATTTGCACGCAATTTGTGCTTTTCGTTAGTAAATAAGCCACCAGCGCTGCATTGGAAAGCTTCAATCTCGTAACGTTTTGCGCTTTGAAGTTATTCAAAGGCACAGAGCACATCCACAGCCAGTGCCAGGTGGTCAGGTGGATCCTTGGCGAGCGCCATTTAGCGGACTCTGTGTCGTGTGAATTGTACACAACTACGTAAATATATACAAAAATATCATAAATATCAAAAGTCAGAAGGAGCCTAGCCAAGGATACTGGGGGCCATGAGAATCCGCCATGTCTGTAAAATTTTTTTTTTTAACGCATTGCTGAAAAAATGTTATCTGTTATACTTTGACTTGAAACACAACTTTACCTTTTGTTATTGATAGGAAATTATGTAATTTACTGTTAGTTCAATCAAAAACAGACTAAACCATTTATAAATGAACGCAGCATTTTGAAAATATGAAATATGAATATTTTCTTTTTTTGTTTAGATGTTTTTTCATTTATTATTTTCATTTTATTCAAAAAACATTATCGAAAAACTGTTCTCTAATTTTTCAATATACACCCATACCTCGCTTTGCGTCGTTTCGTTTTGCGTTTTTTCGAAGTTGCGTCGCTGCTGAATTAGTAAGGGAGAGGGCTGGGTTTTGAACCGGGCTGGGGTGTGAACCATTGCCGTTTTTTCTTTCCCTAATTGACATATCGCCAATCTTTCAACTGTCAATTTTGTCTTATGATATGACTCTGCTTTTGTGGTTACACCGAAGTACAAACACGTATTGCTTGTGGCAGCAATCGAGTTTGAAAGACATCGTGTTTGAAAATCGACTGCGAAAACTTGTTGGCTTTTTTTTAAAGTGCTATCCAAGTGACTGAGCTTATTGCAAAAAGTCTGTGTAATACATGTTTATTTAGTGTTTTGATTCTATTTTACGATGCAATATTTGTTTATGTCGAATTATGATTGGAAGTGTCGTTTATTTTAAAGTTTCCAAAATGGCATCGTGGTTGGGCTGTGAACCACTGAGGTGGCTGGGTTATGAACCACCTGTTTTTCGTACTACATTTGTTCTAGCACTGTCAAATATGGACGAATATATTAAAATAAAGTAATTTTATGTAATTTCACTCGATTTCGTTGAGTTCACTTGAAGTGGGCCAATGCGAGAACGCGTTCGTATTTCACATGCAAACATTGCGACACCGATTAGGATGAAAATTCAAAAAATTGAGCACTTTCATTCATTGCGATTTTTTGGCTTAAGTGGCGTCATTATAACTTTTTTTCACCTCTTGAGGCTTCCTGATTAAATAAATTCTCAACGTACTTAAAAATTATGGGTGTTTTCTTCGTATTTTCCGGCTTTAATAGGGATTTTCCAGATGGTTCACAACCCAGCCACTTTTTTGAAAAAGCGAAAAATCACGTCCTTAGAAAATTGGACGTAGAGAGTTAAATTTCAATCAAAACGGTAATCTGTCTTCATGACAGATATATATTCACCTTTCCAACGGTATCTTCGATTTTTCGATATCTTTATTCTGTGAAAAGTTAGAGCCAAAAAACAAAACCCCTGTTCACAACCCAGCCCTCTCCCTTACTAATTTTCACTGTGCGTCGTTAGATTTTCGAAGTTGCGTTGTTTAGGGTTCGAGTCTTTAATTTTTTTTTTTATTTCCTTTTTTTCTAAAAAATGGCACGACTTATGTTTCTAATTGCTTTCTAATTGTTTCCAACTTTTGTGAAAGAAAGCAGACTCATCAGACAGTGATTAATTTTTATTTTGTTTTTATAAATTAATTGAATATTTTATTTTGTTTTAATTGAATTTGTTTTTTTTTTGTTTTTTGTATGTATGTAATAAAATTGTATATTATTCTTGTGTTTTAAATGTTTACTTTGTTCAATTTTCTTTTTAAAAAGTAGTATTTTCGTAACCCTGGAACCTATCTTCGATGTTTACATGGTTTGCTATAGAAAATCATGATTCACCTTGCGTCGTTTCAGTTTGCGTCGTGTTTTTTTGGAACGTAACCACGACGCAAAGTGAGGTATGGGTGTACTTAAAAAAAATCCGTGACCGGCCACAAGAAAATGGCTCCGTAACATAAGATCGGCCGTATGATAGTAGTAGATAGTAGTAGTGTAGTAAACGTCCAGATCATGAGTGACTGCAATCCCCACAAAAACCCCGTTTACAAATGTTGAAGGCATTCGGGCTCTCTTTCACCCGCTCTTCCACGTTGCGCTTTCAAGAGAGCTTGGAGTCGAGTATGGTGCCGAGGTATTTAGTCTTGGGAGAGAGGGTGTAATAATTGATGCCACCAGCCTAAACTCCGGTATTTTGTATCTTCGGGTGAACCAGTTTTTAAGTAAATTTTTACATTTGTAATGCATTGTGCGGTTTTGCATTGAAAACATTTTGGTTAATACTTGTCAAATGTCATTGCAATGACAGTTGTTTTTTGACTGTTCGAAAATGGCGCGAAATTAAAACGTACACCTCTTGTTAAAAGACCCTGTACTTAAAACGTAGAATGGGCTTGAGAATTGCATAATTTGAGGCACGCTAAGTATGTATGTCGGTATGTACATATTTATACTTTTGTTTATATGTACAAAGAACAAGGTAGATTTCAATTCAAGTGTATAAGAAGCTTATCATTGACTAAGAAAAGGCAGAGGGTTGCCCACTTGACACTCGACTAATATTTCGGTTTTCTGCTCTTTAACCTAAAGGTTGTGCAAATTGAGGCACGTTTGTTGTTGTCTTTAATACCAGATAAAAATGCCAGGAATCACACACACATACACCATATTTATGCGAAAATTTACTAAAGGAATAAAATTGGTAATAAAAATTGTTATTTGGTTTGGTTTAATTATAATTATATGTAATTAATATAATAATTTAAACATAGAAGCATCTGAATGTTTGTTTAGCTATGTTATACAGCCTGCTTGGCAGTTTCTACTATACCTAAATGGTTGGCGTTGAGCGACCTTCCATAGAGCGTACACAATCTCAGGTAGGGCTGCGATGTTTCATTTAAATAAAAACTCCCCACGGCTACAAAGAATACTCAACAGGTAAGACGCTCCAGCATGCAGGCAAAAACAACAAAACAAAATTATTTTCAATTCGACTTAAGTCAGAAAACTGCCTAAATTTATGACAGCTGCCTGCAGAGGTCAGTCTGAAAAGTACAGCTGAACATTGTATACGGCAGCCTTCAGAAATTTTGCATTATACTTTTGTTGGCGTAATGCATTTATATATTTACTTACAAAATGTCAAGACGATTTTACTACGATACTTCCTTTCGCTTCAGTTTTTTGTTGAACCTCTGGGTAAAACCTTAGTGGGTTTACGTCAAGTGTCCATAAAATCGTCCTCCATACATTTTGCTAACCTTAACATTCTTCTTAAAGCAACGCAATATTTTGCATTGCTAAGGGTTTCTCCAACGACTATCGTCTACGAACCAACAACGATGGTTGTTGTATGGAGACATGGACGTACCACAGCGAATTGACATTCAACGGCTACGCTGGATTGGTCAAGTCTGCTTTATGGACAAAGGACGACGAAGAGGGTGGCCGTGTCTCCGGTAGAAGAAAAACCATGATGAGGACTCTTGGTGTGATGAACTGCGCAGAGCCGGGGCGCCTGGAAAAAGCCAAGGAAACGGGTTGTTATGGTTAATTAAGTCAGTAATGGTATCCCCAGCACGAAGGGGTCTTTAAAAAATATCAAATATAATTTTTTAGGCCAAAATTCTTGTATATGGCAATAACAGCCACCGTACCCTAACCGCTAATGGCGAACTTAGTCATCTCTGCTTTGGCATAGAAAATACTATTACACACAATCATATGAACAAAGCGGCTGGTGTTAGCACATGTAAGACAACAAATGGCAAATGAGCATGAGCGATTAATTAAACAAATATTAAGGTGCCAAATCGTCATGTCCCATTGACAAAGCGCATTTAGCCATTTGCCATTACCTAATACGCGCACAATTGCAGTTATCTATCGTAGTTGCTGTTTCTTTTGCTCGAAAACAAAAAGCTGACCTTCGAGGTTTTCATTGCAAGTGCAACACTAAAGCCATTAATGATAATGATAACAAAGAAAGGTAAATGACCCAACATGTGAAAACTGCAAAAAGAATATGTAGACTGCTTCAATATCTGCTTGACGAAAAACCCACCGATCTCAATTACTGGGCAGCGACACATATGGAAAGTGACTTCAGCATAAAGACAAACAAATCAGAAACAAACAATTACATACATACATAGCAATTGACTTAAAAGTAAGTGATCTAGACAGAGGTGGATGGAAATCTGAGAGTTGGCACGTACCGAGAGCAGCCAACAAGCCATAAATAAGCCATTCGACACGCCAACGGCCGAAAGTGTGGCGTTAGTTGTTGATGTGTAAGACTCGTATTCCGGCTCCAGTGCTCTGCAATTGCAAATAGTCCCGTTATTGATATGTTATTAATTGCAAAAAGTGTCAATTGTTAACTGTTCGAAAGAATTTTTCATCACACATCCAGGCGAACTAAGATCAAAAAAGTGCTATAACCTAAAACAAAATACGAAAAATATGAAATTGCTCTGCCTGTTGATGGTGTTTGGTTGCAACGGCGTTTGGTTGTTGGCGGTGGAAAATGTAAACAACCAACTAACTGCATCTGTTGCAATTGCAAAAAATCCAACAACACCAAATCCAATTTTGAATGAAAATGCAACACAACAACCGACAAGCAATGACACATCAACCGTAGGCCCCAACCGTAATAGCACCGGCACCATAAAACATCCCCCAATCAGTGGTTCAACAGCAGCGCCTCCAATCAACCAATACGATCAGAAGCACAAAGTGATGCTCGTTTTGATGTCGGACGTAAAACTGCGCGAGTACGGCAAACCGCAACTGGGTAAAAAAGTCGCATTTATTCAGGTATGGGAAAGGAGTATAAATGCTAAAGCTTCTAACTGTAGGCTCTGCAGCAACCAATAACAAGAAGAAGAATAGCAAAGATGCCAAGGAGAAAGATGAGTCTTGCGAAGATCAGGTTGCGGCCACAGCAGCTCCAGTAGCTGAAATAGAGAGCAACAACGAAGCGGTGAACTGTGAGTATTCTACATGCATACAAACATGTATACTACATAAGCACAAATACATATGTACATACTCGTGTAAAGAGTGGGCTGGAACCATGAGTGAAGACCATTCAAAGGTTGGGAAAAAACCGTGAAATTCTAAGAGGTTTAAAACTAACTTCTGAGAAGGCAACTCTTTTATATGTTGGTGTTCACTTCAATCTTCTGAAAAAATTCTTCCACATCTCCTACCGGCCACTTTGGTTGCTTATACAGGGTTTTCTAAAAATACCAAAATAACACCTCTTGTTGGAAAACCCTGTAGCAAATGCTACGGAAGCCAGACGAACTCTCGATAAATGCCATACAAGTAGTGATTCAAAATAGGCACGTTCGTTCAATTACACAATGTTGGCTACAAATCAAGGTCACACTGAACAACCTCAGCATACCTTCAAGTGGCACTATTACCAGTTATTTCGAAACAAATCGATATTCTATGACAACAATGAGGGTGATGAGTGAAGTAAAGTCTTTCATAGTGTTTCAGAGAATTCCATAGTTGACCCAACTCAATTAAATGTCTTTTACAACAACGTTTTCAGTTAAAAATGACGAACGATTGAAACTGACCAATAAAAGCAACTTTAAAATCATCAAACAACTGCAACTTACGATTCCCTTTTACTGTTTCGAATTGTTTGTATGTATAACACAAACTTATAATTCCATGTGTTTATAACAATATTGCATCTAGCAAAAACATTACTGCAAAATTTTTTCCCGGTAACTTTTTCACTTCACTCTAGGCAACACAAGCTCGACAACACCTGCACCAAGCGACATGAATTGCGACGAATCACGTCGCGATGAACAGATTATTGAGGGTAAGTTCACTGACGCAACTGAATACAACACATCCTGCTGTACATTTCGTTTAGCCTTTCCAGCGAAAGTCATTCATTTGTCGGAACCCATTGCCTGTGAAACACTTTTGAAGGATGACTCATTACTGCACCATGCACACGATATGAATTGCTACTTCCCCGCCTATAATCCCGTTTGGTACAAAATGTATAGGAAACGTGCTCGAAACCAACGCAGAAACCTCAGGCTCAAGGAGCTCTTAGCCACTTTTCGCAAACCGAGGCCTTACATGTATGATTACGATTACATGGACCATTATGATGATGAAGCTCCTTGGCGTAGTTACGACTCGAAAGAGGATGCATTTTATTCTGCCTTATAAGTGTAAGAAATAATTTAGCAGAATGTTTTTCCAATTTATCCTAATTAGATTATAATTTCTGATGTAACAAATTTAGCTTAGGTATATATAAAAGTACAATATGTATACAGACTCTAACTATAATTAGAAATTAAAACAAATAAAACAATTTAGTCTTCATTAGATTACAATTGTCTACAACAGTTGAAACTTTGCAGAATGTGCCTGGAGAGAGAGCTAAGAAAGCCAGTATTCCCGTTTTACTTGTGAGTAGAAGAAAGGCAAAGTATGAGACAAGATCACCGTTTTTTGACTGGCTATATACTGCAGTGATTCAGAAAATGTTTTTACGAGTATATGGGGTAATCGTCTGATAGCCTTCGTTTGCCAAAAGATCTCATTTCCAGTTACTCATCAAAATTAGAAAAAAGGCAGAACTGAGAACAACTCCCACCAATGCCTTGGACGTTGTGCTTCACCTAATTCAATTAGATATCCTGGGAAGACAATTGCCAATGCCGTCATCAGGATTCCAATTTCTTTGCAATGGAAAATTGGACAAAATGGGCTCTCAACAATTCTAAATTGTTCGATCGACATATCTCAGAACCAAGACCCAGATTATCCTTTGACTTTTGATTGAATTACCACGTTTCCAATTACATCAAGAATCGATTGTGAAGGGGTTGATCCCCCAACATGCGGTGGTATCTATATATGTATATGGATCCAAGTTGCTTGGAAAGATGGATTGTGGAACCTACTCCAAAGAATTAGTGTCTTCCAGAATAAGTGTCTTTTAAACCGACGCCCCAGCAATATGCAGCGCCTCTGATTGGCCTAGAGTAAACGGGACATCGGCATGAGATATCCTCACACTATCGCACAACCAATCCGCTCTTAAAGCTCTGGATGCAGTCACAATAACACTTAAATTAGAACAAATTGTTTTGCCAAAATTCGTTTTTATTCATCAACATAGTCCCCTTTTAGGGAGATACAATCATTCCAACGCTTTTCCAATCTTTCGATACCGCCTTTGTAGAACGATTTTTCTTTGCCTTCAAAATAGGCGTTAGTTTCGGCGATTACTTCATCATTTGAGCCAAATCTCTTAACACGGAGCATATTTTTGAGGTTTGCGAAGAGCCAGTAGTCGCTGGGGGCCAGATCTGGAGAATACGGGGGATGAGGAAGCAATTCGAAGCCCAATTCATGCATTTTTGCCATCGTTTTCATCAACTTGTGACACGGTGCATTGTCTTGGTGAAACAACACTTTTTTCTTCTTCATATGGGGCCGCTTAATCGCGATTTCTTCTTTCAAACGTTCCAACAACGCTATATAATAGTCGCTATTGATTGTTTTCCCTTTCTCAAGATAGTCGATGAATATTATTCCGTGCACATCCCAAAATACTGACGCCATAACCTTGCCAGCCGATGTTTGTGCCTTTGGACGCTTTGGGCGGCTTTCACCGGTTGCATGCCACTCAGCAGACTGCCGATTTGACTCTGGAGTGAAATGGTGGATCCATGTTTCATCCATTGTGATGTACCGACGCAAAAACTCCGACTTGTTGCGCGTAAACATGTCCAAAAAGCTCTTTGAATCATCGATTAGTTGTTGTTTTTGCTCCGGTGTGAGCAAACGCGGCACCCATTTCGAAAACACCTTTTTCATAACCAAATGTTCGTGTATTATGGTGTGTACACTGCCTGCTGATATCTTTAGAATGTCAGCAATCTCCCCCACTTTCACTTTACGGTCGGACATAATGATTTTCAGTGTTTTTTCAACGTTTTCCGGAATAACAGCGTCATTTGGCCGTCCAGTAGATGGAATGTCATCGGTGTCTGTACGACCACGTTTGAATTCGGCATACCAATAACAAATGGTTCTTTTTGATGGAGCAGAGTCCGAATAATGTTTTTCAAGCCATTCCTGGCATTGAACAGTATTTGTTTTCATTAAAAAACAATGATAAATCAGCACACGGAATTGCTTTGAATTCATTTTTTTTGAAAACTCAAAAGTAGTGTCACTTAAAGCACTGTAACTTGTAAACTAATGGTCGGATTGACATATAATTTTGACAGTAAGCCTAAAAAGGTTCACAATTTCGAAAAAAATATTGATTTAGTATTAGTGCCGCCATCTATGTGTCAGTCACACACATTATTGAACAAAGTGTTAACATCACAAACTATTCTTAGCTGTAGCAAATCTCTTAACGAGACTCCCACGCAACTTCATATTAGTTCATGGTTTCCGGGACATGGAGAAACCGTAGAGCAGACGAGCTCACTCGGCAGCGTACCACTGAGCAGCTACGTCAAGAAATTACAGCGCTTGGTGTCAATTTTTTAACCTATAGGGTTTGTACCCATACGAGCTCTAGACATGAAACAAATTTAAGATGGGCCGATGGCAACTTTAGTTTTTCTGCCAAATTTGGCCAACCTTCAACTTTCGACGCCATGATTGGTGTTCTAATGGACTATGTCACAGCTTTATGGACGAGGAAGAAAATACACTTCACCCTCTATGTAGTTGTCGTGCTTTATTCAGAAGAAGGATGACCTACTTCGGCAACTTCGTCTTCGACAGTCTAGGGGACCTAACCGATCAGACCATTCGTTCTCTACTAATCTTCGTAAGAAGCTCTAACTGGTTCAATGAGTGAGCGGTCTTATACTCGAACGAATGTGGTATCTCAATGAGCTGTTTTAATTACACGGGTTGTTTTCATTACACATAAACCATGTGCTGTGATTTTAACATTCATTTCTTTTGTTGCGAACATCAGGAAAATAATAGTCATATAGCTTAATTGTCATATTTTTTTCTTAACCCATTCGAAACGACGATTTTTTTCGAACACGGTCCCCAGGAGCGAAATTTGTTTTCTTTGTATTGTTCATACCTTTCATAGCCTTTCTTACGGCTTCAGATAATTTTTAGATTTTTTGGTACATAGTAAAACCAATGCCAAATTTTGTTTTCCTGTACTTTACAGATTTCATTAGTACCAGAAAAATCGTATTTTGACGACTAGTTTCCTCAGAATAACTGATAATTGCACATTACTGTTATTGCACACACGGCAGACGGCAGACTGTCTTATAGCCTCAGAAATACATTGCACACACGCTGTGCAATCGGTCTGGAATGGGTTAAGAAATCGTATAAGTCCGATTAAGAATTTCGTTACGAAATGCCTCTCGCACAAGACCGAAAGTAATGTGTCAGTCTTTATTCGCATTCGCGATTTTTACTCGGTCATCAATCACAGAAACAGCAACGATCGTTTTGCAAAAACCTTGTAAAACGTGCATTATGCCATTTCTAAACATAAGTGCATACTTATTTATAAATTCATGTCGTAAGTATGAAGTTTGACGGCTCCTAACTTTTGCAGAATTTGAACAACTGACCAACGATGTCGACGTCCGAATGTGATTAGATAACTTGCAAAGAGACACTTATCAGTCACTACCACAAATGCTTACGACACGCGTGTAGTTTACCAAACGAAATGCCTGACCATATGACTTTGCTGCCAGGCGCCGGTTCTCGATTTTCGCGGGAAATGCCTTCAGTGGCAGTCGTACAAGTGCTCCGCCAGCCCGCTAAATGCTTGTTCGCAAACATCAGCGCGGGAGCTGCTCTCATTTCAACCAGCTGAGAGCAGTCCGAGTTGTTATTGTTGTGGTGGAAATGCAAGTAGAACATTTTCCAGCAACCATTGAGTCAAGCGCGTTTTAAAGAGGAACCCCTACGCGGTGTTTTCCTTCCTCAGCCCTTTTGCCATGTTAAATAGTTATTTATTTCTGCCTGTAGTCACTTGCAGCCCCTCGTTTGGCATTTGAAATGTCAAAAGTGCCGTTATACGCCAAATAACACTCAGCAGTGCTCGTTCTGCGGCGAAAAAAGAGAGCCTGCCTGCTGAAGCGAAGAGAGAATAGCTGCGTTGTGAGAATTCGGTCGCTGTGAAAATGCCAATGCACGTGTGGTGGATGAGCTGCGCACCGTGGTGTGGCGATGTAATGTTCCTTGATGGATGGTTAGAAGAGCGGAAGGCAACCGCAGTGGCAGTTTGGAAAATTCTGTACTTGTGAATGTCGAAATCAGTTTAGGTGCTCCTGGCGTGTATAAAAGTGCGGACGTGCGTTTTTCCGAGCGGAAGTCGGTGCAAAGTGAAAATCAAATTCTGACCAAGGAAAGCATTTTAAAAACTTTTCCAGTTTTGTAATCTATATGAAAAAAATCTGAAAATATGAAGAAATTTCCAATTGCAATCCCGAAAATTGTAATCGGTTCGTCAATCGTTGTTCATTTTAATGCCAATTAATAATAAACAAAATATATGCATATTTAGTCATGTAAATGTAATAGTGAATTGTGATTATATCAAGAAAATTGTATGTGCATTTATTTAAATCAAGTAATAAAGTATACAACATCTCCTATCAATTAAAAGTTGAAAAGCTGTATCCAAAGGAGACGTGAAGTTGACCGCTACTCATAGAATTCGAAAGCGTAAAAAGTGTTGGTCAGTGCTAAACACAAATCGATATTTAAAAATACAACCTCCACGAGCGCAACCTCCGACGTTCCGTACCCATACATGTGCAACTTGTCGCGGCCTAAGCTCGTCTTCAGCCGTTTAGTTTGCGGGGAACGGCACCGTCAGACTGCAAAAAATTCGCCTACGCTTGGGAAAAGTCGTCTGTATCTGGCAATTGTGTGTGGGTGTGTACCCGAAGTAATAACACGCTGACTGCCGCAAGCAGACTACGCTCTGTGGACAGGCCCAATCCCCGAAAGCACTGCCAGCGCCAGCTAAGTTGCTGCCACCACGAAGTCAATAACGTCCTGCATGCCCAGACACAGCCACAGCGCCAGCCATCGTCCGCAGGCGCATCAGCTCGGCTAAGCCACAACAAAGCGCCTAACTGGCACAGCGGACCCTCGAGTGTGTTCCACAGCGCGTTTCGACAACCGAAAATCTAATTCAATAGCGACGCATATACGACAGCAAGTATTCCCATCCTCACGCACGCTAGTGTCGCACTCACTTTCAGGTCGCTTATGCGAGGACAGCGCGCGCTGCCCCTACTTGCTGCACTCCCGCCACAGCCGCCGTTGGGGCTCCGCGAAACAGCGCAAACAAACATCTCTGCTGTTGTGCATTGATTTTCTCACTTTAACATTGCTGCTGCAGGCGCTCTTAGCCATAACGGTAAGTGTCCAGCTAGTTTCATTTCATTCACGTCCCCATTCGCCCAAATCAGGCTGTGACATTCTTGGCAACGAAGATTGAATGGCCAAGTATATTAATTATACAAAGTGCAATTATTCGAACTCATTCCGAAATCCTCTTCAGCCACATTCACCAATCACTGCGGTCCGAGGTGGGCAATAGCCAAGAAAAGGCCGCACGGACAGGGAAACAAATTATTAATTCGACCGACTTACTCCACTTAATGAGATGTTTGTTATTTCAATGTCGCACGCTCCTACAACGCAATGACGGGACCTGGTATTAAAATCTGAAATATGCATTAAGTGAAGTGAGTGTGTTTGACTTAATAGGACCAAAGAATATGTTTAATTATATATTACTTCATTTTCGTTGGTGGGACTTATTAATACATTTATTTATGAGTACACATGTTTCACATGTGGGGAAAAATTTTCTACAAATTCGATACAAAAAGTTGTGAATTTTGTTTGTTGGCTTAGACTACGAAATGATTCATTTTTTGCGCACTGATTACATATTTTTTAAAGAAATTATGAATTCATTCAAACGTTTCGTAAGACACTAAAACTGTGTTGCGTTCGAATACAAAAACCACTTTCTACATATTCCCCTTCCATGTCTTTCTTTGGTAAAGTTCTAACTGCGTAGGAAAACCGTGTAAGCCATAATCAGTCAGTGTTCACATTGGACCAGTAAACACAAACTTAATAAAAAAATCTATAATGCAACAAAATACACTACTCGACAAATAATGGGTTCATCGCGTGCTCCTAAAAACAAAAGTATTTTTTAGACTAATCTTCGGCTGCTGAACACGAAACTGAAAATCAAAAAATTTCTTAAGAAGCGTTTTCGAAAAATCTTTGAAAAACACGTCTTCCCCCTCTTATTTCAGTTATAAGCACATATCTCGTAAATAAAGACAATTTTCCTCTTTTATTTGATACCCATATCTTCATCATTGTACAATCGCAAATATTTAAAAAAATATTTTAAATGTGTACATATATCTTTAAAATTATAAAGTCCTTTAAGAGGGTTTTTGGGTCAGAAAATGAAAAACTGACTATGCCTGGATATTATAAATGACCTCTAGTCTCACGTCTATACATATCAACATTTGGATGGGTCTCGGACAAATAAAAAAAAATTTCGCACAGTGTAATAATTGAAAAGTTGGTGTTTTCACTCCGTGCATTATAACTTTGTCATTTTTCTTTCAATTCTATTGATGTTAGGCTTAATATTTGCTCAAATTATATATCTTTCATCTTAGAACTTAAAACCAGAGGAGCTCATATATTTTATCTATAAAAAAACCATTCGAAAATGTCTACTTTTTAAAATGGTCAAAAAATTCGCTTTTTTACAACTTTCATCGTCAGTAACTTCCCCAAATCTCATTGGATTTGAACAATCTATATATTGTTGGAAAGGTTAGTTAATTACCTGAACGACGGGCCACATGTGTTAGTCGGATGGTTGGTTTACGAGATATGAAACTGAAATAAGAGGAGAAAAACGTGTTTTTCAAAGATTTTTCGAAAACGCTTCTTAAGAAAATTTTTTGATTTTCAGTTTCGTGTTCAGCAGCCGAAGATTAGTCCAAAAAATACTTTTATTTTTAAGAGCATTTTTCGTGTCGAGTAGTGAAATTAATTGAAATTTGATTAGACGCAGAGCCCTGGAATGCGCCTGCTTAACACTTTCATAACCAGTCGGTGAAACTGTTGCATAAATGCTTAGAGCAGTGGTTCTCAACCGACCCGACAAATGGGATACGGAAAAAAGTTTTTTAATTACAAACAGACATTGAAAAAGATGGACCTTTTATAAATACAGTAACCATAACGAAGGCGTGTATTAAGAAAGGAAAACTCGACGTTTAGAATCACATTTCACAATCACTAACATGTCTCAAAAGGCACCGACATGTTGGAATCAACTGTTTTCAATATCGAATTCTTCGACCAGATCCTTGAGCGATCATAAATTCAAAAAAATTCCAAAATTTCAGAGTCTTTAAACATTTCTTTCGCACGCATTAGATGTGTTAAATGTTGTATAAAAATTCTTAATAATGATCTTTGAATAACGTATAAAAATTCTTAATAATGATCTTTGAATACTTCAATGTCAGGTTTGATTATGAAAAAAATATTGGAGGGAAGTCCCACTCATTACCTGCTCAAACATTTTTTTAAAACGTATCCGCCACTTCATCTACTTACTACATCTTCCGCTATATCTACTTACTTAGGGCCTGTAACGTATTCCGGTTTATGCTGGTAAAAATATCCAAAAATGTTAACCTTGAAACCTGACTTGTATCGTATTTAGTGTGGTGGTGAGTTTTGAAATATTAATTGTTTTGTATTTTTACACTAACGGTTTTTCCGATAGTAGAGGAATCATTTAAGTCAAAGGTAATGATGGTAATAAATTATGTACGGGGCCGCTATTAAGCAACGAATTCCAGTACAGTAATAAATAGATATTTATATTTAATTTGATAACTCTGGGAACAATCTGAGTGGAGAGGGATTTCATTACAATGCTCCTGAAACACTCTGTGGGGGAAAAATAAGATTTGTAGAAAAAAATACATTCTGTAGAGCGGACTTACTATAGGGTTTTTTGGCGAACTCCAACTCCATTTCGCCATCCTAATTTGTAGGGTTTATGGATTTTCTCATCTCACGTCACAAGAAGAGTTGTGGCCTTTCCAAAACTCAGTACTAACTACAGATACATGATAAAATACTTTAATATAACACCGAATCTTGTCTTATATGTATATAACATACTGGTATATATGTACATATGTGCAGAAGTATAAATTTCGCCGGCAGTAAAAGCCAAGAAAAAGTTATAAAATGTGTAGAAAACATTCAAACGCAATTTACTCGTACTAGTACGTAAGGTTTATGAGTTTTTGATATTTTATGGCATTTAATGGAAACTTTAGCCAGACTCAAGTTAACCATTCGAACAAGCGAATTCACTTCGTAAGCTTTCGGAAAAGCCAAGAGTGTGCTTCCGAGAAAAATCATTTTCAGCACAAGTGTTTAGCATTTTCATACATAATGCACCATGCCTGCGGGTATGTCACATTGACATTTACATGGGTATTCATAAAGTGACATATGCACTCACATCGCCAAAATTTACACTTTTGTAGCGCAGAGGAGAGCAACGTGCACCAAAGTCTTTTTCGTTCGGTGAGAATTGAATTCAAACGAGTTCAACAACAAAGCCCAACATATAAAAGCCGATCCGCCAGGCATTTGATATTTGGGCAAGAAAACACTGTCATTCAATTCGCATTCCTCCCACCCGCAGCCGCATCGGCACCGGCACCAGCAGGAGTTCGATGGAAAGGTAAAGCGGACAAAATCAATAATTCATTATGTGGCAGTGTCGTTTGTTTGTTTGTTTGTCTGTATGTTTGTGTTGGTCTGTTCTCCTGTGCGGCACTTACTGCCAGCGATTGCACTGTGTAGCTGCGGCATTTTCCATAGGCGCACAAGGCTAATAGCTGATTTGACCCAGTGTGTCGGTGTCTGTTCTGAAAAGAACTGCTGTGTTGTGCAAACGTTTAAAACTGACGGAAGTTGTCAGCAGTTGGCGGCCACTGCGACACACGTAGGTACACGCACAATGTCTGGCTGGCACACTGATATAAATACATATGTACATGGGTGCACATATGTTTCTATGTGTTTCTGTGCCGTTTAGATTTGTTGTGCAAACACAACTTTTTGCAGAGTTGTCAATAGGCAGTGGCCTCTTTTATACGACTTATAGGGTTTCAATTGACACAATTGCGCCAGTCGCACTCCGCTGCCCGCCTATTGATGACTTGTTGACGCTCGCGTACTGCAGCCAGGGCACCTTGAAAGTGTAGTCAATTCGATTAGGTCTTATTTGCAACAATGGCGGTGCATACAGTGCACATAGCCCTTGATGAACGCTGCCAAATGCTGAATTCAATAGTTAATTGAGTTATTCGATCTATAATTGATTTATTTCGCGAGCGTATTCGGGCGCAATTCGGATTCAATGGCGCGCAACTTTGTGCATTCAACTTTCTCTGACAATATTTTGCGTTTGCTCGCGAACTAAATTGTATTGATTAAATCTCTTGGG
The DNA here is from genome assembly GCA_963971225.1 of Melieria omissa. Taxonomy (NCBI): domain Eukaryota; kingdom Metazoa; phylum Arthropoda; class Insecta; order Diptera; family Ulidiidae; genus Melieria; species Melieria omissa. The sequence goes on from OZ020267.1 coordinate 123,086,455, forward strand.
CATTTAATTAAAAACAAACTTATTCGCGCAACAATTGATTCGCGCCTTTACAACTTATTTACGCAAATTATTAGCACTGTTTACTATCAATTTGCATGTCACGGAATATGCTGAAAGAAAATCTTCGCTAACTCAAGCAGAGCAACTCAATTTCAGCAGCAGGCGTGTTGATAAGGCCGAACAAATATTGATCGAGCGACTAATAGCCGCACGCACATTAATTGGCAATTGGCACTCACGTTCGAGTGCAGCCAAAGAAATCGCCACTCTAACTTGTCAGGCAGCCGAAAAACAACGTTCGATAGCTGCTGCCAGAGGGCAACACTTAATTGCCGGCCTATCGATGAATTTATTGGGGTATTAAGTGTCCGTTAGATTGGAGAGGGCGACGGCCGGGTCGCCGTTAGCACCAACGTACCACGCGCGTTCGCGCCAAGACCACAGTAGGTCGCACGATGCTGTCAACATAAAATTGCATAACCGCATTGCTGAGCGTCTCAAATCCAATTAGCGTGCACTCGCAAAACCACGTTTGCACACCTACAAATATGTTTATGTATGTTTGTATGCACAAATCAATCACTGCAATCATGGTTAATTTCCTAAGAGGGCGCTTGAAATTTTCTCACGGTTAACGTTCTCCACTTGCTGTATTGATGACCTCCTACACTCACTCGCCCACACACATCCCAGGCAGAGCTACTGCAGCTTGACAAGCAGCAGTCAACAGCTGTTGGATGATGTGCTGATAAGAGTCCATTATTTCCGCCAGCCAGCACATTCAGTGACTGCAGTTCGAAACGCAATTGGGTCTCCCGCTGAGCCCTTGCGGCACACCCTTGCGCTCTTCTTGTGCAGTAAGCTGAGCAGCTCACGAGACAAAGTGCATCTAAGAGAGCACATTTGATTTTGTTGTTTTACTCGATGTTCTGCATTGCCACAGCTTTCTCTTAGGAAACAGAAAATTTATTGGGGACTGCAGCTCAAATCCGCTCAACTCGAAAATTGCCACACTTGTCGAGAGCATCGTTTCATTGAATGCTTTCAAGCGCGCATTCTCAAACACACACATCCAATTGCACATTTGAAAGAGCTTAAGGGAAGGCTCCCCTGGATTTGGGCAAAAATAAGGCAAAGTTTGTAATTTTTTTGTGGGATAATGAAAAGGCGTACAAACTTCCGGTTTTGACTATTAAATTCGTCTATTATTTAGGAGTTTAAAAAGTTAAAAAACTTGATGAAATTCAAAATGGCGGCTACAAAATGGCGATTTCCGTAGGCCTCTGCGCGCCAAACATCGCTCGAGAACTGTAATCCTGCAGCCTCTTGTAGTGGACTGAAATCAAAAAGCATTGTCATTACTTAAAGATAACAAAATTGTCTGTGCATTGAACCAGACTCAAAAAATTGAAACGAAAAATTCTTGCACAATGAATATTTGAAGAAAAAAGTTAAATTTTTTGCACCTTTTTTTAATTTCAACCACATTTAAAAATTAAAAATAAATAACTATTTATGCAAATTGTAGGTTCAAGGCATACAGAAAATCAAATACATTCGAGCAGTTTTTAGATGAAGAAAATCGGATCATTAGATCAAGTCCGGTGATTTCAGTTAGATTGGAAAAAATGGTTTCGAGATAAACGCGTTTGAAGCAAATTAGAGCAGTGGAGCGTCCCGTAGCGCGCGTGAGACAGGTGTGTTCTCCCATGAAAATACGCGTCGTATCAAAAAATCCTTTTACACACATATTCTACATATATGTAGCCTTCGTTTTATGCAAAAAAAAAAAAACCATTTTTCGGTCCAAATCCAGGGGAGCCTTCCCTTAAAATACTTTGATAGTTTCATTTCAATTGTTTTGCACAATTTTATCAATTTTCCGCACAAAGCCTGAGAAAGTATATAATGATGTAGCAGAACTTAAGGATGCTGCCTTTTGTAAATTTACTTTCTAGTGAATTGTTGACAGTTTCTGAAATTATGAATTTTTTATGCTTATTTAAAGTATTAAGTATCAATAAAATCGTTGAAAACACTAAGAAAAGCGATCGCAATATTCGATGCTACGCACAATGGGGTAAACATGCCGAAAACCCGCGCATTACGGCTAATTTTAAAGTTACGGGCCTAACTTTTTTTGGGATTTTTTGTAATCTACATGCATGTAGCAGTCAGAAAACCAAAACTGGCTGCTATATAGCCATTCAAAGTTGGATGTTTTTATACTCAATTTCATTTTGTCGACGTAACTTTTTTGATGGGTGTGCAAAAATCTCAATAAAATCGTTGTTTATAAATATAATCAAATAATTAAATAATAGCACACATAATAAACATATTCCTACAATTAATTTGACATATAACTCTTTTACATGGCACATTTTCTTGTAAAGATATAAGTTCTCAAAGTTTGGGCAAAAACAACGATTTTTTAGGAAAATGTCTTACTTTCGTGGTGTATATCTTTTATGGTTCATCATGGATCATCGAAAATCTTCAAGGAAGATCAGTGGGAACTTTCGTAAAAAATATGGTACCCAACCCTGCGGAAATCTGCGGAATGGTTAGATTTTTGGACTTGTATTCATGTCTCTTAGTAAGAAAACAAATATATATGAACTGAAAACTTTTTAACGCGCATATGTGTCGGTACGTTTATAACTTGGTGCATATACATATGTAGTATTAAAAAAAATAAATAAATAAAAATTGATGTGATTTATCACCTGAATTAAGAAATATGCTAAAACAAAATATTTTTTATCAATTTTTTCGGCTGGTATGCAGGATGATTCTTGAAAAAGGCAATATATTTCAATAAGAAGAGAAATTTACAAGTGGCCTAACTAAACTCTGACGTAAAAATGGGCATGGTACGCCTACTTTTACGTAGGGTTGCCATATAAGCATACTTTGTCAAGTTGGGAAAATGTATTATATTTATATACTAACCAACGTCATCTACACTTTTGTACTTATTTATAACGGTAAGTGGGCGTGATACTCCCCATTAACCCGTTATGAGCCGTATCAACCCGTATCAAATGGTTTTTGTTTAAATACGAGTTACCCTACATGATTGTATTTTATGTGGGTATTTTATGAAAGGAGGCAAAAAATCGGGGCGTGGCTACAATGTAGAGTATTCATTAGTCAGTTTGGTTCGATTTAAATACAATAACTTTGGTTTTGTTTTCACTAATGACGATTTTAAAAAATGCCTAATTGCCGACTGTAGGGTGGCAGTGCACGGTACAATAAATAAAAAAAAATTATGGTGGAATATACTTTCACATACTTTTTAGATATTTTCCTCTAAGTTTTGCCAATTTTCAGATTTTTAATTTGGAAAAATATTTTGATTTAAAAGTGATGTAAAAGCCTCAGCTTTGCAAATTTTTGAGATAACATTAAAAGCGAAAATGGCCAGATCATTTCTTAATCTATATCAAAAGTTTCAGCAACTTCTTGGTAACCATGTATTTTTACAATTTTTTTTTCTCCATAGACTTAAAAACAGAAAAGATGTGATGATTTTTTGTGAAAAAAGTTTCAACTTTGAGCCGCTTTTGCACACACACTAATTAATGTTTTGCACAGATTTTTTTGGGTTTTCTTAGTTGGAGTTTTACCTTTCAAATGACATGAAAATCATTAAATTCTGAGACTATAAATTTTTGGAATTTTGTCTATGGAACGAATCACTGTGCATTGTGCGACGTTCCTAATCTCCAGAACGCTTTGAAAGTGAATAACTCATTCGAATGTAGGTAACAACTTGTCTGTCACAATTTTCAACTTTTGCGGTTCCCTTAATATGTTTTACAGTAAATTATTTGAGCAAAGTTATATGAAGCTCAAAAACGCATGAGTGTTTAATTTCAAGTGCAAAGTTTGTTGTTTGTAGAGAAACATTCACAAACATTCATTCATAAATTAAAAGTAGAGGCAGAATAAAGCTTCTTTTTAAAAAAGTTTGTTATGGCGAAGTTCTTCTGTATTAAAGTACAAGTACAAAATTAGCTTTTGATGGCTTTTGATCAATGTTTTGATATATTTCACACATGTTTAAACTTTAAACTTTAGCTTGCCCGGCATTTGGAAACGTAACGAAACTCTTACGAAACGCTTCCCCCAGAACCCAACGCGACTGCTTTTTGTTTTTATTTTCAATTTCTATTCGTAACAAAGTGCACATCGCACAGTAGCAAAATAGGTTGAGATGGATGGGGAAATAATATACAAACAAGAACAGACAGACAGGCAGACAGCGGACAGAGCGAAAATCCGAGCTGAGCGCGGCTCAGGGCGCTGCTATCGCTCTTGGGCGAGTGAAATACGCTGCACTGTGTTGCTCTCGCATTGCCGCTGAGCGGAGCCAGCAGCCGCAACAAACCAAATGAATGAGTGAAATGTGAAAAGCGCATCCGAGAACGGCGCAAGCAACAGTAGCACGGAAAACTTGCGACGACAGTCACTGCAGCCGGATTGAAATAAACAAATTTTCCCGAAAGTAAACTTCAGTTGAGCTCGCGACATCCCGACGATAACAAGAACGCATCGTAGGCGTCATGTGCAGCACAATCGTCTAAAGAGTGTGTGATTTATAAGTTTGATAAAAGTTACAAGTAGAATGCAATGATTAAAACTGACGATTAATTAACGGTGACAGCGTAGAAGTAATTATTTATGCGCCCACTCAATCAACCGACCATAGAATATTAATCTCCAACTGAATACAGTTTACGCAGAAATAAGTAAAAGGAATGCCGTTTAACATTTTATTAACGAAACACACACTCACTCACAAACATAAATACATACGTGTGTATATGCAACACAATCAAATAAAAACGAATTAAACGGACTTTGGTGCTGATCAGTTGCTTCCCTAATTCAAATCTCCTGTAATCGCTCGTTTCATCCATGTTTAATCGAAGCATTTCGTGCTGCAGTTTTCCAATTAGTGAAAAAGTCATTAAACTTTACCGCTACTGCGACTGTGGTTGCTGCTGCTCCGGCTTACAGATTAATTCGGGTTTATTGCGGCATTGTGTGGTTGTGCGTGGTGCGGCTCAATAACTTACTGGACGTCAACGCCCACTCCTACTCCCACTCCCACTCCTCAGCACTCATCCCTTAAGCCCGCATAGGTGCTTTCAGTGTTGTTTTTATGGGCTTCTGATTCCGGAGGAAGCAGCAGACATAACAATAAAAACAACAACAACAGCATCATGCACTGTCATCTTAATAATAACAACAACAACAATAACAACAATGCGTACAGGAATACAAACATCAACAACAGCAGCAGTAACAACAATAACAGCGGCAACAACAGCGAGAACAGCTGCAGCACCATGGAGGAGGGCACTCGGTCTGTGTTTGTATACGAGAATTGCTTAAAATATTTGCCTCACAATTGCATCCATTGTTAACGAGTCAGAATATTTTGGCTGTCGCATGTTTCGTGTATCTACTACAATTTGAAAACATTCTTAAAGCTTTTGTGTTGTGTGACAAACCCGTGGAAAACTTGACCTTAAATGAAGACGTTAAACAGTGATGAAAACAATTCTTTTTTCGAAAAAACTTGCTTCAAAATTTGTCAGTTTGCAATAATAAAAAAATTGCAGTTTCGAGAAATCTCGTCCTAAAGTTTTAAGCGTAGATTTGATAGGAGAAGCAACGCAAACTGAAATCAAATTTGTCAATAATAATAGGTTTTTATATGCGTTATAAAAATGTGCTAAGTATCTATGGAAAAAACCGTTGGTACCACATTAACTCATATTTATTGCACTTATATCGACTTAAGCTTTTGTTGTTATTCAAAAAGCGAGCTATTTAAAGAGTTTAGGAATTTTTTACTGATTTCTAGAAATTAGCGATTGTTGAAATTTTGGCAATTAGACATAACATCTTAATGTGATATAACAACTTAAGTCGATGTAAACTTTTAAAGAAAAAATAAAAAAAAAGAAGTGGAACTCTTAATCAAACTTTGGCAATTATAGCAAATGCAAAAAGTGTTCATTAAAACATAAGCGAATAGGTTTTTATTAATCACTTTTTTAATGGAAGGAAACACAGTGAAGGAATCATGGTGGCATCTTTTACTCAATTCTGTCTTAAATCGACTTAACCCTTTCGGGACTACTGAGATAATACGTCCCAGCAAGTTTTTAAAGCCCCTTAAAAGAATTATTCAAATCTTACGACCCACGCAAAATATTTTTTCGATTTCGGTGTTCCCGCATAAAAGGATGATTTCAGAATTTGTGAGCATCCAATATAATTTTCTAACCTTAACATTCATAGCATGAGAATATTTCTACTGAGAGTATTTTGGATTTCAAAATTAAACTCCGTCCCGAAAGGGTTAAGCGGTTATCGCTTTTGACCAAAGATTTAGTGTCGCTACTTGAAATAAATCTATATTTCATCGACTCAATTATCAGAGTTGCCGCTTTTGGTCTTTTCGGACCAAAAATGGTCAGATTTTTTCACTTTGGTCCGCAGATCCGCTTAAACGAATTTCGATCCATTTTGTAATGTGAATATCTTTTCATTAGTACACAAAATTTAGGGGGAAAAAATAAAATTGTTACTAAAAACTAATTATAAGATAACACAAATTTGTAATTTGGTCAGTTGTGGTCAGATTTGGTCGGAAGTTTGGTCGGAAAAAAAATTTTCAAGTGGCAACACTGTCAATCATCAATCCGTAGTGACGCGCCTTTTTCTGGTAGATTTTCAAGAATTTCAAGAAATTTTTCTCAGAAAATATAAAAGATATTCAATTTTTGTTTTCTGTCATATATTTGTACATATTTCATGTATACAAAATAATATAAACTGTTGCCATACACAAAAATTACGGCTTCCAGAGCAAGTTGAAATTAAGTCGTTTCCAGCGCAGAGGAAAACGGTAGACCTGATTGCAGCTGTCTCGGAAGTCTAAAACAAAAAACAAAAATTTTTTTAGAATCTGTGTAACGTCAGCTATCGTGTGAACTACTGAAAAGTAAAAATATTGAAATTTAGAAAAGTTATGCAAATTTAAAAAATATATGTGATTTGAGGGTTTTTTTTCAAAGTAAATGTTGGATTAAGAAAAAACTACTTATTGTATAAACACAATTTTAGACAGTACGATAGCGACATGTATGTAGAATATTCAGTTAAAATTTGAAGCAAGGCTTAGTAGAACTTGAGATATTATGTCTACCAGTTTGAAAAACATGGTTTCGAGAAAAAGAGGATTTAAGTTTTGGGTTAAGATAATTTTGCGGTCTGCGCGCCGACTTTGACATCCCATAACTTTCGGAATTTTCGAGATATTGGAAAAATACTTTCACAGTTTGAATTGTAAATACGTTGAGATTATGAAAATGTAATAATCTCAACGGATTTAGAACTCCCACTTTGAATTAAAAAGTCAACCTTAAAGACACAGAACACATAATGAGGTTAGGTTTCATTTCTGTAGCTAATCAGGCTTGAAGAAGTGTTAAAATGCTAAAATATTAAAATATTTCTCAACTACAACAGGCTGATTAAGTTAGCTTGGGCCGAAACGCCCTTTCATTACATAAACTACCAAACAGAGACGACCAAACCCTATCACTAAAGAGGAGTCAATTCAGGAAGACTAAAGTAGCGACTTTGTCCTGGTTGTTAGTCTGAAAAAAGGGCCTAAGACATAATGTGTCAATGTTCATCTAACACATCGGCTGATAAGTCTTCGGTCTGACCCATAGTAAGCGCTACAAAACGAGAAATAATATTTTTTATTTTAAGTAGTAACCTTCAAAAGGTACTTGTAAAAATTACATTGCGATGTGACGTTTGGTTCAAAAGTAACAATAGTTTTAGTTAAACAACTTTGTTCGTGTTAAGAACAATGGGAAATTTAATAATTTTGTGTTCTCATAAAACATTGCTTTTTGACGGAAAAAACACAATTGAAACAAAATCCTGGCTCGATAAGTGTAATCCGGACTCTGCACCCGGAAAATTTACCATTATTGATTGGTTTGCTCGATTTAAACCTGGTCGTACGAACACCGATGATGCGACGTGCTGTAGTCGGCCAATTGAGATGGTTACATCGGAAAACGTTAAAAAAGTACACAAAATCGTTTTTGAAAACCGTAAAGTGAAATTGCAGCAGATAGCTCATACTATCAAGATATCAAAGGGGCGTGCGGGTTTTATTTTGCATTACATTTGTCCATGAGGCAGCTGTTCCAAAAATGGGTGCCGCGTTTGCTAACAGACAAGGCAATGCACCGTGCCACAAGTTTCTCGCTTCGATTGCAAAATTGCACGAACTAAACTTCAAATTAATTCTGAACCCACCCTTATCTCCAGACTTGGCTCCTAGTGACCTTTATCTGTTAGCAGACTTAAAAAAATGCTCGCAGGGAAAACATTTGGCTGGAATAAGGAGGTGATCGCTCAAAAAAATATCTATTTTAAGGTCAAAGATAAGTCGTTTTACAAGAAAGGTGTCGAAATGTTAGAGATGTGCTGGAATGAATGTATTTCTGCCTTAGACCGGGGACTTATCAGCCGATGTGTTAAGTAGAAAAGACAAAGGCTCACTGAGCTTGGTTGGTATTGGAATACTGCCTGTGACAAAGTCATTTCAAAATGGACCATCTCTCTCTTTCTTAAGAAGAAATTATTATGGCAACTAGTTCGGCTAGTTAAAATTATTTGTGTATGTGATCGAGTTGGCCATCCATCCATTAGGGCCAATTCCAAACAGCAACTTAGAAGCTTTTTTCCTAGGCAATTAATTTATTCAATGCTTTGGAAGTACTGTTTATTTGCTTAAATTTGCCAATACTTGCTCGTTAAAACAAAATATTCGAATTGGATTAGATTGCTTGCATTCGAGATTTTCACAAGAAGGACTTTAATTAAATCGATTGTGCAGCCAACACGTGTCAGCTAAGCTTTGTCATCCGATGACATACCCACACACAAAGAGATGATGGGAATAAAATGGCATAATAAGATTAAACTCTACTTAATTAACAACAATGCCTTGACATGTATCAATTAAAATGCTCATTAGGTCATTATGCAAGGAATCGATTTAGGCGCTCGAATGCCTTGAGGAAGCTTAAGCGATTCAGCTAATAATTCCATCATTTGCTTCACTTTTGTGCACTAAATATGTGGAGAAAATGCTAGAGAATAAAATAACCGACAGTTAAGATGTAATACCGAAATCAATGTAACATAAAACACAGTAAACATAGACATAAATATTCAATGCGTTTAATATTGATGAAATATTTTAAAATCAATTGCTTTTCGCAGCATTCAATTTGTGGAATATTGATAAAGATTTCCAAAGCTTTCTACTTTGCTTTTATGTTCAACGTCGGTGTCTACGCGTCAGCACCGACACAAAAACAAAATTTTTACAAAACCCTAATTGCAATTATTGCAACAACTAATTGCGCGGTTTGTGCGCTGAGTTTAGCGGCCTAACAACAACAAACACTCCGCCTTTGCACTCTGCTGCTTCTCCCTAGGTCCCTACGTCCTCGAAAACACTTTCAATAAATACTTTTACAACAAGTACATTGTGTACAAAAAAGTACTTAAATCAATCAATTTAAAAAGTGCACAACAATATTGAAATTTATTTCTTCTTATCTGAGCAATGTTGATGGCGAATCTCTGCTGTGTCATGACTGCACCAGCATCTGGTGGTATGAGAGCAGACAGTGCGGCTTTTGGGTCAATAACACCGCAACGCACAACAAAATACGTTAAAACGGCAGAAGAAGGGCAAAAGAAGAAGGAGCCAGTGTTGCCGCCTGCGCAAGGGCGGCTCCTGTCCTCGTGTGTTTGCGTGTGTGTGTATGTGTGGTGTTGGTGCAATAAAGCTGTCTATTTGATTGGATTGTTCGAAACTACAACTACAAAACGCTTAAAAACCAACAAAGAACATTTTGCCAATTCGAGCGCTGCTTTATGCCGACTCTGTCGCTGTACGTTGGCCAATGCAATTAGTTGCACCAGCCACAGACTCCGCTGGAGGACAGACATCGTTTGAAAACATCTGACTGACTTGCATTGTTTACAATTGAGCGCAGTTGGAGTTGACTGGTGCTCCGCTCCCGCACGACCAGCAAGTGAGAGCGCCAAGTGAAGCGACTGCGAGTGAACATCGCTCCGAGAGCCACCTGCATTGGAGTTGAACTGCTGTTCATTGTTTTGACCATTTGTTGTTGTTCTAACGTCAACTGCCGATAAGGGTTGGACCCAAGTCGCACTGGGTGCAATGCTCCCGTTCGAAACCGGAGAGCGGGTGGATGCTGGTGGAAAGTGTGTCATTTCCGGTTGCAGAAGTGGGATGTAGGCCCAAGCGTGGCGCGCAAATTTGTGAATAGTTATGTTTTTTTTTAGATTTTTTATGAAATGCAAACAGAAAATAAAAACAGAAAATTCTTTTTCAAAATTTAATCAACCATTTGATTTTTCAGTAAAAAAATATTTGTTGGATTTTTATATTAAATTGTAAAAAGAAGTTGCCTAGTAGGTCAGCCTTCTTCTGGATAAAGCAGAAATTGTTAGTCGCATGAATTTTTTTTATTGATTGTTTTTTATAATATCACTGTCCATAATAAAACTTAAAAATAAGTGCTGACAAGTTTTCAATAAAAATTAGTTCTGCATAGAAAGTCAATCCAGCAACGCTTTCGAGAAAATCTGATTTCATGCCTCGTTTTCAATACTTACGCTTCAGTAGGTTCTGTATTAACAGGCCGTGAGAACGTTGGTAAGCCCACCCAAAGTTCGTCCTCAGCTGCTATAAAAGTTGCCTTTGATGAGGTGGAAACTGTCTTCCATTTCATGAGTCACTGCTCTGCAGCTTGGAGAAAATGTTATTTTGTGTTGGTTGGTTTTGGTTTGGTTTATGGTTTTTCATACAAACCAGCCTGAAGAATGCGTGCAATGCGCGGGTTCCCAAAAACAAGTGGCTTAACACTTTACACGGCAACAGAGAATTTTTTCATTGACGGTTTTTTTAATTTAATTTAATTAAAAAACACGTATTTTTGAATTTTTTAATATACTTTAATTTTGTAAGGATGTTTACTTTCAAATCAAAATTTTTAAAGCAATAAATGGTTTTTTTGTGGCATAGTCCTACTTCGCATTTTTCGCAAAGTGTTTGTGTGTTTTTTATTAATAATTTTTAATCACTTTTATTTCACTAAAATAAGTGCGTGCAACTTTTCGCAAAAAAGGTCAAATATGTGCTGTCAAGTAAAATTTAGCTACTTTTTCCCACTACTAATGACAGTATTTCAAAAAAGGAACGTTGCATATTTGTAAAGTAGCAAAAAAGAGTCGTTTTGATAATTACTTTCGAAATTACGGGCAATTTTACGGTTGGTTGCAGATATGCAACTGTACCGTGTAAAGTGTTAACATTTGGTAGGTTAAAGAATTAACTTGTTACCAATTGCTTGAAAACAATCAGAGTTACCCGAGTATCAGTAAAAACAATCGCAAGGAAAACAAACTCTCCCAATAAGATGTTTTTTTCCACAATTTTCCTCTATTTCTCTTCGTAGACTGTGTGCTCGTTAAGGTGTTCGTACTAATGAAATGGTTGCTATAAGCCATGAGCTTCTTTAGACAGATGCTCCGGTCCTTTTCATTAAAGTATCGAACAAATATTAGTCAATCCTAGCTGGTCTAAAAGTACCCTTTATCGAGATACATCTGACCCCACAGTCAATGGAAAAACCCTTAGAAAGTAGCTTAAAGTACCTAATATTCTAAGATTATTTATATATTTTAAGACAAAGTGCTCAAAACCAGTACAACGGAAAATCAGAGACGTACATGTCGCAGCTCTACTCTAATGCCTACATTCGAAAATAAGCGCTCCTGTTTTTCTTTCGATATTTCTGAAAAATTCCAAGAATTACATTTTTCAATGAAAACTACAACAACACTCACAATTGACTGTTAAAGGTGCAAATTATTTTACTGTTCCACCAGCACCCCGTCTCCGCCCATATTGACCAGAACAGTGAGCAAAATCAACAGGCGCTGAAACCACAATGTCGTAAACTTCAGCTGGTGAACATATGTTTTACTCGTACTGTCTGCCATTAGATACAACTCCATTTGTTCTCAACCTGTATTGTATTGTGTATAAACAGTACATATGTACATTTAGACAATGTGAATGCATATAGTAAGTTTTTGCACCCCACAAGGTGAGATATCAATGTTATCAATCCAGCGCTGTCCAGTTCGTTTTGGTTCAGTTAATGCAATTAATACTAAATTTCAATATGGAATTACCACGAAGAGATTAAAAAGAATCTAATAACAATGAGACTGCGTTGAGTTCCTCTTAAACGACAGTGACATTTTTAGCTAATTGGCAGCTGTGACAAGCAGCTGTCGACTGCTCGACTGCTCGCCACTATAAGCATTTCGCATGCAATCGACAGCCAGCAAAGTGGACTACTCAGACATTGTTTGCACTGTACAATGCCTTAAAGCTGAATATGGTTGACTCAGTAAGAAATCAGCTGCCAAATTACGTGAAATTACTGCTGGGTTTATATTACCGGACATAAGAATTTCATTGGCGTATAACAAGTTCATAAAATGAAACTACCCAGCAAAGGTCATTTGCCGGCTGGGTGCGGTGCTTGACGCTTTTGTTTCGACATTTGTCCATAAACTCACACCTTCCCCACACTTCTAAAATTGATATTTCGATTTGATTTGCAGTGACTTTGCGCATACGACTGCGATGTGACACGGCTTGGGCGTGCGCCGTGTTCAAATGTGTGCAGTTCCCAAAAAAACGTTACTAAGTGTAATTTTTGCGCGTTTGCCTCATTCTCAGCTCTTGTTAGCGCCGCTCAGTCATCGTCTCCTACCAGCCACTTTATCGATTTACCCAAAAGCCCATAAAAACACGCGCGCTGCACGCACGCAGCAACAGAAAAAATGCTTAATTCTGGCCCATTGTTTCAATTGCTGTGCCGTCAAAATACTGGAGATGATGTAATAATACTCACTTACATACGAATATGCAGTCTAATGCTGTTGCTTTTATTACTCGTATTCTTGATTTCATTTAGGCCTGAAACTTTCAGCCTGGGTGTCATTTGCATGACATTGTTACAAAATGGCATAATTTTTGGCTAAGGATAAATGGTGCTGCTAAATGTGCGAATCTCTTTTGAGTTTGGTGCGGATATCCGAAACAAACTATGTTCTTAAAATCACTTTATTCTTTAGGGTCCAATGCAAGAGGACTTTGTGCAGTAATCGACACAAAAGGTATTGATTTTCAGAGGAATACAAAACTATACTTTCAGTATAAAAACTGAAATGTTTTACAGCATCTGCAAATCCAAATATAAGAATAACACTATGTGACAACAAATTTAACAAATTAAATAACATAGTTAAATATAATAATTTAATAAATTTAAATAACAAATTTGTACTTAAAAAACTTAAAGCAAGAAAAAAATACCTGGGTTAGTCTCCAAAATGAATCAACTTTTACCGTATTATGAAGCTAAGATCCGAACCTAACTACTATTGTAATCGCAAATCAACTTTATAAAACTTTTGGCTCACATGTTTTGAAAGTAAAAGGATCCCATCCTTTCATAAATCAGATCTTTGGTAAATCTAAAATATTCAGCTTGAAATACGAAATTGCATTGGCATTTTAATATGGCTCTGTATACTTTGGGTATCCGGATATCCACAGCTCTAAGCCGCACCAACATTTCCGCAATGTATATTTCGGTTACTGTTACATTTCATGTTTCTTTTTATATAACAAATTATTTTTACAGCCACCATCAGTGTCAGCGCCAATGTCTGTGTCAGCCGCTTCATTATTTCAATGCCAACATCCTCGTGATAACGAAATGAACACTCGACAAAATTTCAGCTGTGCATCTTGCTTGCAATCACAGCGCGGCCAAGTCTTTCAATATTCGTTGCTTTATTTTTTCTTGCAACTCTCGCTGCTTGTCCTTCAATTTGCTTGAAAAGCAACTGACTGCAGAATGTGACGCCGTATTGATTCAAGCCCTTAAAAATCTCATTGCAACCAACCACTTAAATAAATTTATTCTGTGCACTTAGTCGGCTAAAATTGTTAACTTGGCACACATTGCATTGAAAAATATCCACAAAATGGCAGCAAGGCGTCGTAAATACTTTTAATTCGACTTTAGCGAATTATTAATTGTTGCATCTGTTATCGCGTCCGATAACCACTCGTGATTTATTTGACGAACGTTTAGAAAGTTTGATTGCAATCGAAACTGAGTAATCATGCGACAAACAACCACACAGTAAATTCATTAAAAGAATATTAACTGACGTTTATAAAATCTGCTTTAGTCCCGCATAAAATCGCTTTATAACACACTGATAAAGGTTGTAAAACACACACACACACACATCGGTACTGCAACGACTCACGTTCGGATAACAACAGTCATCCATTTGGCTTAGACAAAAATTGTTATGGCTCAGAAACCAAACAACTGAAAATTGCACAGTTCTATTATTGTTCAAACAATCGTTTCCGTCGAAACATGTATTTCGAAATTATACTGAAACAAACCAGCCAGGTGAATTCAGTCAGTAATGTGAATTGCAACAACTTGTGGTTTTCTTAATTCTTATTTTCTTTGTTTTAAAACAAAACACAGTTTGATGCTTGTTTGTTGAAAGTTCCAAATGCGTAAAAAAACACAAAATATTCGAACTCAACTCTTCCAGTACATTTCCGTCATAGCGTTTGAAAATCGCATAATGTGACTACATTGAATCAATGTTTAATGATTTACAATTCGATAGTATTTTTACAACTCTAATCTAACTGAACTTTGAAGTCAAAACTAAATCTATAGAAATAGAAAAAAAACCTACATTATTAACCCTTCGCTGCATGGCATTGCATATATGCATTGTTAACTTTTCATAGATTTGGAAACTAGTTATTTTTCACCATTTTACAGTCGTTCGTTCTTCAGTTGTATCTTTTATGTTAAAACATTTGATTACTAATGGAATTTTGTGAATAACATTGAAAGTATATGCAAAAGAATCGAAAAAACCACAAATGTTTCGATTTGGTGAGATAATTTTGGTTATTGATGGCGATGGTGACATGGCGGTTGTCGTCGCCCAGCTGTTTAGTGCGTTGAATTACACGGAAAATGTCCACAAAACTTCTTTCATAGATACAAGTATTCAACAAAATTTCATTCTTACCATCAGAACTAAACAAGCAACAAGAATAATATGACAAAAAGGTTATTTATTCACGGAAATTAAATCATGCAACGAAGGGTTAATTGTAAAAAAGAAGAAAATAAATCTATGGGGAAATATGTGAGTTTAAAGTTGAAAAATTTACTTTCTTTGATCAGATCGTATGCTCAAGTGCTTAAGCCTCTCATTCCCGATGTTGCCTATAGGCAACATTGTACTTATATACTTCTAAGTCCCGCTATTTTCATTTTCTTGACCTGCGGTTTCTTGCACCAACAAATTAAAATTTTTAGAACTGAATTCAAAGCAAATTACAAAAATTTTACTGTTATCCCCAAATAATTTGCAATAATAACAGGAAAAGTTTGTGTTCTAATTGAAGTCTACGAATTGGGCGCGTTTCATCAAAACCCTGTTTCTATAATAATGGTTAAATAAATTCAAAAAGTGATAATTTTGTATTTTTCCATATATATTAAATAAGTTTTCTGTATTTAAAACAAATTGATACAAAATTTATTTAACCTGTTTTAAGCTAAAATTCTTCAAAAGTAAACTAGCTCTAGAACTTTAACAAAGAGGCGTGGCGACTTCAAATTTCGTGTGCACACTTCTTAAGCAAGTGTGTCATGTTTTAAATACCAAAAAGTAATATCGAGACACAGGGTAAAATTCGGGGTCGAAAGGGTTAAATACCGAATGATCTTCAAGAACATGTTGGTATATTTTATACGATTCACAAAACTATTCAAACAGTTTTTTATCAACCAAACAAATTTCAAATATTTTTTAATTTATTCAAAAATGGTTGTTGTAAAGTAAAATAAGGTAACTCTTCCAAAGATCCAAAAAGTCGTTTAAAAATATAGCTCTAATCTGGAAAAGATAAAGTCCGTGCAATTTAAGGATTTTGTAACCAGGTTAAGGTTAACCATTTTAAAAGAACCAAAGAAGCACTTATCAGTTATCACCCTGTAGGTTTTTTTCAGTAGCACTGTACTGACTACATTTTGTAACTCAATGTGCTCACGTTCACTGTTTTCGTTATTTTTATTTACTTCCGTAAATTGCAATTACCTGCTATAAGAATGTCGATCTTATATAATGTCGATCTTATTATTTTTTTTTATCAAAACCTCAAAGTATGTTATAAAACAACTTGATATGTCTCGACTTACTTTTAACTCTCGCCGTAGTCAAACAAGCACTTCAAAGAGGGCATTTGGAATCGATTGAGGCTTACAACATTTGACCTACATACAATTTATGAAGGTTTGGATAGCCTACTTTAAAGGCATCCGTGTACTTTTTGCACAGACTATAAATATTTATGACACAACAATGAGGTAAAACTGATTTCAAGGATAACGTCCACTCGACTTGCATTGTTAAAAGTACAGAAATAAGTTAATTAACACAATTGTACAGAGTACTTGGGCTCGTGCTATGTTTTCAACAACTTTTGAGTGTGTTTTACAGTTCAGTAAACACCCTACGAAAATCGCACTGCTATGCAGACAGCAATGCTATGAAGTTGGCAAACATAGAGATTAAATTCTTTATGCAGCAGAGATCGGCGGCTGTTTGCAATTGAAGTGAACGTTAAATATTATACAATTATATAGGAATTATATCTTTGGCAACAGAACAGCGCCGCTTAGCTTAGCATAGTAGAGGTTTTTTGCTTAAATAAATCTTCCATAAAAGTACATTGAAAGTACTTTATTTATTCCCTGTTTTCATATTCAGTATCATTACTTTTTTCTACGCGAAAACGTTTCGAAGATTCTATAGAAATCATATGGAAATTAATTTTTTCAATTGCGTTTTTCTCCGCTCGCTGTTTTTCGACATAAGCTACTCTGTTTTATTGCCACAGATATATTATACAATTATATAAAATTATAGTACGTTAATTATACTTGTAGCGCACCGCTATTGATTGATTTGTCATGCTTCTTATCGGCGTTTCACATAGTTACTTCTCGCCAAATCGAAGCAATTGATCGCCCTCCACGCTCTTCAGCTTTCCAGTTCTCGGCCACTACGATTCAAGCGCCCTCTCAGCGTGATATCGCCTTATCGGGCACTTTAGCGAGACGGCAAGCAAACACTGCTGTTCGTGCCGGCTATGTGCTCAATGACGTCACACTCGATAAGCATCGCAGCACATCTCGTCGATAATTTCGCTTTGTTTGGCCAGCAATTTGACGGCGTGGAAAGAATGTCACCGACTCAGCCTGATGTCTGCTATCGTAAAAGTCACTGAGCGATACGCCAATCGTGGATGAGCCTGACTGTGCTTTGTTTTTATCACGAACACTCGCAGCAATAAATAAATAATTCACATTTGTTAGCAGATTCATGAAATCAAATAAACAGCGTGCAGCATGTGCCGCACTAGTAGCGGTTCGATGATTTGTTTGTGTGAGTACAACTAAATCTGTGCTGCTGATAAAATGCACCGTGGGAATAATACGTACAAGTGGCAGCTCAAAAAATTTTCTTCTCAGCGTCACAAAGTCTCAATACAAACCTCTTAGACACATTTCACTGGCGTAAGCGATGCTAATCCAGCTGAGTTAATCACATCCGTGCATCATGTTTAGCAGATTTCAATGTGATGTTATAGATATCGCATTCCATTCGGCTTTTAACAATAAACCTTTTGCTTTTTTGTTGCATGTTACTTTGTGGACGCCTAAAATCAATTTTTTGTGGATCCTTGGAATAGTTGAAAGTCTTAAAAGTATAGTATTATAAAATTAATAAACTAAATGTTGCAGTTTGAAACAGAGAACAAACCGAAATTTTTGCAGTGTGAATTCATCTCTTACGTTTGATTTTTTCGTTAATGAGCCCACGCGAGACATTTCTTTGGGTCTGGAAGGATAAAGAGGCTAGGAGACAGGATGTTGGGTGAAGAATTTATGGACTCTTGTCTTTAACTCATCAAGATCATAAGTGTTGGGGAAAATATCTGCAGGGAAACCATTTTACAATCGCGCAGTACGGCCCAGAAACGAACTCTCTCTGTACTTCGTACTGCGCTTGAACATCGTTTCAACGTGATATCCATTTATAGTAAACGGAAAGCTTTGACATAATTTTGTTGCACTGAGTCAAAACCCGCATTTGTTCAACTTTTTCAGATTCTTCTCCTTCATTCGATATGCATTTATGTACACATTTCGAGCTCGAACAAACATCTGAGACGCATGGGGTAACGAAAAAAGTTGTTTTTGTCACATGATATCAGATGGTTGGATTGATTATTTGTTTTGTAAAACCTTTTTATTTCACGTTGTGGAAAAACCGTCACTCTATTGTTGTCACCCTTTCTATCGAAAATAATTAATGTTAATTATGAACAAACAACAATAATTGACGCTTTCAGTTCGATCGCACTTTTAATAAAGACGTTTTCATGCATAGAGATGGAATTAATTTTCAAAAACACAAAAGTTATCGATTCATTAAGTCTGATTCAATGAAGGTAAAATCTGAATTTAATTTATTTAAATTTAATTAATTTAATTTTTGTCTAACTATGAAATCGTTCAAACCATTAATACGTTAATTGATAAATACTTTCGTACTAGAAACATACATTCATGCTCATAAAATTCTTATACAAAATACACTTGTAATGGGCATTTAATAGCTTTTAACAGATAAGAACGGTGCGCCTGCTTTTCCCACGTACAGTGACTAGAAAAATTACTGGGTCACATACCTATTTATGCATACATATGTACATATTTAAGTTTTCAATGACTTATACATTAGCCAGCGCTTAGATTAGGCGTTTGCAAGAATTTAGTCACTTGTACGTACATTTCAAAGCAATTCACCAGTGTTTTATTGTCTATTCAACTATCAGATCGTCCGATAACTCTGAACACAGATAAGGCTAGTTTAATATTAGCACAGTAATGACTTTTTCAATCGAAAACGTGAAATTATTAACCGCTTATTAGCCTCATTGAGAGAATGGTTTGTTTGTGCATTCACGTTCGACGTCAGACTTGTATGTCAACTGATGTTCACAATGGCCTCATAAAGCCTTGAACATATCAGTAGACATGTGTGAAGTTTTGAACGATCGTATTGAACATTTCAAATAATTACATGTAACAATGAGACTCCTATTGCATTTGATGTCTTAATCTCAGGATCTTCTGATAACGTGGTTTCCGCAATTGAATGACACAATTAGCATTTCCTTACTCACAGTTAATTGTATCCACTTTTACGTGGGAAAATGTTAATCAGTAGAAAATATGTTAATGTAAATTGTAAAAAAAAAATCGTTTAAGATGCATAGAGATTAACAGCACAAGCTACAGTTTGCATCAATACGAAGATGTGGCCAGTTGTTGACTGAGGCGTTTTTTACAACCTGCCATATCTGAACAATAAAAAAATCAAGACAAAAACTGGCAAACGAGTCCAGAGATTGGTAAACTATAGGGTTTGGAATTTGAACTACGCTTTATTTCGAGAATGGCAGTCCAAATGTCATTCAATTTATGTTCGTAATTTAGTTAAAAGTTTATCATTTACGAAATGGGACCCTTGAACAAAATTGGGAAATATTGAGAACTTACTTCCAAAGTGGAGAGTTTTCAACCCAAACTGTAAGAAATTAAAAAAAAAAAATTCAAAAGATTGCCCTTCAACTCAGTTTGTGAATCAATTTGTGAAGCGAGCTTGTAAAACTGGATCGTTAATGGATGAAACAACTCGTTTCCGTTCTCGTACAGTGGGCACAGCCGAAACATCAACGTCAACTCGCCATTGCTCTCAGGAATTGAACATTTCCCGCACTTCTTTGATGAGAATTTTGCATAAAGATCTCGGTATGAATGCTTAAATTCTGAAATTCTTCAGCCGAAATTCTGAAGTCAATTGGCCGCCTCGGAGCTGCGAATCAAGTTCGTTAGACTATTTTTTGTGGGGATCCGTTAAGAACAAGTGTTACGCTCAGGTTCCAGAGACGATTGAACCTTTGGAACATGAAATCGAAATTGCCATTCAGGGAATTCTACCCGAAACAATCGAAAAAGTACTTGAAAATTGGGTTGACCGAATGACGTACTGTAAGGCCAGTCGTGGCAGTCATATGAACGATCTCGTTTTTAATTCTTAAATAACAAAGTCCAAGCTTTGTAATAAAACAGGAATTTTCAAAAAATATTTATTAGTTTTTTTTTTATAACCGATTTAAATTCCAAATCTTAAATGGTCCACCCTGTACATTTAGAGGTATCAACCTAATCTTAAAAGGAATAGGTGCACGCTTTCTGTTGTATTTGAAAGAATTAAGTTAAACAGTTTTTTATTTCAAGGATAAATTGAACTCGTAGTTAATAAAGAAACACAAAGAGATTTTAATGAAAGAAAGAGGAAGAACAATCACGTAAAAAAACAGTTTTGACCAAGCAGAGCGTTCATCAACATTTCAGAATTTAGATAATACAAACAGTGGCTCGTAGAGAAAAATTACTAAATTTGAAAAAATATATATATCCTCTATCCACCATTATCAAAAAAGTTTAAACGTTTTCAGTTTTTAAATTTTACAATTATAATCAAATCAATTAATAACGAAAGAGTCTCCGGCTTTTTGTATGCGGGAAAAAATTGGTTAAGTCAAAGAATCGAAGCTTTTAAGTGATTTTTTTTGTCAACATGAAAATATTTTTAAAAGCTGGAGCGCATACTTTTCTTTTTTTATATCTATATGGTCCCAAATACCTACTGCCCGCCATGACTTGGGTGTAAGAGCGTTCGAAACCGAGTCTGAAGTAATTCACAAACCCAGCCCCACCGTAGCCAACACGAAAATGTAGGAAAAGCAATGTTCTTTCAGTGACTGAAATCTCAGGTAAGCCTGTAAAAAAAATGCTTTGATTCGGGTCAGACGCACAGTGTAGTGTTAGAGTAATCCAGCTGACCAAAAACCACGACAGATCCAACCATTTAAGTGTAGCTCTGTCATACTGTATTATAGCAACCGTAATATTATAGATGCCGCCAGTTCACCCAGAGCTCGGTCGACGCTTTAATTTTGTTTTACATATTTGCAATAATTAACCAAATTATCGACTTTGGTCTGTGCTGACGCACGAATCAATATCTGCGAAATTGATAAAAATGGCCAATTTCAAGCTGCCAAATGGATTCGGTCTGATAATATCCAAATGTAAATGCTGTTAGAATTTAATGGGATCGAAAGAAACTTGTTCGCCGTTGAGGGGTCCTCAGCGATTGTACTGAAAGAGCGCCCCGAGCACTCGCAGTGAGAGCGCACGCCACCAGACTGTGCGGAGCACGTCTCATTTCGATGAGCGCGGCTCGTCGAGCAATGTTTTTCGGTAATTTATTCATGTGTTGACTTTGTTCCTGATTTGGTGATAACTGCGCCAGTTGATATTTATTTGAACCGCCGCTGTTGTCGTGTTGTTATTGCTGTTGTAATTGCGGTTTATTAACATTTTAGCAACGCGGTGTAAGGTGTGACTTTGGAATTAAGTTTTTATTTAACGCTATTTGGCTGATTGATAAGAAATGTGCCAACTCGGCCGACTGGGCGGCCAACAGCTGAGCGAAAGTAGAATGACGAAGAGGACAGCAACAGCGGCGGCGGCGGCCTGGAAGCACGAGCCAATCGCACTTCTTTGTTGTCGCTTCACCAGTGACAAAATCAATCCGTGTCCGGATAATACAAATCGACGACATTTAAGCGGCAGATGCAAGTCGGCTGCGGCAGCGACGACGGACAAGAGCACAAGTGCGAGTACGGCCAGCAGCAGCTTTGAAGCGTCGCGTCACAGCAAAAAGTGTCGAGGCAGACAATTAATCGGTCGAATTAGTCTGCGTTCAGTTGGACAGCCGTGTAGACCGATTTTTCCACTTGTTCCCAGTGCATCAAACGAGCGGAATTTCGAGCTGCACACAATCGCGAACCGTGAAACGTGGTGAAATTCTACTAGTTCCTATTTGAAAACCGATTATAAAAAAACTATTGGTGGTGCGCAGGCGATAATATTTGAGTTGTAAGTAGAGCTGCGCCGAACAATTTCTTGGCCAAACATTACTGGAGTGATTCCAATTCACAATGTGCGCACAATTTCTGACTGAGCTGTTGCTGAAATACAAAGAAACAATAAAAAAAATACAAACAAAATCAATGCGCGTTTTTTAGATTAAATTCCCCATTGTGTCGCCAACTGTCGCGGCGTGACATATACATAGATCAGTTGTCGTTGTTGCTGCATATTTAGTGCGCCTTATCAGCTTTCAAACTGTTATGGCTAATTACAAATGTTTACAACTTGTTTTGTATAGCAATGGTACAATTTTGTCGCGCGAAAAGATTAATTATGACAATTACTTTGATAAAAACCGACATTCAGCGAGATTCCGGTTGCCATTTAGGCAAAATTACAACAATTTTAACTTATCAATCCGCATTTGTGAAAATAAAACGCATTATTTGTGCAAAACTGAAAGTATATGGATTTCATAGTCTGTGACGAAATTAGTTATTTTTAATTAGTATTTTTTATTTTTTTAGTTTGTGAGTTTTCCATTTCGTATAATGAATAAACAACAGTTGACTGAAGTAAACTTTAGTCAATTCGATTGCCACCTGTTGGCAACGTAGTCTCGCTTTCAGTGATACGATGCGAAATTATAATGCTGTACCTATAGAGACGCGAAAGGTGTGCATCTGGAAAAATAATGTATTTATATTTTCGATTTCAATTCAATGAAATTGTTATCAATATTAATAAAACATATTCTCACGAGCAACGTGTAGTGTCTCACAAGCAGTGACATGAAGTGAAACAAAGCATTCAATGTTTATTTATTAATTACATAAAAAAGACTGTAAAATTATTTTAATGTCGAGAATTTAGTGTTCGTTGCCCAGCAAGATGTGTGGTTGGAAATATGCAATGCGTTAAAAATAAACTTGAAAACATTAATTGGAATTATTCGCTGAGTTGAAGTTCGCTGAAATTTTAATATAAAAAAATAATCTTTTAGATATCCGATTTTCAACTGAATTTTAACTATAAAACCAAAACGCAGAGACCATACAATGTAATTATATGAAAATTACAACTGCATTTGCTTTCATTAAAGACTATTGACACAAAGGAATCATAAGTATCACAAAAATCAATAACTGCAAATGAAATAAAATTTCTAAAATCAATTTATTTGTTAAAAATATTTTTAAAATATAGCAAAGCTTTAGTTTCCTAGTAGGATAGAATTCTTGATTAAATTTATTCTTGATTAATTTTCGATTGATTTTCGAATCTGTTGCTCGGTAGTTAGTTCGTTGGACCACTAGTTAGAGAATCGTATATTAAAATCCCATCTAAAACAATGGCAAAGAAAAATATATTTTTTGCAGAGACAGCCCTCCTGGCAAGTAGTGACAATCATCGAAAAAAGACAAATAATTGCTTGTGAAAATTCCTAATCCACCGATCAAAATCGGCAAAAACTTGTAGGTTTGTTCCACTTTGCGAGCACTCTACCTTAGTTTCGCTTAAGGCAGTTTCATCGTTGTAAAATACACGAGTTGTATCACATTGACTGTTGAGATAAGTTTATAAACCCTTCTTTATAAACCCTTCTGTCAATACGAAAAATCTTCACGTATTATCAATACGAAGGTACCCGGGTACCTTCATACAATTTGTATTGGAAACTCAAAAATTAAAAAAATCGTTGTTGGCTTTTACAACGAAGCGTTATTTATTGATAATTTTAGTTAAAAACATTAAACACATATTAATAGTGCAATAAATCCAACATTTTATGTCTAATGGTCTTTTGGCCAGTGGTCCGAGTCTCGTTTTCTTCCTGCTGACGCTTATAGAAACGAACATGTGTGTTTCTGTGCTCTGTAAACTGCTTCAAAACTGTTTTTAGTATGAAAATTGTGACAACAAGCGAATTTTTGGCATCAGAGGCGCACACAGGATTTCATTTTGGGCGTCCTGCCCACAACTTTTGACCAATACCATTTGAAATCAATCCATCACCCATAATTTTTGTAGCTACCAAATATGTGGCGAGTTGGAACCTCACGTCGCCTTCTCCACAGCATCTAACTTTTTTGGTGGTATCTAATTTATGTTTGCTGTTAATAATATATGCTGCCAAAGTGCAAACCCCCGTACAATTGCCTACTTAGTTCTTCAGAGTAAACTTCTCCTTACAAAGGGTAAAACATCTTGAAATAACACCCATGTGAAGTCGATGACTTCAATCGGATGTCCTGAATTTTTATCTTTGAATATAATTTAAATTTAAAATTTAAAATTGTATCCACTTGAATATGAACGAGTAATTTCAACAATACAGTTTCAATATTGTTTTACTGTATTTTGTATGAAGGTACCCGGGTACCTTCGTATAGAACAAAGGGGTAGTGGTCAAAAATCGGTTTTAAAAGTTGTACAGAATAAGTTTTGTTTCTATATAAGTTATCTAATAGGTAGTCAATTGATATTTAGGAAGATACTAAAAATATCGGCATAGCGTGCCTTGGCCGAAAGTAGGATATTTTTACTTCAAAAATGCAAAAGGTGCCCAGGTACCTTCGTATTGACAGAAGGGTAAATATCGAACCGCTAAGTATTTTAAATAATAATAAACAAAAACTAGGAAGGGTATGTTAGTTAGTACAATCAAATAGTGAACGTCAACTACAAAAGCTACACTACACTACCCTATAAATATTTATATTTGGCGTGCATAATTAAAATGCTCCCACGATATAAAGGAAAAGTTCGCTGCAGTTCAATTTAATCACATCTTTTCCCAACAATTTAACAACGCAAAACGATTAGGCGAAACAAATCTGGTACATGGATCGTAACCAACGAATGCCACAACTAGATCCCTGCTGAGCCCCAGGCTAAAAATAGCTGCCATAGGTTGAGTTGTACTTTTTGCCGAGCAAGCTTGCCGCGGTCAGAGCTACAGAACGTCCGGTTTGTTAATAGGATGTAAATATCATAGAATGTAAATATTCATGAACACCCGCACCGACTAACAATAGAATTGAGGTTCCCCGTCACAGCATCGCTGCCATTGATCTGCCGCCAGGAACAAGCGTGGCTGCAGATAATTGTCCACATCAGTCGTTTGTACTTTAATTGGCGCTGCGAATGCAAATTGCAACCGAAGATTATTAATGCCAGAAAGTACAATTCAAGTAACTACTTCCCATTTCAGCGTTTATACTGCTACATGTTTCGAGCTGCTTCCGTTTCGGCACTGACAGTGGCCATCAAACGAGGCAATTGGCAGCACTACAATGAAAACCGTGAATTTCCTAACATGTCCGCATGTGACATGAACGTATGACACATCAAAATACATTAGTATTGTGTGTTTTGTTTTTCAATATTTTTTGGCTTCGCAATGTTCAGGCTGGACAAGTATGCAAGCGCACGAATCTGTACTCGCGCCCGGCAGTGGTCTGGTCTCGTGACAGCGACTGCTCCATCAGTCGGCCACTGGTTTTGTGTCGCGCGCTGCATTTCAATCAGCGACAGCACGCGCTGATTTTATTCAAACATTTTATATGCGCATTTCGTGCGGCTAACGTGGGTACGCGCGGCACCGCCTCAACGCCCACTAATCGTTCGCGTTTGTGGCGCCGACACCGCCGCCGCCACTAACTGTGGCAGTGCGGCAGTCATCATTTTGCCAGTCATTTGTTCATATTAACTCGCAGCAAATCACTGAGTGTTGATATTTGGTTCTGCCAGCTCTGCAGCAGATTGCAACTGATGCAACTGATTTGCATAATTTATTAATTTATGCTGGGAATCTTGACTTTGCTGTTGTGCAATATTATACTAGTACACTGGTTTTATGGCGCATGTGATTGGCAAAGTGCAAGTTTTGTCACTAACTTGTTTACTATGTGAAACTTTTGTTTACGAAAAAGCTTAGCTCACCACTTTTTATTACATGTTTTGTGACTTTCTGAATAAATATGTTCAGCAATGACAAATTTTCGAAAATAGCTGCAAGTAAGAACATTTCTTCACATTCTTATCCTATCTTGGTTCTTCCCTGTGCTCCAACGAAAATGTGGTCGCCGCAGGCATAGTGTCGTAAAGCTGCATTGCCGAGCATCTTCAGACAGACGGTCAAAAATTCAAACCAGCCGTATTCATGTCCAGATCGACAACAACAGACTGCCCGACTATCCCCATAAACTATAGACGGAATACCCGCATATTAACCCTTTACACGGTACAGTTGCATATCTGCAACCAACCGTAAAATTGCTCGTAATTTCGGAAATAATTATTAAAACGACTCTTTTTTGCTATTTTGCAACTATGCAACGTTCCTTTTTTTGAAATACTGTCATTAGTAGTGGGAAAAAGTAGTTAAATTTTACTTGACAGCACTTAACATATTTGACCGTTTTTGCGAAAAGTTGCACGCATTTATTTTAGTGAAACAAAAGTGATTAAAAATTATTAATAAAAAACACACAAACACTTTGCGAAAAATGCGGAGTAGAACTATGCTACAACAAATGCACTATTTGTTTTAAAAATTTTCATTTAAAATTAAACATATTAAAATAAAAAAACAAGTTTTATTCCTTTGTTGCAGATGTGCAACCAAATGTTTTTTATAAAAAAAAACTTACAAAATTAACGTATATTATAAAACTTAAAAATATTTTTTTTTTATTTTAGTTTTATATCTAAAAAACAACATTTGATGAAAAAATTCGCTGTTAACCCTTTACACGGCGCAAAAATCAAAATAAATTTATAAGCGAAGATTAAAGTAACCAATTCTAATTACAGACGAGTTATGACAAAATGGATAAAGTTGATTGTAAAGAGCAAATTTTTAATTTAACATAAAGTAGAAATGAATCGAAATTGTTACCATTGTAATTTTGTTCACCTGTTGTTTTTAATTGACGTAAAACGTGATTTTTTTCAGAAATTACAAATAGATTACGTTTAATATATCCCAATTGTATGTCCAGCGGTGTGAATTTATGTTTTACATTAAAAATCTAAGCTAAGAAAGCTTAGTAAAAAGACAAAATATAGTTTGTTCGGTCTTTTTTGTCATAAATAAAATGCCAAGCATTATAATCTGTTGACTAATGCCGTAAATTTAAGCGATTTTAAATATGAAATTAACTAATCAAAAAAGTAAATTAAAAGATTACAAATCGTTTTTCCTGTAAACAAAGCAGTGCTGAAATTGAAATTGTTGTTACGTCATTATTCTTTTTTTGTAACGAAGGTTTGCCAGTTCAGGCCGCTTTTTTGCTGAATTTGTTTTGTCAGAGAGAATTTACTTTTTACCTTCGCACCAACAACAACACAAAAAACTACACCGTCATAAAGAATTTTTTACATTTGCCTTCAGCTCTCTCATTAATAATTTGTATAGCAATTCCGAGTGGCAATTAACGCTCGTCTCGCCACACAACGTTTGCACAACAAAACACGAGTCAAACTAATCAATCTGCTTTATCAAATTTTCTCATAAAAGTCACGTCATAACGCAATACAACGATAATGCACGTAATGAAAACGAAAACACACACATTTTAAAAGATTTTCAAGTGCGACAGAAACAAAACTACGCTATGTAAATAGTGTTATACAATATCTGATTACTGATTACTTACAGTGCTGTTGTATTTGATTGTGTCGCTGTGGCTGTCGGCGCTGTCGCTGTTACTGTTGTTGTTGGTTTTGTTGAGGGTGCGCATTTTAATTGAGTTATTTATCGCACATTAGGTATCTGCAATTACATTTTCTCTGTATTTACACTAAAACTTGCGATAAAACATGCGGTCAGACAGCGTATGCGTTCAATTTATTGACGCTTGTCGACATTTTTCCATAAACTGCAATTAAAACCGCCATCCATAGCACATTGTGCACACATCGCCTATTAGTGTAACGGTGTTGTCGTTCGGAAGACTTGCAATTTGCGGAAGAAATCGCCAGTCATCAATCTACTTGAACTTGAACACGTTGCAATTTGCGCATTGATCTCTGTCGACCACCTAAGAAAGTAGCTGTGCAACACCTATGTAATTGTTTCTCTGCAGACAGTTGTATACAACAACGACTATATATACACATAAATATATGTATGTACAGTACACTATAGATTGATAATGTATATACACTTAAGAAGTCATGTGAATATGAAGTAATTAATACGCTTAACTCAAAACATGCATTTCGCTTCTGTTTCAGACCGTGGACCATGCATACATCCAGCGGCGACGATGAGGCACCAAAGGATCCGAAGACGTCCGAACAGGATTTCACCCAACAATTTACAGAGAATGATTTCGAAGGTAAGCCCCGCTTAGATCCACACACAAACGCCAGCACCGGTTGAAAATACATATTCAACGTTATAATAATTTACTAATAAGTACTTGATCAGCTTCCAGTCCAAGACTACTTTTCAATGGGAAAGTCAATGGAAACCAAAATTTTAAGGACACAAATACTTTACATTGATGGCAAATGTATTTATTTGTACATTTCTATATTTTTTTATTTCCAGTTAAATATGGAACTAGGCATTTTTTTATAAATCGTTACCTTAGTTTGACAAAATTCAAAATGGCTTTGTTTTTCCATGTTTTCAAGAATTTCTTGGAAATAAGTAATATTTATTAACATATTCTGTATGAAAAATGACTCCTGAACATAATCAAAGTAAACTTGTTCTGAACTGGAGCTTTTTGTTCAATAATGGCACACAACTCACAGCTTCATTCGTCCTGAATGCCAGAACTATGTGCGTTCCTTTGGAACCCAAAACAATCTTGAGTACAAAAGTACAATCTTAGCGTTGCCACCCAACCAAATATATCGCTCCAGATCTCCAAACATTACACAGTTTTGATTTTTAGCGAATTATATTACTAACTAGCTGGGCCCCGCGGCTTCGCACGCAAGCTCTCTTCTTTCACCCGATACATATTTTGAACGCATGGTTGAACCCATTTTGATTTAAATAAAAACATATGTCTATTATCTTTGATGCCAAGTGGTTCTAAAAATTGTGAAGTCAAAAGGCCCTTTAAATCATGAGTTATACTCTAAACAAAATCTTAACCCTTAGTTTACCACGGTAGATTTCGATTTTCAAAAATATGAAAAAAACATTGTAATTATTTCCCGATTTAAATGCTTTTTGTCCAAGTTTGATGTCAAAAGGACCAATAAATCGTGTTTCCATGCAAACTGTTAACCCATTGTTGACCCCGTTACATTTTGATTTTCAAAAAAGTGAAAAACACGTGTCAAATTATTTCTCACTCAGAGTACTTTCACAAAGTTTGAAGTCAGTGGGCCCGTTAATTTATTTTTTTTACAGTTTCGCCATACAAACTTTTAACCGGTCGTTGACCCCGTCCGATTTTAATATTTGGAAAAAATGAAAAACACGTATCGAGTTATTTTACAGTTGAAGTACTTTCACCAAATTTTAAAGTTAGAAGGCCAAAAAAATTGTTTCTTCATACATACTTTTAATCTGTCGTTGATCCAGTTAGATTTCGATTTTGAAAATAATGAGAAACGCGTGTATAATTTTTTTATTTCAAGTATTTTTATAATTTTTGAAGTCAATAGGCCTATCGGTTCATGTTTTTTTCGAGTCTACCCTTAAACAAATCTTAACCCATTATTGGTCCAGTTAAATTTTGATTTTTGAAAAATTATAATATACGTATCGAATTATTTTTTGTTTAGAGTATTTTCAGGAAGTTCGAAATCAATATGTCTCTTAAATCACTTTTCTTCATACAACACCTTCACACATGTTTTGCCCCTTTACACCCTGAATTTCAAAAAATCCCGTCTTAGCGGAGGTTCATTTTTCAAGATGTATCTACAGTTCAAATTTCATGTTCGTAGCTTCAGCGGTTTGGGCTGAGCGATGATGAATCAATCAATCAATCAATCAGTCAGTCAATTAGGGCAAACAATCTATGTATATAAAAATGGAGGCGGTACCACACCCTCTTGTCCAGTGCTCACAACTTTCTTCTAGTCGAATTGTGCTACTAAGTGGAAAGTTCGTACCAAGTTTCACTGATGTGTGTGTGTGTACTGCATAACTGTCTGAGCATAAAAAATGTGCCACGCCCTTTGACCAACGCCCCATTCCCTCTATTGAAAGATATGATTAAGTGGTAGGTTCATACCAAGTTTCATTGATGTACGACTTACAGTTCTGCTGCATAAAAACTTTGCCACGTCCCTTGTTCAACGCCCATAAAATATTACCGGTAGAATGACACTTCTATGGGACGATGGCATATTCAATTTCAATACTGTGCGGCTTACAATTCCGGAGCTATTCCATATAAAAGATTAGAGTTGTATGGACGGAGCCACGCCCTCGTGTTAAATACCCGCTTCATTCCTCTGCCGAAAGATATGACTGAATGGTAAATTCGTACTAAGTTTCATTCATGTCCGACTAACAGTTCCAAAATTATGCGGATAGTTTGGGTCAAAAAAATGTGCCACGCCCCTTGTCCAACGTCCATAAAATTTTAATATTGGAATAACACATCTATGAGGCGACGCCTCACTAATTTTCAATGCTGTGCGACTTACAATTCCGAAGCTATTCCATTTAAAAGAAATGAATTGTATGGGCGGTGCCACACCCCTTTGTTCAATACCCACCTTATTCCCTCTGCCGAAAGATATGATTAATTGGTAGGTTCATACCAAGTTTCATTGATGTAGAACTTACAGTTCTGCTGCATAAAAAATGTGCCACGCCCCTTATTCAACGCCCATAAAATTTTAACAGTAGAATGACACATCTATGAAACGACGGTACACCAAATTTCAATATTGTGCGACTTAGAATTCCGAAGCTATTCCATTTAAAAGAAATGAATTGTATGGGCGGTGCCACACCCCTTTCTTCAATACCCACCTTATTCCCTCTGCCGAAAGATATGATTAATTGGTAGGTTCATACCAAGTTTCATTGATGTAGGACTTACAGTTCTGCTGCATAAAAAATGTGCCACGCCCCTTATTCAACGCCCATAAAATTTTAACAGTAGAATGACACATCTATGAAACGACGGTACACCAAATTTCAATATTGTGCGACTTACAATTCCGAAGCTATTCCATTTAAAAGATTTGAGTTGTATGGGCGGTGCCACACCCCCTTGTCCAATACCCACCCCATTCCGTCAGTCGAAGGACATGATTAAATAGTAAGTGTGAACTAAATTTAATTGATGTGTGACTTATGGTTCCAAAGTTATTGTCTAAAAATGTATTCTGGTGGCGCCACGCCCCGTTTTCCCGACTTTTCTTTTTTTATAAACCTTCACGTAACAATTTCGAACAAACCCGCCGAAGGAAGTATCCAAGTTGGTCCAGCCGTTCTCGACTGATACGCAGTCGAATGGACCACGATTCATTTTTATATATATAGATTATATCCTGTATACTATTTTATCAAAGAAAAAAATATTGTAATATTTTTCTGCAAAACAAATTTTCCCACAAATTTGACACTTGCAAGTTTGCAATTAATTAATTTTCAATAGAAATCCACAATTCATTTAACATGATTCAAGTAATGAAATGCTTTATACATTATTCAAAAGTTGTGAATAATGTATAAATGCAAAATGCTTTAGTCAAAAGCTTAAGGAAACATTGATTATGAAGCAATTATTTTTAAATGTAAACCGCCTCAAGTCACAATGCAAATTAAGCCTCAATTACGTTGAATTCATCAAGGACTGTTTGTGTCAAAATATGTGCATTCATCTGGTTTTTTTCCACGAAGTCAACGTACGAAACTGTATGTCCTTTTGTCCCACTTGTTCTCCTTGCCACAATTTGCTTTCAAGAAGCGGTACCACAGTGCAGAATAATTCTTAGTTTAACCGGTTTATAGTGCCGAATAATTAAGTTATATATGTCCTATTCACAATCTTGTGCAAACGATCTTGCATCGTAGCGTTTGTAAAATGGTGTAGTATATTTTTAATCTACTCTAACAAAATACACAGTGATGCATTTGCTACACCCTCGTTAATATGCAACACTTAGGACCCATCTTCTATATCGATCACGAACGGCTTGAGAAGGTTCGTACGAACCTGCCGAACTGTAGCGAAGCTGGCAGCGAATCAGTCTGCGGTTGTCGTGAACACATACAGTGCGTTTCAAAAATAAGTGTTGCTTATAAAACTTACAAAAGAAGGTATAGTAATGAATTATATATATTTTCCACCCGGGTACAAAATTCACACGCACAACACGGGTGGTTGCGGGAAGCTAGGTCTTAGTCTCGCGTAAGCGGGCTGTCGTGCCAGTCAATCATTATTATTTATTATTATATATTTTCTGAAAGGCTGTGCAAATATCTGTGCATTATTATCAAAACTTTGTTCAGTCTCCCTTGTTGTCAGTAATAGCTTGGCATCTTTTGTTACAATTTTGGCTTATTGCTGAGTGTACTCCAAAGAAACTCCTCTCGAAATCCGTTTTAATGCCAAAATTAGCTGTTTTGTTGTTGATATGCTTTTTCCTCTAAGCTTTGGCTTCATTAAGGACCAAACATTTTCGATTGGGTTTGCATCTGGACTTCGAGATGGCCAATTCAGTGTTTCCACCCGAAATTTTCTCTATCCCATTTCAGACGATTTTCCACATGTTTTTACCCAATAGCGATTTCGACATGGTGCTTCTATTAGGAATGCCCGATCTCAGAAGCCTGCATCGGATAGTGGCCGTTGATACTTCGACTCTCTTCTGCGACAATCTTTTCTTCGCTAGCTTCAGGCTAAGAGTTGGAGTGTTATCAAACATCTGGACTATCGCCTTAGCCGCTTTGTTCTGAGTGGTTCTCTTCCTGCCTCTCCGTGACTCGTCGTCGCCATTTCCGAACTCTTTGAATCGACTAATCCACTTCCTCACAAATGAAACTGATGTTTTCGTGTATTTTTCGACTTGTGGAGGATTCACTTTCAGACCATTTGGATGGTTTACCAAAACCACTACTTCGAAACGTTTTTTAAATACAACACTCATTTTTAATTCTTGATATTGCCGCGAAAACTTGTACCCAACTAAGAATACAGAAACACACGCGAAAACGGTATTTTAATATAGAAGATGATCTGATATTAAAACCATGACAAACTTCTACAGTTAAAAAAGATATGGCCAACACTTATTTTTGAAACGCACTGTACTTGCACAAAATGTCTGGGTTTGTTTAGTAGTTCTGCCACTGCTCATTGATCGATGCATAATTGTTTGTCCTGACTGACTGATTGACGGGGTCAACGATGGGTTAAAAGTTTGTGTGAGCAAACATGACTTGATGGTTGTTTTTTATTTCAAACTTGGTGAAAGCGCTTCAAAATAAACCGACAGCTTTTCCATGGTGAAAGCACTTCAAATGAAAAATAATAAGACGAATAAGAATAATGAAAATCTGACGGGTTCAACAAAGGGTGAAGAGAAACTGGATTTATTGGGCCTTGGATTGACTTCAGACTTGCGTACAAAGTCGCCGGATCCTGCTAGTAGTTTTTATTTATTACTCAAATGCAACAACGATTTGCAAACCTGACAGCTCACAGTTGATGGTAAATGTTTGCTATTGCTCCGATTTGCAATCTCAAATGCACAAAATTGAGAAAAAGGGCTATTAAATCGTTTGGCAATTGCAAAGTTGGTATGCTGACAGCTTGGTATGCTCGTTTGTAATCTGTTGCATTGTCGCAATACACTTGCACGCAACAACAATGGATTTTGTCGCATCAGTGTGGAATTTCATACTCGTTGCTTTTGGTGCCGCGGGCCAAGCACGCCATGCCATCAAAGAATCAGAAGAAAATTAATATCCAAACAAAATAAGTCGCGTGTGTTTTTTACCCTTTCAAAACAGCCACGACAAATTGCTCACAATTGTTGCGTAAGCAATAACAAATCCATATTTATTATTTAGCCCGTGTGCCCCAAGGGCCAAGAAAATATTACAACTGTGCAATAAAAAAGTCACTTACAGCTGGGAATAGTGAAATGGACTTTACAGCCATTTTTGTGGGCAAATACAGATCTCATCAACCATGACTGTAGAAATAGCTCGCTCGTAAGTAGGTGAGTTGAGCTATACAATTATTTTCAATAGAGAAATAAGAATTGTCATTCTGTGAATAAAATCTATGCTATTTTATTACCAATTGTTGTATGAAAATATAAGTTTTTACAGTTTCTGATGCCACATTTTTCGTCAAATTAAGCAATTCAGTGTTTAACGTTCCAGTCTCTAATGTAATAAGTTTAACGGAATCCAATCAATAGCCACTTCTCAAACAATTTAAGCAATTTACCATGAAACATTTGCATAAAGTTTGGCCCAACATGGCGTATGCGTAACATCGAATTCGCACTGAGAGTGTTGGCATTTTTACGTTACAACTTCTCCCTTACTCACAGTAAACAAATCAGTCTGGCTTTTCTGCTTCACTCAAAGGCGTCGTGGCAAGCACCAACAATTGCCGGCGCCTGTGCGTCTGCTGGCTGCGCCTTCTTTCCGCTCAATAGTTTGTGGCCTGTAGTCGGCAATAATGCCGCCATTCAGCGCTCAAACAAAATGCCAAAACAACGCTAATGCAGCCAATTGCCAACGCACAAGAAGGCAAAATTACAGCTCTGAGAATATTTACACGCGTGTGTATGTATATCAGTTTGAGGTCTGGCCGCATCAAATTGTGAGCACGTACGCAATTTCGAATTTAATTAATGTCCAGCGTCGTTTGCTCTGCGCTGATTGACAACTCGTGTTTGCATACATATCAACCTGCATACTAACATACCCACATACATCATGCACGCATACATACATACATGCTATTTATTTGCAGGACATCGCGCTCACACCGTGTACGTAGGAGTGCATGTGCCGGGCGGCCGCCGCCACTCACAGCGCCGCCGCAAGCACCATCACAACAGCAAGGAGAGCAATGCCGACAAGCAGCAGGAAGTCGAGCGACCAGGTTTGTGCCGCACGCAATAAATCAACACACATCATTAATGAATTTTCACTCGATGCTTTTCACTGCAAAGCATCTATTTTGCGACCACCATTTATAAATATTTGCATTACACCCACGCAAACACTAATCCGCACGACTGCACGTACACGTATTCATTTATGGTACGTGTGGCTTTTGTCAATCATGCTAAATTATTGTCGTTAAGAATGTTTCGTTAAGTGTAAATAATTTAAATTAAGCAATTTATTCAAGAGCTGCCGTCGCTTGTCTCCAGCGAAACAACGCACAATCTGTGCGGAGAATTAGAAGCAGCACAGTTTGAAGTGCAAAAATTCAAATTAGAGCAATCGAAATCATAAAAACAAATACGAGAAAAGTTAGTTCAAAAGAATTCAGAATTCAAACTAATTTCCATCTGTTTAAAATGCATTGAAATTTCACTGGAGCCCACTTGCAAATTTGTTCAATTCTCCAATGTTCTATTGCACTAACACACACAGAGAGCGCGCAGAGCTAAATTTAAATAATTTCTTTGAAATTGGAAATAAAAACAAAAATGCAGAGAGTACCTGGGCACAGACACTTGACTTAAGTAAAAATGAAGGAAGCAAAGGTTAAGTCGATTACTGCTGCTATCCAAAGGGATGCAAAAGTACTTCACTACTCTGTCTCTCTCTCTCTGTGAAAATTTTTTCTAGTACTTACGGCCTTGATGGGCTGTAGTCAAGTGCCCACAAGTTCTTGCTCCAAAACTCGGCCTACCGACATTACATTACTTTCAAAACCAACGCAATGCTTCGCATTAGTAGGGATGCAATCAGACTCCTTAAGCTTCGTTGCCTAGGACCGCATAAAACCACTACTTCGAAATACCATACCATGGTATTTCATTGCTTCCAGAAATAAAGACCATACATTTGAACCCTCTTAATAGGATCAACGAAATTCAATAAATGTTAAACTGTAAGTAAAAATGGAATCTTGAAATTAAACAGCAAACGCTGAGCTGGACAAAGGCACTTTATAAATATTTTACAACAATTACAATAGATGCGCAATCCCAAAGAACAAAAAGGGCAACTTTCCAGCTATCAACATAGACATATTCGCCATTATATATAAAAACACATTGTAAAAACCTTATAACCATGCAGCCATTTTCAACTCTCGACATGCCCAGCAGATGTTTGACTTTTCAATAACCACCAAAAATCGCATCTGCGTCAAAATTATCTCAACAACTTTCATTTTCCAATTCCAATTTGATGCTTTAAGCGTCAAGGATCAAATGAAATATTGTTAACGTTTAGATTCGCATTGAATGTGGCAAACAGACGTAGGTGACGCAGTTGTAGGCTACGAAATGAATCGCCCGAGTCTGACTTGTTGTAGGTATGTGGCTGTGTCGCTTCCATCAAGGATATGACCTCGCGCGTCAACACAATCTCATTGCTTCGCCTTCATGGCTCAGGCGCTGCGTGCAAGCGAAAATCAATCAATACTTATGACGCGAAGGACCGTAGAAGTTGAAATACAATAAATCGTTCAATTTGCAGGCACCTTACAAATTAAAGACTTACTGTGAACGTACATAACTGTCAGACATCAATTGTTGGGACAAGTATATGAATAGAAATTGTAGTAAATGTGCGGGCAATTCAATAGAAATCAATGTTGTTGTTACAAGCGTGGCAAATGAGTAAAATTGCTGCTAGTCTTAAGTGAGTAAGCAATTTATTAAATTGTTTATTTTCTTTGATTTTTTAAGTTATTTTATTATATTTTATTTGTGCGCTAAACGAAGCAAGTCCTGCTTTGTGCTTGATTTTATGGCTATTTTTGTATTTGATATTTATTTGAATTTTTTTGCAATCTAAGCAATTTATTAAATTGTTTCTTTTCTTTGATTTTTCAAGTTATTTTATGAATAACCTTTGTGCGCTAAACGAAGCAAGTCCTGCTTTGTTGATTTTGATTTTATGGCTGTTTTTTTATTTAATATTTATTTGCATTTTTTTGCTTTCCTCATGCTCAAGTGCACTTTGAACCAAGGAAATGAAGGCGATGTGCCGGAATTTAGATCGTTTGACCGTGTTTACGAGTTATAGCGTAAACTGGCAAAACGAATGACTGACTATAGGGGCACGTTTTATTGCCGCCTCAACCCTTTCAGAGCGTGTGCTCACAGTCACCACTATTAAAGTGAAACGTTTTCCATATCCTTCATTAAATTAGCAAATACAATTTTCCAAAAACAAATTTTCAAATATGTAGTAAAAAAGAATTTTTCAAAAATATCTTGACTGATTTTAATTTTTAAAGCAGTCATCATGCAAAAAATCAAAAAAATCTGTTAATGAACTGAAGCTCGGCTCTGAAAGGATTAGAGTGTTTAACTACACAGCAAACAGTATCAAAATCTGTTTATTCTATGGTTGAACTGGTGTCAGTTGCATATACAAAGTTGAATTCATATTGAGAAGTTTTATAGAAAGTTGGTATTAGTTACTTTACTCAAATTAAAACTTGTCAAAACGATTTCACACTTGACACACCACTCGCCACTGCCACGCATTAGCTCAAAGTTCACATGACGTGTCGGTTAGTTTACTGCTGTCGTCTGCACGTCAAGCACTTTCCCCCAATTCCCTCCTCTTCCTGCCCCACTTTAGCACTTTCCTTTCTCAAGCACATTCTCTATATAAAACTACAACTTTTTCCATATCTCACTGTCTACGAACATCGTATCATCACTGTTGTTATCGCCACCAACGTCACCGTTGTCACGCCTCGCGTCGCGCCTCATCCAATCCGCACGCTAACCAATCGTTTCAACTGCCTTTCATGACTGCAACAAATTGCTGTGCGTGCCTCAAAGTGGTCATCACACGACGCATTAGCATCATTGACGACGGTGAATACTTCAATTCATTCTAACTGCTAAATTGGCCCAATCAAAGCTCAAAGTCATCTCAAAATTCAAACTTTGCACAACACCAGCCAAGTGCCAATGGCCTCGTGCACCCCCGGCCCCCCAATTGGTCGTAGTCCAAATCCGAATCACTTGAACTCACTTAAAAGCCGATTCGGTTCCGTTAACTAATGCATTGCCTCCTTAATACTTTGCAGTGACGCCCCCCGCACAGCGTGTCCAGTTCATACTCGGCGAGGACGTGGATGATGGCACCCACGAGTCGCATCCGCTCTTCTCCGAAATGGAGATTCTGGTCAAGGAGGGCGACGAAATTGAATGGAAGGAGACCGCACGTTGGGTGAAATTCGAGGAAAACGTCGAGGAGGGCGGCAATCGCTGGTCGAAGCCGCATGTGGCCACATTGTCGCTGCACTCGCTGTTCGAATTGCGCAGTCTGCTGCTGAACGGCTCCATCATACTGGACATGGAGGCCACCAGCCTGGAATTGATTGCCGACTTGCTGTGCGAGAATATGGTGAACGCCGGCACATTGCCGGCCGAGTCACGCAACAAGGTCAAGGACGCACTTCTACGACGCCATCGTCATCAGCACGAGTACAACCGGAAGACCAAAGGCTTGCCAATTATTCGTTCGTTGGCCGACATCGGACGCAATCACTCATCATCGAAAAGTGAGTTATCCGCGAGCATTTTCGGGTTGTGGTAACTAATTTTCATCAAATGTCATTCAAGTTGAATTCATTCTGCGAGCGAGTCGAAGCGATTTCTGAGAGAACTGTTTAGGTTAAGTGAATAGAATAAAATAAAATAAAATAAAATAAAATAAAATAAAATAAAATAAAATAAAATAAAATAAAATAAAATAAAATAAAATAAAATAAACTAAAATAAAATAAAACAAAATAAAATAAAATAAAATAAAACAAAATAAAAAATAAAATAAAGAAAAAAACAAAATAAAAAAATAAAATAAAATAAAGTAAAATAAAATAAAATAATATAAAATAAAATAAAATAAAATAAAATAAAATAAAATAAAATAAAATAAAATAAAATAAAATAGAATAAAATAAAATAAAATAAAATAAAATAAAATAAAATAAAATAAAATAAAATAAAATAAAATAAAATAAAATAACATAACATAAAATAAAATAAAATAAAATAAAATAAAATAAAATAAAATAAAATAAAATAAAATGAAATAAAATAAAATAAAATAAAATAAAATAAAATAAAATAAAATAAAATAAAATAAAATAAAATAAAATAAAATAAAATAAAATAAAATAAGATAAAATATAATAAAATAAAATAAAATAAAATAAAATAAAATAAAATAAAATAAAATAAAATAAAATAAAATAAAATAAATTAAAATAAAATAAAATAAAATAAAATAAAATAAAATAAAACAAAATAAAATAAAATAAAATAAAATAAAATAAAATAAAATAAAATAAAATAAAATAAAATACAATAAAATAAAATAAAATAAAATAAAATAAAAGAATATAAAACAAAATAAAATAAAATAGGTACAGAGTATTCTCTGTCCACTCTCAACTCTATAGAATATGCAAAAGCCATTAGATAGTAAACCGATTATATAACATCATTACTCTAGAATGATCGATTCAATGCTTCAAGCAGTTCAAGTCATGTTTTTCAATCAATTCTGTCACACTAGAAGAATTATAAGTATATGAAGGCAACCATTTAGTGTCATATTGATCGATTCCCTGAAATGTCCTTGTGTGCACCCTCAACACACTTTTTCTCACAAAACAATCAAATTTAACTAAAATTAACAACTTTAAGGAAACACTTTTATTGTAAGTAATTAAAATATTAAACATTATAGTTTTAAAATTTTTAATTTATATTTAGAAGTGTGTATCTACAATGGATATTCAAAATTTTCTCAGAAATCGCTCGCACCACTTGCAAAAATAATCATCATTATACAGAACTTTCATTCAATATAACTGACATCATTCTATAACAACAAAGCAACAGAGAATCATTATGTTTTAACAGCAACAAATATATATACAGTGTAATCAGTTGAAAAACATTCTATCCGGTGCAGTTTTAGCCAAATCTCCGTTCGTGCACAGCTCTAGTGAAACCCGTTTCTAATTTACTTAAAATTATTTTTTTGTTATTAACTACATATTTTAATTATTTCACGTACCCAAGTTCAATTGCGTGAATTTTTCCGCCAAGTCATTAAAATCTCAACCAGGAACAGGCAATAATATCCCTTTGTAACGTGCAAACCCATCTAACAGATCGATGCCTTTATCGTTAAATACACCTTATACATAATTCAGTCTACATAAATGTACAACAATAATTTTAAATAATACATTACGTTTGTTCGGCACATTCGTCGTATCAAATCGACTGAATAGCCGTGTATATGTACTGTATATGTATGTACGTGTACATTATATAATGTGTGTATATTAGACTTGCAACAACAAACACACTCGAACAAACATGCATCGACTCACTCACTGCATGCCATGTCGCCATCCGGATTAGATGGACTCCATACACCGGCGGCCGCGACGTTGCCAATGTTTGCGTCGCGCAAGGATCAGCGAGGTTGTTACCTTGCCGTGCCCACAGGTACAAATGCAACAGTCCAAGCAATTCTCATCTCTCAACAATTGCACAAAGACAGTCGTCAACTGCAACGTATTTGTCCTTTCTGTTAATTTCGGCTATGATTTTGCTTTTGTAAATTTTGTGACGACTCTGCAGCTTTTCCGTTTTCGTATTTTGTGCCGCAAGG
This sequence comes from Melieria omissa, assembly GCA_963971225.1. Taxonomy (NCBI): domain Eukaryota; kingdom Metazoa; phylum Arthropoda; class Insecta; order Diptera; family Ulidiidae; genus Melieria; species Melieria omissa. Next base: position 123,127,627 of record OZ020267.1, read on the forward strand.
CAAATGCAGATGGCCAGCACTCATTTGTAAGCTACACATTGAAGAAGAAATTGCGCTGAAGAGAAGCGTAAACGCCTCTGAGTCGCCATATGTATGAAATCCAGCTCAAGTGGCAGTCCCAAGTGTTATTAACGCAATCGTATATGGCACTCAAACACATACCTGCACACGCACACTCACAAACACACACATACAAACACCTGTAAATGCTAAGAACAACTGAAGATACCGCTTTGGAGTAAAATGAAACGTTCAAGTGGTACAAGTATACGCGGCACAAAACTGCTAATGCACCCAATATCAGACAAAACATGCAAAAAGCATGCAATCTAAACAATATTTCGTAAACTGAAACACAATGTATTGCTAATGTTTGGCGAAATCACATACGCACACACACACACATGTTACACATCCACACATACCTACGTACATGGAAGGCAAACCACCTGCATACATGGGTTTCATATTTCATCCGACTGGCACATTTTCCAGTCCACTACGCCACATAAGTTCGCTACGCTGCTCATGCCAGACGGAATTTCACCATTACTCCACCATCTCATTTCGCCTCATGTCTTCAGCCGCTCAATTCAACTTCTCCATCGCCGGCAATTGCCCATTTAACCGAATGCAAATGTTTACTCATACTCACCTTCAGCTGACATGGGCAGTTTTGCAACCACGCATCTGGGTGCCATTGGTGTCACCACCTGGTTCCATGCCGGTGCCTCACCCGGCTGCAGTCACAAAAGCTCAAACGGACACCCAGATCAGACGAGACAGGTCAAAGCCAAAGGTCTTAAGCTCTCACTAAATCTCTAAGCTTGCCGTCAGAATGCGAAATTTCCTCTTTCCTTCTCTGCCTGTCTAATCACATTCTACGCGTACTCGCTTCTCGAAATTGTTGCTTTACCCGTATTTCCAAAGTTACATTTCTACGTACTCATATTTTCTTCCCCAAATGATATGCATACATACTTATAATCGAACTCTAAGCACAAAGTGGGCGTGTCAACTCATCCAACTGCGAGTCGAATATCGCTCCGATTGTGTGGTACAAGTACTCACACAATTGGATGTATTGGAAAGTCGCTGCGCTGCTGAATGAGTTTGACACACCTTACAAGACCCTCTTTAGTATTATCGTTCTTATCCTAAATGATTTAAATGTTTTCGACATCTATACCAAAACTTGTAATTTACTCTTTGCTTCTTTAACGTTCTCTATTCTAATAATTTTTCTACAACTTCTAAATAGTTCGTTTTCATGACCTTCGTGCATATCCGTATGTGTAACTATACTTAGTTTTACGATAGTCTTAAAGGTTACTTGAACCACCTATCCTTTATCACGACTCTTACTATAACATTCAAACGTAAATGCATTGTTTTAAAAAGCTTATTCGTTGGGAGAAAATAAATCGTTTGTGGACTGTACAGAGTTTTAGTTTATAATGTTACTTCGCTTAAAATCTAATAGTTCACGACATCAGAGTGTCGATTTCTCGAAGCATTAAATCACAAACTTTTGACTTTTAATTTAATATAATAATAAATTAATATAAAATTAATAAAATAATAATAAAAATCAATATAAATAAATATAAAAAAGTCTCGTACAGAAATTGAAAAATACTTAAAAGTTCGATTTCCGGTCCTTGAAGAGGCTTCTCCTTCCGACTTCCAACAGAAAAAAAAACACACGAATTTTTTACACATAACAGAATTACTTAATCATTTCGTATGCGTCGCTTACCTCAAAAATCGAATTCAATTAAACTGCCCATCGTTCTAAACAAATTCCTCCCAACATTTAGACTTAAAGTTGAAGAAAACATGGACAAGTGGTAACTTTTGCGTTGTGGCTTTAAGCGATTTACGAATCATCCACAATTTATATATAAACACACTCATATCAGTTCTGTTCTTTTCAACGATATTACAATATAATGTCCATTAATTCAGATAGAAGTACCTTCAGCAACAATATAAAGTTCAAAATTTAACTAAAATCATTGTGTAAAATAATTGTAAATATTATTTACCCCTAAATAATAATTTCCATTGAACAAAAGCCATTGAATTAATAGCCCCAATAACACCCAAACACAACATCCATCGAACATTTGCAGTGGAGGAGCACGGGTCAGCTTCGTCGCCCGGCTTAGCCATCTCGCCCATGTCGCTGAATGCAGCCAGTGGAAATAACAGCAGCAGCGATGGCAATGTCGGACGCTTTTTAACCGTGCCGGGAAAAACCAAAACACTTGTCTTGCCAAATGGTAAACATGCGCTGCTTTTCTACCTACACCCATACCCGTATATAAATACTTATATCTAAATTGTTCGAATTTCGAGTTTTTTTGGTTCTTTGCTCCCGCCCGTATTTGATTGAAAACGTTTTAAGTTGAGCTGTATACAAGTGTTTAAGAAGTGTTTCGATCAAACGCAAGTACGACAGTTCTGAATGATGTGTTTTAAGTAATTGTAAACCGTTTTTTTTTCGACATATGTTGGCCCAACGCAAATTTCGAATGCAACTTTCGAGACGTTTTTGGATGTCTATTAAAATTTGTCAATTCAAGCATCAAATGTTGAAGTCAAAACTGCATGTATTACAGTTGCATTTCGGGACAATGACACCGCCGTGCACTGCCAACCGAATGCATCAGATATGACTCCCCGAAGTCTGCTTGCTCTCCTTTCACACGATTCCATCATCATGCACCTCCACTTTCTTCCGTCGGTGTTATGCGCACTTTGCAATCACACAATTCGCATCGAATCAGCCCATCCCATACACATACTTAACCGTAACCGCATGCGTCCACCATCACCTTAACTAGTACTCGTAGATGTTGTATGTATCTCACTCAAAACGTCGCATCACATAACTAAGCTCACATAGTCGAAAATCCCCTAACCCTGGCATGCTTACTTTATTTTTGTAGTCGATTTTGTGGATTTTTAGCAGTATCCTCACGAACTTACTGTAACTTAACCAATTTCTTTTCGTTTTCCCTCGAATCCTCTTTTTCGGTTACTCGAAAACGTTTGAAATTTTGTTGTGCAACTTTTTACGTAACTTGATTTTGATTTGATGTATCTGTTGACAATAATCGTACGATACTAAAGAGAATAAATCTGATTCTAAAAACTTGCGGCAAAAACATAAATTACCAATAATAACAGAGGATATGGTCAAAAGTCCCAGCAATTCATCGATGCAACGCAACACCAGCGGCAATGATTTGGACGATCGTCGTGGCAATACTCATTTTATGCGTAAAATTCCGCCGGGCGCCGAGGCCAGCAACATTCTCGTTGGCGAAGTGGACTTCCTCGAAAAGACATTGGCCGGTTTCATTCGTCTGAGTCAAGCGGCAGTTATGGGCGACCTCACCGAGGTCCCGGTGCCAACACGGTAAATACTTGTGCAATAGATGGAACCCTGGCAATAGGTAAAACACCTTCGAACTTTCGAACTAACGCATCCACTTTCAGCTTCATTTTCATACTGCTCGGTCCGCCCGGTAGCCAAAGTAACTTCCACGAGATAGGCCGCGCCATGGCCACACTGATGTCGGACGAGATATTCCATGAGGTCGCCTACCGTGCACGCAAGCGCGATCATCTTCTGGCCGGTGTCGATGAGTTCCTGGACGCCGTCACAGTGTTGCCGCCCGGCGAATGGGATCCGACTATTCGCATCGAGCCACCGGCCGCCATACCCTCGCAGGAAATTCGCAAACGGCCGCCGGAAGCGCCGAAAGAAGAAATCGACGAAGAAGAGGAGGAACAGCGACTGCGCGAAGAGTCGGGTCTCGCACGCACTGGACGTCTCTTCGGCGGCTTAGTCAACGATGTTAAGCGTAAGGCTCCCTGGTATTGGTCCGACTTCAAGGACGCACTCTCAATGCAATGTGTGGCGTCGTGGATCTTTCTCTACTTTGCTTGTTTGTCGCCGATCATTACGTTCGGCGGGTTGTTGAGTGAGGCTACCGGCAAAAATATGGCCGCTATGGAATCGCTGATCTCGGGCTTTGTTTGCGGCATGGGGTATGGATTTTTTTCGGGACAGCCGCTCACCATATTGGGCTCTACGGGGCCGGTGCTGGTCTTCGAGACGATCGTCTTTGACTTTTGCCAAAATCAAGGCTGGGACTATTTGACATTCCGCTTTTGGATTGGCACTTGGATAGCGGTGATATTGCTGATATTGACCGCGATCGATGCGAGTGCTCTGGTCTGCTACATCACACGATTCACCGAAGAGAACTTTGCCACACTCATCGCCTTGATCTTTGTTTACAAGGTAATGACGCTGGTTTGGTAGCCTTGTAAAGAGTGGATAAAATCTCATTTCCGGTTTCAGGCTATCGAAAATGTTTGGTTAATTGGTAAGAACTTCCCAGTTGACAATCCCGTCTACGATTGCATTTGTACACCGCCGCCAAATAGTAGTTACACCATTTTGGATTACGCCAAATACGACAAAGCATACTGTCTGGTAAGCCTCTCTAGTACTGTGTCTATGACTATTCGACTATCGGTATCTGTTATTCGCAGGCTAACAATGGCACGCTCGTTGGCATGGACTGTATTAATCCAGAAACCTCGAATGTTTTCCTCATGTCCGTCATACTGTTCTTTGGTACCTTCATAATCTCGGTCATATTGAAGGACTTCAAGAATGCTCTCTTCTTCCCAACTATTGTGCGCCAGTACATTAGCGACTTTGCGGTCATTATTGCCATCTTCAGCATGTCACTGTTGGATTTCGCAATGAACGTGGCCACGCCGAAGCTGGATGTGCCGCATGAACTGAAGCCAACCCTTAGCACACGCGGCTGGCTGGTGCCTCCGTTCTCAGAGAGGAATCCCTGGTGGTCACAAGTTATTGCTGTGTTCCCTGCAATGCTGGGTACAATTTTGATATTCATGGATCAACAGATCACTTCGGTTATTATCAATCGAAAAGAGAATAAATTGAAGAAAGGCTGCGGTTACCACTTGGACTTGTTCATACTATCGATACTGATACAGATTTGCAGTGTAATGGGTCTGCCATGGTAAGCGCTGGTCTCTTTTAACGATGTTGTTCTCAATGTTTTCATATATGTGTATGTGTACCTAGGTTTGTGGCTGCCACTGTGTTGAGTATAAATCATGTAAACTCTCTGAAGCTGGAATCCGAATGCTCAGCGCCCGGCGAAAAGCCTCAGTTCTTGGGCGTACGCGAGCAGCGTTTGACGCACATACTGATATTCCTCACAATCGGCCTATCGGTCTTGTTGACGCCGCTTTTGTGCCACATTCCGATGCCAGTGCTGTTTGGTGTATTTTTATATATGGGCGTGGCGTCCTTAAAGGGGCTCCAATTCTTTGATCGTATTTTAATCATATTTATGCCTGCCAAATATCAGCCCGACTACATGTTCCTCAGACAGGTGAGCTTATCGGCTTGCGGCCTACGGTCAAGACCGAACATCATGTGCCGTGTGGAAATAAGTTGAAATCTAATTTCAAATTAATCAATGCGAATTAACAAAGTTTCTCTTCGGCTCTCTCTGCCTTTGCCACAGGTCCCCATTAAGCGCGTGCATCTCTTCACCGCCATACAGCTGGCTTGTCTCATCATCCTGTGGCTGATCAAGTCCTTCTCGCAGACCTCGATACTCTTTCCGCTGATGTTGGTTGTGATGATAGGCATTCGGAAGTCCTTGGACTTGTTATTCACGCGACGCGAGTTGAAGATCTTGGACGACATAATGCCAGAGATGACGAAGCGTGCAGCCGCTGACGACCTGCATCAACTAGACGCCGAGGTGGGATGTTGTCAGAAATTAATGAGATGTTGTTTGGGCGGGCCACCAGCACCAAGGCACCAAAAGAGCATAAAAACTGCTACTTGTAGTATTATTGAGAGCAACGACAAAGAACTGGAAGCGGCCAGTAGTCTGCTTAAGAAATAAACAGCCAGCTGCTCGGCTGGCTAGCAACGTGCACCCCCACAACACAAGCACCAACAACACAACCACCACCACCACCACCTACACCGCCACCTACACCGCCACCACCAGCGCTGCTCTCAAGCAACCCCAACACTAAACCGATCACTCGACTCCCAACCACACCACACCACACTCTTTTTGACACTCTATCCGGCGAATTGCAACTGCAAAGTGCTGCCCTTCCCCCAACTATTCCAACTCGGCGCCGCGGAGCAGCTGGGGGAATGCTGCTGTGGTGCGCCGTTGCTACTTCGCTGCATTTGGATGCCGGCTTTTCCACTGCGCGAATAGTGTACACACGAGAGAGCAATTTGATGGCCTTTATCGTTTTTTGGCCTCTTATGATGCAGTATTGTAACCCGTAGACTTGTTTGTGTTTCTTTTATAATTTTGTTACTAGCCAATACTTTGATAATTTATTTCCAAAATAATTTGCATGTAGTGTTGCATTTATTTACACTTTCCTTAAGGTAACCAATTGTTCATGTTACGGTTTTTAACGAAATCGATGATAAGTTGTGCCATGTTGTCATGTATCTACACTAATTGCTGTCCTCTTTCTTATTTCTTACTTCTTTCTTTCTTACAATGTAATGCCCTACTTTATGTTCTTTGCTTGAAGTAGGAACTATGTATTTTTTATTATTCAGTTTTAATTGTACGTGCTTTCAGTGTCATTACTGATGGAATAGATGACACACTACAATGATTTGCTTTTACAAGAACCTTAACATGTTCCGTACACGTTTAGTTTTTAATATAAATTCTTAGTTAAAGTTTCCTCGTTTTTAGCAACTTATGATTTAACCACATATACACAATTATTAAATGATAAATTTACATATTGCACATTTTCTTACTTAAATCCGGAGAGCTTTCAGTGAACAGCAATTATGTTATCTACATCGAGTGCAAATCATTTTCAAATTACCATATAACGAAACCATCACGTTGAACATGTGCAATGTGTATACATAAATTTATATCATTAATGTAAACTGCGAACGTCGGCGGTAGCCGTTCCAGCCAAATGAGCAACTAAAAAATATGTGTTACGCGTGTGTTTGACCACTTAAGACAGCCAGACACCATCGCACTTTATTTAAATTTGTATTTATTGTATATTAACCCACGCAAATCACTCTTTATTTAGTCAAGTCCTTGTATCCGCATACGTTACATACGTACAAATGTACTTCGAGATTAGTCTAGTTTGTTTTTGTTATTAATTATACGACATTTAGCTTTAAATCAAACTGAACCATGCAATAAAAAAACTGTTATTAAAATTATTAAAAAAGTACACCCATACACTGTTTCCTTTTCCGCAAAATCACTTTTATCTTTCTATGTGTTATGAAATTGGCATTTTAAACCAGCTAATTGGCAGTACTTAACCTTAAGTAATCTAATCGGTTTGAGCTTTGCAACACAAATTCTTTTTTCACATTTGAAGCACAAACACTCGCCTCACCTTCAATGCATCACTAATAACGATTTTACTCTGCTTTCTCTACTGGTTATTTTTTTAAAACAATGTGAGAAGGCGAGAAAATACTGAAATACACAAAAAGACTGAGGAAACGATATCTCATTTCATTAAATTTTGCTTACTAGGGGGTTCTCCTTGACGTTATTTAACGGGACGGAGTTTAATTTTGAAATCCAAAATACCCGTAGCAGAAATATTCTCAAGCTATGAATGTTGAGGTTAGAAAATTAGATTGTATGCTCATAAATTCTGAAATCATTCTGTTATGCGGGAGCACCGAAATCGAAAAACTATTTTACGTGGGTAGGATTTGAATAATTGTTTTGAGGGCCATCAAAAACTTGCTAGGACGTATTATTCCAGTAGTCCCGAAAGGGTTAAACAGAAACCCATCGAAGCTTGGACTGGATAAAAAGCTGCTAAACTGAGCAAGAACCTGAAACGACAGACATCCAAGTCATTAGTGTTCAGAGTAGATTTTATTGCAATTTCCACCACAGAATCGAATACTCGCAATTCGGCTCTAACAATTATTTATGCATTTATTTATGCAGTATGCATATTTTTTTAGAAAATACCTGAAATTCGCAGTCAATTATTAATTTGGGCGCCGATTTCGGTGAAGTCAATGAGCCAAACCTAAATGATTATGAGACATAAATTTCTCATGGACTAAAATTACTATATTTTTTAATACTTCATAAATATTTACTTGTTGATCTATTGTTCGTACCAAAAACAAACTAACATTAAAATCAACTCACAATTGTGACAATTCCATAACGGTGTCACGGGGTGTCACGGGGTGCACCAAGCACAGGCCGCACCCATAATTTTCCCATCGAATCACAATCACATATCGAACTGTTAGTATTACCGGCAAATGTTAGTAGACATTCACCAGTTTCCCCACAATCACATTGCCTTTGCGTTATCGCAAATGTGCGCCAACACCCAGAAGAGATCCGTACACGTAGATTGCTGGCCGACCCATTCACAAAACGTGCGACTGCAATTTACTATAACCAACATGAAACATTGGTATTCTTAAAGGAACAACACCACCACCATCAGCAGCCCCCGCATGCAGGCCTAAATGCCACCGGCTTCGATGGCGCCAATCCCGGCCCCACCACCATCCACATACCGCTGGGCAAGAATGCCGTCGTCAGCAGCGCTCAGCAGCCGTCGCAGCAAATCCCAATGAACATCACACAGGAAGTGAACCGCACCACCATTTGGCAGCAGGTCAACAAAGACGGCGTCTCCGATCAGCTGATCATCCCGGTGGCTGTCAAGGTGCGCCAGATCAACGGCGGCAGTCAGTAAGTGCATTTCATTGACTTTTCTTGTAACGCGAACGCCGAAGCTTGCGGACGTGCAGTGCACATCGGAAACGTACCACACGAGTTACGACCGCTCACAGTCTTACGCTAGAAATTTTGAAATCGCTTTTCTCTTCCTCCCTTTTGCTTTTTCGCTTCTCATCGCCGTTCACCGTCAATAACAAATCGTACAATTAAACTAAATCGGTAAATGTACAAAACTATCACAACCCTAGTCCAAGCAATACAATCAATCCCCCCAATCGCCTGACCACCATGAAAGAGGAGGACGACGATGCCAATGCTACGCCCCAAAAAACTGCAGAGAACGCTGCCAGCAACGCCGCAGCACTGGACGCAGCCGCCGCCAAGAGGGCGCCGGACACGAAACAGAGCGACATAACGCCGGTTTAGAGCGCAGCAGCGATCATCTTGTGAGGTGTTGTCCCCCAAGGAACAATAAACGAAGACAGCCAGCGCTGGCCGGCATTCGTGAACACAGTAATAAAAGTAGATAAATGCAAATCAATTTAACCTAAACTCCTGTAAGTCCACTGAGAGGACAGCCACAAGTCTAAGCCGCTTCACAGGTTATCACAAAAATCAAAGTAAACGTTTATAAATTTATACTGTCATGGAAATTGTCGTAGTCTACTTACATGAAAAACGCATCAAACTACATACATACATATGTAAAATTAAGCTAAGCTTTTAAAGTAATATTGTCAAGTCATTCGAAGTTGGTTGAAATTCGATTTGATATGGGACCGTATGCAGTATTTTAGTTTTATTATTATATATTCGCGCGAAAAACAGGAAACAGCTATAAGGCGAAAACATGTGCAGTATTTGTGAGAGTGCTTAGCAATTGATAACGAGACATGTAAATGGTTTTTGTGTTTTGAATCGGCGCTCCTAAATGTAGGGACAGTATAGCTATTACCATCCCAGCAGAAAATAGGATCGTCCAGGATTACTCACCCAGGGTTATTGCATGCCGAAAGGAATATTCCGTTTATTGCTTCAAAACGGGCGCTCCTTTTCGGAGACCGCCAAACATTTCTGCTGGGATATGTTAGCATAGAATATACCGCCACCATCAAATAACCTAACCTCCTAACCTACATACAACATACAGTGGGCGACAAAAGTCTACGTACGACGCCCATTTCTGCTATCTGAGAAGTCCAAACCCAAAATGGATTTGTACTGATACCGATCCATATTACCCCTCACTTTTGTCATTGAGTTTTTTTCGTTTTTTGTGAATAATTTGTTAAGTTTTAAATGAAGGACGTTAAGTTTTGTTATGTATTCATAAAAAAAGATTTAAAACAAAACTGCGTCATTACTTTTTTTCTTATTGCTTTTGGACTTCTCAGATAGCAGAAATGGACATCGTACGTAGACTTTTGTCGCCCACTGTACATACAATTATGTATAGTTATGTGAGGAGAATAATACAAATATCCAACAATTCGGCGCATTTATCTCAGTTTCCAGCTGGCATTGCAGTTAAGGTTGTATTTAAACTGAGGTTTTTCAAATGGCAGTGGTAACCAATTGGTTTTTGAAACCATACAACTTTATTAATTTCGTTACTTTAGTTCGTTTGCCATCAACAACAACAACTGCAACACCTTTTTTTGTATTTGAGTTCGTACAACCAAACTAATTATGGAAGAAACTCAAAGTCAACTATAATAGATTTTAATAGAATAACTTAACTGAGGCGACTCGAAAACAGAAAACAAAATGTGCAAGAAAATGGCAAACTTAGTGACAAAGAAAAGTGATTTTAAAACTGAAGCTTTATTTAAATGTTATATTTTCCAGCATGAAATTTTATTCTTACTTCGAGTAATCGTTAACACCATATAGATCTGCCTCAGCTCTGTCAACAAAGTCAAATTGAATATGAAACAATGCATATTTTTCAATCAATTGTCGCCAGTAATCCTTTTAATATTACAAATCTTACCCATGTACTGAATGCTATCACAAGCATCAAATAATTCGGTTACTTTGTCAATTACCAAAACTTATTCACAACCGAGTATTCGTATAATGGTACAGTGTGCCGCAGTTTAAGTATTGGGCTAAGCGATTCCTGCAAGATATTGACCGAAAATCGAAACATGTAGTTGTAGTATATATTCAGTAATATATAATAATATTTACGGAAATCGGATGTAGTTTTATGAAGGCGATGATGTGGATTTTAAAGCGATAGTGTCAATGAATCTGCGAATGGCAATTTGTATACTAAAAATGTACTTCACAACAAGCGATAATATTGTTTAGAATAGTTGAGAATGCTGTCACAATCGAATGTAGGATGCTTGCATCGGCTATAGAAAACCAAAATTCTTTGTATACCATATGACGTTTACTTACCCGTATTTTAACAAAAGCATTTCTAATAACCTAAGTATATACATTAATGTTAATGTTAATGTGCGGTGATAAGTGTAATTTTTTTAGAGAATTTCAATTAGTGTAAGCCACAGGTGTGGGTGGAATGCTAGAGCACCGGTCTATAGCTGTGTATAACGAATCGAGAGTATGTAACCCAATGAACGTGTATGGAAGTTGGTCGGCGCTCGCGCAATCAGTGTGAACACAAGCCAGCAGCGCTCGTCCACTGCGAGCGGCTGTCCATGCTCACGTTTTGTCAAAGTGGCTGTGCTGTCCATTATTCGTGTAGTTATGCCAGCAGAAGCAAGATTCTTGTAGCATAATAAATTAATTTCGCCACGCTGCTGCATAAATAGTTTCGCTATATAAATCTCACATCCAATACTTAACCTACAACTGAGCTGTGTAAGAACTTGTGAATCGCGCGCCTTGTGGTGCACGCCTACAATTTATGATTATGTACGAATATCCTTAGCAACATTTTTTGCCTTGATTCAATTTACAAGTTGTTAAATAGATTGTTTTTGTTCGCCTGGGTTTTTTCGTTTTGTTTGTTTGTGTTTGGCCTACATACATCCACATAACATATATACACACTATGTATATTTGCGAAACATACCAATATTCAAATAAAACGAATGTTCATTAATTTTAAACTAAATCTCAATGTCGTGTTTTACTCGAACTCCCTTTCATTGTACGTGTATGTGTGTGTGTATTGAATAGTGTCGATTGAATACTCGTGTTGCAATCGAATTTGCCAGCACATGCCATGTATTTATAGAACTTGACTTGCGTATGTATGTTGCAAGTTGCCAGCTCGAGTTCATTTCAAGTATGTATGATTTTTAGTGTTCATAGTGAATTTGATTATGGTTTCACTGTAAAATGAATGGCACATCCGTTGCTCGTTAGTCGCACCACAATGCATCGCTGCCGCATCGTGTATACCGCCATGCGTCATCTCCATCATGTAATGCTCTTTTTGTTGTTGCTCCCACGAGTGCGTATTCAGTTGTCCTTTTTGCCAGCTACAACAGCACAGTACGAGTATGTCGTTGCCTCAATGACGAAAAGCGCCAGCTTGAATATTTGTTGCTATTGTGCGCTCAATTTTAAATATTTCCGTTACCGTTTCGGACTGGAGCCTTTTGCCGTTGAGTCAACGACATGTAGCCGCCATTTGTCACCGTGTACGTAGTTGACAAATGTATTTTTACTCCGTTTCTTTGCGATTCGTATCTCTTGCAGAACATCGAAGCATTTAATACGTCGAAGCAGATTTGGCAGCGATATGATCATCGACACGGCGATATCACCCCAACAGAAACATCTGTTTGAATCGATGATTTGATGTGTCCGTTTTTTTGTACCGTTGCCTGTGCGAGCGTAGTCTGTATGTGTGTGTGTGTAAAGCTGCTTGCAGCCGTCCCCTCACGTTTGCAAATTCTCAAAACTCACACGCCCATCCTCGACTCTCACGGAATTATGCTCAAATAATGTTACTTTTCTTGTAGTCGTAAAACATATCAGTCAAAATTGTTTCTCGATTTAAATATTTTCCACAATTTACGATTTTGCCGCCAATTTATTGGGCATCAATGTAAACGAATTTGACCGAAAATGGACTACATATCGAAAATGTTGAAATGTTGACATTTTAACTTACATTTGTTATTTGTAGCATTTCATTTACAAAGTTTCTATTATATGTTAATGTATTAGTATTGTGTTAATAAATTATCGAGTGTCTATTTGTTGAGTCATATTTGTGAAACCCTCCTTATTAAAGCAAAGGTCAGTACGACTTGGAAAACTACAACGCTGGTTTTATTTTTAGAGCGCAGAGGAGCTGAGATAGAAAGATCAATTATAAGATTAAGAAAAATAAAGTAAAGATTGATTGATTGATTGATTGATTGTAGATCATAGAGACATTGTGAAATTTTCTGTGCTTTCCTAGGTATCTTCTCATCCGAAACAATCACAATTTGCAACAGCAGGTTCACAGGTTGAGTATCAAGAATAAAAAAAAACATCAAGCTAAATTCTTACACCAAACTTGTTCTTGTGCAACGAAAATTTCACAACAACGCGTTACTGGAACTCACACAAAAAATTCATTCGATGCGGTAGTCACGGGTCGTCAACGAAAAGCAAGGCCGTGTCCCCGTAGTCAGCGGTTTTATTACGGGCCGCAACCTGCTAACGAATTGTTAATAGTACTCAAGTAAGTAACGCATTATTTGATTTCGATCTGTCACCAGGCACCCGTACGAGATGTCTTTCGCTTGACTCTTCCATGGCGGGTATAATATAACATAGTTGCGCACCTAATATTTATACGTACATAATGACATAAATCAACAACAACAAATGACAAAAACTTCTTAAAAAGACAAAACCAGTCTAAAAGTGACATTTTCAAAATACTTTTGAAGAAATAGTTGTAGTATCATTCTAAAACTACCTGCATATTTTTTAGAGGTTTCTTAAGAATCTGATCTATATGTTACATATTCACCCTATTTACCGTAAATCACCACCCGTCAGTCAGCCGTATAGCTTTTCGTGTCAGGTCGTTGAATGACTCATATAGCTCGTGGAAACTTTCTCAATCCTGCCGTTCACAGTCGGCCTTTTTATTATTATTTTTTTTCTTTTATTTAAAAACCCTGGTCGACCAGATTCTAAAAAAAACAAATAAAAAAAATGATTGATACAATCTACGAATCTACATATATATTCCTCAAAAGGTTCAAAGCTCGGTCGATCTAATGAATGATAAATAATTAGGAGAGAAAATTTGCCCAGAGTTAAATTAAGTCAATCCGCCAAAAACTCATTATGTTTGATTCAATATGTTTATTCAGGCTAATACAGTTAACTGGAATGTCCTGAAAAATATATTTTTTCAACATTCATTTGATTTTGTTAAAACACATAATAAAAAAATCAAGAAATACTTATTTACAATGCAATTACATATACATATAAAAAACTAATCAGACCCCACAGAAATTGATTATAAATCTCAAATTAGTTCAGTTTCAATGAATCAGTTCTATAGAACCTTTCTTAGTAATAAAATGACAGTTTTGCGGCTTATACTACGTTTACATTGAGCCCAAACGTGATTTGGGCAAAAATTCTCAAATGCGAAGCCAAATCACGCATTTCCCCATACAAATTCAAATCGACGAAATGACTCATTTCAACAAAACGACGAAGCAAATGCGATAAAACATGACCAATTTTATCGAACGCATCACAAAATGAAAGCTCTTTCAAAAGCTTCAAAAGCTTTTGTTCTTTTTGACAATTCAAAATGAAAACAAACGAAAATGATCAAAATGGAAATTTTGAATCGAAATTTTCGTCTGCTTCAAATATGTAGAATATGCTTAGCATGTAAGGTATGTAATATATTTGTATTCAAATATGGCAGTGTGTGGAACATACAGGCAGCAAAAAAACAACAGTCAGTAGCCGGAGAAGCGCTGATCTATGTGCTGCGGCAAGAGGACATGAGCATTGGGCATTTGACATTAGCTGCCAAACAAAATGCAAATGCAATGCGAATGAGGCAATGTAAACACTTTGAAATGACTCATCTCAAACTACGCATTTGGGCTCAATGTAAACGTAGTATTAGTTTTGTATTCTTTTTGTTCACAACAAATGTATAAATTTTTTTCCCATATTTTTCCATTTTTAAATGCATATTTTCAAATTTTAGAAACGTAGTATATGCACATATTTTTCATTTTTTTAGTACATGAACGATAATATGAGAAAACAATTTTCGTGGGCTATCATCATTTCCCGACACAAATCAAAATCGCTATGATAGCGCTTAAGTGGAAATAACTGCACGTGTGACCAGGCGGAGCATGTGCTGCATTAGAAGTGGATTGTGGATTGGGTTGACGGCAGTGGGAAAACAGCTGTTGTGCAGCAGAAAGTATCTCGTTGAATAGTCAAAAAGTTTAATTAGTTAAATTAAAAAAGGCAGAAAAGTGTCCAAAATGACTATCTTAACGCGAATACTTACGAGCCGTTTACCTGCACGTATGGGAACATTGAAGACGTTACGTCAGGTAAGTGGTATGGCCGGTCAATATTATCGTACGCCGGACAACAGGCGAAGACCTGTCAGGTTATGTAATTTTCACAAGATGCATTTCTGATTATCAATGATCCGAACTTCCAACAGCGCGGCTACAGCACACCCACCAAATATTTCGAGCACAAGCCAATCGAAAAAATCCGCAACATTGGCATTTCAGCGCACATTGACAGCGGCAAGACGACTCTGACCGAACGCATTCTCTTCTACACCGGTCGAATCGCCGAGATGCACGAGGTACGCGGCAAGGATAATGTTGGTGCCACCATGGACTCTATGGAGCTGGAACGTCAACGTGGCATCACCATTCAATCTGCAGCCACGTACACCTTGTGGAAAGACCTGAACATCAATATCATCGACACGCCAGGTCACGTGGATTTCACGGTGGAAGTGGAGCGTGCGCTGCGCGTGCTGGACGGAGCGGTGCTCGTGCTCTGCGCTGTTGGCGGCGTGCAAAGCCAAACGTTGACTGTTAACAGGCAAATGAAGCGCTACAACGTGCCCTGCTTAGCTTTCATCAACAAATTGGACCGGTTGGGCGCCAACCCCTACCGCGTGCTGTCGCATATGCGTTCCAAAATGCACCATAACGCGGCATTCATTCAATTGCCAATTGGCGTTGAGAGCAACTGTCAGGGCATTGTGGATTTGGTGGGTGAAAAGGCCATATATTTTGAGGGCGAACATGGCATGCAGTTGCGGTACGACGAGATTCCTAAGGACATGCGTACTGAGTCGCAGGAGCGCCGACAGGAACTGATTGAGCATTTGTCTAATGTCGACGACACCCTTGGAGAGCTGTTCCTTGAGGAGAAAGGTCTCACGGAAAACGATATCAAAGTATGTCCGATATCTTTTGAGTGGGAACCTACTAATATGATTTATTTTTTCAAGTTCAGAATGCCATCCGACGTTCATGTATTAAGCGTTCATTCACACCCGTACTGGTGGGCACTGCACTCAAAAACAAAGGCGTGCAGCCGTTGCTCGATGCTGTGGTAGACTACATGCCACATCCGGGAGAGGTGGAAAACCTCGCCTTTATAGAGCGAGAAGGAGAAGAGCCCGAGAAGATAGTACTGAATCCGGCACGCGATGGCAAAGCACCTTTCGTGAGTCTGGCTTTCAAACTGGAAGCCGGCCGCTTCGGTCAGCTAACATATCTGCGCTGCTACCAGGGCATGCTGCAAAAGGGCGACAACATTTTCAATGCCCGCACTAACAAGAAGGTACGCGTAGCCCGGCTGGTGCGCCTGCACTCCAACACCATGGAAGACGTGAATGAAGTATACGCTGGCGACATCTTCGCACTGTTTGGTGTTGACTGCGCGTCGGGCGACACCTTCACGACAAATCCTAGAGATAATCTATCAATGGAATCGATTTTCGTTCCCGAGCCTGTTGTCTCCATGGCCATCAAACCGAGCAATCCTAAAGATCGAGACAATTTCGCCAAAGCTGTGGCGCGGTTTACCAAGGAAGATCCCACCTTCCACTTCTTTTACGACTCAGACGTAAAGGAGACCCTTGTTTCGGGCATGGGTAGGTGTCTTTTTATTTACATCTCCACAATCGTACTGATTCTTTCCGGTTTAGGTGAATTGCATTTGGAAATCTACGCTCAACGCATGGAACGCGAATACGGCTGCCCCGTCATCCTCGGCAAGCCAAAAGTGGCCTTCCGCGAGACCATAATAACCCCTTGCGCGTTCGATTACTTGCATAAGAAACAATCTGGAGGCTCCGGTCAGTATGCGCGAGTCATTGGTGTTATGGAACCACTGCCGCCTAACCAAAACACCGTGCTCGAGTTTGTGGACGAAACGGTGGGCACAAATGTGCCCAAACAATTTATTCCTGGCGTTGAAAAAGGATTCCGCGAAATGTCCGAACGGGGCATGCTGTCGGGTCACAAGTTGTCTGGCATACGCTTCCGCCTGCAAGACGGCGGGCACCATATTGTGGATTCCAGCGAATTGGCCTTCATGATGGCTGCGCACGGCGCTGTGAAGGAAGTATTCCAAAATGGAGCGTGGCAGATACTGGAGCCGGTCATGATGGTCGAGGTGACCGCGCCGGAGGAGTTCCAAGGCGCTGTTATGGGACAACTGAGCAAACGACATGGCATCATCACGGGTACGGATGGCGCGGAAGGTTGGTTTACTGTATATGCAGAGGTACCACTGAATGACATGTTTGGCTATGCAGGCGAACTCAGGTAGACTCATAAAGATTTGTTCTAAATAGCATTACTTAAAGATTGAGCGATTCTCTTATGTTGCAGATCAAGTACACAGGGCAAAGGGGAATTCACCATGGAGTATTCACGCTACTCTCCCTGCTTACCCGAGGTGCAAGACCAGATAGTACGACAATACCAGGAGTCGCAGAGCTTAGGTCAAGAGAAAAAGAAGAAAAAGAACTAATGTGCTTTTTCCACATGCTTGAACATAGCATGAACATTCATCTAATAAGCCGAATAATAATAACACAAAAAGCAAACATCTTCATTCTGTATAATTAACATAATTTTATATACATAATTTATAATTGTAGCCGAGTTCTTGTGTGAAAACTGTGATACAATAAATCAAGTACGATATTTCAAGCCAACAATTCGCGTAAATACAACTTTCAGAAATTGTATTATTTTTGTTTACTGTCGTCGATGTAATCAAGACTAAACATGACTTACAAATATCCGAAGCTTTTATAATCAAAATCTTCAAATTTTCGTCTTTTAACTCTAAAGCAAGTCAGGAATGTGTCTGAACTTGGTTCTAATGTTCGTTAAATGGAACTATTCCCGTTCAGCCTAGTAGCAGTATTATACCAGATTATTTTCTCAAACTGATTCTGCTAGTACTCCATTCACCGGAATCGAATACGAAGGTCTAAAAGTATTGTTTATATTTACGGTTTCGTTATCCTTGATTTGGAGACGAGTTTCGTGTTGTTTAAAATGTGCATACGTAATGCAAATTATTATAGTTTCCAACTACATCGAAGTAGAAATTATCGGCTTTCAGAAAACATTGTAATGTTAGATTTAAAATTACTTCTGATTTCATAATCGGTATCTGCTAAGTAAGGTTCGGCAAAAGCCCTACTTGTCGACTCTGGATTGAAATTGTTTTTATAATCTCTGAGTTACCCTGTTTCGTTTTCGTTTATAAGATCAGCTGTTACTTATTTTTGAGGTTTTATTTCGTGTTTACTTCAACACTGTTCGTCGACGCAATGCAGTTTTGGTAAAATTCATTGTTTGTACGCTAAGTTACAAAGACTATTAAAGCCAACATGGTTATTGGGAACGAGGAGAACGCGCCCTCGCCCGCCTATCCGACAGAGGAACAGGACGAGGCACCACCATTGCCGCCACCACCCAGTGAAGCGTTGGGCGAACTCTTGCACCAGTTGGAGGACTACGTGCCCACAGTTCCAGATGCGCTCACTGCACGCTATCTAAATCAAGCGGGCTTCGAAACCATAGACCCGCGCATTGTCCGCATCATCTCGGTGGCCGCACAAAAATTCATTTCAGACATCGCTAACGATGCACTGCAGCATTGCAAGACGCGCAGCAACAGCCAACATTCGGGCGGACACGGTGCCAACAAGGCAAGTGCAAATGCAAGTTGGGCCAACATTATATGGAGTTGCATAGAATTAATCTGTACTCGTTTCAGGATAAGAAACCAAACAAGGATCGGAAATACACTTTGGCAATTGAAGATCTCACGCCAGCGCTGGCCGATCACGGTATCACCATGCGAAAACCCCAATACTTTGTTTAGAAAGTAAAATGTTGCATGCAGTCTTATTTAAGTAAAAAGTTCAATTTGGCGACGAACGAATAAACTAAATTAAACTACACTGAAAACATTGGCTTAAATGCAGAATACCACACCCTCTCAAAAAATTTGTTTTTTGTTGTGATCGGAAGAGTAGAATTTTTGTATTCTAACAACCTTAACATTTTGCTGCGGAAACATTCACAAAGGATGTGGTCCACCCCCAAAGTCCCAGTTATATATCCGAATTTCTCAAGAAATTATCAACCGATTCTAACGATATAGGTGTCATACGAAAGGTAACAGTTGAGCTGAAAAGTTCGTATCGTTTTATAGAAAAACACATTTTTTTTGGTGCAAAATTCGATTTTATTATTCAACATAGTTGCCATCGAGGGCGATACACCGATTATAGCGATCTTCCAACTTTTCAATACCATTTTTGTAGTACGATTTGTGTTTAGCCTCAAAATAGGCCTCTGTTTTGGCGATTACTTCCTCATCGGCTTTAAATTTCTTCCTAGCGAGCATTCTCTTGAGATCTGAGAACAGGAAAAAGTCGCTGGGGGCCAAATCTGGAGAATACGGTGGATGCGGAAGCAATTCGAAGCCCAATTCAGGCAATTTTACCATCGTTTTCCTCGATTTTTTGACACGGCGCATTGTCTTGATGAAACAACACTTTCCTTTTCTTCAAGTGGGGCCTTTTTTTGCGATTTCGTCCTTCAAACGCTCCAATAACACTATATAATAGTCGCTGTTGATGGTTTTTCCCTTTCCAAGATAGTCGATGAAAATTATTCCAGGTGCATCCCAAAATACGGACGCCATAACCTTACCGGCCGACTGTTGAGTTTTTCCACGCTTTGGATTCGGTTCATCGCGTGCAGTCCACTCAGATGACTGCCGACTGGACTCCGGAGTGTGGTGGTGGATCCATGTTTTATCGATTGTCACATATCGATGCAAAAATGCACTTCTATTGCGGTTGAACAGCTCCAAACATTGCTCTGAAGCATCGACACGTTCACGCGCGGCACCCACTTTGCACATAGCTTTCGCATACCCAAATATTCATGAACGATATGTCCAGCACGTTCCTTTGATATCTTTAGAGTGTCAGCTATACAAATCAACCTCAATTTACGATCTTCCAAAATCATTTTGTGGATTTTTTTGATGTTTTCGTCCGTAACAGCCTCTTTTGGACGTCCACTGCGTTCATCGTCTTCGGTGCTCATATGGCCTTTACGGAATTTAGCAAACCACTTACGAATGGTTGCTTCGCCCAGCGCAGAGTCCGGATAACACTCATCAAGCCACTTTTTGGTATCAGCGGCACTTTTTTTCATCAAAAAATAGTGTTTCATTAAAACACGAAATTCCTTTTTATCCATTTTTTCAAAATAACAAAAGTTGCTTCACTCAAAATCTCATCAAATTCACTCAATCAGACAGCTGTCAAATTTATACACTTTAATATAAGTTTTATTTGAATCGATTTTGAAATTAGGTTGCGTTCGCGCATTTCGATTTTCACAATAAAAGTGAAGATGGCGTTCTTGCTGGTCAGAACGCCATTGCTGGTCTGGCTGCTGCTTGCGCCATCTCATAGAAACGATACGAACCTTGCAGCCCAACTGTTATTTTCTTCCTCTTTCCGATAAAAATAAAAATAAAAATTTTAAGAGGGTGTGGTTTTCTGCACTTGTTCCAAGACATTTAATATGACAACGCATAACAATTGGTTTTCTTGTAAAAGAGGTAATGAAAAAGTTACTAAAATACATCCATCATTTCGAGCTACCTTCCATAGTTTAGTGCAACTTCGAAGTGCAGTACAAAATGTTAAAAAATATTATCCTGGAATTGGGAATGCCATTATGTTGGTACCACATTTAAGGATCGGCTACAAGAGGACAATGAGTCGTATGGATTTGTGAGCCCTTTAAGTTTGAGGCAGAAAAATATTCCCAAAAAGACAGTGGCGGATCCAGGGGGTGATTTGGGGGGTCGAAACCCCCCGAAATATTTGGATCGACTATAAAACTACATACAAATTAAAAATAATTTTATAAATATTAAAGAATTACTTTTTAAACCCCCGCCACCCCGAAATATTTTTCTGGATCCGCGCCTGCAAAAAGAGCTTATTCTATAACCACGCAAAACAATTGAAGGAACGCTTTTGCTTTATAGTATAAAGTTTATACATTGCAAGATAGGGCTGCTGCAGTTGCTGTGTGTAGTACGATTCCGAATATGGTCCAGAAACTATGGGCGAATTCGTAATAACGTAATAAAAAAATTGGGTTACTAATGAAACTAAATGTTTAGTTTTCTCTGCTTGACTTTGTGACATCGCAAAACGCAGTTATCCAGTTACCTGCACAATGGATTATTTTGAGGGAACTTCAGTTGGTCCAAGAATTTGAGGGCCTCTCTCGTAAGTTCTTAGTACTGTACTGCACACTCTCCAATTTCCAGCCGTTCGTCAAAAAAGCAACCCTGGCCACTGTGCGGTAAATTAGTCAGTAAAAGTAACAAGAATAGCAACAAAGGAATCGAAAATTGAAATTCGTCAGTCGAAACACCCGCACACGCAGCGACCGGCTGGTTGAAAAACCGAAAAATCCCTCAAAAATTTTCAGTAAAAACGAAAACAGACAGAGTAAAAATGCTGCAATGCGAAGAACTGAAGGACGACGAGCGTCCCTCGAATACTCTGGAGCTGTTCACGGAACTGGACCAGGTTCTCCAAATGATCGACACAATGAAGCCCTGTGACGCCGCTGGCTTTGAGAAGGACTACGAGCACTACACCGAGGTGCTGTCCAGGTGAGTGCGAGTGAGGCGCCTGCGCAGCAGCAAACATATGTAATGAGGTTTCGCCCACAGATACCAGGAGCAACCACATTTACTGGATCCTCATCTGGACAAACTGCTACAGCGTTTGCTGGCAAAAGTTCGCAACGCCAACTTGCCGGACGCGGAGCGGCACGCTGCCTTCAAGTATATGTACATCATTAGCAAGGTGCGCACATATAAAGTATTGGTGAAGTTCCTCCCACATGAACTGAGCGACTTGGAATTCGCGCTGGAGCTGCTGGAGAAACAAGATCCACAGGAGTTCAAACACTGGGAGACGCGTTACATGCTGCTGCTCTGGATGTCCATACTCGTGTTGAATCCATTCCACATGGCGCGCCTAGACGCGTATGTAACCCCCGGCAATGAGGTGGCCAACTGTGTCGACCCAGCGGTGAGTAAGAGCTCGCAGCCAAAGTCGAAAATGCAACGCATCTTCGAACTGTGCCAAAAGTACTCGGCTACCAATGACACCTGTAGTGGCATTGCCGCTTATCTGGCGGCAAAATACCTAGTACGCACAGATGTGAAGGACATTTACCTGGATCATTATTTCGACTGGGTGATCAGCCACCACCAAGTGGACACGGTGAACGTAAAGTTCGGGCAACTGGCCGCCGTTGCCGCCATACTGAAGCACGGCAAGCGCGAGGACTTGCTACCTTACGCCGACAAGCTGCTGCATTGGATTGTAAGTTGCAAGTACAAGGACAGCAACGACTTTCTGAAATACAAGAGTTACATCAAGATCGTGCAACGCATCGGCTTGGTGTACTTGAAGCCGCGCATTGCCGGCTGGCGCTACAAACGCGGTATGTTGGTTGCACATATTGCATCGGGGTAGCAGTGCTGAAATGTGGACTTGCTCATTTCTATTCTCAGGCACTCGATCGCTGGCCATGACCTTGAATCCGACCGTGAGCGAAGCAAAATCCAGCGCGGGCGGCAACGAGGTAGACATGGATACCGACGACGAGGATGGCGAGGAGATTGCCGTACCCGATGCCATCGAGGAAGTGGTTGAGGAATTGCTTCAGGGACTACGGAGCGGCGGCAGTGACGTGCGCTGGAGTGCGGCCAAGGGTATTGGGCGCGTTACCAACCGATTGTCAAGGGAGCTTGCCGACGAGGTGATTGGCTCCGTTATTGACATATTAAGCCCGCTAGAACCACACGAAGCCTGGCACGGCGCTTGCTTGGCCTTAGCAGAGTTGGCTAAACGCGGCCTGTTGCTGCCTCATCGGCTGCGCACACTAGTGCCGCTATTGATGCAGGCGCTGTTCTATGACGAAATGAAGGGCTATATGTCGGTGGGTCAGCACATCCGCGACGCCGCCTGCTACATGTGCTGGGCCTTTGCGCGTGCCTACAACCCCGACGACCTGCAACCGTTTGTGCAACAAATATCGGCCGGCCTGTTGACAGTGGCCGTCTTCGACCGCGAAATCAACTGCAGGCGCGCTGCCTCCGCCGCATTCCAGGAGAGTGTCGGTCGCTTGGGCAACTTTCCGTACGGCATTGAAATTTCCACTGAAACAGATTTCTATGCAGTCGGTCTGCGCCAAAACACCTACCTGCATGTGAGTGATTTCATTGCGCAGTTCGAGGAGTACCGGCAACCGTTAATTGATCATCTAGTCGGGCGCAAGGTGAACCACTGGGACGCCTCCATACGTGAGCTGGCCGCGAAGGCGCTGCATAAGCTGGCCTTCCGTGCCCCGCAGTACATGTCGACAGTGGTGCTGCCGCAGCTTCTCGCCAAGACGCAGTCTATTGACATTAATACCAGGCACGGCAGCGTTTTGGCAGTTGGCGAAATCGCGCTGTCACTTGGCATGCTGGAGCAACAAAAACGCGCAGGTGGTGGCAACGGAAGCAGTGACGGTGGCAGCCTCCTGTCGAACCAACTTATTTGCGATCTAAACCAACTGATGGGCGAATTCTTGAAACGCGAACTATTCCGAGGTATGTCATCGAGTTATTCGCCCTGAGTTTGAGTTGAGTAATTTTTTACTGGTTTTTGAATTGGTAAACTTTTAATTCGATTCGATTTTCTGCTTTCTTTCAGGCATGAGTGGCGAAATGATGAAACAATGCTGCACCGATTATATACGAAACTGCAGTCTGGCCCGCATCGACGCCACTGCGACATGCCTCGGTAAGATGGATAATTTTCTCACTGCAACAGTCTCATCATTGCTGTCTACTACGTTTTCCATGTTCAGAGTCGTGGCAGCAAATTGTCGACAAATGTTTGTTGAACAAAACGGCGCCTATACGGGAGTCGGCCACTGCGGCGCTCGCAGAACTGTGCCAAGCCTACTACAACACCCCCGAACGCAGCGTCGCTAATGCGGCTACTATTCGTGCATATCTGAAGGGTGCCGACAGCGACATGGAGGAGCACATCCGCATGGGATACATTAGTGCACTGGGCGCTTTGCCGGCGTTTATGGTAGTGCCACATCTCAACGAGATATTGGATAATCTGGTGAAGCATTCGTTGACATCATCGCGTGCCAACAGCGAAGTGCTGGTCGATCATGAGAACATGATCACCAGCAAGTGGAGTGAGGCCAGACGTGACAGTGTGAAAGCGCTGAGCAAAGTCGTGCACACCGTTGGATTTGCCAGTGACACCGAAGGTAAACCCACTTTACCGTTGCTTGATTTGAAAGTTGACCTCTATGTGTAACCTTTCAGCTTCCTTCGGCAATACGAAGTATTTCAACAAAGTGGTCGACTGCTTTCTAAATGCAATGGACGAATACACCCTGGACAATAGAGGAGACATTGGAGCTTGGGTGCGCGAGGCTGCCATGACAGGTACGTGTTCTTGCCAAAAGCAAAGACTATTAACAATACTAGCTTTCGTGCTCTCCCCAACAGCTCTCTACCAACTCATTACCACATGTCCGATGCAGATGCTGAGTGCGGCACACATTCACAAGATCATGCTGGGCTTTATGCAACAGGCCGTGGAAAAGATCGATCGCACACGAGGTCTAGCAGGCCGACTCTGCTGCAACTTGATCCACGCAAAGCCCGAAATTCCGCATATCCGTCATCACGAACGCCTGAAGCAAGTCTTCCCGGCAGACGCCGAAAGTGTGCTGTGGCTCTTCGCCGATCACACATTTCCGCTGTTCTGTTCGCTGCTCGAATTGCCCGACTATTCACAACGTGTGCTGCTCGGGTTGAGTGCCAGCATTGGACAGTTGACTGAATCTTTAGTAAGTTTAGCAACGATTCCAGTAGTTAGTGCAATTGGGCGTTAGGTGATTAAGCTGAATGTCTATAAATCATTTGCACATAATAGATTTGGGTTTATCTGTATGTATGTGAGTTTTTAGGGAAATTGATTATTTAAAATTATATGACTATACGCTTAATTGGTTAGGTTTGGGTTGTTTATCAAACAAACTGTCATTTGTCAATTATAAAAATTATTAGTAATTAAAAGTATTTAATTGAAGAAATTAATTTTAAAATGAAAATTGTCTACCTCAGTTTCAATATTTAATCAATTCCATTGCACTAACTAATGAAAGTTATTATATTTTTGCACAGATCAAATACTCATCGGCTGCCTTATTCGAATTCCTGCGTTCACATCCGTCGGAAGTGCCTCGTCTGTGCAAGGAAGTGGTTGCTAATTTTGAGGAGAACCTGCTTAATGAACGTGTCACATACCCCATGCTGAATTTCTTGGAAATTTTGATTGGCTCTGGTAAGCAAACTCGTCTTTACCTCACAACTTAAACAAATGCAACTAACGTAAACAATTGCTCCTCTTAGGTACAATCAACGTAGTTCTGCTTGACGAGTCGTCGAAGTTCGCCGAAGACATATACCGACTGGTGAGCCTTGAAATCAAGGGGCACAAGAAGCTGTACAAACTCGTCTCGAGCATTAGCGTCTTCTGCCAGCTGGTGCAAGTGCCGTGCCTGCATAAGAAAGTGCTCTCGAAAATGGCTGTCTTTCTGGGACTGACGCACGTGCACGTGCGCAAGACCAGCGCCACCAAACTGTACGAGGCGCTCGCTCTGCACGGCGACGTCTGCGACATACCCGAGGAAAACATGGACGAAATTCTAAGTTTATTGTCGGAGACTGATTGGGGTTTGCCTTTGCTCACTGTGCGACCCATACGCAATCAAGTGTGCGCGCTGATGGGCATACGAGCGCCTGTGAGCGGAGCAGGCATTACCGCCAAATCAACGACAGCCGTTGCAACCGGTGCGGGTGTTCCTGTTGCAAATTAAATGTTTCTTATACTCGAATCTACTCTACTTCACTCTACTTTTTAGCATCGCTGCAAGTATTAATCATCAACTAATATAGTTTTTTTCTACAGCATTGAGCACGCATCGCTCGCGCACTGAGCTGTTAGTGCGTAATCGAATTAATTGTAAGCTGTCGGGCGCTTGAATGCATTCCGATTGTGTTCCGCTCAGTGTTGGCCGCTTTTTGCAAATAAAGACATAACAAAAGCACTCTTGAAAAGAGGCGCGCACAGATTTTGTGATTAAACATGTCTCGAGTAATTCATTTGATATTTTTCTATGCCTATGTGGCTCCACGCACTGCCCAACAAAACCAAATTATTTTCGTCCGCCCCATATTAAAGAGGTTACAGAACAGAGAACCAACCACGATCTTTTGCATACAAATCCTATATGAGCAGCCTGTGCCTTACCCGAGTGATTGAGTTAGGTTTAGTTTTGGCGGCGGCGAAATCGTTCCACCTACGCAGATTCAATGGTCCATAATATTTGATAATTTCTATACTAACTTCATTGTTTTTGCATTTAAAGCACTCGACTGGCTCAGTGCAGTCGCGTGCATTAAAATTTGTTTAATTTTCCTCACAATCCTGTAGGAGGCCGCAATTGGAACCCAATTTTATTTGGTCCCCCAAATAAGCTTTAAAGTCTCGTGCTTTTAGGTTGGGATTTTTTATTGAATGACAATCGATATTTTGCATTTACACTTCGAATTAGATTTTCAATTGAATAATTTTTTCGCTATTTATGCTACTGGAACTAAACTAAACACTGCTGATGTGGCTGAGGAGGAACCGCAAGCAAATCATAAAACTAAGCTATACCTAATTTCATCTGGCGAATGCATTTGAACTAGCGGAAACTTAATATACATTTGAATTACATTTTTGTAATTTGATCTCGGCGTAGTTTGCGTTCGTAATTGCGTTAGGTTTTCAATGAAGCAAACCACTTTTGATGGGTTTCCTTTTCGTTTGGGTATTTTTACTTAGCATTTATAAAATTTAACAAATTTCAAATTTTGTTAAATGAGTTTAAAGTTTTGAAAAAATTACATATACAAATACATTAAAAATATATTAATCGTGCAGTCAGTTGTCCAAAATTAATATCTTGCTACCATCGTTCAGCGGTATAAGCGCGTAAAAGTTTTCAATGCCATTGTAATCGCTTTGGTGGTGTCCGCCCTGTGACAAACAATCAAACAAAATGCCCACATCATTAGTTTCTCTACGCATATGTTGCTGCTGCAAACAACTTACCGCAAAACTGTGCCGGTAAACTCGTCCAATTGATTTTGCGTGGCAGTCACGTAGCCACCACTGTTTCGCTGCGGCAACGCGTCCACTGCTGTCTTCAGGTACGACTCCAACTGTTCGTGAGTCACCACCGCTTTTAATTCACTCATTACGTCCGCCACATCGGACAGCATGTACGAATGAAGACAGTAGACTGAGGCATGAATCAGGTTCATGATGAGCGCTTCGCCGTTCTGCTGTGCGATCTCGCGCACCAGCGGCCGGCATTCGGGTTGGCGGTAGTTGGAGCTGCGGCCCCATTTCAGCAAATTGCAAAAAAACTTCATCACTGACGAGTTGGCCTCTCGGTGGTCGAGCGTGCACGCCAGTAGCGCACATTGGAAGATGGGCGTGACAAGGGCGCTGCGCAAAAACGGTACCGGGCAGCACTCGATGAAACGTGAGCACAGCCGAAAAAAGTCATCCACGGTGTCGGGATTATTCTTGAGACCATTCTCCACCTGCAACATGCTGAAAGTCGGTTCAATGAATGCCTTCAGCATTTCCAAAAGTCCTGCATTCCAGAGAAAAAGGCATACAATTAAATCAATCAATCAATTTGGCAATCCATGATGTTGCTGACCACGCACCTGGTATGCACTCCTCCGCCTTCGCGAACTCATCGACCAATACAGAACCCAAGTAGAGGAAGCAGCTGTGATGATGCACAGCGTACATGCACACCATTTGCTTGACCAGTGGTTCCACCAGCATCGAAGCCTGCTTGCGCACCATACGCACGCTGTAGCGTATAAGCCGGCAGGTACGCTCCATGATCCGCACGTCCGTCTGGTACTTGTCCATGAGGCGCGCAATCAGTGGCCAAGCGTCTGTAAGAATCTGTAGTGTAGGATGCAGCTCCTCGTCTGCGACTTCGGGGTTCGTATGCCGGATGACCGCACATACGCGATCAATCCAATAAGCAGGGTCGGAGCGTTCACCTTTTCGCACGGTTGCCAATGTGGCAGTAGAACTCTCTACCATCTGGGCCAGTGGCTGCAGCTGAAACGAGACAATCTCACGCATTGCCGACTGCAACTGGTCTCGTGGCAAGCGGGACAATATCAATGAGATGCCCTTCAGCAGACCAATGGCCAGCTCATTGTTGATCTCAAAGCTGTCCAGGCTGCGTGCGATCTCGACTAGGCCGTTGATATGACAGACCATCTTCTGGCGACAAGCGCCACAGATGGACGTCAGCGCAATGGCGGCCGCTGCAGCCAATCCGTTTTTTTGCTGTAGTGAGTAAAGCAGGAAGTTCAGCACGGCCTGCAGCGATTCGGGGTGATTCTCGATCCAATCACAGAGTTCGCCTAGCAGCATTATCGAAGTGTAGCGCACTGCGATGTGTGTGTTGTCGGGCAGATTCAAAATCGCCTCCACCACCTTGGGTATAACTTCGTTCTCGTCACTAGCGGCGGGCAATATAAAAAAATGTAATTATAAACAACACAAAACAAATCCGTATGGAAATTATCAACTCACGGAATAATGTTCTTGGCCACGTTTTGCATAATGAAGAGCGCCGATTCAGTAGACTCCCAAGTGGTACCGGGCGCCTGTAGTATGAGGAACATTTGTTTGAAGCAAGCGCCAGAACCCACAATGAACGCCACATCTTTTATCAAATCTGATACCTTGCGGCGGAAGTCCTAAAAGCGCATAAAATAGAAAAAACGATGCAAATCTCTGCCTTCCAAGACAACTTTCAAATATCTAAATTTCACATTTTTAAGCACCGTTCCCGCCCAGTACTCACGTTAAAGCTGTCGTTCTCCTCAATCAACCCGTCATGGTCGGCATCCATTTGTGCATGTCGATACAGGGCGCCTAGCAGGCGTTCGATGTGCGGCTTGAAGTGGGCAGTCAGTTTGTCGTTGTTGCGCTGAAAGAGCTCCTCGCTCAGCCGATACCACAGGTTAAAGGTGATTTCGGCCACCTCATAGTCAAAGTGGCCTACGCACATCAGCACCAGGTCGAGCCCTTTCAACGAGTAGTGTGGTACTTCGTCGCTGCCCAGCGTCTCGTAGAAGAACGATTCGCATAAAACGGTGAAGATCCGGCAATAGTTCATCGTCTTGTCGATGTCCTCGTGCGCCACGCTCGTGTGGTAAGCGCTCTCCAACGAACACACCGCGTTAAAGATGTGTGCCTCGAGTAGCGGCTCCGCACTATAGCGATTGTTGTTCGCCTCGATGCACCCCAGTAGCGCACACAGACACTCGGTGGAGGTGTCATGCAGCTTGCGAGCCGTGTCGCCCACACTCAACAGTCGAAACACCTGCTGCGCCAGCGGGTTCTCGGTGAAGTGTTGCAGAGGAACCGCCTGTATCGCCACCCAGGCACTAAAACAGCGCAGCGTCGCGTTCAGTAAGCGTTCCTGCGAACCGTCTGACCGCCGCAGGCATAAGCACAGGAACTCCACCACCTTGGGCGCTGCTGCGTCAAGTTGCTTATGTATCTCCTCACGTCTGTTCGCTCCCAGCCGCAGATAGCGCGAGTCTATCTCCTCCGGCATTAGCGTGAGTATCTCCAGCAACGGCCACACAGAATGGGGCTGTGGCGACAACATATCCAGTAGATCAACAATCGGATGCTTCCAAGCAGCCATTAGCAACGCCAGGTCGGCCACCGCAAGGCTCAATTGCGTCACAATGATGGGATCCGTCTCGTCGGTGATCTGGCCGATGTGTGCGATCAGTGAGTCGCGTAGAGATTCGTGTGAAGTCGGCGGCAATTCATTGAAAGAGTTCTGGATCTTGTTCCGCATCGTCTGCGCCGCAAAGTAGCACGAATGCAAATCGCGCTTCTGCTGCAACAGCTCATCAGCAATTGTCCACGAATAGATCTGTGAAGTAACAAACAGTTTTTTTTATTTGCAAAATACGCAACTAAGTGCTACTATTCCTCGCCCAAACTGGATCGAAATAGTATTGGCTCGACTGGCGAATCAACCCCTGTACGGAACAATTCGTTTGAAAAGGCCATTTGCCGGCCGATCCGGCAGACATGTTGGCCCCTCAAAACGAAAGTCAATGAAAATTGCGAATTGATACTGGGGCCAATTCTGTTGCAAACATCTAGCAGGTGGAAGCAACTCACCGACTTCTGAAAATCCTCCAGCCATTTGTTTGCTTTCTCCTTTTCTTTCGGGTTACTGTTGTGGAACAAGGTGCATATTCCCTGATAAACCAATTCAGCGGTGGGCGCTGTTTCCATTTCCTTGGTGTCGCTCTAGCGCTGACAATTACTTAAACAATTTATCTAATTGATGAAATCCTCCCGAAGTATTCAAAAATTAATGCTCTTCGCTTTAAAACTTCCTGCTGCAAGAGAGTAACCGAGTTGCTGCTGTCGCTTGTGGAACGTGCGAAAATGAAATTACGCCCGCCTGTCAGGCAGTTTAGGAACACAGGGTGACGTGGACACATTTTTAGAAAAACCAAAAATTGAATGGGTTTTTAATATTGAGATGAAAGTATGTTTTAAAGATTTTCTGTTAAATAAAATATTATTTATATTTCTCATATATCCCACAACTACTATTATATTGGGTTTATGAAAAATACACTAATTTATCGTAAATATGGTTCATGTGATATGAGTATATCTCATGATGTATTGATGGTGTATATTCATTCTTATTTATAATCATCGATTTAGTCTCGAGACTTAAACCGAAAATTTGCATCAACAAAAAAAATTTATATAAAGGCGAAAATGCAGGCAGCTAAAGTTGTGAATGATTTTATGGGAGAAGGTAGTTGGGAATTTTTTGGCATTCCTCATCATTCTCAATCATAAAAATGATCGAAGTACGACATGCTAGCAATCATTGTACAGCCCAGTAGTTGAAGATCAACATAAAAACAATTGTAAAGCATTTGCCTGACATTGGATTCAAACAGAAGCTCAATGTTTGGGTGCCATCGGAACTGACGCATAGAAACATAATGGACCCAATTTTCACCTGCAAACCAAAAAGAGAGTAATTTCCGAAACTAATGATGACGGCACATGAGAAATGGGTTGCATACGACGATAATAAGTGATAACGGTCGTAGTCAAAACGCCCAAAAACGTTGACCATAAAGGTCTTGCTTTATGTTTGGTGAGACTGGAAAAAACCTAGGAATTCATATACATACAAGTTCGGATCTCTACTGTCAGTAATTAGAGCGTCTGAAGAAAGATACCGGCCAGATTTCGCCAAAATAAGTTGAGTTGTGTTCCATTAGAACAATGGCAAGTCACATAGGTAAGTATATAATTACTCGGCAGAAGCTTGACTGAAAAGTTTCAACATCTACATCCACCTTGGAGTTCGAACCTGGCATTGAATGATCAATCAATATCATTTTGGACACGACCACACCTGTCTCGCGCTTGGAATCTTCATGGCCTTGTTCCATACTCCATCAATTTCATAGCCAAAATAAATTAATTAAATTACCATCAGAAATTACCATTTGCCAATATAGACAAAGTCTTTTATAACGGGAATCACGAAATGATCCTTAAAACTGTCCATAATTGACGCATGATTATGTTGAACAAGCCTTGGATTGAACAAAAAAAAAAAAGTAGATTCATTTTCCCCCAACCTCGAAGTAATTGAAAGAACCTACGTCTTCGCCTGTGCCTTTTTCACCCATTCCCGATACCACAAGTCCTTATCCACCATTGACCTAAATTCGTGAATATACATACTTTTTATTATCTAAAAGAAATACAAACATTAGAGAGTTAGCTCCGTGTTACTTTTAAAATATACAAATATTCCCCGGGTATACGCCGTTCCATATACTTCACGGCGTCAAAGCCCAAATCCTTCAGCTGTTGCATCAGTTCATCGGGTTTATTTTCGCGCAATAATAGCAGATAAAAGACCCCACGAGGCGATAATGTTGCATCTAATTTACACAGCAAATCGTCAATGACCCGACGACCATCCTTGCCGCCAGCCCAAGCATACACCAAATCACTGCGCGCCCCAGTGCCCATGCCTGGTTCGCCCAGTGAGCACTTTTCTAATTCCTCATCTGTTGTCACCACATATGGTGGATTAAATACCAGCAAGTCCACCGCATGCGGCCGCAATGCATCCGCCAAATTACAATGTACGTTCTCGACCACAACTCCATTCCGCATCGACGTTCTCCGTGTGACCTCACACGCATGACCATTGATGTCTGTCGCCAGACATAGTGTGTTCTTCAGTTGCTTCGCCAAAGCCGTTATCACGATACCACTCCCGGAACCGATTTCCAGACAAACACTCGGCTGTAGCCGCTCCAAATACGGCAAATCCGTTTCTAGCGCGTCCAACAGCAGGAATGAGTCCTCTGCAGGCTCGTACACTAGTTCGTAGTCGCTGGATGTCAAATGATCCGTGAGTGGAGTTTCCATTCTATTCTCTCTAGGAAATATTGGTGCTTAATGCTGAATCGAGCAGCGCCTGCCGACGCCGTTGCTCTTTCTCGATGAGTTTGTGCAACCCGGTAAGGCGCTCCTGGCTGCTGCTCAATATATTCGTAATCACGGTGACCTTGTGCTTCACGTTTATCAACTCCTTGACTTTACCCGAGAATTCAGGAATGTTGAGCTGCGCCCGTTCGATTTCCACCAGCTGCACTGACAAAGCGTCCAGTTGCCTTTTAAGCTCAACTTGCGCTGCTCTTGTCGCTAGAACGCGCTCGTCCAATTTTTCCACCGTCGGCTTAAACAAGTTCACAATTCCCTCGGCTAAGATGTCACGTGCTGGGTTGGTACAAAAGTTCTCCGTATTCTCGTCCAAGGATGTCACCGTACTATCAGAATCCTTGTCCATAATTGGAGCTGCTGGAAAACAACTATGCGCTGGCCAATACTGCAGAGTCCATAATTTACAGTGTTGCCAGACGGAATTTCCAGCAATCTCCCTTAAATGAAGTTTATTTCCCCCTAAAAACTAAAATTGCCCCGTAAATTTATAATGCACACATAAAATGAATATTTTATGAAAATTGCTCTCCATTTGGAACATGAAATTAAAAAAGACCCACTAGCCAATATACAAAGTAATTATTGGATTTACTTTGCAATATATCTGAACAAGGTGTTGATGCACCTCAAATGCAACCTGGTTGGCCACAGACAGTTTAAAAAGCGTAATGTAAAAAGTCGGTGAAAAATTTCCGCCTAAAATACTGATCATAAAAATTTCCCCCTCAATTCAAAAAAATAAATCCCATATCTAGGGCGGGAACAACTAGTCTGGCAACACTAATCATTTAACAACAAGAATGTCGTTAACAGGGTGCATGTTGCTTCGCCTGACAATGTGACCAGGTTATATAAAAAGCTCAATTACAAGGCGCCAGAATAGGTCGAACAAAAACTAGAAGCAAACGGATGATGCACCAGGAAAAATGTGTTTTTGTATATAATTCATTCCCGCGAAGGCGATATCAAGTGCATCTAATCCAGATGATAATTCATGTATTATCAGCAGAAGTTTCATGCCAAAAATTACACCGCAACAGCTCAACACATTGAAATGTATGTGATTGGTTTGTGTACTTGCAGTGTGCTTGAAAAACAACCGGATTTGTACCTGTGTGTCCACTGCTTGTCGCACTAAACCGGATGTTGTTGACTAACCTGATGAAACCAACTAAGCCCGTTTGGTTTACTTCAAAATTGTTTCCATGGAAAAGGATTCTATTTTCATTTTTTAACTTAAATACAGATTATTTATAACAGTGTGATTTTTAACGCTATGCTTTTCAACAAACTGCTACAGCCAGTAATTGTATTTTCACGTACACTACACATCACACTTTAAACAGTGGGAAACCAAGGCGAATTAATACAGGTGAACTCGTTGAATCAGCTGATTTAATTTTTTTTGTGGTGGAAAAGGGTTGAGTAATCAGGGATAACACACGGCCCACATTTTTATGCGGCCCGCCAAGCATTTCTAAAATTTAATTTTTTTAATCGATTTTGTTCTAATGTTTATTATAAATAAAGTTTTGAAAATGATCAATAAGTGTGCTTCCCGCCAAAAAGTCTTACAATTTAAATTGGCCCGTTGATTAAAAAGTTTACTCACCCTTGTATTAAACAAATTTTACCCCAGACAACCTCGAGATCAATGTTTGGGTGACAAAGACTTGATGACTTGACTTAATCCTATGTTTTGAGAAAAAATCCATTTGTTTGGCAACTGAGCCATTGTTTACATGTCTTTATTACTTGTCTGTTGTTGATTTGTTTTCTTAAAAAGTTGTATTTTTTTTTGCATTTTGCTTTTTATTCCATATTTACAAGTACTGTGTTACACGTTTTCCGGAGCATTCATTGGGCGCTCGTCAATTAAAATACATGAAATGTAACTCATTTTACGCATAAACATTTGGCTATTGCTTCGTGTTAGACCACGCGGTGTTCAATATTTGCTTGCTGGCTATTTCGGGTCGATGCTGTGCACAACGGCTAAAATCACTAAAGTACAAATGATTAAGTTCCTACATAGTATATGTGTGTATGTAAATGCTCGTATGTGTGTGTACAAGTATAAATTGTATACTGTGGGATACATTTGGCTTGCTCTCATTTACTGCGCTAATACAATGCATCTGTTAATAATTCGCACATGTGTTGGAGATAAATGCATAACCTTCTGACAGACAACTCCGTCACAAATCGTTCAGTCGGTGAGTGTTCAGCAGATACCTTGACTATGACGTTATTGGTATGAGTAAGTCGGACGCACGGACTTGGCTATTCGTGCGTGCGGTTGATTCGGTGCTTCGGTACAGTGTATAGCTAGGTATGAGTGTATGTTTGTTGGTAGGGTTGTTAAACAGTTCTTTATACAAGTTGTGGCTGCGCGAGTATGTGTTACAATGTAAAAGTATCCGTGTGTTTGTGGTGCAATTAGGTAGTAAGACTACCGCATAGACTTTCATTACATTGAAAACAATTGTTTGCGAGAATCCTTCAAACATCTATGCGTACAAATACATACGTTTACAAATAGAGGAGTGACTTATATTTTTTAGTACCATAAGTTACAATGTCAAACACAATAATAATCGCTATGTTCTATTGCTACTGCAACTGATTCTACTTTCATCTTTTTATGCTGATTTAATTTCTTTCAGACCGGCTGTTCGCGTCGGCAGTGACACTGCAGTCCAGCGGTCCTCAAATATTTTTTTCGCGTATTATTCATGTACGCCACGCACCGCTGGTGGCACGTGTATGCTTTGAAAGCCGCTGTTCTGGCTGATCATTTCGGGCCCTTTATGCGCACGCTCGCCCGGTATGTACACCGCACTGGTAATCCCGCTTGTTCAGCAAACGCACATTGGTGCTAAATTACAAATTTTGCCATTTCGTTCAGCTTTCTTACAAACTATGTGTAAACTGTTTGCGATTGCAAGTTTAACACTCTTCTTCTTACCCATTCAGCACTGCCGCATTGTGCAACAGACACGTCGCTAAATCTACAAAGAATGGCGGGGGCTCTTCATCCCGCAACAAAAATACCAGAACACAAAAAATACAAGTCGCAACTGAAAACAGATAGCAATGTGTTAGCAAAGCGCAGACCACAACTTACCCGCGTATACTTGGCGAAGTGCAATTTTGAACCAGGTTTTAAAACTAAACGTGAACCAGGTAGCAGAAAATGACTAGCAAACGCTTCAACCACAAACACACAAACATAATTTAGCTCGCATTTTTCTTAGAAAACTTAACAACTTGACGCAACTTGTTAGTGTATATTCATGGTTTATATCAAATTCGGCCAACTTTACGCCAATTTCTTGAAACGTTTCACCAAATAACTCCGTGGCTGCAGTAGTGCTCTTTTTTCATATAGTTTTTGTTTTATTTAAATACTTTCTTGTTTGTATTGTATTCTCAATTCTAACGTCTCTAATTGCTATTGTGGGTTTGTGTTCATTATCATTATCAGATTTGTTATTATTATTATTATTTTTGCATTTGCTTTGTTTCGTTCCTCTTTGCTCTGCTTCTCTCCACTTCGCTTAAGTTGGATTTTATATTTAAATAATAATATGTAAAGACTTAAGAATAAAGGAAAAATCTTGCATCGTGGGTTTGCCTTTTGTTGATCATCTCTTTTTTATAAAAAAATTACACATAATACAATTAAAATAAAATAAGAAATAAAAAAGTATTTCTTAATGTAATATATACTTTTTACTTTTGTTTTGTTTCCTCAATTTTTCTTGTTGTTTGTTGTGTTGTTGGTTTTGTTGTATTTTTTTGCATTTTTTATTTGTTTTGTGTTATATTAATTTAATGGTTGTTTTTGACTACTACATTATTATTACGCTTGATCGTCAGAACCAGAACCATCGTCGTTCTCGTCGTCGTCATCTGTAAGAGGAGTAAAATGAGGTTGTCAGTATAAGGCGAAATAAGGTGGAATTTCAGCAAGAACAAATAATGTGTCACAATATTGGCGGTGTAGGTGTTGCTGCAAGCAAAGCTTTAAGATAGTTGCTGCACAATTACGGCCAACACACTGCACACATTTTTGCAATGCTCAATGCTTCAAGGTGTGATTTTAATACACATACCGTCGCATTCTATGTCATCCTCCTCGCCATCGTATGGGATATCATACTCGTCACTCTCGATCTCACTGTCACCCTCGATGATTTCTTCTAAGACTTCCTCCTCATCGGAGTCCCCATCGGCGGGTTTTTCTTTCTTAGCTTTCTTTGATTCTGATAACTTTGCCTGCAAATGAGAAAATGGAATAATTAGCAATTTCAATATTCAATAATCAAACAACTTGAAAAAAGACCGATGGCGAACGTTCAAATAATTTAGATTTTTTGCTGAAAATGTAAATTGACTTTTCGTTGTTAACACAACAGAATACTCTCTTGAGAAATAAATACTTTGTAATACATGCTTTAATCCCTCCAACCGACTATGCTTCTAATTTCTTCAAACTTTTTCAAGTTAGTGAATTGCTCTCGTACACTAATGACTTAACATAGATCCACAAGAAATAAGCGGTGTTGAATCACACGTTCTGAAAACCACAAAACCACCACAAACAAAAACTTTTTCTGGATGTAATGGTGTTTCCAGTATCCGTCAATATCTTCCACAACTCTGCTTGTTGACAAATGCACTATCAGCACTGGATCTTCTAAAGACTAATTTGCAAGCATGCAGCGCATTCAAAGGGCTATAAGTCTTTAGTTCTTCCACCAGCTGAATCTAATAAGGATATAGGACAAGATCATTTGCATTCATAATGGGTATTGCAGCTACAGTACTTTTCGCTTAAAGCGAACTTCGAGGGACCGGGCAAAATGGTTCGTTTTAACCGAAAGTTCGCTTTAAAAGGGGTCCGTAATAAGCGAAAACATAGAGCGCGTACTTTTGAAATTGGTTCGTTTTAGGCGGAAAATCGTTTTAAACGGGTTCGTTATAAGCGAAAAGCACTGTACAGTACAAATATTTCTTTGGTGTGATGATTAAACTATAAAACTATAACTAAACTAAACGAAACTATAATTAATAAAATGGCTACCCAAGATCGACAGCTGCTTCGAGAGTTTATCC
This sequence comes from Melieria omissa, assembly GCA_963971225.1. Classification (NCBI taxonomy): domain Eukaryota; kingdom Metazoa; phylum Arthropoda; class Insecta; order Diptera; family Ulidiidae; genus Melieria; species Melieria omissa. Next base: position 123,165,862 of record OZ020267.1, read on the forward strand.
CTACCAACAGACTGAAAAATACCCTTATTTACGTGAAAACTGTTCCCACGTGTGTACATAATTCTCGCAAGCAAAACAGAAACATATTTTATTAGTTGGCTTCTGCTAACGTAAAGAAAAAACGACGCTCGTGACAAAACTGTACCTGGACTGGAGTCGTTTCGCCCTATTCGCCGCGCTCATCCGCGGAGACTTCCGCCGACTGCAATGCCAGCGTTATTGCTGCTACTCGAAACATCTGCCTTGGTGCTTGGATTTCGCCAACGCACCCTATAAATGTGTTAACACCTAAGCGACAGGGGCCAACGAGAATTGCGGCGGGCAAAAGCCGGCGATTATCTCTGTGATACCTTCGCTCAGCACAAACAGCACCACGAGTCATAAAATCGTCAGCAACGTCTGAAAGCGACGCACGTCACCCTCGTTTCCACTTGGCGAGTTGCGGCCTTTGCAGGAAAGAGACAACGTTAGCGTCAACCGCATCTGCGGCATTGCCGAGCCAAGCGGCGAACGAGCGTAAAACAGGCGCGCAAATGTCAACGAACAATGAAAAACATGAAAGAGCAACGCGCACACTAAGGCGAATTCATCTCGCAACAACGGGTAAATGGAGGGTTGCGCGCATGGGAAGCGAATTAAACGAAACCCACTCGATTGACTTATTTACTTTGCAAGATGGAAGCACAGAGGAAAACGAAAACACACAAACAATACACCAACGAAAGGCGAGTCGACAACAAGGTAAGCGTGACAGCCGTAAACGGCGAGCGAGCGAGACGAACCCAGCCACATGTGTACATAATCGATGTGGAAAAATGAATGTTGGCGTGCAACCCGACATGCGAAAGTATCCAAAGAATGAACTCATATTTTCTGCTACCTTTCTCTTCGTTTTCCTTTCGAACAAACAATCGCAAGAGTACGACGGACTCTGACTGTACACGTGTGTAGGTATTGGAACTATACTAGCAACAACGCGCCCCGGGCGGCCCTTATTTGATTGATAACAAAATGCCGACTCAAGCGTATGTGCACGTACCAGAGTTGAATCGAAAATACCCCAAGGAGAACTTAATTCTTTATTCAAATGGCGGTCAAATTCTATGTATTTTTCAATGAGTTTTTTTTAGGGGGGAGGGCGGAAGTCATTTAACAGGCACGACCTTGACCTCACCTCTTCAAGTCTCCCCTCATGCTAACAGCAAATGAACCACTACAATTGAAGCTGAGGTTTTGTAGTTTGCGAATGTAGCGGGAATTTTCTCAACGCTCGTACAAAAAATCATAAATTCAGCGCTTTAAATCTTCGCATTTAACTGAATTGAAAATAAGGCAATCTCCAACGCAGTGCCCTACAACAATGTGATCGACTATACCGTTACATTATAATTGCTTTGGCGGCGAAAACACGTTTTTCAAAACGGAGCGGACAGGTGAAAAAGGCAGACCTCGCAAAAGACTGTCAAATTCGTCGAGCGAAAGAGATGAATAGCGTATGCACCGCGACTTATATACCTAAAATGTGTTTTTATTATGAATTAGTTTCGTGCAATTTGCCGCCATACGAAAGTATATAAATACAATTCAATAACGAGACTAGTGCTCTCATTGCGAACAAGCCGTGAGCGCAAGCGAGAGCGGGAAAATGGAACATTTGTGTTTTTGACCGACAAAATCGGAATCAATAACGTGCATTGTTTGCTTCGAAGCTTGTAAAATCTATTTCGACCTTATCAGCGACAGTTACGTGCCACGAAGAGTAAAGAGGTTTGGAAATGCCGTTGTGTGTTTGAATGTTTCGCGTCAATCCCCCCTTTCATTTAAATGTGCCATTAATGACATTGAGCTACGGAATGAAGAGTGTGCACTTGCCCGCCGAAGCTTTGTCTGCTCAGCAACGAAAGCCCAATACTCCCCGCTTGCTTCGCCAGCTAATGATGCCGGTCACGCTCATGCTCCTACATTCACTCGTTCGCTCGTCTTGACTTGTTTCACAACGCCACATTGAAGACGTTTTAGCGCAAAACTAAAATGGCTGGTCACACCGCACCGGCCGGCAGTCGCGTTGCCTATTGTTTTTACAAAACTGGCGCGCTTACACAGATACGCACGCACACTTGCACACACGCTCATTGGCATTTAGACAGGCAGCGGCCGAGACGGACGGCATGTATGGCATTCGGAATAGTGCGTGTTTTTCAAATGAATGAAAACAAAGCGAACAAAAAAGAGCCGCGTCCGTCGAGTTAGCTCGACCGCGTCAGACGCGGCAGCTGCTGCGTCGTCGCTCGGTGACAGCGGTGCCGCAGCAGCTGCAGCTTGCACCGACCAACGACGCTGGCAATGCTGTCAGGGCGACAGAGAGAGTACACATCTGCGTGTGCGGCGACGTTCTGTGTTTTACATGCCGCGTACAGCGCGCACAGCAATCCGAAAGCGTTAATTATTGCACTGTTTCTGCCTCCTCCGATTTACCTCTTCGTGCTTATTTCTATTTGTGCACATAACGTCGAGAAAATTTTCTAGAGCAACACACAACTCAACTAACGTCTAAGTATACACCTGCCTATTAGTTCCCTCCGCAGTGACACATAAAAATCCATTAACAAAAAGAACCGCCAATAACTCCAGCGAAGGGCCTTTAGCTGTAGGCATGGCAAAACACGTCAATTTGAGCGCGTTAATTGCATATCCAATAGATACTCCATGCCCTCCACCCGTTCACGCGAGAAACATCGTTACTGTCCGAGGGGGTGTTTCCCAGTAGGAAAAGATTAAGATTTACAAGACAAGAAACAAATTCGGAAACCCCTGTTGACGAAGATTTACGATTTGAGGTTACTTTATGTTCTCATTACTACTCAAGTTTATGCCTTAGCGCCCATACGATGTTATCGAAACACGAAATACCAGCACTAGTTGGCCGATCCGAGAATCCTTTAACGTCTTGGAATAAATACTGTGATAAAACTGTGTCAACTATTGTGCTAAGGTTAAGTGGTTTATATGCAAATGCATTGTCTGTTCACGACCCAGGATAATACATTTTAAAACGCAGTGCCTTATGGCAATTGTGGCATCCGTTTTCTAACAAGTACATAAGCCTCAACTTCTCGTTTGATCTGTCTACATTCTGTCGAAAACCACATATTCATCATTTGAAGACGATGGTATTTCAGATGCAGATCACTTCAGTTATTCGAAAGGTGTTGCAATCACTAGTGAACTACGTCAGAAATATTTCGCGAATGAAAGACAACCACAGTGGGTACTACGACCGAGCATGCGTAACAAATGACAGCTTTGGGTTGACAATAACTTTATCGGCTCTCCCTCTTGTTGGTACTATAAAAGAACTCCCCATTTCCAGCTGGGTAGCTGAGCACTTGTATGTATGTGGAGGCGCTTGTGGGTGGGTGGATGGATGGAAGTGTTGCGTACGCTACAATTTTGGTCAATATAAAAGAATTATTGATTTTTTTCTTGACGCTCATTTGTTGTTTCGTTTTTATTACCGTGCGTTGTATGGTTGCTGGTTGCGTTACATTCACGGACGTATCTCGCCGACTTTGCTCCGCTCGCTTAGATGTGAGTTAACGTTAACATCGGGGCAACTAGAACGAGTGATTATTTTTAGCACCTTGGCCTGTAAACTTTCATCCTAAGCAGCAAGCAACGCTTTAGTTACCGTTGGATGTTGTATGGCTACACAAGTGGAATACGTGCGGCGTATGCATGTAGGTGCTTCATTGCAAACACGAGAGGTCGACCTGAACCGGTCAGCCACCCACCGATGGGTCGACCGCCAATCGACCCCAAACGGAAAACGGTCATCCGGAGAGTGTGTGTGAGAGAGAGGCGACGTCAAGCCAAAGTTAAAGCCTTGTTGCCCCAAACGCCAGCAGCAACGCAGTGGGACGAGTGAATTGCGCGCATTTCAACAATGCGTTGGAGTAGCTAGACCTGGTTGCGTATAGTCAGTGTATTTCCAGAATGTTTTTCAATCGATGAAATTTCGACAAAGCGCCCATTTGCGTAATTGTTGATAGTTGGTATTTACGCTCTGTAATCGTAAACAACCATCGCTCCCAGGCGACATGAATCACGCCTGCTTACGCACCCCCCTTTGCAAAAGTTGTTGACCGCAGCCGGAACCTGAGAGAAGGCCGAAATGCGCCACAAAAACTGCTTGGCCGACGTTTTGCAATAAGAATACTTGCGGAAAGAGCAATATCGCTCGTACCGATAATTGCGATGTCTGATCGCAGCCGAGGGCCCCTCGCTTCCCGCCATATTTTATAAATCGTTCACTCCCTCTCACCGCCCCCTCCATTCCAGCATTTTCGATAGCCTACTTATTGCTGTTGTGGTAAATAAACAGTAATTCCTTGGCAGAGCGCAATTTTCTTCAACAACTCGGTTCGGCGCCACCCCCAACCCCTGCATCTACTCTTATCACCCACTAAACATTTACAGATTGACGAAGGGACGCATACTTCTGGTCGTGGGAACTGTTTTGACTTACTTCGGCAGGCCGTTTGGTTCCTTTCACTTGTTCCTTGACGGGAGTAGCGGCAGCCTTTGCGTCGGCAGCGGCTTCGGCAGCAGCATCAGGAGCCTCGTCTTCGTCTTCGGCACCCTCCTTTGACGCTGTGCCATTGTCGGCCGCGGCAGCTGCTGCGACCGCTTTGCTTTCCTCAACGGCAGGCTTTTTGAGATCCTCTTTCACGGCTGCTGCCGCGTCGACGGCGTCCGCAGCGCTGGCAGCAACTTTCTCAACAGCGACATCTCCGTTGTTTTGTTCTGTGGCGGCTGACATTTTTACTGAGTTTTCTGCTTCCGCTGGTCGTCGTCACAATCTTGGAGATTTTGACACTTTCTCTTAGCGCAAATTATGTAACTGCCCGTTCGCTATTTTTACGTGTAAGTTGTAGGATTTTTTAAATTTACAATTTATTTGACTTGTTTCTTGATTTTGTTGTTCTTTTCTCTTCCACGAGGCGCGAACTACTTTCGACAACGAACAAACGAAACGTACAGCACGAAGCACACAGACACACTGTTCCAATCTTGCGAATGCGGTGTGTATTTAACTTTTAAATGTTATTTCTGTTCTGTTCGGTTTGGTTCGGTTTCGGTTTGGTTCTGTTCTGTACGTACGATGTACGGACAGGCGTGCTGTCTGCTAGCGGGACGAGGGCGCAAGCGACACAGACCAGGCGGCAAAGCGGACAACAGCAAGACGGCGACGAATACAAACAACCAACGCCGACGAGCTTGTCTCTATCGCTCTAGCAGGCGGTAATGCAGCTCAACAGATGCGGATACGGTGGCGGTGTGCGCGGCCGTTCGTTTGTTCGGTAGGATAGATACTTTTTTGAAGCAGGCAGGCTTTCTGGCTGGCAGTTTTCAAAGAAACAGTGTAAGCGATTAGGTAGTTAGCAGTGGAATTGAGAACGCTTCTGCTGCTTGATGCTCATGTGTTTGCAACCACCGAGATGTGTACCCGTCGAGTGTTCGTACGCGACTGAAGGCGTCTGCTCCACTGCAAAGTTAATGTGTTTGTTGTCGATGGGGCCAAGATGAGCTGGTCCAAATGTTGGCTACAACTTTGGTGAATTTTCACTCAAAACCCGTCGTTCCGAATCAGTCATGAGCCATACCGATGTATAGGAAAAAAAGTCCATGATTTTTTGAAATTATCAAAAAAATCATAGAAACAACTGGATATTTGGCGGTGACGCGCCCAGAGGGCTTCTTGAGTTTTCCCATATAAACGCTGCTTGGGTTCCGTGAGTACAGTCAACGCAAAGCGCAACCGACGCTGTTTGGCGGTAAATTTGAAAATTGGTGCTACTGCTTGGCGAAGGTGGTTGGTTGCTTGGCTGTTTGGCGTGCGTCTCCGGATGACTGGCTATTTGGCGATTGGTCGGCGCGACGGTTGGTCGGTCAGACTGTTAAGTCGTCAAGCAGCGGGACGATGGGTGTGTTGGTTGGTCGGTTGGCTGTTGAATGGATTGGTGCAACAGCATTGTCGCTACGCTTTGCTCAGCTCAGCATTTCGGTACGTTGTGTATTTGAATTTGTGCGGTTGCTAGCTGACGAACTACCGGCCGGTAAAGTATCTTGTAGATACATTAGCCTAATCATGAGAGAATTCATGTAGAGCTACTTTATTCAGTAGGTATTTTATTGGAGTCGTGTTAAGATGATATGGTCTTATGATTCAGTATTGTTTGACATGGAAAACTAAGGTCGTCTCAGCGTCTACGAATTCAGAAGTATCATTCTACGATGTATCATTCCGCATAATTGTCTGACAATTCAAAACACCATCCACGCATTTTGAACCTAATTTTTATTATTGGGCGAAGTGAAGCAAACTGAGAGTACACGAGATGAACGATGACATGATTTGGGGCCGTTCTCAACAGATTTTATGTATCTTGGTTGAAAAGCATACAAAATTCAACTCGTGGAAGAAATAAAGGGTTCGAACTTCCAAATCATCACCGCTTCAATCTTTGGGCTTATGGAAAACTTAAAAAAATATCCATTGTTTTTGTCCTAAATTTTGTGAGCCTTTTTCTGGCTTAATGCCTACATTAGGAAGCAAAATTGCTGTACAGTTGTGTCTGGATATAGTGAACTAATTATTGCAAGGCCTGTTCACAGTATCGAGGCTGTTCACTATATCAAGGCTAACATTTTTGTTCAAAAACTCGTTTTATTTGCCCAAAAAACACTTTGTTTTTTGATTAAAATTTTTTCAATATTTAGAGGCTCCATATCAAAATTTGGGTGTTCACTATATCGAGGTGTTCACTATATCGGGTGTTCACTATACCCAGGCAAGACTGTATTTGGATGAAAGAGTAAGAGCTGCCATTGAATCCAGACGGAACAATGGTTTAAAAGATTCGTGGAATCGTCGGTCTACATTTTTTCAAATATTATCTGGCCGGAACTTGATTGTGAATGATGCCATATTAGCGCACTATTTATTGTTTGAAATGGAAGCCCGTCACCTCGACAACGTTTGATTCCAATCAGACGGCGCTACTTGCTGTTGCGGAAACATTTCTGGAACAGTTTATTGCACATAATGGACCGGTGAATTGACCGCCTATATCATGACATACCACATTTGCAGACCTTGTCCTTGGGGCTACGTAAGGTCTACATGGATAAGTCGTCTAAAATTGAGCGATTGCATGCCAATATTGCTCGCGTTATTCGCCAAACACCACTTGAACTACTTGAACACCTAATCGAAGATTGGATCTTTAGAATAGACCATGTTAGACAAGTACGGTCGTCATTTGAAAGAAATAATCTTTAAAAAAATTTATACAAAGAATTATTATTTTATATACTAACAAAGATTGCCCGATAAAAATTACATATTTTTTAAATAGTACCACTAAATAAATTACCATTTTCGTAGCACTGCAACACATTGTAAGGGCTTCGATTATTCGCTGTGGATTGGTACTCTTGTTGCTGGTCGTGTTATTGCCGCTGTTAATGTTGTTGTTGAACAAAACCATCTTGGGTTAAATCATGAACGGGGTCGTCATCGCTGCCACTTCTGTCGGTTATCTACAGTGTTAACCGAAGCGTCGCACCGAATTCTATCATTTTGTGTAAGCATTTTGCGCTGCCGACTGCGGACAATCGCATTGTGTGGCACTTTGTCTGCCTTGGTCTACTCTTAGCCGGGTGAAACATTCAATAGTTGGATGGACAAGTTAACAGAGCATTTTGTGCGGCGGGTCGCAGAAGCGTGAGGGGTTTTTTGGGGACTCGAAACCCCAACTGGAATTACGTTAAATTAAAATCAATTATAGATAACTAAATAAATAACTAAAATAAAATATTAATTAATTACGAATAGCTTAATAAACAATTAATTTAACTTAATCCGGCCCCGCATAAATCCCTTCCCTAACCACTATCCCCTCTCGCTAAATTACTTAGAATTAGAAAAGAGCCGCTTATAACTATATAAATGCTAGTAATCATTTCAATCCCGGGATTTCGGAATCGGGAATCCCGGGAGGCCTTTTGCAATAGTGAATCCCGGAATTTTTCTTTATTCATTTGAAATAAAAAAATTATTTATTTTATTGAAATTGAACAAATATTGCAAGAAATTGCAATATTTTTTGTTTGCTTGTTATTTTTTTAAACTGATCTCATAAGTGAATGCAATATATGCAAATGAACTTAATGTTTCAACTACCAGATTGATTTAGATATAAGATATTACTTTAGATATAAGTTACTTATGTATATAAGAATTTTTATAAATAAGAATGTCAAATAAAAACGCCTTATTTCATTTAAAATAAGGGGGTATATTCATAATGAATAAATGCCCTTTGATTTCTGATTTGGCTTTCTTAACATACAAATTTAAAAAATTAAATTTATAAATCTCGAAAAACACGAAATATCACGGGATTCCGGGAATGCAATTTTTAGAATCCCGAACCCCGGGATTTTTAAAAATGCTTCAGGATTGAAAGCTTTACTAGTAATGCACACTTTATTGATTCCTGCATAGTGCAAAATGGATTTAACATTTCATGGACCCTCTTCGCACAAGCAGCTCAATCATTGCCCTCACCTTTACTTTTAATGTGGTCCGCCCCTGTGACTAGATGTTGATTCATATTCGTTAAGATGTTTGCGTATTCTATGAATGCAAATTGCGCTCTGCAGTTGGGTAAACATGCGAGCAGGTTCCGATTCAAGTGCCGAGTGTTCGATTGCTGCACAGCTTGCAAACACCTGTAATCGCGAAACAGTCACTACTGGTGAACGCGTTAATACGAAAAAGCTTCAGCGCGTGTTCGTCCATCCATGCGCTCGCCTGTTCAGTCGTGGGTTTCAATTGCCTCGAAGTTGTTTTGTAGTCAAAAGCTCTGCACAACCAATCCGAACTATCTAACCGCGCACATGCACTCATATTCGTGTCCGTACATACCAACATGTACTATTTGTATGTATATCATGGAATGTGTGTGCAGAACGAATTCTCTTTCTAACCGATAACAGCCAAATTGCTGTGTGTTATCAAAGCGAGTGGTGTGCTGCTTTCGCCGCACCGATTTCACACCTTATTTAGAGGTTACTCTGTCACTGATAAGTTGTCAGGGCGCACATAACCTGAAAGCTGAAAATCGAATTGACCAAAGCAGAAACTGCTTAGGCTGCTTTGGACTATCTTCGCATTGTTTCAAATTTTAAATATAATTCAAATATGTATATGATACATGTAGATATATGTATTTACATACATACAATAAACAATTTCTATTATTTGATCAGTGGTGGATTCGGGGGGTTTTGGAGGTTGAAACCTCCTGAAATATTAGGGTCGACTTTAAAACTACATACAAATTAAAAGGCATTTTTGAATGGTTTTTAAAAAAAATGTTAAAGAATTATATTTTTCTGAGTCCGCCCCTGTATTTAAGACATCTGGTGAAATATCGATCGCTAGTAAAAGGCAATTACATCGAATAGGATAAGGTCGGCCTATAATTTCAGTTGGTCATGAATCCAAATATATCGAATTATTAATAATTTCACACATCTACAATTACAGCATCCGCGAAGCACAAAAGCCAAAATAATCGTATGCGTAGAGCTTTTAAGTCATCAGGTGAAGAAAAGTTCGTGACTCATGTTGTTTTCGTTAGAAAACCTTTGATTCACTGCTGTTATGGAGAGTCGATATGAAAGCAAACTTGACTCTGTTAACTGTGAGCATGCGTTGAGTCCGCTACAGACGTCAGAATTAGTTTCTAACTAAAGTCGTGTATGTACTTGGTTGCCGGCGGACTTACACACACGCAAATATGTTTACCAATTCCTCTTCGGTTGGAGTAAATTCCAAACCATTTTGATTTTACTGAGACCACTCGTCAGACCTGAAATTCAGTCGTTAACATGCCTACAGATGCAATTTTTTGTCAGGCATGGCCCTTTTAAACCAAGTCTGAATTCTGTAGCGGGCGGCTTCAGACGACAGACACGCGTTAATATTTGTATACAGCACTTTGACTATAGAAACATTTGCAGTGGCAGGAAGAGCTGCCAGTTTGAAGAAAAATGTGATTCCTGATCGGCCAGTTTTCAGTTTTCGACCAATTTAAATCTAATAATAATTTTCGAATCTCACTGATCCGACTGTAGTTACTACAAGAACTTAGTATATATATATATATATATATGTATACATGTATAAGTATGCAAGCAGGTAGCTAGAAAAGCGATTTAAATGATGGACAAATCGTAAATTCTGAGAGAATGTCAAAGACATAAAACTTAAAAAATCACGTAAAAAATTTCTCAATTTATAATTGATATACAAGTAATGCACATACATATACGTCAAAATTTCATCTAAATGTATATTTGTATGAAAATATATATGTACGTTTGGGAATGCATTTATTCATAGAAGTATAAATTTGTTTGAATTTGCTTCCAAAATGGGAACATTTCAACAATAATTGCTCTTATATTATATTGTGTCTTATATTATATTGAATATTGTGACAACGAAAGAAACAAGTATGAGAATGTTTCGTTACATTTCGTTTTGTTCCTCCCTTTGAAAAAAAATCAGTGTGGGAAATATCGGCTGAGGCGCATAAATGAGTGAAAAGTATTCTTCCCAAGAAGAATTGCAATTTCCAAATTCTTCGAGCTGGCAGCGCTGTCAGCACGACGGCCAACGAAAAATGGCGAAGATGCCGGAATCTGCCTTGCAGAGTAAGTGCGATGGAAACCAGCTATGGTAAATAAAATTTGGCTTTTCGAAGGAGATTACTACTGATGCTACTTTTGCTTTTTGCACTTTTCATTCCTTCGGTGTTATTAGTGCAGGAGCAACGTTTTTTTTTGACGAGGAGGTAATTCCTTCCGACATAACATTATTCAAAGAATTTTTATCTTTTGGGGACGTAGTGTGTTTTGTCTAAGCACAGATATTTAAAATGTTTAATAAATATTTGAGAACACAAGTCATTCTTTTGGATTCGATGAAATTAGCTATGCAAGCCCAGCGCCCAAAGACGGTTCTAGGGTAGAGACGCTAATCTTTCCTGGGCCATCGATAGGTTTCACGTCGGGAAGCCATCGTGAGAGTCACTGAACACAGAAATTTGAACTGTAGATACATTGTGAAAAATGAACCTCCGCTAATACGGGAATTTTTGAAATTTGAGGTTGAAAAGGGCAAAACATGAGTTAAGGTGTTGAAATCATGAATTTTTTTTACACGTGGGTTAAAAATTTGTATAAGAAACATAATTTTTTTACACCAAGTACTCTTGGTGTGAAATAATTCGATACGTGTTGTGTGATACGAATTTTTTGAAAATCAAAATCTGACGAGTCATCGACGGTTTCAAAGTTTAAATGGAGAAACTGTGAAAAAACATTAATTAATGGGCCAACTGACTTCAAGTTTAGTGAAATTACTCTTAGTGAGAAATAATTCAATACGTGTTTTTACTTTTTTTTCGAAAATCAAAACCTTACGGGGTCAATTATGGGTTAAGAGTTTATATTAAGAAACAAGATTTCATAGGCCTTTTGACTTCATACTTAGTGAAAGCACTTAAAATGCAAAACTCCAGTTCCACTTTTTTGAAAATATAAATCTGACGGGTGAACTATGGGTTAAGAGTTTGATGGAGAAACGCGATTTATTATTATTCTTTATTCTTTAATATATTTGCTCATGTGCAGTTTCCATGGCAAAAATCCATGAATTGGGCTACGAATTGCTCCCTCATCCCGCCTATTCACCCGATCTAGCCCCAAGTGACTATTTCTTGTTCCCAAACTTGAAGAAATGGCTCGGCGCAAAGAGATTTGGTTAATGAGCACACGAAATTGACTTTTTTCCATTTTCTTCTCAGTCAACGCGGTAGTCTGATATTAACTGCTGTCAAAAACAAACTAAATGTCGCAGCTTGTTCAATTTTTGACAAGAGTCAACTGACAGATGACTGTTCACGGGAGCAGTGTTGCCATTTCAATTAAGAGGCGGGAAATTCAAAAAGTCACGGACTTATTGACCCGCCCTCGTATTTAACTCATTCCCAATTTTTTTAATAAAAAACGTTTATCACACTGTACGTTTATTCACAGCACTCAGTACAGCTGTACACGCCAGTAGCAACGACTGCAGCCTGTCGCATCATCTATGCAATACAAAAACAGCACATATGTATGTATGTATGGTCAGCCTGTGTGTGTACCTGAATAGGTTGCCCTTCAGAAGTTAGTGTGCTGTTCAGATGGGAGGCTTCGTTTGAATGGGTGCTGGGGTGTTTATTGACTAATTTGGTGCGTTTACGTTATTTAACTGTTTTGGGTGTCAGCGCAATTCCTGTCCGTTTTGTAGTAACGGGTAATCGTGATGCCATTCAGTATGAGGTTACCAGGTGCCCATTATTTTCATCTTTTGCAAAATGTGTGTTTCAACTAAATATATTTAATTTTTTATTAAATAATAACATAACTCGGAAAATTTCCAACAAAAAATTCGTTTCGGCAAGCTTGAAATACAAATTTGAAACATTTAGTTATTACTAAATCGTAAATTGTAAGCTTTGCTAAACTTTTAGTACTCTAAACATTTCAAGTTCGTACTGGATTTCATTTTGGATACTATTCGAATCCATATTTTGTACCAGCGATTTTTGTGTTGGGGGGGAAGTTTGAACCATCAAACGCCCCGTGTGCGCCACTGACCATACTTTTTTATAAAATAAACATATTTTAACTAGAAACCCCGGAACTATTTTCCACAAATGCCTAGCTCCGCGTTCGAAACGATCAAAAACCTTGAGTCTGTGAGTGAGCAGCACCTTCTTTTAATAAATCGACCTGGTCACCTTATTAACAGTGGTGTGTACATTCATTTAAAAATATTCAGAGCAGCTCATACATACATATATATCGCTCCTTCGCTGCAAGAACATCATAACTCAAAACTACATCATTCCGAGAAAATTCAATTTTAAAATTAACCATTACAGGCAGTTCAAGGTATCAAACAATTTTTCATGTGGTCTTGTGAGCAAAGTATTGAATATTTTACAAAGAGGTTTTGACAGATAAAAGATCATATGCAGATACACCCAGGGCTGCCATAAACTGAAAACAAAATTTTTGAGTTATGACGTTCTTGCAGAGAAGGAGCGATATGTATGTATGTATGGCTGTACTTACATCACGGAAAGCGACGCACAATGCGCATCAAGAATTTGTTCCTTCATTTTGTTAGGTTTATGCCTTGCAGTTGCAGTTTCCTTTTTATTGCAATTGTAAACACGACACTACTAACATTGTTAGAGTTGCCACACTTCGTTAGGCTAAGTAATTCAAGAGTTGTTGTGAGGGCCATGTTATCTGGGTTTAAAAATCAATTAAAAATCTGTGATCCTAAACGATAAACGCTTAGGATAAGTCATCAATAAGATAAAGCTGTTAGCATATTCCTCTAAAGAGACTATTGTTTATGGTCACAGATATGTAATCAATTTTGACCATTGCCTTTCAGAAAAAAATATCAATAACTCAACTTCTTGTTGTTTCTTCCACAACGATTCCATAGCCATGCTGAAGTTAATGTCGTTTTTAAACACGAAACGAATTGTCTACTATACATGATTGTGGTAAACGGAATACAACAAATATCGAACCTGGATATTTGGATATTTAAGGAAAGGTTTCGACCTTTGAACTTTTCGTAATTTGGGTTTTAAAGTAAGGGAGAGGGCTGGGTTGTGAACCAGGCTGGGTTGTGAACCATTACCGTTTTTTCTTTCCCTAATTGACATATCGCCAATCTTTCAACTGTCAAGTTTGTCTTATGATATGACTCTGCTTTTGTGGTTACACCGAAGTACAAACACGTATTGCTTGTGGCAGCAATCGAGTTTGAAAGACATCGTGTTTGAAAATCGACTGCGAAAACTTGTTGGCTTTTTTTTTAAGTGCTATCCAAGTGACTGAGCTTATTGCAAAAAGGTCTGTGTAATACATGTTTATTTAGTGTTTTGATTCTATTTTACGATGCAATATTTGTTTATGTCGAATTATGATTGGAAGTGTCGTTTATTTTAAAGTTTCCAAAATGGCATTGTGGTTGGGCTGTGAACCACTGAGGTGGCTGGGTTATGAACCACCTGCTTTTCGTACTACATTTGTTCTAACACTGTCAAATATGGACGGATATATTAAAATAAAGTAATTTTATGTAATTTCACCCGATTTTCTTGAGTTCACTTGAAGTGAGCCAATGCGAGAACGCATTCGTATTTCACAAGCAAACATTGCGACACCGATTAGGATGAAAATTCAAAAAATTGAGCACTTTCATTCATTGCGATTTTTTGGCCTAATTGGCGTCATTATAACTTTTTTTCTCCTCTTGAGGCCTCCTGATTAAATAAATCCTCAACTAATTTAAAAATTATGGATGTTTTCTTCGTATTTTCCGACTTTAATAGGGATTTTCCAGATGGTTCACAACCCAGCCACTTTTTTGGAAAAGCGAAAAATCAAGTCCTTAGAAAATTGGACGTAGAGAGTTAAATTTCAATCAAAACGGTAATCTGTCTTAATAAAAAAGTTGCGTTATATATTCACCTTTCCAACGGTATCTTCGATTTTTCGATATCTTTATTCTGTGAAAAGTTAGAGCCAAAAAACAAAACCCCTGTTCACAACCCAGCCCTCTCCCTTACTTATTTGCCCCGATGATAAAACTTCACTAATGGTGATTTGGCTTTACTCGACGCAATAACTGGCTCACCAATATTGGTTATTTTGACAAATATATAGAAATAGGGAACGAATGAAGGTTAATCGTGAAAACTGTTCAATCATTTTTTAGTAACCGTTACTTCGGCTTTTGTAAAGAAAGTTTAAAGACAGCGTTCTAACAGTGATCACATTGTTAGACACCCGGTCTATATAAGTTAGAGTTCGACAGATACCCATGACTACATCTGCAAATTTTAAAAAATCTTATAAATGTATGCTTTTTGAAGATTTTGGAGATTTGTTGTAGAAAAAGAAACAAGTGCTTATACACAGTGTAGTGCTACTGAATTTTGAACACTACTCGTAGTAGTCCGGAATATCCGGTTTCGGCCCAAATAAGTGCTTTCGGTTTCAGTTTTGGCCAAAAAATGTCCAAAAAAAGGCCGAAACCAAAACTTTTTAGAATATTTTTTAGCATTTTATTGTGTAGCGAGTGAACAGCTAGTTAGTGCAGCCGAACAGATATATAGTGGAAGGAGGAGTAATTTAGATGCTACCAATGTAAACTTCTTTTATATAATATTAAAGTATTTTATTTTGGATATTAGCGAGTAAGGTACGAAAGGGTGATTTTTTAAATTTTAAAATGCTTGATATGGTGATTTTTATTTTAACCGAAACTCGGTTTCGGTTTCGTTCCGAAAAACTGGTTTCGGTCGGACACTACTCGTGAGTAATGACGCCGAGACAATACGTCGCGCTTTCTTTCTTTGCATTTTTTGCAAATGCGGCAACTGTATTGTTCAGTAGCTGTGTCTTTTGCCATTAAGAAGAGAAGAGGAACGTTTAACCCCTGTTCATGGCTCAACTATAAGGTTGTAGCAAGCCACCGGCTGATTGTTTATCTCTTCTGTCAAAATCGTCGGTTTGCTGTGTTACCGCATCGGTTGAAATGAAAATACCTGACTGAAAACACCTGACCTGAGCACTTTTCCCGTTTTTTTACTCGAAATACAGAGCCGTCTGGCAACAATCACTTTTGTTTCTTTTCAGTTTCTCCCTCTTTCGTCGGAAAATATCAACTGATTTTGACAGTAGCAATCATCCCCATCAATAATAATGACAGTAGCGATAAACAATCCTACCAACAAAATACATGTGGTTTTTGGTGTTGCGGGGATGCTATAACCCATGGCACAATAAACAAGGTAATAGCATCCCCGCAACACCAAAAACCACATGTATTTTGTTGGTAGGATCGTTCATCGCTACTGTCAAATTCAGCTGTCATTTTCCGACGAAAGATGGAGAAACTGAAAACAGACAAAAGTGATTGTTGCCAGACGGTGCTGTATTTGAGTGAAAAAACGGGAAAAGTGCTCAGGTCAGTTGTTTTCAGTCAGGTATTTGCATTTCAACCGATGCGGCAACACCGCACCACTGCTGACACCGACGATTTTGACAGAAGCGATAAACGATCAGCCGGTGGCTTGCTACAACCTTGTTAGTTGAACCATGCTATAACCTTATTATTGAGCCATGCCCCTGTTTTTGCCTCTGGAATGTCAGATTTCAACCTACCATATATTTTGCATTATTTACAGACAGAGCTTATATGCCGCGCGAAGCTAATTGCCAGAGTGCCGCCCCTAAATTTTTGTATTAACACGTTCACGCCGGGGCCGATTTTCATTGTGTGAGGCGGCGCTGAAATTAATGCTGTGCCTCATCTGGCTTTCATTAAATGTTTTTAATGAAAATACGTTAAATTTTCATTATTTTAATTTTCAGCGTCTAATAGCACAATCGAATGCGTACCACCGGCGGTACGCGTCACCCGATTTGACAATCTAGTGCGGGTCACCGGCGATACGCGTCGCCCGATGAGACAATCTAGTGCGGGCCACCGGTGGCCCGCGCCGCCCGATGAGACAGTCTAGCGCGGGCCACCGGTGGCCCGCGCCGGCGTGAACGTGTTAAAATACTCACGAAAATTATCAACCACAAGTGATCTCTTTAAATTCAATTATTTTCATACAAATTATATTATGTAGTATCAGAAAGAAAGAAGTAATTGTAATAGAAAATATAATTTTTCATCTAAAAAAACTGCAGTAGACAAATTGACATAATATATATAAAAATATATTATATCAAAGAAGAAACATTGGATTATTCTAATTTCATTTGGATTCAATAGAATATATTTGAAGCTTAGCTTTTGTTTAGTGTGATATAAGTTCCACAACAGAATTTAAATAAAAATCGTAGTAAAGGTAAAAAGAAAGCAGAGCTTTTGGGAAAACCTTTTTCAAATTCTATTCGTTTTTGATTAATCAATCAGTATTTCTTAAGAAAAATTATTGCGAAACATTTTCCTTTATTTTTTTAGTTTTGCAACAAATTTAAACTTTTACATTTATTAACCTTGTTCAATAAAACTTATCTAAACAAATTTATTTTACTTGCTTCTGTCAGATAGAGAATCCATAAGGAACGATTTTTGACGGTTCTTAAGGCTTTCAACTTTGATTTAAGAAAATAATCGGCCGATGCCGGGTCAAAATTTATCATAAATGTTTTGGCCGATGCAAGTCGAAAACCAATCGACTCTTCGTACTGAAATTTGTTAGTAAATTTCGTTTTTATGTTCTTTTGCCTTTTATAATGCTTCGAAAATGATTCTTCCTCGTTTTGTTACAATAAGTAAAATAAAATAAATTTCATAGGATTTGTGCAGCATTTCTAAATCTCGAAAAGTCTGTCTTCAAAAAATAATCCTAACCACTTGAAGAAAGTGTTCTAAATAACTTGAAAGCAAGAGAATGAACACAATAGGAAAATGTGAAGTGTTCGTCGAAAAAATTCCGATTCCTTTAACAACGGCTGTAGAAAATAATTGTTTTATAGTCTATGTTTGTGAGGGTTTTTAATAGGGAACCAATTACTGCATACTGTGCTCCGTAATGCGGCTAACTAAACTCGGTATTCAACTAAGAAAGTAAGCTAACATAGTAAAAAGGGTATGTGAAAGTGCCAGGTAGAAGTGATCCGCTTCAATCTTTTTCTCTTCAACTGCTACGATCCACTCTCATTACTTACGGGGAAAATTCATTTGTACCTATTGTGCCTGGCATGAAATTTGTTGGAACTTTTGTTTTTGAGTAACCTTGACCTTGATGCACATTTTCTACGCTCCTAATTTACGGAATTTCGGGTCCTTTGATGCAACTTTTTATATAACAACAGATACTGAATCCATTAAAACTTAAAGAAAACTGAAACAGTCGAAATTGGAATTATAAAGTCGTAAATAATTAAAAGTTTGGATATTTAGTGCGAATAAAAACGGAGTCTTCTTTAGGAAAATAAATAATAAATGATTAAAAAATAGTAAGTGTATGTATGTATTAGGCATCGCAATCCCGGGATCCCGGGATCCCGGGATCCCGGACTTTTTCCAGTCTCGAAAATCCCGGGATTCAAATTCTTTTATCCCGGGATTTTCGGGATTGCAAAAGATGCTTCAAAGTTCAAATGAAATAAATTTTAAGGCACAAAAACCCAATTCCTTATTTGAGGGAGAAGGGAGGGGATAGAGTGCGTCTTTTGCAAAAGGCTTATGATTATTTACTAAGCATTCAACCAACAAGTGTTGAATCTGAAGGATGTTTCTCTTCAGCAGGGTTCATTTGAAATAAATTTCGCTCTAGATAAGAGAACAAAACACTTAATGCCTTTGTATTTTTAAGATCTCAGTTTTTAGTTAATCAAAACGCTTAACTTTTTTATCGAAATAATCGAAGTAAAACTAAAAGCACAAACAAATTAACTATTTTATTTTTTTTTATCAAATATGCATATATATGCACTTTATGATACATCGGTTGCAAAGTAATAAGTTATGTTTAAGTGTCATTTTTGGATAAAACAAAATGCTATGAAACTGAAGTTAAATGTCAAATGAAAAACTTTTAAGTTAACTCTTCAATTCCCAGTGTCACCTGTAGGTGACAGATGCTTAATATTTGTTTTCCTACCACATAGGTTTTTATTTTAAAATTCTAACACTTGTATGGCAAAGTCAATTAGTAGTACTTGTTTAGTTAATTTTCCTACCAACACTAGCGATACGTCATATGTAAAATTTATTCATTTGTTTCACGCGTAATTAAAGCAGTGCGAGTTTGTGTGGTTTCTTTCAATATAAAAATGAGGGTAGTTTAAACATTTTTTATGTATTTTTTTGTCTTATCCAAACGTATCTAAGCTCTTTTATTTAAAAAGAAAATTTTCTTTTTCACTATTTTGGACATGGGAATTGAAGGGTCAAACAAAATGTGATTAAATTCAAGATAAAAAATCTTGAAACTACCCAAATGTGATTAAAATGTGTCCATTTTTATGATAAATATATTATAAACAAGTATTTATGCAATTCGGGAAAATTGTTTTATTAAAAAATTTGTTATATGAATCCCGGGATTAAATCCCGGGATCCCGGGATTTGACTTTTCAATCCCGAAAATCCCGGGATCGCAAAATGGCAAAAAATTGCGATCCCTAGTATGTATATATTAATTGTCAAATCTTTTTTCTGGAGATTTTTTTCACAACTGCCACAACGGACCATACTAAATTCAATCGATTTATTATTTATAAATAATAAATATTAGAAGCAAATTATTAATTCATGTCTGCTTTTGATAGTTTTTGTCATAAAGTATCTTTCAGTTCCAAGTTTGACTCGATTGCGCTTTGAAAATCGTGTTTATTCATTCGTTCGTTCGTTTCTGCTCTGTTTTCTTTCCATTTTTATCACTCTTTGAATAAACACTTTTACAAAATGTTAACTTTAGAAAATCCCTAAATACGATTTCTGAATTTAAGTTTTTTTTACATAAGGAAAAAGTTGGCGTATCCAACACAATTCGTGAAGTTTGTTAATTTTATTGTGTTATTTATTGTGGAAAGTCAAAGCTGAATTAAGGTTATGTTGCCACTGCACCTTGTAAATGTATTTGCTACAAAAAGTAAATATCACACACCCGCTCACAAGTGACGCAACTAAAAATTTGTCATTTTCGGGTTTATGTGTTAATACTGTGCACAATGCATCTATCTACCAATAAGCAAAAGCTCAGTATGTTTTCTTGTTGTTGCCAACGTACAGTTAGGTCTCTCTGCATGTCGAGATGTTTGATGCTATTTGATCGCTGCAGCTCAATGTAAAAGAGTCCTAATTCAAATTGTGGCACTTTTGACGAAACAATTTTTTTGTTTAAGTCAATTTTAAGTAAAGTTTGACAATTTTGGTATTTATTTTCAAATAAAAAAATAATTTCGAATTTCCAAAATGTTTCTTTCAACTTTTTAACTGTAATTTATAATTATAAAATTCAACAAAAGTGAGATAACTTAAAATAATTCGGTAATTATTGCATTAAAATATCATCAAAAAAGTCACAACTAAAAATGTTGGATATTCAAGTGTAAAAAAAAAATTTTTGTATTTGGGATTTTCTACTAAACGGTCTATACGTTATTTAAAACAAATGTTTATTCAGCTCAAAAACAGTTTTTTGTGTTTCCTGAAAAATACAAAATTTTTTAAGTGCGATATTTAGTTAGTCGATCGCCAACTCTCAAAAACCATGTTTTAGACTTAAAAAACATGCTTAAAACAATAAAATATTTGGAACTTGGCAACTCTATTTTGCAAACGTAGTTTAAATCGAACAGCACTAATTTGTAAGCTGTGTTTCATGCGCCTTCAGTCACATCAGCCGCCATTATTTTCCTTTTTGACAGCTGACAGCTGTCCTGTTTCCGTTTATTCTCCCTCTCTTTCTTTTATTTCTTTCTTTTGACAGCATATAATCGTCAAGATGGTACGTTTGTCCAAAAAATCCGGTGGAAATTCACAAGAAAATCGTCGAACATCGCGCAGAACTTCACCCAAATTAATAATTTTTTATGCCGAGTGAGGCGCCTGGTGATTTTCTGTGAAAACTACACTAATATTGATATAGCGAATGATGTGGATACCTCGTCAATTTCGTGATTGTTTTTGTGAATATGGATGTTGTGGGCGCACTCTGATTGGTGAATTTTGTGGTTGCCTTCTAGGTGAACGTGCCGAAACAACGACGCACCTTCTGCAAGAAATGCAAGTGCCACAAGCCACACAAGGTGACGCAGTACAAGAAGTCCAAGGAGCGAAAGGGCGCGCAGGGCAGACGGCGTTACGACAGGAAACAGCAGGGTTTCGGCGGTCAATCTAAGCCCATCTTCAGAAAGAAGGTGAGTTTAGTGATGCGAATGGCATTGCTGTAGATTGGCACAAATGTAGAACTGAATTGTCGTCGAATGACGAAAGTCATGCTGCAAGGCTCTTTGGTGGGATAGACTTGTGCCAAATTAAAGTTGATCATGTACGGTGTCTCTTGGATGTGGGTGACGTATTCGCATGTGAGGCTGCCCGCAGTGTGTAACCGGAATGATCATACATAAACTTTCCGATATTTTTCGAAATTTATAAGATTGATCAGAACTAATACGTGTTCTCTCACTTTGCAGGCTAAGACCACCAAAAAGATTGTGCTGCGTATGGAGTGCACTGAGTGCAAATACCGCAAACAGACCCCGCTGAAGCGTTGCAAGCATTTCGAGTTGGGCGGCGACAAGAAGAGGAAGGGACAAATGATCCAGTTCTAAATGACTCGCCCAATGCCACCGTAACCTGCTTTTGTTGTGTGCTTTGTACGAAATTGGTTTATTTTTCAATTCACTATGGAGCAGTGCTTTTTTTAAGCACAATTGCCTGAATGAAAAGCTGAAATTCAAGCAAAGTGTTTTTTACTTGAACTATCAATTAAAAGAGAACTTCATAACTGGATACGCATTTCATGTTTTATTTAATGGTTTGCAAACGAAGGTGTAAAATTTTAAACGTTTGCACAATTCGAATGTGTAAGCATGAGCACTTATTATATATCGTTTCTAATAGATCTACAGATCGCAGTGCATTATCCCCATCATGATGTGATGCCATCGGCAAGCAGCAAGTTTGGCGTGCTGTAAAGAAAGAATGGGGGAAAAATTGTGCGATTATTTTTCCATATTTAAAAAAAACTCACTCCAATAAGCTCGGTTCCACTCCTTCAGCCTGCATTTTCAGCTTGACTGCTTGGGCCGGAACGCCAAATTGCATCATTTTGAAAAATTTCCTGTAGCGAGCATCTTCGCAGGCACGTATTCCCGCTGGCTCTGCTTCAGCAGCGCCGGCTACATCAAGTTCTGTTGCTTGATCAATATTAGTCGCATTCACTTCGGTCGATGCGGTTTCAGTTGTTGGAGCAGGCGTTGTACCCGTGCTTGTGGTTGGGACTGGGGTAGTTAGTTTCACGTCAGAGTCTGGAATTGAGGCAAGCTGCAACACTGCTGCTGGTAGCTATCAGTAGATGAGATATTTTCACTAGCACTCACCTTGGCCTCGACAATGACCAGCGCTGCTTCCACCTTCTGTATTTTTCTCTCCAGTTGAATGAACTTTGTTTCACAGTTGAGTGCAAATTCGTTGAGGAAGGAACAGGAACTAATGATGAAGTGATTGATGAAGGCCAGGATGCGTTTTTGATGTAGCGGAGGGATTTGCGATTTGTCAACTGATTGTGAGAGAATTTCAGCTTCCATTTTGGACAATGGATCTGACTTTTTTATTTGTATTGCTACTAGTTGCTTTTTCGGATGCAGTTTATGTTTTCAAGCAGAACTCCCAACTGGATTGTGTTACGTTTGTTTACTATAAATCAGCTGTGAAATGTCAGGGTTGAACATAAGAAGAAGAACAAGCATACCAAATTCTTATTCGAATTGTCCGCATGGTTGCATTTCCGATTACAATCATTTTCTTGTGCATTTAAGATTGTAAAACTGTGCAATAGTAAATAGTTGCAGCACACGAAATTCAGTGTTTTTGAAATAAGCTTTCAGATACCTAATCTTCCATCGAATCAGCTCCCATGCTGCGCCAATTGTTTATGAAATATTTGGGCAGTTAGTACATAATTTTGATTATAAAATGCGTATTGACGTATTTCTTGGAACAAGGAAAGAACGCGTTACATAGCTAATAGGAAAGTGGTCGATAATTCTGTGGCCGTAAGGAATAACTGCCAAAGTCGAGTTAAGACAAAATTGAGTTATTACGACCATTGCATTCGTCGTATTCAAATGTACTACTACACAAAATTCTATGGCTTTTGCTCATAAAATGAATGTTTTACGCCCAAAAATCTAAAATTTATCTAGTGTAATCTAAAGCAAATTTAAAAATTAAAAGTGCTCTCCTGAAAACTTCATAAAATCGACTTTGGCTGTTATTCCTTACGGCCACAGAATTACTGTCGACCTTCGGATGGCTAAGCATGAACAGGGAAATGAAAGGAACAAATTGATGTGCAATGTGTATCCACTTTGTATTATTCCACCATGAAATAAGAGGGTTTGTTGGCAACACAATAGCAAAACCTCATTGCATCAAGGCGTTGTAAAATGTTGGTGACATTCATTGTATCAACTACTATAGGTGCTCATGTAATTTTTCTGTTTACCAATTGCCAACACTAGCTAGGATCATGTCATAATAGTAATGATTTCATATCTTTTTATACCTTTTTTTTTAAAAGACAACTTTTCAATGCTTGGGACTGCTGTCGCAAATTTTGTAATGTTCTATTATGAACGAAATTTTTTTGTCGAGATTTCATTTAGAAAATAGTAGGCGCTAATGAATACTTAGGGATGTTGCTGTGCGATCCGAGCAATGTAATACTATCCAAATTGTTGTCAAGCTGTAGACAACGCGAACGCAAATGGCAAATGCAGCGTGGCTACTACGGTGTCCCACTTAGCGCACGCCATGCAACCACTTGTTGATAATTTCCGCACAAATTCAATTAGTCGATATCTTCACTGTCTGTCACACATCGGACAATTAGCTATCCAAATGCGCTAAGTAGTGGCAGTTCGTGCGCTGAAACCTAATCCCGACAACAGTTTCGGAACGTAATTCTGGACATCATTCGCGGACAGATCTGATGGCGAAGTTGGCCAGTCGCTGGTCACCGCTAATCCCAACAATCCAATTAACTGTAACACGTAGTGCTGCAAAAACTCTGTCACGCACCTTCCACGGCGATATTGTTTACAAGTCAGTGCGGCCGGCGGATTAGTGAAAAAGTCGCTGCCGTCCCATTGTTGCTGTGACGATTGTAAGCTGTCGATGCAAATTAATCGTGACAGCTGGAGTTGTTGGGGTGAAAATGCGACTGCAATATCCCAAGAAAACAATTGCTGTCGCTTTAGGCAAGAGCACGTCTTTAGTGGGAGCAGGGCTGGGCAGGAAAATATGTCACAGTTGTACTGGTCGCTGGCATAATTTAAAGATTTTCCCCCTATGAGCGACGATTGTAGCGCTACAGCAGCAACGGCTGCGACTGGTTGACGTTCACCTACTCATTTTGTGGGCCTGCAAATCAATTTGTAGGCATAGATGATCTTTGCGTACAGCCATATGTAGTGGCCGGTTGTTACACATATTCTTACGTGCTGATAAAGCGATACCGCATATATCAACTCTTGTAGCTGCACATATGTGTACTAGGCATCGCAATCCCGGGATTCCGGACTGGAAAAAGTCCGGGATCCCGGGATTCAAATCCTGTAATCCCGGGATTTTGGGGATTGCAAAAGATGCTTTAATGTTCAAATGAAATAAATTACAAGGCACAAAAACTCAATTCCTTATTTGAGGGAGGAGGGAGGGGATAGAGGGCGTCTTTTGCAAAAGGCTTATGATTATTTACTAAGCATTCAACCAACAAGTGTTGAATCTGAATGATGTTTCTCTTCAGCAGGGTTTATTTACAATAAAGTTCACTCTAGATTAGAGGAAAAAACACTTAATGCCTTTGTATTTTAAAGATCTCAGTTTTTAGTTAATCAAAACGCTTACGTTTTTTATCGAAATAATCGAAGTAAAGCTAAAAGTACAAACAAATTATCTTTTTTATTATTTTAATCAAATATGCATATCCAGACACTACTGGGTATAGTGAACACCCGATATAGTGAACACCCAATGTTGACATCGAGCCTCTAAATATGGAAACAAATTTTCAAGCAAAAAACAAAAAGGATATTTTGAGCAAATAAAACGAGTTTTTGAACAGAAATGTTAACCTTGATATAGTGAACAACCTCGATACAGTGAACAGGCCTTGCAATAATTAGTTCACTATATCCAGACACGACTGTATATGCACTTTCTGATACATCTGTTCCAAATCAATAAGTTATGTTTAAGTGTCATTTTTGGATAAAACAAAATGTTATCAAACTGAAGTTAAATGTTAAATGAAAAACTTTTTAGTTAAACAAAATGTGATTAAATTCAAGATCAAAAATCTTAAAACTACCTCAAGTGTGATTAAACTGTGCCCATTTTTATGGTAAATATATTATAAACAAGTATTTATGCAATTTGGGAAAATTGTTTTATTTAAAAATTTGTTTTATGTATCCCGGGATCAAATCCCGAAATCCCGGGATTTGACTTTTCAATTCCGAAAATCCCGGGATCGCAAAATGGCAAAAAATTGCGATCCCTAATGTGTACATATATTGATATTGCTAAGAAAATTTGTTCTGCCGGCCAACGCAGGCGTAGTTCGTATAGATGGGTTGTGCAAAGATAAAACAATTTAAAAATATTTAACGCCGTAGTTAACTCAATTATAATTTTCTAGAGCCACTTCACTTCACTTAAATCTTCAATCACTTCAAACACTTAATCTTGGATTGGACTGAGCGATTCCCTCAAATTACTGCGCTGGCAACCATGAGGATTTCGTTAAGAATCTGAACATCTCTGATACGCTTATCTCTTATACACTTCTTCATTCGTGAATTGGGTCTTCGCGGTCAACGGTTAACGGTGACGTTAAATGCACTCGGATGCACTTTGCTATTGTTGTGGCTTTTGGATTTGTGTTGATTGCCGATTAAGCCGTCTTAATCAATGTTTCAATGCTGATAACAAAGGCGCTCATGGAGAGACAGAAATATTGGAACTAAAAGACAACTGTTGATAAAGCCAATACTCTACAGCAGAGAGCATACTGAAACGTTAAAGAGCACTTCAAGCTAAATGAACGACAAGTGCGTTTTGATGGTTTGGCGCCTCTCAAAGAGCGTCTGAGACTTGAACTTTGCTTCGGTGTTTTTATTTTTCGCGAACCATTTCCCTTGGACGTTCTAATCGCTTGGTATTAGGCGATAGTTTCGAGATTATTTTTATTAGTAGCTTATTTCGATTACGATTTTCGTTTTACGTTTTATTATTTAGTAAGTTGTGGGTGGTGAAGTGTGACATATTTCTTGTTGTTCAGAGAAGATGTCATGCATTTAGGCATTTTTATAACTTTATTGACATGTTAACTCTGACACTTCCGAGCGGAAAGATTTGGCGTTTGGTGGGCTCAAGCAGTCTGTGTGCCATACTTACAGCGACGGCTTGCAGTTCAAAATACTTTTGTAAAGAAGCGTAAACAGCTTAAATCACAATATAAATGTTTGTAAATTGACGAATTGCGACTTATAATCCCTCCAAATGCAGATACACAAACAGTTTAGCACATTATGATTTTCTGACTAAAATCACATAATTTCGGTAACAACAAAGGTTAGATACGTTTCAGTGACTTTCGTAAGACCGAAAACAAAATTAATTGTGTAAAAACGTGCGAAAAATTGGAGATCACTGGAAAGCACTGGCGAACCGGAATGTACACAGAACATACTCATACATGTACATACATATTCAGAAATATTTATTTATTTGTTCCTACATCATGTTCGGATGTTGTTTTCGAGTAAACATTCTAAAGGTCTTGAGTATTAATTTCATCAAATAGTATGTCGTCAAGCTTGACTCAGACTCAATTTAAAATTAAATGACAATGTAGTTTTCAGATAATGATCAGCAGAGGTTTTTTGTTTTCTGCCGGTAGTAAACATTGAGTTTTATTTTCGGTCGTTAGGTTTCGTTGGAGTGGTAGCCTTCTTATTGAAAGCTCAGAAAGCACAATGCGATGGCTTATTGAGATATCAAATTGGGGCTCTCCGTTTATTACGCTCAAAACTGGGAGGATTCTCATATAAACCTTGCTATCCCTTGACACAGAAGAACCTCAGTAAGGTTAGTAAAGAACGGAGTTGGACGTAGCCGGTGATAGACATTGTGGCATCAAGTGTAAGATTCGTGCTTCTTCTTCTTTAGAACGACAACCGCAACAGAAGTCGTTATATAGAAATAATATAACCTAACATTATTGTTTATTATTATGTTGGGATAAGATTGTTTAAATAATAGTATGTAGTATGTTGTTGTTGATTTTTGGGGCCATTAACTGTAGGGTGTACGCTGAGCGAACACAATTAAAATATATTTTGTATTCATGTTGAAGACGAACACGTTGTAAGCAATTCTACTATCGTCGGGAAGGGTCGGTGTGCAAGCGGTTGTTTACAGTGCTCTTCATTTCTTACATTTGCTTATTTCAAATTATTTAGTTGTATCTGACACCTGCTGATATACAGAGCAATGCCCGCAGCGCGATTGATTGCGATATTCGCTCAGCCACAACTTATGATCAAAACTTGGTGTTATTTACAACTAACTAGTCGTATGCATGCAACACAGAGTGTCACATAGACAATTCACCGGAGTCCCATTTTTCCCAACTACTGTTGTAATCAACTTTGGACTTTATCCTCTATGCAGTGACACAACATGTTATTCTGCACTCAGAGGTTGGTGCATGATGACTGTAAGGTGCACATGCATGTGAGCGCCCGTTGCATCCCGTTGGGGTGAACTGTCGTCTTTTGCCGAGTGCGCTCAACCCCTGTGCGGGCAACGCTTCGGCTTCGAACTTGTTGCGCGTCGTCTCTGCTTATGCCATGTGCGCAGTGCGCATCATTTCAAATCTGCCGTCTTCGGCCGCCAAATTCGCAAAACAACGCCAGTGATGACGACAGACAGTGGTTGCGACTCGAGTGACGAATGACTAATAACACCACGACAGTACTAGCATTCAGCCGGCACGACCGCGACGCGACTCACTTTGACAACAAGAGCCACCACAGAAATCGTAGCGCCAATAGAAAAGCTCTCTTTCAAGAAGCTAGTGCAACATTTGTGCGCGTTTGAATTTTTGCCTCCAGCCACTCACTGGTCGGTGAGTATAGCAGCGGTTCTGACTCTGATTTCGATCCCCGAGTCAAATCGCACAGACACTAACGGACCGGGCAGTCGTTATCAAGCGTCACACGCGTGCGGTAGACGTAGTCGATTATTGCTTTTCGTGCCCATTGGTTGGATTGTCAAGTGAGGGCGCACTCTTGGCGATAGACGTGCTCGCGTGATACGCTTCGAACGACCACAGTTATTTGCAATAATAAACAAGGATAATCGCTGTGACAGCGTGCAAAAAGAAATACGCATTAGCTGACTGGTTCGGTCTGGCAGTCCTTGTCGATAGTGGCGCTTACGCAGCAATTTTAAAAGCATTAATAAACAGAACGCTTTACCCGAACAGTGAATCCTGGTGACCTGAAAGTGATCTGTCAGTTTGCAATCGGTAGTTGATAAAGAAATAATAGTGATAGGACATTGGAGCGGGCGTGAAAACAGAAGAGTCACACGTTGTAAGTACGGAATCACACATCAATGACCTCATTCAAACACTCATACGAACTGATGTGCGCTCTTTAATTCGGAATTACTTAGTTGCTTGCAAGGAAATCTCTGTAAATCATAATCGCTCAATTGGCGCTGAAATTTAATTGTAACTTGCACAGTGTACACAGTACAGAGAAGAATCGCAGGGCTGATGAAGGAAATAGAACCGGTAAATGGCTGCACACAAGCCCTGGTATAGAGAAAAGCTCGTTGAGGGAAATTCGGTTATATTTTTAAGGATATTTTTCAATTTTTATAGCAAACGAAAATGAATATTATTTTTTTATTTGATGAAACGCGAAGGGCAAAAGGAAAGATGATATGATTAGAACACACTCAAGGCGAATTCATACAGGTGATAGCATTAGGGCAGCAACAAAGTTTCAATGTATTTTGTTTTTGTTTTCTGGGCTTAAATTGTCAAAATTAGCCAAACAAACCAAAGCTTAATTTTTTTAAACTGTCACAGTTTTATACAGGCATTTTGACAATCTATACCTTTTACACCACAAAAAAAATCGAATCAGCTGATTCAACGAGGTCACCTGTATTGATTCGCCTTGGAACACACTAGTGGGCTGACACGAGAAACGCCATTGTAACAGTTCGCTGGGGTTGGTTAGTTTAAAACTAAACTAGTACAACCAAATATCACTTTGGATAAAAATTATAGTAATGTGGAGCTTGTTCACACCCATAAACATACATCCATCTAAGAAAAGCTGTTAGTTATTTTTCTTACTCACGAAAACAACCGCCCAGAATCCTGTAAGATGGAAGAGTCTTGTGGAGGCTTTATTCTCCAGAGAAGAGTGAACAAGGAAAAAAAATACAAAAATTTGTCTTACATCATAATTAATCGTACTTGGTAATCCTGTTTAAAAGTGGAAGGACTATTCCAAATCTAACTGATCAGTTGAGTCCTAGTTGAAATACCAGAGTACTTATTTGTGAGAATTTCTTCACACCAGCAGTTAAAATTCGAAATTCCGTCATTCAGGGCAGCAGTAAAAAATTGCAATTACACGCAAATAACTTTTAAAATTATGAGCATGAGTCATAACTAAAAGTTAAAGATAAGCCGAGAATGTAGAGCATCGGCGATGCACTTATATTTTAATAAAAATGTCATAGACTGGACATTGCTACTGTAAGGATGGATTTTTAAATAATAGTAAGCAAGCATTTTATTAAGAGTTAGAAACTTACTTCATTACTTGATGTTGGTTGAGCCGAGATGCGAACCTGTGATCCTCGGACTGTAAGTCCAATGCAATAAATCCAGTAGTAAGTGTCAGTCCAATAGTAATATTCCAAGTTCATTGGAAGAGATAGACTTCAACTTGCAAGTCTACCTCAAATATCATCGAAGTTACGTGCATTCCTTTTCATGCTACAAGTATTTGCTGCGTATTTTTATTTCATTGACAATTTTCTTAAGAAGTTCACAAATATTTTGCGCACTGTTTGATTGTTGTATATAATTTTAACTCCCTTTATTCGTCGATGGACAGAGAAAGTGAATGAAACTGCTGCAAAGTGTTCGGTTTATCAAGTGATCACTGTATGTGGAACATTTTGACCACATCAATTAACATCTCTTGTCCATATTGGCGAACATGCCTGATCGAAGGCGGTGCTTTACACACAATTTGCATTGCAAATTGAAAGTGTTCAATTGTCACATTGCAGAATGAGCAAAAAACACGTTAAAGCGTTTGTTTTCTTTGTAATTTGGCAAATTTTGAGATTAAGTATCCTATTTTCTGCAACTTGTGGTTACTGTTTATTGTTTTGTTTCGATGGTGTGATTGTTTACGCCAATGCAATTCTATGCCTCACTGTGCAGCCGCCTGAAATGGCCGAAGACTGGCAATGGCTCGTTGATAAAGTGAGTGCGAATATGAGCGGATAAACAATAATCATGAGAGTGTTTCTGAAGCACTTAATTCAAGTAGCTCTTGCCTTTTAATTAACGACAGCGAATAGAGAAAAACAAATCGTTTGTTTTATGAAATTATAAAAGGCGGATATGTGCTCCAACAAGTTGTTGTACTTACAATGTTGTCTTCTTCTTTCCTTGGGAGTGATGCACGAGCCACTAACAATTTATTGCAAGTAACTACTTCGCCAAGAGATTTCACAATTCAATCGGCGATTAGACGCGAACTCGTACGTCATGTGTAATAATCCATGTATAGTAATGTGTAATCAGGAAAGTTAAATTATTGTGTAACGGCAAGAATAACTTCTGAGAGAGTATCAAAAGTCCGAGTACAGACTCAAGAAACGGCATTACATTTTTTTTTACCGCGTGACGTACGTTGGTTTCTTGAGCAAGACGACATTTTGCGGTACTCCAACATTTCCAAAGCGTTGGATTTACTAATGACAATGGTGTTTTCAAAGTCCATGTCTGCGCTACGTATGAGAACCAACAAATCAATATCGTCTTAAACTAGCTTTATGCGATATTTCTATTAAGAGTTTAACATAATTACTGAACCTTTTCATCCGATCCTTCTGCTCATATAAAATCGACATTTAAAAGCTTAATGACAATTTTAAGTAGCTACCTTTGGCACAAATTAACACAAGTGTTAACTCGGCAAATTTGTTGCCTTTTTTAACCTTTTTAATGAAAACAGTTTCTAAATAAATGTAATTACTTACATATATACTTTATTGCTGCTTCATTTAAATGCATGGGAACTTCGTTGTTAGTGTAACTCGCATTTAAAATTTAACTCGAATTTTTAATTACTATTAGAAGTGCAAAGAGTCGCGTGATCCGTAAGATGAGTTCAGTTCCTAAAACGCCACAATTTTTGTTACGAATTTAACTAACATTGAGGCCGCTAGATTATGTTCCACGCATATGTAATATCACAAGTTGAGTATTGCGCATTTTCGCTAAGCTGACCAATGCTCCCGCTGCAAAGTGGCTTACTTCATTTATGATTCGTCTTACACGCAACTTTAAGTGACTTCCATTAGTTTGTTTAAAGACGAATAGCCAAATTTTCAGCACATTTACATAAATAAATAAATATTTGCGTAAGTTCGTGACGCTTGTTGGTGTAGTGGTTCATTTTTTTTGGTCAAATGTGAAATAATACTTTTCCTTAATGATGTAATATGAATAATAAATATTATTATTTACTGCATTGCTATGTTTGATAGCGGAAATTGGGATTGTTTTATGAAAAAGTTGCGGTTTGAAGATCTGGCAAAAAATATGCTTTCATTATATATGAAATGCTTATAACGTAAGCATAACAATAAGTAATGGCACTAAGCATATAAACTTTATTTGGGTACTTTAATGGGTACCTTTTAATTATGCAAAACTTTATGTTTTTAGTAATTAAGCGCATTTCAAAAACGCAAACTACGCAATAATTACAACAATTTACCTGTCTACTGCCCAATTCACCTACGTGATGAAAACGAATGCCAAACGTTTAGGTTCTATGGGACCTATAAAGATTTAAATGCTTTTTAGGTGCTTAAGATTTTATATTAGTTTTTTATATAACTTTAATCCTTAATATTTGAATGTTAATTAAAGTCCCAGCCCCATAGCAGAATACAGAATTTTTTTTGTTGTACAATATATTCAACGATATTTGTATTGAAGATGCTGCCAAAGCTTCCTCTTCTTCCTCTCTATTTTTGTTCGGTGTTTGTGGTTGCCGTCAGCCAACTGCCGTTTACATTTCGACTATCTGACACTAGCGTCTCATTATCAACTTACAATGCTCCCTTACTATAGCTCAGCTTTTGTAAAATGTACATACACCCATTAATACTCATAGTCCATATCATATTTTTATGTATTGCCATAACGCGTGTTTCGTGGTGGGATTAATAAATGTAATTAGAGTGGCCATTATTAATTGACAGTACAACTGCATGAAAATAAATTTCGAGTACAGGTGGACCTCGCTTAGCACGTACCTCGGATAACACGGCCTCGTTCTAATACGGTTCATTTATTTTGTATGTATGTACAGGTGTACACAAAATGACAAAATACAACAAATTTAAAGAGTGCAAGACCTCACTTTAATCATTCATATGTTTCAAACAATTATTTATGTACATATAGGTAGACCTCGCTTATGGTTTCGCTTAACAGGGCATTTTCCAGGCACGTAACTACCGTGTTAAGCGAGGTCTACCTGTATTATAATATTTCTTGGCACGTGTGCGAACAATTAAGTCACTGTGGTCATGGTTTTTTTTTGCTCGCAAATGAATGCCAGCATCCAAAAATATAAAAACGAAATAAAAAAAAACAAAAATATAAATATAGTATCGAAGAAGCATTGGATGATTAGGTTACGTAAATAATTTGCAAATTCTATTCTGTAGTAAAGTAATCTTATCGTAGTATTTAATTTTTGGTTGCGTCAATATACATACATACATACATATATGAAGTTTTAACAAAATACTACTTTACTCTGTTTCAAATTGTGCAATTGTGAAAAATTGCGTTGAAAAGTCTCAGTTTTAACTAACTATAACAGTTTTAACTATGACACAACTCTTAACGATTTACATAAGTTGTTTTCCTAAAATTGCGCAATCATTCAAAATATTTTTGCAACTCACGAATAATTGTTATCACTAATTATGAATTTTGAACATTTCGAATGTGTATTCAAAATTTCTGGAATGTAGTTTTTTGGTTTCGTTTTACTATCACTATGTATGCATAACAAAAATATATTAATAATATACATACTTATTCAACGAAACAAATTTTGATTATCATCGTGAATAATTATTTCTTTAAAATTCAAAGAATCACGATAAATAGTCAGTTATTTTTTGAATATTAGTCCTAATAGTTAATTATTTACTTATAATCACGATAATAATTTATTGTCTACTAATTTCTGATGCAACCACGCAACTCTCTCTTTCTTGTTATGTGTTTTTTATATCGAAATCATGATGAATGGCTTGTGGTCAATTTTGCCATTTTGCATATACCATACATATTGAAAAGTACATTTTTCATCTTTAAAATTTTGCACGCTTAAATTAATGAACTCTCTAGTTTTCAAAAAGGCCTGTAGATGTCCTAAACAAAACAAGTTAAGTTGCGCTTTTTTTCGTGTTGACAGTTAAATATTTATTAATTTTTTTTTCAGTCGAAAGACTCGGGCAGTAGTGCCGCTGTTTAATATTTGTTTTTTTTAAACAGGTATAAACAGGTTAGGTTAGGTTAGGTTAGGTTAGGTTAGGGAAGCAGCTTAAGAGATCACGTAGGCCATAGCGGCCGGTTGTGGTACCACGTGAAGGACGTGGCTGCCCTTCAGTCTTGCACACCCCCCCGGGTGTTAGGCAGGAGCCATCCCGATTCTACAATGAATCGGGCGATATGGCCAATGCTGGGTCCCGTTAAGTTGGCCAATTTGCTGAGGAACGGGGCTCCCAGCAGCCGGAGTCGTCTCCTTGCTAGTGCTGGGCAGTGGCACATCAGTTGCTCGACGCTCTCCTCTTCACTCGCATCGTCGCAGCTGTGGCAGTGGTCGTTGAAGGGGAGACCGAGTAGGTATAAACAGGAATCACAGTACAAAAAAAAATTCCTTGCGAAAATGAAAAAAATTATAATATGTAATCTATAAATAAAAATGAAATAAGTTACGTTAGTTTAGACAGGAAGACTAGTACATTCGAAGGCTTCTGGGAACCATTGTGTTTTGGATCCAGTGGTGGTTGAATCTAACCTGACTTTCGGATGAATCTGGCGATGACGAATAGATTCAAGTGCGGGACAGTCGCATAGGAGATGCTAAGCATATTAAACTTCATCATCAGAACTAAAGCAGTATGTTGGTTAAGTGGCTGCCTCTGTATGAGACACACTTAGGCCTATGGGCCCGTTGTGATACCACAAATTCCACCCGTTTGAAATGTGCATGCAACACTGTTTTTTCCAACATGTGATACAACACACATTTCAAACGGATGGGGGAAAGGGAGGGAGGGAGGGGACCTACAGTTTAACGCCGAATCCGAACGGCGATTGGCAGTTTTTTCTTTCACACTTGGAGGTTTTGCCATTGCCTGCCAAGAGCGCACTTGTGCGATTCTTGTAATTCTCATTTCCTTCATGTGGATAGCGATAGAAGTAAATGAGTGTTCTTTCCAGCTCAAGCCAGGAATCGAACCTGGAGCGCTCGGTATGAGAAGCCAGCGCGCTACCCGCTGAGCTATCGAGGCCGACCAAAGCAGTATGTAGTTTCAATAAGGCTTCTTGAAAAACTTGAGAAAAAATTGGCAACAATAAACTTAACATTTTGTTATTTACTTAGTGAGAAAGCACTCTATGTATGTTTTGCAATAAATACTTATATGTTAAGAAACGAAAAATTGTGCTACAAAAAAATTAAATAAAAACGATGTTATGATGTACAATTTTTTTATATTTTGATGATAAAAAGAACATGTTGGTCAGTTTGAACAAAGGTAACAATGTAGTGGTTTCATTTAACCCGGCTCTGCATCATAAAATATGTACGTATTTACATACAAATGTACTATACGGTATAAAATTTATACTTACATATTGTACGCCTTTGTACAGTCAACCCTCCTATAACGCGGTACTCTTAAAGCGCTGTTTCCGTTCAACGTCCCATCAGTTTTTGCCGTGCACCCAATGAATGGTTTTAACTGGATATGTTTATATAAACATTCAAGCTTATCTCTTAGCCGATTACGGCTTTGGTTTCAATCGTCTCAGAGCTCTTTCACAGTACGAGAAAGGATGGTTTGAAAAACTAAAAAAAAGGTACACATTGCATAGTATTAAGTTTCAAGGCCTCAACAGATGCTGAGGCTGCCGAAAATTATAAGCTGTACCTAGCTAGAATTATCAATGAAGGAGGTTATTCACCTGATCAGATTTTTAACGCCGATGAGACGGCATTATATTGGAAAAAAACTACCAGTTAGGATCTTCATTTCGAAAAATCAAAGGCGTGCTCAGGGGTTTAAACCTTTAATAGAACGTTCAATAAAAAGAAAAGATGAATTCAGTAAAAATAATTTATAATTGATCTTGTCTTTTGTATTTATTGGTCTCCATATAACGCGGTACGAATGATGTGATTTGTACTAACTCTGATTTTCTTATAGCGCGGTTTCCATACAACGCGGTAGACGGTTTCCATATAACGCGGTGCGAAAGATGTGATTTGAACTAATTCTGAGTTTCTTATAGCGCGGTTTCAATATAACGCGGTACGCACTCACCGCGTTACAGGAGGGTTGACTGT
Organism: Melieria omissa; assembly: GCA_963971225.1. Taxonomy (NCBI): domain Eukaryota; kingdom Metazoa; phylum Arthropoda; class Insecta; order Diptera; family Ulidiidae; genus Melieria; species Melieria omissa. The sequence continues at coordinate 123,201,766 of OZ020267.1, forward strand.
ATCTACTTTCAGCTTAATGTGTCAATTACACTGCAATTTAATCGAATTCCAGAATTCAAAAATCTTCATCTGTTTGTTACTCGTACAAACTGCATTAACAAGATCGTGAATTGCTTAGGCAACGATCTATGTAAATGCGAGCGTCGTTCTAAATGGAATAACATAAATTTCCATTTCGTTTCATGTGGTAGATAAACAAGTTTCTACAATATCAATATCAGTTACAGCCTATTAAGTCTTCACCACAAAATTGTAACAACGATATAACCTACTGAACGATTTCATGAATATTCAAACTTTCGCAACACTGTAGGTTGTTGACCAGGTTTTTATTTTGAACGACCTGAGATATACTAACTAGTTATGAAAGAAAGTGAAAATTGTTTTATTTAATGTTTGCACGGTGTGTTTATAGTGTTAATATGTTAATAATTTGGATCATTCATAACGGTAGACTGGCATATTTTTGATGCACAGTTGCATTTTCAGCGTTCCATGTGGTTTTTGCAGGTGTTTCAGCTGAAAGACATTTTCGGTTTGTCCTGTGGGCACCAAAAATGACATCGAGCATATTAAGTGCGAATATCGCGTACTGATTGATAAGAATGGGTATTGTGTACAGAGTATTCACAGCGTGTAGTACAACTTTACTGTCGCTGTCAATTGTTCGGGTATCATAAACGAACACTGATTAGTCATTTTACCGATTACCAATTACAAAAAGCCCATGCACAGGCTTATCAACTGCCCGCAAAGATGTATGTAACAGTATGGCGGTGCAATAAACACAATTTTGCTCTTCAGTGTTCCTTAAGCGGCTGTGCTGTCAATATTAACGCCGCACGAATGCAAATTGAAGTGTAAAAACGCAATTACTTTAAATATGCACTCAGTAAGCATTCGGTAATGAACCATCACTGGCACAACGTTCGTTCGCTCACCCCCGTTACAGCTGTTGTCGTGTGGGGTGTACTTGTACTCGGCTTTTTGTTTCCACTTTGGGTTATTAATTGTTGATTAATTCAATTGCAAAAATATTTCGTTGCTACACAAAAAAGCTCTGACTAATACTGTTGATGAAAGTGCAACTAATGAGCAATAAGTCAGCAGTTACTTCATTACATTCAAGTACTCTGAAGTGGTTATGTGTACAAAGCGCACACAACAACCCTGTGGGCCTCTGAAAATGCGACACTAATATTCTGCGAATTTGTGTCTGATTTTTTGCGAATTTCTACTAGGCGGCCTTCACTTTGACAGCATGCACAATGCTCTAATGCACTAATTTTGTTATGAAATTCCACGGAAATGCCAATACTCGAAATTATTCGAATGCAGCGAAAATGCAGCTTTCTGAGAATATCATTTGTTTTGTATTTAACACAAACATACATACTTATATGTATGTATTTAGTTATATTGAATACAAAAACGGTATACTGTATGCCTTCATATGCATGCACATACAATGTTGTTTATGTGTGTCAATTAGAGTCTTTGTCGGTTGGGTGGGTGCAGCCGGTCGGCGCGCTCACGTGCAGTATTGGCATTAGTATCGTGTTTATTTTTGCACAATTTAATTTTAATTGCGAAAAGTCCCTTGCCGCTTAATTCGATATTGCAAATGCGTACTTTGGTACTGGCTATAGTTGCTGCGCTCTTTGGTTTCACCCACAGCAGTCAAGCTGGCGCTGGTGACGGAGAATGCAGCTTTTCTTTTTGTTGGGGAGAATGTGCGGTGCGCAGCGTTTCTTAGTGGCGCTCTATTGCGTCCTACAATTTCGGTCACTAGCGCCAATTTCCACTACACGAGTACATTCGAACAGAAGAAATTGACAGCCGTTTCGTGTTGCTCTCGTCAATTGCGAGAAAACATTCGTAAATGCATAATGGTCACTCTGGGAATTTCGCCATTTCACCAGAAGAGGCTGAGAGTCACAAAACTAAGAATGTGAACTATAATCGAAATGCATTCCCACCGAACACATTGCAAGAACAATTAACCATACATACATGCATTGAGTGATGATGTTATTATTTTGCATGCACCAGGGATGCTGCAAATACTCGTGAACACCAAGATTCAAGTAATATTGGCCTAAGATTTCTAGTTACATTTAAATATTCTTTGACAAGTTTTCAGATCTACATTGGTGTGTTGGAGCGCTTTCAATTTGTGAATTTGTTTTAACACATTGAATGAAAAGAACGATTGTTATGGTTTTAGGAATTAGGGGTTTCTGCCTTAGTTACTAAAAATCTCTAACTGTGTCGTTTTTCATAAAGCGGCGTTCCTTTATGTTTAATAACCATAAATCATTGTTTACTATATTAAAATAATGCGCCCTTCTGTAAAGAGACTAAAAAGTGAATATTTTTGTTCTGTCTGCAACCACTTTCCAATCATACGATCCTAATTTTAATCTAATAAAATTTATTTTATTGCTTGTCAAATAATTGACAAGCAGCTTCTCTTATGTTTGATAACTACAAATCATTGTTACTATAGTAAAACAATGCACTCTTCTATAAAAATAATTCTTAACAACTGTATTTTTTAAAATGAATGAGTTTCTCCAAAAATCTTTCAATACAACTGCAGCAAATGTGCGAAAATGTTTGGCACAATGATTGACATATTTCACCTTTAAACTACAGTTCAGAGTAATTAATAAAAAGTATACAGTGTCTGTTTCTCACACGATCGTTTTTTATATGAGTATATTTATGTATATGTATGTATATATTTATTGAATGTAAATTTGTATGTTCGCATGTTCGTGATAACAGTTGTGCGTGGAGAGTGCAGAAATTCAATTTGTCGCTGTTCTCAGTATTCCGAATTTGACACTACACTCGAAGCAATAATTGTAACTGATACAACAGACTATGGTCCAGAAGACCAACTTGTGCAGTAAAAGTGATACTTACGAATCACACTTTAGATCAGTCAAACTCTTAACGGTGGCTTTGTGTTGTTAACCCAACATTCTAGAAAAATAAGTTGGTGTGATCGGAAAACTACATCGCTCATTTCTTATTATTTTCATACACTAAAATGTCTTCGTTTTCAAGCTTGAAAAGGTATGTTGCATATATTTTAATCAAAGGTATTTTAAAAGAACTTTAAAGCAGATAGATAACTCTTGTAAAAATCGTAACAATCCCACAATTGCTACTCCGCGAATTGCGAAAAGTTACAATAAAAAATATAAGTGATTACACTTTGTTCCACATATCTCCAACATTATTCTTTATTAAGTACAAAAATTATGTTGCAAATCGTTTGTTACTTACTTACTTACTTAATTAGTATTAAGCTGTGCTCTGATTAACCATAGATCTGATGAACCAACAGAAAACCTGTTTCTTAGAAGCGTCTCGTTTCTCCCAATTAATATTTGTGCTAGTCAAATTAAAAGCAAAAGAAAAGAAAACTATTTAAGATACTTACAGTTAAAAGTTTAAGTTAACTTTTTGCAGCAGAATTTTGTCTGCTGGATCAAAGTGCAGTGGCTCTGAGCAGCCACTTTGCTACTTTTCGCAGAGGCAGTAAATACAGTGACCATATATCTATACATATATAGTATGTTATATGGTTTTTTATAGAGATGGCAGTTTACTTTCTTTATTTGTTGGTTTCTTAGAGGTTTGTCCTGTTTTCTTACCTCTCCCACCTTGCGCGTTAATGCGAAGCTGATGAATGACATAAGAATGCCGCGCTCCAATATGCTCATTGTCATCAGCTCGACAAGGTTATCGAAAGTAGGGGCGTAGCCAGAACTTGGTCATGGGGGGTTTTTACATTACATACATTTTTCAAGTAAACTGCACTTTTCAGAGAGGGCATTTTGTGGTGTTGCCACCCATATGTGACTTAGTGCAATTAAAATTTCATGAAATTTGGTTCGAAGTAAAAGTTTGTTTTTGTCACTGGTACAAATTCGATGCCAATTTGCAAAAAGCAAATATAAAGTTTCGCTTTAAAGTTGGTAAAACTTTAATCGAAACATTTCCATTTATGAAACAAGCTTATGGTGATGATCGCCAATTCATGAGTGGTACACGCGATGTAAGCACGATTACCAGGACATAACATAAATGATGACCAATGTCTTTGCCAACTGCAATCTGCGATCACCGAAGATTTTATCAAAACTTGGCGGTAATTCATCATAGATCAGCCAAAATCTACTTAAAATTGAATTTAACCTTCGCTTTCATTATACCCACCCGGGTGATCTTTTTAATATTTGTGTTCAACATCTGTCAGCGTGTTTATTACAAATTCGAAAGTATTTTTCAATAGCATAAAATATATTTTTTTGGAAATATTCATGCTTTAGTTGTTATTTTGTATGCCAAATACCCACACGTGTGATCCCAGGCGCTTCCGTATCGCACTTTAACTGAACTTTTGGCTATTTTTGACTAAAAGTCGAATTTTAACCATCAACCACTCCGCATTTTCACCTGATGCGGCATCGTGCGACTTTCACCTTTTCAAAAAATGCATTTACCGATTAAACAACGGCGTGTTGAGGACGTAGAAGCCATTCAAAAGGCTTGCACCGACATCCTGAAGGACATTCCAGCCGACGATCTAAAACACTTATTAGACATACTTTTAGATCATGGAAATATGTAGCTGTACTGAGCCTGAAGGAGACTGTTTAAAAAAATCATATTGGTTTTACCCAAAAAATTGTTTGGTATTCTTTCAAATGTTTAAACCTTTCGCTACAGGTTTTTACTGCAGAAAGTTAAAGTTTTAAATGTTACGCTTTAGGCTTCTATGAGGTTATATTAGCAACATTCCATAAGAAATTTTTAAATTTTTATACTCGGACCGTGTACGTGGGCAGTCCGATAAGTACTTAGCCCCACCGCCCGATGGTGCCACTATCGTAAGAGAAATTTACTATCGTGTAGTACATCCTCGTAGACGGCTACCGTCAAAATTTCAGCCATATTGGATTTGTAGTTTTGGTTTGACCGGATGTGGAAACGAACGTGTCCGCGGATTTTATAAAAATGGAAAAAGAGCAATATCGGTCGGTGATTTGCAAAATTGGTCGTATTAGGCTACGAACAGCTGCCCCATCCACCGTATTCTCCAGATTTGGCCCCGTGTGACTTCTTTTTGTTTCCAAACTTGAAAAAGTCACTCGCCGGGCAGAAATTTGAGTCGAATGAGGAGGTTATCGCCGCCACGGAGGCCTCCAGAAAACGTATTTTTCAGACGGGTTAAAGAAGTTGGAGCATCGCTGGGTCAAGTGTATCGAGTTGAAAGGAGACTACGTTGAGAAATAAATCGCCACTTTTCCAAAATTTTCGTTTTTCTTTTGTAGTACTTATCGGACCACCCACGTATTTTATACACAACTTTTTACGCATAACGAAAATTTGAATATATCTTCATTTACTTCAGTCAAAATTAAAAAAAAGTATCTAAATTGAAAGAAAACGTCAAATTAAAAAGTTATCTAATTTTTCTGCTTTTTCTTTCTTTATTTTGTCAATTTATACCATTAAAAAAACGTGTATACTTCTCTTCTTTAAACTTAAATACTCAGTTTATTTATTTCGTATTTTTCCTAAAACTTCAAACTAATCTAAGGACCAACAAAAAATTTATTCTTGAAATCACAGAGGGTTCAGACGTCCACAAAGTAGCATGTTGCTATATGGCAATAAAATAGCGGAAGGGTTAAAGGTGAAAAGATCATTTGTTGCGCCAGCTACCGTTTTTGGGTTTTTTTTTTTTTTTTTTACATGAATTCGTCAATACTGTCGTCTAGGCATAAGTGTTGGTACTTGTGCTTGCATACGTAATTCGTGTGACATCATTAGCGCAAAATACCGCCTCAACAAAGCTGTCAGATTTCTACCCCAACTGCAGTTCAGATATAGTGGCGACTTGGCGCGTCCTTTTTGCCTCAATTACGATCGCACAGTGATTGCTCTGCCCACCTATAAAGGCCAGGTCGATAACAGAACTGACGCCATTTTAAAAAGTACACTCGTTTCCGGTGTTTAGTAAGACAACTTCTAGAGTCGCAAGCGCATTCAGCGCCCTGCCTTGCCTCTTGGGTCTGTTTTTTGGCAACCCATATGTAGGTATAGCCATATATCGCACACGCACAACAAAAGTGACACAACTCAAAATTTTTGATTTTTCAGGAAACGCAAAAAACTGTTTTTGAGCTAAATAAACATTTTTTGTAAATAAATCATAGACCGTTCAGTAGAAAATCCTTACAGATAATGCTTTATGACAAGTTGCAAGAATTTTTTTTTATTTTACACTAGAAAATCCAAAATTTTGAGTTGTTACTGTTTTGATGATATTTTAATTCAATAATTACCGAATTATTTCAAGTTATGCCACTTCTTCTGAATTTAATAATTATAAATGACAGATACAAAGTTGAAAGAAAAATTTTGAAAATTCATAATTAGTTTTATTGATTAAAAATGTATAAAAAAATTGTCAGAATTTTGCTTAAAAATAACTTTAACTTGAAAGAAAAATTTTGAAAATTCATAATTAATTTTATTAATTAAAAATGTATAAAAAAATTGTCAGAATTTTGCGGAAAATTAACTTTAACAAAAATTTATTTCTTCAAAAGTGACACAATTTGAGTTGGGACTCTTTTGCATTGAGCTGCAGCGATCAAATAGCATCCAACTTCTGACATGAAAAGAGACCTAACTGTATTTTTGCAACAGTTAACAACAACAAAATATACTGAGTTTTTGCTGATTGGTAGATATATGCATTGTGCACAGTATTAACACATAAACCCGAAAATTAAAAATTTTGAGTTGTGTCACTTTTGTAGTGCGTGTGCGATATGTGTACAAATTACTGCCAGCTGTAATGAATATTGAATGCACTACTTGATTTTTGTGTGTAGTATGATGCGAAATACGAAAAGAATTTTTCACTAAATTATTTAAATAATAAAGCTTAACGAGACAAAGTGGTCACGACAATACAGATGTGTCCAGTGCCATGCTTGTGCAATGACAAATGAAATTAAACTTCTCATGCATTTGTATTCTTCCACAGGGGAGGAAAGCAACCTTAGCTTATTAAAAAAACAAATTGTAAAAGCTGCAGTGCTTTGCACTGGCACCGATGTGCTTTCATGTATGTATATCGTTAGATTATTTAATTATTTATTTTAATTTAATTTGTTTAATTGAACTTTTTTAACTTTTAACTAATTTTTAATTGATGTTCATATTTTAATAGCATTTAAAAAACTTGAGGAAGTATTTATATTTCAGTTTCATTGCCATTTACTTTCGTTCACACATGAAATTCTTCTTTCTTCATTCTACTTTAATTAATACTAATTCTTTTTATTCATTCTACTTTAAATATTAATTTACTAATCGGCTTCGGCAGTAGTCAAATCAGGATAGGCCAATTTCCATGGGACCGATTAATCGGCATCGGCGTGGGCGAAAAACACTGATGTCGGTTTGATTTGAACTCTTAAAGATGCTACAAATTGGCATGTTGCAGCCACTCGTAAGAACGCACAAAACGAACCGTCAAAAACTGTTCAAATGAGATCAAAACAAATCCCATATTCCTGTTATTTAGCTGTGAAATTTCCCGTCCACTTGATTACACCATTCAGTCATTCATTCAGCTGTCCAACTGCACGATCCATTGTTGACTCCCAATCGTCAATCGCCAACAGGCAGTCAGCAGTCGACAACCGCCCGTTGTTAACCAGCGTGCAGCGGCGGTCGCTGTTCACACTACACGCCCGTGGGGACATGCACTGGAATTTGCACAGATACAAAACACAAAAGCAACACAGCAAAGACAAAAATGAAAAGAAAAAATGTCAAAGACCCGACATGCTCATGGGGTCAATTGGTGTATTCAATTTTGTCGAATGAAATAATAAAGCGCCGTGTGACGCGTATCTGTTGCACGATCTGTTTGCCGCCATGCTGCGGTGGCCGGTTGTGTTGCGCTCTGATGCGATGCGACACCGTAGTTGCGTTGAGATCACATATTAAAAATGCAAAACTTTTACATTGTGCGGACAATAGATTTGTACGCAAATTACATAACTAAATACTCGTATGTGGAGTACTCGTACGTGCTGTGCTGTTGTCCTTTTGTTCGCGAAAGATGGGTAAATGAAATGTTGTTTTTGCGCAGTCAAACTCGTACAGCAAAATGCCAGGTCCCAGCAAATAGAACCGGGAAACTGGTTTTGAAGTTCGGTAGCTATTTAATATTCGGTTTCGGCATTTCGTGACATTAATCAACGATCTGTCAAAGCTTGACAGATGACAAGTGAATCTTAATCAAAGAATTAAAATTGTTGTTCGTTAAAAATTAGAGAAAATTTGCTGAATCACTTTGATGGGAAGAACCGAGTTCGTATTTGTTTCGCAAAAGGAACTGAAATTAAGAAACTGAAATTAAGTATTAACACTGAGTTCTGTTCTTTGTTGGTCCGTTGCTAGGCAGTTTCGAAAGTGTGCTTTGTTTAAATGTAAAAGAATCAACAAGTTGGCAGGCCTACAATTTGTTCGTTAGTTGGCAACAATTTTGTTTAATTTTATTTTTCTATAGTTCCCTATTTGTACTCGTGTTATGCAACAAAGTTCATAATCAATTGGCAAATTTGGGGGTTTTTTCTTTGCTTATAAGATCTATTAGCTTTTTTTTAAATAAGAGTCAACGCGCAGGGGATAGCCCTATAAATGCGAGGCATTGCGCTGGTTCAGAAAGGATATATAGGTTGGGAGAAAGGATGTTGGGTGAAGAAGTTATGTTGTAAAACAACCACTGTGATTTTAATAAACTAACAGGACTGTAGGGAAAAGTATTCTCACAGTTAAAATCCTTTCCGAATCATCAATTAACGAATTACGAAACTAATAAGGGCGGTTTTCATTATTTTTGTTAGCCTTTCCTTTATCCTTTCTCCCAACCTAAATATCCTTCCTGAACCAGCGAAATGCCTCGCTTTTATAGGGGTATCCCATGCGCGTTGACTCTTAATTAAAAAAAATAAATTATAAAACTGTTAGCATTAAAGTGAAGGTAAGAGCTACATCAATCATCCGCGTCGTATCCAAACGCATTCAATTGGTATTTTGTTGAAGCTTTTTATCTAAATCTATGCAACAGAACAGAAAGAATTTTTGGCCTTGTTCTTTCGAAAAAAGAAGCAGAGTTAAATGTTTATTGTGTGATAATTCGAGAGATGATGAATGACTTTGGTAAGGCACAAGCATTGTTTTGGAAGATTCAAGCAACCCAAGCGCTCAAGGCATTTCCTTGCAGAAAGTTTTTCTGTTCAAGTAATTCCTTCCTTTCCTTTTCATATATAAAATAATATTTTATAATATTTTGTATTATTTTCAAATAATTTATAAAATATTATTTTATATTTAAAATATATTATTATATTTGATATTATTATTTGTCTGAAATTCTTATGCACTTCTGGCTGCTTTAAATATTTATATTTATAGGTAAGTAAGTAAGCGTTAGGGTGGCAACCGTGACCACCCCCGCTTAACAACAATAGCAACAGTTGATTGTAGGTGCGCTCAACACTCGAACAAAAACAAATAACAATTATTTCGCACTCAATGGCAGCAAATTGATGCGCTTAATTGCTCGCGTGACAAGTACCGAAACTGTGTAGCCGCAAACGCTAAATTACACACACAGCAGCGCTTCGCATGAGGCCAGTTGCTGACTAAGCATACAGAAATATGAGGATGAAACTAAATGCACGAAAAATCTCGGGATTGACAAAATTTGATCCCGGAATCGAAACATAAAAATTACTTACTTTTCTAACTCAGTCTCATTTATTACAAAAAATAAATTGTACACTACCTGTGATAATTGAATAAGTTTCAATGCAACAAAAGCTCTGTGTGTGTATGGATACTTTGTACAAATTTGCAGAAACTAGCTCTGTTTGGGTACTTTTCCCATAAAAATTTGCTTGTAGATAAAACAAGAAAAAATAGAACCATTCAACAAAATAAACAAGAAGAAATTTGTAAAAACTTGCAAATTCAACTCTTGGATTACACTAGTCGAACTTGTCACAATACACAGTCAAAATGGTGCAAATAAGAGGGTTTACGAAAGAAACAGCTGATATAAAAGATTTATTTGAGATTTAAAGCTATAGGAAAACTTCAGTTTTTGATATTACTCACACTGGATTTGACTTATTTTATTTTGCCAATACTTCCAAATAGTATATGAAGATTTGCATACGATTTCACTTATTATAATTGAACTAGATAGATGATTTTTATCAGCAGGCTTACCAGGTAGTGTGGCAATTAAATGCATTTTTATGTTATTAATTTTATGTTATTTGCTTATTTGATTGAAAAATACTTCTGATTTAGTTTTTCAAAATAATATCAATGTCAATTACGCAAAAATCTCGGTATCCTGGAGTTGCGATTTTCAGTCCCGAAAATTCCGGAATTGTAAAACTGCTCCGGAATTGCAATCCCTAATATCTATCGTTATCTATACACATTTTTCATTTTAATTAATTTATTCAATTATGATTGTACAGTTTAAGACCAAAAGGTCTTTTAACAGTACATCAACATAGACTTAAGACTATTACAACTTATATAAAAAAAGAGAGTAAAGATATAATAGAAATTTGGAATAGAATAGAGGGAGGAAAAGATGTGAGAAAAGAAAAGATTCCTAGATGTTTTGCTCATACAAGTTAAATAAAGGCTGTCCACACCAAAATTTGGTCACTAAAAAACACCCCTGTGCCTCATGTTACGACTTATTTTTCATAAACATTTTCAAATCTAAACATGCGATGATTCAAATGTAAGTTCTCCATTAAAATTATTTTCATTAAGTTCTTTGATTCTTTTAAAATGGTAAGCCAATTGGAGAAGCGAAAATTGATTTTACACGAATTTATTTCGAACAGACAACATAGCGCACGAAAAATTGCAAAAAAACGTAATTTCGCACCATCTACGGTGATAAATGTTTTAAAAAACTTCAATAATCGTTTGTGCTTAGATCCTAAAAAAGGAAGTGGTAGAAACAATAACCAAAGCGATATTCGCAGCGCAAAAAAAGTGAAGCAAGAGTTTAAAAAGGATCCAAGGATATCCACTCGTGCAGTAGCAAAAAAAATTCGCATGTCGAAATCATTTGTACAAAAAGTAAAAGAAAAAGAAGGTTTGAAAACTTATAAAGCTCAAGTGGTGCCCGATCGTAACGCCAAACAAAATTTGACAGCAAAACAGCGATGCAGAAAACTTTATGAAACACAATTGACCAAATTTAAATGTGTTGTAATGGCTGATGAAACTTACTGTTTTAAGAATTTTAAATATATCCCGGGACAAGAGTTTTACACTGCAGAATCACGACAAGATGCACCTGATGACGTAAAAATAAAAAAACGTTCCAAATTTCCACAAAAACTGATGGTTTGGCAAGCGATTTGCTCCTGTGGTAGGAAAACGGATCCTTTCGTTACATCGGGCACAATAAATGCAGAAATTCACAAAAAGGAGTGCTTGGAAAAGCGTATTCTGCCTTTTATAAAAAGCCATAATGTGGGTACTCTGTTTTGACCCGACCTCGCTAGTTGTCACTATGCTTGAGACGTCCTAAAGTGGTATAAGGACAATAGAGTGTTTTTCGTTGCTCGCGACAGCAATCCTCCCAATAGCCCGGAGCTGCGACCAATAGAGAATTATTGGTCTATTGTTAAGAGAATCTTAAAAAGCACACGTGGCTCCATCAATACAGAAAAAGTGTTCCGTTCGAAATGGTTGTGGGCGTCAAAAAAGGTCACGCAGGACCTCGTGCAAAAAATGATGGGAACAGTTCGGCAAAAAGTGCGCCTGGTAGCATACGAAAAATAGCATATTAAAACGTATGTTATATAACATTTCTTTAAAGTATCTAGTTACAAATACAACAAATTTTTTTAGAAAAATATCATTGTTTTTTATTTTATATACATTTTAATGTGACCAAATTTTGGTGTGGACAGCCTTTACCTCAGCCAAGCTCGCTAAAATGTTTAAGAATTCGTTTTCTATAGTTGCTTCCTCTCGGGCATTGAGTTCCCGAGTCTCACAGCGTTAATAAAGAACAACCTGGATGAGGTCAGGGAAGTGTATTGAAACTATTTTACCGGGAATTCTAATGTTGTCCAATATTCTTTTCATAGCAGTGGAGAGCAGCTTTGTTTTTTCTAAAGCCAGATTGTAGGAGCTGAAAGTAAGTTGTTCTCTCATACAAAGGTGGAAATTTGCTAAGCCATCAAGGATACGCAAAATTGTGAAAGGTCGGCAATAAGCCTTTCTTATCACAGGCAATATAACAGCTCTTCTCCACGCTGCAGAAAACACTCCACTAGAAAGATAATGTTTTATGACATGAGTAAAATAAATTATGGTAAATTGTAGCACAATTTTCAAAAACCTAAGCGAGATTCCATCATTCCCAACTGCATTCGACTTAATATCCATAATAGTCGTAATTACATCACTGAGCCAGTGACACCCAAAAATTTAAAACTCTTGTGACTACTGGCAGTAGACAAAAAAGTTTTATTTAGAGAGGCTGTGTTGCCTAATGAAATTGTCATTTAGGATATCAGGGTCAATATTGCACTCAGAACTTGTTTTCCCGCGAATGTTAATTTTTCAGGTTCCTCCATAAATCTTGGGATGAAATTCGTTATGTGAATTCGTTTGTGTGCGCGCACACACAATAAGCAGCCCAGCGAATTCACGCTGTGTACCACGTTTGACTAATTGCGGCACAATGGCTTTCTTATAAATACTCATTTGATTGGGTAGGAGTAGCCGACTGCAAAGTATCGATGACCCGTTTGTGTGATAATTAGTTCATTACAAGTGTCTATATAAGTGTATTGATATTTTGTATTTGTTTCTCATTACAGCGCGTAGCAAGTGCGAACGCCGAGCAGCTTATCAGTGGGATAGCCGGTTGCTGGCACAAACAGTAAACAAAGGCCAGCGCACTCGTATTTGCCGACTGTCAACGGCCGACCACCACTGTCGTCACCGCCAGCACAACGCGACAACGACAGCAACAACGCTACAATGCCGAAAAAGGGAAATAACTTGAAAGTGTGGCAGCAGGGCAACCGCAAATTGATTGTGGGTGTTTTCGGATTCTTCCTGGGCATATTCGGCATCCTGTGCGGCATGTTCTGGGAGCAGCTGTTCCAGTGCATTGTAGAGAAGGTAAATTGCACATCTGCGTTTGTGCATACGAAGGCTTTGATTAGTCTCAATGATTGCTCCAAATTAAACGCTCTGACTCGTGAGTCTAATAATAGCAATGCGTGAAATCGAATCGAATCACAGTCGGAAGCGCCGAAGAAGTTTAATTGTTTCTTCATTGGCGGACTAAAGCTAATGCAGTGTGTCAATTGATTGCTTTATTGCAGCAATAGTTGTTATTGCCAGTAGTGATGAAACTATGACTTTGGGCTTAATTGATGTTACTGGCATAATTTGCCTTGTCTGCACTTTAATCGTTCATGCGGTGCCTACCTTGTTGACTGATTGTCGGCAACAATTGATGCAATCATCGACTACGTTGGTTGCTTAATATTCGAAATCTTGGATTGACTGAATTAAATTGCTCTCTAAGCATAACAAACATACATACATACAAGATGCAAACAAGTGTGCTGTGATGCACGTGCAATGGCGCACGTGTGACTTTGAGTCTGCAATATTTTTAGAGATATGTAGTTATATGTAGATAGATATTAATTGACGTATTGCACACACAGTAAAGTGAGTAAATATAGACTCAATCGAGCATTCTCTGATTTGTTAGTGGAAACATCTACTTTATTTTTCTGATTTAGGATTAATTGATTTCAAAGCTATTTTTATATTATTTTCCTAAACAAAAATATGAAGCATGCTTCAAATCAAATATAATATAATTTATATTAATTTATATATACAATATATTATATATGAAATAGATATATTATCCATATATATTTATTTATTTATTTATTTATTTCAGTCTAACAACTTACAGACTAACAGAAGTAACAGATAGAAAGATAACAATTCAAATTACCTAAGAAACTTGGAATTAGACAAAGTATTGCAAAAAACATTTTTAGATAGACCAAGATCAATATCCAAAGAATTTCAGAGATAATTATATTCCGTTAGTACTCTTGTCAAAGGAGCATTTCGAGCGTAGTTTGATTTACTCAAGCCAACATTAAAGTACTCGGTGCGCCGTACCGATCTTGCTGGAATATTAAAGTTTATCCTTTCAAGAAGAGACGCGCAGTCAACGAGTCCATTAATGATACCAAACAGGAAACAGGAATATATAAAATAAAGAGGATATAAAAAAAATGGACCGGCCGATTTTCATAGGGTTTTTTTGTTGGATTTGCCTTGATTTAGTTCAGGTTTGTGCGAGAAAAAAACTCCCGAAAATCTATTGGGAAAGTCGGAAAATCCTTGCCATGTTTGACCGTAAATTCTGAAAATTTTCAGACGATAATTTTGAAACCATAAGTCACACATCAATTCAATTCACTTCGAACTATACATACAAACCAAATCTTAATAATGGATTATCTTCGAAATTGTAAGGTACACAGCATTGAAATTTAGTATACCGACGTCCCATAGATATGTCATTCTGCTGGTAAGATTTGATGGGCATTGAACAAGGGGCGTGGCACATTTTTTGTGACCCAAATATTTAGCTGAACTATAGTTCGCACAGCAATGCAACTTAGTACGAACCTACCATTTTCTCCTTCAACATAGGGCATTGTGCGGATATTGAACAAGGGGGCGTGGCTCTGCCAATATAATTTAAATCTGGTTAGAGTGCAAAACATATCTTTACTAAAATTTAGCAGCAACATTGCTTATTTGACGGCCTCAAATGCGTTAATCAGTAGCTCTTCCTGTTTTTTTAGTTGGTTTTCTTCGTCAATTTGCGTCGCCATAGATTCGATTATAAAAATTAGATTCATTATGAAAAAAAAATGTGCGAGACGAAGTTCGCCGGGTCAGCTAGCTTATATATAATTTATAATTTATATTATCTTTGTTCAAATATTATTGTAAACAATATTTATAGGTAAAACGTTTAAAAATTTCGAATGATGTGCTTTCCGTTTTGGAAATCATATCTTTAGTAATGAAATTTTGTCTGGATTGTAAGGATGGGTAGGTTAGCCCTTGGGACCTATTGATATGCCCTTTAGAGTGTGGAAAACTTGTTTGTCAGTATGTGTGCGGTATAGGAGAACAACGCACAGGATTCTAATTTAATCAGTTGGTCTGATTCCAAATATATTATGAATATATATATGGTGTTCACAGTTCAGCGGTATCTAGCATGTTAAATTTCCCACTTGGCAATTTTCCCGAATTTTCCCATATGGTATCCCAATTGTGTTTGTTTTGTATGAAAAACATAGATACCGGTAGTTTCAAAATTTGCCGCACTGCCGAGCATGTTTATTGAAATAGGCAAAAAACAAAGTCAAATTAATTTGTTGACACAATCGACGGAGCGAATTTTTTTGAGTACTTTATGCTACTATCGGGACGATTTCTTTATTTGATGTTCAACGTTTGTTTGCCATTTGAGCGAGGCATTTTTATTTTGAAAAATTTTCCACAATTGTTTGAAAGATATACAATGGGGTGCTCACAGTTAGATCGTTTATTTTTAGGGAAAATTGCCCGAAATAAATTTTCCCGCAAACTGTGAATTCCATAATAGTGTATTAATAACTTTCACCATATAATAGATTTCAGTTTTCAAGATCGATTTGATTGCAATTTCAGGAAATGGTACTACGTCCAAACTCTCGTGTCTATGACAACTGGAAACATCCGCCACTAGCTTTAAGTTTAGACATCTATTTATACAACTGGACCAATCCACAGGATTTCAAGAATCTGTCCACAAAACCCATTCTGAAGCAACTGGGGCCGTATCGCTTCACCGAGAAACCCGACAAAGTCGATATTCAATGGCACCCGAACAACGCCTCGTTGACATATCGCAAAAAGAGTGATTTTTATTTCGATGTGGCTGGCAGCGCAGGCAGTCTGGACGACACAGTCGTCACACTGAACGCGGTGGCGTTGGTGAGTTAATGAGAAACCATTTGCTGATTTGCACCCGTTTTAAATTTTTTCCGATTTGTTGTATTAGTCGGCCGCTGCCAAAGCTAAAAACTGGGATATAGTGCGCCGTAATATGGTGGACGTTGGTTTAAAGCTCTACGGCCAAGAGATGTCTGTGCAGAAGACGGTTGACGAAATATTGTTCACTGGCTACAGTGACGACATGATTGACATGGCGCGCGCCATGCCCATTTTCGGCAAGGATGTCGAGGTGCCGTTCGACAAATTCGGCTGGTTCTACACGGTGAGAAGGGGGCGTGGTCCAACAGCAGAATACCAATATAAAATTGTTGTTTTTACTTGCAGCGGAATGGTAGCGCGGACCTCACTGGTGTATTCAATGTCTACACTGGTGCCGATGACATATCTAAGATCGGGCAAATGCACAGCTGGAACTACAAGACACACAGCGGATTCTTTGACTCCCATTGCGGTCTCATAAACGGCTCGGCGGGCGAGTTTCAGCCGCCGCACTTGCAAGAGGGTGGTTCGGTGGCTCTCTTTACGCCGGACATGTGCCGGACGGTGCCGTTGGACTTTGTGGGAAAGGTGGACATTGAAGGCATACAGGGCTACAAATACAGCGGTGGGCAGCGCTCCGTGGACAATGGTAAAGCATTTGTGGAACTTGTTTTTGGAAGATTTCATGTGTGATTAAATGCTTTTGTGAGTAGGTTCAGTGTATTCGGAGAATATGTGCTTCTGCGGCGGCCGTTGCGTGCCCTCTGGCGTCATGAACGTTTCGTCTTGTCGTTTCGGCTCGCCCGTCTTCATGTCCTATCCACACTTCTATAATGCCGATCCGTATTATGTGAATCAAGTAGAGGGTTTAGCACCCAACCAGGCCGATCACGAGTTCTACATGATTCTGGAGCCAAAGGTTGGCGTGGCTCTAGAAGTGGCAGCGCGCTTTCAGGTCAACATGCTGGTGGAACCAATCGAATCAATAAGGTACTTATGCCGCTGTGTCTCCCGCAACCTGACGGCTGTTTGACGCCCTCTTTCGTTTTGCAGCCTGTATGAGGGCATTCCCCGTGTGTTCTTCCCGCTCATCTGGTTCGAGCAAAAAGTGCGCATAACGCCGGAGCTGGCTGCCGACTTGAAAGTGCTGCCACTTGTGCTAATGGGCGGAGAGATTTTCGCCTGCATCTGTTTCGGCGTAGGACTGATACTCTTCTGCTGGTATCCGATTGAGCTGTTGTGGGCGCGTCACCGCTCGGTCCAACTGAAGCCAACACAAGCGGGCACTGGCAAGCACAAGCCCACACTGGTTGGCGGAGACCAGCTCAAGTCGAAGCTACCGGCGACCGGCGCTGAAAAGTCACCAGACAGTTCTCCGCTGCTGGAGGGCAGTGGGAAGTTGGCGAAAGTCGTGTCGAAATCGGAGACCAATGACAGTGTAGCCACAAGCACTACTGCCGTCAGTGATGCGTCTACTTTTTAGACATAGATAAACCCTGCCGGACGACAACTTTTGGCCGTCCCACAGTCGTTTTCAATATTTGCGAAAAAAAACATACGGATGGTGGATCTAAATTGCATTATTAGACATAGGACATAAGCCGGATATTGCCGTGTAGTTTCTAAGCATTTACACCGTAGCGAGTAGATTTTGTGCGCAGCAATGTCAAGTGCCAAATGGAGTAGATTTCCAGCGAACCCGGTGCAAAATACTCCAATACATTAAATATAAACGCGGTGGGTGCATTCACATCCACGCATACACCTACATATATATAGCTATAAGAATACCGAGTACAGATTTTGTGTACGACACACACAATATTGAGATCTAGGAACTAGGGATTAAAAAATAAAACAATCCGTTCATAGTCATAGTAATACATACGTACATATTAATACATACATACATATGGTGCGTATAGTATGTGCCCGTCTATTTATGTGCATACAAATTCGGCGTCGATAGTCACGTGAATGCAGGATCTTTCCCAGGAATTAATGTTGACATTGTGAAAGTTTTCATAGATATGTGATATAACTATTATGTACATACAAAAATGTAGTACCTATATTTACAGCCAGCCCGTAAAGTGCGCCTTTATTTAGTTGTAATATACATAAGTATCTACGTGTGTGTTAAAATTGTTTCTAAAATTGTCAACAATTTACAAACATTTACAAATTCCAATTTGCAGCATTGGAGTTAAAAAGTATTTATCTACTTTAATTAAAATCTTTTGTGAAGAGTTCCAGTATTTAATAAAATAAAGTTGTCTTATTGAAATGTGGAATGTATTTCTGAACCAAATTATATCAACAATACATAATTTTGAAGATACAAAAACTCGTTTATGATATAAAAAAGGGTATCCATTGTCGCTGCGTAGTAAATTTGAGTCACTGAGGGTCTCAGATAGTCACCTAGATTATCTGGCATGTGATTATTTTATCGACACTTTATTTTAAAACCTTCCAAAATCTTCTTTTGATAGCAACAAATCTGTCGTGCAAAACGTGACGTTACAACGAAATCATTGAAATTTGTCTTGTAAATGATTTTTATTTTTTCAATCTTTACATAAAACAATGCAACAATTTTGTTCGTGTGTGTTTCGCCTATGAGTTTGTTGGACATGTGGTTATTGAATTTAGTTGATTTCGGTTAGATTTGCAGATATATTGCACACTGCAAGTACCATATCATAATAATAATTTTAATAAATACTAAAAAACTTTTTTAGTTATTTGCACAGAACCTTTGAGACCTCTGCGCACCATTCGGAGACTGCATAGTTCATAATTTGCCTCTTCAAAGTTGTTTCTTTTTCCATTACAAGTATTACTCAATGATACAACACACCCAGTGCCAACATATTTGCAAATACATATACATACATACATATATGTAAATGTCACTAATTTTGAATTAGTAAATCACTTTTCGCTTATTCCATTCAATGGCTATTTCCAGTAGATTTGTGCCCCGCATGAAATCCACAGCTACAATGTTTGCATGTTGGCCCAGTTCGTCACCATAGAGTTGCGACACGCGCCAGTTGACTTGATCAGCCATTTTGCGCAGTCCACCGTATTTGTCAAGCACCACGCCCCATGTGTCGGGCGTTAGCTCAGCCATATCTGCTACTGGGCGGCTGGAGAGACGTCTAAAAAACATATATTTTTTAAATCACTTACATCCATTTCATTTACTGTACCAACGAAGGTACTTACGATATATCGAAGGAGTTGACAGTACGCAAGTGATTCTCCAATTTCAACCAGCTTTGTACATTTCCCCAACGCTGTTCCACTGAGCCGAAGAGCGTTTGTGGAAATTCCTGTACGACAGATCCTTTGTCGTAGGCCAGGATAACATTCTGACGACGCAGCCATATGTCATGTAGAGAGGCTCTCCATGTGGCCGACGGATGCACAATGAGGTCTCCAAATTGTTCTTGCAAGTAACGCACCAGCAAGCGATGAACACCCAGGTTTTTGCCAAAGCCTACGAGAGCAATTCGTAACAAGAGTGAATTTCCCTTGGCACGTGGCCAACTGCAAACTTACCGAAAGGAAACTCCTTTAGGCCAAAGATTACAATCTCATTTGTTTCCAGCACAAAGTCCTTGACCTGTTCGATTATTTCGGATAGAGGAATCTGCCTAATGACGCCATGATTGATGAAAAACCTCTCCGCAGTATTGCGGTAATAGCCCACGCGTATGTCCAAATACCGGGCGCCGTGCATTAGCTGGCCCCGTATGTCGTCGTCCTGCGTCAGCGCGTACTTGGTGACAATGGTCTCGCGCAGAAGCGGGTCGAAATTGCGCCCATACGAGCCCGAATCGTGTGTACCGGGTATAAAAAGATCGCGCACTCGCAAACCGCCGACCACCGACCGTAGGTCGTGCATCCAGCGAGGAAACGCGCGCAGACAGGTGAAGGCCAGAATGTCGCCTGTGGCATTAATGTAGCTCGCCCAGTACCCATAGCAAGTTGTGTTCACGGTGACGCTACGTGACAGCTCGTAGTCAAAGGGCACACCGGTGGTGAACCACTGCGTGCTGACCGTGGGCTGAATAGCGGCCACAATGCTGTTGACGCCATTATTCGACGTCCAGTAGAGATGCTGTGGCGGTGGCGTTGGCGCAGTGCCGAAACCACTGCCACCCTCATTGCTCGGCACTCCGAACAAGCCCTCAGTGGTACTAGTGATTCCATCTTGCGGTACGAAGCCACTGCCCTCTGCCGTGTCGAACGCCGCCAACGGTGTGCCTCTAGTCAGAGCGGCTCTCTCGAAGCTGTACGGCTGCTGGGTGGTCAGCAGCACGTGGTCATCGCTATGCGCTGGCGCATTCTTCCACGACACCTCTAGGAAACGCTTCTGTGCGCTTATCGTCAGCGACAAGCGCAGCCGTCGTGGCTGTTCCTCGGGCCAGACGGCGGACAAGTCCAAAATATCATCGGTGCCATACGAAGCTGCCGCACACGGATTGAAAGCTTGCAGCGTCAACACTGCAATGGCGATAAGTCGGACCACTGGCATGTTGCGGAGCGGACTACAATCACTTCAGGTTGTGAGCGTGGGTGGGAGTATAGCTTCCCTATTGCCCTTTGCTAGCTAACTAACGAGCTAAATTGCTAAATTAAATTTGATTTCGGTGCGCTCGGTTGTTTTTTAATGAGAAACACTTTAACGCGCTCGTTATTCACTTGAGAAACCGAAAGAGCTGAGCTGGCACGTAGTCGACGGCTTTCCAATGCACCTCGCAGCCAATCGACCGTTCGCGTCGAATGCTCAAAGTGTTCTAGTTTCCCGATGCTTGAGCAGCATTGGCTTGGAGTGGTACCAATGGTCTGGGCGCTCGTGTTGTTGCAGCATGTACTACTATATTTGTACACTCGCAACATGAACAACAGAGAGAATCGCTGTGTCGGCGAATGAAGAGGCGATTCGCTTTCACGTGCGCTTATAAATCCTTGAACTGTGTCCTCAAATGAACACACGGAAACGACAGCAATTTTCTTGGAGCTGTTGTCAAAGTTGCCGATTCCGCTGCCAAATCAGCTATTTAGCTATTACAATGATCAGCGATTCGTGTGAAACCTCGCTTTACTTTGTATAAAAATGCTTGCTGCGATTGCAAGGAGAGCTGCTTTGCTGCATAAGGCAGAGGAAGCGCAAACAAGCTTCCACAATTAGTTGTACTTGGAATTGACCCGCGCTAGGTACACAATGCGGGGTGTAGGGGCAAATTCACACGCAACCGTTTTTAATTTTTGCTTTTTCAGCTGATGATCGAAACAGACTCGGGCACCCCATATCTAACTAAATATTAGGGCAGCTGATTTGCCAATTTGTTATACAATGGTTCTCATTCTATACTGAGTTATTAATACGTCGCACAGTGTCGCGATCCCATATAAGCCGTGGCGAAAAATACTTAGCGTTGTCCTATCTCCGTGAAACTTGTTGAGATTGTTTTCGTGAGGGAAATTAAGGAACTTACAAAAAATCATTAAAATTGGACCACTGCCACGCCCACCTCCCATACGAAAGGAACTGTAATATTGAAATAACTGGTTAACCCATTAGCGCCCAATGTTCCCATTTGGGAACACTTACTTAAGAAATTCAAGTTTTGTTGACCGATTTCTGACTTCAGCTTTACGCCGCACTTTGAACAAATCACGTATTTTTAGTAGAGGCGTCACTAGAAAAATGCGAATAACAACCAAATAAGCACCTGAAAGCAAAAAATTACTTCGGATTATGTTAATACATACTTTTTGAGTAATTTACGGTTGAAACTAAAAATGTGTTTGACTTTTTTAAACTGTTTTCCACCAAACTTTTTGTGCTTTGTTACAAGCAAAACGAAAAACGTAATTTTTCAATGTAACGGTATTTCACAGTTATTTGAAAACACAAACCGAAAAATAGTACTACCATACAGGAAAAATTCCAAAGTTTTATCTATACTAATCTATATCTATACTATTATATAAAAACCGCTGAACCGATTTAGATGAAAAAAGCACCAAACATATTTTTAGCTGGGGGAATGGTACATAGACTATATGAGACTGACCGCGCCCCTTTCTTACACCCACTATGGTAACAAAACTCATAGCGTTTAGCGTGTCATTGCGGGAAACATAGGCTATAATATAATCGGCCACGCCCACTTTCCGCGCCCACTTAACTAACAAAACGAAGCTACGGTACATGTCGGTAAATCAGTATTAATATCAAATGATTCTGTGTTTAATTGATGTTAACATAGGATATATCCCATCTGATTCGCCACACCCACTATAATAACAAATCAGCCATGGTATATTTGTCATAGCAATATGGTTATCAGACGATTCAGCGTGTCATTGCGGCAAACATAGGCTATAATATAATCGGCCACGCCCACTTTCCGCGCCCACTTAACTAACAAAACGAAGCTCCGGTACATGTCGGTAAATCAGTATTAATATCAAATGATTCTGTGTTTAAT
This sequence comes from Melieria omissa, assembly GCA_963971225.1. Taxonomy (NCBI): domain Eukaryota; kingdom Metazoa; phylum Arthropoda; class Insecta; order Diptera; family Ulidiidae; genus Melieria; species Melieria omissa. The sequence continues at coordinate 123,224,481 of OZ020267.1, forward strand.
TGATGTTAACATAGGATATATCCCATCTGATTCGCCACACCCACTATAATAACAAATCAGCCATGGTATATTTGTCATAGCAATATGGTTATCAGACGATTCAGCGTGTCATTGCGGCAAACATAGGCTACAATATAATCGGCCACGCTCACTTTCCGCGCCCACTTTACTAACAAAACGAAGCTCAAATCAAATGAATCAAATGATTCCGTGTTGTATTGATGATTGATTGACCACGCCCACCTGATATGCCTTTTCGCCACGCCCACTATAATAACAAATCATACGACACTAAAACTGAAAAACTAGACAGCCTATTAGTTGAATTTTTCACGGAATGTTAGTTTGGAGTAAGTCCTGGTAAACCATATACTGCGAATACGACCCGATAGGTAGGCGTGGCACATCCCATACAACTTAAATTTTCAATATGGAATATTTTCGTAATGAGAAGTCGGACAGCATTAAAATTTGGAGCGGGGCCACCATTTAGATGTGCTGTTTCACTGATAAAATTAAATGGGCGTTGGACAAGGCGCGTGGCCCTTTTCAAATGCCGGTGTAACTTTGGAACTATAGCGTTCATATCAATGACACTCAGTGGAATAGCTTCGGAACAATAAGTTGGAAAGTTTGAAGTTTTGTATACCATCGTCCCATAGATGTGTCATTCTACTGGCAAAATTTTATGGGCGTTGAACAAGGGACACGGCATATTTTTTGGGACTGAAATTTTCCGCGTAACTTTGGAACTGAAAGTCGCATATCAATGAAACCGAGTCACACCCTTCGACTGGAGGAATTGGGCATTACATAAAAGAGGCGTGGTATCGCCCATAGAGTGTAGTATGAAGAAACTTGATTTATTTGGCTTATTGACTTCAAGCTTGTGTGCAAAGCTGCAGGGCCCTACTAGTTTAATATATAACATGACTACATTAGTACATAAATTATATTTTTATTTGATTTTTCATTCAGCATAAAGAATTATCCAAAAACTTGGAACGAATGCGTATTTTTTAATCATCAAGTTTGAAGCTACATAAAAATGGAACAGAATAGAATATTAAAGAATCGGAAAACGGATTTCTCTTAGTTGAGATGTTATCTGTCGACTGTCATTAGTCATTTAGACATTTTGTAACATTAATTTGTACCATTTTTGGCCACACTCGCGACACTGTGCGTGCGCCGTTGCCGTTTTGCCAATTTGGAGTTATTAAAAAAATTGGGGTGATTTAATAAATAATAATTTGAAATTTTCTATTAAAAAACTAAGTTAAAAAAATAACATTCATCCATCCATTACTTTGGAAAGCACCGAAAAAATTGCTATGGGTCGGTAGTTTGCAGGGTCAGTAGTCTTGGCCATTTGCCAACTTCCAACATGCCGGAAATACGCCAGTGGTGTATGACATGTTGAAAAGATTGCATAATGGACAAGCAGCAGTGAGGTAGCGCACTTTTTCAAAACAAGGCCTTCAAACCATGCCTAAAAGTATGCAATCAGCATGCAAAATTGGAAAATCTGCAAAAAAGCAAAACATACGTTTATTATTATCATTTTGATTGCAAAACAAACGCATTCTAAGACATTTTCTGTTCCTTTTTGCAATTATCAATGTTGACGTTACCGATTAAATGTAAAATCTGAAAAATCCAGCCAACTCACTTGGTGCTGTAGCTCTCCAAAAATTACGAAATTTGCAAATTTAAGTCTCTGGCATTGCCAAACTACAAAAGTTTAAGAAAAACAAAATAGAGATTTGAATTCAGCAGACCATGATTAACTAGTATACCGGACCACTCCTTCTAATTTTGTCCCGCGGTTGTATGAAGTCGAATCACTGTGCAAGGGCTCTTTTAACTGCCCATGTGCGAAACGTATTTCTGGCATAAAGCAAGAAAGTTCATAACAAGTTTACTTCATCTTACGATGTGAATGTGCAAAAAATCACTGCCGAACTCTCAGCTGCTATTAAAAATGATTGCATAGGAATGTACTTATTACTTTAGAGTAAACTATTATAAACCTGTTCGTTTTAATTTGTATTCTCAAAATTTCCTCTCAAAGCCCTGAATCTAAACACATTTCGAGAATAATATAGATATCATAAATTTATACACCTGTTTTTCTCTTGTCACGCTTCTATGGTTTTACATTTTAATTGTTTTGGATTTTTCGTTCAATTTTTATTTTATTACACTTTCACTTCCGGCTGTTGTGCGATTGATTCGTTTTCATATTCAACGCTTTGAAGCAATTTGTGACCAAACATTTTGCCGCTTTCCAATGTCCGATTGCTTGTACCGCCAGCAGTTCACTGAATTCTGTGTGCTCCGAGCTTATAGTGGGCGCTTTGAGCTTCTCTCTGCTGTTCATGCACTCAGTACTTTTTATACTTTTCAAAAGAATTCTTTACTCCCAGTCAGTGGTTGTGTGCACGAAACTCTTTTGTTTCTGCTCTTATTTTCTCTTTTATGCATTCACGTTTGTGTGACTGTTTTCATTTTGGTTTTGTTTTGATGTTTTTGTTTCGAAACTTTTCACTAAGTATTCAAAATTGTTTTCTAAATAGTTGAACACTTTTTACTATGTTGCAGTATTGCGCAACAACATTTTCGTGTTGGCTTATAATTTGTTGAAAAGTATCACGATATGATGGCTGAATTTGTGGATCAGATTATTGTTTTTATTAGCAATAGCGACATAACTACATAAATGTATACACACAAATATACAGTTTAGAACTGTGTAATGGATGACAGGCTTTACAAATATGTGTGAAGAGTGTGACTAATTACATAAAAGTCAAAGTTACTTATTATTGCGGACTGGATTTTTACGAATATACTCGCAGATATAATTAGTTACACCAAATAATAATAAGTAATATTTAAGTAATATTTATAATGAAATCTAATTTATAAAATAGCTTAAGTAAACAAACTAGCTAACTTAAGACCACAGATGTCATAGCTATACTTTTATATTGTTTAAAAAAAAAGATTCAATTTTTTAAAACAATTCTAAAAATAAAAATAAAATAAAAAAATGCTCGTATAAAGTAAAATTTTAGAAGTAACCAAGTAAAATGTGGTTTTCCACGCGGAAGTTGCTTGTGGACGACATTCTTGTTTGTAATATTATAGTAAAAGCTATCTTCTATCCCTCTTCACCTGTCCATCTCTTCATCTAGAACTAAGTGTTCTCATCTTAATCTAAAAATATATTTAATCTTTACTTCATTCACACAGCTATAGTTTTGAAGGAGAAAATAACACATACCCTATATGTTTTATCATAACTGCCGCAGCTATTATAAAATATACTTAACCCTCTAGTTCCCAAGAAGGCCTATAGACATCCTAAGCTTAAAAAAATTCTCTAAATTACACCTTATGATTTTTCTAGTTGATTTTACACGTATGGAAAGGGAAATTTCCATTTTATAAAATAAATGTAGTCAGATAACGCTGCCACATGCACAACGGCAGTAATTGTAAGACAAAGTTGAAGTTTGGTGAGAAAGTAAGCAAATAATTATTTTTGAAATTGTGTGAGAAACAAACAATTTTTTAAATAAATTGAGAGCCTCAATAAAATTAAAAAAATTATTGGTGGTTAGCTGATAATGTATTCTTTGAGAAAATAAAAAAAAATTATGAAAAAAGTTGTTACACTCCTCCTACCTAACCCAAACCCTAGAGTGTCTGTAGGCCTGCTTGGGATGAAAGGCCTAAATAATTAACGATTCTTGATGATGTTTTTTCGCTATTTAAGCATTATTTATGGATTTGAACCGAAATTTTGATACAACACAATATAAAACAGATCATGTTACTGCAAAAGTTTATACTTAGGCGTAGTCCGGGGGGGTAGATGAGAGAACTAGTCTCCCCTAGTCCTTTATTTCATGGAGTATATTTGTCGACATCTGTGTGAAAAGATAACAAGGCATTAAAAAATAATAAGAACCACCATATATATACATATACCTACACCGATTTTTTTAGTTTTCCTAGTTTATAAACCCCCCAAAAGCAGTGTACAAGCTACCCCACGACACATTACTCCTCGCCTTACCCCATCCCTTTTAATTTATGGTCTCTTACGTGTATGAACTGAAACTGTTACCCGTTATTTATGTTTACATATATTAAAAAAAAAATTTAAAATTTAAATTAACTACAAAAAAAATTTCCATATGGGATTTTTTTGGCTTTGTTTCCCAAGCAGGCCTGTAGGCCTTCTACTTTCTACACCCTCTATCACGCCTCCTATTGACATGAAATTTTTTTCCCCAAACAAACATTACTTCTCCACCACAAAACTATCACTGGTAATTTTTTTAACAAGATTAAAAACTTGGGAACTAGAGGGTTAAATATTAATATGCAATGAACTAGTATCAATGAAACTTCCGTTCAGACTGAAGTTTACAAATTATAGTTTAAAAAGGTACCTTTCTCAATACAATAGTAGTTCAATAAAAGCTTAAAAATTCTTTAATATTTATAAAAGTACTTTATTATTTAACAATAGAAATTTGGATTATGAAATTCTTTTTTGTTAAAATTAAAAGAAAAATAACCGTTTCTGGATCTCAGACCTGGCACTTTGAACTTCTCTTGAATGATATGAATGAATATGCAGTAAAGTTTTTTGTACTTACCCTTTTGCCATGAGTGCCACACTATTCATGAGCGTTAAAATCTTACTGAGATTCTAGATAACTGTGGTCTTTCGAACGATATTAAAAACCTAATAATTGAATGTAAAAAAAACCCAATAGAGATTTTGCTATCCATGCTATGATATGCTCGTATCCAAATAATTTATTTTATTTTAAGAAGTTAAGTCAAGTAACTAAATTTTGTTTTAATTTTTGGGTTCCTTTGTCACTGTACATTTTCATATATTCTTATATATATAATACATTTTAGAACTAAGATCAGATGAGTTATAGTAATCCATTCTGATTTTCAGTATTTTGTATATTTCTGTACTGAGCCGCTACACAATTTTTGCAATGCAGTCTAGATCGCAATTTATTATACATAATAACAGAATCCATAAGAGTTGTGCCGCGTATGAAATCCACTGCGACAATATTTGCATAAGGACCCAACTCTTTGTAGTACAAATTCGAAATGAGTTTATTAATCGAATCGGTTATCTGGCGAAGTCCACCATACTTTGGGGAATTGATATCACTTTCACTGGGCTGCAGTACGGCCATATCTGCTACTGGTTCCTTCTTGTGACGCCTGGAAAATGTTTAAAAAAATGTATTAAAACCAACAAAAGTTAAATCGACATGCATATATAGTTTACGAATGTAGAGAAGAGAATTTGGTTTCGTTTACCATTCACACAAATATGTATTTGATGAGATATTAGTGACGTCCCTTTTGTCCATTGCCCCCTTTAATTTTCTTTTCCAGCCCTTAGCCTTGCATAATTTACTCACATATTCATCTACTGGGTTCAGCTCTTGTAGATTATAATAACAACTTAAATCTAGCGTAAAAATCTAGTATAATGTGGATCATAATACATTAAATTGGCGTGCATACCCACTACTAGTTTTGAATATTCATAATTTCAAAGTTACAAAATTGGCATTAACTTACCCCTTATTTAGCGTTTTGATTTGTTGCAAGTGACTTTTCAGTCGCGACCAATTCGTACCGTCACCCCAACGTTGCTCTATCGACCCGAAAAACAACTCTGGGAACTTTTCGATCAAATCCTTATCATTGCAGGTCAATATAATAAATTGATTTCGTGCCCACATTTCGTTTAACATAGAGTCCCAAGTGAGGGGCCGCTGAACAAGAAGTCCTTTGAATTTCGTTTGCAGTAAAAGTGCTAATCTCTTTTGAACGGAGGCGGTAAACGCATTACCTAAAACGACAATTAATAATTCAATAAACACGATTTAATTCCGTAACTGCCCAACTTACCAGTGGGAAGGCTATGCAAGTCGACTATGACGATTTCATTTGTCTCCCGAACAAAGTTTTTAATCTGTTCTAGCACTCCCTTCAAATGCCGTTGTTCTTGACCGCCGCGCTGTATGACAAACTTCTTGGGTTTGCTGCTGTGGAAGCCGACACTTAAGTCTAAATATCGCACCCCGTGCATCAGTTGGGCGCGGATGTCGTCATCCTGGGTCCAGTCGGTCTTGTTAATGGCTTTGAGGAAATCGAATGCACCGGTTTCGGCCAAATACGAGCCAGAGTTGTGGGTGCCTGGTATAAATATGTCGCGAATACGCAAATCGCCAATCACCGGCTGCAAACTACGCATCCACTGTGGATAGGCACTGATGCAGGCAGATGCCAGAATCTGGCCCTTTCGGTTAATCAAGCTGGCCCAATACTTGTAACAACCGGTGCTGGCTGTAGCGTTGCGCGATAGCTCATAATTGAAGTGAAATTTTGTGGGCCTGAACAGATTCATGTCTTCTATTGCATAAGAATCGATAATTACGCCTCTCTGCGGCACCCAGGCTGTGCGTCCGGATCGATGGATAGTGGTGAACTTCTGCGGCTCTTGTGAAGTGATCAGAATATTGTCTTCCCAGAAGTATGAGGCGTTTACCCAAGACAGCTCTATGTAGTGATTTCCTGCATTTATTGTCATCCATAGTGCTGCGGTATTTTGATCTTCAATCATAGTGGCGGACAGTTGAAAAACAGTCGCTAGTACAGTCGCTATGACAAAGCTACCTTCGGCCGGTGACATGTTGTTAGGAGATTGATTGATTGCTTTCGCTCAAACACTTTCGTAGCTACTTTGTTTTTGTATTTGTTTGAATTCGATTCATCATTATTTAACAGCGCCTGTCGGACGGCAAGATTACTCTGGATCCACTAAAAAAAACTAATTTTGCATTTATTAATATTTGATTCACAAATTATCATTAGAAGTGTTGGATTAGGAGGATTCTATGTATATAATGCATATAGAGGCCCTTGGAGTGTTCGAAAGGAAGATACTTCGCAAAGTCCAGCGAAAGTCCCTGTTCGTATTGGCGACGACTATCGTATACGAACCAATACAGAGCTGTATGAGCTGTAAATAGACATGGACGTAGCACAGCGTATTAACATCCAGCGGCTACGCTGGCTCGGCCATGTCTGCCGTAAGGACGATGAAGCTCCGGCAACAAAGGTGCTCGATGCGGTGGTTGAAGGTCGTCGGAAGACCAAGTTGAGAAGGACCTTTTATCTCTTGGTGTGACCAACTGGAGAAGGCGCGCGCAAAGCAGAGGAGCCTGGAGAGAAGTCTTGCGGTAGGCCGTAAGTAAGTAAGTATATACAGGGTGGGCGGGTGGGTGGGTTTCTGCATACATCGTTTTAATTGTAATATAGTTAAAATTCTGATTGCTTGTTTTATTTGAAAACGAAATGGGGGAATCCACAATAATGAGGTGGTTTAAAAATCCTAAGCAATTCCCTCGTACATCTACAGCGATTTTTATGCAGGGCGGTGTGCGATGTCATACGGCGAAACAGTCAATAAGTGTTGCTAAAAGTCTATTTAAGCTAAGGAAGATTGGCCGGGAAATTTGCCAGATCTTAATCCTATTGAACATTTCTGGTCCAGGATTCAAGATTCAGTATTTCGGAGTCCAAAACCTGCCAATAGACTCATTGAGAGAGTAAAATAAAAGTGGAACGCCATATCATTGGCCAAAGCGTCGGTCTTGTGCGAAAGTTTTCGAAAGCGAGTCCTAGAGTGCTACGAAAAAAATAGCACACATACACAATATGAATTTAGTGGTTTAAATAGAAAAATTTTGAAAGCAATACAAATAATCCTTAAATGTGTTTTTGTATGCAGAAACCTTTCGCCCACCCTGTATATGTACATATATAATCTAATTAGTTACATCGATAAAATGATCATCTTTATTGGAGCAAGAAACAAATCGGTCGTAAAGTTATCACAACTCTTATAATAAAACACCGACATCAAAGTTTCTTACTGATCTAACAGTTCTTTAAACCTCTGAGAATAGTTTCTTGGATACAGGAAAAGCAAATACATTGATAAACCAGAAGCTCATGACGGTAGAAGTTGTCTGGTGACGATGATTTGGTAGAACACAAGTGAAGAATTGCGAACAGCGAGTTGAGCTTTTCCATTTCTGCCCGAGAGCACAGCCGCCTTAAGAAATATTTTCGTTTCTACGCTGAAGGATTAACGAGTGAGCGATCAGATGCTCGATCTCATGTGGCCACACCTACCTTTCTACCTACCTACGCTGACGGATGGAATCTGGAAGCCCTAACGCGCCTCAGCGATAGCAAAATACTTTGGTAAAATATTCGCTGCATACGCACCTGTACAACTGCGATTGAACACAATTATTTCTTGCGGTATTTGTACAACAAGTTATAAACACTTCAAAATTTTATTGATTTATTTTTGAAATTTCTGGTAGTTTGTTTGGGTTTTACAAGACGCGCTTTCGGCGATGTCGTGTTGTTAGCGGTTCGAAATGCTCTTAATATTTAAAGATACCTTTGCGATTTGTGCAAGTAGCAGCCCTTCTATGTACTTGTTGCAGCATTCGTCACGTCATGTGTTTTGCACACTCAAGTAGATGAAATAGCATTAGGCACCAAGTCCGCGGAGATCATTTAAGTAACTCACTCGCATCTGTTTTTCGTGCCGCCATCCATTTGCATTGTGTTATTCTTGCGCCCTGCATTTGCTTGCCAGCGTCTCACCGTATGTGGAGAACGGAGCCCCTCATCAGCCAACAATCATTAATTAGAAATTGACATTTGTAACACACATGAGCAACGCTAGTGGGCATGGAAATTTAGCCATGTCTGTCTCACTGGCTGACTGGAAGATATGGTAACTTTAGAAGACTGCGTAATATCAATGTGAAGTTTAGCATTTTACAAATCATATTTAATACAGCAACTGTGTACAGAAATTTAAACTGTAGCATAGGGTACGAAAGCGCAGTGTTCAGCATAGATCATATAAAAAATTTTTACTTTTAAGTCCATTACTTTTCATCCACTGCAGCGTCATTCTCTTCCATGATAGTTCGAGAGCTTTGGAAACATCTCAGTTTTCACTGAGAGGACGTTTTCCGCTTTGAAAGTACATCCTCGGCATATGTACATACATATTCACAAACGTACAACACTGGACATCAGCGTTTTCAAAACGTTTCTTTCGGTTTAATATATAAGACCGTGATCGATATGAATTGCTTCAATCACAGTGAATGGTTCTATACGCGTCAACAACAGCACTGCTGGCCTGCAAACGCTGGATATCTTCGATACCTTGCGGTTCTGCAATTGCTACGACTCCCTGCCCACAATACAATGCGGCTGTGTGTGTGACCATTGTTTTAATTGCAAATATTTCATAAAAACAACAGAACTGGAAGACTATGTTTCACTGCAAAAGCTGTAAAACTGCATGATACAATTTCCTGTAGCAGTTGATAGCAGTTGCAGCAGTTGTATTTAGTGTAGTGCTTGCACCAATTTATTTTCATTAAACCTTTACTATTTATTTTCATATGGCAACAATCAACTTTCTCGACACTTGAGTGCAAGTGTTTACTCTTTAGGTGCCTTTTCCTCTGGCCCTTTATTGCTTAAGTTGAAGTTTGGGGCTCAGTGTGCACATAAGAATAATTGGTGTTTTTGTCTTAACTTGGACAGGTTTTGTAGGACTAAAATTTTCTAAAAAAACTTTAGGTTTACTCTAAATCCAACTTGATCTTGGAATTGTGTCTTGAGTATTGTTTCGTTGACTTTTGGCGACATGCCAAAAAATAAAAGATGCTGTTTTGTTAGTTAGGCGATTTCTCTTTCATTCTTGCCTTACTATTTCTACATTCCTAGATGAAAATTACGACTGCGCCGAAAAGTCCCATACTAACTTTGGAAACAAATACAAGAGAGCATATAACTTCAACCAAATTTTTATTGAAATACCAAACAAAATTCGGAACAAAAAATGAATTCATAGAATAATAGTGACAACTTATTATTGATACAATACAATTTATATCTTATAATAATTTCAGTTGTCCAGAGAACAAATCGTATCTTCTTAGCTTCTAACTGAACTTCAATAATCGCTTGTAATTAGATATACAGTCGAGTCTGGGTATAGTGAACACCTCGATATAGTGAACACCTTGATATAGTGAACACCCAAATTTTTACATGGAATACTTTAAATAGTGAAAAATCGAAAACCTCTAAATAGTGAACAAAATTTTGAAAGCAATTTCAAGCAAAAAGCAAAAAAAACACACACCTTTTCAAGTTCGATTTCAGAAAGTGTAAAATCAATTTCAGAAAGCGTAAAAGCAATTTCAGAAAGCGTAAAATCAATTTCAGAAAGCGTAAATTCAATTTCAGAAACATACATTTAATTTTAGAAAGCGTAAAAGCCATTTCAGAAAGCGCAAATTCAATTTAGGAAAACGTAAATTCAATTTCAGAAAGCGTAAATTAAATTTCAGAAAGCGTAAATTCAATTTCAGAAAGTGTAAATTCAATTTCAGATACATAAATTCAATTTGTAAACCAATTTTTGTTGAAAGTGGGCTTTTTTATGTGTATTTAAAAGTTTTTGAGCAAATAAAACGAGTTTTTGAACACACATTTTAACATTTATATAGTGAACACCCTTAATTCTGTGACCAGGCCTTGCAATAACTAGTTCACTATATCCAGACACGACTGTACTTCAATTGGTGCTCCTAAACGGTTGAAGCTGCAAACTGGATTCTCTGACAAATGGCATCCCAGTTTCATCTCACTTGATATAATTTGCATCTTTATCCTGTTCCGTATCGCTCCTGGCACTCGTTCAAATGCATAAAGTTTTTATATAACATGTTTAAACAGTTGACTGTGCAACAGTTTCTTACGATGGAAAATTATTTTGAGTTTTCTTTAATATCAGGCGCGGATTCAGAAAAATATTTCGGGGGGGGGTTTCAAAAAGTAATTCTTTAATATTTGTAAAATGACTTTTAATTTGTATGTAGTTTATTAGGCGATCCAAATATTTCGGGGGGTTTCAACCCCCAAAACACCCCCTGAATCCGCCACTGTTTAATATTATACTACGACTTTACTCGCCGCTTATTAAACTTGATAGCTGACTCTATCAGAGTCGAGCCTCGTATGAAATCAACAACTACAATGTTGGCATACTCACCCAACGCTGAGCGGTACAGTTGCGAGATGAGTCTGTTGGTTTCATCGGCAACTTTTCGTGATCCACCAATCATACCTGCACTCTCATTGCGTCGAATGGGCGTAAGAATTGCCATATCTGCTACTGGTTGTGAGTTAGAACGCCTAAATTAAAAAAACATATAATACATGTAATGGTTACTCGAGTATTTGTGGACTGCCAAAAAATAATTTATCAAAAGTTCTGTTAGAACCAACAGTAAAACCCTGTTTCAAAAAGCCATTATATATATTGTGGCGATAAAGCAAGTTGAGCTTAGTTAATCATGCACCTACACAGTTGATGCGTGCATGGTTTTTTATTGACAATTTCTTTGCCCGAAAGCTCTTTTGTCCTTGTTGGATTTAAACCAAGTTCAACCTCCTCCTCCAAAATAATTCAGTGATTCGCACAAATATTGGTATTCAACGAAAAACTTTCAGCTATATAGATATGCATGGATTTGTATACATAAAACAATGGTTAAGATACTTACTTCGACCACTCGCTTGAGGCTTTAACCAGGTGACTTTGTAACGTCTCCCAAGTAGGTGTATCACCCCAACGTTGTTGTATGGAGCCGATAAATGTATCTGGAAATTGGTCGAGCAGCTTTTTTTCAGTGCTGGTCAGTATGATTGACTGATTAGCTGCCCAGATATCGTTCAATGTAGACTTCCATGTGAGCGGTGGCTTAACAATAAGTTTCCCGAACTGTTGCTCCAGCAAATTTACTAGGATTTTATGAACGGCTCGGTTACTCTCAAATCCTTCGAAAGAAATCTCTTGAATTATCAACGTTTACGATGAGGTTTATGCTGAACTTACCCACGGGGAAGCTCTGCAAGTCGAATATGACAATTTCATTTGTTTGCAGCACAAACTCTTTAACTTCGAGCAATATTTGAAGCAGCGGTCTTTGTCTGGTGAAGCCGCGATTGATAAAGAACTTTACGGGCGAGTCTTCGTAATAGCCGAGGCTTATGTCCAAATAGCGCACACCGTGCAACAGCTGACCGCGTACATCGTCGTCCTGAGTCAAGTCACGCATATTGGCGCGCTTCTTACAATTGAGGTAGTCCTTCTCCGTCAAGTACACGCCCGGATTGTGGGCGCCAGGCACAACAATTTCGCTCAAACGCACCGGACCAATTCTCGCCCGCATATCATCTTCCTGAACCCAGGCACGCTTATTTGCGAATTTTTTACAATTGAGGGAATTATTTACCGACAAGTATGAGCCAGAGTTGTGTGTGCCAGGTATAAATATGTCACGCAGGCGCAGATTACCAATCACCGACCGCAAGTCCTGCATCCATCGCGGATATGTCCTAACGCAGGTGGACGCCACAATCGTTCCGTCAACGTAAATCAAGTTTGCCCAGTACTCATAGCAAGTCGTATTCACTGTGGCCTTTCGTGAGGCCGCATAGTCAAAGTGCCATACCGTTCTTCGGCCCGAACTGATCTCTTCAACATCGAATGCAGCAAACAGGACGCCGTTATCTGGCACCCAGCTCTTTCTGCCCGAGACAACGACAGGCGAAAACTTCTTTGGCTGCTCCGTAGTTAATACCACATAATCGCTCCAGAAGAAAATGGCGTTTTCCCAGGATATCTCAATGTGATGTTCCTCCGCGTTGATCGTAATCCACAGCCCCACGTCTGTCTGACCGATGTTTTCGTCTTCTTCAAAAGCGCACAATTGCAGTCCCACTGTCAACATGGCCACTACGATTAGGTTAATACCGGCTGGTGCCATTTCTCAAAGGATCACAACGATGAGTTCTCCTCAAAAGCCGGCAGTATTTGTTCTTTGCGCCAACTTAATTCAGTTCGCACCATTCGCCGTTCACCTTCTCAGCAACAATATCGTTGACGAGAAGCCAGTGCTGAAATAAATAGTTGTGCTGCAACGGGCAAATCTACAACGCGCAATGGTATCGGTTCGCATTGAAAGCTTGTTGTGTACGCAGTTTTTATAAAAATAATATAACAGTAATAGGTGTGCATGCACTTAAAGAAATTCTTGTTGCTATTTGATCTGTACATGTGACGTTTACGTGGACGACGTTTTTAACTCGGGGTGTTGAATAATTTTTTAACCCTTATTCCCAGAAGTGAGCTTCACAGTCTCACTAAAGATTTCAAATGGTGATAAATCCAAAAGATTTTCGATTCCATTATTTTATGTAATCCTATATTGCCTTTATAAATTTAACATTTTAGACAGTTTTTGTATTTTTTAAACAAATGTTTTTAGTAATTTAGTTCATGTAAGCCTGACAAGTCTCACTTCTGGGTTTACGCTACTTTTACAATTCTGGGAATAAGGGTTGATAAATAAAGCATGTATTGTATTTTAATTTGCCCAGAGTTCAGAAATCTTTCGAAGAAAAAGGTTTATAGAAAATTGATATGGGAATAGATTTTTAATAATCGGTAAGATTGAAGAAACTTCTCAAGAATTTACGCACTGCAAAGCTTTCTTGGTATAAAGTGTTAACCCCGGGTTTCAACCCAAAGTTAATGCATTTTGGGGAACAATCTAAATGAGGACTTTTCAAGACTTTATTCATCAATAAATATGTACTTTATATAGTTAAGCTTACCAAAAATAAATTTGGTAGAAGAAAATGCATGCTGAACTTGAAGTAACGAAACCTCAAAATATCAGGTGTACAACTTTGCTTCCGCCGTTTTTTTCCAAAATTAAAAGCTTTATTGCGAAAAAGTGCTTACAGATGTATTATTCAAAGTATTGTCCGTCGCTAGCGACAACTTTCTCCCATCTTTCCGGCAATTTTCGGATCCCGGCTCGAAAAAAGGAGTCCTCTTTTGACGCTATCCATGAAGCAATCCATTTTTCCAATTCTTCGAAGGATTGAAAATGTTGATCTGCCAGGCCGTGTGCCATCGAACGGAATAGGTGGAAGTCAGAAGGGGCGACATCTGGCGAATACGGCGGGTGGGGCAAGACTTCCCATTTCAGCGTTTCCAGGTACTTTTTGAACACTTTTGCGACGTGAGGCCGTGCATTGTACTCGTACGGCACCCAGTTTCCTTCTTTCTGAATCATGCCCAGGGCCTTGAGACGTTTTGAAATGGCTTGCTGACTCACTCCCAACGATTCGGCAAGCTTTTCTTGGGTTTGGCACGAATCTTCATCAAGCAATGCTTCTAGTTGTTCATCTTTGAAGGTTTTTTCTCTTCCACCACCATGTTTGTCTTCGACATCGAAATCACCATTTTTAAAACGTTGAAACCACTTCCGACACGTTCTTTCACTCAGAGCAGCATCACCGTAAGTTTCTGAGAGCATTCGATGCGCTTCAGCTGCATTTTTTTTCGAATTGTAACAGAAAAGTAAAACTTCCCGTAAATGGCGAGAATTGGGCACATAAACGGACATTTTCGAGCGTGAATAATACGAAAACAAGAACAACTGTCACTGAAACGGCGATGGCAATTCGTTAGGCACTGTCCACACTCACTTTAAAGGCATTACCATCTATGTATTTCAACCAGCCTCAGCCGGTACAGCCACCTATCGGAAAACGGCGGAAGCAAAGTTGTACACCTGATACATATGTACATATTTTATATACAGTACTTTTCACTTAAAGCGAACTTCGAGGGACCGAGCGAAATGGTTCGTTTTACAGCCCTATTCTGGCAACCGAAACAATAGTCACCTCGGTAACAATTGAATACTTGGTAACAATTGTCACTTTTTGGTATTCTGGAGCAAATTCAAAAGCTCAAAAGGTGACAATTGTTTCGAAATTTGTTACCTCCGTAGGAGCAGGTGACAAGCATACAAAAATTATAAAATTCAAATTTCGTATTCAAATGCGCCTTGAGAAACTGAAAAAAAAAATGCTTCAGCTGCTCCTGCGTCGCGACGTGTCGTGCGCTTAAACTTAGGAACTCTAGAAACTAAAAGAATATATACATACATTTTGAAGAAACTCCAAAAAAAAGACTTGCTTCGCCAGATTTTCTGCATTTGCCATTTTTTGTTTGTTTATTTTTTTACAGTTTGACAGAAAAAATACAAAAAACAGCTGTTTTGATAGAAAAAAAGCTTTCACCTCGAGTGGTGAATTGTTTGAACTTTCTTCTTGTCACCATTTTTCCAGAATACGGAAACAATCAAATTCAATTCAATTGTTACGGGGGGTAACAATTGTTACGGTAGTGCCAGAATAGGGCTGTTAACCGAAAGTTCGCTTTAAAAGGGGTCCTTAATAAGCGAAAACATAGAGCGCGTACTTTTGGAATTGGTTCGTTTTAGGCGAAAAATCGTTTTAAACGGGTTCGTTATAAGCGAAAAGCACTGTATCTCGATTTTATGGCTACTGGTTCTCTACAGCAATTTTTGAAGCGACGTTTCTAAACCCTTTTCAAATTAATTTTAGGCTACGTTCATTACGTTTTAAATATTTAATAATATTTATTTATATTTTTATTCTGGAAATGCCAATATTTTTGTTTTTATATAAATATCTGCTTTATATATTTTAAAACTGTTGCATTTTTTTAATTGTAAGTAAAAGAAATGACAAACAATTGATAACATCGAAAAGTGATACCAAAGGAATGTACGCTGTCTGTTTAGTGCATTTATTATACGTCTTTGAATAAACATTGAATTTACAAGTTAGTTTAACAATGGAACGCACATGTTGCAAAAGAAGCCTTTGCTTTTGATTATAAATGTGGCCAACTATTACGACACGTTATACTTTATATATTTATATATATACATCAAGCTCTTGTTACTTAATATATCTTAGATAGCCGTCAAACAACAAATTCTAAGAATCGATTTAGTTTGTAATGTATATTGTAGTTCCATGCCGCTTTGTCCTCTAATTGCACTTGGCTTGATTGGCCATATAAGACTTTTTTAAGTTCAGTGCAGTTTAACGTTTTTTTAATCATGATTTAAGGTTTTAATTTTTATAAATAAAGTGAAGTCGCTTGACATAACATACACCTTTGATAGAAAACGTTTATTTTGATCAATATAGAAGTCTACTATTCTACAAAAGCATTTTAGAATTATTATTATATAATTTATATTATAAATATAAATAAATAAATAATAAAATAATAATACAATAATAATAATAAAAATAAAATAAATAAATAATATATATATATAAATGTTATAATGGCAAATGTTCAGGGCATATCTCTTTAACTCATTCCCTCTCATGAAAACTCACAAAAGGCGGATTTGCTGGGTTCAAAATTGTATGTACAATGCACATTCGTATGTATGTATTTCTTAAAAATGAAAACAGTAATAATATTTGCGAAGTTATGAAGTAAGGGTTTGAACTTTTTTGGTAGCACCTTCAAGTGGGACAAGTTAATCCGTTGCCTGCGTGTTCTTCACGGTATGCCCGCTCAATTGATCCCAGTCTTCGATTGTTCCACTCAATGGCGTGTTCCACGAGGTTTGTGCCACGAATGAAGTTGACAGCGACAATATTCGCACGATTGCCCAACTCGTCGCGATACAGTTTTGAGATGCGGTCGTTCACCTCATCAGCCCTTTCGCGCACGCCATTGTTCTGACCGTCGCCTATAAGTACCGCCATGGTTGCAGTTGGCTTCTTTTGCACTGCCCTGTTGGCAAAAACATTGTAATTTCGTTTAGCAAATCGTTCTGATTCATTGGCACTTACGATGGATTCATGAAGTGAATTTTGCGTAAGAAATTTTCCATGTCGGCCCAATTTTTGGCTTTCGTCCAATGATGCTCCACCGAATCGAAAAGTGTGTCTGGGAATTTCTTCACCACATCTTTATTGGCATAGGCTAGTATGACGTTTCGGCCAGTGGCCCATATGTAGCGTAAAGAAGCACTCCAAGTGGCCACCGGATGCACGAAGACGTTAATGAATGCACCCTCCAGGAACTGCACCAACATCTCATGAACGTCTGGTCTGCCGCCAAAGTCTACGGAAGAAGTCTGTTATTAATGCATGGATGGCATAAGCATTTTACAAGTTTAGATAAACCGCTGGACTTACTTTTTGAAAACCCCTTCACATCGAATATCACAATTTCGTTGGATTCCAAAACGAAAGTCCTCACTTGTTGGGCTATTTCACCGAGAACACGGCGCTTCTTATAGCCATAGTACACAAAGAACTTTTCGGTCGTGTTCTCGGAATAGCCGACACGTATGTCCAAGTAGCGCGCACCGTGCAACAGCTGACCATGAATATCGTCGTCTTGCGTCAAGCTGTATTTGGTGAATCGCGTTTCCAGCAGCGGATTGAAGTTGTACTGATAGGCGCCAGAATTGTGGGTGCCGGGTATGAACATATTGAACAGCTGCACTCCCTTGGCGTGCGCCTGCAACTGTTGCATCCATCGGGGATACACGCGCAAGCACGTTGTCTCCGAGATGTTGCCTTGGCTGTCAACGTAGCTCGCCCAGTAGGCGTAGCAGCACGTATTCACTGTGGCGTTCCGCGAGAGTTCATAATCGAACTGCACAGTGGTGGAGAGTGCGTTTGTTGGAGAGTCGGGCTCGAAAGTGTCCAAAACGATGCCATTCTCCGCAACCCAGTGACTCTTGAGTTGCGTGCGGACAGTTCTGAATTTTGTCGGCGCCGTGTTTGTCAATAATATGAAGCTGTCCCAGAACTTCGAAGCATTCGTCCAAGCTAATCCCAGGAAGTTCTTCTGCGCATTTATTGTCATCCAAAGGTGCTTGGCGGGAAGCCCAGCTTGGGCTTGAAGAAAATGTAAGCAAATTAACTGCACGGCTATGGCTGAAAGAAAGCCGACTGGTCGCATTTTGTGGGGGCGTGTAGCCGAGCACAACACGGGCTCGTTCTCAGGTTGAATATTACGTTGCGCTTGTGTACTAAACAACATAAGAAGGTTAAATTAAATTTTTGGATAACAGTTATAACCCAATAGGTCACTATTGTGTATTCCAGTTTATTGGATCGAAACATGTTACCTGTTTTTTGGCAACAGTTAACAACAACAAAATATACTAAGGCATGTGCATTGTGTACAGTATTAACACATAAACCCGAAAATTACAACTTTTTAGTTGTGTCATTATTGGAGTGGATGTGCGATCTGTCCAAGATCCGGCTCACAACAATAAAAGCTGGACTTGCTCTCGGTACTCACACAAATTTTGATAGGCTGAACTAAACTGAAGTTAATCAATCAAGTCAAACATACAACCAATTGCAATATACAACGCTACTTTACGCCATGAAGGTTTCTTTGTTCTGGCCTCAGTGGCTGAGAACTCTGTGGGTTGCGCAGTTTACAATGAGCAAACCAATTCATCTTTTTTTGTATAAGCTGGGTAAAAAATTCACCTCTATGACGGTAGAACTTGTTACCATCCAACAAGCGATAAACATAACCGTGGAGAACAAAATTACAAAGCTTGCAATTTTCACTGACGGTCTATCAGCACTGCAGGGTCTAGAAAAGGATAGTAATAATAATAACAATTGACTAAAAGGAAACAGTTTTTTTTTAATCCAAAACTGTAACATGCCCCGCACGAGATAAAATTCTTGAACAGACTTCTGGCGGGGCACACGTATCATCTTATCTTCGAATGCCAAGCCTTAAATGGTAAGGAATAATTTAAAATTTTTTTTAATAAAATTGACATTCTTACGGAGCTACTGAAAATCATACAATCTTGCGGAGCACGAAGGCCTAGTAAAATTTATACAAACTGCAAATCTTGAAAACTCCTTGTAAAATGGTAAACCACTGTCATAAATAAATAAAATTAGGTCAATACAATATTTGAAAAACACTACCTGGGTGCTATCGATATAAAAAAGCACAAAAAACCTACGACTTTTTAAATTTTGTTTCGAGCTCTGGCGAACAGCCAGTAATAAGGAAACCCATTTTGAATGGGATAAATAGATATCATTGCGACCATCCACTTCTCCGCCTCTTCAGAATGCTAATGCTAGTACCAACTGCACTTTCACATTCTTGAAAGTATGATTACATTAGTATACGTTTTCCTTCTGTTGGAGAACTAAAACGCCCCCCACTTTTCTTATCACTTTGCTCTTGCACTGTACCTAAATAACTGTTTATCTTTTGTAAAGGCGTTGATGACACATAATTTCCAATTAATAGCATTTCACCAGCTTTAGAGTTGAACATATTTGAAAACAGACGACATCCTCTTGCCGTAGTATCGGTTGTTATGCACTCATTTAGCAATTACACAACTAAATAAAGGCTCAACATAACTAGGCATCATATTCAGGAATCGATTCAAGTACACGGCGCGGCGGTGGCTATTCAAACCATTCAACTAGTAAAAAAACACACTCCAAATGTAATAAAAACAACAACCTATTACTGAAAAATAGCAGCGATATAAATTAGCCAAGGGCACAAAATCGCGAAAAAAACTAAATAAGTATATGTGAAAAAAGCTGCAATCAGCAAAGTCTGTTATCTTAAAACGATGACACAAAACTAACGCGAGACGCAAGACACCAGTTAAAACTTGCTGAAGGTACCGCGAGTGTGGTCCGCACTGTTTTCTGTAGAATGATGCTGGTGATGCTGGTACTCTCACCTGAAGGGCCTGAATTAGCCTCGATTTAAATCTGATCTAGATTGTTTTCGTTTAAAAAAAATTGATGTGTTTTATTGGTCTATCTTGGAGTGTTGTCACTTGAGTTCACGAACTTTAATTCACTTGAGTACAATCCAGTTAGTGCGCACTTAAGGAATTTCCGTTTCAAAACATATGCCTAACATATTCTACGGTCTATGTTCACTCTTTCAGGGACGTCGCTTCGATATTACTGCAATAGCGTTCGTCGTACGACCTGTGTTAATGCAGTTTTCACATTAATAAGTTGGTGAGTAAAGCACGCAATGCGATGTGGCAGATATCTGTTCTTACTTGTTCTTCTATGTGCTTGAATATCTATAGAGATCTATTAGATTTTTCAGTGCAATGCACTGGGGTTTATTTGTTTACATGTAGGCTTGAGCGGCGCGGCAAAACATATGTTGTAAGATTCACCCAACTAGTTTCTTAACCCTCTTGCTATTTTCTTGCAATATCACAACATTCATATTCGTGGACGCCTGAGCTCGGTATTCCTACAGGAAACAACATTTTGTTGGTCATGAGATCTGAAGAGTATTTCGAAGTAAGAAAAATGCGCTTTCCAGGTTAAAACATAGAAGTAGAAACAATTTTGAATGCTTTCTTTTCACATGGTAATTTTTAAGAGGTTTTATTAACATTAGTCATTGTCATATTTTTAAATAATGGAAAGACCAAATTAAATGTGTTTTTAAAGTTAACCCTAATTCCCAGAAGTGAGCCTCATAGTCTCACTAAAGATTTCAAATGGTGATAAATCCAAAAGATCTCCGATTCCATGATTTTATGTAATCCTCTAATAGAATGTTAGAATTATAGTGCATTTATAAATTTAACATTTTAGACAGTTTTTGTACTTTTTAAACAAATGTTTTCAGTAATTTAGCTTATATAAGCCTGACAGTCTCACATATGGGCTTACGTTACTTTAAAAGTTCTGGGAATTAGGGTTAAAGATAGTTCATTGTGTACTATTAAAAAAAAATGCATCCAAAAACTTTGAGTAACACAATCAGACAAAAACGGAGCGATATTTCCTTTTCCTAGTGTGTTTGTTTGTAGTTTTATTTTAGGAAAGACGAATTTATACAAATTAAATTGAACAGGTTTAGAAGACTTATCAAATATGTAAGTAACAAAGTAAAGTAAAAGTTCACACATAAATTTTAAAATACATTCAGCAAGATTAAAGGCCCGTTGCGCCAAAAAAAAAATTAATAAAATGCTGGCAGCTCTGTTTACTATTTCACAGTTTCGAATTGAAGACCTTATACGGTTTTTCGAACTCAGCTGATTGCTTAGTAAACAAAATATATATTAGAAAGTAAACGGATGCAATAATAATACAAACGCCGCCAACGGTTATTGGATATGACGATGATGCGTCCGACAGTGCCTACTCTGCACAAGCCGATGCACTCCAAGGTTTCCAACTATTTGAATAATCAACGTCATACTGGCCAGTACTGTGATCTCATAATCGAGCTGGAGGCGAATCTGGCTGAGGGTGAAAACGCCGTGTTTGGCCACTTGTGTGTGGTGGGTGCACAAAGCCGTTTCATCAGCAGCCCGCATTTTCTGCAAAAGTCACTTCAGTTCTCCATACATAATCCACTTAAAGTGACCATCAGTAACTTTAGCTGCACACATTGCTTGCAAATCATGCTGGACTTTTTCTACGAGGACGTCGTCTCCATTGCAAAGGAACATGAACCGCACTTCAAGAAATTGGCCAAAATACTGGCGGTATCAGAGCTACTCAGTTTGTTTGATGTGCAGGAGGAGGTTGTCATCAGCACCGAGGGAAGCGAGGCCATGCTTGAAAAGGAAGGCGGCGGTGGCGCCGATAACGGTTTAATGGCATCTACTGGCGACACTGCGGATACACAAGACGACATCAACTTGGGCACCAGAGATAGTTTCAACGACCAGCGAAAATTCTTTAAGGTTGGCAATAGCTTAGTACGTAATATATGTTTGTTGAATTCGACCGACTGTTATTTTTCAGCTGAAAAATCCACGTGCCGTCAGTGCAAGCAGCAAAATCAACTATTGTATTGGCTGCGACTTCAAGTGCTATCGCGCGCAGGAAATGATAGCGCACATGAGCAGCTGTGAACCATCGCATTTGACATGCTCACTGTGTGAGGTGGGGTTCTTGGGTTGGCGCGAGTACGACGCGCATCTACGCAGGCATTCGATTGACGCACGGAAGCCGTTCTTCTGCTTGGAGTGCGATGCGCGGTTCATTAACCGTGCGGCTCTGATGGTGCATTATCCGAAGCATTCGACAGAAACGCCGCATCAGTGTCCACATTGCGGCAAAGGCTTTAAATGGAAGCAAGGCTTGAACAACCACATGCTCGTGCATAACAAAGAGAAGCTAATGTTGTGCGATGTTTGTGGCTACAGCACCACCCACATGAAGGCACTCAAATCACACAAGTTGCAACACACGGGCGAATTCTTTAAATGCACTTACCCCAACTGCAATCATCGAGCCAACCGCAAAGAAAATCTCCGACTGCATATCGAGACGCATAAACAAGAGCGACCGTTTGTTTGCGAGGTCTGTGGCTGCAAATTTAGCCAAAGTAAGAACTTGAAGCGACACGCCCTCAAGCACTCGGCTGGCGAAATTCAAAAGTACAAGTGTCAGCTGTGTTCTTTCTGCAGCCATCGCTCGGACAAGCTGAAGGAACACGTACAGCGCGTGCACACAGAAAAAGCTGTGCAGCTGGAGTTGCCAGAAGTCGTGGAGAATGCATTCGAGAATAATGCAGGGGACGAGTTCAATCTGCCATTACTTCCGATGTCAGCTAAAGATGCTGAAGAAACGAGAACAGAGTCAAAGGCGAAGGCTGCGACCAAAAAAGTGCGAAAAAGGCCGAAAGTGCAGGTGGTAGTTGACAGAAGGCGTACAGTTCCCATAGCTCCAAAGCCAGTCGTCGAGATTCAGTGTGATTTAAATAAATTCAAATGAGTTTTTATTAATCACTGCGACTACTCCTTTTAAATCTATCTATGGTGTTCGCTGGTTTGAGCTTAAAAGATAAACGAATAGTCTTCGGAGTCCACTAAAGGGAGCACTTCCGGACACCATTACAATTTGTTGGCAATGTAACGCTATTAAAGCTGTTAACACGTCAACAACTAATAGTTCTCCTGCAATTTTAAATTCACAGTGGCTTGCTTACATTGACAGCGGCTTAAGCATTCAACAAGGCAAAACTAATCAATCTTGAAAATAATTATTCTGCGCAATTCTTATGATTGAAATGAATAATGCAATACTGTGTGATACTACTTCAATTGCATCTACACAGAATCGAAATTTCAGTTGTAGTACGTATTTTCTTGTGGTGAGAACAAAAACAAAAATAAGAACATCGTACGTTGAGTTTGTTTTTTTTTAATACGTTTTAATTAATATGAAAATGAAATTTTAGAGCAAAATCGCCTGAACTTTCAATTAACTTTTTTAATTGTTCATTTGAATATCTCCTGCGACTGCTTTTAAACAATTGTGAATAAACACGACCAAGAAGAAGAATTGTGTGCTGTGTCGTCAAACGATAAGAAGAGTTAATCGAAGACAAATTTCATTCATACATTTTTCTGCTACTGTAATTTTAACAAGATTGTCAGAATTTAGAGCCTTTCCACTATAAAAACAACCACGGAGCTATGCTCTATTCGACATTCGTCTAAGGGTTAAATATTTAACTTGCTTTAATAACGTTATCACGATTTAAGTGAATTATTGGCAATTATTTGATTCTGACTGAATTCGTAATGGTCTGTATAGCTTCAACGCAGGAAGAGCTTGGCATTCAGATCGTCAAAATTCGTTTTCACATTAAAACAAAAAACGATTTGAAACAATTGGATATAGACCTATTCATTTTCTCATGGACCTATTTATCAAAGGAAGAAAAGAGTACGTATGTTTAAAAATGAATCGAGTCCCCACCACTTGTCTAAAAAATTATTCACAATATTTATTTCAGATTGATAAAATGAAAGCCTATCTTTTGGGTGATATGAGGAAAATCGAAAATTAGTCAGCGGTCTAATCTAAAAAAGAGTAAGAAAATGTTTAAATTTTATTACAAACCATTTGAATAATAAAAACTTTTTCATGCAGCCTTGCAATCAATTTAATGTTACGGAGTATAAGAAATAACTACTGTGAGTTTTAGCGCAATTTTTTCTTTAATTTCATAATTGAAAAAGTAGTATGGCTTCGAATGAAAGAAGCATAGTTTATTACTTTGATGTAAAAAATGCATTCCAATTCTTGTTATCATCATTGTCGTAGCAAATTTTTGCAACAAAAAAAAAACAAAATTCGAACGACTGCAGGGTACACAGGTCAGTTAATAAAGATATATAATTTTTAACGTAAATATAACAAAATAGTTTCGGAACTTGTTTGTTTTGACATTCCTAATTACAATATTCACACGTATTGTGAGTTGTAGTAAAACTCCTGGGATTTAAGGAGGAAGAAAATAGTTTTATTAAAACCACAACATGCGGCGTAAGAAGTGTAATAGAGACATTTTACTGGTTCTAGGAATATGTTTAAAACGTGGCACAGACAGTTCATAGAATAATAACTCTTATATACATAAGTACATATGTGACGTTTATAGAAGACAAGTAAACAAAAATACAAAAACCAAGTTCGCCAATAAATGTGAACTGATCGCAGCAACATGGAAATGCTTCTAATCACGTTTTTACTTTGATTAAAACACGACGCATATCCAAGAAGTTAAACGTGAAATAAATTGAATTCGGAATTTTAAAGTGGAAAGAAGTCAAAAAATGTGCAATGTGTAAACCATTAGAATGCGTCACTTGAAATTTTGCTGTTGCCTAATAACTAAATATAGATAGGTTTGTTGTTGATAATTTTTGTTTAATGAAAGATGTTGGAAAAATAAAATTAGGTCATTGCTCTAGCCTTGCGCCACTTTTGCAGGTATTATTTGTTCTAATAGAATAGTATGCCAACTACAAGAATTTTATGCATTTGTGTATGTGTATTCCTTAGAGAAGGCAAATGTGACGTGAATGAAAGTGAGGATGCTGACGAACCGGTCTTGTCTAGCCCCAAGTGTAAAAAAGGGTTACAAAGGACATCGACGAAAATGGCTAAGAGGTTGAAGTCCTCTTAATGATCGCTGCTAGTTTAGCTATAGACCTAAGGTTAATTATATAAAAACAAATCGTTTAAGTTTAAATAATATTATTGGTATTAATTTAAACTCATTACACGCTTAATATACACATTTCGTGTGCTCAGAATTTCAATTAAAGCCAAAAATATTCGTTATTTTTGTGAATTATTGGTATAAAACAGGTTACTTTCCCTTTCAAAACAATCACATAAACATACAATGCGCCCAAATGTTACAATTTTTAGCTTCAAAAACTCCACGGCTTGTAGTAGTGTTTGATCTGCAGTCCAAATGTCCTGATCCCAAAATTGTTATTTTCACGTCAACTGCTGAACAGGACAGTAACATCCGAGGACGAGTATTCGATCAAAGTTGATTTCGCAAAAGCCTTCAACAGACATTTGTTTGGTTAATTTTTTCCTAATACGTATGAAAATTATATTTCTCATCAGTGAACACATTTTCGCCAACACGGGTAATTGCTTTAACTATTTAAGAATAACAGCTTTTTTTATTGTGCTCTTTTCTATACCTTAAACATTTTAAAAGCTCACGGGCCGCCATTATCTATGTAGGTAGATGCTGTTGATAAAAATCATTTTACAGGTTTGTCGGCTTGTGGTTGATTTTTGGTCTCTCGATTGTATCCGAACGACAACGCAGAAACAGCGTTGCTCATTAATGATTGCCGCATTTGACGTTCAAGTAGTATCGGAAACGTGAACTAAGATAAAACAATCATTAAATCTATTCACGTAATGAAAGGTGGTTGGAAAATACATAGTAGTTCGATCCGTATTTGACTTCTACTCTCTACAAATTACGAGCACCCTGTGTCCGCTGAAAAAGACTGCTCCAGAAAACAAAAGAATTCGCTTCCAATAATGTGACAGCGCTAAGCTCAACTAAATGGAAAAAATAACAAACATAAACAGTTGCTTTTAGTTGTTTTTATTTATTTATTTCTGCTTTTGAGGTTTTGTCCTCAAACGCTATCTGCAAAAACAAAAACAAACACAAACAAAAACACCACGGCGTATGAATTGCGCAGTAAAAAAAAAACAAGGGAAATAAAGTTAATGAAAAAAAAACATACGAACAAGAAAGCTGAGAAACGCGCCGTTTAGAGCCCCAACATTGCCATATGATGAGCGAATGAAAGAGCAAGATGCTGTTCGGCCCGTGCAAAGCAAAAACACGAACAAAACAAAAATTCAGGCACAACCGAGGCAACAATAACAATCACCACTGGCGTTGGCACTGTCGGTGGAGGCAAAAAAACAACAACCGCGAAGAAACGATTTTCGAACCGGCTCTCCGCTGGGTATATAAATGGAAGTGCGCAGTAAAAAATCCAGTTTAATTGCAAATCAAAGTTTGTCGAGTACAGACGTTCGCAGTGCTATCAAAATCCAACTAAAGCCAACCAAAACTTTGTGAAAACACAAAGCTGCCTGCCCAATTGTAAAGTATTAGCCAGAAAAGAGACTACTGCCAGAAAGGAAGAAAGTGGAAGACAACCGCCGCTGAGATCTCATTGCAAATTTCAATACAGCAACAGGAAAATCAACATGTCTGAGGCATACTTCGACGAGTACGAGCACTACAACTTCGACCATGATAAGCACATCTTCTCTGGGCGCAGCGGCAAGCAACGCACGAAGAAGGAGGCCAGCGAGCACACCAATCACTTTGACCCCAGCGGCCATTCCAGAAAATTGTTGAACAAATTCATGAACACCAACAACAACAAGAAGGCCTGTGACGTGGGAAAAAATTGAGTTGAGTGCAACAATAGCAACATAAAACCAGAGAAAAAAGAAAAACGTACACATAAAAACTCGAGAAAAGCAGCAGTTTCCAAGCGAATCCACGAAAACATTAGGAAGCCATCAAGAGAAAAAGGAAAGCGGATATATTAACTTGAACCGGGTAGGATTGAAAAAACTTTTGAAGAAAAATTCAAAAAAGCTGCGCACGTAGGCAGAGCGAAGACAGCAGCACCTCTGCTGGAGTATAGTTAAAAGTCAAGGAAAAGCCAGGAGTAACCAAGGAGCTGAGGGAGTGGGGAACAGTCGACAACTTGTGGCAACTGCCCCAAGGCCTGACGGCAGCGGGCAGCGAACACAGGTTGACGCTGTTCACTCACAACCCACAACGAAAACATCAGCAACAGTTATAAATTAGCACTACTATATATATTGACTACGACTGTAACTAATATTGGACATCCTAGGTGTAGTCCCTAGCATTAAGTTGTGATTCTTACATAAATATTAATATTAATATTACTATACTGTTAACTCTTCATTAGTAGTTGTTACCATTGCCAGGACAATAACCGGCAACAACATTTGTGAACTGTAATACCTAATTTTTGCATTAATTTTATAATCTCACAATCACTACCAAGTTATAGCTGTATACCCTACAGCTAGTCAGCTGAGTTGAATTTAAATTTTGCATTATTCTTACGTTAGATTTGCGTTTCGTTGTGAGACTGTTCGCTGAGTATGAAGCAGCAGTTAGCTGAGAAGCAAATAAAAAATAAAGTATTCAGAATTTACAAAACAAGCTCTAAGTGCATTTCATTTCTAACTGTTGCTGTACGTAATACACCGCTGGTTCGTCTGCTGTTGCAACTCGTTATAAATAGCCATCCGCCCAGCCAGTGTGGGCCCGTACATTCGGTTGAACTCAATTGCACTCGGCGTTTGGCTGGGTTGTTTTGGCAGTTGGTAGTGTCGCACTTTATTTGACTTCTTGCTTTCCACCTCGTTCTGCTCTAAATTTGTTTGTGTACATGCATAGCTCTCTAAATAAACTTTTTCATTTTGTCCCCCTTCGTATAATCGACAGCCGTCAGCAATTGCAACTATGCGATCTGCGATATTTCTACTTTTGTTTTCATGGCTCGTGCGTGGAAAAGTTTGTATAGTTTTGTAATTTGTTTTTGCTTTTCTGGCAACTATGTATATTGACGTACGTGCTCGTGCAATAAATTGTTGATCATAAATTCGTCATTCACACTGGTTGGTGTCATTGATCGTTTGACCTTTTCTCAAAAACAAATCCTGCTTCCGTTGTTTAGTTTGCACATGTACGTGCATACATATATATTGTAATATAAGTGGGACAAAATAAGTGAAAAACATGCTAATGATAGACTATAAACTAGGATCTTGGTACTGCGAAAAGTGCTTGTGGCTATAACTTACCTCCATATTTCTTTAGAAAGTTGGGTAAATTTGTTCACTCCGTTGAACGAAAGGCCTCTATTCGCATCAAGGCGAAATACTTTAGCAGCAGCCTAATTTGCGCTCACGCCCCGACGGGAGGGAGGACGATGAGATCAAAGATGGTTTCAATGCCAAACTCGAGGAGGTCTACGATGGGTGCCGGCCCATGACGTCAAAGTCGTTCTCCGGGACTTCAATGCAAAGGTTGGGCGAGAAAGGATGAGAATGACATGCTTCTAACATTCTAGATATGCGCACTAGGGTGGAGTGAAAAACTCGATTTTAAAATTTTTAGAAGCTAGTATTTTGGAAATGTGCCAAATGTCCATAGTACCAATCCTGCAAAATTATATTAGTTTCTAACATCTCCTTGATCGCCCATCACCTAATTGAAATAATTGTTTTTCATCAAAAGAAGTGAAAGCCGTATTTTCAACTCAGTTAAGGATTCAAAATAAATCTGAGTAACCTTTGCTTAAGGTTTGCGGTTTTTAAGTTATTTATTGTAGCAGTCCCGATTGAGCAAACAAAAACTTAGATCGGACTCGTCTGACAGTGCTACTGTCGGTGAGTACATCCCAGATAGAGAATTAGTCAAAAGTAAGCCAAATCAGGATCGCTAATGTCAAAAAATGACTTTCTCTCTGCCTTCCCACGCTATAGCTTGTGATCGGACCGGAGTTCCGGACAGATCGGCTGCTGTATTAGCAACATCAGGTCTGCATGATCTTAGATAGGTAGGTAGGTGGTAGTGGCAGCTCTCATATGAGAGCTCACTTAGGCCAAGCTAGGCCCATTGTGATACCACAGGATCTCTAACCCCTTTTATTTGTTGTTAGGATGTCTCAAACCAGCCCGAGCAGGTGATGAAGCGTATTACGCTCTTGGCGTCAACCTCCGATAAGTCCGCGAGGTTGGCTGTATGGTATGCTGCATGATCTTGGTCTCGTATCACCCAACGACCGATCCAAAGTAATTGACCTAAGCATAATCCGTCGAGAACGCAGTAAAATTCGAAAGGAACTGAGGCAGAATGAAGACGACCAGTTTGACCACACTCACAAGGGTATAGATGGACTATTCATCGATGGCCGCAAGAATAAAACTTTGACACAAGTTCTCAACGTCAACAACAAGTACCACAGAACAACCATATCGGAAGAACACATAACCATCAACGCACAGCCGGGTTTTTCGTACTTCAGCCATACGTCTCCGTCATCAGGCTGCAGCAAAGTCAGCCAGTCGCTAGTCATGAGTCATTAGTCGCTAGTTTCAAAGAGTGAAATGCGAAGACAGAAAATATTAAAGTTGTCGGGTGTGACGGCACAAAAGTAAACACGGGACAAAAATCGGGCGTTATTCGTTGCAGTGGCTGATATATCTACTCAATGCCAATGAGCTGCCCTTGCGCAATCTCTTCCAGTCACTTGATGGCGGGACTACAGGCCCTCGTGGATTCTCTGGATCTATCGGAAAGCGGCTAATGACGTATAGCGAACAGCCTGTCTCCTCATTTCAACCAGTTAAACTGGCCGAGCAACTATCCAATGTGAACCCAAATGAGTTGAGCACAAATAAGCGGTATCTACTGGAAATGTGCAATAGCATCAGCCAAGGTGTATGTAGCGTCGATCTGGCAGTGGGAACCCTGGGTGCCTGAATCATTCACGATGGCTAACGACGGCCAATCGAATCCTCCGATTGTATGTCAGCGACAAGAAACCGTCCAAGAATCTGAAAACGTTGGTCACGTTTATCATTCCCGTATATGCTCGCATGTGGTTTGGCACAAAACCCCAGCCATCATGCAAAGAGGGAGATAGGCACATTCACCAGATGCTCATCAAGTCACGTTACCTCAGCCGTAAACTCAAGGGAATCGTTGACCCCGTTATTCACCGTAACGCGAACTTTGCTCAACCGGAGAATCTGCTCCTGACAGACGCTGAGCTCACGGATCTCATCACGACAGAGGTGACTCCAAATTTCATCTTTCTAAAGTTCCTAAGCAGTTTATACCATGTGCTTATAACTTTGACATCATTAAATACTGTGATTATAAGGGTATTTGATTATTAACTGAATTTTAAGATGACTACCTTTAATTTCGCGTAATACTGTGAAATTAAAAGCCGCGATGGGAGATCAAAAAATTGTTTAATTTCTTTCTAATTTTTACACAGCATTCTATTGATGTATTGGCACATTTTGAGATATCTAGCGAATTGATATTAAAAAAAAAAATTTTTTTTGCCATTTTCACTCCAGCCTAATGCGCACGTTCCGAGAGCTGAACATCAACTCGGACCACTACCTTTTTGCAGCCAAGGTACGTATGCGTCTTTGCAGTTGTTTGATCTCAAGGAAGAGACCAAGCCTACCCCGCTCAACTCTCAAACCAGCTCGGTCGCACACCCTGTCGACCTGATTATATCGGTGGATTATGGACTCATATATCCCACGCTATGCCCGGTCGCGGAACAGACCCTTCGTTTTCGACGCCCATCACCGAAAAACTAATGGTACGTTGAAGTGTCGCGCAACCACGGCAGCGAAGGATGCTATAGTTAGCTGCTACGCGAGCCGTGTGGGGAATATATCGGGAAAAGAGGAAGAAGATAGGTGCCTTTTTAGACAAAAGCATGAGGAAATCGAGGAATGAAACAATAACGATGCTCGAAAAAGAGGTTTCATTTGATGAAGAGAGTATCAAACCTCGACGGCAGTGTGGATGTGCTGCTATCCAGCGACTCAAAAACAATAAAACTGCAGGGCCGGATGGGCTACCAGCAGAATTGTTCAAGGCCGGCAAAAGAAGAACGGAAGAAGAATGGAAGAACGTATTCCTAGCGATCGAAACCTCAGTGCCCTTTGCTCAGAGTCAAAGAAAGACGATCCAACCATATGCGCCAATTACAGAGAGATGAGCTTACTTCCCATCGCATAGAAGGTCCTAACGATCGTACAATGTTGAAGATTGAAGCCACTCGCTGATTGGACCTTAACAGTACAACTTTAGCACTGGTAAATCCACCATCGATCAGATATTCGCATTGCACCAAATCATGGAGAAAACCCACAAATCGATACCCACCATTTCTTTATTGATTATAAGGCAGCAAGATAAGACGAGGTATATGCTGTCTACAAGCAGGGAATCGCAGCAGCTAGGGACTCACGTACAGGCCGACAGGTATACTTTTAAAGTTGTTAAGGAAATTGTCTACCTTGGTACCACCGTAAACAGCAATAACTCTGTCAGCCTGGAAATAAAGCGAAGGATTACTTTTGCCAATGGTCGAATTTTAAGTAATGTTATTGCACTGTCTGCAGCTTTGTATAGGAGCGAAAACAACTCTAGGCCGTGT
The DNA here is from genome assembly GCA_963971225.1 of Melieria omissa. Taxonomy (NCBI): domain Eukaryota; kingdom Metazoa; phylum Arthropoda; class Insecta; order Diptera; family Ulidiidae; genus Melieria; species Melieria omissa. The sequence goes on from OZ020267.1 coordinate 123,256,178, forward strand.
CATCCACTACGCAGTAGACGGAACTTATTTAAAAATGATGCAATATAAATATGTATACAACTTGATTACACAGCGCAACAAAAAAACACTTTTTTTCTGTTGCATGGAGTTTTTATACTGTTTCTTACTAATTTGGGTGCGCTGATTCCGAATCTACCCTCCGATTTCTAGCAGCTCTAGTTTGTGAGATATAGGTACCCTGTCATTTTTTCAGTTTTTCCTCTACTTTTTCCATATTTTCGATCGTAGTTTCTAAACCAAAAAACCTATTGACATGATTTGACACCTTATCGCATTAACAACACCGCACGGTTTCTTTTCCGATGCAACTTATTTTTATAGGTGTTAAAATGCCGCGGTAATTGGACCTCAAAGTTGGAAAAAATTGAATTTTAAGGCGTTTTCTTTGATGGTCAAAAACATACAAATGTTTTGTAAAACAACTAACGAGTTAAGTGTATAATGAAAGTCGACACATCAAGCAATACAACACAGCTAAATTATTTGGCGGAATACACATTCGCATCGAAATAACAGGAAAAATGTACCATAGCGATTTTCATCACTTTTCATACTTTTTCCTTACAAAATTAGGGGCCTGAAAATATGCAAAGTTTTTAATTTGTTTTTGTTTCGAGAAATTCAAAATCTTTTTGGTTTTTGCTTGTACTCCAAACTATAAATGGAACATATAAAAGAGCATATTTTGAGGCTCCTAATTTTTTAAGGAAAAAGTATGAAAAGAGATGAAAATCGCTATGGTACAGTTTTGTTATTATTTCGATGCGAATGTGTATTCCGCCAAATAATTTGGCTGTGTTGTATTGCTTGATGTTTCTTCTTAATATATTCATATACTTCGAAACTTGATTTATGAAACAACTGTACAATTTTGGCCATAAGAAAAAACACCTTGAAATTCAATATTTTCTTAATTTGAAACCTTATTACCACGCCCATTTAGAACGCATAAAATTGATTAATGTCAGGAAAGATGGCGTGAAATGTTGTAAGTGTAACGATATGAAAATCATGTCGATAGGATTATTGGTTAAGAAATAACAGTCGAAAACGAGAAAAAAGCCGAGGAAAATTCGAAAAAGTGACACGCCCATTTTTCGCAAAAACTAGAGCTGTTACATAAAAACGGAGTATGGTTTTGAAAACAGCGTGGAAAAACGATTCAGATTCATGTAAAAAACTCCATGCAACAGACATGCTGTTGTGCAGTGTTATCGATTATCTTGAAAACGTGGAACAGTTTATGAATAAAAACGGTAAATGAATGAGCTACAACGTTTTAGGTTAAACTTTGTTCATTATTTATTTTACAAAAATGTTTTGTATTTCTTAATTTAGAATATGAAACGTAACAGAATCCGCACGAGAAATTAATTCCGTAAAATCAAAGTATTTAGTGTGTAATTGTAATAAAATGAAACTATTTTAACTTAAATATCTTTAAAAACATGAGACGAGATTGACAGTAACGGTTAAATTGGAAATGAACCGTATGTTAACAGTATTGCATATATTCTTGAAATGTATAAACCTTAAAAAGCTTTATTATCAGTTTTTCAAGTGAAGTGGTAACATTTCAAATGAAATGCGTTATTAGCCACAAAATCCGAAGAACTAACAACTATTTATTTGATTGTTTTTATTTACCAAAATATTCATAATATTCATTTACTCATACTTCCAAAACTAGTTTGGCTGATCTTCTACCTGTCGTCTGTCTGGTACATTCGAGAGTAATACAGATTGGACAACTGCATCCATGAATTTTTAATAAATGTTAAGAACAATGGATGCTAATTTTCAGTCGCAGATTTCGTAGTCATATGTTGGGCTATAAAAAACCAGAACCTGACAAACTGTATAAATTTGTCTCCAAATGTTTTTCACAAATGCCCTTTTGATAGTTACGCAGAACCATTTCTAACTCATTTGGGGACGGAGTTAAAATCTAACCAGTAAGAGTTTTTAACATATATTGAATTTTGTAGGTTCGTTTGGTAAAAGTGCAATTTCGCAAGTGCAAACCGCAACGCAAAATAATAATATAAAGTATTTTTAAATGTTTTGGACCTCATGACCTCATCTTGTATATTTAAGGTCCCTTATCATGCATGAAACTCCCATATGATGTTTGTCCAACTGAAATAAATGATAACCGTTCTATGTCTTCGAATTAAAGTAAAATGTTCAAATGCATCCAATTTCCAGACGTGCGCCATGACTAACTGTTTATATTTGCGTAAAATACAAACCTCACTATTTTCAATTTCCGTTAAGGGGAAATAGTTGCAATAGCTAAATGGAAAGGTGTAAGGCGCAAATCAATACGGCAAAAAAAATTAAATAAGTAAAACAAAGTAAGTAATTAAAAGTAAACTGTAGTAACAATTTAGAAAATGCTTTCATACTTTTGCAGCCGAGTTGAATTTCATCAACTTGAAGCGAAAAAATGCTTTTATCAAGGACCACCGGTAAAGTCAAAACAATCACCTATCAGTAAATATTGTGCCAAGTGGTACCTCATGCTTTGCTGTTGCTCATGTTTGTATGTACCTATACATACCTATGTATATACATATGGACATTGTGTATGAATTCAGGTGTGACCTACACAGTTTTCTGAATTTTCTAGAAGTTAAAAAAATTTCGTTAACATGACGCATAACATTAACTAGAACAAATTTGTAAATCTAATAAATTCATTTACAATTTTGTTAATAATAATATATGTAAATGTGTTAAAATGAAAACTTGACCAATGCTGAAAGGGTAGTATTGCATAATTGAAGAGCGTTGAATAGTTGCTTATCTGAGGTTCCTCTCTTAGAGGTCATCCGCTTTGCTGCCGTTCTTGTTTATTTATGTTTTGTTTACAAAATAATAACGAAGCCGGCTTTGCCAATTTCTAAAAACATACGTTCACCTTTTTCCATATATACACACACATACATACATATATGTATGGATAGGTACGGGTTGTATTTGCGAATTTGCCTCTGTTTTGTTTTTGTTTGCCGTTAATTTCTTTGCTGCTTTGTATATTTTCGCTTTTACTTGAAAACTCTATATACAAATGTATATATATATGTACATACATAGATAACCACTGCCACATCAGCTTTGAGTTTGCCTCTTTTCTGCCTGTGCTTTGTTTTGTTTGATTAATATTTTATTTACTTTATCATTTTCTGGTTGATGAGAAAAAAAAACGTTAAGTGTGCACAGCAGTCGTCGATATACATAACATATGTATGAACATATTGAACTGTTGGAAGTGAACGTTGGGGAATACGATTGGCTAAAATTGAAATTGCGTTGTAGGCAAAACTAAACACTATTCAAACCAGCGACAAAACCAAATGCCAACAAATTGTTATCAACAAATTCTAGCCGGCGATCGCCCGCTCACCTGCAAACATCTGAATGCTTCTATACATTATTTGTAGATATTCGTACGTGACATTATGAGAGTATTTAGTGTTACGTTTTAGCAACACAACAGCAAAGCATGTCAGAAGGTCCCAAGCCCATTGTAAAGCACGAGAATTATTAATTTACGAGGGTTTAACACCTGGTGGTGGGCTACAGGGAGATGTAACATTATTTTTAGTGTACAATATTGATGTTTTCAATTCAATATTGAATTTGCATTTAAATGGGAAATTCTTAAGAAATACCATTGTGCCAAGGATATTCTCGAAATATTTTTAAAACTTACAATTCGTAAACACGAATCTTTTGTGTGTAAACGAATATAAACGAAAAGTATTTTTAGTCGCGAACTATCTAAAATTTTATTACATTAATTTAAATGAAAGCACATTTTTCTTTGCTAAAAACATTTTCATATGATTGCAAGTTGGACTTTACGAGTTTTTGTTAAATTTTTAAGTAAATTAAAACCTCTTGACTTTAACTTTTAAAAAAATCAATAACAAACCATGGCTTATCTCTATTACTTTGCATGCTTAAAAAAAACCAAATTTTATATAGTAAAGTAGTAAAAGTAAAGTAAAAGTAGTAAAATCGCACGCCCACTACAAAAGTGACACAACTCAAAATTATTAATTTTTCAGGAAACGCAAAAAACTGTTTTTAAGCTGAATAAAAATGTTTTTAAATAACGTATAGACCGTTTAGTAGAAAATCCCTACAGGTAATGCTTGAAGATAAGTTAAAAAGATTATTTTTTAATTCTACACTAGAAAATCCAAAATTTTGAGTTGTGACTTGTTTGGTGATATTTTAACCCTTTCGGGACGGAGTTTAATTTTGAAATCCCAATTACTCTCAGTAGAAATAGTCTCATGCTATGAATGTTGGGGTCACAAAATTATATTGGATGCTCACAAATTCTGAAATCATCCTTTTATGTGGGAAAACCAAAATCAAATAAATATTTTGCGTGGGTCGTAAGATTTGAATAATTGTTTTGAGTGACATTAAAAACTTGCTGGGACGTATTATCCCAGTAGTCCCGAAAGGGTTAATTCAATAATTACCGAATTATTTTAAGTTATGTCACTTTTGCTGAATTAAATAATTATAAATAACAGTTAAAATATAAATAATTATAAATAACACACGTACCTCACTTTTCGTCGGGGTTACGTTCCGTTACACGACGCAAATTGAAGCGACGCAAAGTGAATTATGATTTTCTATAGCAAACCATGTAAAGATCGAGGATAAGTTCCAGGGTTACGAAAATACTATTTTTTAAAAAGAAAATTGAACAAAGTAAACATTTAAAAACAAAAATAATATAAAATTTTGGTACATACATACAAACAACAAAAACAAAACAAATTCATTAAAACAAAATAAAATATTCAATTAATTTATAAGAACAAAATAAAAATTAATCACTGTCTGACGAGTCCATAGTGGCTGTTGTCGTAAGTCGGCTTTCTTTCACAAAAGTTAGAAAGGGAATCCCATAGTTAGAAAGGGAGTCCATAGTGGCTGATGTCGTAAGTCGGCTTTCTTTCACAAAAGTTAGAAAGGGAATCCCCAAGTTTTGATGGCATGGTGCAATTAGAAACAAAAGTTAGAAAAAGTTAGAAAAAAAAGGAAAATTAAAAAAAAAATTAAATCTCGAACCCAAAACAACGCAACTTCGAAAATCTAACGATGCACAGTGAAAATTATTACTAATTCAGCAGCGACGCAACTTAGAAAAAACGCAAAACGAAACGACGCAAAGCGAGGTATTGGTGTACTAAAATTGTCTCAACATTACTTAAAATTAACTTCAAAAAAAATTTATTTCGTCAAAAGTGTCACAATTTGAATTAGGATTCTTTTGCATTGAGCTGCAGCGATCAAATAGCATCAAACTTCTCGACATGAAGAGAGACCTAACAGTATTTTGGCAACAGTTAACAACAACAAAATATACTGAGCTTTTGCTTATTGTTGGATAGAAGCATTGTAGATGATTGCATAAACCCGAAAATTACACATTTTGAGTTGTGTCACTTTTGAAGTGGGTGTGCGAAATGTATTATTAATTAATTAATTAGGCACCCTATTTTAGCAGTTTGATTTTTGACGTGATACATGGTTTTCACTATTTAAATTTAATATTTTTTATTGCACTTGTTTTGTTTTGTAAATATAAACAAATGATTACAATTTTTACACCTGAGTACCCAAAAACCCCTGCGGATATGTTTACTACGCCATTCATTCACAATAGATGTCTGACGTTTCTCCTAAATACACGTCGCTTTTCACAGCTGACACAAATTGAAAATAAAATTTTGCAATTTCTGACTACATAAATAATACATAGAATTTTAATCCAAGTAATGTTGGAGAGTTAAAGAAATTGTGCCTATAGGAAAGATTATGCTGCGAGGGCAAGTGCGATCTCTGTCAGCCTGGCGCTGGGCAGCCTTTTGCTTAGTTTGCGTACATGCAACGATTGGAGTGACGGCGCACGAATCGAAGGATTTCGATGACTCTATAATTTACCGGATTGAGTTCGATATTCCTGATTTTAATGAAAAGCCAGTGAGTTGGGATCCACAAAATGCGAATTTAAATAATGACATTGTTAATTTCAATTGGTAAACACTCTTGGAGACATGCAAACGAATTGCGATGGATGTAAAAGTGTATAGCCTGAAGAATCTTTACCCACAAATGTACACACATATTTATATGCAGAAGTTAGGTTTAATTGTTAATCACTTGCCAAAAAGGTGGGCTACCAATGTTTATACGCATAGCATTAGCTTTGCTTGTACTGACGATTATCTCCTTCAAAACTTATTACTTCGCGTTTGCAGTAATCTAATATAAGTCAAATTTTGCTGGGCAACTCAAAGATGAAAGAAGTGCCATTTTTATATATTTTTATAATGCATATATTTTCTTCTACTAATTGTTACGGTTTTTCGTTAATATATTCCATAGGAACTGAAAAATCACCTGCGAACTTTCTACACCCATGAAAAGGAAAAGTACGATTGTGTGATACCGGTGATGGATGATGCTAAGGAAGAGCAAAAATCAAATGAGCCAGAGCTGTGTAAGCTATTGTGTAGTTTGGCTTTAACTATATCACTGAACTAAAAATGTTTACTATATTTTCCAGCACCAATTACGCTTCTGCAGCCCATATTCTACGCTCCCAGTTGTTCGTACAGGATTGAAGCATACTGGTCATACGAAATATGCCATGGCCAGCACGTACGCCAATCGCACGAGGAACGCGAAGGTAGGGCGACAATTCAATTTCATTGTACAATTAGATATTACCAGCTTTGCTAAGTAATGGAATGACTCAATTTTTCATAAAATGTATAATTCCCTACGAAATAGGCAAAAATGTAAAACTGCAAGAATACTACCTGGGCAAGTGGAGTGAAGAAAAAACGGAACAGTTAATCAAGACTTGGGAAAGCGAACGCTTGGCCGGCATCAAGTATAAGACAACGAAAATCGAGAACACTAAGTATCCATACTTTGAGATGGTGTTGAGCGATGGCACGATGTGTGACATAATCAACGCGCCACGAACCACTTACGTGCGCTACGTTTGCTATCAGCACGGCAAAAATGAGATATACTCCTTCAAGGAGATCTCTTCGTGCAACTATGAGGCAATTATTTTGACATCTGCACTCTGCTTCAACCCTGCCTTCCATCCGGAGGAGTCCAAGGAAGTGTCAATTAAATGCTTCAACTCGCCGACGGAGCCACACAAGCCGCTAAGCATGCTGCGGCAAGAGCTGAGCGAAATGCAATTGTCCGAGGACGATTTGCCCGTGTCCAAGGATGGAAATACAGCAGCAATGGCTTTGGCGCGTTCGGCTGCTGCCACGGAGCGCTACTCTTTCTTTAATAAACTGGGCAGCGATGTAGACAAACTGGTATTGGAATTGATGATGGGCGCTGGCATTGATGTGGATATGACCCAGCAGTCTTTTTCCGATAAAACGGTGACTAAGACTCCCGCACCTCCCATAACCGATTTGTCACCCATAAAGGAATTCATATCTGGCAAAAACTGTCTGACTGGGGTAGGTGCACACGTACATATGTTATTTGTAGTTTACCAAAATATAATTGTCGTTGATTAGGGAACAGGCTGGTGGAAGTACGAGTTTTGCTATGGTCGTCATGTGCGGCAGTTTCACAAAGACAAAAAGTCGGAAACAGAGCTCATGTTGGGCTACTTTTCAGAGACGGCGCATCGGCAGTGGGTGGCCATGAACCCGGACAAAGTGACAAAGCGTGGCTTTTCTGCTGCACTATGGCATCATTACGAGAAGGGCACACGCTGCGATCGCACAGGACAGCCCCGCGAAGTAGACGTTAAGCTGACCTGCACACTCATCACTAACAGCGCCACTACTGTTTCCATGTACCTGCTAGAACCGAAAACGTGCCAGTACATATTGGTTGTAGAATCGCCGATTGTATGTGATCTCATGCAGCTCGCCGATGATTACGGACTGGTGCATGACGACAAGCTGCAGCAGTTGCTGCAACGGGAAACTCTTCTCGCCGAATCGGGTTTGCAAGAGGACGAAAGTGCCGCGCAGAAGACGCTAGAGAATGAGAAAATTGAACAAGCTAACGCAAATTCGCCTACAGAGGCAAGCAGCATGGGCGAGTCTGTGCCACCACAGGATGTTCGCGCCTGATGGTACTTGGCTTTCGTACTTGTATCTGTGCTGTTCATCTGTGGCGGTATTTGGGTATTCCGTTGCATTTGGTAAGATTGGGAGGGGGTTTGCGATAGGTGCGTGCGATGTTCTTGAAGTAAATTAATTACGCTTTTATAGAGTACTTTGAAATAAAATCGTCAATGTGAACTGAATTCTTGGGAAATTACAAATTGGTTACAGCTGAGGTGGGAGTTTTATGATAAACAAAGTGACGATTTTTTATATTTTAATTCCAAAGAGGTTCTTAATCTGATGATCACTTATTGTCTAGATATTGTTTGAATTCATTTATATTTGAATACTTTAACTCTTGACCCTAATTCCCAGAATTTTAAAAATAACGTAAACCCTGAAGCGAGACTGTCAGGCTTATAGGAGCTAAATTACTGAAAACATTTGTTTAAAAAGTACAAAAACTGTCTAAAATGTTAAATTTAGAAATGCACTATAATTCTAATATTCCATTAGATGATTACATAAAATCGTGGCATCGGAAATCTTTTGGATTTTCACCATTTTAAATCTTTAGTGAGATTGTGAGGCTCACTTCTGGGAATTAGGGTTAAGTCGTTATGCGTACCAGATTTGTATGTGTGCGCGTGTCTCTATGCATGCATCGCTGGTGGCACCTCATCGGGTCCAATTTCCTTCTTCTGCCCCACAGCACCAACACCACCCAAATTTTGCTCATCTGAGTGAATTTCTGCAATAACATCTGTAAATAACTTGCTCCACTCCCAAACTTCGTCTGCCTCATCGAGGCTATCCTGCGCCTGTAAGCAGCGTGTCAGGATTGACAAATCGACATCTTCAATTGCTGAGAATGCGTTTTGCGATAGCAAGTCAGAGTTTAGCTCCTTCAGTGTCACCACCCGATTTACAGTCATCCTAAAGATGCATTCGCAGTATGGATTGAGTTTGAGTATTTGATTTTGCATGCGCTTACGAAGGTGGCTCTGCAATCTCGTTGAGTAGTATCTCGTCCTTTATGTCATCCAGATCAGGAATAATGGGAATGTCGTCTTTCGGCGGTGAACTTGTTGTCGACTTTGGCGAAGAGAACTGAAATCGCTCACTGAAAAAAGCAAAGAGAGCAGAACGCGAATTGAAACTCACTGATCTAAACTTACTCATCGAATGAGCCCTTCTTTGACCTGAAACACAAGCATCGAGCGAATTAGAAGGATAATTTACTTGTCGTGCACTAATTACAATGCCTACTTGGAACTCTTAAGCATGCTGGAGTCAGCCCATCCACAAGAAATACGCCGCAACGGCGGGCGCTCTGCAATATCAGAGTTGCCCGACTGCGGTGTAGCGGTGCTCGAGCTTTGCTGCATGCCCAATGTTATATCTATGGCAATCTCCTTTTCGGCATTCGGGCTGTTCACCGTCGACACCGCTGCGCTGCTGGAGGACGCTCCCTGCTCGCGGCTCTTGGATCGCCGCCCCTTGCGCGCGGTCGTCTGATGATTGGTCGGCAATTAATAAGCATAGTGGATGTATTGGAATGACACACCTTTCTAATGGACATTTTCAGTTCCTCTGCCCAATCCATCTTAGACGTGCAGTTGCTCCGACTCGATATTGTTGTTTTGGTTTTTGTTTTAGAAATTCCGTTGCTAAGTAACAAGTGGGCCGGCGATTGTTTACGTGGATTCCATTACAATGAGCAAATATCATTCAAACTAGAGATGCCAGCTTTCTAAAAAGTGGGCTGATTTTGAAAGAATTTCCGAAAATGGAACGGATATGAAATTACGAATTTGGTATGTTGTTGAGACCACAATTGGCACTTTATAATTTTAACCCTTTCGCAGACACGTCGGCATAAGCCGACACTACGAATGGCTTAAAATGGGACACGTCGGTATATGCCGGCATAGAAAAACAAAATCGTATATAAACACGGCGGACATAGACGACGTCAACTGCATTGGTTTTATATGTAGTAGCATATTGTGTGCCACTGCAGAAGAAATCAGATTTAAGTTAGTGCCCCAATTCGATTTGTTTTGAATTTTTTTGTTTAACTATAACGGAAATTTTCGTGAGTGGGAGAAAAATATCACGTCACCAAATAAATGCAAGTTTCATTCTGCTAACATTTTCTAAATTTCGTGTGTCCGCGAAAGGGTTAATAGAAAAAAATCATTTGTAATAAAAAAAAGTGACTATAACTAATGTAATATCTAAATTCATTATAAATTATTATAATTATTTCAATCTGCCTCAAGTTGGAAAAATCTTACTATGCTAACCATACAAACATCAAATTATTATATTAATTTAAAATTCCAATGATAAACATAAATATCATAACATTCGATACGCTCTTGACAAATGGTTAAGTGTTTTGCTCTTGGTAGTACAATAATAAATGAATATAACAATGTAATGAACAAATTAGTAATATATCTGTGTCAGTTTGATTATGAACAGAAATTCCAAGTGAAAAAACGTATGCATTTATATAAATAAAAAACTTTTGTGTGTTATAAATGTTCTCGAAAACGGTTTATTTTTCGGCAACATTTTTTAGTGTGTGATAGTAGATGTCAATACGATACGGTTTACAGTTTAACATGTTTGTATGACAGGTCGGCGTGGAACCTCCCATACAACCTGTGTTTCAAATATGGAATTTACTCGTAATTATAAGTCGGACAGCATGGAAATTTGGTATAGGTCGACCGTTTGGGTGTGTCGTTGGACGTTGGACAAGGGGCGGGACACTTTTAAAATTCCAGTGTAATTTTGGAACTATAGCGTTCACATTAATGACACTCGTTAAAAACTTACAATTTAGTTGTGATCTTCGACAGGGGGAAAAGGGTGGGTGAATTCAAACTGTTTAATGTTACTTGTTTGGCCCTGGTATCTCTTGGTGTGACCAACTGGAGAAGGCGCGCGCGAAGCAGAGGCGCCTGGAGAGAAGTTTTGCGGCAGGCCGTAACCCGATAACGGGTTGTTATGGCCAGTTAAGTAAGTAAGTAAGTAATGTTACTTGTTTATTTTGCACAGTGAAATGTGCAGGGGTCCGCTCGTACTCGTATAAAGCGCTATCCCAAAATTTATTAAAAGGAGGTGTATCATTTTGTTTTTTTTTATTTTTATACCAAAACCTAGGAATAGAAAATAGTAAAAATTAAAAATGCATAAAAAATCTGTACTATTACATTCATATTAAATAATATATTCATTTATTTTATGTATTGGTTTTAATACTAAAAGATAAAAACTTGAAAGCATTAGAACGCATTGCGATCTTTGAATTCGCGCGGCGCTACAGATCTCTGCGCGTGTTAATGATTTTTTTACAAGTTGCCTTTCGTGCTGGTTATTATTGCTGCCACCCTGTGCCTTTCAACAGGACACACATTGTGAATGGGATGTGTTATCATATCTCTCATAGCTGAAAAGTAGGCTTTGTTTTTTAATTGCCAGAGGATTTTCACAGTTCGGAATCAAATAAATTTATTGGCAAAGGAAACAATTTAAGCGATTCAACAACCAGCAATGTTAACCGATACCGACGATGATTTTTTCTTCGAAGAAGACAAAATGTAAGTGCTATCGCTGATCAGAGCCGAATGTTCAACTCTCTTCGCATATGTCTGTCTTTGGTGTTTCCTGTTACAAATCGATACTCTTCTTTCCCCATCGTCTCAGCAACACATGTTCAACAAAGATATTTTAATTTTTTGTGCTCCTTCTTCGTAAACAAATCTTTTTCCAATCTTATTTTAATGCTATCTGTCTATCTATCGAAAAACAAAAACTTTGAAGTGCTCAGTGCAATGAGGACTTTAGTACGACGCAACTGATACAGTTAGAAGAAAAGTAAGTAACACTGACTTCACACTAGTCGAACGCCTTAAACAATTAAGCGATTTCAAAGTGCAAGATCCTCGGGACAGCAGCCAGACCGGCAGCAGCACCTGCGACTAGTCGAGCCGGCTGTGCCCGAACAGGGCCTCGAGTTGGCGCCAGAAATGCAGCCCACTGTAGACAGCGGCGACGATGCAACGATAGCCGTCACCTACACCGGCCAATTTCCTTCCGAGCGATATAACGACTTGCATAGGCAGCTGTTTGAGTTAGAGCGATTGTAAGTGTGCCAGGACAGCGAAGAGTGCAATACGTGCCAGTTCAACCCACGCTAGACAGTTTCTCGATAGACCACATCCAAAAATGCCTAGATTATTTATTTAAACTGTATAATACCTAAAATATGACAGCTGCTATAACTTTAGTTTCTACTTGTATCTCACCATGTAAATACTTAGGCAACTTCTCGGTGTGATAGTTGTGGGAACGTTAAGTGACTGTTAATGGTATGGTGGAGACATATCCTTGCGTTGTACAGAACACACATATAGTGACCTGATCTGTTAATAGTGATTATCACAAAGTAACGTCAAAAGCTTCTTTTAACTACACAAATCAATAATAACAATAATGAGTACATTCTTATGTTTCATTTCGGTTTTAGAGCTGTTATGTATGTTCGTGATATATGTAGCTGTATATACGTATAATAACTTATGTTTGTATGTAGCCATTCTAAAGTTGGATAGTTCTATCTGTAGGTCGAAATAATTTAGTTTAAAATTTTTAAATAATACAAACTGTTCAACTCAAACGTGTTCGGTAAATATTAAATGCTTGTGTGCATACTAATTATTTCATTGTGTTTAGATACGATGTTCATTAATAACCCCTTTGTACTGATGTTAAATTTAATAATCTTTAATTTTAAAAATTATCTAAACTCTCATTAGCGAATTGTTTGTGTCCAATTTTGTCGTTGTTGAACATTTTCCTAATACGGACTATTTACGGCGATTTCTATGCATTGTTAAGAGTCTATTAAGAGGACTTTTTGGAAAACAACTCAAAAATAAATTGTAGAAATTTGTAAAACACCGTTAAGTATGACGTCAATTCCATTTATAAAAAACGTGGTCAACTTTGTTGCAAAGTTACATGGTTTATAATCGATTTCGCTTTGTTCGGTGTTCTCTTAAGTCGTTTTAACTAGTACTGAAATTTATAAAATAAGTTTAGGTGCAGTTTAATACAATATGTCAAAAATTTGCAACGCGTATTTTGTTGAACAGCGTAGTTTTTCTTTTTAAATCCTACTCGTATCTTACTTGATATAAACTCTTTCAAACACAAAAATATAATGCATACATCTACTATATGTAGTGTGCTTATGATTCAAATGACATGTCCATCGTTATTTTAACCATTTCAACTTTTATGAATTGAATTTTAATACAGGGGCATGACAGTGACCACAAATTCTGTGGTAATTACAAAGGACCAAAGCAATCTAATAGGCATTAGCATCGGTGGTGGTGCGCCTCTTTGTCCATGTCTGTATATAGTACAGGTAAGGAGACTTGTGATTGCTGTTACTCATAGTCAACGATAATGCAATTAATCCTTGCAGGTATTTGACGGCACACCAGCTGCACGTGAAGGTTCCCTCCAGAGCGGCGATGAACTGTTGGCCGTCAATTCCGTCAGCGTCAAAGGCAAAACCAAAGTTGAAGTGGCTAAAATGATACAAGCCGCCACCACCACCGTCACCATACACTATAATAAGCTGCACGCCGATCCGGAACAGGGAAAATCGTTGGACATTATTCTGAAAAAATTGAAGCATCGCATAGTGGACAACATGTCCAGCAACACGGCGGATACGTTGGGCTTGTCGCGCGCGATATTGTGCAACGACTCGCTCGTGAAGCGCTTGGAGGAGCTGGAGGGCACTGAGCTAATGTACAAAGGGCTGGTGGAGCACGCGCGTCGTATGCTGAAGGCTTATTACGACCTGCTGCAGACCTACAAATCATTTGGCGACTGCTTTACGCAGATTAGCGCGCGTGAGCCACAACAGCGGGCGTCCGAAGCATTTCGAACTTTTGGCGAATTTCATCGCAATCTGGAGAAGGACGGCTTGCTTATCATAAAGCAGATTAAGCCAGTGTTGGCTGACCTGGGCACTTACCTAAATAAAGCGATACCGGACACCAAGTTGACTGTGCGTCGTTATGCGGACGCCAAGTTCACGTATCTCTCCTATTGCCTAAAAGTGAAAGAAATGGACGACGAGGAGCACAGCTTTGCGGCTCTGCAAGAGCCGCTATACCGGGTGGAGACGGGCAACTACGAGTATCGACTTATATTGCGCTGCCGTCAGGACGCTCGCAGCAAATTTGCCAAACTACGTACTGATGTGCTGGAGAAGATGGAGTTACTGGAATGCAAGCACGCCACGGACCTCAACAAGCAGCTGCGCAGTTTGCTCGATAGCTTAGCACAACTTAACCGATCAGTCGTAGAGCGCATGGATGCGTTGCCACCACTCTTCCCGATCGAAGTGGACTTCAAAGAGACCGACTTCCAATACAAATCCAGTACGTTGAAACCACAAGAGCTGTATGACGACGAAGATGAGGTGGCGCCTAGTGGTAGCAGTACGGTCAGAGTAACGACGGAGGTGGTGTGCGGCTTGGAAGCAGTGGAAACACCGGCAGCCATTGTTAATGTGCAACAGGCCGATCAGCAGACGAACTTAATAGGAATGGCGGAATCGGCTGACAGCACAGCGTCCCAATCGGCGGCGGATGAGAGCAACGAGACTCTACTGAAAGAGCTTGGACTCTTCGGAGTTGATCTTTCTTCCAATCCAAAGACAATGACGAATCAAAAAGATCCCATCGCGGCGCAAAACGGATCATTTGACTTTGAGTTGTTTTTGAATCAAGCATCAGCGACAACGACGCAATTGGAACGAGATCTAATGTCGGCCAACGCACTGGAGACAGATCTGCTGCTGCAGTGAAATAATTAGCGCTGTGGTATGATGTTGCTGGTATCCATAAAAGTAACGGCCTGTACTGCTCATTCGAGTATTGTACAACACAGACCAACAACAAGAACACTTTAACAACAACACCAACAATGAATAGTAGATAGTCAAATTTTCTATTTACACAACGTGTAGGAAAACTTACAAACTTACGATGTATTTACATATGTACATACATCTCGCTAGAGCTGTTATTTGTCTCTTTCGGTTCATATTTATAATGTATATTAAATATATGGAAATGGAATACAGTTCGTTTTGTGTTCAGCGAGACATTTTCCAATAACATATATGGTATATCGAAGAAAATATACTAAAGGGTATGTTAAACATGCAGAGTTTATAAAAGTATAATAAAAACTATAATTTAACAAATGCTAAAGAGAAATCTTAAATTTTTATTCGTCGGTGTTGTACAGTTTTTTAGTTCTTTATTTTAAAAAATTACAAAAATTGTGTCAGAATTCAACACTTCTTCTTTCACTCTATACAAATTACATTCACAACAGTAAAAAACTAAAGAAATATCGACAGTATTGTTATATGGAAATGTTTAAATTCAGTATAAATATACGTTAATTTGTTAAATTTTGCAGTTATGCGGGGCAACAGAAATGGCGCTTTAATGTTAATGCGCATTTTAAATGAGTTACAGTGCATTATAGCCTATTTCCGCTGGGCCTTAACTGCAGTTTACGCTTAACTGCAGTTTGACATCGCATTTAAATGCTCAAATTCCCATACAATTGTTTTTGTATCAAAGTGCGTGAACTCACTTTCAAAACTGAGTTAACTCAGTTTTGCCGTTTACAGACGTCTAACAGAAAATTTTATGTTAAAAACGGGAGCAATATTCACAAATGTACAAATTTTGATAGCATGCTTTCAGGGGCTGCAAAAGCCCTACGAACACAAACGAGGGAAGGGATTTGAATTGCGTTCGGTGTGGTTAATTTTTTCCTAAAAGAACTACTTTTACTGGCATTTTCAGCATAAATACAAATCGTCTGTCATAAACGAAGTGAATACTTCTTTTATTTGTAAATAATAAATGCTGAAATAGCAAATAAAAAAAGTAAATTTTCCATGAACCCTCTTGACATTAAAAATTCAGACAGCTCTGATATCAAACAGCCGACAACTTTCACAAATGAAATAGACATTGACAAATGATAAATAAATTGATAAAAATTTAAATAAATTGAACAATTTTCACAAATATGAAAACGCAGACATTCCTAGACTGTTGAGAAGGAAAGCGGAGTGGTTTTCATGTACTAGAGAGGCTACAAGAAACCACACATACGTATAGAAGGAGATGGCGGCGATGGGTATAGCTGGGGCTGCCCAGAAATAAATGCAGAATTTGATTTTTCCAAATGAAAATGTCAACAAAAACAAGCTTTTGGAGTTAACTCAGTTTCGGTGGAAACGCTTGACAGTTGTCAAACTTAACAGAGCCCTTAAATGCATTTAAGCGCTCAGTGGAAATAGGCTATTAAGGCAGTAATAGCCTATTTCCACTGGGCCTTAACTGCAGTTTACGCTTAACTGCAGTTTGACATCGCATTTAAATGCTCAAATTCCCATACAATTGTTTTTGTATCAAAGTGCGTGAACTCACTTTCAAAACTGAGTTAACTCAGTTTTGCCGTTAACAGACGTCTAACAGAAAATTTTTTGTCAAAAGCGGGAGCAATATTCACAAATGTACAAATTTTGATAGCATGCTTTCAGGGGCTGCAAAAGCCGTACGAACACAAACGAGAGAAGGGATTTGAATTGCGTTCGGTGTGGTTAATTTTTTCCTAAAAGAACTTCTTTTACCGGCATTTTCAACATAAATACAAATCGTCTGTCATAAACGATATGAATACTTCTATTATTTGCAAATAATAAATGCTGAAATAGCAAATAAAAAAAGTAAATTTTCCATGAACCCTCTTGACATTAAAAATTCAGACAGCTCTGATATCAAACAGCCGACAACTTTCACAAATGAAATAGACATTGACAAATGATAAATAAATTGATAAAAAAATAAATAAATTGAAAAATTTTCACAAATATGAAAACGCAGACATTCCTAGACTGTTGAGAAGGAAAGCGGAGTGGTTTTCATGTACTAGAGAGGCTACAAGAAACCACACATACGTATAGAAGGAGATGGCGGCGATGGGTATAGCTGGGGCTGCCCAGAAATAAATGCAGAATTTGATTTTTCGAAATGAAAATGTCAACAAAAACAAGCTTTTGGAGTTAACTCAGTTTCGGTGGAAACGCTTGACAGTTGTCAAACTTAACAGAGCCCTTAAATGCATTTAAGCGCTCAGTGGAAATAGGCTATAAAGCAGAACGCAAAATCATTTTATATGCACAGAAAAGGAGTTTGAACACAGAAATACTGTAAACATTTTACTGATTCCCCGGCTCTAGTTGCACCGAAGGCCGGATACGCAAACGGAGTTTGGATGCAAGAATATTGTAAATCTTTTACTGAATCTCCAGTCTTACTTGCACTTCAGAGGGTTTTCCCTTTCCACTCCTTTTCCACCTAACGACTTCATCTAATCGACAGATATTTTCAGTTTATCTCGTTTCGAAGGTAATACAGTCGTGCCTTGATATAGTGAACTAATTATTGGAAGGCCTGTTCACAGTATCGAGGTTTTTCACTATATCAAGGTTAACAGTTTTGTTCAAAAACTCGTTTTATTTGCTCAAAAAACACTTTTTGTTTTTTGATTAAAATGTTTTTCAATATTTAGAGGATCCATATCAAAATTTGGGTGTTCACTATATCGAGGTGTTCACTATATCGGGTGTTCACTATACCCAGACACGACTGTATTTAAAAAAATTGTGAAAAATTATACATATCCGACAGTTTTTCTTTCAAATCTTCTTTCGAATCCTATCCTCTTTCCTTTGACCGAACAGATAGAAGAGTATTTCCTTAAAAAAAGTTGTTCTGCTTCGAGATCCAAAAATATCACAACCATAGTGAAATATTATGATCACAACTAAACTGATCATGACTCAACTGAAGTAATTTTTTGCTTTATGTGTTGCGTATTTCCAATAATTCAGTCGTGAAACTGCATCACGACTGATATTCATAAGCAGATTTGGTATAGCAGGGAAGAAATGTCTGACAAGAGTTTATTACTGGCTGGGAGATGATTGCCGTGAAGGTCAGCTGCCGCCTTACCACTGAAAGTAACCATTCACAGTACATGACACAACAGCTGTTCTCGTACACGTGCCACTACGAACTGTAAACAAATTCACCCAACTCACGATAAACGGTGCAGTGACGAACGACTCGGCCAACAATGCCGCCGAAATCTTCAAATAAAAAGTCAGCGGCCGCCACTTGGTATCATTGCGAAGTGTGCGATGTGCACATAACATCTAAGGAGCGCGAGACGCACGACCGGGTGTGTCCCATTGGTGCGAGCACAACGCCGGGGCTGGAGTACATTCGGGATAAAAGTCTGTACACGGCAAACGTTGAACGGCGTACATTCAACGTAGAAGCGCTGAAAGATGTGCCGGCCAAGTATGTAAATAATTTAGTGTTCCTATCGGAAGGCGCTATGCGACTGTTGCACTTATACATCGGGCAACAAGTTGCAATACAGCCGATGGAGCCGCAGCCAGCGTCAGCATTGGTGCGCTGTGTGTGGCCAGTGCCAGAGAAGTTCCTAACAACAGTGTTCGTGTCTGAAGAAGGTAAGTTAAGGAGGCAGCTAAGAAGTGTGACACGGGTAATGTTTGACACATTTGTAGATTACCAATCACATTGGACGGCATTGAAGAGTAACACATTTAAAATAGCGGCCCTGCCGAATGGTGGCGCAGCACCAGCCAAAACAATACAGCTGCGAATTCTCTATGATTCTGACAGCGAAATGCCATTAGAAGAGTCCCAGCTAAAGGATGTTGAGCGACTGCTGAAATATGATTTGAAGCATTTAATCTATACAGAAGGCAGCCGTGTCAGTATAGACTTTTTCAACAAGTCACTTATATTCTCCGTGTTATCATGGCAGCCGCTGGAAGTGCAAGGAAATGAAAGTGAACATTCGCTGGAGCAGGCATTTGGAAAGCTGGCACTAGAAAGTGCGCAGTTTTTTGTTGTAACTGACACCACGATAATTGAAATTAAGCGGTCAGATACGAGTGTGGAAGATTCTGTCACAGCTTCTACGAAATTTCTTGTAACAAAAGCAGACATTGGAGGGCTCGAAAAACAATTGGATTTAATTGAAGATTACATTGATATGGCGTTAGGCTTTAAATCCGTACCTAAGGGTAAGTAGTCAACGAATTAGCTTTTCATATTTAGAATTCGATTCCGAGTAGAAATAGTACATAACAAATTAGCAACTATGAACAAATTTCTGAACTTCATGAACTACGCAATCCAGAAACATGTCAGTGGAGGACTTTATTAACTTTAAGGGTAAAACATAAGCATGAAAATATTGTGTTAAAAAAATCTTTCAATTCAAAATTAAACTCCTGGGTCTTAAAATTCCAGAAGGCTTGTTTTGTAGTATTTAAAACTCGCACTATGAATGTTTACATATGTTCATCAAACCGTAACTTTTAGATCCTAAATGTTAACTTGAAATTTTAAACATGATTTGTTTGTTTTGATGTTCTTTTGTAATATTTTCCCAGGTGCGAAAATCTCGCGTGGTCTTTTACTCTACGGGTCCAACGGTTGTGGCAAGTCTTTGATTTGTGAAGCTATGTGTAATGCAGTGCTGCAAAAGTCGCCACTTAAAGCCAACACCATAAAAATTAACACCAGCGAGTTGTTTAGCAGATACCTGGGAGAGACGGAGAAGAATCTTTCAGCTTATTTCGAGAAAGCTTTTGCCAATTACCCTCAGCCCACGCTCATTGTCATTGAAGATGTTCATAATCTGTGTCTAAAGCATCAAACCAACGAAATGACCAAACGGGTTTGCATTGCGTTCCAAGCAGAGTTAGATAAACTGAGCGGCAGCCGCAGAGAAGCACAGCGCACTTTTCTTCTAGCCACAACGTCGCAAATCGATGCACTTAACCCAAACGTGCGACGCTACGGACGGCTAGATTGCGAAGTGGAAATTTGTGCTCCGGCACCAAAGGAACGGGCCTCCATCCTGCGCTGTCTGTTGCGTCATACTGAACATGATCTCTTAGCTGAAGACATTGAGCAGGTGGCGCTTGTAACACACGGCTTTGTCGGTGCTGATTTAGCGAATCTGGTGTATAGTGCGGCCGTGCGCGCGCTAAAGGATGGAAATCGCAAAATAAATTCGAACGATTTGCACGCTTCGCTGACACATGTCAAACCGTCAGCCATGCGCGAGGTGCTCATTGAAAGTCCCAATGTGCACTGGGACGACATCGGCGGACAGGACGAGCTGAAACTCAAGCTAAAGCAGGCCATTGAATGGCCACTGGCACATCCAGAAAAATTCAAGCGTCTTGGAATTAAGCCACCGCGTGGTATACTCATGTTCGGACCACCAGGCTGCTCTAAAACAATGGTTGCCAAGGCGCTGGCCACTGAGAGTCAACTTAACTTTTTGTCAATTAAGGGACCCGAGCTCTTCTCCATGTGGGTAGGCGAGTCTGAACGCGCGGTGCGTGAAGTGTTTCGCAAGGCACGCCAGGTTGCTCCAGCCATAGTATTCTTCGACGAGATCGACGCTATAGGTGGCGAACGTGCAGAGGGTGGATCCTCGAGTGGGGCTTCGGTAAAAGAACGCGTGCTAACGCAACTGTTGACGGAAATGGATGGCGTCGAAGC
This sequence comes from Melieria omissa, assembly GCA_963971225.1. Taxonomy (NCBI): domain Eukaryota; kingdom Metazoa; phylum Arthropoda; class Insecta; order Diptera; family Ulidiidae; genus Melieria; species Melieria omissa. The sequence goes on from OZ020267.1 coordinate 123,277,080, forward strand.
GCTGGAAAACGTCACCATCGTGGCGGCTACCAATCGGCCGGATATGATTGACAAAGCGCTACTTCGACCAGGTCGCATTGATCGCATTGTTTACGTTGGCCTACCCAACGAAGCTGCGCGCCGCGAAATTTTCCTCATCAAGTTACGTTCCATGCCTCTGGCCGACGACGTGGACGTCGACAAGCTGGTTAAGCGGACCGACGGCTACTCTGGGGCAGAGATACAGGCCGTATGCCACGAAGCAGCGATCAAGGCGCTGGAGGAGAGCTTCGAAGCGGAGCACGTGTCGTGGCGGCAATTCGAATATGCTCTGCAGGCCGTGCAACCCCGTACAAGTCCTGAACTGTTGCGCTTGTACGATGAATATCTGAACAAAAGTTAAATATTTTCAGTGACGAAAGAAAATCCAAAATACCGAAAGACGCCCTACCTAGTACAGACTCTGTGCTTGTATTTGTTGCTGCTGCGATGTGGAGAAATCCAAAATGCCATCCTTGGTGTAGTCCTGAAACTGCGGGTCAATACCACTCAGGCTCACTTCGTTGATACGCTGCATGGTGCTGATGTTGGTCAGCGGCAGCAGCCCATTGAAGTTGCTTCGTGATGGCAGCAGTGCTGCGTCTTCTTTCGTCGACTCTGTGTTGTGCAGTGTGTTGTTGATTAAATTTGTACCGCTGCCAGTTAGATTCGCAGAGGCCTTTAGATTGGTGTCGAAGATTTTGCTGTAATTAATAATAAGGAAAACGAATAAAGCGTATATTAAGCACAAATTAACTCTGCGCTTTTTTTTTGGTGCGTACCTCTTCAAGTGCCTGTTGACGTGCCGCATTAGTGCCGACGACTGACTAAACTTCCACGGGCAGTACTGGCACTGAAATGGTTTTTCGCCGGTGTGTGTGCTGCAAAGACGACGGTTTATACAATAAAACGCGTCATTTAATCGGCCATTTCTCACCGCATGTGACAAACCAAATTCGACCGGCTTCCAAACACTTTCGCGCACTCGTCGCACTTGTGCCGGCGAACGTCACGGTGCATGAGCGCTATGTGGGTGCGCAAGTAGCTGCGCTTCGTGAAGCCCTTCTGGCACTGCTCGCACACGTTGTCCTTGGTGGCGTGGTGCACGGGCTCGTGCCGGCGCAGCTCACGCGCCGACTTGAAGCAGCGCGCACACCGCATGCATTGATGATTGCGCTGAGCGTGAGTCGCCTTGTGTGCCTTTAGATTGCTCGACGTGGTGAAGAATGCGGCACATATTTCACACTGAAATCGCCGTTCGCCGGTGTGCGTGCGCTGATGAAGCAACAAATTGCTGGACTGTGTGAAACTCCGCGCACAGTGCTGTCGAATAAAGATCCAGTTTCAAATACGAGTAATTTTTTTAATTTGAGTCTAAAAAAACGATTATGATAAAATCGTTTAAATACGCACAATTAACTGCTAATTGACTAACTGACAGATATCCAAGTTCCTTAAACCGGTCTCGGCAATTATGGGGCAATTTCTCAATGACTTGTTTGTATGCGTATTGTTCACAATTAAGGCAGAATTGGCGACACACTAACCGAATACTGTGTTAGAAGAGTTCAACTGTTTTTAACCCTACTATAAATTTACGTAGGACCAAAGAAAATAAACATACACTTCATATTCTTTGAAAAGACGCACAAGAACTGACAAAAACGGAAGGAATACTTATTTCATTTGAGGCCGGCGCTGAAAGCTATAAGGTCTATATAAGAAATTTTCAGTATAATTCAGAGACCGAAAAAAATGTTATTTTACAATTTTCAAATCAAAAAGGCATAACGAAAAAATTGTCGGTGGACTTTTTCAAATACACCATTATTACACCAGCTTCCCCAATATTAAACGCCCCAATATTAGACTTTTACTATTTTGTGCCTTTTATTATTTTAGGCAAAAATAACTGTTACTTTTGACTTTTATTTTATCGGTAAAAAATAACAGTTATTTTGTGACTTTTATTTTTTCGGTCAAATATATCAGGCAATTTGAATTTTTTCAAAGACCGTTTGACCGACTAAAAAACTATTGATACCATTTTTTTCGTTGAATATACACCTAATTCTGTTTTTACACGGTTTTGATTTCACAGCCGCCGTGGCTCAGTTGGTTAGTGCGTTGGACTGCGAGTCGAAGGCAGCGACCCAGGTTCAAATACTGCCTGTAATAACACCTAAAGAAAATAACGGGAAACTCGTTTTCTCTTTCGGTGGCTGTCCTCTCAGCTGGAAATGGCAAACCTCTGAGAGTAAAAATTGCCTATGAAAGAGCTCCCAACCTGCCGTTCGGAACCGGCATAAAACTGTAGGTCCCTTCCACCCGCGTACAAATTCACACGCACAACACGGGTGGTTGCGGGAAGCTATGCCTTAGTCTCGCGTAAGCGAGCTGTCGTGCCAGTCAATCAAATTTGATTCAATTAAGTTTGAAAAAAAAGTAATTTTTTACACAATTTTGTTCCATTTAGCACGAAAAACTAAAAATTTTTTAATTTTCAAACCGTGTTAAATCAAAACCGTGTAAAATTAGGAATTAGGTGTATGCAAATTTTTGAAGTGCAGAACACCTCCACAATTTAGAAGAAACGCCATTGATAAAATATTAATCGCGGACATCGAAGTGAAACTTTATTCGTAGATATTTTCAACCGGCGATTGCGTGCTTCTTAATTCTGGGTACTAAGTTTGCTCGTTAACAAGATACTTATTTACGAAACAAAGAAGTAGTGCAAACCAGTACAAAATAAAAACAAATTCCAATGGCAATTTTTGCAATATTTGAGAATTTGAGAAAATTTTTACAAAATTTGCATTGTCTTGAAGACTCGTAAAATAAGCAATGTTCAGGCTTTTTAATTTCATTCCGCTTGACTTATTGCGTGAAATTGTCGGAAAAATTTGAGGTTACAAACCCCACTATAAATACATATGCAAGCCGAATCCACCTTAACTACCTCCACACTTTTCGTTCTGACAGCTCACAAATTTTCGTTCCAATTTGAACAGCGCAGTTAGGCGCGGGTTAACGTTATCGCACTGCCATTTATACAATATTTGACAATTTATTGGCTCGGATAAGCCGACAACAATCACCACCATCAGCACAGTCACCTGTCAGCATTGTGTATATGGCGGTGTTGTTGCCGACGCGTGCGCAGTGGCCGGGTGGGAGGTGTAGTCTTGTTACGCAGTCAGTTCGGCGATTCTTCAAATTTCGTGCCAATTCTACCCGTAATTGCGCCTAATTTAACCTGTTTTGGAGCGGCTCACGACAAGTAACAGTCAGCAAGTAGTAGACAACTTCTCGAGACGATCGTTGCAGCGAAAAGATGCAGAAATGGCTGCGCGTGTCCTTACTGCTGTGCGTGTTTGGGTTCTTCCGCGAGTTTCGCCCCTCGGAGCCGTTTGTGACGGAGTACTTGACGGGGCCGTATCGGAACTTCACCACCGAGCAAGTTAACAAAGAAATCTACCCGTTCGGCACATACTCGATTTTGGCGCAATTGGTGGTTGTGTTCCTCATCACCGACATACTGCGCTACAAGCCGATTATAGTCGTCTCCGCCTGCGCGGGCATTGTGCTCTTTGCAATGCTACTCTGGACGCAGACGATATGGGAGATGCGCATTGCTCAGGTCTTCTTCGGCACATTTATGGCCACCGAGGTGGCCTACTACACCTACATTTACGCCAAGGTGGACAAGGAACGCTATCAGATTGTGACCGGCCACACGCGCTCTGCGATTTTGTGCGGCAAATTTTTGGGCGGAGTTGTGGCGCAGGTTTTTGTCTCGACTGAACTTATGGGCTATCGGGCTTTACACTATTTTTCGTTTGCCACACAAATAATTTCTCTATTTATTGCTCTATCCTTGCCGCCAATGCGTACAAGTCTTTATTTTTACACGGAGAAGAATGTGAAAAGTGCGTCGAACGTGCTCGCCACGAATGTGGGCGAAAGCTCGAATGTCACTGTGGATGTGTCTGCAGAAGCACCAGGTGAGCCGAGAGTCACAACGGAGAACTTAAGGAGAAAATATATTTTGTTGCCCACTTTTTTTTTGTAGTTGAACAGAACGTGTCCACAGCTGCTATGGTCACGACAGCGAATGCTGCGCCCACATTTTCATGGCGCAACGCTTTCCAATTGCTGTGGGCGCAAGCTGTGAGCGCTTACACCAATCGGACGGTGGTGCGATGGAGTCTCTGGTGGGCGTTGGCCACCTGCGGTCAATTGCAAGTCATATCTTATGTTCAGTTTCTGTGGAAGGAAATTGATCCGGATCACCAAAGCTTTTATAACGGCGGTGTGGAGGCCGCGGTGACTTTGTTGGGGGCCGCAGGCGCAATGACGGCGGGCATGATGAACAGCAGCCGCCACAAGGAGTGGCATTCATGGATCCTCACGATATGCTCGCTTTTGATGGGCGTCTTCCTGGTGATATCTGCGGTCACTCATCTGATCTGGATCTCGTATGCAATGTACATACTCTTCGGCATTTGCTACTTTTTCGTTATAACCGTGGCTTCTGCAGTTGTGGCCGAGAACTTGAGCGACGACAGCTTCGCCCTGATATTTGGCATCAACACGCTGCTAGCGCTAACGCTGCAGACCATACTGACTCTAGTCGTTGTCACTGACACCGGCTACGGACTGGGGCCGCGCGAGCAATTCGTCGTCTATGGCTGTTATTTTGTGGTGTTGGCCTTCTTGTATTTTGGTGTTGTTTTTTCTCACTATACACTGCGAAAGTTGAACTGCTGTGGATGCGGTGCCGTAAGAATCAAAATTATTGAATAGTCGATCTAGTTCGGGATAGAAGAGTTATTCTGATCCGATGTTTGCCAACACTATTACCTCAACTTGTTTTATGTTATTATAGATAATTAATAGTATAGATATACATACAAGAAGTGAAACTTTAAATGGGATTGATGAGAGTTTTGCAGCACAATAAATGGGTAGCATGTAGTTTACCAAGACTTTAGATTTACTTGATATATTGAGGGATTCGGATATTTTTGTTATTTATGAAAAGCATGGCTTGGTTCATGAAGTATTTGCTTTTCATTGGATGTAGTATACTCGAACCAAATTATGGTGGACCACTTTAACTTGAATTACGTTTAGTATTAATTGTTGTAAAAGAACCCAAATTAAAAAAAAAAAATAAGTCGAATAAAATTATATGTAACTCTAATTGCGTATTTATCTCAAAACCATATCGTTATCAAAATGACAACAAATTAAAGTGCCCAAAATTGATTCATAGTCTTTTTGTAGATGTAGGGTATAATCACTTAGTTTAATAGTTATCGGTTAATCAGTTCTGACAGATCATTGTGTTGTATTCTGTATTTGTGTTGTCTTCGGTTTAAACAATAATTTTTATTGCTTGTTTATCTGTGATTGTTCCATAATTTCTGTGGCCAAATGCAATAATCGCTAAGATTTAAAAGTATTATTTCGCACAGTACGCTTTAACGTACATTTAACTCAATGGTTTCTTAAATCGGTTCAAGAGTTTACTGCTTTTGGCCACAGATATGTTGAAATGGAAGAACTACTGAAATTCTAAATACTTTCTCAGAACTGTATACGCTCATAGGAATCGAGTTCACGTCATGCTTATCAGCGGACTCGGAGACGCAAGCAAATGTCTTACCTTACATTTAAACGGTTTCTCGCCGGTGTGTGTACGTTTGTGCGCCTCCAGATAACCCACATAGTTGAAGACTTTCCCACATTCCAAACATTTTTCAGGCACTTTCGCTAACTTCACTCGCCGTTGACATTGTTTTGTTGTAGTGGCCGTCTGTACGTTACAGAAACTACTCAGTTCTGCCTTAAAACCAACAAAACTTTAGCGTAAATATACCTTGGGCTGCGCTTGCTCTGCACTACTTTGCAATTGTGCACGCACCGAGTTATCCACCAGGCTACTTTTGTCATCATAGCCGATGTCAATGTGGCCAGCGACGAGCACCTCACTTAAGGTATCGTCGTTGGCTTCGGAGCGCGTCAGGCTGCTCACGTCAATTTCCACATCGTTGAGCACATCCTCCGCTCCTGCATTCACGCAATCCACTACTATGTCGTTCGAATGCACATTGCGCTCAAACATATCGCATATGTTCGCATAGAGGGCTGCGGTTGCGTCCGCATCCTTCCCTGTGTCTTGTGTGACCGTTACGGACGAGAAGCTAGATGTCTCCGGTGTGCTGTTGAGATTAAATTGAATTTATCAGTTGCAACTTTCGGAAGTGATATCAAGTCAATTTAATCTCACATGGAGGTGGAAGTAAGCAAGCAGTTGCTGCCAGTGCCGGCGCTGTTTCCACCACCCAAATACTCTCGCAGACGGCGTTCCGAAGCCTCTGCCAGTTGATGCAAATTAAAGGCGTCCAGTACACGATACAAGCAAGATTGGCACAGCATGGTAGGCAGATTGTCGTCAGGCTGCGTCTGTTGTGATTTTCGGAGATAATGAAAACGCAGAATTTCACTGCAGTTGCTCTCGAATTTCGGAAGTAATTTTGTTTCGCGGCCTTGGGCCTTAGCTCACCTTAAAGATGTGGAGTTTCTCTATCATCTCAATAGGACGCATCAAAAACGTGGGACTATAGATGTAAATGGACATCAAAAGATCGGTTTTCAGACAAATGCGACAGCAGCTCGCTGGATGAAAGTTCATTATTTTTTTGTACGCTGCAACGTAAAATTCTCTAAAGTGCTAACGAGAAAAATCAATGACAATGGAATCAGCTGATTTTTGTTTTGACAGTATTTCAGCAGAACTCACGCATTGACAACGGCGATAAAAGAGTATCGCTTGTGTGACGGTAATGTATGCCACTTGTGCTAGTAATTTATTCAAACAAAACACAACTCGCAACCATGGCGATTGCAACCACATGATGCCGGTAAAGAATGACACATTTGTGCTACTATTCAATTATTAAGTATCAAGTATTTCACTAATTCAATCAACATCGAACTAAGTTGGCACACATAACTTCCACTTATAATCCAAGAGCGTGAACCAGAGACAAAGAGTCAATGGCGTGAACACTGCCAAATATCAATGCCAGAGAAATACTTCTGAACGAAAGGGTTCAGTACTAAAAATAATGACGGTTTATAGATGTGTAAAGCGATTGAAATAGCCTGCAAAAGTCTGGCAACGTCGTTCCGCAAGGTGTTTGGCGCCTTTTCAACCGATTGCGATCGAATGAAGGTGTGTTTTCGTTGATCATTTGTAGTATACAAACTTTAGAAATGGACTTAAACGACGCTGTGCTTACATCAGCTATAAATATTCAATGGAGCAATGCTGTGGGTGTGACCGGCCGTAAGCTGGCCTACAAAACGGCCACGTTGCGGTTGGTACGCAACGAGCTGCGTGAGCTCTTCGTCGAAGTCTCGACGGAAAAGTCCAAGCCGCTGAAGTTTAAGCTGAAGGACGTCATGATTCACAAGAAATTCATGTCCGAGGGGAAAGCCACCATTAATTTCAAAGCCGAACGGTGTGCCATGTACCTGTCGAATGCACCGCCCGGCACGTTGATGTATTTTCTCCGAACTATATTCATCAAGCTGAATGGCAGCGAACAGCAAGATGAGGCAACAATGCAAAAGCAATTGCGTGCACACATGCTCTCCAGCAAGCCTAGCTCCTTCGAGGAGGTCTCACCGGTCACTACCGCTGAGATGGTGTTGGCGCGTAAGCGGGCGGGGCTTGTTTCGCGAGCGAGTGCATCAACACCCTCGCCATTGGCAGCCAAAAAGCGACGCTTCGAAGAGTTGAAAGCCAGCCAGTCGGATGGAGAAAGATCATCAGCAGCAGTGGGAAGTCAGCCACCGGCAGCAAAGCGTTTATACCAGCAACCGTCACCTTTGGCGCAGGAGGAGCAACAGGTGAAAATGTGCCTGGAACAGTTGGAAGTGCTGCGTGCCTGCACTGCCGGCAAGAATGTTTTCTTCACGGGTTCAGCCGGTACTGGGAAAAGTTTTCTGCTGAGGAAAATCATCTCGGCACTGCCACCGGATGGCACAGTGGCGACAGCATCGACCGGCGTAGCCGCTTGTTTGGTTGGTATGTACCAGTAGTGAGAATTCGGCATGAATTCAATGTAAAGCTTAACACTAAAGATTAAATATTCGTGGTAAAAAGGGCTTCAGGAACTATAAATATCGGAAATAAAATTAGTGTTAAGCTTAACAATACGAAAGCCCTAGACGACATAAAATGTATGTCGTTTAGGGCTTTTAGGGTATTTATGTTATGTATGGTTCGCACAACAGGTGGCGTGACATTGCATTCTTTCGCGGGCATTGGCGGGGGCGATTATGGTTTGCAACGCTGCATCGAGTTGGCATCACGTCCGGCCAGCGCCCAGACATGGCGCAAGTGCAAACGCCTAATCATTGACGAAATTTCCATGGTGGATGGACAGTACTTTGACGTGAGCCACTGCTTGGTCCTTTTAACACGATGCACTGATGCGAATTAAAAAACATTTCATTACAGAAAATCGAATCGGTGGCACGTCACATACGTAGGAATGATCGTCCTTTTGGTGGAATACAGCTAATTTTGTGTGGCGATTTTCTACAGCTGCCACCGGTGGTGAAGAACGAGAGCAGCGCGAACCCGTTCTGCTTCCAGTCCAGCGCATGGGAAAAGTGCATACAGTGCGTGTTCGAGCTGAAAGAGGTGCACCGCCAGTCCGATCCAGAGTTTATAAAGATTCTTAATCATCTCCGCATCGGGCATGTAAACGAGGAGATGGCACAGCGCCTACGTGCCACCGCCAAACAGAAGATCGAGAGCGACGGTATCTTGGCTACGCAGCTCTGCTCGCACACTAACGACGCCAACTCCATCAACGAGTCAAAGCTGGAGAGTCTTAGCGGCGACAAGGTGTTGTTCCAGGCTGAGGACTCCGATATGAGCGTGTCCAAGCAGTTGGACCAGCAAGTGCAGGCACCGTCGCAGCTTTACCTGAAGCTGAACGCGCAAGTTATGTTGCTGAAGAACATTAATATTGCAGCGGGTCTGACGAATGGGGCGCGCGGGGTAGTGCTACGATTTGAGAAAAACGTGCCGGTGGTACGTTTCAAGAATAACAACGAGTACTTGTGCAAGCATGAGAAATGGATCATAAAAACGCCCAACGGCGGTGTAGTTACGAGGCGACAGGTGCCATTGAAATTGGCGTGGGCTTTCTCAATACACAAGAGTCAGGGCTTAACCCTGGACTGCGTGGAGATGTCCTTGTCGAAGGTGTTCGAGGCTGGGCAGGCGTATGTAGCGTTGTCACGCGCTAAGTCGTTAGACTCTGTGCGTATACTGGACTTTGATGCGAAGCAGGTGTGGGCCAATCCCCAGGTACTGCAGTACTACAAGTTCTTCCGGAGACGTCTGCACGACACTACCATGATACCATTAGGTGCTAAGAATAGGGACAATAAGACACAAGCCGGCACGAAAGCCACTGCGCTAACAAAACTGAAGAAGAGTCTGATGGACAAGCCGCTGGTGTCAATTAGTTAGTTGATGAAATAAGAGTAACTGTTGCTCAGTTGATCAAGACTAGTAGAAAGAGATTTGCTTTTCTAGTATTGCCACAATTTTATAGCATAAATATTATCGCTTCCATCATTTCGTTTCACTCACTCATATTTTTACATGATCTAATAAGTTGACATCTAATCACTATATTTTTAAAGCTTTCTTATAACTTTTTTGACCACAGAGGCCTTTTTTGAGGTGGTTAATGAAAGCATTATGCGCTAATAAACGACAGTTTAGAACCATTTTCTCAATTTAATATAAAAAGTAAAATTAATCAATTAATTTATAAATGTGCTCCTACTGCAATTAGCCAATTTACGTAAATGTAAAGATGTCGGTAAACAAACTGTCATTGCTGCTGCGGATTGTATTCTAATTATTAGTAAAAATATCTCATTTCTGTGGCTTTTTTAGCTTTCATTGATACATAGGTTGAGCGTATAAGCTTTTAAGTGCAACATTAATAATAAAAAATAAAAATCTTTTGAAAAAAACTGATCTAAATTGTGTATTACTTTTTCGCAGGTTAAGTTGTGCAGATTCGCAACACTTGTTTCGGTAGACGAACGAGTGTGGATTGGCCATAGGGGTCAAATCTATCTGACAAAAGGGTTGGTACTGCATGGGTTCACAGGTAGAACAACTATTAAACCTTGCGTTTGTGCGTTTGACCCTTATTTGAATTTCTGAACATCTACTTTTGTCCTTACAAAAATTTGTTAATTTTATTAGCTCTCTTCATACAAGTATAAGGGAAAGTAATTGGAGACACAATAAGCACCCATTCACAAATTGCTTTACAAAATAGTTCTGAGTCGCACAAATTGTTTCCCTAATTTTGACTGAAATGTAAGCTCCTATGCCTAATGCCTAGTTTGGCATCTAACAAAAATGTGCTGCAAAAATTTTGAGCATTTAATATAAATACGGGTTTCTAAACGTTGTAAACACTGATAAACTTGTATTGCTGCTAGTTGTGGTGCAAATAAAACGTGTCGATTTACTTAATCATAGCACATTCTTTAATTATCAGCTTTAATCCAGCCATCATCAATCGAAAGCAAGAACATTATGGTTCGCTATTGTCGCTGTTAGTGTCCATTTACAGCGCTGCCAATAGCAGGAGACAATTGTCAATAAGCTATTTGTTTTTTCTAGTGTTTTGTTTACCACAGAAAAAGGCTATTCAATGATCCTCGCTCTTCATGCCACTGCCAACCGGCCCGTGACGACGCTCCCAGATCAAGCGATGCTTTTGCTTCATGTACGCGGACTTTGCATTTGCATAGCCACCCAAATCACCATCTGAAATGTATAAAATAAATATTAAATTAAAATAAGCCTCCTTCTTTCAACTTGCACTTACATTTGGTGAACCAATTTTCAGCTGCCTTGTCGTATTGCTCCAGCACCGGCTTGCATTTCTCCATGTGATCTGGCGCCTCGTACATGATGCAGTCCTCGAAGCGCTGACGTAAAATCGCCACTATTTCATTCTCTACCATACGGTCGCGGCGGAATTGCTGATCGGCTTCGAAACGACACACTACATCGTCCGTGTAGCACTGGTCGATGGTGGGCACGCGCCGGAATTGCTGATGGTACCACGGGTACTTCTTCTGGTTCGGTTCGACAATGGACTCTGCCAGTGAACAAATATTTTGCGGTAACGTAAACAAATGGCCAAATAGTGACAGTTGAGGTTATGTTCTTATGTAATAGAGCTACTAGCGTTGGAGCACGTCAGTCTTGGGAAGATGCTTTGGCCAGCAGTGGCCGTCATTTTCGTAGTCTGCAAATGTTGCCACCACAGCGTGCACACTCACCTCTGAACCAAGTTACGGGACCGTCAATTATGTTATGCACACTCTGTGCAAAGCTTGCCATGGGGCTGCGGGGCTCCGGCATTTTCGCTGCAAATATGAAAATCGACGAACGTGAAACGGTTATCGAAATTTTTTCATTGCACATTTGCCATAGATCAATCAACCATTTACCTTCAGCTGCACTTAAAGGTCGACAAAGTGCAAAAATTATCCAAGTTTCCTGGATTCTAGTTTCGAAACTGAAAAACAAATTATCGGATTGACACTAATCAGCTGTGGAAACGTCAAAGAGGTTGAGTGCTACCAATTTACCAATATTGAAACAAAATTGAATCAAGTTGAAACGAAATGGTTCGTGGCAAAGATAAAAATAGAGCCATTAACCATCTGCATAAAAACATTGCATAACGGCACTTTAAAACGCGAAATCATAATTTCTGACCAATTTTTACTTGAATGCTATAGCAACCAATTTCAATTTGATTACGCAATTATTGTCTTTATTATTATTGTTCACGAATTTCAGATGAAATTAAATAAAAACATTTGATTACAATGGTTAAAATCTAATACAGGCGTGTCTGGATATAGTGAACTAATTATTGCAAGGCCTGTTCACAGTATTGAGGTTGTTCACTATATAGGGTGTTGACTATACCCAGACAAGACTGTATGATACATTTGCAGTTTTACATGAGAACTATCGGAGTCCACTTGAATTAATATTCATAAATATTTATATTTAAAAAATTGAAATAAATTATATAAAATGTTTTTGTTTTTTTTAGGACTTCAAACGCTTCGTAAAGGTAAAGTGAACTCCAGAAAGTTTTAGCAAAACAAAGGTAATATTAAAATTGCTTAGATACAGGAATTATATCAGGTGTACAACTTTGCTTCCGCCGTTTTCCGATAGGTGGCTGTACCGGCTGAGGCTGGTTGAAATACATAGATGGTAATGCCTTTAAAGTGAGTGTGGACAGTGCCTAACGAATTGTCATCGCCGTTTCAGTGACAGTTGTTCTTGTTTTCGTATTATTCACGCTCGAAAATGTCCGTTTATGTGCCCAATTCTCGCCATTTGCGGGAAGTTTTACTTTTCTGTTACAATTCGAAAAAAAATGCAGCTGAAGCGCATCGAATGCTCTCAGAAACTTACGGTGATGCTGCTCTGAGTGAAAGAACGTGTCGGGAGTGGTTTCAACGTTTTAAAAATGGTGATTTCGATGTCGAAGACAAACATGGTGGTGGCCACTTTTGCGGCCTCACGTCGCAAAAGTGGTCAAAAAGTACCTGGAAACGCTGAAATGGGAAGTCTTGCCCCACCCGCCGTATTCCCCAGATGTCGCCCCTTCTGACTTCCACCTATTCCGTTCGATGGCACACGGCCTGGCAGATCAACATTTTCAATCCTTCGAAGAATTGGAAAAATGGATTGCTTCATGGATAGCGTCAAAAGAGGACTTCTTTTTTCGAGCCGGGATCCGAAAATTGCCGGAAAGATGGGAGAAAGTTGTCGCTAGCGACGGACAATACTTTGAATAATACATCTGTAAGCACTTTTTCGCAATAAAGCCTTTAATTTTGGAAAAAACGGCGGAAGCAAAGTTGTATACCTGATATTAAGAATTTTTAAGGTTGTTTTCTGATTTTAATTTACTACTCTACAAAATCTAACTTTAGTTTCACTTATATCAACCTCAAAAAAAAATTGCTTGAATCTTCTGGTTCTGAAATTGACATACCAGGGAGTAACGTTGTAGAAATGGTCGCGTAAGATGAGTGGTTGGCTTGTTTTCTATGCTGTTGATCCGTGCTACTGATACAGATTTAGAACAAATTAAAATCATCAATAAAGGGGGAAACCAGTTTGCTGAATATTTATTTTAATTTTAGAGAACTGGAATCGGGAACAATGATTGAAAAGGTCTGGCAAAGGTCTGGAAATAAGTTTATCTATATTGTTGTAACTATTGTGTTAACACATTTTCGTACTCCTTTGTACTGTGTCTCTCGATAGAGAGAATACAGTATCTGGGTTTGCAGAGTTACACAAGTTTTTTAATTCGGTTCCAAAATAAGTATTGGTAAACGATGGTCACATGGAAACACCTGTTGTATTCATTGGTTGTACGAATTTCGACCGCAGGACCACACTAGCAATCATAATGCGCCCTCATTTCCTTTAGTTTAAAGTCTGTGAGAAAACATTTTGACAGTGGCGGGTACGGAGTGGTCGAAATTAACGTTGTCCACAATTGGCCGTTAAACAATAACAAACAATTGTAATGCAGCTCAGGATAACAAGCGAATTGGTGTTCCATTTATAGTCGCTCTCGGTGGATTAGAAATCAACAGTATGTTAGTACGACTGTTGTTGATTTTGTAGTCAAATTTAAAATTAGTAGAAGTTAATGAACTTTTAAGCGCACATGTGACAATATGAAAAATACAAAATTCAAAAGAAGAACAGAAAATCAACAGTGAATAACAGTTTTTAAATATGGTCTTTGCTTATATTAGACGGGGTGTTACGCTCCATTCTGCCCCTTTTATCAACTCAGCGACGTTCATCGTAGCGTCAGCAACCGCGGTCCAGAATAGCTGATATGAGGCGACGCCTATGGAGCAGGGCAAGTAAGGAGTAGCGGGATCGGAACACGTCGGCCGCATTTCAATCCAACGCAATTCGAAGGCAATTTGAATTTCGTTTGATTTTCGTTTGAATTTTTAGTTTAAAATGCTTGCGTTATTTTCGCCACATTTTGCGTTTTTACAGCGCAAATTAAGCGAGCAAGAAAAAAACAACATGAGCGATCGCACGAGGGACAACAACAACCAACGATTTGCAGTTATCTAATACTTCAAATCGCATGGAACGTGTCGCGGCGCAGTTGTGGCGCACGCTGCCGCCTTCAATTTGTCTGCGTGTGCTGGCAAATCGACAACAAACAACACTAATAACAAAACTAAAATAGTAAATGTAGGAAATAATATATATATATAGAACAGAGTATAGACGAGAGAGAATATGAACGAAAGCGGTACTTGTGGGCTTGTTTTTTTAACGAATGTAAGCAAATGTAAATATGAGCAAATGCAACAGCAATAACAACAACAGTAGCATGACCAAGTGGCAGTAACGCAAATAATTGCCAACTGGGCCGGTTGTAGCGATTTCAGACGCTTGCCGGCATTTTTTTCGGGCGCTGTCAACAATTCGACAAATTGCACTCGCGCCCACGTTTTCCCCGAAAGCGTGTCGAATTAAGAGGGACGCGAGTGACTCGTGGGGCGTTGTTGGCTAATACCGGCGGAGCGGGTAGGCTGCCACGGGTTATTGCTGTTCTTGTGCCAATTTTATACCATCGTTGAGCATTTGTTGTTTTCCGTGGTTTTTTTCCTCGATTTATGTTTGGTGTTTTTATGATTTTTGCGAATTTGAACGCGATCCACGTCGGAGAAAATTTTTCCTACAAGATGAGCACTTTGTATTTTCACGTCATTCGCGTGGTGACTTTTTTTTGGCAGAATAAAATATAAATAAAATCATTTGAAGACTACTAGTACATTTTATGTGAACATTCCAAGTTACAAATGTTTATATTTCATATATCTCAATGTTAATATTTTAAACATTAATCGGTTTAATTAATTCCAGAGCCATATTATCACGTTTTTTATGCGTGATTTATTTTTAAAAAAATACCTATAATCGAATTATTTCACCTTGACCGAATTGATTACATTCTGCAACTTAAATTTTTTTGTTAAAAAACAAATATTAAAAGAAACACATTTGTTATGG
This sequence comes from Melieria omissa, assembly GCA_963971225.1. Lineage (NCBI taxonomy): Eukaryota > Metazoa > Arthropoda > Insecta > Diptera > Ulidiidae > Melieria > Melieria omissa. The sequence goes on from OZ020267.1 coordinate 123,292,318, forward strand.
ATAGTGCTGTCCGAAATTGTTCAAGAGGACGCATTACATTCGCATTCAATTGCAAATATTAAACATGGTTAATTTTCAAAATTTCAAAATAAAAGAAACACTATAGCTGGTTTTTGATACTGAGGAGTCAGCACAAATTTGACGACCTAGTCCGTCCATTTTGTATGCGTCTCGGCTTCTTATGGGATCATATCGATCTCGGTAGATCCTTTTTTTCATTTTCTGACAAGGTGCTATAATTTTGTAATTTGTTTCGGTTCCATATTGTTCGATGACATCAGTTTTGCTGCTCTTGGCTCCCGCATGTTTTTGCCATGTCCTTAATAAATCTTTCACACAATTGGTTCTGAGAATACCAAATAGAATATATTTCCGATTCATAAAATTAAGTATCAAAGTTTTTTCGGGTGTTAATAAATTGTTTAGGTTGCATATTGCGTCTTGCCTGTTGGCCACGCTCGTAGTGCGTGGGCGTGCTAGCGATTTTATGCGTTGACGTCTTTATTTTTGCATTTGTTCCAATTTTATATCCGACTTTTCGATTTCTGAAATAAATTGTAAACTCAAAGTGACGTCACATGGTGACGAGAATGTGATATTTAGTAATTTTTGCAATATTTACGCGTTTTTGTATGTATGTATTGTTTTTTTACGATTACGATTGGCGTGTGCCTAGATTAACTACTTACCACAAGCAAACACATGTCGCGACTTTTTAAAAATAGAAACAATTTGTATTTGTTTTTGTGTTCTGATTGACGTCTGTGTAGTTAATTAAGTAACTGTAAGGAACAATTTTGTATATGTTTACATATCCGCAAGAACCCTACTTCTTTTTTCTTGATTTAATTAAATTATTTGTGATTATAAAACAGTCTACAAAATTTAGAAACTGGTAAATATAACGAATTTACATATAATCGAATTAAAAATGTACCTGAAGTTACTTATAATTTCAAATATTTCAAAATTTCAATTTCAACCAACAGTTTATGGCTTTCAAAATTTAAAATTTGAAAGCCATAAAAACGACAAGGTTGATAGAAAACAAGGTTACGACATCAATGACAGGAAATTTGAAGTTTTCACCAGTGACGTAGTACGAATTGTTTCAAATTGTCAAGGAACAGTGGGACGAGTACGACCTTTTACAAAATCAAATTTCCAAAAAAAAGATTATATGAAGTGCATATGAAGTTATTTGGAACAAGTGCAGAATAGCGTACCCTCGTGAAAAAAACAATGAAAATTTGGCTATATAGAACTTGTTTTTGTGAATGTAACAAACTAAAAATTTTGCTGGGGAAACGCCTACCAAAGGTATTTCAAATGTTCTATATTTCATTGTGAAGAGAATTCCGTAGAGAATATATGGTGACAAATTTATTATATCTTTATTATGGGTTTTTTCGAGAAAAAAATCGGGTTTTGTAAATTTTATAAAAAAATAATAATTTTTGCTTATAATTTTTTACTCGTACATATAAAGTATATAATGTGGTACATCATCAATAAATCAACATTTTCAATAAAGGCATGAAAAATACCTTACGTTTGATACCCATATCGTATAAATCGATTGAAAATTGAATGAGTTATTTTGATAACAGTTTTTAACTTTGACTCCGTGCCACGCCTTTGGTAGGCGTTTCCCCAGCAAAATTTTTAGTTTGTTAGACTCAGGAGCCAAACTTCTTTGTATAAGCATACTTATTAATTTTTTTCACGAGGGTACGCTATTCTGCACTTAAGCCAGTTATTTATTTCGTTTAATTGTATTTAATATATTTATCCACACACATACTCAGTTATCTATTGCTTAACCCGAACACTGTAAACTGCGATTTTTCATATGTTTTTTATTTTATTTATTAAAAAAAAACGGACGTTCCGATTTACATGAAACTTTACACATATGTTAATAAATGTTTAGATTACCTTTTTTACTACCTTTTTTAATTCGATTTGCCCCTTTCAAAACTTAAAACGCGATTATCTGGACCATGTTTTTTGACCACGTTGACAGCATAACTGAAAAAGTTTTTATCCGATCGACCTGATTCAAATTGCATTCTATTCGGGAATAGTGTCGCTTCTGCTCGACGTAGCCGTTTTTCGATATATGCCAAACTTTTTTTTTTATAAATAATTTAGTGCAAAATTTTACGCGAAAAAAAAAACTTTTTCTTCAAACAGCCGCCATTTTTTTTCTAATCAATATTTTTAAAATCCCCTACGTCAAACAGTAGCCAGTAATGTATATTTCAAGAATCTTTTTTGTTTTTTGCTCTAGGAGGCTCCGTTATAGCCTATTTCCACCGAGCGCTTAAATGCATTTAAGGGCTCTGTTAAGCTTGAGAACTGTCAAGCATTTCCACCAAAACTGAGTTAAATGCAACAGCTGGTTTTTGTTTGCATTTTTAGTTGGTCAAGCCAAATTCTGCATTTATTTCTGGGCAGCCACCACTTACCCATCGCCACCATCTCCTTGTATACGTATGTATGGTTTCTTGTAGCCCCTCTACTGCAAGAAAACGAATTCGCTTTCCTTCTCAACAGTCTAGGAATGTCTGCGTTTTCATATTTGTGAAAATTTATTTCATTTGTCAATGTTTATTTCATTTATGAAAGATGTCAGCTGATTGATACCAGAGCTGTATGAATTTTTAATGTCAAGAGGGTTAGTTAGAAGTTTCACGTTTTTGATTTTCTCTTTCAGCATTTATTATTGGCAAATAATATAAGTTTTGACTTTGATTATGACAGACGATAAGTATTTTTGCGAAAAATGCAGTAAAAAGTAATTGTCTTAGCAAAAAATCTTCCACACCGAACGCAATTCGAATCCCCTTTTTTGTTTGTGTTCGTACGGCTCTTGCAGCGCCGAAAACTATGCTATCAAAATTTGTACATTTGTCAAAATTGCTCCAGCTTTTAACATAACATATTCTGTTAGACGTCTGTAAAAGGCAAAACTGAGTTAACTCAGTTTTGAAAGTGAGTTAACTCACTTTGATACAAAAACAATTGCATGGGAATTAGAGCATTTAAATGCGATGATAAATGCATTTAAGCGTTAAATGCATTTAAGGCCCGGTGGAAATAGGCTATTATGCTGATTTGCTGTCAACGCGACAAGGGTCATTTTAAAAATACGACATTTTGGATCAGCTACAGAATACAAACATGGCCGCCAAAAAAAAAAAATTGTTTTCGATAATCTAAACATTTATTAACATACATATGTGTAAAGTTTCATGTAAATCGGAACGTCCGTTTTTTTTTTAATAAATAAAATAAAAAACATATGAAAAATCGCAGTTTACAGTGTTCGGGCCCCTTAAAGGAATTTAGATAGAGGTTAGGTAAATTTGGCCTCTCTGTGTTACCAATATAACTCTCTTGCTATTCAATAAAATTATATGTATATATTTTATTCAAAATACTATTTTTCAATATCTAATATCAATTCATATTTTAATAGCTTCATCAATATTATTTTTAAATTTAAAAACGATCAGGTTTTCTGTAAATGATTCCCATTTTAACTTGGAAAATAGTCCTCCTCATCGAATTCTTTTAGTAATGAAATTGATACTGTCGCGTCCACAAAAGTTCCCAAATGCGTCTTTTGAGAACCTTAAAAAATGCACCGCGTGTGGATCTGCGGATTACTGAAAATTTGTGAAAATCGTATTAAATATTAATAACGCAACATATGGCACAACAATCACGAATATTTAAATTCACAAATTACTCACATGCTCTTTTTTGTATGATTTTGCCAACATTTGCCCACTGCACACTTCATTGTTTACGTTTTGTTTTCTATCAAAAACTCATTACAATTGTTGCAAACCGTTTTCACGAAAACGTTCACTATTGCATTTTGTATTATTCCAAAGATTCCACACCGTGTTGGTCAAATTTTCGCGTTAAATAGTAACAAAATTCAAAAAATGCCGTTGGCCAATCACATTTTTCATAACAAATGAAAATAATTTTAAGGTGCCCAATTGACATAGGATTCAAATTCAATTTTTATTTTTTTTCCAAGATGAGGAAAAATACAAGGAGAAGCAAGATTTAGTTTTAGCAAAATTCTGCACATGTCATTGCAGAATTGGCAGCTATTTATTAAACTGTCAAAAAATATGTATATAAACGTGTTTTCGGTCTTAAAAAGAAATATACGTACGAATAATAAAAATAAACTATTACACTCTGAAATGGTCACCTTATAAATTTTCACCAGTGACGTCATCAGCCGGATGTCGTAATCTTTATTTTATCATTCTTGTAAAAACGATATACAGAAATGTCGAAATCGATACGAATGAAAGTTGGTGTTTTTTCTTAGTGGCAAAGTGAAGGGAATGAGCAAACATTAAACTATTATTTTACTTATACATATTTAGTACTCGTATTTAAAAAATACGAGCAGTATTTAATAAATACGAGCACTGTTGTATATGAAAAAATATTCCACGTAGAAGACGTTCGCACGATTTCATGATGATAACATCTAAGTAGTTCACAAGCGATAAGTGACGAGTACTTTTATATTTAGTTCATAACATTTTGATACTGTTTCTGATTAAAATTGATATCAAATTTAATAATCTCCAAATAATTATAGTAATCAAAACCAAACACAAGAAATCAATAAAAAAATATGTGGTTGATTTCAAATGTTTGGAAAATTGTTTATGTTTCACTTGATACTATCACTGAAAAACTTTACAACAGCATTTCTGCAACAGAAATGTTGCAGGTAGTGGACATAGCATGTGCATACAAAAAATATTCATTATACATTTTTATTGCAAACAACTTTGTCCTAGAAATTGAAGCTCTAGCTCTTCAAGTTTTCATACTTTCTGTGTAAAGGTCTATAGGGAACCCTTTCACTTGTTGATGTGATGTGATGTGGGATAAACAAACTCAGACGTGCTAAACTATAAACTTTGTTCGGCAAAAATTATCTGTCGTCATCTTTCAGAAATAAACAAAGGTTACTTTGTTGCACACAATTAGTTTAAAAGTACTGTGTAATTAAAAGTACGGTGTAATTAATTATTTCTTCTTCTTTCAAACACTTGAAGAGATAGCTTACACATTCAGTGTCAATAAAAACCTAAATCTCAACATCACACAACACTATTTCTACGACTATTTCATTTCTTTCTCATTCTCTTATAAATTACCACCGTTTAAGTTTTAATAAATAGAGCATGAGAAGAGTATTTTATGAAGCTTTTAGCAAATTATTTAAGCTCAAAACCATGAATAATGTTTTCACCACAAAATTGTTGGTACATTTGAAAAATTGTCAATTGTAGACATTGTTTTGGTTTAAAATTTTCTTACATTTAAATTATAACAAAAAGTTCGTAACATTCAAACGAAGCGTCAAAAAATGGAATTTCATATGAAACAAAATGATAACAAAATATATATGATAACAAAATAAATTTTATGAAGAACATTTTTTGTATTGTTTTTAACTCGTTCTATAATAATCTCACCTTGGCACGTGCGCTTTGCTTACGCAAATCATAAAAATTAAATTTAAATTTATTTCTCGGCAATTTTCAAGCATTAAGAATGAAAAGGAACTGCGAATTTGAAAGGTGCAGGCCATTCTTTGGTGGAACACGCTACTTTCAATAGCTAAAACATGAGCATATGTTAGTGTGCATATGTACATATGTACATATATACATACTATATATATACAACAATACTTAATTATACTCATGTGATTGTACGGGTGTTCATTCAAAAAGTAGGACAAATACAATAATCGAACGTAAACATCACAATTTTAACATATTAACACACATGTCCACATACTTGTACAAATATTGCGGTCTACAGCAACAATGAAACACCGACTCACAGCTACACATACTTATTTGTCCATGCGATGCTTTCTTATCAGTCAACAAACTTTTACGCCACTTGGTTTAGATGAACTTAAAAAGAGAAAACAGAAATGAACTGGTAAAAATTACCGCCGTCTTGGCTCCATACTGGCTTTGATACTTGTGCATTTCTCTGACTAAAACACAGCTGAACTTTCTTGGATGTATTTTGAACTACAAATGAAAATCAAAGCAATTCAATTCATTCTTCTACTTTTCATTTAGATTCCCTTTGCTCTCTAGTTGAATTTTTATGTATGTAATAATTCAATATTTCCACCATCATTTTCTGTAAATTTATCTTTTCTTTACTTATATTTTTTCACAGGAGATGAAAATCTTCTTAGATACGGTTGAAATCGTGTTCATTGGCATGCCGAATTCTTACTGGCTTAAACCACCTCCGATATCCAGCAAAAACATTGGCCGAAGCAGATCTCGTAGTGGGCCCTTTCTTGTCAGCTTAGCCATACAAAGGATCGCAGTAACGATCAAACTTCATTATCTCTTGAATATAATCTTGCGACTAATGCTCCACAGGTCCTTTCTGCTATATAAGGTTGTCCCAGTATGCGCAATTTGTATTCGGTAATTCCCAATAGTTGCCCTCTAAACATAGTTTACAAGCGCTTTCTCAGAAAGGTTACGTTTTGCTGGGTGTATTTTGAAGTTTTCATGCCCGCAATCAATGCAGTTAGCCATTTCAGAGTTCTCCGAATAAGACTTGGACATTCTTCACTGCCTTATGGATTCTTTAAAGCCTTTAGAGGTGTTCCAAATTTGACAGTCTTAAACCTCTTTCCATGGCGTCTCGAAGGTCTGATCGAATTGTCGATTAACGATCGATTTGCTGAATCCAATCCTTGGAACGGATCCATCCAGACGCATTCCCGGCCTCTTCTTAGGCTCTTCATCTGGTAGCGCATTTTGCTCTTTCCCAGCATGTCCTCTAGTCCGCATCAGAGTCACCCTGTTTTTAAAGAAATTTGGACGTGCTCGTTATCAGCCATTCACTAGTTGTGCAGCCGTTTTCACGTTTATTTTCAGTTTTCACAATTTTGTTTACTTATAAACGATGTCGACGTTGTTTCTGTTCGATAAACTTTCCTATGCGCCCCTCGCGCCTTCTCCATCTTTCTCTGATCAACAAGTAAGAAACGCACGCCGCGCCACAAGGTTAGGCATTGGTTTTCGCGCCAGCGTTTTTTCACTCGCTTCTTCTGTTTCTGATCGTTTTCTCCTCAGGGTTCAGTGCTCATGTTGAAGGTTCCGATTGCAAATGATAAATTGTGCGGCCTCCGAAAATAACCAGCCGAGTTGCGCCGTGCCTTTCAAGGCCTCAAGAAGTGCGATTGCCCTGGAACTCGTATTGCAATTTTTGCCACTATCATTTATTGCTTAGTTCCTTTCTGGAATACGTTCACGATACGCGAATTGATGTATCACAAATGTTTTGTTTTGTCGTTTGACTGTTATCAACTTGGCTTCTGTTTTGAAACGAACAGAAGAACAAATTTAGACGGAATCATAAAACATGAAGCATAAATTAATAAAAAAATAAAAATGCAAATTTCGCGCAGATATAAACGTCGAAGACCGAACACGTAGACCACAGTTCGAGGCGAGGTCGTTGTAGTCGTTTAGTTTTAAACACTGCAAAGAAGATGTGCTGCTTAAATTAAAGAAATAGAGCAATCGAATGACGTAGCCACTTAAATGTTATTTCAAACAATATTTTGTTATTCGATTTATTTTTCCGCAACTTTTGCACTCTTTCTTGATGCGAAATCGAAAAAATAATAAATGAACAAAAACAAATGTTTTCTTCTTAAGACTGCACTCTTATTTCTCTCCTTGAGTCGGCCCATGGCACAATAAACAAGGTAGTGGCACGAAGGAGCGAATTTTATTTTTTTCTCGTCAGAGTTCGGTAGGTTGTCAGAAATTTTTGTTTGTTTTGTTTACATTCGGCCAACAGCATTGCCAGTCAACTCTTTTTCTGTGAAATTTTAAGCGTTTTTGCAATGAGGAAAGAATATTATTTTTCCAATTTTTGTTAACTTTTATGAATTAACGCAAAATTGGCGAACTATGGACTTAGCACTTTTGCCCCTAATTGTAAAACAATAGATTAAAACAATGAAGCTATGTACTTTTGCTGTTAATTGGTGTATTTTTACGTTTTCGAATAGACCAAGTGGTCTATTCGATGCTGGCAATACTGTTGGCAAGAGAACCGTCCGTCCGATTTGACAATGAACCGAACAAAAACACTAACAAAATACACGTGAATTTTTTCGCTCCTTCCTGCCACTACCTTGTTTATTGTGCCATGAGTCGGCCTGTGCTCAAGGAGAGAATTCATTGCTCTTCTCTGCGGCGACATTCTGTTTATATTAGAAAATTTTTTTGAGAGGAAAGATTGTCTGTGTGTTGGAATATTTACGGATTTTTAGACGTAGTAATCTCCTTGATAACATTTGGTAGCTGATGTAATTCTCTGTAGCGATTGCATTAGTCTAATTTCAAATGAACATATTTGAATTCTGATTAGAAACGTTTGAGGTAGACGAGATTAAAAATTTGACTTAAGCACGTAAAAAGCGTCATACATTTTTTACTGATTCCCTGGTCAGCTGAATTGGTATTCGTGATTGTGTGTTATTGGGGGTTTTTTTCCTAATCACAGTAAAATTGTGTGCAACTGGTTTAAATATATTTTTCTTCAATTAACAACAGAACAGATTCAGTAGGAGTTCATTGCTTTGGGTGTGATTTTTTAAATTTTCCATATAAGTGTTCTCGGGTTATATTGGATTATATGTTAGTTACGCTTATTTCGGTAGTTTGCTTATTTTAGTTTTTTCTTCAAACTATGGACATCGATGTGCAATATTAATGCATTGTGAAATTCAATCGCGATTGAGCTAAAATCAACACATTGAAACAAATTCTTCCTTCAATTGCCTTCTTCTAACAGAAACTGGTTAATCTCTGAATCGATTCGTAATTGTCTATGAAAAGCACACTTAGCGATTTCGCCGCTTTTTGTGGTCTAAGTTACAAAGTACTGAAGTTTCTATAGGGTGGGCCATATAAAACTTTAAATTTAAAAAAGTCAATAAAAAAAACGGCTTGATATTTTTCAAAGATCTAACATTTATTTGAAAGGTTGTTTTGTGAAATTTATTTGTGGAAAACAATTTCGGACAAATGACCACCACGGCTGAGTTTACAGTAGCTTATCCGATCCACCCAATTTTGGAGTACTTTCTCGATGGTTTCAGACCTTATGGCAGCAACAGCAGCTTGAATCTCGTACTTTAGATCTTGAATTGTTTCTGGATGGTTGGCGTAACATTTATCTTTAACAGCTCCCCACAGAAAATAGTCCAACAGAGTTAAATCGCAGCTTCTGGGAGGCCAATTCACATCACCATTCCATTTTTTTTTGCCAAATTTCTCACAGTTTGGGTTGAAGACTCACCACTTTGGAAAAAAGCTTCAATATTTCCCAGTTTTCTTCTAGCGAAAAGCGACTCATTTCGTAAATTTTAGACTTTTTACTGAATATCTGTCACTTTCCGAATGGTATTTGACGTGTCCAATGTCGAAATATAGATAGTTCAAATTTAAAACGCTAGATGGCCCACTCTTTATAAAAGACGTCAGGCTTCCAACGCTTTGACGATACTTTAAGGAGTCAATAATACAGGCCGCTTTACTCTAAGGAGCTTTAAAAGGCAATGATGAACTCAAATGGTTCTTAGCTTTGTTTTTTATCCATTCTTTTAAGAGGTGATAACCATAACTTTTCATACCAATGGTACAAGCTATTATATAATTGCAAATTTATATAAGCGAGCCTACTTTGTCTAGGTAGATGATTGTTGTTGTATTTTATCATAATTTCCACTTCGAACATATCTATAACATTTTATAATCATTTTATAGTGTTCTTGTTGAGGCTAATACCATTAAATATGATGGACTTAGTAATACGATATGGACTAGTTTTGTAGCAAATACACACATTTGTGAGCAATATCAGCGCATGTATTTGAAAAAAATTCCGTTATGTGTCAGATTTCCTCTCAATTTTGAAGTTGATTTCTTTATAAATTATCTTAAAACATTTTTTCCCAAACTGTTATCATGTGGGCACATTCACTGTGGACCCCTACTTTCATTATCTTTGATTTTTTCCCAATCTGTCACACTTTGATATTTATGTACGAAATGAAGCACTCGAAATTCGCGGAAAAATTTGGTCTTGCAAGTAATATGCTAATAGGTTTCGTTAAAATTTCAAATTCAATGAATCATTTCACACAATTTCACTGAAATAGAAAAACATTTCACTATAATTGCTTTTTATCTTTGAGTAAAAATATTTGGCAAGTTAGTGGCACAGAACAGCTGTGGGTTTTCCGTCGAGCTGTTGATAGACAAGCACGAACCGGTGGCAATGATTCACCGCAAAAGAGGGGCACGGGCCTGGAAGTTCAATAGGCGTGTGTGCATATGTGTGCGGCAAATTCCAACGAAGTTGATACACTTTGCAAAGAACAAAACGTGCAACACTTGAGTCCACACGCCGAAATGCGCCCTAGATTATATGATTGGTGGGAGTGGGATTTACCAGTGGGGCAGTCGAGAGGCCGCAAGTCTTTAGCGATTTGCCCATCTTTTTTAATCTGGAAGTCTTTTTCTTATATTTTGTATTGAAGACTATGAGAAATTTTGTTTGGTAAGAATGCTTAAAAATGATCTATTGTGCTTCCACTAATAAAATCAACTGACAACAGTCAGTTTTGTTTTTGGTTCAACCGCCATGGTTCAACCGCCATGGTGGTTACTGTAAGAAAGTGGAAGATGATGTGATTGGAGTTTATTCACGATCCTTCACAGAACCTGCAGACAACGTCCAGGGCATAGATTATAGTCATGGCAAATAATTTCATTGGCAGCGACTTGGAAATGTTTGCAAAGAGAAAGAACCAGGCTGCTGTAGAATTCAATGGCTGGCTGTCTTCTTAGAACTCCTAAGTTACCATATTTACCTTTTAATACAAATGTACGCTGCTGATTGTTGTGGCTGGGTTTTTTAATATTTATATTTATATTTGCACATGTGTAGCATATTTTAAATTTCCCCACTAATCATATTTACAAAGTCTACATGTGGCAAAAACGATTTTAAAATTTCTTCTTTTCATTTGGCACACGCAAAACAAAAGCTCAAGAGATCGCTTAAGTCTTTCTTCGCTGAAAATTGTATGCGAGATTCCATGACTGCGCATACATTCAAGAAAGCGCATACGAAATTTTGCATTTTTATTTAAGAGTGTTTTAGCGGCCTTGAAAACGTTTCATGAACTTTGATGGAGAAAATCTAAAAATGTATCTCGAACGGAATGTAATATGTGCTGATGTACAGTACCGTGAACAACGCCGTTGGTTTTGAAGGAAACTTTTTTAAGCCACAATTTCGATTTCAAGTAATGTGTAGCAAGTACATACAACTGCAGCCTCTCAGCTCAGGTTAGAAACAGCAATACAAACTTTTGAAGTACATATTATATATGCATAGAGTTTTGGCCACAGCCGTTGACGAATTAATTTCAAAGTGAAACACGTGGCCCAGCTGTGGACTATGCACCGATAGACTATCGCTTTAGACACAACGTTTGCCGAGCCATTGCACTCAACACGAGTAAACGGGTCATTCAACTTGTATATCTTAAAATTTGTTTGTTTTTATTGCTACTTTAATCGTATATAAAAAAATTCACGTTTCTTATGGACTGAATTTTCAATAATTAGATTGGCCAACAAAATTGATTTTGTGAATACATATTGACGGCTACTTTTCAACGTTTCCTTTTTTTTGGGAAATACTGATATATTTTGTTGTTTACTGTCTGTAAGATTTACCGTGCTCAGTGTATCTTTTGAATATTTATCAAATCTGGCGGATTGTGGAGTTGGCGCAAATTTACCTGCACGGACTTCTACTTGTACGACAAGCGTCCATACACTGCTTAGTTTAGAAACATTGAAAGTAACTTTCGGACTTTCGGTAAATAGCTGGGCAACCAATTGACCCATTTCCCAAAGAAAGGATACGCAAGGATTGACCATCTACATTGTCTTTTAGTTTCGTCATAATTTGATTGTAAAACACAATTGAAGTTCTAGTAAGGTAACATATAAAGGAAATTGCTGGTAAACCCGAATTGGTTTAAATATATTTGTTGGTTTCCCAAATATTTGAGTTCTCGTAGATATGGAAACTATTCTATTCAGCATTTTACAGTCGTTTCTTCAGTTGTGTCTTTCATGATGAAACATTTGATTTTAAGTTAAAGAGTGTGCCAAAGAGTCTAACAAACAATACGTATTTCGATTTTGGTTATTAATGGAAGTAATTTTGGTTATTAATGGCGATGGTGACATGGCGGTCTCTGTCGCTCCTCTGTTGAGTGCGTTGGATTGCGAGTATACAGCGACGCTCGACCTAGGTTCGACCCCCTGTGGTAGCCAACACTAAATTATATATTAGATAAATTCGATTTTCCTTTAGGCGGTAGCGTTCTCAGCAGGGTGTGGAAAAGTTCCGCAAAACTCCTTCCATAGATACAGGAACTCTTTAAAATTTCATATTTTTACCATCAAAACTTGTTTCTTGTTAGAAACAATATTACAACATAATGTTTCTGTACGGAAATTAAATCAGGCAACAAAGTGTTAACATAATTTTTCAGTTTCAATTTTCAATTCAGTTTTCAATTTTTCACATATAGGTTTCCTGAGAATATTCGACAGAAAGACACTCAGAAAAATGTGCGGTTGTTTTTGCGTGGTAGGTATGGTCAATAAGGTATGATCTGTACAAAAGCATGGGCTAAAATGGATATACAGTTGTAGTGCCATTAAATTAATATAACTACTCCTCTCAGAAGGAGATGGCAGCTTCACAAAATTACCTATGAAAATATCCCAACCTGCCGTACGGAATCAGCATAGAACTGTCGTCTTTTACTGCGAAAATCCACACCTACGACACAGATGATTAGAGCAATCTTAGCTTAGATCTTAGTTTCGTTATCGGGCTTTCATGCCTGTTAAGTATGTGTGTGCGTGAGGCATTGATATGGGTGTGTAGCTAAACGAGCATTAGTTTGCGGTTCACAAAACCAAAAATCTGTACCAGTGTTACTCGTATTTACACGCATTACGCTTTACTGAATTGTTGTTGCACGGCATATAAAACCTCCAGGTGATGTTTTTCTATAATTTAATTAAATGCGACACACTGATAAATGGTTAATGCACTTAACGACAACAAAATGCTAAACTTAGGCATTCAGCACTTTAAGAACTTCCGTAAACAAACAAAATACTATAAGCACACACATAAAATAAGATTCTCGTGCGAACATAACACAAACTGATAACGCCGAATTCGGACAAACATTTGTTTTATTACCAATATTTACCAACACCTTTTTTATTTGCTGGTTCTAAGTTAAATGAAAAACAACAAACGCTAAATTTGCTTTCAATTGCGATAAGAAAACTTTGGTTGGCATTCACGTTGGTGTTGACGGTAAAAATTATTTGAGAGCTGACAATTATCAAAAGAATTTAGCATTGAGAAGCGGCCATTTCCAGTTAGCGCCGGTTAATAGCACTTGAAAACGGGGTCTGCAAGATTTGTCGATACGATTCGCCAGTACTGAAGGCTTTTCAATCATTGAAAGTTTGCGGGGCCGACGGCCCAGAAGGACGAAATGTGTATGTTTTTCATGAAGGTTTGTGTTAATTAAACGTTAATTGTATAAACAGTTCGTTGCAGCTGTGTTTTGGCATCACCTGTTCGCTGAAAAGCTTGGGTTAGGTTAGGTTAGATAAGGTTAATTTTGAAGGTTCGAAGGTTTCCGAATTTTACATTAAATTGCTGAGCACAACATATACCTAAAATGTGAGGTTACAAGGTTTTCGTATGCCGATACACCATAAGAATGTGCAAAATGGGAAAAACTTTGACCACCTACAAAAAAATGCAGACGTAAATTTTAAAAATGCCGAAATACGGCGTGGCCCCTTCTACCAGAATCCGTTGTCATAACCTTGTTATTTAAAATAAATTTGTTTTTGTTGTGCAGTGTTATAAGAATCGCACAAGTCCGCTCTTGGCAAGCAATGGCAAAACCTCCAAGTGTGAAGGAAAAACCGCCAATTACCACTCGCCGTTTGGATTTAGCGTTTGTAGGCCCCCTGCCTCTTTTCCCATTCCTTCCCATTTTCCATTTAAAATGTGTGTTGTAACCAGTGGACTTATTACTTTTGACAGTAACATATTACTTATTACACTTATTACTGGAAATGTGAAGTAATGTATCACAAAAAGTAATATATTATTTTCCGTCAAAAAATCGAAATATTTACGCAATTTCCAGCTATTAAAAGTAGTCATTCTGCAAAAAAACAATAAGGTTAAATGTTTATTTCATTTTGAATTACAATTTGAATTTCGCTACCTTTTTTGTAAAAAACCGCTTCAATTTGCTTGCAAATGTTAATTGTTTCTCCACTACCAAATTCAGTTGGAAATGAAACACGCGAGCTATGTTTAGTATGAACAAGTGCAGCGTTGTACAATTGTAATACATCTTAATTATGTTATCAGTGCTGCTGTTTTACATGAAAGTTAGAACTTTGTTGACTAAAAAGTAATATTGTAATAAGTAACTTTAAAATAAATAAATAAATAAATAAATAAATAAATAAAAAAAGTAATAATATTACTGAAGGTGATTACTTATGGAAAAGTAACTAGTTACACTACATTTTTAAAGCAAAACTACGTAATTAGTTACACTACTTTAATATATTGGTCACAACACTGGTTGTAACGCAAGTAGTAAAAAACAGTGTCGCATAGACATTTCAAACGGTTGGAATGAGTGGTATCACATAGGCCTCTGAGTGGGTCTTGTATAGAGACCTAACCTACCTAAGATTACGTTGAATTAAACAAAAAAAGTTTGCTGAAAAATTGGCAACGAAACATTCATTGTACAAAAATTTTCTGCTCGTCAATCTAACCTATAAAGACAGCTACTTTTGGCGGTAGTAATTAAGAAACTACGAAACCCAAAACTAATTATAACGCCGATATAAAAGGTGAACCAAAAAAAATCAAGTTCCCCTACATCTGTAGTACAGCACATTTCGAAGTCGCAAATTCGAGCTACCACTGTAGACAAAGGGTTTCCTTGTTTCAGCGATGAGAACTAAACTCCTAACAAATTGTTGTTTCCGTTTGCCATGTCGCGCTAACTATTTATATATCCATTTTGCTCAAGCACGCAAATTAAGCGAACCAAGTTGATAAGAAAACACGAGTCAACACAATCAAACGCTCAAAACATATGAACCACAACGATACTATTTACAATCATTTTATAATACAATAATGATGATACATGGTGGCATTAGTCGCAATTGCGTCGCCACGCAAAGCTCAAATTGAAATTGAAAAAAAAGTTATGTTGAGAGACTGAGAATGCGTGTGTGGAATGCGAAATGTGTGGGTGTGAAGACGGCTTAATAAGCAGCAGATTTCTAAAAACAAACGTGGAGATGGTATACGTGTAATACAAAATGCTGTCTGGTAATATGACTTTTACAAGAAAGCGTGTTTGGTAGTTTTGTAGTTTACTGGAATTTCAAATGTTTATCTTGAGTGTAAATTGAGCGTAAAATAAGAGTGAATTATCACTGAGTTAGTTACTTTTCTCATACCAATGGGCGGTTTTCTTCCATTTAGAACTACTGACATAGGACTTTTTGAGAATATGCGGATCTGTCTTCGCAATATTCTTTTCTTTAATTTCTATTCTATTTGTGGAATAGTCTAAAAGTAATTACAAATACAGCTGAATGTATTAAAGTGTAAACACTGTAAATTGCCGATTGTGGCTATATGCCTTCCGTGTCAGGCAACACAACTGGAAAAATAAAATGAAATCGAATTAAAAGCAAAAAACAACAACTACAGAAAAATTAATAGAAACAACGCAATTTCCGCACTCGCCTTTTCGCAAATTGTGCTCAACTGAAGACATCTATACAAATACTCATACAGTACGTAAATATTATATTTATAAGCTTAAATGTGTGTATGTACAGTTACGTACAACGCCTATTGAATATATATTTTTATTAAACGTTGTAATAGAGCGCTCAGCGTGTAGTCAAAATGTAACTGAATGAGTTAATTCATATAAGCGCCAGACCCCCTCACTTCGTTTCAGCACCGCGACAAGTAGCATCGAGCGACTGCTCACGCTCGACAAGTTGATTCTATTAACGCCGGCAGAGCGAATGATAATGCCGCCGATCGTGCGCTGATAGCTGTTAAGCTTAAGCGTGCCGGTGCTGCCGTCCCCCAACAACCCCACGTACGGTGCTGTGCAAAAAACCACGCGAACTGTACAGCGGACAAATATTTGGGTGTTATCACAAGAACCTTTGGCAAATGTACACTGATGCAATGGTGTACAACACTTTCGTAAGTCGTATTTCGTCAGGAATTCGCGAAAATTATCATCAGTCGTTCTGCATGTGTCAAGGTCGATGGTCGGCAATTCGCACGGAATTTTACTATACACACGAGTACACATACCATGAACGCCGGACAATTCGAGTGTCGGTGAATTTCGTTTTCCCGCTGAAGATTAAATCCCGCTTCTGATCCGACTGCTCATTCATAGAATTTCAGTCTTGAATTGAAATTGGCACTGGGGCGAGTGTACTCGTGTGCAGAGACTGTGATTGTACTTTGTGAACCGGGGTTCACAAATCCCATCACTTTCAGAAACGATTTTTCGCTTATTATTAACAAACAATAAGTTCTACAAATACAAAATTTTAATCATTCGATACAATGCAAATTCGTATATCTTGAAATAATATGGTAGTGTTGGGTTGTTGACCTTTTTTTACTCAATTATTTTGATCAATAAAACAAATAAATTTTAGCCTGTACACACTTTTGCACATTTAAAACAAATAACTAATATTTACTTCCCATGAAGCTAATTTTAGTTAAACTTTGTCGCTATTTCATCACTCTTGGTCTGTCTAGACTTGTTTACCGGCCATGGTGAAAGCATAACACCGACAAAGCTCATATGAAATCTTAAAATAGAATTTCTTTTCAAAACTAACTTTATTATCATTTAATTACAGAGTCACCGCTAACAAAGCGATAAGAATTTTAATTACAGCCCAACATATATACATACGAGTACGTAGCAACATTACACACTGAAGTTACGTAAAACCGCGTTGTCTCGTACGCATTGACTCCCTTGTAAAAATTATGGGCACATTTCTCAGTACTTGGCTGTCAGATATTTCATGTTTTTATTTTTGTGCAATGTTGTTAAATATTTGCAAGACTTTTAACTTGATTTGGATTTCAGTAACAGCCGGAAATATGAAGGAATTATTAGTTCAATGGTGCAACTAAAGTTTTCCTACCTTCAACGGGCATTTTTCTGGGGTGATATGTATTATTACCAGTGTTGTGACTAATATATTAAAGTAGTGTAACTAATTACGTAGTATATTACGTTTGCTTAAAAAATGTAGTGTAACTAGTTACTTTTCCCATAAGTAATCACCTTCAGTAATATTACGACTTTTTTTCAAGTTACTTATTACAATATTACTTTTTAGTCAACAAAGTTCTAACTTTCATGTAAAACAGCAGCACAACATAATTAAGATGTATTACAATTATACAACGCTGCACTTGTTCATACTAAACATAGCTCGCGTGTTTCATTTCCAACTGAGTTTGGTAGTGGAGAAACAATTAACATTTGCAAGCAAATTCAAGCGGTTTTAACAAAAAAGGTAGCGAAATTCAAGTTGTAATTCAAAATGAAATATAATGAAATGAAACATTTAACCTGATTGTTGTTTTCCAGAATGACTACTTTTAATAGCTGGAAATTCCACAAACATTTCGATTTGTTGACGGAAAATAATATATTACTTTTTGTGATACATTACTTAGCATTTCCAGTAATAAGTAATGTAACGATATTACTTTCAAATGTCAGTAATGTGTAATAAGTAATATGTTACTGTCAAAAGTAATAAGTCCCAATACTGATTATTACTGACATTACAGCCATAAAAAATTTGCAAGTTTTACTGTCGTAGGGTAATAGGTAGGAAGAAAGGTAGGAATAGCTCCAGGAGGAGAAGCAGGTAGGAAGAAAGGTAGGAGGAATAGGTCCTAGGGGAGAATACGGTGCAACAAGTAACTGAGATTGACCAGCATACTGCTGATGACATCTGTCAAAAAGCTGTTCTATTTTTTCACGATTTCACGATTATTTAAAAACCAATAAACAGTCCAACATGGAGCTGAATATATCTACTTCCGAAAAATAAAATTTTTATAAATGGTAAATTTTTTAAATTATATTCTTTCCGGCTTTGTTTTGCTAAAAGTCTTAGCTTTTTTAATTTTCACAAAAAATGCTTACTTTAAGCTTAAAAATACCTCAAAATGTTCATGTTATATAAGAATGTGTTATTGTTTTATGTAAATATTTCATATATCTGTAAATCTGCTAGGCTCATTGAAAATTTGGGGTCCACTGCAAAATATGTGAAAGTCATACACAATTATCTTTCAGTATTTCAATTCATATTTTATATGAAGTTTTACAAACTTCAAACATTGCATAACACTGTGCGACAGCTTTTTCTAACCCGGAACCGACCAAGACTAATCGATAGTACTCTTATAGAGTACCAAAACCCTAGCTGGGTTTTGCAAAGTTAGTTGCCGTTTACAAGTTACACCCGTGTAAAGTTTGTGTGTGTTAGTATTTTTTCAACCAGGTTTTTCTTTATAAGTCTTAAGATATTCAAAATATTGAATTGCTGTCTTCAGCAAACTTGCTGCTAATTCTTAGATGAACAAATTCTCTGAAGACTGTGTAACAAAATTATTACACCTTATCGAAATTTTGAGGGTCAATGTTAAAGAAATCTACTTTTTTTGATTGTAATAGAAAAAAACGTGTTTTTTATTCTATTAATATAAATGCAAAATCGCATTTGTGTTGCCAAAAATAAAAAAAATATGCTTAACCCTCTAACTTCACAAAGAGATGTTTTTTTGCAAAATAAAGTGAAAAAATTTTCAAGTCTAAATTTGAAATTTTATTGTACACATATTTTAGTCTGTTCGTGTTCTCCTAAAAATCCTCTGGGTACGTTTGCTGACAACACCAACTAATTTCGATGTACGGGCCAGAAACGAACTTTATCTGTACGCTGAGACATCGTTTCAACGTGGAATGCATGGGCGCCAGTGTTCAAAAGGGTTGCCCGGGGAATACCCGGAGTGACGGCAGCAAACTGCTCATCTTAACTGAGCAATTACCGAAAAAGTATCGGTAAAATAACACCACACGTGCCATAATTCGACGATGTTCTAAGGAGTCTATAGAGCTGGATGCCCTACTGTCCCCTATAAGCTTGACCACTCGGTTTTGCACCCGGTCCAAGCTCCAAATGGGTTTTTGAAGCCCCCGCCCATAGGTGCGAATTAAACTCCATTTTAGGTCGGATATAGGTAGTGTAAATAATGCGGAGATCAGACGGAGTGAAATATTTGTTGCACCGCTTTAGGAAGCCGAGGCACTTGGGTGTTTCTTTCGACACGCCAAAAATATGATCGTTCCAACGAAGTTCGTTCTTAATGGGCATTCCCAGAACATCAAGAGCTGCCGATTCCGCAATACTCACACCACCCATAACCAGGGATGTTGGGAGACGCGTTTGTGGGATAACAGGCAACATTGGGTCTTGTGAGGATTACAATTTACCTGTTCGCTTGACCCCACTTGGAGATTGTTTGCTATTGAGTGTGTCATTCATACTGCGCCGTTCTCTCTAAATCTGTTCATACGCTGTACTGAACTCTTATAGATTTCAGAACGATATTTGCCCAAAAATCCATTAATAACTTTTTTATCGATTGCCATGCTTTCAATTCATCACCAACTAACACCAGATCAAATGTCTCTGTTTTCATTCATTTCCGTATATCTGTACCATTAACAACTCCAGGTATAAAAGACACTTACCACAAAACTTTTCAAACAGACTGAAATATGTGTACAACAAAATTTCAAATTTAGACTTGAACATTTTTTCACTTTAGTTTGCAAAACAACATCTCTTTGTGAAGTTAGAGGGTAAAGCATATTTTTTTTTTATTTTTGGCAACACAAATGCGATTTGGCATTAATATTAATAGAATAAAAAACACGTTTTTTTTCTATTACAATCAAAAAAAGTCGATTTCTTTAACATTGACCCCAAAATTTCGATAAGGTGTAATAATTTTGTTACACAATCTTCAGAGAATTTGTTCATCTAAGAATTAGTAGCAAGTTTGCTGAAGACAGCAATTCAATATTTTGAATATCTTAAGACTTATAAAGAAAAACCTGGCTGAAAAAATACTAACACACACAAACTTTACACGGCTGTAACTTGTAAACGGCAACTAACTTTGCAAAACCCAGCTAGGGTTTTGGTACTCTATAAGAGTACTATCGATTAGTCTTGGTCGGTTCCGGGTTAGATTCCATGACTCCAAAATTGGCGCACAGTGTAATTTGCAACAGAAAATTTAAATAACATACCTATGTTTAAACATTTTTAAATTCCTGTTACGTGGTTTCAAAAAAGTTACTCGTACTTTAAAAATTGAGAAGTTAAGTTCCTCTGCATTGTTGCTTTATTGCCTTGAGAGTAATTGAACAAAATATTCATATCTTATCACTTGGGGGTCATATATGCTGGACTAGCACACTTTTTCGATATAGTTTCATGTGACTCACATATACATACATACATACACGTGGCTTTTTCTACGGTAAATTGTTTAAGCAGACCAGTTTTGTTGGTCCTTCCTCAACGTATCTATACTTATGAAAACAATACAATGTGCACATATTCTTAGTGACAGTGTTGGTCAAGGAAAATAATTATAAAAACACTAGAGTCGAACCTCAATCCGAAGTTATCATTCAAAGTTCTTGAATATCTTCATAGTAATTATTTGTAAATTTTTCTTTGGAACTATAATAAGGCAGTTGTATGAATAGTTTAAGAATATCCCATTTGAAAAGTGGCAGAGAATTTGTTGCATCGCCACCGAGTCTGGGTCTACGCCACTTATCAGTAAACCTATTAAACGCATATTACGTATTGCACCCAGCTGTGGGGTAGGTAATTAGATTCTATACGAATGCAAATTAAGCGAAACAAAGTTCGCTCTGCGTGGGCCACATGATCGACTGACGGTGCATACCCCACAGCCAGCACGTAAGCAAGTGCCAGTTCTCGAACTGCTACTTCGCCTCCTCCACATTATGCTCAGCGGCGCCACCTTCATTCGTGCTCATAGTCGGCAATTGAAATTAAATGTTGTTGTTTGTTTTTTTGCTTTGGCCAACGCGGCGCAACGCAACTGATACAGTTGTATGCTCGCGGCACACGAATCTCGAGCATGACAAAAGTCTATAAACAATTCAGGGTAAAAGAAGAAGAAGACGAAAAAGCCACACATCGAACGGAAGAAGAAAAAAGAACATAAAATGCGCGCGTTTTTGCAAAAGTGGGTCAACAAACGCCACCACCACCAGTCTCACTGCCATCAATCATCCGCTGCCGCCGACACCGTCTCTACTGCTTTTCATGCGGCAGCAGTAATAGCGACAAATACCACAGTATTGAAATAATTAACTGCAATCAATGCGAGTGCAAAACTAACATACAGTTGCAGCGCCAATTCCACAAAATGGTGTCCTTGGAAAGAATATGATGAGAGTGATTTAATCTTTTCGGTATTACGTGCCAAAATATTAAATAAACACATTTTGGTTGTACTCGTAGGATAAAATTAAGGTGAAAATGATTAGGAAATTTCTAACTGCTCATTGTAGGCTAAAAAACAAATTATAAATCTTGGACAAGAACACATCGCATAGTGTCTGATAGCAGAAGAAAAAAAGCACGTCCTTTATCTAAATTCAACAGAAAATATAATACTTAAATGTTTATTGTCATTACCGAATCCACGCGTGTCAAGTTTTATATAAATAAAACTGCACAAACTTCTACATCATGTTTAACATTCTGTTCGGATCGTAAGCCAACTCGTGCATAAGTACATTTGATCGAATGTGTTATTTATGAATGAATTCGGAGTGGGGATTTGTGGGCCATGCGCAACAAATCACGTACACCCACCAATGGTTTATTGTATTGTAAACAAAAGGCTTATTGAAATCATTTTCAAGATACATAAATACATTGTTATTAATTTGATTTTTTCAAACTTAGTGCTGTGTTGTTCTTGTGATTAAAATTTAACAGTTCTTTGAACGCAATTCAAAACACCTGCAATGTACTAAAAATTAGTTTATATAAATTTAATTGCAACCAGCTTCACTGGTAAACCAGTTCGTCTGCTATGTTCATACTTCAATGCGTTTCTTGTTTACAAGTTCGATACTTTTCGGGGATAGATATTCGTATGATATGCATATGAATGTATACTCAATTCAAATGAAAGTGAGATTACTCGTTGTTGTTTATAAATTTGTACCTTCTATTACTCATTGAAAATTATCGCTGAGCAGACAAAGTTAAATCGCTCATTTTGCACTGTAACTCTTATCAATTTAGACTGCTCATACTAACATGGCCAATACTGAAATGGCCAATTGATAGCACGACACGGCCATCGAAGGTTTCTACACAGATATCGATTTCAAAACGAAGGCATATTTCGTGATTAAGACCAATGATTTCATTATGCACTTTGTTACTCGTAAATGCGTTTAAAGTATTTTATTTACGAATCCAACCAGTTTTTCGCGTGCAAATCAAAACAAATACAGCTGTTTGTTATTCAACTCAAGTGTTTTCTCGACACGTGACTGTGAATGAAATTGTAAACAAATATCAGGAGATGTTTCTCAATTTCGCATATTGTGTGTGTGCTTTGGTGTTTCCTCTTTCATTACAACAATTATTATAAGAGCGTACACTGGTCAAATGGATTAGCTTCATTTTTGAGTGACTGAAAAGTAGAACATTAAAAGTTAGAGCTACCTAAACTCTACGACATTTTCTAATTGCATTTAGCAAAAATAAAAGCTTCATATTACGGTTGAAAAGCGCACAATGTTGTTAATTCAAAATATTTGAAAATGCTTGAATGTTTTCTCAACTATTGCTAAATTCAAGTTAAAGGGCCACTAAACAAAATCACTTTTATATTTTCATAGATATATGCAGGTCTCCCTCGTATAGCGCGGTACTTCTACAACGCGTTTTCGATATAACGCGATTTAAAAAAAAAAGTTTTTTCATTAGGTTTTTTAATTTTTGAAATAAAGTATGAATTTCGATTTTGAGTTGGAATGCACATACATATATCTTTAATTTAGTACCTATTTTATTTTGGAAAAAGCTTATGGGAACATAACCCTAAAATTTATATCAAAGTTAAGTCTTCTATAACGCGAATCACATAACGCGGAATTTTCCTGAAACGTAACCACCGCGTTATACGAGGGAGACCTGTATATGTAAATACATATATCCGAAGCATAGGTAAATGTTAGCCTTACTATCGGTCAATACTCGGGAAGTAAAATAACTAATTATTATAGTAACAAGATTTAATATTATGCATCTTGTCACTCTTCACGCTTTGTACATATGTCAGTACGATGCAAGACCAGATTGGATTTTGTGCCTCCTTAATTTTATTTCCCTAAATTCTCTTCGTGTACATGATGAAATTTCCCTAATTTCGAAGGTAAAAAACATATTTGGTGTTATCTGCATCTAAGCTGATATATATTTTTTTGTACTTTCTTGCTCTCTGGTCGCTTTGCCTAATCTATTCAAATATTATCCATTCTATTTATTAAAATTAAAAGTCTTATTCTACTTTTATTTGTTGTTATATATGTTTGTGTACTTGTGTACGAGTGTATCTGTCCTCGTTGGCTTATCAATTAAAGGCCGCCCAAGTTTACTTAGCTGTTTCCATATGAAGTTTATTGTTAGTGGTTACTATTTAAGTCTCAAAATAAATAAATATATTCCTTCAACATTATGTTTGAGTCTTTATGATTTAACCCACACGAGCCATTGCATCAGTCTGTTTCTATATAAATTGTTGACTAAAAATCAAATAAAACAAAACAAAACAAACACACAAAAAACTCCACTTTATGTGTTATGTATTCAAGGCAGGTATTTGATTCCACTAATCTCGAACTATTAACGAATTTACTATATATGAGTAGCTCAATTGCATATATAAGCGGAAAAAATTTAACATATGACTTATGATATTCTGATGAAATCGAAACTGAGCTGCGTACTTCTAACCTAATTCCACGTAGACAGCTGCATTCGAGCAGCGATGCAGCGATAACCTGGGAAATACAAACAGTTTTTCAAAAGTACAAAAATACAGTCATTCAGCTATTTATTGAACTTGTATTCTTCCGCTTGCCAACTGATAATACTGACTCAGCACCTAACAGACTCGTTGCTGCAACAAAGTGCTGACTCGAAATCTTAGTTTTTTGAAATATTGTTAGTTATAATTGATAACCAACACGTGTTCAGTTGTTGTTTTCATTTTGGAAGGAAGTTTGTAAATATTATTTACATTCTCGCCATAAATTAAAGTGACAATAATTTTGTGGCAATTGTCAGCACGTCCTTTGTGTTTACAATGTTGATGTAACGAAAAATATCATGTAACGGGAAAATACCATATATATCACGCTCTACATTTAATTCAAATTCTTTCGCAATCAGTTTGTTGTTTCAATTTTCAGTAGAATGCCTGACTAATTGCAGTCGATGACTAACACAAAAATACTTTGCCAAATTATATAACTAGAACGAACTAAAATCGAGGCATGAAAAACAAAGGAGGTAAGTTGTTTTGGCGTCTCTGCTTCGACTGACTCACCTTATTTATTAGGAGATGTCCCACAAATGGAATGGAAACCATTTCAACTATTTAAGTGACAATTTCTATTAAATTTAAATACTATTTGATGTTTTCATCATCAATGCAATATTTTCTGGGAAAGATACTTTTGAATATTAAAAAATCAGAACGGTTAAAAATTTAATCGGTCTTAAAATGTTCGATGAAAGTTCAAATGGCATATTATATTTGTTAGTAGTTGATGTTCTTCAGATAAATTTATTGCTTGAACCTTGTCATTATGTAAGGATCAAAATGTTCAATGATTTTTTTGAATATTTAGATTGATTTTCGGTCATGACTTCACGAATGGGAATTTAAATGCTCAAGAGTGAGAGAATTGTCCGCATAAATACGATCTTTCCGATGGCTATAAAAAAGTCCCACGACCTCAAATCGCCATCTTGTTGAAACCCTATATTATCCAGATCATTAGGCTAAAAAATAGGTCATTCTACTGCCGTGGAATCGAGGGTCGCTTACTGTAGCAACGTTTTCGGCAGAGTGTGCGAGAAGCACGGGTCTTGAATATCAATGAAAAAATAAGTATATTTTCTCACATTGGACCTAATTTGGATAATTATCCGGCGTGGGAACCAATAACATGAAATCCATCAAAGCCAGCCGGGTCGACAATTGAAATTATGTCATATTTCATTGATCATAGTCAATGAGACTCTCAGCATTCGAATGCCATTAGAATCTCGAAGTGCTCTAAACCGTTCATTTTTAAAAATATCTTTTGTTTTTCTTGTTGAATTTAGTTGTTTATGTTTTGCATTCCATTGCAGTGGAAGTGCTGTATAAAATATATCGCCACTTGATTATTGTTTTCATTCTAAATAACATGTTTACACACTGTGCGCATACATACATACATATCTACATATATTGAAAGCACTGAGCTATCCGCAAAAAGGGGTGTGTTTCTCTGCGACCAAAACAATATAAAGGCGACGCAAATACATTGTGAGCAACTTACGATATACTCGTACTCAGGCTAAGCAAAGTATGCTTTCTCTTTGTAGTGTTTGTGTTGCTACTTATTTGTTTTATAATAATAAATATTTATAAGTTAAATCATTCAGTCGCAAGACAATGCAAAACCAAGCGCCACAGTTTGATTTTGATGGCAATTTAATGCGAAATGACAGACGCGTGTGATGATGGAAATTTTTGCCATTGCGATACCCAATAGTCAGGCTATATCTATAGTTCCGACTGACGGAATAATTAATCAGTAGCAGACATGTGTAAATGATGCTATCTATGTATGCAAGTCTAACATGCAAGTTTTTGATGGTTTGGTATTTGAACATAGAGCGACTTCTTTACATGCGGCCTAGTTCAAAGGTTAGCTCGGAGCTGAGTTCAGACAGAGGAATTTCCAGTTATACGCAATAGCAGACATAGAGATCAAAACATTGCTTTGCTTCATCAAGCTTAGTTGACCAACATCCTGAAATACGTTTCAAAATATGATTAATCTATATATGCATCTAATTGTTTGTCCTGAATGACTGACTGATTGACTGATTTATTATCGTCCAGCCCAAACCGCTAAAGCTACAAACATAAAATTTAAAAAATTTTAAAAATTAACGATCGCGAAGAAGGTATTTTTTTAAATTATGTGTCTAAAGGGGCAAAACATGGACTAAGGTGTTGTATGAATAAACGTGATTTAATAGGCCTATTGATTTAAAAATTGATGAAAATACTACAAATAATTTTCGAAAACCAAAATTTAACGTGGTCAACAATGGGTTAAGGTCAGGGGCGGATTCAGAAAAATATTTCGGGGGGAGGGGGGTTTCAAAAAGTAATTCTTTGATATTCATAAATTGTCTTTTAATTTGTTTGTAGTTTTAATGTCGATCCTAATATTTCGGGGGGGGGGGTTTCAACCCCGAAAACACCCCCCTGAATCCGCCACTGGTTAAGGTTCGTATACGGGAAGACGACGAAAAAACATGAACCGATGGGCCTATTGACTTCGAAATTGGTGGAAATACTTGAACTCAAAAATAAATAGAAATGTTTCATTTTTGTAAATCGAAATCTAACAGGGTTAATTTTTGTAGGGAGAAACATGATTTAATAGTTTTTGTTTTACTTCAAATTTGATAATTGTGCTGGAAATGTTAAAAACCGACAGGTGTTTTTTTTTTCGAAAATCTTAATCTGACGCGTCAACGATGGGTTAAGAGTTTGTATACGAAAACATGATTTAATAGGTGCTTTAAATGAGAAGTTTCGTTTAGCTTAGTTTATTTCAGTCAATGGATTACAATCCGTACTGACTAGGAATACAACAATTATCTTAGATATTATTTAAAATACATATTTACAATATAGTATGTTTAAGTTAATCTCTATCAGACGTAATTAGACAAGTATCGGGTTAAGATAAACTTGATTTATTAGGCCCTTCTTCTATTCCATACGCAAATATACAGTTTTGCAATCAAATGTTTCTTTAGAAAACAAAAACAAAACATGAAAATAATAGTTTCCAGACGTGAAGCTGTGAAAATAAAAACTGCGGCTTCTACTTGCACAGTTTCCGTTCACGAATATAAAAATTGCATTTTTTACAACGAGATTATTCTGTTAAATGTTTAGTAATTATTATTATATAATTAGTTGTAATAAAAGAAGATTCAGTATTTTTCAAATCTAAATACCTAAAAGTGCCTATACATATTAAAAAAAAAAACAATCAAACCGGATTTGGCTTTATTAGAAGCGGAGTTTACTAGAGACGCAGTTTGTCAGCCAGTCATAACTGCAATGCGTCATATAGATTGGTTCCCCCTCTGAATGTTGTCAAATACCCAAAGACGCAATTGAGCACTTCTTCCAATGCGCAGGTACAAACAAAACGAGATGAAAACAAAGCCACAAGTGCAGCAACAGGCTGCACTGCGGCACGCACGGCACAAGGGATGATTGCGCCACAGCAACATCAGTCCTGAGTGGCATGGAAAACGCAGAGTAAGCTGCATTACCAGTATTTGGTGCTGGGGAAGTGACGCCGCGGCCTACGTGCCAATTTACATGACGTCCTGAGTGTATTACACAGTTTTCATTCACAACGCATACGAATGACGCTTCAGTGCTGACTGTCGCCAGACACGCCGAAATACGTGCGGCCGGGGACAGACACATAGACGTACAGAATATGTAGTCGGAATTGGGAACAGCGTGTGATGCGTTCACCAGCACAAACAACGAGTACACGGACCGAAGCGGCCAGCAAGGCAGACGTTTATCAGGAAGAAAACAACAGCAGTATGGCTGCTGAGAAGACAGAGCAGTGGGGCAGCCAAATATTAAAGCGTTCGGAAAATCACATTGCTCATTTTTTACTTTATCGTATGATTAAAAAGATTGAAAATTTTGTGAATATCAAAATAAAACGTGCGGTGGGAAACAATGAGCCGAAGGGGGTCTAGGTGGGTGCTTGACCTTGTGCAGTATTTGTACTCTCGCGCACATTGTGACGCCAAGTAGCTGCAAAAACGCATACGTTTACATTTTCAACGAGCAGCACGTATACAAACATATTTATATGTATGATTTTATCGAAGTATTTTCATACATGAGCATACATACATACATATGTACGTAGTAGTATATTTATGCGTAAAAGAATTTTCTCCATTTACAACTAAAGAAAAAAATACATGCATACGTATGCGTTATGTTTTCGATATGAATATCCAAAAATCAACAATAATTAAAAATATCATAAATTTCTTTCATTGAGCCCCATTTATAACATGAGTCGCCATCGTGCATACGCACGCGTTGGCAATCAGAACGCTTTAATGTCAGTCACCGAACGAACGCCACCCACCCACTTTGTCAGACTTTGCCGTCATTGCGCACCAGCATTGCCATTGATCTTGCCTGCTCCCAACTTGACATAAAGTTCATGCATACATACATAGTTTGCATATTCAATAAATTTCAATATTTTTAATTGACTTTTTACTACACGAACCATTTTTCTTTAGCACTTATGAGAAGCAGCGCTGCTGCAGCATTCGAGCATTCGGTTGCTGCCACAGCTCAACCACGCCACGATTAGTTGGCGTCGGCATCTGTCCGCCAACGGTTCATTCGCATCTCTCGTTCGCACCCGGCGCTGCGTTGCGTTGCGCTACCGCTCATGGGGGCACTGAGCGCCACCAAATGCCGGCTATCGATGAGCGTGTTGTTGGTGTGTTGTTAGTCGGTTGGCTGGCCGGCTAGCTGACTCGCTGACTGACTGGTTGAGGTTCTTCATCACTTGACGTTCAAGTCGTTTATGCAAATGCTTCTACGTCGTATCGAAATCTACGCAAACAACCCAACCACATGCACACCATGTACTACATATACATCCATACATACGTGAGTGGTTGGGTGTCGCTGAATCTGCGTACTTCTAGGTTATTTGGCTCTGTTTTGTTTTTGTTCGTTGATCTTGTTTATCTGAATAATAAATGAATTTTGTGTGTCGGTGGCGTTGTTGATATTGCATCAGCCACATGACAGCCGATTTTGTCAACATCAACATCAGCAGCACTCGCAACGAAAATATCGATAATCACCTAGCAGCCTTCCCACCTCCCCATCGCACACGAAGCAGCCACACTCAAATGTGCATCGGCACATTGCATCGCAAGTGTCTAACGTGTTATGCATCGAGACGTGCGGTTTGCGAATGGCATTTTATAATTTTTGTTATTTCATGCGACAAGGGTGCAAAGTCAAAGCTACGGCAGAGTCAACAGGTCAACTTGACGGGGGCGGTGTACAGTGGCGCTAAGGCGCCATCGACTTGAACTTACGCATGCGGGCAGCACGAACGTTTGCCGTGTGCACGTACACATGTTTCTATGTTTGTTTTTTTTTAGTTTTATTTGATTTACGTAGGAAGGTTGGAATCTTCAAAAGAAACTGCCTTGTCCGTACAACGCACGATTCACTGGCAGTGAAAAGCTACCAGCGCCTACGTACTAAACCAACCTCCCTGGTATCCTCCTCCTATGTTTCTATGTTTGTAAATACCTACATATGCGGTAATGTCCATTTACATTAACCCAATTGGTACCGGGAGCTAGTCTCTCGGGGCGCTTATCAATGCTTAATTTTGATGCGCTGTGCTTTTGAGCACCTTGGGGTTAAGCCACACTCTGGCGGCACTCACGTAAAGAATTCGACATTCAATACCTACATATGCACAATAGACTTTTCATTATTTGTTTTCTTGTTCCACGAGTAGTTTATTTTATGTTGAAATTAGGCAAATGAATTGCGTGTTTGTCTGGTTAATTAAAATTCTTGCCACTGTGCCTACTGTGCTTTCGAGTTCTTCCGTTTCTTTAATGACTATCCAAAAGCCGTTTCCAGTTATGCCTACAGACGTCCACTTTCCCGAACATACATACATATTTATAATACACATATTGCATGTAATGTTAGAATTGTTGCTAAAATGTTTACTTGTTACATATTATTTTACGATTCTTCTTAGCGCAAGTTTTTAATCCTAAGAGTTAACTTTCAAATCGTTTATCGACCATACACATATTAGTATATATTAAGAAGACTGTAATCGAAGTACCCTGTTTGACTGAACTTAACCTTTCTAGTTCTGAAACAAAACAAGCGAACAAGGCTTATTGCCTCTGTCCATGATTGCTTGCAGGACTACTGCAACGTCAACTGGCAAAAGTTCCAAAGTTTTCAGCACCAAAATACATAGAAACAAAACAGTTATTTGCAATCATCCGCAAATTGTTGCACTTCACTGCCCAATTATTTCGTATTACATTATTTACATTCCACCATTGCATAATTTTGATTTGTTTATATTGCTTAATTTTCGTTCAATACGTTTTAACCCATAAAAATAGGCTTCTCTTTCGAATTCGAGTGCCTCTTAATTTATACATGCATATATGTACATACATATCTTTAAATTTGCATGTGGAATCTCAAAAAATCTCCCATTACTCCAAAATTCAATATGAAAGAGTTGTCTGCGTGTTTGGCAATTGGGAAAACATTTTCAAAAAGAAAACAAATCAAGCGGCCAAAGCGCAGGAAACACTCTAAGCACAGTAAACAAATAATAATAATAGAATTTTCATTTATAAGTTATAACTGTTGTTGTTGGCCGGTTCTTCTCCACTTGTTTAGACCGAAATTATATGCACTGCTGTTTATTGCGGACAATAATTGCGCGCCAAAAGGGCGGTAAGCGGCGCGTGAGCCAGAGACGGGCGATGAGACACCGGACAAGGTGCGGAAACAGCGAACACGTCATGCATGCTCAGCCAACACGTTCCAAACACGCCAGCCACGTTGGGCCAGACCATGCAATGAAGGCGCTAACAGCGAGATAGCCAGCCGATTGGCGCGCAACAAACACACTTTGTGTGCTGACAGCAGCAGCAACAACAACCACAAAAATCACACAACACATTATTCGAAATTATGGTAACCAGCAAACAACAACACAAGGCAAAAGAATAAAAACAAAAACAAGAGAATAGAAAACAAAACGCAACCATAAAGACAGCAAAGTAAACACAGGAGCAGCGTCGAGCGCTTGCACGTCGCGGTCGAAGAACATTTTCTAAAACGCTTGCGCAGTGCGCAATATTTTTATTTATCACCAATGGCCAGAGTCAGCGGAAAGAGCATTTCAGTGTGTGCCGGAGCAAACAAACAAAACCGGCGACGACGTCGAATCCGACTGCGCTGGCAATGTCTCGGCCGCTGTCGCCGCCGCAGTAGCTGTGAAAGCGACCACCCTCCCCGAAAGAACGAGACAAGACCGATGGCGAGAGTAGCCGAGCACAGCCGGCAGCAGCGCGGCGGCAACGACCCAACCACGAAGCAGCAGTGCGGCCGCTTGAGCATTTCGTATAAATACCGCTGCTCCTCATACTGAGAGTCAACATTCAAGTTCAAACTTTCGTTTGGATCAGAAGACGAGTAGCGCCCTCTGTGAGCTCTAGAAGGAAGGAAAATCTCAGTTCGCCAAGTAGCCCAATTTGTCGCATACCAGTCAGTTGAAGTGAAAGCAAGAGTTTTATTGTGCGAAAAGAAAAGCCGTGTGAAATTTTTAACGCGAAAGTGAACGCTTCCTTTTTATAAGCCAACGTCAAAAGACATATAGAGAGTATCTACCAGTGAATCAAACGCCAAAGTCAGCAAACAGCCTAAATTCGTTTAAACTACACCAAAGCAAAGCAGAAAGTACACTAAGAAAAATGTCGGCATCTCCAACTGCACGCCAAGCATTCAACCGCACCATGCCCCTGAAGACGAAGAAGATCCTCATTACCGATCCTATTCAAATGCCGGAAGTGTATTCGTCCACGCCGGGAGGCACCCTGTACTCCACCACACCTGGAGGTAAGTTCTTTAACTCAACACTTGTGGCTCGAATTTTAACCAAGTTTTATGTGTCTAAATATGTATGCAATATGCAAAGTGAACTTGAGAACGTTTTCATACCGTTTAAAAAGATTGGAAATTGTGAGCAGATTTCCATTAAAACTGATATTTTCTAATCTAACATATATTAAACAATTTTATTTGTTTTTGCGTCATACGCAATATTTCGCCAGCAATTGTGCGAGGTCAGTTTGTTTATCGCCTGCTGCCAAACCATTAAAATCTGTGAAATTCTAACGCAATAGTCCACCGGAATTTCGACAGAAACATAAAAACATTTTCTTGTCTTGTCAGTCGGGCGATTCAGCACGTCGGAATAACCCAGTTCACGTTAAGCGACACTTATCTGCCATTTGGCCTGATAACAACACTCGACTGAGGCCTTTAAATTAATAATTCAATGACTCAATATTGCCAAATAATATATATATGTATAAGTGTGTGGCCACGAGCAGCTGACAAAGAAACATCAACCAGACGGCTCCTTATCAGCGCCATACCTTTGGAACGAACGCGCACTTTTCGCTTTGCGCCAGTCCACTCACTCACAAGAAACAGACTCACAAGGTCGTTAAGGTGAAAGCAAACGATGCTCAGCAACTCAGAGATCGTCTAGCAGCAGTCGTTGCTCCCATTATTCGCAGCTGCGCCCGTGTGCCATGTGCGCTTTGTCGCATGCACGCAAGGCAGCACAATGCCAAGTGCGCACTTTGCCGTCTGGCCAATCGAAACTCAAGAATTCACTGCAGCAAACAATTGTATGAGGCACCAGAACTATTTTTTTTCACAACAATTTTCAAAGTTCTAGTTTTTGTTTTTAAAATATTCATTACTAATTTTTGCTTATCTTACCTTATCTTGTAGGCACTAAGGTGATCTACGAGCGCGCCTTTCTCAAGAACCTGCGCGGCTCGCCACTCAGCCAGACCCCACCGAACAATCTGCCCTCCTGCCTATTGCGTGGCACTCCGCGTACACCATTCCGCAAGTGTGTGCCACCACCATCCGATTTGGTGAAGAAGACCGAGTCGCTGAAAATCGAGGACCAGGAGCAATTCCAGCTGGAACTATAAGCAGTCGCTGCCAATGCCGTTGCGAAGAATCATAACGTTATAAAAACCTGCCTACAAAACACACCATCAACAAATCAAAATAGCAAAAACAAAATCAATCACAACAAACAACTGAGCAAAGTGGTGGACCAGAAATGCGTGTCTGCAGAGGTCTGAGAAAGCAGCAACTGCTTCATGAGTACTTCGCAAGCAATTCCAATACTGCCCGACCGCACTTCTTCGTCTCTGAAGAATCACAGCAGTAGTTCTTTAGATCGATAGTCGTTAAGCTGTAACTTTAATCGCTATGGACACATCTTTTTATAGTATTTTATAAGTGCATTGAAGCTCGAACGAACCGCCATCATAACACCACCTACAACCCAAAAACCATCCCACCACGCGCCACCTCACACAACCACACACCACACGTTTGTCACCGAATGTACATTCTAGACTTGTAAGCGTCAACAGCATCTCCCATATTTTTCTTTTGGTTTGTCTTCTTTAAATAATCTTTTTATTTTGTATTTGTTTGTTTTATAAGTTCATTGGCATCACAGCTGCTCATCATAATGCATTTGTTTTGAAAAATGTAAAGTGAAACAAATTTATTGCGAATGTTTTTCATATTTCAGTCATATTGACTGCGTTAACTAATTAATTGAAATTCGAAATGTGTGAAAATTGGTTCTTTAATCGCTTACTGTCACATTTGTCAATTAACTATTATTTAAATAACTATTATGTTGCATTTTTTAACTTAACTATATTGTAAATTTTTATTAAAGCAAAGCAGAAAACGCAAAAATTAAAATTATTTTATATAAATTTGATTAGGTCGTTGGACACAGTTTAAATTAAGAATTCAATTTTGCAACATTAACTTAAAGTCATATCAATGCTCTCTTGTATATTGAATTCAGAAGCAATATTTTTATTGTAGGCACTCTGAATTTTGGGCCTCCATATTCAAACATTGTGATCAATAATATTTAAACTAAAGCTATAAAAAAATATTATAAAATTAAAAAAAAAAAAAAATATATATTAAAATAAAAACAAATATTTATTAAAATGTATACAAAAAGTTTTTTATTGCAAAATCATTCTCGAGGATTAGGGTAAAGAAACTGTCAGCCAAGGCATACAAATTGTCGAAAGACAAATATGGGCCAGCAAACTTCACTTGTTGTCGCGGATAACTATGAAATGAACTTTGATAGGGTTCTGAAAACGCAAAGCTCGAATATTTCCTTGGACTCTTGATTTGTAAATCTGAGCCTCCTGGATTGGCCACCTGTAGTTGTGACATTCGGCTCTAGTTCCGCGAAACATATACCAGCACAAAAACCAAGATCCTGAACTGTAAAAACCCAGTAAAGTTCATGACTGGATGGAAAAGAAAAGAAACGAAATCAATAGATAACTACTACAGGTGGAATAACAAAATTATTCTGAGCGATTCAAACAATTCAAGACAAATCTTATAAGGAAGGAGAGAGAACTTTAACTTGTTGTTGAAATCTAGATAATTAAAAAAAAAACTGCATTTAAAAATTCAATTATTGGCGAATGCATGATGCGTAAATGCACGTCAAAAATTTATTTGAAAAACCAAAAAAACTTGCTAAAGTAAACTTTTAAGAGTGTTAGTAGTGAGAAGGCCCTATTTCTTCTGGATTTTTAAAAAAATTCGGTTCGACATACTTCCTAAATACAAAGCTTAAGACTTAGGCACGGAGCCGTCCTTCGAACCCAAGCTTCAATAATCATAATTTGAAGATCTCTCGATCGTGTCATACATACGCACCATTATTATTTTCTATGGGCCTTTGTATAGTTGGAAAGTCCTGTACCATGTGGCTTACTCTGATGATTTCTTTCGGGAACGACATAAAGGTACTTTTCCAATTGAGATAGAACTGTGCTTTTTTCTATATATGAACTTGCATACATATGAACTCTATACAGCTTAATACTGTTGTATTTAGTTATAATTTGGCTGTTGCCCGTCTGTGGGCGGTCTGAACGCTAGAGTCTTAACCCTTTCGGGACGGAGTTTATTTTTCACATCCAAAATACTCTCAGTAGAAAGATTAGGTCTGTTTGGCCAGATTTCCAGTAAAAATTATCCAGTAAAAAATATCAGGAGAGTAAGCGAGCTTACGCTCCCAAAAATGAAACTATCCAAAAAAGTGAACAAACAGCAATTTGTAAGAATTTGCAAGTTTTAACTCTTGGTTACACCACTGGGACTTGGCTCACTCACACTACACAGTAAAAAGGGTGTAAACAGGAGGGTTAAAGAACGAAACAGCTGATCTAAAAGTTTCATTTGAGGTTTGAAGTGGTAGGGAAAATTAAGTTAAATCAGACTTTTAATGCAATATGCAAATAGTTCGTTGCGCTCAATCTGCACTTCTTCCCTTTGAGCTTCAGCGGGTAAAGCTGAGTAAGACGGTTGTGGGTCAGCAGACTTGCGAACGCACAATTTCTTTGCTGTTTCCATTTGCCTCCAAATGTTTTCAAAATTTAAGTTTCATATGGCAGTCAGTCATATGTTTTTCTTGTTCTTTTTCTTACTGGCAAAAAGTTACTGGACAAAATTTCTCCAGTAAAAACTTGCAAGTTCTCACGAAATGAACTGTCACTTTACGCTCTCAGTTTCTCTCTCGTTACTGGAGATTTGGCGTCAACAAACAGGATCCAGTAAAAATTTGTACAAATTTGAACAAATTCGTACAAATTATTCTCTGCCAAACAAACCTATTCTCATGCTATGCATGTTCGGGTTAGAAAATTATATTGGATGCTCACAAGTTCTTAAATCATCCTTTTATGCGGGAACACCGGAATCGAAAAAAAATCTTGCGTAGGTCGTAAGATTTGAATAATTGTTTTGAGGGGAATTAAAAACTTGCTGGGACGTATTATCCCAGTAGTCCCGAAAGGGTTAAATTATGTACACTTAACTAAAATACATTCAGGTTTGGTGTTCTAAATAGCCTTGAGTACGTATAAACATAAACCGACATATTTATGTAAGTATGTGTGTACATATGCAAACACCAATTTAATCATTGGATTTATCTCTATATATATGTATGTATCTATTTTTAATTGTACCTAAAGTCATGCCTGAGTTTATGAACTCATTTTTTTTTTATTTAAAATTCACAAAGTTCGTTAACTGTGCCACTTTTTGCTATTTTTGTGCCATATTGTATGTACAGAAAAACCGATAACTAAACAAAAACATTTGCACTATTTATTTAGTTCTATTTGTGTTCATTTTATAACCCAATTCAAACAGTTCAAATAAAATTATCAGATCTATAGATCGATACGTAGTCGGCCTCGATAGTCAAGCGGGTAGCGCGCTGGCTTCTCATACCAAAGGCTCCAGGTTCGATTCCTGGCTCGGGCTGGTGAACAACTCATCTACTTCTATCGCTATCCACATGAAGGGAATGAGAATTGCAAGAATCGCACAAGTGCGCTCTTGGCAGGCAATGGCAAAAACCTCCAAGTGTGAACGAAAAACTGCCAATCGCCGTTCGGATTCGGCGTTAAACTGTAGGTCCCCTCCCCCCCTTTCCCCATCCGCTTGAAATGTGTGCTGTAACATATGTTGGCAAAACAGTGTTGCATACACAGTTCAAAAAAACGGGTGAAATATGTGGTATCACAATGGGCCTTTCAGGCCTCCGAGTGTGTCTCTCATAGAGGCAGCCACCGCAACCTAACCTAACCTAGATCGATACGTAAAGAATACTTATATAAGTAGGCTTTTATGTACATGAATATATATTTGTTATATGTACATATATGAATGAATGCATGCATATGCATAAGTATGTAGAAAAATATGGTCATGTGTATGTATGTTTGGCTTTAGCAGAGCATTTTGCATTGTGGAAGCGATAAAGTAGAACGGCTTGATAGCTGGTTTGGCACATTTGCCGGCATTTCTAATGACGAATGTAAACAATAAGCAAAACACCAAGTTACGACGCAGTTTCTTAATTCGCCATTTTTATGGGTGAGCGTGGCGGCCTGTACGTGCCTTGGTGTCTCCATATATTGCGCGCGTATAGTATACGACGACTTGAATGCGCCGCCGCTCCCCGTTCTGCTGTGCCAACCGGCATTTAGATATCTTCCTCAAACGAACTGGCATCAAATATGTATGTATGTATATTGTACATGCATACACATATACATACATATATACGTAAGAATGAGCGCACATGCGTCTCGGACCCGGCAGCGTGTACGAGCCGCAACGCCGCCATATGCCACAAGTAGTATATTTTAATCTTTCTGAACGCGCACACCAACCAACCCCATTGACTCGAGCAGCACATGTGGTGGTGCTGGCGTTGGTGCCGGTACTGGCCGCGCTGTTGATGGCAATGCGGACTGCGTTGCTTACGAATTGGAGACGTTGGACGTATTCGGTACGCCTGTCCCGACTTTCGCTGCCATGGCGTAAATAGAAAATGACAACTGAAACAGAATGCGAGTAAAAATACTGGCTTCAGCAAAAGTTACGACGTAGTAGAATCGACCCCCCTGCTCTTTCCCCCTTGCCACTCCACATCTGTCAAATTCCGCTGTTGACTTGCGTCCGTCCGCCCAGCTGAGCGGACGGACTGCTCACCGTGCACCACACACAGCTGTGGCGCTTTTGCAGATGTGAATGCGAAGTGAATTTAAATCTTCGTATATTTGTATTGAAGTACAAACGCCGCTTGGACAATCTTGGGAGGCTATAAAACTATGGGATTCAATTAGTTTCAGCCGACCAGGTTCAACGAGATGCTGGCTTAATGTTCATCTGGCCGATTTATGCTCACTTGACTTGCCGACATTTGGCGTTGATACAGCTTGATTCGCCAATATTTTCATGTACTTATAAGTAATTAGCTTTCGAACGCTAAAACGTTGCTTTTTAAATCTTTTTTTATATTGATTTTTTCTACTTATGCAAAATACATTAAAAAAAATCTAACATACAGCTGCTCCGTTGATTCTCATCAGACACAGGTTTTTTGAAAACATGTTTCTTTAATCATTATACAAAATGTTCTTGTTTATAATAAACGGCGTGTCAAAAAATGTTTGATTTAGGTTAGTTAACTGTAAATAGCACAGTTGCGAACTTTATGAATATTTCCTTATGACTTTAATGCTTTATCTATATTCTTGATAAGATTAGTGATTGTTCTTGTAGATAATGTGTTATAAAAAATTGTATTTATTCCAGAACTTCCAAATCTCCACTTGCGAAAGTTCGTTTCGGTCGTTGAAACATGGTTTTCCTAAACCTTGTTAGGGATCGCACAGCTACAAAAGAAACGCAAAATGTTTCTGTCTCGTTGCCAGTTTTCTACAGTTTGCATAACATGATTGATTAGGCCTTGTTTGTTGCAGTAGTAAACAGTGTTGTAATCCTTAGTACTCTCGAATAAATCTAAACGAATTCTTCGAATTTTCAAAAATTCTATTTTTGAAAGAAAGAGGCCATGAATTAATTTTTGACCCAAAATCCAAATCGTATGCTAAATGACAAAGTACAAGTATGTACAGTACAATCTCGTTAATTCGGACAGTCGCTAATACGTACAACGCAGTAATCCGGACACTCAATTGATTTCTATTGTAG
This sequence comes from Melieria omissa, assembly GCA_963971225.1. Taxonomy (NCBI): domain Eukaryota; kingdom Metazoa; phylum Arthropoda; class Insecta; order Diptera; family Ulidiidae; genus Melieria; species Melieria omissa. The sequence continues at coordinate 123,331,570 of OZ020267.1, forward strand.
ACTCTGTAATCCGGACACCACGGATTTTATTTAACTCAGAAATCCGGAAACTAATTTTTGTCTGCTTTTTTACGGAGAGTCCCAGTTTTCTAATTAAATATATGTTTTCATAAAATGCAAGAAATTCAAGTGAAAACCTTTATGCTTTCTCTTTCTGTCGTATTTGCTAGTTCAGGTGTGCAACAAGTGGTTGAATAAAATCAAGTGGTGTTAATTAATTATAAAAGTTTAGTTAAACTGTGTAAACGACATTAAATATTAACAATGGCACCTATAGTTAAGAAAAAGCGTACATTTTTAACATTGGGCCTGAAAAAATACATTTTAAACAAAATAAGTTGAGAAAAGTCACTTTGACAACTGTTAGTGAAGTAAAATGAAGGCAAGTCTACAATTTCTACAAACATAAAAAAAATTTCGTCAAACGAAAATTACGAATTTCTTTAAAAATCGTCAAAAATGTTTATAAAATATTAGAAATAAAATGTTTAAGCAAAAATAATTCCAATTTAAGGGGGTAGTCAAGTAGAATCGACCATGTTTTTAAGTAATTTTTTTTTCAGAAAAATTTGTATTCCACATTAAACATTTTGTTATATGTTATTGTACAAGTTTTGAGTACTGAACAAAATTTATTTATAAATTTTCGTTTATATCCGGGGGAGATATGGGCGACCGGAAGACGCCACTTTGAAATCTGGCTGACACGATTTCTCCATTTTGGATGATCTGAAACATACTGTTACGAAATTCCCCAGTTCGTTATCGACGGTTCGTTTTGATTGTATTTGAAAATAAAACAACTTCAGTTATCCAGCGCAACGTAGTCAAAACAAACAATCGCTTTATTTACAAATCTGCACTTGTTCTACTTTACACTACTACTATTGCATGTTTCCCCATTGCTTGCTCAACACCGACTCGACTCCTTGCGCTGCCACTGCTGCTTTTATACCAATTTTCTTATCGCGCCGAAGTTTCTTGCACTTCTAATTGGAAAACGCTCGACTATTCTCGCACAGCCCATTTCGAGAACCATCCTTGCCATATCGGACTATACCAAGCGAATTTATAACAGTTTTGCTGTACTTCACAGTGCATGCCTAAAAGTATGCTTGGAAAACATTCGTGCGGAGAAAGGCATTCCTGTACAGTGCGGCACAGAATCTCTCATCGTATCAATACCAAACAAATTTCATTTTGAAGTACAAATGAATGGCTCTCGTTTGACCTTTAACTGTAAAAATATTAATAAATAAACATTAAGTGCAATTGTAAAGTTTTTTCCTTTTTTTGCTTGTTTTTTGTTAATAATTTAGTCATAACGTTGTTACATAGATACAAAGCCAAACCTTTTCTGAAAATGTAAAAAAAAAGTTTAAGCAAATCGGTGCAGTAGATCGGCCGTAATCGTGTCAGCCAGCTCAAAAAATACTGTTTTGAGAAAAACGTGTTAAAGATCTTGCTAAAATTATCAATACTTACTTTTGCACTCATTTTCCATCGCTTTCGGATACTATCCGAGATAAAGGAAGATTTCTACATGATTCCTAAGGGTTTAAATAGACCAAAACTGCAAAGAAAAAATTTTCGATTTTTTGAAAAAAATCTACCTGACTACCCCCTTAATAAAAAGTAATAAGTTTCATTTGTGTTCAGTAGTATTTTTAACGATTTTTTTGTAATCTTGGTAATCCGAACATTTTGATATTTCGAACACTGTTTGGTTTTTAATTATCCGGTTTATCGAGATTATACTGTATTTATTTTGATTCCGTTTTCACTCGGCTTAGAAAATTGAGAGGAAACCGCCGGAAACATGGGATTTGTTTTTCTATAATTTTGCTGTGGACTACGGCGAGGAATCAGACGCTACGCGGTCCAACGGACTAAACGACTCAACCACGATGACCAGACTTTTTTATTATACAGCACCTATAATTGATAACCCACAATGATTACCAACAAGATTTTAGCCTCCGATTTCTATACACAATTATTGATTAGGTATTTTTATAGTCAACGTTCGTTACCCAGTGGCAATTCTTGGAAATATAGTAAAAGGGCACTTCAACTTTTGAGTGGACAGCAAAATTTTTCATAACTCCACATTTTCCACTCATCACAATTGCGAAAGATAACCCAACTAAGAAGGCAGAATCTGCACCAGCCTCGGCTAGTTCCGTCCTTTAATTAATCACATAAAGATTTCACATCATTATCGAAATGTCTTTTCCAAAATATGTATCCATTTTTGTTTGTTTATACTGACTTGTTCGCAATGGTTAAGAGGCATTTTGAAAACAACTATGCGGCCTATTTTCTCTGTGTAACTATACCCCGTCTTTGCTAAAACGGGACTGCACATATTGCGTGGTCTTCTTTTTCTCTTTGCAATCCTCTGAGATTCGTAAGAATCCAGAAAGTCTGCAAAGGAGAGCGTGTAAATAGTCATGCCCGTTTCATCCTAATCCTTATTTTCCTCATTTCTTAGCACAGCCTTTCTTCTAAGGCTCAAGTACAATGCACTGCTAACTCTGAGCACTTGAGGAACTCATTGCATACGTCGGTTTCTCGGCAGACCTCCCACATCCATCTATCATCCATGCTTCCATATTTCGCTACAGCAACGTGCGCCAATAAAAACTGTCTCGGTTTTTTTTATGACTGCCGCAGGTGCACTGCTACGTTGAGAGAACGTAGAATTAGTCACTGCGCTGTATTAACGTCAGGCAACAGTGTAATACAAAGTCCACTTAATTTTTGGCAAGCAATAAAATTTCCTACAAACACTGCGCACTGATGAATTGGCGCGTGAAAGCACTCACTCACAACTTAATGCATTTGCCGTCGCGTGGGTGCGGCATTTGCATTTGACCCAGCGACAGCCAAATGCCCGGACCAAGCGCATGTAACGCGCATCAGCTCGGCTTTGCATCATCCTGCGAAACGTGATGATTTCCACAAAACCGATATGACCGATAAGTCACGTCTATTGCGCTGACGGGTGCACAACGCACTCGTGTGCCACGACAGGTTTGCGCAAAGCGCGTCAATCGGGAGTCACACGGCGACGAATGAGTAAACTGGAAACAGCTAATATGTATGTGCAACGGTATTTATTTGTATTTCCTTTTAGTGAGCAGCAATTATTCATCAAGTAGACAATGGAGTTGGGGCTACGTATGTGCGAATAAAAAAACAGCACAATAATCAATAGTCATATTTAGTTGCGCGCACAGCAGCGGACAAAAAAAAACGACCGCGAATCAACACGTTTTGGACCTCTGCATGGCAACTAACTTTTTAAGCTTTTGACTATTATCAAAAAACATTTGATGTTTCAATAGCAAATACTTGGGGTAAAAAAGTAAGGATTCAACAGGCGTTCCATTCTCGTGTAAGGCAACTCTATCGAACAGTAGTCGATTCACTTACATTTCCTGAGTTCTTGGGTGGTGTCAATTATCTAACAACTTCTTGTCCGTCGCAGCCGATTGACGAATAAGCAAACCGGCAGATCATAATTATATTTCATATTCCGTGATATATGCACTTTTTTTGGGTTCCTGCGCACTGTGGGCACCATGGAAATGAGGCGGACAGATTCGCAAAGGAAGGGGCGGCGACCCTATGGACCTGAGCCGATCATAGGTGTCAGCAGAGCTCATTTTAGGCATTGTGTCAAACAGGAATTCAAAAATCGGGCCAACCAGAAACGGTCCAATACGGTGGGACAGCGCTGTTCCAAGCTATTCTTTCCGGCCTATTCGGAAGGTAAATCTAAATACCTACTGGACCTAAGCAGAAGGGAGCTTAAGTTCATGACGGGAGTCCTGAGTGGGCACTGCCTGCTAAATATGCATAAAGCGCGACTGGGATTGACAGTTAGCGAACTATACAGGTTCTGCATGGAAGATGACAAAACATCCGTGCACATCATAACCGAGTGTCCCGCCCTCCTACATGCAAGGAAGCGTATACTGGGAAGGGAACTAATTCAGACCAATGAGCTGTCTGGAACTAATCTGGGAAAGATCAAGGAGTTCCTGGACAGTATTGGGGGAGATGAACTCCTCCAATAAGGAATAAGGGATACGACACAATAGTTCTCTTTGGACGCAGTGTCTCGGGCAGTTGGTGCTCAGCTCCCGTATCTATTCTATTCTATATGCACTTTTCCTGCCCGCTTCCAAATACCACAATCCGCACTACTTTACATTCACATTTCAAATTCCCATTTCCATTTGACTTTATAGTACTTGAGGTGTATTTAGAAAAGATTAAAACTCGTTTCGGTTAGGTTTTTACTGCACTTTTTTATTACGAACATTTTTTGACTTACTTTTTGTGTTTAGACATTCAGATTTACCTTCATATCGTGTGAAATTAGAAAACAGTTATTACATATTTGGAGAGTCGAATATTTTCACTTGCCTGCTGTGGTGTTCCCTTTCTTTCGTCATTTGTTTGTCAAACTCATAATATATCGTTTTTATATATATTGAAAATATATATGTGAATACATAGAGCCGATAAAAGAAGGAAACCTCAAATTATACAATGATACATAGGAGACTTTTGCGGGCAACACTTACAACTAAAACAAAAAAGTCGCTTGCAGATTTTTTGATTGTTGGTTGGCTTCATATTTATAAAAACAATTATAAAAATACTCAAATATGAATATATATATATATGTATAAATATAGATCAAATACATATTACAGGCGACGACAAATAAACAACACGTACTAAACACTAAATTATAATTAGTAAACGTACAGTAAATATACAAAATGTTCAAAAGTGAAATGCACAAAGATACAAGAAATTCCTTTCTTTCGTGTTGCATTAAGTATTTCTTTTAGATATACGCAAGAGACACAAACGCCGCATTTAAACATAGTTTAATATACATACACATATATACCAATATACTGTAAGTATATATCGTACATGCACGTGGAGATGTGACATTTTAAAAGTCCTATCGCAATTGAGATTTTTAACTTATGCATGTATTTGCCTTAAATCAAAAATAGCAACAAATCGTTTTCTGATTCTGGTAACAGCCGTTCATATGGTCAATTATGGCAAATTAGGTTTGTCATACGTTTCTGGTGGCACTCCCGCCGTCCGATGCAGATGCTAAGCGCACATCCCTCACCACATCACTTGTCGAAGACAAACGACCATGTTTTGTATTTGTTTTGCTTCACTCCAAACCTAATTGAAAAATCTGCGTGTACGCAGTGCAAGAACGAGAATGGTTAGACGTCAAGCGGTAGACGAGATGTGTAGGGTTGGCAGTTTGGCTCGGACAACTCGCAACTGTCTGATTATTATAAACAATTTTAGCGCACTTCATTTTCATAGTATAAGTAAAATTTTAACTTTGTAAGTGGAAAGGGGAATCCATTTCAATTGCACACAGTAATCACATTGACCAAATTATTCGTGGTCCGCCAATAATTTTTGCACTAAAGGAAGCAGTAAATTGCCTCAAACGCAAAAGAGATAAGCAAATGAGAGAAGAAAATGTTTTTAGAAAAAATCCACTACGCAAAAATTTGCAGCCAGAAATGTTTGGGCAAGTTGTCGAGTTAAGCTTCTGTCGTTTTTTACACGTTTGGAAACAGGTATAAACGCTTATCAGATGAAAGTTAAAACGATTTGGGCATTTGAATTACATTTTAACAAAAGGGTTTCCGAAAAGTTGAAAATAAGTTAACGCAAACGCTCTGCAAAAATGGTAGCGAAAGGATTAAGTTCTTAGTCCATAGCAAGCCACAAATTCGCACTAAGAATCTAAACGTTTTTTAATTATATTTCAACTGGTAGTGTACATACACACATCTCATCCACGCACACAATACAACATTGTAACTGAAGGCAAGGCAATTCGGCAAATATTGCAAAATTTCAATGGAAATTTATTTGGAATTTTTAATGCACAAATGTTGTGAAAATTTGGTGCTTCCACTAGCGGAACATGTACATGTCTGTGGCATTTTGACAAAACAAACAATTTCAAAATAAACAACTTTAAAAGAGAGCGAAAAAAACATACAAAATTCAAAATAAATGTGTATGTTTCTAAGGAAACTTGGAGGTTTTATATTGCAAAGGAAAGGGTGAAGAAAAAATGTCGCCATTTCTAGATTTTTTTTTATAACTAATGTACTTTTTGAAAAAAATCCAAAATAGCATAACATCCACACATATGTAGGAACATAAGTGGCATTATTACATGGCAAAAAAGCATTCAGTTGAGCGTTTTTTTTAAATTGATCACAAATTAAATCACTAAGTTTAAAGAAATTGATGTAAACACAAAGTATTGTCGCTTGTTTTGCTCACTTCTGCTGTGTACTACGCACTGTACTGATGTGAAAGGATAGTCATAGGTAAGGTAGGTCTGGTCGGGCCAAGTATACCCTAAACTGCGAAGCAAACCAAGCCGGCTTGCCATTTCGTTGCTTCTCGCCCTTGTTTGGGCTTTAAAAATATATTGCATAGATACAAACATATTGTGTGGCTCACATTGTAAATATCAGCTTTGCTCCATAAATTATACAGTGTGTTATTTAGCATTACTTTGCACGCACTCCTGTGCGCTCAATTTAATTCCCTGCTGCTACTGAACATTCTTTCAACTTATGTACAAATCATGGCAAAAAAGGTAAAACTAACAGCGATGCCGTTTGCAAGGCAGCAACCTATTCCCGCCCACACATGACGGAGGCAAAAATTGTAAAAATACAAAACGTAACAGTAATTACACTTTACAGAGGGAGGCTCGATTTAAGTTAATTAAAATGTATGCATAACAAACGGGCATTAATTTTAAATTAAATTAATTAATCAATTAAAGCAAAGAGATAGAATAATTTTATAAAATACGATATTGTTGTTTGTATGTTTGTTGTCTTACGTAACTGCGCGGTCACTTAACATATCACGGGAAATGCAATCCTATAGCTGCACCTAATTCGCTTCTTCTTCCTTCACATGTTCACATGTTAACTTCATTGCTGCATCCGCGGCAATGCATCCTCCTCTTTTACATAGTATATAAATATAAATAGTATGAATACAAAACAACACCCGTCGACAGGGACGCCTAACGTCCCCAACGCCATCATCACGTTCGTCACCAGCAGCCACTGCACAGTCATTGTGATCGTGAAGTGCTCGAGCTACGCTGCTGCCGGTGTTACACTGCCGTTGCTGTTGTTGCTATCGTTGCACATCACAAAACCGGAGACAAATATGTTTGTGTTTCGTTTTGATTTGCTGTGTTCTGTTTCTTGTTATTTGACTTACTGCCACCAAACACTGGTGGACAATGACAAAGATTATGATGGGCACTACTCGCAACTACGTCTGCAACAGCTGCCACAACGACTTCCACTTCTATCACTGCCGCTGCCGTTATCGTTGCCGTCGCCGTCGCTACTGTGGCATGTACTGACGACTTCCGCTATATGACGACGACAAAGAAGCCGTCGACGAGTCTGCGAGCGCAGTCGTGCCCGTGGCACTGGTGGCTACCGAAGATGTTGAGCCATACACATCCATCGTCTGCGCCTCTTCGCCCGAAATTGATATGGCGTCGCGTGACGGCAGCGAGTCCTCGGGCAGCGTGCTCTCCGGCGGCATCTGGTACTGCATGCGCATCAGCTCCTCTGCCTCTTCCTTCTGTATAGTCTCCTTGTCCTCGTGCCAGTACATCACTGGATAGCGCAGCGTTGTGGTCAGCGTGTCGTTGTGCTCCTCCAGCGAGTTGTTGGAGTAGTGCAGAACCAGCTGCTTTAGCGACACGTAAATGTTGTACGGCGCCGCAAACCCGAAGCCACTCTCCGTCTCGTAGATGATGCAATGGTTGATGGTGTTCTTGCAAACAATCGAGAGCGCGTAGTGGCCGGCAGAGCGCGCCCGTATCAGAAAAGTGCCAGTGGGCGTGCCGCGCAACAGATCCTCGGCCGCCTGGCGCGTGAGGTCCCGCATGAACCATAGCCGCTCGATGTTATGCGGCTGATTGGTCAGGCTCTCGTAGCGCTGGTGCCAGGCTTCGTAGCCCAGTTCGGTGAGGTGCTTCATGTCGTCCTCGCTGATGCCAGCCTCCATTAGGCGCCTGCAAACGAAACAAATCAAAACATTGTCAACTTAGCTATTGGAAACTGGTTTTAGAAATCAGATGGCATGGTGCTGATAGTGTGAACTCAGTCGAAAGGACTCACGCAACACACATTCGCTGGTGCAAATGTGCCAAGAATCACGTACTCTATTAGCGGCCAGCAAACCAGACGAGCAAACTGCCAGCACAACTGCAACTGCCAACTGATCGACAAATGCTCGAACCTTGGCGATCTTTAGGAAAGTGACACAATGCCGCTACACAAGTGACAGCACCACAGCTCAACAACACCTTGCACGATAGCACTGCGCTGGCCGCGCTGTCTCGTCCCACACCGCACCATGCAAGCTGTGTCAGCATGGACCCATTCGCTGGTGCAATGGCGCGACTTGGCAACAGCAGTCAGCGAGTGCAGTACGTGCCGCCGTCGCTCTACAAGTGCGCCCGCCTGAGTGATGACTCGTCGACCGTTAGCACAAATTGCAAACAAAAGAGGGGCCTGTCGCGCGGCTCTACAGCTGCTTGTGCTTCTGCTGCTGCTGACGCGTTACTGCCAAACGCTGTCTGCGAAATGCCTTTGTAATGAAAAGAAAATGCCGCATGTTGCTGCGAAACCGCGTTCTGACTCAGACGGGAAGAAAAAGACATTTTGCTTTCGTCGAATGCCGTTGCCACAGCTGCAGGTGTTGCTGCTGCTGCCGTTGCCGCTCTGTTGTCACTGTCACGGGTTTGAAAACTTTCATTTGCCCCACAAGAACAGTCAACCACTACGCGCGCATTTGGCAGACATTGCGACGCACCCGAGACACCGTACGACCCGCGCGCGCGATCGATGCCGCTGGCGCATTAAATATTCACACAAACACACACACACACACACACACACAGGCTTAGCGATTATTGCCCAAAGTCTTATGACAAGAACGAACTCTTCTGTTGTAGCTCGATGGGCTGTTATCGGGCAAACGACAACCGCTGGCACTATGCAACGATAAAGATATCGTAGATAATTGCCGCAACTTCGGCCGTAAATTAGCAAGGGAACATGAAGAAAGGGGAGCAGGGAAGCATTGAGAAAAGGATCTAAAATTAGCACAGCCCAGGAGCGATAACCCCGTGCCACCCGACGCCCTCTCTCACTACAGGAACAATTTTCAGTGGTGGCCTTGAACAGCGCAGCACCGGAGAATTTGCAGTGCGAACGCCTCAGGGGTGGCGAACCGTAGCTGGTGATCAATGCAATTTGCTCGTTGGTTTTCTACGCTTAATTTTGATTGCCGATAAGGGAAATTGCGCATATGCAATTTCGATACAAAGAAGCTCTTTCAATTTCAGTTCAAGGTAAGCCGAAGCCCCCTCCACGCTGCGGCGACATCAAGATTCGAAGCACGTCGAAGCAAATCTGGACATTGCGGCGTAGTTTTGGAATATCACATTACCTAACACAGCCCCCACTACTGGCCAGAGAAATTTCGGAAATTCGCAGACACCCCCAGGTTGTTCTACAGTATCAACTGCAAGCAAATGACACTGTATTCCGTCTGTGCCATATTTCTATATTCGGGCGTAAAACATTCGATTTGATGCACTTTAACTGCATGGAATGCAGTGCAGGAAACAGGCGGCGGCGGTGTTCCGATTAAAAGCCCTAAGTGTGTTGGAAATTTCCAGAAGCGAATTGCTGCAATATTTTTACTGAACTTTTTTTTTTCTTGATGACTGATATTCAAGTTGAGCAGCAGTTTCACTCATACTTTTTAAGTGAACAATCAAATGGTTTTATTGGTTAAGTTGGAAGCTTCCAATAATGGAATACAAGTAATCGCATGCAATAACAAAAAGAAAATATATATACATAGGTTGAGATTGCTCAACTATTACAACGTTTTATGAAATGGTTAAAAATTTCACAGACAAAAGTTGGGTTTGACCCAATACAAGAAAAAACTTAGGATCAATGTAATACGAATCAATAAAAACTTAACCCTTTCCGACATGAAAATAAACCCGTTCTGTATGAATTGTATGGGCTGTAGTTCAATATATTGGACATTGTGACTGAAAGGGTTAATGCACACTATTCCCCAATATCTTTGATTCAGTAGGGACCAAGGCTCGGATGGAAAAAATGAAGACATTGGTTTTTGTGTACAAATGTAGAGCACGCAAAACAAAAATATGTAATAATAAATCTCGGAGAGCTGTAACGAACATACGGATCACATCATCATTTCAAAAAATGCATTCATCATAAACTAGAAGGAATCATCACAGGCTGTTGAGATAATCGCGCCAATGTATAGCTGGCAAATTGCAAAATAATGAGCCACAATTCCCTAGATTGGCAAAAGCCAACACACTACAACGCTGAGTAAACAACTCAAGTAAATCTCGATTTACAAAACCAAATGGCTTACGATATAAGGTAGTCAAATAACAGCCGATAACAAACAGACATTTGAAAATATTAAAACGCTCGCCGTTGCTAAACTGCAACATGGGCGAATGAGCTTACCAGCTCGGTTGAAAATTACGCAGCGTTGCGTTAGTGTTGCGAAATTTTCGCAATTCGAATACCAACAACTAGCAGTGTGCTACTCACTTGGCTGTTGTTGGGAAAGGTCAAGTGATAATTGCGCGAAAGCCGAAACGAAGTGGATGGGTTTCGTAGAAGTAAATGTTCTTAGTAATGCCAACTGGCAAAGGGTCTAAATCGCTGAGTCGTTGCTGCTGTCGTAGGCAGCATAGCAACACACCAGGCCAGAAACAGCAGTGACTAACTGTGCCACCAACTGAGCGTTCTTTCATTTCTTACTTGTGTAAAACACGCGTCTGCTTCCGACGTCTACAAAAACTGGCAATAAGTAAGTTTATTGCAATTGCACCTAAATTAGAACGGCGAGCCACGAGGCGGTTGAACCGCACTGCGCTGTCCACGTGAACGCAGCGCGAGGAAATTAAACACTCCTAATATGAACATATATGTCGTAATTCAAAAATGCTCGCCCAGCCTTCTTATTGTGGCATTCAATTTCTAGTTGATTGCCGAGTTCGACTAAATAATGTGGCAGTGTTTGGTTTAGTTGCGCCAGGATCTCGTTTTCATTTACTAAATCAGCGCACTTCGTTTACAGAGCAAATATTTGATAATCACGTGCAATTGTGTTAGGAGTTTTGCACAAAAAATGAGATTGTTTTTCATTCCGAAAATTCACAGCGATATGAACATGGCTGAAAGCGGCATGCCGTCTGTGGATAACATGGAAAATGTCTCAAATATCATATTCAACGGCAAGTGTTTGATTGCACTTCCGGTTCCGCTACTACAACACTCCAATTGAAAACTGAAGCCAGCTGATGGAATGCTGAAATGCTTCAATTAGGAAAGGGAACATACGAATATAGAATTTAATCTTGAAACCTTCTTGCAACTGATGTGAAACACAAAATGTAAAACCAACCAACCACTTTTGCTATTCTCATATTAAGTAGGAAGTTTGTAAATGCTAATTAACTGAACATTTAAACGACATTTGTAAACACCGCGCTGCACAGGCGTTTTCTTGGCCGTGTTTAAATAAATTAAAAATCGTAATTAGCTGGAAAAAGTCCATAAAGGTCCGAAGCTTTTCCATAAAGTTTTCGATTTTTCGATCACTTCCAAGAATCGTACCAACAAACCGCTTCCAAATTTCAAGGCAATAAGTATCTCTACTAAGTGTAATAAACCCTTTAAGTATTCCTTTGGCGCGGCGAGTTAAAATCAACTTGTCACACTTTCAACACATTAACATTATCGAATCTCATTTATCTGGCGACTAAACTCCGTACTTTGTTCTCTCTCGCTTCCAGCACAGTTTTGCTGCTTCAATTTACACAGCAAATACAAGTCTAAGTTACATATAGATAATTGCACTTACTCTGCGAATTTTTCCTTGCTTGCAGTCATCTTCTGCAGTTCCGGCTTAGCCGCATTGATTTGTCGCTCCAGCCTTTTATACTCCTCCTTTCGCTCGTCCACGTAGCGATTTAGTTTCTGCATTTCCGCGCAGAGCGCCGACAGGCGCGACTTGAGCAGCGCCGCGTTCGCCTGCAACTGCTGGCTTTCATCTTGGAAGGACGCCGGCGTGCCGTTGACGCCACTAGCGGCTGCGTTGCCCGACTGTGTTTGTGCCGCTGTGCTAATGAACGTCTCCAGCAGCTTGATCTGACTCTGGAACATCTTCTCCGCTTTTAGGAAGACGTCTTGATGCTGCTTCTTCTCGTTCAGCTCCATTTCGATAGACTTGAATACTTTGAGTTTTTGCTCGAGCAAGTACTGCTGTTTGCTCAACGTTTGGTGCGTCGCCAAAAACTGTTCGGCCAGGTTGCGCAGGTCACCGCTGTTCACCTGCAGATCATCGTCTTCCACGGGCCGCGTCATCGGGTTACTCAACGTTATATCGAGCATCTTATTGTACAGCTTCAGCGAGTTTACTCGATAGAAGTTCACCAGTTCGACCACCGAGTGAAATTTACAGTCGACAAAGCCGTACATGCCATTCAGGTGGCAGATCTTGATCAGCTTCTCCGTACCGTCCTTGATCAGGGTGAGCGTGTATTCGCCTTCTGTGGAGAGCGCGTCCCGCACCAGGAAACTTCCGTCCGGCTTGCCGCTCAGTATGACCTTCGCCTCTTCGCGCGTTATCTTACCAAAGTACCATTCGGCGTTGCGCAGCTCTTCCGTATTGGGATCGTGCTGCTGGCCGGAGCCGCCTGGCGGCTGCGGACGCATTGTGGAGTAGTGCAATGGAGATGGGTACACTGCAAGACGGAGGGAGCGGAACGGTAACGATGTGAGGTGCACATGCAGCACGCAGAATAAATTAGGAAAAATACATTTGCAAAATGTCAATGTAAAAAAAATTTCTATTGCAACTGGACTCACTTTTCTCCTCTGTGGTTGCGGTTGGCTCCGCTGTGCGCAGGAAAATCAGCAATCAGAAAAGCACGAATTTCTCTACCGCTGCCGATTGCGAGTTCTTTTTTCGTGTGTAATTGAAATTTTTATTTCTTTTACTTTTGCTTCTTCACGTTTTGTATATTCGTTTCGCTTTTCTTCGTTTTGCTTCTCTCTTAGTACCCGGACGACATCACTCGTTTCGCACGTCAAACAAAAGCAGCTGGAGGAGGTGGCGGCGGCGCGGCGGATGGGGAACAAATTACTCCAACTGCTCCGTGCACACGGCTAATGGGCAGCGAACGAGTTTTTTTCTTTTCTCTTCTTCTTTTCACGTTCAACTCAATCCGATTTATGTACAATCCAGTACAGCCCGATGCAAAATGCGTTTATTACCTTTTGCCCTCGACTGTCAACATTTTCGCTAAAGTTTATGCACAATTCGAACAGAAGAAAAACGCAAATCAAATACTTATATTACGCGAAATGAAAATCTTTCTCGGTGGAAATGCAAATGGCCAAACGAAACGGAAAGAATAAGCACACCAAACCCGATTTTTGTCGTCGCGTTCGCCGCGAGTCAGCCAGTGTTGTGGGGCTTACGAAAATGGTGATTGTGTGGTTGACAGCTGATTTTGACACTGCAGTCGCACAGTGCGGCCAAGTTATCGCAATCTCGCAAAGCAACGAATACAGCCATCCACCAGAAAATGACGTCAGCGCCAAATGGCACACGCTGCCATTGAGATGGGGTAAAAGCTGGAAAGGAACTTTTCCCAGCCTGTGAAAGCCGTGTTGGTGGGACACTCCACTGTTCTTTATTGCATAATGCATATTTCGGCAAGGGCAAACTTCTCAATGTAAAAGGACACGAATTCAAAAGTTGAACACCTACAGTATCACGGCGAAAAGTTAAGCCACAGGGTTGCCGCGCCACAGCGATTACAAAATGTTTTTCTTTTATACGAATTGTATTCGAATATGGTGGTTTAAAATATCGATAAATAGATTTAGCTGCCGTATGAAAGTTCGACACAAGATCATTGCAAGATTTTGTTTTAAAATGTGAACATTTATTGTATGAATGCGAGGGAACAAATTTGCCTTTTTTAAATATGAAAAATAAAGAAAATTGCAATTGAATGTTTTGGTGTTAAATGCTAAAAGTTATGAAGCACTCCTTTTATCATTCCTAAAAAGGGGATGATAGGCATACACACATACATAAAGAATTTGCAACTATGATTTTGTCTTTCTTATATTTTTAAATTCATTGTGAGCAAGGGAAAACGATTTGTAGAGTAATAATTACTGTTACGGTCCTAATGTTCTGGCATACAAACATGAATACGGTATAAATGTGTGTATTTCCCAAAAACTGAGTATGCATATGAAAAAATTGTTGCAATTCAATAAAACATTCATATGTATGCACTAAATGTGTTTGCTTTCTTTTTGGAGCTTATCGTACCACTAGTCGTGCGGAACCACACAGCTGAAAATACATACGGCCAATGTTCTTGGCCAAATTCAAGGTTGCCGCGAATTCAAGGCCACTTTAAGTTTCGTTTATTTGAAAGTTGAGCAAAAAATCGCCCGAATCACTACTCATCGCTTATCTGCAACAAACGCAGAACGAAGCGCCGAACTAATTGAATGTCTGTCCCTCCTAGCTGGATAGCAATTGGAGCGCGTAGTACGTGCTAAAGGACCGGTGCGCACTTGACGTTCAGCAGACTTTATGGCCAGCGTCACCGTGCGCCGTGTTCTCGAAAAAGCACTGCACTTAGTTCGGCATGACGTACAATTATCATTGTTCTCTCTTTACATTTCCGTTTATCACGCTTCTTGCTGTCGCCGTCGCCGCCGCAGCAGCCCCTTGTCGAGGCTCCTCATTCTTGTTTGATTAATTCGTTTCCAACCAGCTTATTAATTGAGCAAATGGCTAAAGTTGCATATTGCTCATACGCCGGGCACGTCCACACACGCGCGCATACACGCCGCAGTAGCAGGCCGCCAGACAGAGTGCTGCACAGCACAAGTCGCAGGGGCTCGAATAGCCAACAGTCACTCCACTCGGCCGTTTAGCTGCTGCTTGTTGCTAACTGGCAGCCGATGGCGTTCGCACTCATTCCCTTTCGCGTTGCGTTAGGTCAGTGTGTCGACCAAGCCGGAGCAGCAATGCGCCGGCACGGCAGCTCCACTAGTGGCACACGGCAACAAGAACAACACCAACAACTGCCGCGACTGTGCTTTTTGTCGTTCGCCCATCAGCCAGTGAGTGTCACTTGCGCTCTCGCTCGCACGCACACGCTAAGCCGCGGTGCGCCGGTGGTGCCGGTGCGCGATGTGCTGCTATCACCTACAAGCGCGCGGCACGCTCAATGGCGGCCCACTCGAGCGTAGCCACTACCAGAAACTACCAAGCGGCATTGAATGCGCTCGTCAGCCGGCAGTCACTTGCTGCGCGCTTATGCGCGCCGGTTGCTGCTTACAATAATTCTACACCGAATGCGTTTTTGAAATCCGCCGAAAAAAACCGTAGTAGATGATGATGATGAAAATCGTTTGTAGACCCGGCCAGTCGAGTGGCTGGTACAAGCGATTGGCGCAGACGGTCGAGTGCACTCACCGGCCGGGCGCTGACTTTATTTAATCGCCATACTTGCTGTATTGCTGTATTTTTTAATGCCGGTTGCTTCAAAACGGTGAATTGCGATTGCGTTTTCTTTGAAAGCAGCGAACTTTGGCGCAATACCTTTGACAGCACAAAACAACTTACTGGTGACAAATGACCCCTTGGATTAGCAGTAAATTGTTAAATTCATATTGCAGATAACTTTTTCAACATTCAATATGATTTACAGTATTTATTTTCAAAATTGCATGAATTTCTTGTTTCACATTTCGAAGTCAAACAAAAAGCGGAACAAAAACGATAAATATGTAGCACTCAAATTAATTCTTACACACATGTAGGTATGTAAGTGTAGAGTATCAGTGTCACTATGTTGCCGAAAGAATATTTTATTTTTCTTTGTTTTTTATGGTTTTGTGTTAGATATGACGAGGATTCGAACCTGAGATCGGAGGCCACTTTAGACCCGCGCTCCAATGTTCGAAACAGCTAAATCAATGCGATTGCCTAATCATTTAAATTTTAAAACATTACAAATATATTAAAACGAAAGCGTACACAAATAATAAAAGATTAAAAAATAAGCACAACAAATTGTTTCACGTCGTTAAATGTGAGTTACGCTAAAGCGTAGTAAAGTTTTTTTCCTGCTTTTTTTTTATGCATATTACAGATTCCGTATTAGAGAGTCAGGCGTTTTCACTTTCTGTTGATGTAGATCGAAAATAAATGTCTCGTTAGTTCGGATACAACAGTATTATCTGTCATCCTTACTTTAGCTGATCATATGTAGTTTTATGTTTTGTAGTTTATGTTGTTAAATTGAAATTTTGGTGTTTCTCTGCACCACTGTAACATCGACAGTGATATCTTAGTATAAGAAAAATATCCCTATATTATTTTTGCGAGTACTTTCACAAAATAATAGTTGAACATTTAACTGTACTATCAAATACCTATTAAAAGCAATTCTGTTATTTTTAAATATTATATACAAACATACATATGGAAAGCTCATGCTATTATTAGGCTGGTAAACTTGTTGGAAGTGCTTGCGTATAATTCAGGCTGTCATTTTAGTGCAGTAATTTCAGCGAAAACTAATATCATTTTCTGAGTAGTAAATTGTAAAATAAGAAAAAGCATACGCTTGTTTTTTTGCTTTTTATCGAATGCTGCAAATTATCGCTTAAAACAAATACTTGCAAATTATTACAAATACATGACTCTAAAATGATAAACCTATTTCTTAAGTGAAAATCAAAGAAGATACCAACTGATGAATGCCAAAAACTTTGTTTCTTTTAAAAACTGACTACACTTCAGCTTTTAAAAATTTAGTGTTTTTAAATTTTAGAACAAACAAAAGTCTTTGGATTTCAAACTAAAGAAACATTTCCTTAAATTCTAATTTTTTTCAACATATTTTTGTCTGCATAATTTTAGTAAGAAAAAAGGAGCTGTGAATTCAAAGTACTTTCAGTATAAACAGAGTGAGTTTTTATTTATGATTACTTAATTTTATTTTTAATCCAGGCCACGCCCAAACATACTTAAATTAAAAAAACATATTAAACAGTAACTTGAAAAATTCGAGTATATTTATAGAAAATTTGAACAATTTGCGATACAACGATCGCAACGTTTTTTACTTGTAATCAAAAATATTTTTATTATAAACCAATTAAATTCTACATATTATAAAATTACTGAGATTATGATGGGAAAATAGCATTGTTATGATTCAAGTCTATTCAGTTATGTCCCATCTGTGGTTAATTTTGAAGCAACCCGTTGCCGGTAAACCACCAGTTTCCAGTTAACCCTTTCGCTACAGGTTTTTACTTGGGAAAGTTAAAGTTTTAAATTTTACATTTTAGGCTTCGATGTGGTTATATTAGCAATATTCCAAAAACAATTTTTAATTTTTATACTCGGACCCTGTATTTTAGAGTGCTTTTCTATGAGAGCAACCACATCGTTGTGACTGTAATAATTACTTAAACTTAAACATAAACATAAAAAATATTTCTTCATTTACTTCAGCCAAAATTAAAAAGTAAAATTAAAAGGTATCTGCTTTTTCTGCTTCTTCTTCCTTTACTATGTCAACATATACCATTTTAAAAACGTGTATACTTCTCTTCTTTAAACTTAAATATTCAGTTTATTAATTTTGTATTTTTCCTTAAAGTTCAAACTATTCTAAGGACCAACAAAAAATTTATTCTTGAAACCACAGAGGGTTCAGACGTCCACAAAGTAGCATGTTGCCATATGGAACAAAATAGCGAAAGGTTTAAATACATTTTTCATATTTCCTGAAGAAATAATAAGAAACATACTATACATCTTTGAATAATGCTAAAATTCTGCCTAGTTTCTACACATACTATGGTGTATGTATGGTGCGCAAATGTGTATCAGACTCTTTAGGCGTGACCGTAATTTTTAGATTTTCGGATTAACCGTTTGTCGACCGACGGCATTAAAAGGACCAACATTGGCTAAATTTTCTAAAGCTACAAAACAAATTATCAACTCACAGTCTTTTTAAACTATTGACAATACAACTTTGCTACATACTATACACACATAGATTCATACATACTATACCTGCATCCGTATGTATTTATGTACATATGTATATAAAATTAAAGCAAAACTAAAATATCGTTTCGTGCTCACTCTAAAGCTCCAAATGCTTTCTTAAAAAAGTGGTTTATATAAAAAAAATTAATATATTTTTTATGTCAAACAATATTTTTCGTCGTGTTCCCATCTTGGCCCACAAGTTTCTAAACATTCTTAGCATTGATCAGCAATGATTGAATCCTGGACGGGAAATAATTCAAAATGAGCCCGAAGATCGACTTTGCCAGGAAAGTAATTTTACTAGCATGCAAATCGCACAATAAAGCTTGAACTTGCGATTGCTCCGCTGCCCGCGTACCTTTCGTCATCTATCCTCCACCATTCGCCATCTGCGTCTCTAAGTTTCTCATTCAAGCTTTTACCCAAATTCCAATTTGTTGCGTTTTTTCTGAAAGTACAAATTATAAAATTTATTGCAATACAAATACAAAACGCTGAAAGTGTGGCGACATGGCGAGCTGCTAAAGCGTTTAGTGTTTTTAGCTCCTAGTACAACAACTTTCAATTATAGCTTCCATCCCACAAGGCGAACGGAACAAAAGGCGCTAAAGTTATTCTGCTCTCTATTAGCCGAAAGTTGAATTTTCCAAGTTCTGTTTCGGAATGAAGCAATACACACGCGAAAACAAAAAAGCCTAGCAGAAAAATGCTTTTTTGCTCTCGCTCAAAATCCGTCCAGCGCGCCGCTTTCGCTTTGAGCTATGCTGAAGCGTCTGTGACAGCCGTCTGCTTTAATGCCTTGTCATTCACTACCAAATCAAAAGCACTTTCAAAAAAAGTCGCTCCTGACAACATCGAGCAAGACTTAATCGTCAGTAATGTCCAGAACTGGACAGCATGGGAGATTCCAAACATATTACTTAATCACTGTGTAAAATATCGCATGGTGCGGCAATGAAAGCAATGACGAATATTAGGCAGCACCCGCAATCCCTGCATCCACCAAAAAGTGCGCACGGTCGCGCCAATCCGCACGCCGCACACAGCAGGCCACTACTCGCCTGTGTCAACTTTTCAAAAGTCATCTGAACTTGAAGTTCTTAGCGCTTTTGCGCCGCTTGCGCCGCGCGTTCAAATATTAAACTTTTTTCCAATCTGAATATTGTGTAAACTTTTTCAAAAGCCGATTCCAGCAAACAGCCCAGCAATGCTGAAGCTTAAAAAGAGCGTTCTTCTGCTTTTGCTGCGACTGACGCTGCCACTGTTTCAGCGCACAACTTGAAACCCGTGGGCAAGACAACTGGTCGACGCTTTAGAATGCAGGGGCGGCAGCTGAAAAGTTGAGATATGTTAAAGAATGGAAACAAAACGGGCGGAGCGGAGTTCTAAAGTTCTTTCGAAAATCGCTTCTTCGAAAGTGCAAAAATATATGTACGAAGCGAAAATTACAATAATTATAAAATAATCCGATGGGTTAAGTTGAAATTGAACTTTATTCAAAAAAATGTACTAATATGACAATTAATAATTATTCTGTTTATTTTTAGTTACATGTATGATTATTGAGGGGTATAATGTTTTTAATTTAACCGTAGATCGAGCTTCACAAAAATTAAGGAATCCTATCCTATGTATACAAAGGAGAAAATTATAAACTTTTCAATTTTCTCAAGACCTCTTTCTTAAAGTGGGATAGATGCTTCTAAATAATCAAACACAAAAAAAGTCACAAGAATGGTACAATTAATTATATCCTGAAAAAAGTTATAATAAAACAAAAAACCAAATGTTTAATTTTTGATACAAAGCTCGATCTACGATTAACAATAGAATTATTTTATTTTTTAGTATTAAATTTTTTTCATAAAATACTTATGATACAACTTTATCAATATCAAGTTTTGTTTTTTTAATGCATTAGTGGCTACTATCAGCTTTTAATTGTTGAGTAGTTGTTCTAGTTAATCCTCTATTTGGTAAGAGTGTTCAGGGCACTTATCGCTAAATTTGAAATTACTGCAGAAGCAATATGTTTTGATAACAATTTATAACGGTAGTTGCCGTTACATATGTGTGAACGGTGAAATTGTGTACGATTTGCGAGATTTTTAAAGTGAATTTTTCCTACTTCTTGTAATTTTGTTTTTGTACTAAGTCTCTACCAGTGGATAGAGGGTTTACTAATATTAACATTTAATATTTTTTATAATCTTGTCTGCTACAGTAAAACTTATGCAATTTAAGAAACATATACTTTGTTCTAAGTAGCTGCTTTAAAAAAACAGTTTCGTTGCCCACATAAGATCCTATAAAATCGCCTCGCCACTTTTCATTTTAATGAAAAAATATTTTAGGTTTCCTTGAGACCAGATCTCATACTATGCTTTACTATATAAAAATGTACTGTTATATTTATGTATACTTTAAAGTAGGCAGACTACACGAATGTTGTTATATAAGTTCTACTCCCTTAAGTCAGTATGCACACCAGAGGGTTCACGAACCTTAACCCTTTCGCTATTTTGTTGCCATATGGCACATTGCTACTTTGTGGACATCTGAACCCTCTGTGGTTTCAAGAATTCATTTTTTGTTGGTTCTTAGAATAGTTTAAAGTTTCAGGAAAAATACGAAATTATTAAACTGAATATTAAAGTTTAAAGAAGAGAAGTATATACGTTTTTTAAATGGTATATCTTGACATAGTAAAGGAAGAAGAAGCAGACAATATTAGATAGCTTTTTAATTTGACGTTGTCTTTCAATTTAGATACTTTTTGTTTTTTAATTTTGGCTGAAGTAAATGAAAAAATATTCAAAATTTCGTTATACGTAAAAAGTTTAAGGTTTAACCATAGATCGAGCTTTGTATCAAAAACGATACATTTGGTTTTTTGTTTTATTATAACTTTTTTCAAGATATAATTAATTGAACCTTTCTTGTGACTTTGTTTGTGTTGGGATTATGCTTGTTTAAAACCATCTTTCACACTTTTTTAAGAAAGAGGTCTTGAGAAAATTAAAAAGTTTATAATTTTCTCCTTTGTATACATAGGATAGGATTCCTTAATTTTTGTGAAGCTCGATCTACGGTTAAGTAATTATTGCAGCCACAATCATGTGGTTGCTCTCATAGAAAAACACTTATATATGGAGTCCGAGTAAAAAATAAAAATTTTTTTGGAATGTTGCTAATATAACCACATCGAAGCCTAAAACGTAAAATTTAAAACTTTAACTTTCCCCAGTAAAAACCTGATGCGAAAGGGTTAATCGATCCTCTTGGTGATTTTGAACATGAAAAAAATGCATATTTACAAACCCCCCATGAAGTGTCTCAAACCCATACATAACTTCAACGGCGAGTATAATTAACTCGGGACTGTAGGTCCGAACTAAACAGTGTTGAACACTTTGGTATTCTGCTTGTTGAAGACAAGTCTCTGAACCTCTGTCCCCATTTAGCAATAGGCACAACATTAAAACTGTAATTCACTGTCTTGTTATTGTAAATATTACCATTCGATTAATGTTCTCCGTTATCGGGCGCAGCACAAGCTACTAAAAGCCAAAAAGCTATAAGAAAAGTGCCTAGAACTTACCCTGAGCCATCGGACACTGCTTTAAGTTGATGAAAGTTCCCTGCCGCGACTCATTTGAGCACGCTGCAAGTTTCGCTACTATTCGCATTTGCAGCGCTCTTACCACATCGCGCCGCTTATTCGACCAACTACAATTTTCGCTTTAGTAGCACCCAGCGAATTTGAAAGCCTTTTTCGGCCACTCGATGAGTGCTGGTAAATCGGAGCAATCCATGTGAAGGAGCAACAAAATCGCCATGCACTTTTCGAGCCTTTAAAAACAAAATGGATCGCTCTTTAACTAAAACAGTTACTAGGCACGCAGCAGCCAAAGCCAGCCAGCCAGCGCCACCGGCGAGTCAACGTAAACAATTGCTTGTGTGTCGGTTAAGGGGAGAGGAGGTGGGGAGCACTGCAGCAGTTCGGCAGTGGAGCGCGAGAAGCTGTTGCCGCAAAAGTTTCCTTTGCCTTTGAGTTGGTTGGTGGTTGCTGCCGGCCAGAAAAGCCGGGAAGCAAGAAGAACGGATTATGGCACTTTTTGTGTTCCGCTTGATGTGAATTTTACACAAGGCAGACAGGTCGTAGAGCATTTTGAACAATGGGGAGCGGGAGGAAAGCGTGCACGCAGAGCCGATTCTCGGCCCAGCTGCTCATTCTGCTGTCAGCGTTTGTTGTTTTTGTTTCTGAATTTCGTATTAGCCGAGACCCGCACAGACACTCCCTGCGCCAGTCGCATGTACGCCTGATGCGAAATTCACAATTTGCACTATTTACGGCGATTCTCGACAAGCTCACCGCCAGCGTTCAGCGCCAAGCGGCCGCAGCAAATTGTACTTGAACACACGTCGCGACGCTTTTCGAAATGAACACACTCGACGGCAACGGCAGAAGCCAGGACGACAACAGGACACTGAGCATCGTCCTTAGCTCACAAAGTCCCCCAGGCCGTAGGCAGCCGCATGTTTATGTGGTGAGCGCCTGTGCCGTGTCGTGCCGTGGTGCGCAGTTCGATTCAAACATTTGACGGCGGCCGCATTTTGGTTGGGGTAAAAAATGTTTGAACTGTTGCAAACTTGAGTTTTCGCGTTAACAGCGTCGCAGAAGCGAGCGTAGGACGACGCTGCCATTTCACTCAATCAAAAGCATTCATTCGCTTTGTTTTACTGTTGGTATTTTCTTTGATTTGTTGGTTTTTTCGTTTGCTTGGATGTTCGTGAGAGTGGGTATGGATGTGCATGCGCTCTGGGTATTGTGCTCTTTCTTCCGTGCTTGAATTCGACTCGCCGTTGTTGTTGCTGCAGCTGTTGGAGCTCATTATGTCACATGCAGAGGAGTATTCGTTGCGCCCTTTCTTCCTACTGCAAGCGGAAGGAAGTGGCGTATGCCAAGTACAAGAGTGCGTCGAATTGGGAACTTTGTTTGCTGAGATATTCACATTGTCCAGGCCGCTGTTGGAGAACTTCGTAATGTTACCCGGCAGGCAGTTGTGCTGGACAAGAAAGATTCAGGTTGCATTGGAGAAGTACATATAATGGATCCTTTACCGTACGAGCTGTTGAAGGCAACAAAAGTGTTGGGCAGTCTTGTGTTTTAAGCTTTTGCAAATCCCTGAACGAGTCATCGAATTACTAATGATACGTCGCACAGTGGGGCGTCCGTCGCCAAAAATAAAAAAACCAAATCTTTATTTCGAAAAAATTAGAAACACGATCAAAGCCATATCTCCAACTAAGCTATATTAAAAGGAATTTTGAAAAAATTGTAAGTTTAAAGGTTTTAAACTTTATACACTGTCTATACAAAAATTTAAGCAAAGATACAAATTTAACCTTGCGAAACCTAAGATGTTTCTTTATGGTTAATATTTGTAGAAAATAAACTTAGGAGCGAATTGAAGAAGGGCCAACATGAAAAAGTTCGAAAACTTAAAAAAATTGCCAAATATACATACATAACTACATATGTAGCGAGTTATCGAATACAAAATAATTTCTCTATTAGAGGGGTGGGCGTGGCAGTGGTCCAATTTTCATAAGTTTTCGTATTTTTCTTAATTAGGCCAAAAAATGGGCGGATGCCAAATTTCGTGAAAATTAAACCACGTTTACTATTTTTAGCCATGCGATATATTGAGACGCCCCACTGTGCGCCGGGACGTAAGTAAGTTTTTCATTTGATGACTTTCCAGTCCATAATATATAGTATGATTCGAGGGACTGTGAGCTTAAATCAGCCACCTTCAAACATACACAACTCAAATTTTATAATTTTTCTGAAAACGCAAAAAACTGTTTTTGAACTGAATAAATTTTTTTTTTAAATAACGTATAGACCATTTAGTAGAATATCCTTACAGAATAAGCTCTAGAATATGTAACAAAAATTTTTTTTTTTAATTTTACACTACAAAAACCCAATATATTGAGTTATGACTTTTTTGATGATATTTTAATTCAATAGTAAAAGAATTATTTTTATTTATGTCAGTTTTTCTAAATTTAAAAATTATAAATGACAATGAAAAAGTTGAAAGAAAAATTGTTAAAATACGAATTTAATTTATTTCTTTGAAAATATAAACTAAAATTGTCACAACTTTACTTAAAATTAACTCCAACAAAGAATTATTTCGTCAAAAATGTCACAATTTAAATTAGGACTATTTTGCATTGAGCCGCAGCGATCAAATAGCATTAAACTTTTCGGCATAAAGAGAGACCTGTTTTTTTGACAACAGTTAACAGCAACCAGTGGCGCGTATTTAGGGAGTGGGGGTTTGGGGGTTGAAACCCCCTCGAAATATTAGGATCGACTTTGAAATTACATAAAAATTAAAAGGCATTTTTGGCATTTTATGAATATTAAAGAATTACTTTTTGAAACCCGCCGAAATATTTTTCTGAATCCGCCCCTGGCTTATTGGTAGATAAGCAAAAACTTGGAGAACTTGGAGATGCTCACACTGTGAAATAATTCGAAACGTGTTTTTAAATTTTTTTAACAAAATCTAATGGGTCAACAATGGGTTAACAGTTTGTACGGAGAAACTGTGAAAAAACATGATTTTGTGGGTCTATTGACTTCAAAGATGGTGAAAGCACTTTAAATGAGAAATAATTAGACAACTATTTTTTCATAAAAATATAATGGAGTTAACAAAGGGTTAAGATATACTTTATTTATTGGGTCCATTGACTTCAAAGCTTAGGGTCCTTGCTAGTATTGCATACCATTTATTTGTTTGGTACTAAATTGGACTAATTATAATTATTTTTCACTATTTAAAACAAATTAATATATGTAGTTTTCGTAGAAAAATATCTTAAGAAAACATGTACAAACAAATTGAAAATTAATAGCATCGAAGAGAGAAAATCAGGGCCAGGGGAATCGGGACGCATGGTCTCACCTCCAATAAAGTGTTAAAAAAATAAGAAGTCTGTCTTTACATATATATATGTGTCTTTACACGCATATAGAATCATCAAGAGAATCAATTATGGAATGTTCGTCCTTTAGTCTGTCAACCGGCTGGTTTGCACGAATATGTTAAGATATAGGCTTGAAATTTAGTGCAGATACTGCTAGTGTTCCAACTAGGAACCGATACTCATATGAGTATGGTCCGCCTTCTTTTAAGAAGTGTTGTCATACAAGCTTAGTTTACGAAATAAGATGATAAAAATGGGTGTAAATTCAATTTGATTTTCATCAAACTTCAGACAAGACACATGCAATGGACGTGGTCCACCCACTAATATTTGGCAATTTTAAGTTTGGGGCACAAAACAGATTGAAATCGTTTTGCTCGTCATGTGCATGATAAGTCTTAACCACATCCATCATGATCGTGACAATATGTATGTGTAGGATTGACGCGCGATTTTTTATGCAACAAATGGCCAATCTAATGACTTCACATCTACATACATCCATACATTTTAGTACTTATGACTGCAATCTACTTTTAATTCCACTTCGTAATCTACTACTTGCTACATCGCATTGCTGACTTCCCAATTCTAATTCGCTATATATTTGAAATCAACACAGCTACTGCAGGCAGCTGGCACTGCTACACAAGCAGCCCGAAATAGGGGGTGTGGGCGGCGTTGTAAGGGGCGCAATTGCCCTTCGGACTGGTTGTCGCGATTTCAAAGGCCTCCAACCGGTCTGGAGAGCGTTTGTCGGCGAGCTTGGCCACTTGGCCATTTGTGTGCGACTGCTTCGCTTAAGTTGTCGCTGACGTTGCTGTGGCTGTGGTCGTTGTTGTTATTGTTTTGCTGCCACTGCCGCTGTTCTTTCCCACCACAACGTCAACAGTAATAGAAGGTTTGTTTTCATTTGTATTCCGCCTTGTTGTGTGTTATTCTATGCGAATTGTTGTTTTGCACATGTACCGGCTGGATCGCCCGCTAGGGCGAGGTGAACTGAGGAGCGCGTTGGCCGCGCTAAACAGCTGACGCAGCAGTCGGGCCAGGCACCGAAGCAATAGTCGCAACAGTGCGCGCGCAACACCGGCACCAACATTGGCGTGCGCCCTGTGCGGCACCTGTGTGAGTGCTCATGTACGTACACATAGGCTCCCGCTCCGCATCCAGAGGGTATTCAATGTCAAACAGATTTCAAAGTCAATGCAAAAGTTCTCATTTGTTGTGTTTGAGGAGTAGGCAGGGCGCATTCGGGGTGGCCGGCGCTGGCCTGGGACGACCGCACCGAGAGTGCAGAGCAAGCAAATGAAGAACGCTGCGGCGCTTCGAACGAGCGAGCGAGCGACTGGCCTATGGTGGGCACGGTGGGAGGCGGGCAGTCGTTCTTTTTATATTTTATATATTTTTGCTTTTATTTGAAATATAAACGGCTGGGATGTACGATAGGGTACCGTGGCGTGCTGTTTCTGTTTTTTAGCGTCATTGTTATTATTGCTGCGGTGAGCATGTGTGCCGCGTGCGTAGGTATGTGTGCTTAGAACGAACGCTGCGGTTTTTGGGTGGTGACGTAAGGGCGGCAAACGGCAGCAGCCCTACACGATTCTGTTCTCCTATTCGGAAATTTCACTAAAAATTGTTTGCACTCTCACGTTAGCATTAAATGAAAGTGGCGGCATAATTTAAGTCGCACAAATGCCGCCACTAGCGCAGCGACATTGGCGCGCCTCATTACCCACTAAAGCCCCAACGCCATTCGACTAGCCGAGCGTTGCACACCAAAGACACGCCAAGTGGGCGCCTCAGAGCCTCCCTTCCATGCCGGCATAACTGCAGCATTCATCTAACAGTTTTTGAACTACTGTCGTCGACCATAAGTGGGGAGAGTACACTGTACTCAGGTAGAAAGTGCAATGAACGCTACGCTTCCACGGTCTCTCAGCGTACAGTGCTATGACACTAGAAGTGTGCAATATCTTAATGCATTCAAAACTTTAAAGTCATATTGCTATATTGAAAAAAAACTAAATCATGAAAATTATAAAAGAGTTTTTCGAAAAATCCTTTAGAATAAAAAAAGGAGCATGAAAAATAATCCAATAAAAAATGGAGCATGAAAAATAACACAGTGCAACACTGAAAAAAAGGGACAAGGTCAAACCCATCTCATTCGATAGAGGACCTCAGTAGATGAAAAAGTGCCAAGGGATTTTTCCCGGAATGTTCGAGTTTTTTTAAATAGAGTTTAAAGATGGCGGCTTAAAGCCCCTTCCCGAAACTTTTAAAACATCATATCTCTTGACTCAAATGTCAGAAAGGAATAATGAAAGCTAATGAAATGAAGTCGATGACATAATATCCTTTTTGGAAAAATGTAATGAAAAAGGATATGAAAGACCTCAATAAAATGTTTATCCTTGAATATCCTGGAAACCGTGAGAGCTAAATTTATATAAACGACTTAATATATAGTATAGATCTTTGAATGCCTTTTTACCGGAAGTCACTTATATAAATTTAGCTCTCACGGGTTCCAGGATATTCAAGGATACAAATTTATTTTATCAGGTGTACAACTTTGCTTCCGCCGTTTTTTCCAAAATTAAAAGCTTTATTGCGAAAAAGTGCTTACAGATGTATTATTCAAAGTATTGTCCGTCGCTAGCGACAACTTCCTCCCATCTTTCCGGCAATTTTCGGATCCCGGCTCGAAAAAAGAAGTCCTCTTTTGACGCTATCCATGAAGCAATCCATTTTTCCAATTCTTCGAAGGATTGAAAATGTTGATCTGCCAGGCCGTGTGCCATCGAACGGAATAGGTGGAAGTCAGAAGGGGCGACATCTGGGGAAAACGGCGGGTGGGGCAAGACTTCCCATTTCAGCGTTTCCAGGTACTTTTTGACCACTTTTGCGACGTGAGGCCGAGCATTGTCGTGTTGGAGGATGACTCACCATTTTCACTCACCACGAAATCACCATTTTTAAAACGTTGAAACCACTCCCGACACGTTCTTTCACTCAGAGCAGCATCACCGTAAGTTTCTGAGAGCATTCGATGCGCTTCAGCTGCATTTTTTTTCGAATTGTAACAGAAAAGTAAAACTTCCCGCAAATGGCGAGAAGTGGGCACATAAACGGACATTTTCGAGCGTGAATAATACGAAAACAAGAACAACTGTCACTGAAACGGCGATGACAATTCGTTAGGCACTGTCCACACTCACTTTAAAGGCATTACCATCTATGTATTTCAACCAGCCTCAGCCCGTACAGCCACCTATCGGAAAACGGCGGAAGCAAAGTTGTACACCTGATATGTCCTTGAAGTCCTTTTTCATTACATTTTTCTAAAAACGATATTGTGTGATATTTTGATTTTGAAAAAAATCAAAATAATAAGCTTCAAAATGGAGGAGGTAAGAATAAAATTGATCTTACCTACATATGTTACTTTTTAATTTCGGGAAATTCAAAAAAGACATCGAAAGAGGTTGAATCCCCCCACCGCTGGACGAATTTACACTCTGCAGGTAATGTTTGATGAAATCAAACAATATCCCGTTTGAGGTACATATCGTACACGCACTACAAAAGTGACACAACTCAAAATTTTTCATTTTCGGGTTTATGTGTTAATACTGTGCACAATGCATAAATCTACCAATAAGCAAAAGCTCAGTATATTTTGTTGTTGTTAACTGTTGCAAAAACACAGTTAGGTCTCTCTTCATGTCAGAAGTTTGATGGTATTTGATCGCTGCAGCTCAATGCAAAAGAGTCCTAACTCAAATTGTGTCACTTTTGACGAAATAAAGTTTTGTTAAAGTTAATTTTAAGCAAAATTCTGACAATTTTTGTATATATTTTTAATTATTAAAATTAATTATGAATTTTCAAAATTTTTCTTTCAACTTTTTGACTGTCATTTATAATTATTCAATTCAGAAAAAGTGGCATAACTTGAAATAGTTCCGTAATTATTGAATTAAAATATCATCAAAACAGTCACAACTCAACATTTTGTGTTTTCTAGTGTAAAATTAAAAAAATTCTTGGAACTTATCATAAAGCATAATCTGTAAGGATTTTCTACGGAACGGTCTATTCGTTATTTAAATGTTTATTTAGCTCAAAAACAGT
Organism: Melieria omissa; assembly: GCA_963971225.1. Lineage (NCBI taxonomy): Eukaryota > Metazoa > Arthropoda > Insecta > Diptera > Ulidiidae > Melieria > Melieria omissa. The sequence goes on from OZ020267.1 coordinate 123,361,033, forward strand.
TTTTTGCGTTTCCTGAAAAATCAAAAATTTTGAGTTGTGTCACTTTTGTTGTGCGTGTGCAATATTTGTTTGAGGAATTTCACTTTTTCTAAACACAAACCACCTGATCGATACAGAGTAAATATTTATATGCGGTAGGTAAACGTATCTACTTAAATGAATATCCTTAATATTTTTCTAAAATTTGGCGCCCATTTCAAATATTTTTTCTTCACACACAAAATTGTTCACTAACCTCATGCTTTGGTGCCACCGATCATCTCTAAGTTATTTTCTCTATGTTATAACTTACTCAGTTGCTTAAGCTTGGAGCCCCAGACATTGGCAAGACCCTTAAGCTTTTAGTGCGCTTGAAAACACAGTTTCCACAAACACACACAGCTCGAATTTTTTAAAAGAAGTATTTATACTTTTGACCCTAAAGTGTGACCGCTTTGTGCCATGTTTGGAGGGGCGCTGACAGATTGCTGACAACTACGGCAAACAATTCAAAGCAGTGTGTAGATGCGGTTATTCCAAAACAAAAAGCTAAAGGGCTAATAATTCCATTGTACGGTATTTAATGCTTACATATGCACTATATGTATGTATGTATATATGCCGATACAGTCATTCATTCATATGCCCACACATGCATGGGTTAATTGCGCCAAAACTGTTGGTGCCACACAAATGCCACGACCACCACCAATGGACGCTACGCGACTGCACACTGCTGTTCGCCTGTGTCTCTAGTCGAGACTTCCCCATGTCAGTGTGCGATTAAGCCGTAAAAAATCACCTTGCATAGGCCTCAGCGCACACGCACGACCGTCTAGCCGCCTAGCAGCCACCCAGCGCTCCGCTTTCGCAGCAGCGATTCTCCGAAACTTGAGGGACGTGTGCCCCTCAATGGAAGAGCAGCAAGCCACCAAGAAAAGCGCACTCTTTGGCACATTTGCTCGCCGCTTTCACGACAAACTGCTGCTCGTTCCATGCCCAAACAATGCCGAGAGTCTCCTCACCTAACATTCGATTTTCTTCCACATTCTCCGGCAGTTGGGCGAAGCGCATTTGCTCATTGCGTTTGCGTTTGCATTTGGCTGACTTTCGTGCGATTGTGCTCTGGTCGGCAGCTATTCTATGTTTCTGTTTGCCCGCCCCAGTCGTAGCCATCTTTTTTGATTTTTTCAAATGTTGCGGCAAACACATTTGTTCGCCGGAAATCCGCCATCCACAGAAAGTCGATCCGTCCCAAAATGAGTTTACCGAGTGGCGCTACGATAAATTCCAATACAGAAGAATGGTTAGTAGAAAGGTTGCGTCTCAAAAAAATAATGAATTTTCTAGTGTTGTTAAAGAAGTCGTATGCATGAAGAGATTACCAACATTGGCATAGTAGAACCGGAAATAAGCGAATACTTGTATATGTTACTATAACTTTGATATAGATGGCTTGATGATGATGTCTTTGGATGTCTCTTAGTTTGCTAGAAACCATTTAGCAAATATGTTTCGTTGTGACTATTTTTTATATACAAATTATTCAAAGCACAACTGACTAGTCATCCACTTTGGTAATAAACTTTCGGCAAGCTTATGAACCTACTTTACTAAGACTATGCAAAAAGCATGGCGTTGGCAGTGAGCTTATCTTAGGTGTTTGGTATAAGCTTGTAATAAGCGAAATGTTTGTATATGGCAAATGTTTGTATATAACAAACAACTATGCATGTTTGCGTGAACTTTGCAGACAGACGTCTTTTGTCCAGAAATGGAGTTTAACTTGCCGAACAATTTGATTCAAATAGCTTAGAAACTAAATATGTGTATATTTTTAATGAAAAAATTAAATATAAATATTAATTCTATCCACGCCATTACTGACTGGAAAACAAAAACACGGTCATATGTTCATATATCTAAGCCCAATACTCCGAACTTTATTAGTGCAAGCGGTTTGTGAGTGTTTTTTAACTAATCGGTAAAGGCATCAAAGATAAGATACAGTTTGTCAAGTAAATGTTTGCAAATTTAAAAGAGGTAGACTATTATTTTCAAAAGCTTATAATATAACAGAAATTGCAATATTTTGAAATTATTAGAAAAATATCGATTAATTGAATATTTCACTCTCATATAATATTAAAGTAATGTATATTTTATTCGCGTATTGAAGGGCGAATCGATTTGAAAGTATCTCCTGGAAGACCCAGAAAACTGCCTGACAGAGAAGAAAGAAAAATCATCCGAAAAGTTCCTGAGAACCCACGTATCTCAATAAGGGAAATGGCTTTGGATATACAAATAGAAAGCTGAACTGATGTATCTCATGAAACTGTTCGGAACTGTACGGCGCCAAATTTTCAATGCAATTTTGGTTTTGAAAGAAGACGAATTTTTTGACAGTTTGAAATATAGCTTCATTCCTTTTTTTAATTTTTACACTGTTTTCGCGAATCAAATAGACATTACTAATAATCTATATTTTAAAAAAATTTCAAAATATGGCAATTTATGTTACTTTTCAAAATAATTGTTCTACCTTTTTTAAGTTTGCAAACATTTACTTGACAAACTGTATATAGTATACATATGTATATGGAAAATTAATCAGTTTCACACACAAAGATTTTACTCTAAGCATAACTGCCTTTTTAAAAAGTGCATGTATATAAAACATATAAGTCTAAATATATAAATACATATTTTTTGTTTATTAATACTAAAAAAATGGTTAATCCCATAAGATAACCCACCATGCAAAGCCCATTTGTGTTTACATGCAGAGTTTAGAATATTAGTAGTTAGAAAGTTTGAAGTTTGGCTAAAATTTGGCCAAGAGTATAAATTAAGGTATTGTAGCCGTTTTCCTGAATACAAATTTTTTTCTAAATAAAATAATAATAATCATATTGAAATCACGAAAAAATTGAATGAAAAACTTATAGTAATGCTTTTTTTGTTATTTTTTGTTGTTTCAATTTTATTTAATTTTACTATATCGACCAGTGTTGAGAATAAATCGCTTTCTTAAGTACATAATTTTCGGCACGAATCAGATCAATAGTATTAAGTGGTAAAGTATACATGCATACACACATACATATATAATAACTATAGTTATAATTATAACATTATTATTATAACATAACATATTATTATAACATTATAATGTCCGGCACACACTGTCCTATATACACACTGAACTGATTAACGTAACCAACACAAGGCTGTCTTGTGGAGGCCCTATGCTCCAGAGAGGAGTAAACACGGAACAAAAAAAATTTCCTACATGAATATATTCATTTTGGCGACTAAACTACTGTACATACTGTACGGGTACTTGGTATTCGAAGAATGTGTACAACGAAACGTATAGAAACGAGAACCAGCGAACGTCGCTTCTCGATTCTATTCATATTCGGTGAATAGCGAACACAGCAGTGCTCGTATTCGGTAATCGACAGCTTTGCGAAGTATTCGAAGATCGACAATTTCATCGAACATTTTTATGCGCAGTATATCACTTTTCCATATGTATACTTGTGGTGTGGTTGAAGTGGCTTATTAGTTAATGGAAAATGGAAATTATTGCAGGAAGTAACTTAACAAATAAATAAATATTAATATACAACATAAATATCTCTAAATAACCTTAGGAAGTTTGTTTGAATGCGTTTGTCCTAATTTTCCCGCTTCGAGCGAATATGAATAAATATTGTACGTCTACTCGTTTCTGTTCAGAGCTTACTCGTACTCGAAGAGAGCTTTACTCGTATTCATTCGGACCGGTCCGCAGAGATGAAGTGAAGTATTCTATTCAAAAGCATTTGAATGTTTTCGAATAGCAAAAATGCATACTGCTGCAGGACTCTAATACACACAAATATTATCATATTACAAACTGCATTCAAACCAATTTTATTTACCTAAAATGTGCTGTACTCAAAACAGACTTAAGAACTCTTCATAGGTCTGGCCAAATGCCTTACTTATCCATACCAAAGAAACCACTTTCTCAAACTTCAAAGGGAATTAAATATTCTCAACAAAACCAGCTTTAACAATTTCGCAAACCCATTTTTAGTGCAATCGAACAGACCATTTATGTTGCGTGTGCCGTCCGAACTTGTTTGGCTGCCTCTGCTGTGCGAGCTTCTGGTTTCCTGGTGCAATTAAGCAAGTGGAATATAATAATAATAAATTATAATTTTAGAAGGCACGTTTCGCACGTCTATGTTTCTTTTCTTGTTCGTTTTGCGGCGAATGCATCGCCGGCACTATTCCAACGGCCACTGTCATTACCATCAACCGTTTGCAGTTCGCTCGCTAGCCAACAATCAACAATTTGTGCGGCGCTGCGCTCAGCTGTTGTCAGTTTTATGGCGTTATAAAAGTTAAAGTGGCGCGCCGTCAGTGCTCCACACACATAATTTCGTGTACGAGATCTTTTATTTGCATTGAATGTATAAAATGAAAACGAACAGGCTTCGAGAATTTTACACTTTGCGCTATAATTATACCACTTATTCTGTGCGGATTGTTGTTGGCACTGGCATTGTTATGGCGCTGCGCGTGCGGCATGCGACGAGCGGGGTCGTTCTGCTGTTATGGGTAGCAGCAGCGCACTGATAATTGGCGCAAAATGTACGATTACGTGTGAAATGTTAACAACATGAGCAACAATGGCGTTCCAGAGCACAGAAACCAGAAGCCACCAGCGGAGCGGCACCCATAAACACTGAGATGCATTGCTGGGATGTGAAGGCTGTCACAACGACTGCTTTCGCTTTCGAATTTCTTTTTAAAGACCACGTACATGGTTTCTGCGACATTAAAGTCAGTAAGTAGTGACACGTTTTTCCAAACTCTTCCAACTTTAATGCGGACGGTTTGTCAAACGGCCGGGCGGTCTCTCAAAACCGCTGGAAGTGAAAATACTGCTGTGTGTATATTGTGATCAAGTGTTATCTGTCCTAGGCTGAATACACCAAGTGGCTGAGTGAAAAGTTGGCATCTTTTGCACAGCTAAAACGTGCACGGTGCAACGCTTGCAATGTCCAGCCACTTGTGCGCTCTGCAGCTCCTAAATGCGATTACTCAAATCTGCAATGCGCAACTCAATGCCAGCGCAGACAATTGCTCAACGACTGAGAAAGAGCGCAAGCAACGGGCCAGTCACCGACGATGCCCAATGGGAAGTCTGCATGTTCGCTTGCTCCAAGCGCCAGGCATGTATCAAATTTTTCAAAAATTTCCAGCGTTTGCGTCATTCGATGTTAATTTACCAGGTCAGCAGCAACGGCAGCGCGCCTCGAACAGCACGAGGTGTGCCATAATGAGAATAAGCTGAAATAAAAGTTTTATCAGTGGAGGAGCGGAGTGGCGCTGGCGGGCTGTGCACCCACCGCACGTACCCTGCCGCACACACTAACAAGAATTATTTAAAAGAAAACAGCTAAAAAGACGCGCGGTAGCCAGGTGGAGAGCGCTGAAGCCGGCAAAATTGGTCGTTCAGCGACATGTCAGTGATGCTGACATGACAGTGGATTTGCGGTTATGCGATTGCAATTTGTTTTGTGACGGCTGGCGTAGGCGTCCGGGACCGTTACAACCGAACGCACAAATATGTAAGTGGAGACCGGGATTAGAGTTGGTGGCTGGTAGACTTTCAGCGGGAATGGGTTATTGAACTCGATTGGTGTGGCAGCACTTGCATGATTCGTTTACGCAAATGTTTTATAAGCTCCTTGAAAATTTCAAAATATTTCAAGAGCAAAAAAAGTCGAGTTTAAATATTTGCAGATAAGCTTTGGCAAAAGCACTAACAACATAAATAGTCAACGAGTATAGAAATAATGAAATTATATTTTCAAGTTGCGCCCTTGTCGCGGTTGAAGGGTCAGGAACAAATGATTTGATTAATAAAACGCTTAATTGCCCACATACAATACTCAAGGTATTATAAGTTAAGTACATATTGGGCATGTACAGTATAAGTACAATCGGACTTAAGACAACTGGATCCCAAAATGCATTGATTTTTCAAATGGGGCGCGTTCATAGGCGAGAAGGACACATAATAATTAGAAAGACGAAGCAGAGGTAAAACAATCAACAAAAATCTGTTAGGTCTGATCGTATGATACTTTTGTTGAAACAACGACATAGAAATTTTTGCATTTTTCGAACGTGTCTCTTTCTATGACTCGATGCTCGCTCGATGTACAGGTTTCCCCTTAAATGATTTCAGTTGCAATAATTTGAAGCAGCAAATGAATGGTATGTTTTAATAACTTTGTTTGTTTATTAATTTAATTATTTATTAATTCATTTATTTGTTTATTAATTGCAGGCGTAGTCAATAATGATGAGGATGTTGTGTAGCGTCAGGTCTTAAATACGAGTAGTTTCGGCAGAAGTGTGTCAACAAGTCTGTTTTGGTTCATCTCTACGTGCACTAATATTTTGTGTTTTTCTTTCGAGGCAGACTTTTGTTTTTTTTTAAACTATTTCTTAAATTAAATGTTGTTGGAAAATGTCATTGTTTTCTTTTGCCCCTTAAAACTCAACTGGTTAAAAAACTAACCCAGAATAAAATAGTTTTCAAACTACTCGCTTCCCAACTGGTTTAGAAACTGTTTTACTTAGGGCTGACTTTGAACTAGTTGCAAATAGATGCACACAGGGACAATTAACTATCGCCTAGGACACCGTCACGTTAAAAGAGTAAGTTTGCTCCAAGGAAACGAATCGGTTCTAAAGTCAGCTATGACTGACAAGCAACCATTTGAAAAATTACATTCGGATCATTCCGAATTCCTACAGGGTAATTATGACCGCATACGTACACATTAGGGATTGCAATCCCGGGATCGCGAATCCCGGAATCCCGGGATCCCGAGCAATTTCAGTCCCGAAAAATCCCGGGATTGACATAATCCGATCCCGGGATCAAAATAAAAAAAAATGTTACTTTTGCTTTTGTCACTTTGATTTCGAAAAATGCAACCCTTCTTATTTAACACAAAAAATAAGCTGCCCATTGCCTAAGACGTTTGAATTAATGATAATGCAACAATAGCTCTGTTTGTGTATAACTTCTTTTTAAAAATTTGTACAAACTTGCTCTGTTTCGGTACATTTCAAGTACAAATTTGCCAGTAATCAAAATCAGAAGTGCAAACAAGCTTACGCTCCCAAAAATGAATCCATTCAAAAAATTAAACAACCAGAATTTTCTAAAAACATGCAAGTTAAACTCTTCTTTACATTAATATGACTTGTCACATTCACAAAACAGAAGGAAAATGATGTAAATAAGAGGATTAATAAAGAAACAGCTAATATAAAACCATCAGTATTTTAGAATTAAGACTTTAGCGAAGTGATAGTGATATATTGATAGTTATTAATCACACCGAATTACACTTATTTTGAATGGCCAAAACTTGAAGACTTACATACCATCTACTAGTATTGATTTGGCAATAAGTTAAGTCATTTGTCATAAATATTTTGTTTTTAATTTTAAATTAAGTGCACCGAATTATATTTAATACATAGATTTAATTTATTTGATAAAAAAAATCTGAACTAGTTCTTTAAAGTAATATATTCAATCCCGAAAAATATCCCGGGATCCCGGGATTGTGATTTTCAGTCCCGAAAAGACCGGGATTGTAAAACTGGTCCGGGATTGCAATCCCTAGTACACATGTATGTGATTAATTCAATTAACTCAGTCAATCTCACATGTTTACATATGCGTAAAATATTTCGCATGACTTGGCCGCAAGTCTCGGAAACTGTTTGACAATGTCAATGCGTCACTTCTCGAATGCTAAAATGCAGAACCATCCTATGAATTTATGTTTAAATTTTTAGTAATTTTTTAATGCCGATAGTTATGCTATTCTGGAATTATAATTGAATAATGTAGAATGTTGTAGCGCGTAAATTTTTACATATATCAGTTGTTGGAGCCCGTAGATTTTAGAATGAAGAGGGCAAAAATGTGTTCGAAAAATAATTGAAAAAGTAGTTTATAGACCTTACTGAACGTACTTGGTACGAAATATGATATTACATAGATATGATACGAAAAATATATAAAATATTCGATACGAAATGCTTAAAAAACACATCAAAGAAAACAAAACAACAAACACATAAAGAATTTAAAAGCATTTAATGAGCAATAAGTATTTTGTCATTTAATAGTCCTTTTTGTAAGATTTTTTTGCATCTTTAACTCTACTATTTCAAGAAAACATCGAAAAGAAGAGAAGTCATATTAAAAAAAACCTAATTCAATTCAAATTAGTTGAGATGTCGTTTTGCGTTTTTATTGTTGCAATTGATAGTAAATTAAATAGGATTTGCTGGCAGTCAGTGTTAACAATTTGAATTAGGTACTATGCTAAACTTACGTCGGTATATATAGGATTTTCCGACAAGAGGTGTTATTTTGAATCACCCGGTATTTCGGTAGCTGTCACTTTGGAACCTTTTATTCTTTGACATTTGACAAGTAGAAACTACGCCATTACTAAAAATGGAACGATACATGCTTCAACAACGCATTGAAATAATTAAAATTCACTACAAAAATGGTGAAAATCTTGCAGTCACAGTTCGCAAAACTAAAGCATTTTTGGGTCGTTGTGAAGCACCTTGTCGGACCGCAATACAGAAATTGGTGGAAAAATTCGAGCTGTTGGGACAAGTTAGTGATGTGAAGAATAAATCCCGTGCACGTCGCTCAAGAACAACTGAGAATATTGCTGCTGTAGCCCAAAGTGTTGAAGAAAACCCAGGTTTTTCGATTCCTCGTCCTCGAGAGATGATTAATGATTTTTTATGGTTGGAGTTGGATGGTATTGATCTGGACAACGTTTACTTTCAACAAGACGGCGCTACGTGCCACACAAGCAACGAAACCATTGCTCTTTTACGGGAAAATTTTCCGGACCGTGTTATCTCTGGAAGAGGTAATCACAATTGGCCACTGAGATCTTGTGATTTAACACCTTGCGACTTCTTCCTTTGGGGCCACGTGAAAGATAAGGTGTACGCCAACAGCCCAGCGTCGATTCAAGACCTCAAAGTTAGAATTCGTGAGGCTATCGAGGACATAGGTCAGCCACTTTGCGATTTGGTTATGGAAAATTTCATGAAAAGGATATGGTCCTGTAAGCGTGGTCGTCGTGGCCATTTGGCTGATGTTGTTTTTCATTATTAACGGCATACCTTCCTCTTTATTATGAAATAAACATCCGATCATTTATCTCAAAAAATTGCATTTTTCTTTGAATACCAAAATAACACCTCTTGTTGGAAAACCCTTTTACATATGTACATACTAGTACGTAGTACATACATACCTATGTATGTACGTTATACATATCATATAGCAGGATAAGACATCGTCGTCTATGCGTGGCGACGATTGACTATTTTGCAAAGTTCCCTTTTTTCGTACTTTGTCCCTAAAAGAACAAGAATAAGCCTCCTCGGTCCACAGAGGTGTCAATTGCCAATTGAGACCAAAAAATCGACTATTTGCAAGAACCATGTTTCGCTTAAACTTCAGACTTACAATGGCAAAGAAGACTTGGCTGTTACGAAATTTCGACATCTATATCTGTTTCAAGTATCTACAATCTCAGCCGATGGGGTCGGCCTGCATACTTATTGCAGCTTACTTAAATTTATCGCCAGAGTTATTATCATATAACCCATTTTTTTTCGATAGCAATGAAGGAAAACCATTCTGACCATATTCCACATTGCTTTCTCGCCTAGTTTGCAAAACCCTCACATTGCCCCAACACATGCATATGTATGTAACATACATTCAAACATACATACATACATCCATACATATTTAGATATAGTCAACACGAGTAACGCAAAGAGCGGCGCATCGCTATAGTTTCTGCCACGTGAGCTCCAAGCCCAACGGACGAGCGTGCTCAGTGCTGAAATTACAGCTGGAAATGCAGTCGCTGTGCGCGAAATGACACGGGGACGGGCAGTGCGATGAAGGGGATGTAATCGCAATTGCAATACTTTTGTTTTGCTGTTGCTCGTAGATACTCGTGTTGCTCCTACTGCGGCAGGCAGCGTGCGTCCCTCCCATACTTGCCGACTGAAACGTTAATGGAAAATTGCAATTGCGCGCTTGGCGGCGATCGACGGCTAGCAGCATTAGGAGGGCTAGACAGATGCATTTGAAAATGAAACCAACAACAGCAATCTCGGTTGCATCTAAGAAGCCTGCGACGGCATTTTCCTATTTGTGGAATAGACAGCAAAAACAGCAGAAGAAACGACAAAGCAGCGACTCTGCATTGTACGCTGTCAGTGCGGACGGACGGCCGTTGGCACCGATGTGCTCAGCGCTAGGCGCAGTAACAACAACAGCAATGCCTTCAGCGATTCTGACTGCTATGGAAGCGTTAACGTTGACGCCAACGTCGTGGCCAGCGTCGACAGCGACAGCGACCGAATAAGAATCGCTTAGACTGGGCGCAGGGGCCAGGTCGCGCCGTGCTGGGTTGGCAACGTTGGAAAACTCGTTGAACATTAGAGCGGTGGCAGCGAGTGCAACTACTTGCTGTTGTTGTTATTCTTGCCGTGTGCATCCTTCTATTGCCAGTTGTTAGAAGCATTAGTGGCCGTGGCGTCGCTGCTTGGCCGCTCGCCTGTCTCTGTCGTGCGTGCGTGGCTCTCGGCGTTGGCTGGATTTCCCCAAAAATATTTTCTAGGCCAACTATGAAAATTTCTATTTCTGCTCATCCTCGGCATCGGTCTTCAAGCGACGGACGGTATCCACCAGCGTTGGCAACAGTTGCGAACGGCCTAGCAAGCAAGCACACTTGTCGCCACAGTCGCCTACACGTATCTACATATGCTGCCGATTTCACCCATGAAAATAGCATTGAAAACCAAAAAAACTCTTGAAAAAACTCCACATGATTTTTCTTCGTCAACATTTTGTAGCAGAATCGCAGAAAGTGCCAGCAAGTGCATTTGTTGTAATGTGAAATCCACTTGGACGTCATTCCGGCCGATGCCGTTGTTGACGTTGGCGTTGCTGCAGTTGTTGTGGTTGTCAGTGTGGTTGTTGTTGTTGTCGCTGCTTGCCGATGCAGTCACATGCATGCATGCCCCTACATGGGTGCATTAGGCGGATAGAGAACAAGAGCTGCGGGCACGCCACTGTTGTTGTTGCCGTTGCTGACTTTGTAATTGTGTTTGCTCGAATGCAGTTGGGGCTGAGCAGGCCGCCGAAGCACCGAGCTCTCTTGTCACTTTGTAGTGGCGTCATTCCAGTTCTTGTTGTTGTAAGCAGCTCGAGTGCGCTCACCGTTGCATTGGTCGGTGCAGTTTGTCCAATTGCACCGTTCCTCTCCTTGTTGTAGTTGTAGCTGTCTTGATGACGCTATGCATTTGATGACTTCGCGAGGATCGCACAACACAGTCGTCAGCTAGAAACTGCTCGGTCAGCAATCCACTTCAAGCGTAGTAGACGCAAATCGTCACGCGGTCTCACAGTGACCAAGGTCGAATTTCTAGCACTTTGTGATTATTGCAATATGCATGTATGCACTGTGCAATTGTAGCATTTTATCATGCAAAGGAAACGTGATCGCCGCGCCCCAACTGCACCTGCAATAAGCAAAACTGTTCGTGGCGATGTTGATGTAAATTTCTGTCTTAAAATTTGTTCTACTTATTAAAAGTTGAATGAAATAATTTTTTCGCGTGTCCAACATATTAACGTTTTTGACACATCTTTTGACAACTTGTGGCATATTTATAAACATTATATAAACATATTTATGGATAATACGGATGTACATAAATATACTTATAGTTAGTAGATATTGACTATGTATATACAAAATACATGTGTCTGGAATGATTAGACGATGACCAAGGCGAATTAATACAGCTGACCTCGTTGAATCAGCTGATTTGATTTTTTTGGTGAAAAAGGTCTAGATTGTCAAAATGCCTGCGTAAAACTGTGACAGTTTAAAATGAAAAAATCAAGCTTTGTTTTGATTGGCTGATTTTTACAATCTAAGCCCAGAAAACAAAAACAAAAACAAAATAAATTGAAATTTTTTGCCTGTATGAATTCACCCTGTTTCCTGCTGAGAGGGCAACCATCAGAAGAGTGCGGCAATCGATCCGGAATTCGAGCACCGCTTTTGACTCGGGGTGCATTGTACTAACCAGTAGCTATAATGCAGGATGGTCGATAGATCGATATGGCACACACCTATCAAGATTCTTTCTACGTAGGAAGCTTCTACGCATTGTACGCTCCTTGGTGCGGCACTGGATCTCGAAGAGCAACAATCCAAAACCAAGACACATTTACACAATATTCAGCACTTTTGCATAAATAAGTTAAGAATCAATGTCTTAAGAAAAACAATTATTTTATTAACTAAGCAATAAGGTATAGAAACTACCTAATATGTAAAAGGGTGTATAGTAACGAAAAAAATAGTCACAAACACAGAGCAAGTCTCTTTTGTCAAAAATAGTACCGCAAATATGACATTTATAAAAACCGTTATAAGCAAACCACCACTTTTTGTACGTCTTCTCAAATATCCTGTCTTGATTAGGTTGAATTTCAAAACCTGTAAGTATACAAAGTTAGACTTGAAATGGTACAAAGAGAGATGGGCTAAACTTTGTTCCGAAAGAATCAAGTCCTGAAAATTGGTCTAAGCTTCGAGCAAATGAAAATTGTTGGGTCCTAATGAAAAGAAAAGAGCTGAAAACAGAAAACAGTTGCCAAAAACGAAAAAACAGAAAATTAAATTCAGACGTCAACTGTAGTCACCGAAAATCATGGGAAGCGCCATGTTGATGGTACTGACATAAAGCTCCGGTCCTACGCATATATCTCCACAAAATGAGGAAAATTCCGAAAATATATGATTTAATTTTTTCCGATAATGAATATGGATTTGACTGCAGTTTCTTCTTACTACTTTTTGGTATAAGTACATACACCCGTTTTTTGTATGTGCGTATAAAAAAATTATATCCCAAAGTATGTGCAACTAGAAAACAATGTTACGTCCTGACACATACATACATACGTTCTCGCTCAGTACCCTGTAGGAATTATAACTGGTCCGAATGTAATATTTCAACCAGCTGACTTTAAAACCGATTCGTTTCCTTGGAGCAAACTCACCCTTCTAACTTGGCGGTGTCCTGCATAAATTTGCAACTAGTCCAGAACCAGTCATAAGTAAAACAGTATCTGAATCAGTTACGAAGCGAGTAGTTTGAGAACTACTTTATCCTGGGTTTTTTAACTGGTCGAATCTTGTAGAAGAAAAAAAAACAATGAAACGTTGAAATATTCATTTTATTTTGAAAATATCATATTTTCAAAAATGAATGAAAATAAAAATGCATCCTGTATGAAAACGAAAATATACGTGCAGCCAAAAACTTCAGTTCTAACAAAGATTAACTTGAACTTGACACACTTCTGCCGAAAATTTCTGGGGACTGACGCATCATTATTTATTACATATTAATTCATTCATTTCATTTTTACATATTAATTCATATGTAACAAAATAAATTTAATAATAAAAAATTAGAAAATAAGAATATTAATAAAAAATAGCTTTACAAAGCTGCTTCAACGTTGTAAACGATAACCCATTTAGTCAGTTTTTTGGAGCGCGCTGTGCCTAGGATTGTTTATTAGACTATATGTAATTCAAATCATAGAATACCATTTAAAATAAAGGAAAGAAGCAAATGATTTCTATTTGATAGCCAGAAAACAAAATTATATCCTCCTTATTCACAATTCAATTGTGAGGCGATTGTGCACAACGATCAAAGAATAATCTAATAATACAATGCAATTCAAGAGGTTGAGGATTGGAATTCTAACTCGAAGAATATCAACAGACCTTTGACTTTTCTCTGGCGGTTATCCCTTCAGTAGACAATGGAAACCCGTCAAATGGATGAGTAGAAAAAGATCAATCTACTTCTCTTCAAGTTTGCTGTATCAGTTATATAGTTTATCGTAACGTGTATACTATTGTTAAAAAAATGAGTTCTGTAGGCTTATTCGTCTCTCTGGATTGTGCTTCAAAATAAAACAAACTTCAATACTTAAACGTGGTTTACAATATGGATTACAATAGTATCTTTGAATTAGTTGTTCGTTATATACTTTATACTCGTAATATATATACTGGTATACTTTTGAAGTTGTCAAGGAGTTCGTCTGCCTTGGCACCGTCGAAAACAGCAGCAGTGATGTCAGCCTGGAGTTGAAGCGAAGGACTACTTTTGCCAGAAGGTGCTACTACGGTCTTAGTAGGCAATTGAGTAGTAGATACCTCTTCCGACTGACAAAACTTGCACTCTATAGGACGCTTATTCCGCCTAAGCTTCTTTATGCCGCAGAAGCCGGACACTGTCGCGTAACGACATAGGGGCCCCTAGGGTGTTCGAGAGGAAGGCACTTTGCAAAATCTTCGACCCTATTCGTATTGGCGACGGCTATCAAATACGAATCAACAACTAGCTGTATGAACTATTTAAAGACATGGTGTAATCATAACACAGCGGATACGCTGGCTTAGCCATGTCTCCCCCATAGACGATAAGCTCTTACGAAAAAGGTGTTCGACGCGGTAGTTGGAGGTCGACGGCGAAGAGGGAAACTATGTCTCCAGGGACCAAGGACCAAGTTGAGGTCATCTCTTCATGTGACCAATTTGTAAAACAAAGGTTCTTGGAGAGAACTCTTTCGGTAGATTGTAACGTGGTAACGGATTGTTATGGCCGGATTGTTTTGGCCAGCCATGATAACGATTTTCTAATTATATTAGAGAAGTACTATAAGAAACGTGCACAAATCTTTGTACCTCACAAAACAATTGGGTTATCTACTGTTCGCTGGACGTTATTAAAAAGGGCCCAGCATCTAATGCAATCTTATATCATTTCTAAATTCTTTTCTATTATACTTTTCTATTATACTTTTATATTATTTGTTATCAATACAAATCTTATCTTAGTTTAAGGTATAAACACATAAATGTACTTTATACAAAATAAAATGTATTTCCTTGAAAGGGACATTAAATTAAAATCCTAACAAAGAATATATTTTATTCGGAAAACATCACGGAATCCCGGGATTGTAATTTTCAATCACATCAAAGTTCATATGAAAATTCACATCTTTAACATATTGCCATATAAAATTATGGCGACTTTTCTCTCAGTGCATTCGATAATGCATTGCAGAGTTGGACGTTTGTCGGTTCTCCCACGAAGTGCACTCACTGCACTCGTACGCTGCACGTCGAGTGCATTCTCCGTTGCAGTGCAATCGTTATGTGCCGTCTCTGTCGCACTGCATGGCGCGCAGTGCCATTGCGCACTGGTTGCGAGTGCATCTGGTCCTGCTGACGCAGTGGATGTGCTGGGGTGAATGACTGGGAGAGTGCGCTCGGCGTTGGTGTGTGCGTTCGCTACAGACACAAATGCAGAAACTTGGACGCAGCACACATCTGTATTGTTGGCGTTGACGTTCAACACTTGAGCAAATGTATCGCAATGTTATGGTGGAACACAGCAACAAAAGCAACAGTATATTTATTCTTGTGTCTGGTGATGTTGGTGTTGTTGTGGCCGTTGTTAAGTTGTATTAAATCATTGGTTTGTGTGAATTGTTGTTGCTGTTGTTGTTGCTTGAAAAGTTGCAACCTGCAAAATCTGCGCTCCTTGTCCCAATGTAACACGAACATGCAGTGCGAGTGCACCGAACGACAGCGCCAACCGCAAAAGCAGCAACAAACAACAACAACAACAGCAGCAGAAACCGGTGCGTATTGTGCTGGGGATGAATTGGTTGGAGCAGTTGTGACGATGGCCGTGAACGTTTACAACGCATAGCAACAGACTCGTCAAGTGGCTATTCGACGAAGCTGCAAATTGAATTTTTGTTTGTTTTTGCTGTTGTTGCACAGCCGTTGCCAGCGATGTGACTCAATTGGGTGGATGAGGGCAGTGTGGGTGACTGCGTTGTAATCTCATCTCTCGACAAATTCGCCAAATTCGAGTTGTCAAATTCATATTTGCATATCGGCCACAATGTGTTGGATTTGGTCCTGGAAATCGTTATCATTCAATGCAATGTCAGCAAAGAAACATCACCTGCACTGGTGCATTCACCAACCGAGCCGTGTAAAGTTGGCAATCACAGTGTGCGCTGATTTCAACTGACATTGGAGCCACTGTCTGCCGCGGACCCCTGCCGATTGTCGCTTGGTTGTCAATTGTTGTGTTGTTGTACAGTGTGCGACCGGTAGCGGCGGCTCACTTTGACGGCGGCACCAAGTAACAAA
Organism: Melieria omissa; assembly: GCA_963971225.1. Taxonomy (NCBI): domain Eukaryota; kingdom Metazoa; phylum Arthropoda; class Insecta; order Diptera; family Ulidiidae; genus Melieria; species Melieria omissa. The sequence continues at coordinate 123,377,442 of OZ020267.1, forward strand.
ATGTACTGAGCTGGAACAGGCTCACAGCGATCCGTGTATGCTGATTTTACATTAAGTACTCAAAGTTGAATTACGCGCTTGAATTGCGCGTTGCGCTGTCACTCGCTCCGCGCCTCGTTCGCTTGCGAGTACTCATGCACAGACACATCCAGACTCGCGCGCACACTCAGCCATACTTGCCAGTGCACACGCCGACCAACCTCCAAGCGTACATACGTACGTACGTACAGTGGCGCTAACCTAAGTACAGCGCGTTTGCATGACACTGGGCCGGGCCGGGCCGAGCCGGGCCGCGGTGTGCCTTGCCCCCATCTCGCTCCATTTTTGCGCATCCGAGCGTCTTTCTTTGCTACACTTGCTACATTGGTCGTTGTCGCTGTTGTTCGCGGTGGTGGTTGTGTTGGTGGTGGTACTGACTTTCCACACGCCGCGTGCTGTTGTGACTTTGGCGTTCTTACTGACTCTGTTTTTGTGTTGGTTGTTTTTTTTGTAAATTCGTATTCTCCTTATCGCACCCCTTTACCCATCTGCCCACTCAAGCAAATTTCAGCGCATTCAAGTTTTACAGCGAAGCGATCCCGCCTCGCACCCCGTCCGCAAGTCTGTGCGCCGTCAAATCCAACGTCGAAACGCCGCTAACATTTGAGTGCCTAGCAGTCGGGGCCAGTCGTTGAATGCATCTCCAGCGTTGCAGTGTGGCTGCAGTGATGCTCCATGCCAATGCAAAAAGTTTATCTGTTTCTTGATGCTTTGGGCTTCTTTCAGTTCTACTGCAAGTACCGAAAATACTTTATGACATTTTTATTGCCGACATACCATTTACATAAATGTGTGTGTATGCATCTATGTATGTATGTGTGTACATCTAAAAAAAGTTGTGATCCATCGAATTTTGTTGCCTTTGCATACACCCCAATATCTTTTATGGCTGTCCTGGTTGACCTTCAGTTATTTGCATTTCATGACTTAGTGACCGCAAGTTTATGCTGTCATTGCTTTTACATCCGACTTTCTCAACACCCATTACATAGATAGCCAGGCGGCAATTAAGGCTATAGTGACCAACTACATATCATCCAAAAATGTCCAAGAATGCTGGGCAACAATGGAAAGGCTAGCCGCAACCTGCAGGTTTCATATCTATTGAGTGCCAGAGCACAATAGCATAGAGGGAAATGAGGCAGTGGACACAATTGCTAAAAGTGGTGTCAGCCCTTCAGCTGAGCAAATCGTAAGAGTGCTGATGCAACTTCGCACTTTCTATAAGGAGGAATTTAAACACCGAACTGCAAAAGTAATGCTAAAGTCAGCTAATTGCACAAACTTCGTGATTGGACTATCCCGTTACGACTGTAGAACCGTCATAGGCGTAGTAACAGGGCACTGTCTGCTAGCAGGAGCATGTCATCTGCTGGTGTCCCGCCATCTCAAGACAACAATCTTGGCAATCTTAGGAGTACACGAATTTTCCGGATTAGCGGAAGCGGCGTTGCTAGGCCTAAAGCGGTTGTTGAAGTTTCCAAAAAACACTCGCATTCTCACGGATCACTACTATAACTCGTAAACGGATCTCCATCTGGCATTACTAAGGAACCAACAAGGATCTATGTGCGGCTACTCGTGGCCAACCAGTTATACCTACCTACCTTCTCAACACCCACATTTATGTACCGCCGCTCTTGAAAAGTAATAGCAAACCTATGAGAGTGAAACGATAGCCTGTAAAAAGGTTTCAACTATTGGTACTTCCCACAACATGGACGTTTGTGGCTAGCTTGACGTAAGTCTTATAAAGAGTACGGTAAGGTTTTTTTATGTACCGCAGAAAACTTTGAGAAGCTATTTAGATATTGGGCCTTAAACCAGTGGCCTGGCACTAAAGAATTAAGGGTTGAACAATATTCAGTTCAAAACACATAAATGTTAACAATTCTTTCGTTTTTATTTTAATCGATTATTTGATGTTATTGGTTGGTTGGTTGGTTCAAGTGGCGATGTTCCATCATCCAATTACCGCGTTGGTGCTGGTTTTTTACCACTATCCGGTAGGTACACTAGGGTATACTATGTGATGTCTTCTGGACTATATATTTATATATCCGTATATATCCTCTATATCCAGTCCGAGAAGTTAATGAAAGAGAGTAGCGAGCTTACACTGCACTTTGCTATCTCTTCAAAATTCTGAAATTTCGGTTTTCCCAGCGTTTTCCATCTCTTTCTTGATAGCGCCGGGCAGTCGCAGAGGAAGTGGTGTACGGTGTCCTTCTCGTCCGTCAAAGCTGTGACAGCTGGTATTGTATGGGATCCCCATTTTTGCCGCGTGCTCTCCAATGGGCCAGTGGCCAGTGATGATTTGATGTTATTAGTTATAAAGAATAATTTCACCTTTGGACCACTTTTGGGCTTCTTCTAAAGCTTCTGTTGCTACGTTTGTGGTTCAAGTTTCCGATTAATTTTTTGTGCATCTCGACTATAACTTGGATGTTAGTTATTAAGTGCAGGATCAGGTGGTGTTCTTAGAGAAGACATAACGCACACTGAAAACTGAAGGTCACTGAAGGGTCACAACTCAAAAACCTAACTACTTCAGCCGCCGCTTCGATGAATCCCTACCTTTCTAAAACAACTGCTTGTTTAAAACAACTGCTTGTAAAAATTTTTTTTTTATTATTCAATATGTAAAGAATAAATATACGAAGAATTATCTCATTATCATTTGTAGTTTCTGAAGCAAAAATCCAAAAAAAAAGCTTTAAAAAACACCGTTTATACTAGAGGACCCCCTTAAAAAACATTAAAAGAAAAGAATTGTGTGGCTTTGTCTTTGATTAATTCAAATGCATGAATTATTTTCATGTTTTTTTTAACACAGAAAACCACTGAAAATTCACTTTTTAATAAACTTCTAAATTTTAGCAAACAGATTTCGAATGATTTAATTTGAAGATATACACAAATATGTTAGAGTGCCTAAAGGCATCAATATGCATTTGAGGGTTAAAGAAACGAGTATACTCATATAAATGAAGGTACATGAACTATTTTTGGAAGTACCCAGCAACTGTGATTAGCAACTGTGACTCTGGTACGTATAGGATATGTGAGTACGAATCTGCATATGTATGTAAATATGTTTTCGCTTGGAATCAACAAAAGCCACATACTTGGGCTCCTCTTTGTTTCATTATTCAATCAATTAGTTAACAAATTTCCACTAAAATTTTCACGCATTTTCTAAAATTAAAAAAAAAAAAATTAGTCCGAATCGCTTTTATTAACATTTTTACACACACCAATCGAAAATTTTTATTAATGTATGATTAAAGTCGAATTTAGTTTTTTCTATATAATTTATATTTATGGCATTACATAACTGTTGCAGCTGATTTTAATTGAAATCAATATGTATAAATAAGACAATTCTTTGCAATTTTCAATCTATAACCACACATATTAATAAGTAAATATATACACAGGTGTTACAAAGTGCAACAGTGAAATGATATCAATAAACGTGGAAGCAACTGCGTCACATTGTATCCACGTGCACAGACAATTAATAAGTATGTACCTATGTATCTACGTGCTAAAGTCTAATAATGCAACTATTTATTATTTTGATATGCATTGAGATTCGTGTAGTTCTGATATGTTTGGTTTTGGCTTAGTCTTCTAGATTGTTTCGGCATTGAACATTTCAATGTGTTACTGCGCTACTATGAAACTGCATTTAAATACGTGCAGCTTCACTATAATTTTTTAACCTTAAAATTTATCACAGTTTGTATATCAAGACTATTTGCTAAATACTAATACAGAATGCGATATGTTTCCGAAGGATCTGTTTGATATGTTTGGATTACAATTTCATCAGCTTTTGTTTCTTTCGTCGACAAACTCTTTCCCCAGTCGTTTGTTTGTCATCTCCGTAACGTTTAAAAGTCGTTCTCTCGATGTGCTGACGGCACACTGCAGGCATCTTTGAAGTTGGTCGCGTTCAGCGGACTGAAATAGTCCTCGTGCAGGAAGCGTATGATGTTCTCGATGGGGCACAAGTCCGCCTTGTTGCCACGACTGTCACGCGTAACGCGCAAGCTTTTGCCGCCCTCACAAAAGTCGATCTGCTGCGTGACGTCCCGCCCATTATAAACCACCCGGAAGTAGTAATCGGTGTGCGCCTCGCTCTTGTACAGCTCGAAGGCGAGGCGCGCAGCGTACGGTATGTAGGTGCTGCCCGTACGGATGCCCAGCGCCGCCGTCAGGAACTGCAGCGTCCAGTCGTGACCCGAGTAGAGCACGAATTTGGTGCGGTCACCGGATATCATTCGCAACATGTAGCTGACAATGTGTCGTACCATGCCGTAGGCGCGCAGGAGGCCCACTCGCCTGTAGAGCGCGTGATCCGCCTCACGCTTCGACTGCCAATTGGCGTAGGATATAAGCGTTGTCACGTGGGTCTGCTCAATGCAGCCGGCGCCTGCACCATCACCCTCACCAACGCCCCCAGTATTGCCAGCGGCGTCTTGCTTGTAGTCCGGCAAGACCGGTGCCGGTGCAGCATTCATGTCCAGCAGATTGATGCCGTTATCATCCTGGTCGATGTTGATGACATCGTTCGCATCCAAGGCGTTCAGCTGCGTAGTGGGCGGCACGCGAGTACTATTGAGTGAAGCACGCCGGCATGGCAGCGGCGCGTCGTGACAGAGAACCGTATTCAACGCGTCCATCACCTCGTTCAGATCGTTGATGCCGTTCGGTGTGTGCTGCAGCAAGGTGGCACCCACCCACTGCATGACGCTTACAACGGCTGGCTGCAGCGACAACTGCCTTGCGTTAGTACTTCTGAGGCGTCGCTGCAAGGCCTCCGCCTGGGCGCAAGCGCAATCGGAGAAACAGAAGGCCATGCTGTGGGATTCGCGAGCGTTCAGCGATAGCCATTTCTCAGGCGGCAGCAGGGTGAAGAGCAATGCGGCTGCAGATTGGAAGGTGCGTCGATAGCGCGTTGTGAACAGCACAACTTCGTCCGAGTTGAGAAGAGAGTGCGGTGTGGACTCGCCGTCCATTGTCGATTTACTGGACGGTTGCTTGAGTAGAAGACCCAGCGGGTGGGCATAGATTTGATGTAGAATTTCGCCAACATGCAGCAAGTGCGCGATACCTCTGCGTATAGAAGGGATAAATAAAGATTAACCCATGACCAACTGCTTCTTGATATTGTTCTACGTACTTGTATGTGAGCTGTCCTAGTAGGCAAGCTTTATCGCTTGGCGGCAACAGTGGGAAGCCATGGAAAGGACCCACCTTATTCCAGTACATGTGATTGGCGCCAGACAGGGACGAGCTGGAGTTGTAAATGAAGCTGCGATACCTGCGACACAAAAATACGCATTACTGATGCTTATCAGACCCACCCCTACGTTCGTCTCGATGGGCCCTACCGATTGACCAGCGCACTGCCAGTGATGCCGCAGTCGATGTTAGCGACGCCGCGCACATGCGACATAGGGCCGCGATCGCCGTGTCGTATGACCAGCAGCACGCCCTGAAGCTTCCAGCCCTCCAGTATGCCGCCGTCATCGCGGCGCTGCAACTGCTCGAATGGCATGCAGCGCTCCTTGTACTGGCGACGTCTGAGCGCCTCTTGCTCATCCATCGCCACGGCGACGGAGCCTCCGCCGCGGTATCCCACGGTGTCGGCGACGTTATGCGGCTGCAGTTTGCCATTGAGAAAACTCAAAGTGCTGCTCAAGGAGTTGGCACTGTGGCCGATATACTTGTACATGCCTGGCCAGCGGTGGGAGAAAAAATCCGTTAATACTTAAAGTGGCAAGGTGCGGCGGAGAACTCACCAGCAATCAGCAGGAAGATCCAAACACTCAAAATCATATAACAGTACAGAGTGCGATGTTGTGTGGAGAAGCGAATCAACTCATTGAGCAACATTCTGGGCGAAACTCTAGCGCCGCATTAAAACTGTAGGAAACAACTGAAACGGTTATATGCAGCGCTGATTTGGCGTGTAGGTGCGCTTAGTTGTGCGGCTGCTGGACGACAAATTCAGCCAGTTGCCCGCGCAGAGACGAGCGACGTGGAAAATCGGCGGAAGAGGCGGCCGTAGCTGACGCGCAGCAAAGTGAAGAATGAAATGCGAATTGAAAAATTAGTGGCGCACTTGACAGTTGTTTTATTGTGTATTGCGCAGAGTGGATGCGCGACACGGGGCTGGATACGGGGCGGTGCAATGTTTGTAAACGATAACGCACCAACACTGGCGCTTGGACTTGGACATGCGCGCTGCTGGCATATTGGATGGCAACAACAACAGCTGTTGAGCAGAAAGCGTATATGCCTTTATTTCTTTTAGAGAAAAATTAAACTTTTAATAAAGCACAAATTGACCGTTAATTTTTAGTGAAATAAACAAAACAGACCGATGGTTGAGCTTCAAACTGCATTCTCGAAAAATACACACAAGACTCACAGCAGATCTGCGTAAACGTGTGTACATATGTATCTTCAAGAATGAAATTTAAAATTATGTGCTGTTGAAATCAAAGCACATTTAGTGCCAGAGTTACCCGACTCTGTATTTATATATTTTTTCTCTCTTAAAAAAAATTGAGACTTTAATTTACATAAACATTTAGTACGACAATAGCAAAAGCGTTTTTATTTGAATTTTGTTTTCAATTTCATTGAATATAAATTTGTATGAGACGCAAATTTGTTGCAAATTTCATGCTCATCCATTTGGCTCATTCTAAAATGCAATAAAAAGCAACATTTTTAATGGCATTAAAAAAGCATTTTCTCCTATCCCATTGCGGGCAAGAGTAGCGCGCGGTGCACAAAAAACACGGGTATAAATATTATGAGCGACTTTGCAAAATGTTGCTGCTTCCGTTTACTGCTGTGAAGCGGTTAATGCAATCACAGTAAAACGCAGCTCCTGCGGATCGCGTGCCATGAACTGCTTGCACACCTTCGCTGCATCCTGCACAAAAGTCTCTGACGATGTAGTGCCATGCTCGATTGGGAATGACTTGCGTCCATCCAACTCGTACAATACACCGTCCTTATTGATCAAAGCGATGAAGTGATGGTTGACTTTCTCGTCTGGATCGGCTGTGGTTTGACCCTCTTGCGCCAATTCCTGATGACCTTCGCTAAATGACTTATCCTCTTCAAGTGCTTTGCCACGCTCCTCTGGAGACATATCTTTGACAGTATCAAGGAATTTCTTGAGTACGCCATCGTTAAGAGAGACCCTGCAAGTAAAATGAAAAAGGGCATTGTTGATCACCATTCAAGTGTTCGTGTTAATGCTTACTCTTTATTATTGGCCAAACTGTGTATAAGAGCCACAGTGCCGCAAGCATTATGTGTCACTTGGCGCATATAGAATAAGTCGTTCGGATAGGTTACGGGATTTGCTTGCAAGCGCTCGTGCTCCTCAGTGCGGTGTTTCTCATACTGCGGGCATGTAAATTGAAAGTAGAGGATGGGGAAAGTTAAAGGTATGAATAGTAGAATCACACTGTGGCTGCTTACCGCTTCCGAGCAAGGGAACAACAAAATAATCGACTTGACCGGCTTTGGTATCCACTCCAGCATTTCCGGCTCGAGGCCCATCACATCGGAGAGCATCCAATCATTTGAAACGCCTAGTTTGTGGATGTATTTGGTCAGCACCTGAGTGAGGAAAAGCAATGTGCATTTTTAATGCGGCGCAGACACAATGACTCATGCATATTTCCCCGATTTGAAAAAGGAGTCAGGGAAATATCCATGGCCAACGCCATTTTCATCAGACCTCTCGCCGTTACTTACATCTGGATTTGATTCAAGCGGCAGCCACACGGACATTTTTAAATAAATTCGAGAATTCGTTGGGAAAAGTGTCGAAAATTCGTAGAACGATCAGTCTTAAATCCTTCCAATTTTCAGTATGTTCAGGAGCAGCCGGCAAATGACGATGTGCTTTCTTCTTTATGCTTTGTTTTTGTAATAACGCTTTAATTCTGCACCCAGGGTCGCAATGACAGAGCTTGTAGAATGAATTTTGTAAAAGTTCCTCAAAAGTTTCTTCTGTACTTTTCAAATCCGTCATTGTCCCAGATCGTAATTGTTTTCGAAAACTATTACATGGCATGGAGTAACACTATTGAATCTAACAAAGTTATAAAAGTTAAAGTTAAAAATGCTTCGCATCTGTGGAATGTTCGAATACCTTTACTTTTGTTTCACTTTTTGGTGTATGCAAATGCAACCGTGCTCTAAATTAGAAGTAACCCATCGAAGAACCAATGGCCAAAAAGCCCAAGCAACGATAACTTTTACAGTACTATTAGCTTTCTTACTCGCTCTCGTTGAATACCGTTGGTCTCTTTTCGCACTTCGCTTTTGTCATTTTTGCAGATGTTTCTGTTGCAAATCGTTTTCGGACTTTTGTTTACAATTTTTGCAAACTTTAGTTCAACGCAACATTTAGTTCTGCACTAAACAAAAATCTTCAAAACCAATTCAGATGGAAGACTACAACGCTCAGGTGCCCACCGCAGCTAATGTGCCCGCCGTGCGATTCCAATCGAATGCACAGTTCAGGAATCGCAACCTGGTGCACCTGAACGACACCGCCTTCGCACACTTTCAACGCAAGTCTTGGATGCGCTCTAAGGGCGACAGCCGTTCCAATCGAGAGGCGCTCGCAACATTGCTTTCAATGCACAGCGATAATTCTGAGGAATGCATTGAGAAGCTCTTGTCGGAAAATATCTACTACTCCGATTTGGCTTCGCTGACGAGCGCCGACTTGGAACTCATGGGTTTCAAGCTTCCCAAAGAACGGGAAGAGCTGTTAAACTTGTTTGCCGAGCTGCCAAACCAGCTTCCCACCTACGAGAAGTAACACCAGTATTCCACTAGAATAAGGCCTTATGTTAATCATGTTTATGTTGGTTATTAGCATATGTTCCATGCCTGCCGCCGAAGCATTCAACCGTGAGATATTGAACAACGCCACAAAGCATCTGGAACACCTGCGCTCCGCCTTGGTGGCAGCCAATTACAAGTTGAAGATTATGCCACCAGAGGACACCGTCGTGGGGGAAAAAAACTTCGCGAGTCGCTTTGTGTTGGAGGCGCTGACTGAACTGAAGAATGCAACCAATGAGATTAACAAAGAGTTGGCCGACCTAGAGGAGGTAGTCTTTTTCAAATGCATTGACCATACAAATAAATGAGATTTTGCTTAATTTCAGCTAATCGTTGGTGATCATAACAAACCAAGCGCACGGAAAAAACGTTCCAACTTGAAGCCAGGTGGAAAAGCCGCTAGAAACTTTTGGCTTGTGTGCTGTACCATGGCAGCAGTCAGTGCTCTGGCCGCCTTGTGGTATCTAAAAGGAAACAAATCTATTTAGAGGTTGCATGAATTGCAGTACCCACTAAGAAGCCCCCAGAGCAGTGCACCAATCGCTTTAACGAAATAAAAGAGTACAAGTTTGTAAGCATAAGAAACAAAAATGTGTTTACGCGAGCATACATACAACCTACATTCATATTTACAAGTAAGACTTAAAATACAAAACAAATGTGTTCCTCTCCTTGTTAAAAGCAAATAAATCAAATGCACATTCCCTCACTTTTTGCTCACTCTCATTTCCTCCGCCAAGAAAGCAACCATCATCGTTACTCGGTCGTCCACGTGCTGCGGATATTCCCAGGCGGTGGTACACCGTATGAGATCAGCTCTGTTTGTGCAGTGTGGTAGTGCTTCTGTTAAATAAAATTTAAAATCACTTCATTGCATTCGACTCGATAGTTTCCATTTACTCACGCATAACGTGTTGCTTCACACGCAATTCACGCTCATAGTAAGTCAATAACTGCTCCGTCCACTCAACGTACTGTGGCAGCGTCCAAGTACGATAGAAAATTGCATCTCCGACACTGGGCAGTTTGCATAATGCGCGCAACTGTCGCAGCGACTCGCGCGCATTCTTGGCAATGTCCTCAAAAATTGAGGTAATGACGGCCAGTTTATCGCAGTAGCTGCGCAACTCTTTTGGGTAAAGTGGTGACGGCTTTTCTACAGCTGATGATGGTTTATCGGCTGCTTCCAGAGCACGCGCCTTAATGGCCTCTATGGAGGTGCACAGCGTCAGTCCGCGTTTCTGTGCCAATTGCCACTTGTCGTAGTTGTCCTGCAACGTCTTCGCAATCACATCCAGTCGTGAGCTACAAGCTATGAAATTGGCGTCACTGGACGTTGACTTTACACGCGGACTGTCGAGAACTACACACGAAAAACAAAATTTTAAGTGAGAAATTTTACATAGTTGACGAACTCACAATGCACTGGCGTCAAGGACTTGTTAAGGCTGGTGTCAGCAGGCTTAGAAGGCGTGGTCGTCATTGTCGGATCCACAATAGTAATTAATTGTTGGCAATTAGAATTAAATAGCAAATGCAAAAAGGTATTTCAATTCGTCTTCGAGCATGCTGCAAGCAGAGCGTATAAGTTTAGTCTTTGCTGCAAGTGATAATGATAAACAAACGATATGCGATGGCACCAGCTGCTGTGGTGAATTAAGTTACCAAAACAAGCAGAGTTGCATTTTATGTTTAACCTTATAATGGATATAGAAAATGTCAAAATTAAGTAACTGTCATTGGGGGATTTGAAGGTTTTAGTGAGAGCTGCTAATATTTAAATTATAAGATGAATGCATTAGATGAGTCAAGACAACTACATAACTAAACAAAATGTATAATTTCTGTGCAAATTTTTCCATTGACAAACAAATACCTCGAGTTTTTCGCAATAAAAAGCAATTCATTAACACATTTAATAACGTTTGTGCGGTCTTCACTTTTTCTATGTTAATAAATCCTTTGAGTTTCCCTTATTTTCTTGCAAAGTAACGTTAAGTAAACTGAGCAGGGGCGGATTCAGAAAAATATTTCGGGTGGGTTTCAAAAAGTAATTGTTTAATATTTATAAAATGCCAAAAATGCCTTTTAATTTGTATGTAATTTTAAAGTCGATCCTAATATTTCAGGGGGTTTCAAGCGCCTAAATCCCCCCTGAATCTACCACTGAAACTGAGTGATGTTAAGAACCTAGGCATTATCTTTGTTTTGACTGATTTGTCTGTCAATGAACTTTCAATCCGCCACAGCTCGAAACTATTGGTTGCATTTGTCTTTTTGTTGTTAGTTTACTTTATTTATTACATCCATAAGGATACATAATTTGGGGGCGTGAAAGGGTCAAGTCTTATTTGTTGATGTATTGTGGATTATCGTTCAATGATGTTCATCAGTCATACAGAAAGGGGGAAGTGGACAAGATTACGTCACTACTTGGTCTTTTGAAAACCCTACTTGGTTAAAAAACTATTTGGTTTTTTTGGGCCCGATTGTTAACATAACATAAAATAGTAGGAGCAGAGAAGTTATAAATATATTCATAAATTGAACATAATTTATCGCACGCATTCAAGCATACCTTGATGGTTTTTAATCGTTTTGCTTTTATACATATTTTCCACGATACAAACAACAAAGAAGAAGGAAAAGTTGTTGTGCTATAGAAATAATTACATACAACTGATTTAAATTAAACATAACATACACCAACAAAGAAAAAGTTTGGCCTTGCTAAATACTTTCGGAAAGACTTAATAATTTAACTTTTTGCTTTAACAGTTCGCTCAATCTTCAATTCATTTAAAATCGTACTGTTGTATGCCGATTTTTCAAAATCAAATACAACCCTCACAATTAAAGTGACCATTGGAAAAATCCAATATTGCCAGATGTGAAATTCATAAAATTTTTTATGTTGCTTCTGTCGTCTTTCATCTGTGTTTTTCACCACATTGTTGCGTTTAGTTTGCTTTCTGTTGCCCGACCAGAGGAAGTCGTGAAATTCTCGTGGAGTAGGCGAAATTTGCATACATTTTATTTTTTCTTCCATTATTTTTAATACTTCCAACGCAAAATTAAAGGACTAAAACGAGTGATTACCATAATTGCCACTAGAAAAGGATAAGACAGAAGCCGATAAAACGCAACAAGAAACAATCGAGGCGAGCATTGACGTACGGTGAGTTCATTGAGTGCTGCGCACATTCAACAATCGTCGACGAATGTGAAACTGGAGGCCGCCGCCGCGTCAGTTAGAGCATCTAATAAGCTCCCCTTAGGTTGACGGGCCGTTGGGTTCGAAATGGTCGTCATGTGCTTTGAAGTGAAGCCATGCCATTCGTGTTGTTGAGGCGGTTCAGTTAGTATGCGATAAGCGACAATGAGACAGACAGCCGGTGACATGCTACTTTTTTAACTTGAGCTTGCGTCGTTTTGCGAGACGCGGTCGCGAATTTATGTGGTACGAGGAAGACGAATCGGCAGTGGTCTAAACTTACAGCCAAGTAATGAGATATAACTGTAAATGGTTGGAATTAATGTAAAATGTGCGGTGCGTGGGATGAATGCATTATTGGAGATGAAGTACTCAAGTCTAAGGAAATAACTTATTTTGCTTCAGTGCAAACGTTGGCTTAAGTGCAGAATAGCGTACCCTCGTGAAAAAAATTAATAAGTATGCTTATACAAAGAAGTTTCGCTCCTGAGTCTAACAAACTAAAAATTTTACCTGGGAAACGCCTACAATAGGCGTGGCACGGGGTCAAAGTTCAAAACTTTTATCAAAATAACTCATTCAATTTTCAATCGATTTATATGATATGGGTATCAAACGAAAGGTCTTTTTCATACCTTTATTTTGGTGTACCACATTATATAGTTTATATGTACGAGTAAAAAATTATAAGCAAAAACTTATTTTTTTTTTATAAAATTTATAAACCCCGATTTTTTTTCTCGAAAAAAACCAAAATAAAGATATAATAAATTTGTTACCATATATTCTTTACGGAATTTCCTTTACAATGAAATATAGAACATTTTAACTTTTTTTGTTTTTGTTTTTATATTTAAATTTGTATTGAGTTAAAAGAATCTGCCTGCACGGGGATTCTACGGTTTCCGCCATTTGATGATGTTTTTAGATAGATTGACCGAAAATAAATCGAAAATGATGAATAAAAATTTTCGATATCTCGCTTCGTTTTCGAGATATCGAGGTTCAAAGTTTTTATATTTCCATATTGTGCACACCTGACTGTTGCCTGATGTGGTGGTGACTCCCATGAGGGTTATTTTTCAAGCGCCCGGCCGAAGGCCGGCCACCTGGGAAAAACTTATTGCCAAAAATACTATGGCTTGGAACTATGGATTTGAACAAAAAATACTGTGCACACCTGACTGTTGCCTGATGTGGTGGTGACTCCCATGAGGGTTATTTTTCAAGCGCCCGGCCGAAGGCCGGCCACACATAAGGTACTTGAATGCAGAAATTCTTTGTTTAGGCGCGATATTTAATTAAAACACGCATTGAAACTCGCACAAAACTGTATGTTTTTATATTTCATTGTAAAGAGAATTCCACAGGCTATAATATAGTGTAAATTTTTTTGTATCTTAATAACGAGGTTTTTCGAGAAAAAAATCGGGTTTTGTAAATTTTATAAAAAAATAATAATTTTTTGCTTATAATTTTTTACTCGTACATATAAAGTATATAATGTGGTACACCACAATAAAGGTATGAAAAAGACCTTTCGTTTGATACCCATATCATATAAATCGATTGAAAATTGAATGAGTTATTTTAATTAAAGTTTTGAACTTTGACCCCGTGCCACGCCTTTGGTAGGCGTTTCCCAGGCAAAATTTTTAGTTTGTTACATTCACAAAACCAAGCTCTATACAGCCAAATTTTTTATTTATTTTTTCACGAGGGTACGCTATTCTGCACTTGTTCCACGTTGGCTTAACGTTTGCAACATAATAAAAATGCCAAAAAAGCAATGTAAACGAAAAGTCTTTATAAGAACAAAATAGTTTTATATACTTGAGAATGTAATGTAAAGTCTTGGGGTCAGTGGATGAACAGTAAAATAATACTCGGCCGATCTTAACTTTAGCTTATGACGGTAAATCGCATCCATTTAAGATTGTTCAAGTCACACTTCATTAGTAATAATAGTAAAACTGTTTCCACGTTTAAATCTTTTTCTTATAGCTAATGATGTTTGATTAGATTGTAATTGAATATGCTCCCATGTAAGCAAAGAGTGCTTAACGCTGAGATCTCATTCCGGTTTTGAATGTCCTCGAAATGAAATTCAAGTTTTAGTTGATTTGTTTAATTTGATTTGTTGTTTTGTGCAAAACACTCGTAAGAAAAATTTTCACATTACCTGTGACGCAGCGGTTGAGGGGAGGAAGAACTGGTTTTGCTTTCTAACTTGCTGTGTCTATTGCAACGGAATGCATTTGTTTTGGCAATAACGTTACTTATTCCGCATTCCGGTCGTAAAATCCTTTAATGTCCAACGTGTGGCACACTGCCTCTTTTGGCGCCTGACTTCTATTTTTAATGGAAATTTGGCCGTTGAATATTTTCAAGATTAACGTGCTTTGATCTAAAAATAAATTCGCAGATTTTATTTATTTTTTAATATTCACACTGCTGATGACAAAAACAGCGAAAACATTTACAAAAAGTGGTAACGACATTCATAAATCTCTTAAATATTTTATAAGTATACGAAAATAAATACGAAATCTTTAAAGTCGTTTGACAGCCGTTTTATATCTTCCCGGATGATGGTGCACGATCCAAGTTCAAGAATTGCAAGCTACAAAATAACCCAACAAAATTACTTAAATTTGCTTTTTTTTTAATAAATAAAAAATTAAAAAAATGGGTAAATTATGGTTTATAGACACATTACACAATGAAACATCGCGTTCACTTTAGTAGCTTGTCCGTTAAATTCTAAAAGTGAAAGCTGGGCAGCATGGCACATTGGCAATGTGGCATTGAGGTGATATGCGTAGAATTCGTTGAAAGGTTGCCAAATCTCATTTTTATTTTGTACGACATGCCACTTGTTGGTGTAGTATTTGCCAATATTTGCCACATTATTGGGCCGAAAATATTGTGCGTCGAGCAGCATTTGTATGTCACTTGACAACTCAAACTACGCGGATATACAAATTTAATCGGTATGTTTTTGTAATAATTTTAACATTTTGATAACATGATGTGCTTTAAATAATGTAAGAGTTTTGCATGCATATTTTGTATTAAATTCGGCCCATCAGCAGAACCATCGTAAAATTTTCTTCACAACATGTATTCGCCCTGAGAGAAAAAACGGCATAGCACAGTGCAAAGTTTAATGACACATCGTGCCGAAGGACCCATAAATCAGCTGGTTTTTATTTATTTTGTTTCTGAATGAATAGAAAATCCGATTTTGGCGAATCTGTCAATAATGCATTTGTTGTTATCGTAAAGTTGGCTCACATGATAAATACCGCATATATAAAAAATATGTTTCCAACTGGAAGATACTTAGAAAATGTAACGGGAAACTCGTCAGGTTTATAGTTCTTGCGAATTTTAAAAAACATAAACTTTTTTATATTTCTTTTTAAGCTTTCAGATGAGAGGATTGGCGACGCACTTGCGTCCATTACTAAGATTTAATATGCAGAAAAACTCTATCGTTTATTTTCCAATTCCTCACACAACCCATGCATTGTACAATCAAATGTAAGGGTTGTTTTATAAGTTTACTACTTGCTGTACTGATGACGTTTGAAATTCAAATATATTAATGTATACTTAGATACTTGAACTTTGGGCTGTATATATGTATATATGAACATCTGTGTATTAAAATAGCAGAGTGTGTAAATACGAGTTTATTCTAACATACAGGCAAACCTTATCATTTAATTTGATTTTCAAGGTGAAACTATTACAGTAATTAGTATTCTGTTTTTTTCGTTTTTTGCTACATATCGGTGAACTTAGACGGCAATTAAAATATAAATGTGCTTTAGTATTTCGATAATTGTGCTTTCCGTCATTCGTTCAAAAACAGCAAAAATTTTGTATAAATGCCTTTTTGCAGTTTCTATCATCTAATAGAAAATTCGTTGATCAGGCTTGTTGAGATGTTTCTATGTCCAACCTTTTGGTACTAAACGAGCGAGCCATTTCGACCTGCGCCGTAAGAATTTGAAATTGAAAAGAAACGTGGTCCGCCCACAAATTCACAAGCCCACAAATTGAATTGGAATTGAAACAAGTTTTATCGTTAGAAGATAAGTTATCAAGTGGCATTAGCCCGAAATCATCGTCCGCCATGATAAGAAAATGCCTCTTCCGTCTATGACTAAACAATTTGCCTTTCGGTCTTCTTCGAGTGTAAACAAAATGATATAAATTCTCGCAAATATATCAAAATGAAGGTTAAAAAAAATTGCCGGGACTGTTTACGTTTTTCGAGTAGGACCACTTGTTACGATTTCATTTTTGTTCGTTTACTGTGCCCAAACTTCAGACTTCACCCAGTCGCATTTGTTTCAATCAGCTATATTCCAATGTTATCAATTTGTGAAATGCCATCCGTGCGATTTCGTCACATTTCAGCCCGCAGAATCGGTCCTATCTTATCGTGGCGCAGATAACGCCAAATAAATAAATAAATACTCCATAATTGTAGCAAATATCCACAATTAGCGCAAAGGCCGCTGCAGTAGGTGGTTGTTGTTTGTGCCACTCCACCACCACCGCTCCAATTGACAATGTTGACGATTATGTGGGCCTCATGTCGGTGCCACAATCCAAGCGCCAAGCGTTAAGCAAGCCGCCAAAACCACTCTGTCTGCCGCACGTTTCAACACATTATGTCACTACACTAAATTTAGCGATTTCTCGCCCGCTGCGCTCTTATTTGCTTTGAGTGGTTACTCTTTGTACCGTGTTTCCATCTCTCGAAATTGCAAATGCAAATAACCAAACGCCGATAGTATTTGTTCACCCTTCTAGCAGATGTTAT
This sequence comes from Melieria omissa, assembly GCA_963971225.1. Classification (NCBI taxonomy): domain Eukaryota; kingdom Metazoa; phylum Arthropoda; class Insecta; order Diptera; family Ulidiidae; genus Melieria; species Melieria omissa. Next base: position 123,394,433 of record OZ020267.1, read on the forward strand.
GTACATATGTGTATTTGCTTGAGATTTCATTAAGCTTTTGCAATTCGATTCGTTCTTTTCGTGTTTTGCGCTCTGCTGTGTCTGTTGTGTTTGTAGATTAAGTATGAGCAGCTTTGAAGAAAGGCTTTTAGAAACAAAGATTTTAAATTCACTAATCGCAGCACACATCTCGAGGTGGCGTATATAAAGTTTTGTATTGTAGTATTAAGTTTTTCAGCGATTAATTTTAAGAGTTTAAAAGTTCGTTTAGTGTGCTCACTAATTTTAAACAACATTAAAATTCCACCAATTCGGTAGCTTAAGAAAGCGTCTTAAGACATATAAAATGATATTTTTAAACTCGTGGAACTAGAGTGCTTTTCAAAAATAAGTGTTGCTTATAAAACTTACAAAAGAAGGTATAGTAATGAATTATATATATTTTCTGAAAGGCTGTGCAAATATCTTTTTCGCATTATTATCAAAACTTGGTTCAGTCTCCGTTATTGTCAGTATAGCTTGACATCTTTTGTTACAATTTTGGCTTAAATTTTGTGTACCCCAAAGAAACCCCTCTCGAAATCCGTTTTAATCCCAAAATGAGCTGTTTTGTTGTTGATATTCTTTTTCCTCTAAGCTTTGGCTTCATTAAGGACCAAACATTTTCAATTGGGTTTTCATCTGGACTTTGAGATTTCAGACGATTTTCCACATGTTTTTACCCAATAGCGATTTCGACATGGTTCTTCTATGAGGAATGCCCGATTTCAGAAGCCTGCATCGGATAGTGGCCGTTGATACTTCGACTCTATTCTGCGACAATCTTTTCTTCGCTAGCTTCAGGCTAAGAGTTGGAGTGTTATCAAACATCCGGACTATAGCCTTATCCGCTTTGTTCTGAGTAGTTCTCTACCTGCCTCTCCGTGGCTCGTCGTCGCAATTTCTGAACTCTTTGAATCAACTGACCAACTTCCACAAATGAAACTGATGTTTTTGTGTATTTTGCGACTTGTGGAAGATTCATTTTTAGACCATTTGTATGGTTTACCAAAAACACTACTTCGAAACGTTTTTTAAATACAGCACTTATTTTTAATTCTTGATATTTCCGCGAAAACTTTTACCCAAGTAAGAAAACAGAAACACACGCGAAAACGGTATTTTAATATAGGAGATGATCTAATATTAAAACCATGGCAAACTTCTACAGTTAACCCTTTCAGTCACAATGTCCAATATATTGGACTACAGCCCATACAATTCATACAGAACGGGTTTATTTTCATGACGGAAAGGGTTAAAAAGATATAATTGTACTGTAATTGTTTTATGAACAAAATACCACTGATATTTCTGATTCGAATTCCAAGCCCAGCTTGAAATATTGTCCCATGTTTATCCCTCTTTGTTCACAACACTGAGACACACTACCTTTCACTACCCTTTCCTTCCCATGGTAGCCATATGGCTACCAAATTCAAATTTGGAATTTCGATGTATAATTTTCGATTTTTCCCATTCTATGAATTGTATCGCTTAAAAGAAACATTGTTCTGAGCTTTTTCAGCAAAATATGTAGTTTGTTTTTATGGGAACATTGAAAATTGTTAACATTTGTGCAACGGTTCCCGCTCGACAGGGCAGCAGAATTAAATGGCAAAAATGTAATATTGCTCTATGTTTAACAAAGGACACCAAATAACTCTCAAATTCTAACAAATAGCTCTAAAAACTTGTAAATAAGGGACATTTTGTTCTCATATAAAATATGTTTTAATTTTGCTTCATAAAAGCCCAGTGTAGTCTAGTGTAGTATGGCTACCTCCTCCTCGCACCTCCCACTGGAAAGTCGAAACCATTTTAAATATGATGCAAAATACTTTTAAATAGTTCTCTCGTTTCAAATAACCAACTTCCAATTTGTTTCTATGGCTATTTCATAATTCGGAAAGGAAAGGGTTAAATATAATCTCGAACAAGTACTAACATTGTTTTCCTGAATAATGCATACATTATTGAAATGTTATATAAATACGTTTATTATTTCAGAGAAAACAGTAGTTGAGGTGGTTGTTAGGTTAAAAATAATTGATTGAATAAAAAAATATTGAGAAGGAAAACTGCAAAATAAAAGATTCATTCAGAAAATTCACCATTATATAATTGTACACAAAAGTATACAAAATCCGATTATGGATCGTTATACTTTTCAATGGAGACTTACACTTTGTCTGGTTTGGACACAGGACAAACGTTCACGCTTATGTTAGTTCCTTTCCACTTCCTTTTTCGATTGCAAACACGAACACTCCGATTACGCAGCGCAATGGTGCGCGTCACTTATGTATGAGTATGTATAGTATTTGCACGCATTGCCTTCGGGTCTCGCTTTTATTGTACTTTTGTTTTCATTACTTCTGTTCTCATGGCTTTATGCTATTTACTTTTGTTTTTATTTATTTTGTTTTGCTTTCAATTATCGTTTGCCACTGATACCATATGTTCAGCTTGTGGCTGCTCTGCGGTCTGTGCTCGTCATCCGTTCCCTCTTCCCTCTCCTCATACTCATACATACATGCATTTGTGCCCCCCCTCTTGCCCACTGTAAACGTGCCAATGAGCCGGACACGTGGTTCGGCGGTCGGTAAGACGTCTGGCTACTGCTCAGAATTTGGTAGATCACAGCACGAGCTGGATTAATGCGTTCGTTTTCAGCTGATTTTACTGTTTATGGCCCACGACAGCGGACAGGGGGGTGTGGGGGGCGTGCGGCGTGTTGATTGCCATCGGCATTGCCGCGCCGGTTCGTCGCTGAGTTGATGAACGCACAATGTGGACACAGCGGTGTGGTGGGAATGCGAGTGAACGTTCAGCAGCTGACAACCCCCCACAATTTGACCGGTTTGAACGCGCTCAACTGGTGCGCTGTCGCTCAGTACAAAAAACAATTTCGCCCCAAACGCAGATGCACACCGCATTAAAGGAAAGTTTGCTTATTTTTGCCCGCGGCAAAAAATACAAACGAATTTTATGCACAACGACAGTTTGCCTTGGCTTCTAGAATATATTTTCGAGCGGTTTTACGCAAATTCGTGGTATGTTTCTAATGCAAAGTGCGGTGAAATGCCGATTGACATTTCAATTATTCATCTTTGAATAAATCAAATTATAGTTCAGTTGAAATAACGGTTTCGATTTCGAATTGAAAAATGTGCAAAAACACTAATAGCGGAAGCAGATGGACGCTTGGTGCGATCCGCTCGCCACGCTTGATTGACTAACCGTGGCGTATACGTAATCGGAAACTGTGCGAAATGTTGTTGCATTAGTGGTCAGAACAACATCGCCAAAGGGGTAGATGCACATAAGTCATGATCAAGGCTGTAACGAACAAATGAGCTACTTGTTTGCTGTGTTTGAATTTCGATTCACAAATCAATTTTGGCTGCGTTCGATTCGCGGCTTCGCTATTACAAATTGCCGCGTCAGTCTGGGCTGTTCGTGTCGCTTGAAATGCTCAATTGGGTTTTTATAACCGGTCGTTGCTTTGTGTTTTAACTGCCTCTCAGTGGTTTCTTCTACCATATTTATGTAAATATTTTTTTTTGTTTCGTTTAACACCATTAATTTTACTTTTCTGTCGTTGTTGTCGTTTTCTGTTGCTGTGTTTCTCCAAACATAAAATGAAGTCATACGGTTTCAAGATAAATGCCTATAGTTGAAAAGTCGGTGCAAGGGCGCACATATTAACCCTTAATTGCTCAAAAAACTCGATCGGATTTCGTAGCATTCTCGTACTCGTATTTTATTCTAATGCATTAAGTGCACGCTGACAGTTTTAAATTTGTACTAATTATAAACTCGAAAGTCAGGTTTTTGTTTTTGCAAATGATTTAATGACTTTCGAAAAAAGAACCGGAATCTTTAAAAATGTCTGTCAATTGAGCTGCAGTGTTATTGAACGCAAGTAAATAAAACAAAAGTTCGTTTGCCATAAATAACAACGAATCGCTTTAAGTTTGTTCGAATATTCATTCCTTTAATATTTTTGCTTGAAGGGGCAATTATCTTTTTGTTTTTGAAATTCTAAAAAACAAGAAATTGAGCGAGTGCTTTGAAGCTGGGCATAGACGATTCTTATGAATATTGAATTTGTTATGTCATTTTTACAGTGTTCTTTATGTTTTAAATTGAAGAAGGCTCGTAGAAGTGCCCATGATTGAAGCTGATCCCTTCATCGGAAACAGCCATTGTAATCGTTGAAACACTGTAGCTCCGTTTCGTTTAGGTATATAGATTATTTATAAAGTCGCATGCAAAGTATGGATTTCTAGGGAAGTTACCCCGCCATAAGTGGGCAATTACATTTGCTTTGTACTTATTATCTTGGAAAATACAACTCCAACGTACTTTGAATATTTCTCAGTTACACAATCAATAGAAAAAACTAGAGTCCGACCGATTAATCGGCATCGGCATCGGCTAGTATCGGCCAATAAAATTGGTATCGGCATCGGCTAGTATCGGCATCGGCCAAAAAAAAAAGAATCGGCATCGGCATCGGCTTCGGCCTTTTTTGGCCGATGCCACATCGGCTTTTTTTGGCCGATGCCACATCGGTTTTTTTTGGTAGATTTTCCTGCTTTTATTTCTTGTTTGTTTTTATTTGCAGCTGAATCGCACTGTCTTTCTTTTTCATATCTCGCTTTGTATATTTATTACATTTTTATTATACGTTACAAACCAGTGTTGCCTGATTAGGGGGTTTCTCCTTAGATTTGTTTGGATTTTATGACAAACACTTAAGGGGACAATATTTTACAGATATTTTTAATCTATTTTTGCTACATCAACACCTTGTTCAGCAATATTGGCTATTGGGTCTTTTGTTAATTCCTTGTGCCAAATAGAATGAGCAATTTTCATGAAATATTTATTTTATGTGTTATAAATTTGGGGGAAATTTTAGTTTAATGTATTTAAATTCTGAATTTTCTTGTAATTTTATTTAGTTTTTAGTTGTTTATTTTCTCGTTTTTGTTTGTTAATTTGTGATGAATGTGATGAAATGTACTATATATGTAAAGTTTTATAAAATAAGCAGTGTTTTTGATTGAATTCATTCGTGTTTTTTTTTCTATGGAATCGGCATCGGCCGATTTTCGGCCTTTTGACCGATTAATCGGCATCGGCTGAGAATTGGCCGATGCCGATTAATCGGCATCGGCATCGGCCAAAAAATTTGGTATCGGTCGGACTCTAGAAAAAACCTAAAAAGTGTTTGCGTTAAGAAAACACATATTGGACTTACTAAACATTTGTGCACACATCATAGACTATATTTTTACTAAGCGAGCGGTAATTGTCTCCCATTCAGTATAAATGTGTGAATTTGTTTTTCACTACAAAAATAAACATTTAAACCGAGCTCACTTCATAACTTTGCAGAACATTAATCAAGTCAATTGATTGAAGAAAATTGTGGGCATCACATTGGCGATTGTTGGCACAATTTGGACCCTTGGGCTATTTCGCTCCTCAACCCAAAACCGACAGCATCAACAACACGGCATTTGCGTATGTTGGCATAATCGCTTCTTGTCACATGGCGCGTTATTAGTTTTGTTTTTGTTTTTATTTACTCTTTCTAAGCAACCAGAAAACTGTGGTAGACAACACACGCGCACATAAATTGTCTTTTACCTCACGAATTGACGCTCATATGTGAAAAATCCCAATGTATTTATTGCTGGCGATGACTGCATTGTTGTTCCTGCCTTGCTGTCTGTCTGTTTGTTTGACTGTTGTATTGCATGTGCTCATACATTAAAAATATTTGCATGACATTGCATTCAACTATCGCCACAAACCTGTACAACACGTACAATGTACTTCAACGCTCAGCTGGGAGCATTTCATATTGCAGCGTTACAAATTTGTCTATAATAATTGCTGGGTCATAAAATGGATTGCAAGCATTCACCTGCACCTGCGGTCAGATCACGCCTCGAAGCGATGAAAGTTGAATAGCGACGAAAGTTGATCATTGAACTTGAACTCTGCGCTGTAAAGTTTCGAGATGCAAATGGTTTTTAATGCCATCGTTGCGAGTTGTGAGCATTGACAGTGTTGGGCTGCTAAAACTCTGAGCAGGTCAAGCTAGTTTTTCTGGTTGAAGGTTAATTTTATTGCTAACTCAACAGATTTCACCAACAATTCCCTTGTGGTTCGTGACATGAATCAAAGTCAAACATGCTCGCGCAAAGACATGCACCCAAACGACCCTTACAAATTATTATGAATTGGATTGAAACTCGCGCTTTGTGTGAAGTGTTTTAAATAGCAAACTAAACTTTGGTATTCACTGCGTTTCTTTTTATTTAGTGAATATGTTAGGTTGATTGACTTATCTGATTTGGCTTCCGAAATAAACTCAACGGTTCGCATTCGAGCTGGTTTGCCAAACAAATTGGCGATTACGTTAGTTACATTTTATTCGGTGCTTCCTTATCGCACCAACATCCAACATTAAATCACCGGCTTGCTCGGCACTTAAAAATTCACTCACATCCAAATACGAAGCGCCGAAATTGCGCCGGCTCGCCTTTTTCCATTGCGCCGCACTCTGGCAATATTTAATTGAATTTGCTGCAAGTGCGCTATCGACAAGCCATCGAAACTCTTATTCAACATCCCATCGATTTCCAATTAATCGCCCGAAAGACGCAATAAATACACCGAACGCAAATGCTGCATGTTTGGCGCTGGTCGCCATCTGCATCACACTTTCACCGTCGGCTGGCATTGCAATACAAAGGCCGAAACTACTGCACTGCCGTCAAGGTGCAAACAGTTTATTGCCGCTTGTGGCGTGCGCTGTCAGGGCCCGCTTTTTGTTGCGCCACAGCGCACACTTTTCCCACTTTCAGCAGCGAAATTGAACTTGGAAATTAGTTATTTTCACGGAGCACGCATTCGCATTTGACGTTGAAAGAAAGAAGCAGCGATAAAGGCGGCAGCGAAGCCAAGGACAACTTATTTTTGGGCAGCAACAACAAACGCTATTCAACGCCGTTATTCATTAACTGTGTGGAATTGCGTCGGTGAAGGTCGGGCGCCGCCGCAGCAACGCAGACCGCCCCCACTGGCAGCGAGCACAATTTTCGTGTGTTGGCTTTGTTAATCCACACTTGTTTTCTATCTACTTAATTTAAAATTTCATATGAATAATTTTCTGATTTTTTGTTGCAGGTGAAGCCTGAATTTGTTTACGTAAAAGACTAAAGTAAAGAGGGAAGCGAGAATGTTCCGCAACACAGCGCTGGCTGGTACATCCACCGTCAAGCTGATTGTGGGCTTCGGCTTGTGCACTTTGGGCGGTGCCATGCTGTATGCCTACTTCAAGAAACGCGATGAAGACGAGGAGGTGGCGGCCAAGCAGAAGCCAAACGCCGGCACAAAAACACAAAAGCAACCACAACAGAAGCCAGAGAAGGAGACCACACTCAGCCTGGCGGTGTCGAATGAACATATACCGCTGATTGTGGGACGCGCCGGCGCCAATTTGAATTTAATCGAAGAACAGACGCGCACCAAAATACGTTTACGGTAAGGCTGCTTGCCTCATTAGCCAACATCTCAGTAACTGGTTATTGCGTCTCAATTGCAGCGACAAAAATGACACGCACAAGCACTGTGACATCACCGGTTACCCGAGCGGCGTGAAGGAGGCTCGAGCACTGCTACTGCGCCAAATCGAGCGGTCGCCTATTGTGAAGGAAGAGATCTATGTGCCGCAAAGCGTTTGCGGCAAAATAATGGGACGATGCGGCGAGGCGATGCAAGAGATTTGTCGCAAGTCGCTGGCCAAGGTGGCGGTGGACTCGAGCGGGGGACGCAATAGTGGCGCCACGGACAAGCGACGCATCCTTATCACTGGCAATCAGCAACAGGTAGTTGTGTGTGCAACTCAGTGCGTTGCATTTTTAATCAATAACGACAAACATTTTCAGGTGAACATTGCACGCAAGCTAATTGAGGATAAGATCGAGGAGGACGAAGTGCTACGCCGCGCCGTCGAGGAAGTTGAGCAGCGTCGCGAACCGCGTCGCTCGCCCTCCAACAGTGTCAGCTCCAGCCTGTACTCGTCGCAGACGTCGCTCAGTTCGCATGTGCCGCCACGCGATAAAATGCTGGCCGCTCGCTCCGACGAGAAGCCCATGGAGGTGTATGTGTCCGCAATAGCATCGCCGTCCAAATTCTGGGTGCAGTTGATTGGGCCGCAGTCGAAGAAGCTGGACGACATGGTACAATCCATGACAGAGTACTACAGCGAGCCGCAAAATCGCACGCTGCATCAGATTACTGAACCCTATTTGGGCCAAATTGTGGCCGCTGTTTTCAAGTACGACGGCAAGTGGTACCGTGCAGAGATTGTGGGCATTCTGCCGAACCAATACAATCCCAGTGAGGTGGTACTCGATCTGTATTTCGTGGACTACGGCGATAGTGAATATGTTGCGCCGCACGAGGTCTTTGAGCTGCGCACCGACTTTCTGACCTTGAGGTGAGTGAGAGACTTGCCAAAGAGTGATGAATATTTTAATATTGAGTTAACGTTTGCAGATTCCAAGCTGTTGAGTGTTTCTTGGCAAACGCAAAGTCTACAATTGCAAAGGACCCCGACACTTGGGACCCACAGGCCATACAGAAATTTGAGGAACTTACACAAGGTATGCAAACAAGATTCCCGAAGGATATACTTTGCCTAATACATACACACATTTCATCCTTTGCAGTGGCTAACTGGAAGAAGCTGATCGCACGCGTCGTCACATACAAAGAACGTCCAAAAGCCATTAACGGCACCGCCCAAAATTCCGCAGCACGTGATGGCTCTCCCATTCCCGGCGTAGAGATATTCGATCTGACAGAGGGTACGATCAACAAAACCATAACAAGTGATTTCCTTCTCTCTTCTAAACAAGATTCCATCTCGCAGGTGTGGAAGTCAATCTCGGCAACTTGTTAATTTCGCATGGCTTCGCGTTGCCCTTAGACGATCAGCGACCACGTTCACCTTACTACTACACCGCCTCGCCGGAGACTTCTATGTATCGATCACAATCGCCTCCGTCAGTCGACAGTGTGTCCACAAATGGCAATGACAGCACAAACGCAGCGGAGGACGCCTACCTCGAGCAACAGCTGCAGCATTTGCGCAAAAACAATAACCTGTACTTAAATGGCGATGCCCGAGTAGCAGCGGCGGCAGCGGAAACTGCAGCGAGTCTCGCCAAACTCAGCGCCGCCGAATTTCTCAATGACAATCTGCACGCAGCAGCGACGACAACGAACGGCAACCACAACCACCACAAACTAAATGGAAGCCGATAAATACACGACGCTCCATTCATTCGTACACTCTTTCATTCATTCATTATCCATAACTTTAATATCATATTTTATGATTTATTTTGCTTTTTTAAAGATTAGTTTTTAAGTAAGGTCATCAACCTGCTGTGTTTCCCTTGTAAATACTTGACTACTGCTTGAGAACTTCGTAGCGAAGTTCCTTTACCTACGCTTAGTACCATTTCATTTATTATGAATATTATAATTTTGTAATTAAAATTTAATTTAGTTTTTAATTGATGCGAGCAATTCAAGCGATGGCAGACACTATATAAAGGAAGGAACGACTTTTGGCTGATACAAGAGTTGCGATCAAAAAGGCATTCAACACATCGACTGAACCATGCGAAAGCGACTTCATCGAGAATGTGGATTTTGCGTTGCGGCCACTGCGTGTCCCACAATGGGGGTAATTCACATCAACACATTCTAAGTGTTGCTGTTACTCGCGCCGAAATTCATATAGTCGACTTATATACGTTTAGGTATCTTTATTTTTTGTTGTACTTCTTCTTCCCGTAACTTTTGCATAAGTGCTTTTATTTGATTGACTTAGTTTAGCTTCTTTATAAAATTGTTTACCGACTGCGCTGCACGGCAGAAGAACATTGTGAACAAACCCGGTGATCGATTGTGAAATTTTTGAATGCCACTGCAATCAAATTGTGACATCGGCAAAAATACATTTACATAAGCATGAGAAAATAAAATCAAAACTTTATCGAAATAACTACACTTTTGTATTTTTTAAATCGTTTCAAGCCGAAAATAAATGAGGTTCTTATGAAAAAGTTTTTGCAATTCTTTTGTAAGCGAAACGATGAAAAGTTTGCGACAAATAATCAACCAGAATACAGAAGCTTTTCACTATAAAGCAAAAGCAATTTTTGGCTTTCGCACTGACTTGTGGACAGAGTAGCTTTGGGGTTGTGTGCGTACGTAATTAGTGAACTTTTGCGCTTTTTGCACTTTTGATCACAATCTTGTCACGTGCTTTTCGTTTGAACTGAAATCAAGTGCAATACATGCAAAGCAACTTGAAGGCAGTGATTAAATCACATGAATCGCCTTAGTGCAGCTTAAGAACTGTGCTGCTTTGTTGTTGCTTTGCACGATATCAAATTACACCCTCAATAGCTGTAAAAGTCGTGTTTTGCAACAAGTATTGCAGCAAACTTAATCGAAAAAGACCGCTCAGAATTTAATCCAAATGTTTGCTATTGCACTGATTGCACGACTAAATGCTGAGCTTCTTGGTACTTTTTAACAGAATAAAACAATATTGAAATGTTTGAACGAAGCTTAACCCTTTACACGGCACAGTTGCATATCTGTAACCAACCGTTTAATTGCCCGTAATTTCGGAAATAATTATCAAAACGACTTTTTCTTGCCATTTTGCAACTATGCAAGGTTACTTTTTTGAAATACTGGCATTAAAAGTGGGAAAAAGTAGCTAAATTTTACTTGACAGCACTTATTTGACCGTTTTTGCGAAAAGTTGCACGCATTTATTTTAGTGAAACAAAAGTGATTAAAACTTATTAATAAAAAACGTACAAACACGTTGCGAAAAATGATACAACAAACGCATTAATTGCTTTAAAAATTTTAATTTAAAACTAAACATATAAAAATAAAAAAAGTTTTAATGCTTTTTGTTTTTTTTGTTTTTAATGTTTTCTACAAAAAAACCTTACAAAATTAAAGTATATTAAAAAATTAAAAAAATACGTGTTTTTGTAAATTTAGGTTTATATCTAAAAAACAACATTTGATAAAAAAATTCGCTGTTGCCGTGTAAAGGGTTAACGTGTTTGGATTGCTGGATTCAAACAAGAAGTTGAACCAGATTCCAACTCGCACAGGGCCAGTTACTGATCCAGTCATTTCGAATGCGGAAAGTTTAAATACTAAACTTTTAAGCGGCTGGCGAAACTTATTAAAATGCGGCACGGAACTATTGACAAACGATGATGTGCATGGCATCAGACTTGGCTCCTTCCGACTACCATTTGTTTTCATCGATGGGACACGCATTGGCTGAGCAGCACTTCGATTCCTACGAGGAAGTCGAAAATTGGGTGTCTGATTGGTTTGCTTCAAAAGACAAACAATTCTATTGGCCACAAATTGCCTGAAAGATGGACAAAATGTGTAGCTAGCAATGGCCAATACTTTGAATAAAATGTTTTTTACTTTCCCATTAAAAATTAGTGTTTTATTTTCGTAGAAAAGGCTCACTTCATACTGATATACCTGGTAGACTTCTAGCTTGGTGAAAGCACTTCAAATAACAATGTTCGAGGTGTTTTCCACTATATTCAAAATGAAAATAATACAGCGTGTCTTTCAGTTTTGTTGAATGAGTTGGCTTGCATACAACATCGACCACTTCCTGCCTTCTGGGTCAGCTTGCTGTAAGTTTGAGTTCGCAGTAAGTTTTGTTCGCAAAAAGTTGAAGAGTTTCCGACCGCTTCTGTTGACTTTATTTTTGGACGACTATTTTCAAAACTATTTGGGAAATAAGAAACAAGCCGGACTATAGTTATGGTGATATCACAACCTTGAAATCCAGAGACCTATTATTCCGACATTTTCATGACATCATTTAGACATCAACACATTTAAAAAATGTTTTAAATGTTTTTAATACGATTCCTTTTTATTTTTTAGCAATAAAATATTAATCATAATAAATTATATTTGTTCTCACAATTTAGCGTTTTATTTCTTACTTTTTATTTTAAATTTTTTTATTTGTTCAATTTGTTTTTTTTTTTTCAATTCTTATGCTGACTCAATTGGTTGCCGTAATTTCTCAATAGCCTTGTGGTTCTATGTGCATATGTGTGTGTGTCTATGTGAGATTGATTTTTGTGTGCTTAGTTGAGGCCAGCCAGCCGCCTACTGGCTACTGTCAGTTGCTTTAGCTTCTTCCAATTTGAATGCACCTGGCGGTGCGAGTTAATTTGCTGTCTTTCCTAGGGCGCTTCACAGTTGAACTCTTTCTACTGCTCGAGCCGTGCGTTTCGGGGAACAATTTTCAATTATAGCTCAATTTCTTAATAATTTCTCAGTTTTGTTTTATTTTTTTTATTTTATTTTTAATATTTTATATAATATTTTTCTTGTTTTTGTTTTGTGTATAATTATAATTATTAATATTAACTGTACTGCTTTTTTTTTGCTGAAATCATCTCCTCCGCCTCCTACTCCTTGCGTTTCTGCTTATGTGGTTGCAATTGCTGCTACTGTTGTTGTTGCTGCTGCTAGCGCGGCTGCATTTGCTGTCTACGTTAAATAATTTCTTTACTACTTTGCCTCGAACTCAGACTCTGCGCTGCTGCAATCGGTCGTTCGTTCGGCAGCGCGATGCTTTTCATTAGCGATCGAACGTTCGAGCGATTGTCGCTGTTGTTATTGTTAGATGTTATTCACAAATTTTGCTAAGTAGTTGTTAGTTTTTACTGTAGTTTTGTTGTTGTTGTGTTTTGTGGTGTTTCGGCTGTTAGCGTTGTGCGCACACGCCTAAACTTATGCTTATAAATAGTTTCTATGTTTTCATTTTTCGCATTTGTCTCTATTCTGCTGCATCTGCTGCAGTTGAATCTTATTTTTGTTTCTGTTTCAGTTGTTGTTTATGTGGTTGATGCATGGTGTTGTCGCTGTCGATATCTACTGCAATGCAATGCTGCTACTGCTGGAGTAAGCTTACGCATCAACATCAACTATTGAGGACTTGCGTATCCTCAAACAGCTTCTTCTCTTTGTTGTAATTAAAGTATATAAATAAGTTTCTTTTGCTGTTTTGTTTCCTTTTATTTTTCATTTTGTTGTTGTTATAGATGCTGTACTCGCATTTCTATATAAATGTCTGTACTGTATATGTAAATGTGTGAGTTCTCTTATAGGAAATAATCTGGTGTTCTTCGTGTAACATGAGGTTCGCCACGTCGGGGTGCTGGGTCAAACTGTAGGCTGCAAATAGAAAATAAAAGAAACATTTTAAAAGTATGCTTTTGATTTATAAAACAAGCTGAAATGCGCAACTGAAAGCTTAATGTGGCTCTTTATGCATAATATTTACTGATCACTTTGAGCAGAGGAAATGTGCATCGAAACATTTATAAACATAGCGAAGTGAAGACTTTTTTTGTTAGTATTTTTATTACAAATAATGCTAATGCACACGACCAAAGCATATTTGTGCAAAAAATTAAATAAAAAATATATCCGCACTGGGCGGTTTTTCATTGGGGAAACCCCCTTACGTCTTATAACTGGTGAAGTAAACCATTGAATACCCGAACTGGTCGGGACTGAAAGTATTCTGGACTTTCCCGGTTGAGGCAAAACTTCTTATAAGTTTTTGGAATGAATTTTTGTACCAAACATAGATAGATAGACAGATTTGAAAGGGGAAATGTGCACTGAGAACAAAGTTGATCTATTGTGCCCCTACAACTTTAGAGAACGTCCCCCAATCCCACCAACCTAATGAAGCTTAGTAGCTCACGTGGGAGAAGGTGTTTGACGTTCTCTTCTGCAAGCCAGTACTGGCCCAGGTGCTGTCTCCTACTGCGGCTTACCGCATCACAGTGCAGTATGACGTGCTCAGGAGTCTCCTCCGCCGTTTCGCAGACTCTGCAGACGCTTACCTGTTCTAACCCAATTGTGTGTTTCCTCATCCTGCAGTGCCCGGTTAACAGCCCGGTGACCAGTCTAAGCTGGGTTTTCCCCAGTCTGAGGCATTCTTCACTCCATCTGGAGTTATAACCTCTGATGAAGATTTTCGATTGCCTAAGACCTTTGGCATTTGACCAGTGTTCTGAGTTCTTGGTTTTTTCCTCAAGTCTTAGTGACTCTGCTAGAGTGCTTTTGCCCAGCCCGATGAAAGGTTCTGGTACAAGGGGGATCGTAACTGCCCCAGTTCTGGCAAGGCTGTCAGCCTCCTCATTCCCTTCTATTCCTCTGTGTCCTGGAACCCAGAGGATTTTAACCTTGTTGTATGCACCCAGTTTATTCAATGCTTCTATGCATTCCAGCACCAACCCTGAGGTAATCTCATACGAGATTAGTGCTTTGATGGCTGCTTGACTGTACCAAACATAACTAAACGCCAAATAGAAACATTCTTCCATTTGTGATGAATGGATTCGAACAAAACTGCACTCTAATTCCGTTTAGCTGCTTACAAGTTCACCAGTAACGAAGGAAAACATGGTCTTTTATTTAATACAGATCGCCTCGGTTATTTGATACAAAATGTTGCTTTTCGGTTTATTGAATACCGAACAGACCCTTGTAAGATAAATGAAATTTACAAGTTGAAGTTGTGTTCATATTTAAAACGCTCACATAAAAACGTACAACTTTTTAGAAAAAATTACTATAGCATTTAGTGGCTTCACGTGCATTCGCCACACATTTCCTTATATTGAATATCGCTTTCATGCCACTAGAAAGTACTAATTTTTTACGTTATCTAAAAACTGACACTTGGAGAAAACTAACAAACAATGTATTTAGAAAGAAATAATAAAAAAACGGACCTCTCTAGTATCACTTTGCCTTAATAAAAACAAAAATATCAGTCAGCTCTAGTAAAAATTAAAACAAACTTGCTGTGTTGAGTACATTGCAGTGCTGGCAGGCAGGCAGCACTTTGATTAGGCAAATATTTGAGAATGAATATAGAAAAGTCAAGTACGTAATCTAAACGAGCACCGATTAGATATGTAAGTATAATAAAGTCACTACTAGTGATAGTGCCTAACGAACGCTATAGCAACAACAAGCCACGAGACGATAACGTCAGACGACCAGTTCGAGTGCACAAACGCGTTTTCACGATAAACTGAAAACACACGCATTCGATACATTTGCATGATGATCAAATACATTCAAGAGCGTAATTAAGCATTTTAATGTGCAATGTGCAGGATACGTACAATGAAAATTTAAGTGAGTCATCTAATTCCATTAGAGCCGCCTGATTACCGCAGCGATAGCAATAATTTGGCGCTGAGAAGATTGTGACAACATTCCGATCGTGACACCAATTGTAGCCCTCCATGACCAATTGATGGGCACGTGAGACCAATGTTAGACCGTTTGTATTGTTGAAGGTTTCCGAAATGTCCTGCAAGAGAGACAATAAACAATATTGCTAGTTACTTTTCCATGAGCTGTGCTGACTGCAACACGTACCTGTCCAAAGGTGTAGCCGGCACCACGAGGCGAAATGCCCCAGCCACCCCTGTCATCGGGATCGGACCAGAGCAAATCGCACATGGGACCCTCGTGCGGCACTTCCTGCAGTCGATCTAGCGCGCGGATATGGTCCAAGCTATCGATCGATGGACTCAGGCCACCGTGCAAGCAGAATATCTGGCCATCGACCAACGCCGTCAGCGGCAAGTAGTCAAACAGATCGGTGAAATACTTCCAAACGTTCGCATTGCCGTATTTTCGCAGGCATTCGTCGTAAAAGCCATACACTTGCGTGATCTGTCGCGACTCGTGGTTACCGCGCAGTATGGTGATTCTCTCGCGATAGCGCACCTTCAGCGCCACGAGCAGAGTGACTGTCTCCACCGAATAGTAGCCGCGATCGACATAGTCGCCCATGAACAAGTAGTTTGTGTCGGGCGATTTGCCGCCTATCCGGAACAGTTCCATCAGATCGTGAAACTGGCCGTGCACGTCGCCGCATACTGTGACTGGACATTTCACCTCTTGGACATTTGATTCCTTCGAGAGAATTTCCTTAGCCTGTCAGAGAAAAGAAAAAAAAGAAAGTTGAATGAATAAGTATTGCAAATAATAATGGAAATATTAATAAAAACTATGAAAATCTAATCCGTCTGGGTTACACAATATTTTTATATCACATGACAAGGTCGGTGATGATGGTGAATTATTTTAAAGTGCATTGTGTAACACTTGCAAAGCTGTGTATGTGGGAAATTTTAGACCATACTTGGCAACCAGGCCACGCACGCTTCTGACTAACAAGCTAGATGGATCTAAAGAAGAATACGAGTATGAACAAGAAACACAAAACAGCAGCAGGGGCTTTAAATTTGATACTCTGAAGTGAGAAATTTCAAAGCGTTTCGCATTGTCGCCAATGTTGTTGTGGCATGAGGCATCAATAAATATGTCAATCAAGCGGGAGCGAATGTGGTGTAGAATGGGACGCAATTACAAAATGAGAGGTGCATACAACAACAAAACAATACTTGTTGAAATTAGGATGAGTATGAAATTTGTGCAGCAACAAAATATGCAGTTTTCTTGCCTTTTCGACCGCTAAGATTAATTTCTGATGCACATTTGATAGT
This sequence comes from Melieria omissa, assembly GCA_963971225.1. Lineage (NCBI taxonomy): Eukaryota > Metazoa > Arthropoda > Insecta > Diptera > Ulidiidae > Melieria > Melieria omissa. Next base: position 123,411,175 of record OZ020267.1, read on the forward strand.
ATTTTTTCTTTTCTTTCTCGAGCAATTGAAACAAGTTTCCCACCAAGCAGAAACCATTGTTGTTGCTCAAACACTAAGGGAATAGCAATGCCGACAGCTGTTTTTATTGGCGAGGCAGTTATTGGCAGCAATTGCAGTTGTAGTAATGGGTATTGAATTGGTATTTATAGCTCAATATTCCTAACGATTAAGTAATTTCATTTGTTAATTAATAGAAATAACTCAGGCAAAGCTTGATGTCTTGATAAAGCCTCATTATAATCTCAAACATGGGGAATTTTTCCATCAACTTAATCAGCTTGATTCCAAACAAAAATGCAGATGATTTCTAGTTTAAGCATTTAGTAAATAATTTCTACGAATGCGAATGCGTTGGCTGCTGATGAGAATACAACAGACCAAAAGTATTGGCGCTTCAGTTTTAAACCCCAGGAATTTGTGAGTTATGGTAATGTGTATCATAACAAAAGGACAATTTTAACAACTATCGCAATTCATTGTTAAAATGAAAATTATGTGAACAAAAAAGAATATAAAATTAACTTTTGAATGTTTTGGATGCATACAAACATCAAAAGTAAACTTAAATTTCAATTTGTTTTCAATTTTGTGCTGGTGCACCAGTTTTGTGCTGGTGTCACTGTACAGTTGCGCAATTTCCACAAAATCTCATCAAAATAATTGTCCCAAAAAAAAGTACAAAAAAATGGGCCGATGAAGGCAAATGAATTTTTCTCACTTTTCGCACTTGGCAAGAGTTCAATGACACATTGACGCCGTAAATCAGACACTCGGCAGACAACATCGCGTTGTTGCATGCCATATGACAGCGTTGCACGTGATGTGCGCATAAAATCAAAATTGTGCAAGAAATAAAATCGAAATGAAAATGCAAAAATATGAAAGCGGAATATGGCAATGGGACGAATGGGTAGGAGCAGAGAAGTATCTATTCAAAGACGGCAGGCGGGACAAGTGCATTTACACGGAAACCGCAATGCAGTAACCAATTTACTGTGCGCTGCTTGCGACAGTTTTTGTTGGCGCGTGCAAATCTAAATTAACGCCAATAATAAAACAGCGTCAATACTACAAACAAAATAAATCTGAAAAATCTTACCAACGATAAACAGTCGCCAGGCCACCCAAACCATTTGGCAAATGGTACAAAAGCCGTGAAACTCCTGTCAATGCTCGTGATTGGTTGTGCTTTGCACGAAGGGAATAACATTCAGTCAGTCAATATTATGAAAAGTTATGTTGAAATGGAGAAGGTGGGCACAGCACACAATGTTTTCATAGCATAAATTTGTTTAAGATTTGCATGGGAAAGGCGGCGCCATCGTTACGGCAAAAATATATGCGTTTTATAGCCAAATTGTCGTTTCGTACAGCGTTGTGTCAACCAATGCGCACATAGACGCGCGACATGTGCGACGAGGAGACACTGCACGCTCTTTGTCGATCTTTTGGCAAAGTAATAAGGAAGCCGTTGCATGGCTTTTGTTGTTCGGCTGCGAACGCATTTGGACTGTTGGCCTCCAATCGCTTCTGGCCGGTGGTTGGCGATTGGCGCTGCGTCTACGTTTGCTGTTAGCATTTAATTGTTGCGTGCGCGCGATCTGCGAGCAATAATGAAAGCTTTTCGAAAGCGCTGTTGGTGCTCGAGTTTTATTTTAAATAGGTACTGTGCAGCAACATAATTGCCAACGAATATATCTGCTTCTTCCATATACTTCAGCGCTTTGCGCTGGCAACGTGCAACAGTCAGCGCCTGCCCTACATTTTGAGCGCCAGCGCGCGCATCTTGGCGTCACGTCGCTTCGCTCAGCAGCATTGAACGAGTGTGGGCTATTTAAGTACTTTTACTTGGCTTTAATTGTATAGAAATAGACCCAGTGCCGCTGCAATTGCCCAAACCCATCGTGTCATTGGATCAGCGCTTTCGAATTGGGCTAAATTTGCGATGAGTCAATACATTTTTAAAACAAAAACAGTCAAATAAATTACATTAATAAATAACAAGATGCAAATAGTTTAAATTGTGGGAAGAGAATGCAATCAAAGGAAAGGCGATTGAGTAATTTACGGCAACGTTCAAAGCTTTCAAGAATCCACGAGTTACAAACATACTTATATACGTAAATATATGGAAGAGCATCAAAGCCACAGTTCCCGAGCATTTAATTACCTGTTTCAACTTTATAAATAACTGTGTCAAGTCCAGAGACGAAACGCTCACCTGATGCCACCAATGACCAATAATCAAATTGACTTTAGAAATATATTCAAACAACAAATTCCAATGACTCAGGCTACCATATCAGTTAAACAATTGATCGCAAGGGTATTCAAGCATGACGTGGTGGCAAGCTACTAAAAGCCCATTAACTTTTTCAGATAAGGATGCAATGCGTCATCAGTTGCGACTGCAACAAAGAGCCAGAATTTCACAAAAAACAAATCATTTTACGGAACAAACTATTGGACAAAAAGGGTCATAGAGACTGCAGGGCAGATTATACAACTCAAACTAGCATTTCTTTCCCCAACAACTCAACTGTTGCAAATGATTTAGATTACACAGGCCGTTTGCTCAATGATTGACTACATTCAGAGAAACCGAGAGGAGCTTAACTTAAAGCTATTGAAACATTAACACATACACAGCATTAAGCAAACATGAGGAACACAAAAACAGCTGCAAATCGTCATACAACATAGAAATGTATATTTTACAAAAATAGAAGTCTCTCTACACACCCGTATTGTCAAATTACAGCCGGCGTCAAAGGCAACATGCGATAAGACGCCTTTACAACGACTGACGTAAATTGCTATGCACGAAGAAAGCCTCAAAGAGAGTAACTTATTGAAATATACGACGGGGGAATAATTGCGCTATTTGCCACCAACACAACTGGCGTAAAGTTCAGTCACAATAAATTGTTCAACTAAATTTTTAATTGAGCCTGATTAGTGAATGAGCAACACAGCTCGATTGTTCACTTAATAGGCAATGAAAGCAAGCAATTATATAAAAAAGACTGAGACAATCAAAAGCCAATATAGATGAATAGACAAGTGATGACGTTGGCACTGATGATCAGCGGCGCAAAGGAAAAGTTAGAGTATAGACGTACTGGTTGGACGGGCAGAATGCGTTAAAAAAAAAAGAGTTGCAGTAGAAGATCGAAAATAAAAGCAGACAAAAGACGCACGCTAACCATAAAAGCAAACAAACGAAATAAAAAAGAACTGGCACAAAATAAAGATGAAAAAGTGTAAGAAGAAAAGGCAAAGCGCACACGTACTCAAACATTAGATGACCTTGTGATAAGACTTTTATTTACCTTATTTTATATACACATATACGTGATTGCTTTTTTACGTGTGGATGTGCGGATGACGAATGGCAGCAAAATTAAGTGAGAGGTAGGGAGTTTCGGGGAAAAGAGGAAACGAACTCAGATTGAAAGCCTTGTGAGTGCGAGACAGTGGGGGGGAAAGGAAAACCATTACGACTCCATCTCCGCGCAAATAAATCATAATTTCCAATTTTCCTACTTGAAAACTTCTCTGCAATTTGCCGTTATATGGCTTACCCACTCGTACGGTACAGGTTGGCTTGCTCTCTTCCGTTCCCTCCCGCTTTTGATCGAATTGCTGTATTGAGCGCAATTGCACACACAACTGATACACTTACAAAAATACGCAATTGGAGAGAACAGAAAGCCTGTTTTGGTTGCCATACGATTGTCTTCGATTCCTGTTAGTATTTATAGCGATGCCTTATCACAAGCAAACAATGTGACATAACCAAAACAAAAACAAATATGACACTTGTGCACACCGTTCTGTGGCGTCCACAAGTCGTTGGCGCTCGACGTAATTCACAGGCAGCGCGCATTGTGAATTAATCGGTCAATGTCTTGAATCATAATTGGGAGCACCTTTAAGGTCAGTCGCGCTCGCATCAAAAATGCAGCCACTTTACCAGTTCACATTCCGAAATGTCAACACTGAGCCAAATGTCAATGTCTTTCAATCAATTTTCAATGCTTTCATCGCTTGACCAAAACAAACAGACTACGAATATTCAATAATGGTGATTACAACCGCCCGACGCAGTATGACGACGAGCACATTCCAAGCTTCACTGACTGCCTTGTTACCATGTCGCCCGCCATCCCAAACACCCCACCCACTTGCCGCCTATGACCTTGAAATTGGAAACCGCACTTTAAATATTTACAAACAGGAGTGTAGTGCGGGTGAGGAGGAGCCGACTGCGTGTGTGTGGAATACAGCTGTTGCGTCCCAAATTAAACTTTAAGCACGGCTGGCTGCATTGAGGCACAAGTATGCATTAAATTGAAATAAATTGATTGCTTTCAATACCGTTTACACCCATTACGCCCATCAGCGCTCGCTATTTACTTATCAAATTCGACATTGTAATTTTGCACAACTTTTGGGCACATTCTACATTTGTAAATAAACACGCCCCGCCGGCTTCCTGGGCCATTCCATTCTTTGCTTTCCCATTAAAATCGGCAATAATCGGCATTGCGATTAATCACTCGCACTCATATCTTGTTCAATTACAAATTACCGCCGCTGGAAAACCACCAATATTCCACTCTCTAAGGTGCTAACAATTCTATAAAGCTTAAGTATACATTCAGCTCTATTGTGATTTGCTCCGGCCACCGCTAAACACGGAGAAGGCAACAAAACAAATGAAGAAATAAAATAACGTCATGGAATTATTGGAAAGGGTGGCGGTGGCAAAAACCTCAACAGACTCAGCAAAGCAGACAGCAGAAATTGCACTTGCCTTATTAAGTTAATAAAATGCTTATGGAGTTTATATGCGTTGTTGCTATTACTGTGACTTTTGTTGTAGTGGTGGCTTTCGGTGTGTTGTTTACGTCGTTTGCACTAGAATTGCCGCGAATGTTGAAGAGGAAATGCCACATTTATACAAAATAGGTGGTGACAGCACACAAAAGTGTGTGTGTTTATGTGGCAGCAACGGACATTGAATGACAAAAACAAAAAAGAAGGCAACAGCAGCAACAACTCACTAGCGAGAAAAATAAACAGTTGAGAATTTAAGTATACCATCATTGAAATGGCTGAAATAAAGAAATGAAGTCAGTTTGGGCAAAAATCGATCAAGAAAAACGTCAACACAAGGTTGAGGTGAACTCAAACACGAAGAAACAAAACAAAATAGAGACGCCGACAACGCGAACAAGTGAAACGAATTCTTTTACTGATTTTCTAACCAAAACCAGACAGTAAAAGACGCAACTTGAAAAAACTGTAACGAATTGTAGCGTAAACATTGAACGGTTAGTTGTATAGAAATTCTAAATGTGCGCACTGGGAGTAGTAAAACAACAAAAAGAGAATTAAATGTCAAGCAGTTAACTACGCCAAACTAACGAACGAATTACCATAAAAGTGTAGTGAAAATATAAAAGTTGAATTGAATAGTTAACAGAGCAATTGAAAACCCCTTCAAACAAAACTTTAGTTATGTGTAATTAGAAAAAATTTCGTACAATCAGATGCATTTTTACAATGTTCAAACTATTAAAACCTACAATTCGCAACAATCAAAATAATGCAAAGAGGTAAGCAAAACAACACTTATATGCATCGTCTTAACCCTTTCAGTAACAATGTCCAATATATTGGACTACAGCCCATACAATTCATACAGAACGGGTTTATTTTCATGACGGAAAGGGTTAATAAACGTTCATGTCAAATCTTTCTTTTCTAGACATTGTTGACTCATGAAGTGACTGCGAGGCACAGCGTCAAAGCGGAGAATGATGTGAATTCAAGTTTTGTCTATTCTTTCACTAAACCTGTAAGTAGTCTCTAATTCAAGATTGCTTCATGTGTCTTGAATGCTTTTTGAAAACTTCCAAAAAAAACTGTGTGATACCTACTAGTTTTAATAAGGGAGTAATTAAACGTGCTGACGAACATAAAAAAGAGATGCAACGGCACACTTATTCCTTACTGAAGGCAAACCAATCTTCAGGTAAAACATTAGTGGAGTTCACTCTTCATAGGATTTAAGGTGTAAAGTTGCTATCGAAACTATCTGTTGCTACAACTGCTTTCGAAAACATTGCGATAGCAACATTACAAATAAAATACTATAAAGAGTGAACTCCGCTATTGTAACTAAAACACAACTTCATACTCAGTTTGTATTTTCTGAAGCCAACAATTCTAAAGCGAGATCATATTAGAAATTTCATTTAGAGTGATAGTGTTAGAAAAGCCAAGCACCCTTGTTCTACAGCCGCTACAATTTACATACCTAGTTTCGATTCTGCGTGATTCAAAATCTCAGAGTGAAACCAAATCCTAAATTGTTGTTTTTTTTACATGTCATACTCTACTTAACGATTTACATTGTTACATCACTCTTACCACTGGAAAGCAGGCAAACTAAGAAAGCCTTAGTGAATAAAAAAAATGTACATATAAACATTAGTTCTCCAAACAAAATACTATTCTTAACACGTTCGCGGACAGTAAAAATTTCAGTGAGCTGCAAAAATAGACAGTCATTTTTTGTGGAAACTAGTAGTACTATCTGAAATTTGATTACACATATATTGTTAGAGTTGTCAGATGATCGTATTTTAACCGTTATATACATTGAATGCTATAGCATTCACGACGATATAGATAAAATTTTCTAACTAGAATGACGTGAATGCTATAGCAGTCATTCATAGAAAACATGAGAAAAAGAGGTTTATAATATTTTATTTACTTTATTTATTCAACAAAAGTTCTCTCCTCGTGTACATATAACAATATTAAACAATTAAATCCTTAAATTCATGTATATAAGAAATAAAATTCACGTCATTTTGCATCACTATGAAAATGACTGCTAGCATTCACGTCCGCGAACGGCTTAAGCAAATTTGTTAATACACAAAAAATTAAATAATATGAAACTACTTAATGAATCAGTTCCTAATTACTTTGAAATATATATGCATTACAAAAATTTAAGTTAAAAAAAATATAAATGAAAAAAATTGGCTTTGAAATTTGAATGCTATAGCATTCATGTCATTTTGCATCACTATGAAAATGACTGCTATAGCATTCACGTCCGCGAACGTGTTAAGATACTGACTAAAATATACATGTCATACATTCTTGAACATCACTTATACACATGAACCACTTCAGTTTTAGGTCAAATGGAATTAATCAAAATAAAAACTATATTGTTGAACTATGATAATACCAGACATTTTCAAAAAAACGTTTCGTTCGTTTTAAAATGGCTATTAACATTTCAAAACGAATCTATTTAATTTCGAATGGAATCTTTTAAAACAAATCTACTTACTTTGTCGCGGAAACGTGCCGGATGATTGAGATAGTTTTATTTTAATTGTAAGGAGACATTTTTTAGATTACAACAACAAACATTTCGAAAAAACATTGTGCGAATTCGCACAACGGCACTGACAAAAGGCAAGTCGACTTCTCACAAATGCAAAGTATTATCCAACACTAATTTTATATTAAAACGCAAAACGCCTGTTGCAGTGCTGCAACACACAAACACACAATGCCACAATACCATACAAACACACTACTGTACAAACTGCACAACCATTGTGACGGCGAAAAACTATAGCGTACAAAGAGCAGGAAGACAAAACAACGCAAGTCCGATATCAATGGAAAATTTGGAACAGGCAAACAAAGCAGACCAAAAACGAAACAGAAAAATGCACAAGCAAAACACTCTCAGATGAACAGTGAATAGTAGAGTCCGACCGATTAATCGGCATCGGCATCGGCTAGTATCGGCCAATAAAATTGGTATATCGGCATCGGCAAAAAAAAAAAGAATCGGCATCGGCATCGGCTTCGGCCTTTTTTGGCCGATGCCACATCGGCTTTTTTTGGCCGATGCCACATCGGTTTTTTTGGTCGATTTTACGATTTTCGATTTTTTAATACGATTTTATTTGCAGCTGAATCGCACTGTCTTCCTTTTTCATATCTCGCTTTGTATATTTATTACATTTTTATTATACGTTACAAACCAGTGTTGCCTGATTAGGGGGTTTCTCCTTAGATTTGTTTGGATTTTATGACAAATACTTAAGGGGACAATATTTTTCAGATATTTTTAATCTATTTTTGCTACATCAACACCTTGTTCAGCTATATTGGCTATTGGGTCTTTTGTTAATTGCTTGTGCCAAATAGAATGAGCAATTTTCATGAGATATTAATTTTGAATTCTGAATTTTCTTGTAATTTTATTTAGTTTTTAGTTGTTTATTTTCTCGTTTTCGTTTGTTAATTTGTGATAAATGTGATGAAATGTATTATATATGTAATAGTTCCTTTTGTTGTTTTATAAAATAAGCTGTGTTTTTGATTGAATTCATTCGTGTTTTTTTTTCTATGGAATCGGCATCGGCATCGGCCGATTTTCGGCCTTTTGACCGATTAATCGGCATCGGCCGATTTTCGGCCTTTTGACCGATTAATCGGCATCGGCTGATAATTGGCCGATGCCGATTAATCGGCATCGGCAACGGCCAAAAAATTTGGTATCGGTCGGACTCTAGTGAATAGCAACAAAAACGAGACTGAAAAATAAATTGTGTACCAGATGTACTTATAAATGTATGTGTCTGTATGTACAACCACTAAAGCGTAGGCGAACTCCGTAAACAAGTGCAACATGCCGCAATCGCACCGAGGATTAAGTTGCAGGTTACGAGCATGAGAAAAGCGATTGGAGAAGCGGCCAAACAAAAGCAAACATTTCATTCCAGTTGCTGGTGTTTTTGCGCGTTTGCCGCTCTTGTTGAAGTCGTAGTGAATTACTATATTGATTTTTCACAAGGAGTGGAGTACGTGAGCTCGCCAGAGTTTTCCCCTCGGCTCTTTGGTCGCGAAGTAAAGGCAAGTACACCTTGCCGTTTTATTTATGCAAATGCTGTTGTAAATGATGCCGCGCTTTCCACAGTAAAGAAGTAAATTGTTAACATAAATAAATTCGCATAAATCTTTGCAGGTGCTGTGATGTGCTCAACTCTATTGGCGAACAAGTGCTGTACCGACACAGAAAGTGAGCGAGCGGGCATTGTCGTGCCTTCCTTTTTTTTTAGCAAATAAACTTGCGGCGCTCGCACTTAGGTACGAAAAACAAAACAGGGGCAAATTGTCGGCGCTGAGGGGTGTAGCTTATTTTTAGATTCATTAAAAAATTAAACAATGAACGCACGTCGGAATTAGATCACCACTTGAGGACGATTTTTGGCTTTTTTTTTAAGGAACAATTGGCAACGATTTTCAACACCTTTCCAAATGACAAATGAGCAACGTTTAATCGGGTGCAAAACATTTTAAAACAAATTTTAATTCTTTACTCAAACGCGCGCAGTCTGCTGTGTACAAATAAAAAGATAATGCAGCAATGTGCGCGTGTATGTGTGTCCACCAATATTGTGGCACTGCAATTTTCACACTAAGCAAATAAGTGGAGGCCAAGTGCTATTAACCTTGACACCACTTGAACTGCAAGAAAGATTTTGTAAGTGTAATGAGCCCTAACCTTCCGCCAACTTGCTCGGCAGGCAACCACACAGACGTTAAGATAAAAAACTACACATTTCTAGGCTCGTACGGCATATTCAAATTTGACTAAGCATCGAAAGTGAGGGTAATTAAAAGATATATTTCACTTAATTCCCAATTCTGCATTTTAGAAAGTAGTAAAAAATTAAACAAATACTGGTTTGAAAAAGTACCAAAAAGCCAAGTAACGATCAGCGGCAGTTCACATTTCTCTAAATGCCTAATCAAATAAAAAATATTAACAGAATAGCAAAAACACTAACAACAACCAAATAGCCATTCTCAACCGTCATCGGTTCACTCGCTATACAGCTCAATGCCTCGGCGGCGTTTCGGTGACGCGTTCCTCAATTCGCAAATGTTGCCAGTGACCAAAGCAGCACCAGCGAATTTCAATCATTCGAAAATTAAACTAAAGAACAGTATTAACAGTTTTTTTCTCGTTTTGTTTTGATTTTTGTTGCTGGCCGGTTTATGGCAAAGCTGGTTTTGTACAACTACAACGTCAGAGACAGCACAGCCAACAGAATTCGGACAGCTTCAGACAAACCAAAGACGCGAGTGCTAGAGCGAAAGAGAGATGAGCACGCGGCGGAGAAAATAATACTTCGAACCGGTTGCACCGGCTTTTCCGCGGAGGCAACAAAGAAAAGCAACGGCAGACGGCCCGCAGCAAAAGAATTTCGAATATGCTAACGAGGGCTGCCAAAAAAGTTGCACACAGGGTTTTGTGGTTTACACGGCTGCTTTGGTCACTATTTCATGCTAAACAGTTCTCGTTGCCGGCTGAAATTCGTTTTAGTGCAGAAAATGACCTCAGCCGCAGAACGAGCGCAATGCCGCAACGGGTATTCTTCAATTTAATTAAAATGTTGACAATGAACAGCCGAATAGTAAACAAAGCGTTTATGTTGGGTACCGCCACGCGATTGTATTAAATATTTGTATGAATTTTGCGCTAGATACATATATACATACATATATGTACAGATCGCACACGCACTACAAAAGTGACACAACTCAAAATTTTTAATTTTCGGGTTTATGTGTTAACACTGTGTACAATGCATAAATCTACCAATCAGCAAAAGCTCAGTGTATTTTGTTGTTGTTAACTGTTGCAAAAAGTTAGTTACAGTTAGGTCTCTCTTCATGTCAGAAGTTTGATGCTATTTGATCGCTGCAGCTCAATGCAAAAGAGTCCCAACTCAAATTGTGTCACTTTTGACGAAATACATTTTTGTTAAAGTTAATTTTAAGCAAAATTCTGAAAATTTTTTTATATATTTTTATTATTGAAATTAATTATGAATTTTCAAAATTTTCCTTTCAACTTTTTAACTGCCTTTTATAATTATTAAATTCAGAAAAAGTGGCATAACTTGAAATAATTCAGTAATTATTGAATTATATAAATATCATCAAAACAGTCACAACTCAAAATTTTGGATTTTCTAGTGTTAAATAAAAAAAAATTCTTGCAACTTATCATAAAGCATAATCTGTAATGATTTTCTACTGAACGGTCTATACGTTATTGCAAAAAAATTTTACTTAGCTCAAAAACAGTTTTTTGCGTTTCCTGAAAAATCAAAAATTTTGAGTTGTGTCACTTTTGTTGTGCGTGTGCGATATGTATGCATATATAATTAGTTTTCGCAAAGTGGATGGCGCAAAGGCGGGATGGTAGGTGGACAGGTGGATAGACAGGAAAAAGGAAGTGGCAATTTAAATGTGTTTGGCTGCTTTAAAAGGAAGCTAAAATTAGAATGTTTTCATCGTTGCGTTTTTGTGTTTCATTAATATGTCGACAGCGGTTTTCATTTGATGAAAAGTGTTTGGTTTGCTTTTGTTTATATTTCAATGTCTTACTACTGCTTCTGCAAGCATTAATAAGAAAAACAAATAAAACAAAAAAGCGACATGTGCCTGACTCAGAGGTGCGAGAATTGCCAATTCATTTGGCAGACAAAAAATGTGTAGGTTTTAGCATTAACTACCACAAACTCCATTCCGATATCTCAACTCAGCAGCCGCCGTAGCTCAGCTGGCTAGTGCGTTGGGCCGCGAGTCAAATGCGATGCTCGAACCCAGGTTCAAGGCTCCGTTGCGTTAACACCGAAAAAAAAAGAAAAACAAAAATTTTTCTTTTGGCGGCAGGAAATGACAAACCTTTGAGAGTAAAATTGCCTATGAAAAAACTCCCACCTCGCCGTTCGGAATCGGCATAAAACTGTAGGTCCCTTCCATCCGTGTATAAATTCGCACGCACAACACGGACGGTTACGGGTAGTTAGGCATTAGTCTCGTAATCGGGCTGTCGTGCCAGTCAAGAAGAAGAAGATATCTCAACTCCTTGCAAAGTGGTCGTGCATGGATGTTTTTCAATAAATGATTATGATTTAAAGAAATTTACGTGCAAGGACTATATATATGTGGGTATACTTGTGATCTCGATTCTAAACATAAACTTATGCCAGCCACAGCGTCTAAATTGTATCAATCAACGAATTTAATGCCTTCTAAACTTCAAACACTGTGAAGTTCGCAGCATTATTGGCATTTTTGATTTTCCAATTCAAAACCAAAGATCTATAAGTAAAAAACACTTCAGTTTGCCTCGGGACTGTGCCTGCTTTTAGCACATGTTGCTGACGCACTTTCTTCGTATACATAGTTCCTCTTTTCGCTGCCATGCCTGTTGTTTAAATTGGTTTTTTTTGCTTTTGGTCAAGTGCACACGAGTGATTTGAATGATTGGGGCTGCTGCTGTAGCCTCAATTACGTATTTCTCGCTCATAAATACACATACATATTTTTTCTATACACCCAGGAACACTGTTGTACAACTAAGTTGAAACACATAAAACCACAATAAATCGGTTATACTATAAACCAGTACAAATTGCGAGTATATATATTATCTATTCGATATAATTGAAACACAAAAACTTTCCTCTATTATACAGTTCTAGAATTGCATTTGAAAAGAGTGTCCATTTGATACTTAAGCTGTCAATAGCTTATAAGAATTTAAATATGCTCAAGAGATAATATTTTTCACATCAGTGTTATGTTCAACATTTGCTTTAATTTCTATTTTGAGCGTCAATTTGTCTTCTAGAAATCTTTATCTGCTGTATTTTTTCTTTTAGTTTGCACTCGAAACAATTCACTTAGGCTGCCGCAACTGACGCCAGTAAAAAATGGGTTGTTGGGTGCGTCTGCCAGCAGCAGCAGCACTCCCCCAACTAGAGCAACGCTTTTGCCCGCCATTATTGTTCGCGGATGTTGCTGGTGCTCAGATTCCGATGAGTAATCAGCTAGCACCAACAACAACATAAATAACAACAGAAAAAGAAAAACCAACAGCAACGGCATCCGTTCGCCGCGCTGAAGGGACGCCCAACACACAGAACCAGCAGCCAGCGGTCATTCGACCAAGTGCTCTGCGTGCCTGACCGACTCTCTGCCTTGCTTGCTGGCTTTTGTTTTTTCAGTTCTTACTTGCACGCGTGTGTTTCATTTAATGTTTTTGGATACTTGTATACATAAGCTTCAAAATATCGATTTTTGTTTTACATTTTATCTGTTCGCTTAATGACTTCAGCATGTTTCGAGCGATAATTCTGCTAGCTTTTTGCGTATCATGAATGAACGTTTAAGTCTGTAATAAAAATGTATAAAAACCATGCGAAGAGAAAAATACATTTCATAACAAAACAGCAACTTCCAAAAACATCCAAACATTTCAAGTTGATATACGACTTTAACACACACGTTGGTTACATACACTAGTCAGAATAAGTTTGCGTACAGGCAAGTCAAAAATATTTTATGATTAATTTTGACCTCAAAAATGGGTTCTCTGTTTATAAAAACTTATCCACATTATTCATATATGCCTTAACTGCACTTTTTGTTCTGTTTTAGATGAATTAAAATAATAATTTTCCATGTATTCGTATTTATTGACAATATACTCACAAAACGGTGCAGAATAAGTTTGCGTACAAAACTAATAACGGGAACTTCCGGTTATGCTCTTTATTTGTTTTGGAAAATTTGTATTCCATTGAACATTAAACGGACTTGTAAGTTATTTGGAACCGTATATGTGCTTGAAATTTAATAGAAAGCAATAGAATTCAACAGAAAAATATTAAAAATGGATAAAGAATAATCTTACAAAAACTTTTCAAAATTGACAAAAAATTTCATGAAATTAGGGAAACTTTTGGGAGAGCACATTCGTCATTTCAAAAAGCCATCTTAAATCTAAAAAAAAACAGAAAATCTTGTTTGGTTACTACGATCTGACCATTTTCTTAAGTTACCCGAGCAAGAGGATTCGATTGTTTGCGATCAGTGCATCACAATCTAAGGCTAGTTGCATCCAATATCTTCAGAAATGTACAGAAATATTTTATAAACCCCATTAGCAGTGACTTTATAAGAAAAGTTCTGAAAAAAACATACTTCCCCTACATAACAGCATGTAAGAAGCCCATATTTAGCTTACTTACAAGGAGCACAGAATTGCTTTCGTAAAAGAGTCCATCAAGGAGTCTAAAAAACCGGATTTCCGGAACGAAATGTTGTTATCTATAGAAAGTGGGACCTTTCATTATTATTTGATAATGGTTTGGCATATTTGGAATTAAAAAGCATCAACTAATTTGAACAGGATCCTGTTAATAACAAAAATCTGAAATTAACAGTGAAGCATAGCATATGTGGAGATATGGTATGGGGCTGCATGTCAGGAAAAGGAGTGAGCAGGCTGTGTTGTTTTATTCAGAAATGCTTCCGGGGGGTTATTTACATATTCTAAAAGCTTATGTAAGCCAAGGTTTCAAAACTTTGGATCAGATTCCAACATATCTTTTCAACCTTAGCGCGCAATGCATACGATGCGAAGCTATGTTTGCTATTAACTGGCTCAACAAAGTTGCAAAAGTCCCTCCCTAGTCACCTACCGTGCATCTAATTGAGTATATAAGGGGTTCAGTTAAACCCTGAGCCCAACAACACTCCATCTTCTAAGATATAGTTAACCAATACAACAATTCAAGGATATAACAAAATAACCGCTGAAAAAACACCGAATTTAAAAAAATTTGCGCCAAAACTTCTGCAGGGAGTTCAAGCGAGAAAAGAAAATTCACAAAGTTATTAATTTTTGGACAAAACTTAGTTTCAATTGAATTTTAACTACATAATCTCATCTTGTACGCAAACTTTTTCTGAGGTGAATTCATAACATATTTTGTTTTTGGCCCTCCTTTTACAGTTTGGTCAAGTTTTTGTTATTATTATCTTAATGGAATAAAAGAACTAAGTTTACGGAAAAAATAAAAAATATTTTGTTTTTGAAAAATTACTTTAAGTGATTTATTTTTCATATGAAAAAACTACGTACCCCTTGTACGCAAACTTATTCTGACTAGTGTATAACTTTTTTCGTTTTAACATCAAACAAGTTTATCAATTTGGCAAGCAACTACAAACTGCAATGCAAAAAAAGGTAAAGCATTAAAACGGCCAGTGTCGCAAATCGCTGGATGCTGATTCACATACCGTTTCCAAGAAAAAATAAACTCTCCCCCTCAAGAAGCGAGACTTAAAAAGCATTGATATTCATTTATGAACATATTGAAATCAATCAAGAGCCTTTACAGTGGGCAAATTGTAAAATTTGTATGAAAAAACAAATCTCGAATTAGATTCGACTGGTCCACCAACCAAATCATAATCAAATATTCCACTTTTAGATATTCACAACCCATTTAAATAGCACAAACAATTTTATTTCGTATTTGTAATTTTACATTTTTTTTTACAAACAGTTTACAAGTTATAGGAAAGGAAAACCTGAACTTTAAGAGAGAAACTTCTGAACTGAACGCTCAACTGCGCTGATAAGACTAGTTCCTGGTTTGGTAGCCATTCAGTACGCCGTCAAGCACAATTCGCAAACAACTTAAATCAAATATGGACTTTAGAACAAACTTAGTATCATAGATATCTAAGTCCGACAGCGATGCGCTTCGCTCAAAGCACAGAATAAACAGTATATTGTTTGTTCTGTGCTCAAAGTCATGACTGGCCATCACAAATTGATTATGAACTCAAACAATCAACCATTCAAACATGGTCCAAAGATTTGTGTTGCTTCGATTACTTTTGCAACGTGAGCATCCTCCAGGCCCGTTTAAGGAAATATAACTATTTATTCTTCATATATCACCAGTTTCTGGATGAATCGTGGCGATATCGGTGATATGCATTAAATGTAAAGAGAGCTGGCAGACCTCCGGACATTACTCCTGATAGTTAATTTTAATTTTGAACGCACAGTGATGAATTTAATTGATGCTTTTGTACATTTCACTACTGCATCTGCCTCACTCTCTGGGGCACGTATACCTATACCTATCTTACATCTTCTGCCTTATCAACTAAAAATCATTCTCACTTTACGTAAAAAATAATGTGCACTGGCATTGCGTAAATGAAAATATCAGCAACAGTTGCATAAAGATAAAAACGCGGCCAGCTCTAAGCCATGGAA
Organism: Melieria omissa; assembly: GCA_963971225.1. Taxonomy (NCBI): domain Eukaryota; kingdom Metazoa; phylum Arthropoda; class Insecta; order Diptera; family Ulidiidae; genus Melieria; species Melieria omissa. The sequence continues at coordinate 123,427,412 of OZ020267.1, forward strand.
ACGAACTGGCGATAGACAAATGTTTATATTTCCTTAAACCGATCTCTGATAGTATTTAAACTGCAGAAGCTGAAGCGTGCACAGGCGGGAACATCGGCGTAATTAATCATTTTGTTTTTGTTGTTGTTTGTCTAAAAGCAGAGATGTAAAAAGCAAAACAGAAACTTAAATGCAAATCAAATCAATCAGGGCAGCCAAGCAACCAATTTGCAGACAGATTGAGGTAATTGCGCGATAGCAATGTCTACGATTGGTTTGTAGGTCGGTCGCGAAATTGCGAAGTGCGCTTTTTACCTGCCACTTCTGGTGACTTCCAACCACATAGTCAAGGCTTCAGTTTTTTATATTTTTCATATTCACAATCAAATGTGTGTGTTTATTTAAAAAATTCACGAAGGCAAACGCAAAAAAAAAAGTGATACTTGTTGGCAAGCAAGCAGGAGGAAGTGGCAAATGACAGAAAATAGAATAAAACCAGCTACAATTTACAACAGAGGTGGTGTGGAGACGAGGGTGCGACGAGCAGCAGAAAACAGGTTTTTTTTCTAACCTCTTAGCAACGCAGCCTGTGTGGCACGTTTCAGTGGCACCAGCAGGAGCACAGGCCGAGTTGAAGGCGAGCTGCAGCCACTGCAGGCATGTCAAAAGCAGAAACTGCAGTGGGTATAAACAGCGCTCGACGTACTGGGGGAGAAAAACTCCAATCACTGTGAGCGTACGTGTCCTTAACGGAAAACAAGCAGGTACAAAATATTCTTGTGTAACAAAAACGAACCTGCTACAAGATGCAAAATCACAACTGAAAACTCGGATTGAAGTTGATGTATAACTTTGTGTTTTATTAAACAGGAAATGGTTCTAAATAAAAATCTATATTCAACTTTAGTTTTGTTTTAGTTTCAATTTCAATATAATTGCTTAATCTTTACTCATGTTATCTTAAGCACTGAGGCAAAATCGAAAACTTTATACCGATAACTTCGTACAACTTAAAATTCCCTATCTACCGAATGTAGGGTATTGGAAAGAAGAAAAATGCATTAAAATGTGGATAAATAACTGCGATACATCCTCGGCCCTGCAACGAAACCAAAATACAAAAAAAAACGAATAAAAGAAAACACTTGAAGAGCAGTGGGAACGGCAAGAGTAATGCACCAAACGATAAAACGAAGCTGCTGGAGCAAGGAGACTGTGTTGCTGTGCTGCAAATCGTTTTTGTTGTCGTTGTTTGTTGCAGTGGCAACTGCATGATTGCCCGGACGTGCGTCCGTCCTTTGAAGGTTGTTCTAGGCTCGTAGCTTGGCCTTCTGCCCGCTGCTGGTGTTGAAGCAGTAACAGAGTTGAAAACGAAATTGAATTTGAAACAAGGAGAGCGCACGAGGGTGCAAATATTTCAATTTTTAATTGCTCCTGTGTCATTTATGGATGTAAACAAGCCACTTTTCGAGTATCGGCGCATTTGTCTGCAACACTTGCCAACATTTAACTTTATTCTATTATAGAACTCAAACAACTGTAACACTGCAGAGCGAGTGCGCACCCTAACCTCACTAAATCGCCCCAAGCGAAACGAACAGATTTCCCCCAAGTAGAAAGCGATTGAACGCACATGCTTTCAGGCCATCGAACAGAGCCGAGAGGCTAATTTTCTATTTTTAAACTATTCGCTCAAGAACGAGCACAGCATTAGAGTAAGAGCTGAGGTATAACACCAAAATCAGCCATCACCGGCGTCCGACAGAATCAAACAGCAAAACATCAACTCAGCCACTCCATCTCGGCGCATCCAACCGTTCAAAATGTGCATAGCCAACAATGCTTTCAGCACATTTTCTGCATTCAACTGCAATAAAACATTCGAAGAACGTTTACAAATTGTTCTACAAATACTTCAATTTTACCCAACACTTTGCTTGACATTCTATCTTTCCATCTTTGCAATCGCCCTCCACTTTTTCGCAGTTTCATTCAATTAGCACACTTTCGTCAAGTCGCGCACGCAACATTGACTGCGCTGCGCCCCGATAAACACACAAACTCACATTTCCCGTACGCACACACATATACACTCGTCCCACTCACACTTGCACTTTCCTTCGCCTGCCTGCACATGCATCCCACATGCCATCACACTCGAACCGTTCTCACTCTCAATTGCACAACTATTCCGAGTTGCTCAGCAACAAACTTCTCAAATTAAAATCACAAGAAAAACTCCTCTCTCATTTCTTTTGTAATAAAATGGCCGACGTACGGTTAGCTCTCATCAATTTCGATATTTAACGAAACCAGCACTCGAGCGAGCCTACCAGTCGTGTTAATACAACACTCCCGCAGCCGAAGAGTGCAAGAGCAGGACGTCAATAGAGCACAAAATATAGTTTTTGCATGCGAGCCGCGCTAACGGCAAGTACGGCCAACGCACTGCCGATGACAATTTTCCTGTGACTAAAAACCCAGACTTCAGCTTGCGTCCGACAACTCCCTTTATTTAACACTTTCAGCTTACCTTATCGCACAAGGTTCGCACTTGTGTTTCTGTCAATTGATTGCACTCGTTCAACTGCTCAATCCATTGATCCAGATCTTTTGTTGTTGCTTTATCCTCCATCACAGTTGAGGTGGAAGAAAAAGTCTCGTCAATCTTTGTGGATTCAATTTTGACGGCTTTTTATTAACACAGGGGGCGAACGAAAATTTATCCAATTTGCTTTTTTGTTATGTAAAAAAAACTCGGCAGCGCTTTTTCGCACGAAATTTGCTATTTCCGCTTTTTCTCTCCTTCCTCCGCTAAATATGCAAATTTCAGACTAATATTTTTCAGCAGCACCAGCGACGGCCACTAAACACGACAGAACCAGTGAAAAAACGACGAACGACTGAACGAAGCACGAACCGAGATTTTCAATTCAACGCAACGACGGACAACGCTTTCTGATCTCCTCTTTCACACAATCGTCTTCCCTCTTTCGCACAAACCACCGACGATGATGTTTGTAAAACAAAAACAACAAATTCAAATCGAACCGAAACGATTTCGACGGATTTTCGCTTTCAACTCGACGAATGATGATTCAACTGATTGCTACCTCGACAAAATAAATATGGAGGAGTTGATGGTAGATTGCGTGTTGTTGTTGTTGCTGGTAATATGCAGTTTGGGATTTGTTGTGAAAAACTCTTTTTCAACTAATTCTACCCTTAGTCTTTAATGTGTGAACTTTCTTACAGAGAAACACGGTAATTTTTTCCAGAACTTTCGCGAAATGCACTTGTTGTTTCGTAGCTTTTTAATGCTCTTTTTCGCTATAATTTTCACTCGTCTAAACGCATTCTTTTACTAACAATAAAAGTTCGTCACTGCATCCAACAATGCTACACTTTAATGTCTAAAGCGTGTATTGTTTATTTTTTCGATTTTTGTTGGCTTTGAAATTTTTTTCTGTGAATTTATCGTTGGAAATTTGCAATTTTCCGGAGCTTGTTAAAGTGCGTTCAATTTGAATGACGAACTTGAACAAGAGAGACAGATTGAAATCGACTACGACAGTGCTGCCCTCTTTTATTAGTTATACGCCGTGTCGACTGCATTCGCGCTTTTGTCGTTATTCCTTGCACTTTGCTTCGCACGATAGTCCGTGTATTATGAAATTAGTTTTGATTATACCATTGCACGCATGTGCGTGGGGGGACCAATGTGAAAAATTTACACTTGGCAGCACAACTGACAATCGACGCTGAGTTGATAGCACTGGCAAAGGTAAGAAATGACAGCTGTGGTAAAGTGGAAAAGAAATTTTTTGGGTGACGTGACAGTTGGTTTTGATTGAAAAAAAGTAAAAATCGAAAGAGACAGGAGGCGAAAAGCAGGTGAAAAATACACAATATTCAAAGAAAATCTCAATCGACTGAACTGCGCTTCAACATAAACAAACCGCAGAAGTATAATTAAAGTGGGGAGAAGAATAACATACGAACGTCCTAAAAATAGACGTGCAAGGCGATTGCTGCAAAGAGCGCCATCATTAGTAGCAATTGCAGGAGGAACTACAGCGGCGGAGGTGAAGCGGCATTGGACAACATCTGGAGCTGGAGTGAATACAATTGCTGGCTGCCTAGTTCTCAGAGTGTACGCGAGCGCAATTGAAAATGCTGCGAAATTAGCATTGGAATTGCGACGGGTTGGCGAATAGCGGCGGCAGAGCGGCAGAGACAACGGCAGTTGGTAACACATCCCAGAAGGTGCTCTGCTGACAGCATTTGCATAGTGCTTATGTGAGTGCCGGCAGTGAAGTGGAGCGAGCGGACGAGTCGGCATAAAGGCCACAGCGGTCGAGATTTTGAAAAAATAAACAAAGGCAGAAGCGAATATTTGGCATTCAGGGTCAGCAGTAGCCGCAACAAACAGTACTCGCACGAAACAGGAGTGTGCGGCACAGCTTCAGTTGAGCAAAATCTGTTCCAGCGCAAGGTAGGTAATTGTGTGGTGGTTTATTAGATAGTGGATATGTAATAGCAGCTGTTCTTCATATTTCAGACATGTCTTCAACAGCAAATTCGCTCCACGCCGGTACCACCACCGCCAATGTGCAGAGCAAAGTGGAAGACGGGCGCGATGCAGCTGCGCTGTTACACCCACGCGGCAATCTTTCGCTGCATACATTAAAAGTACCGGACGAGACATCGGGCGCCGCAGCAATGAGTGTCGCCAAAAATGGCGGCCAGAGCAAAAGTGGTGCAACCGCGTTGCTCAATGGCAAAACTGTCATCTGCACTGCCACCGCTACAACCTCATCTTCGGGCACATTTATGAAGCTGAAGACATACTTGCATGCGCTACGCCCGTGGTCACTGTCCGCCAGTCTGGTGCCCACGCTGATGGGCTCGGCGCTGGCATACCGTTCTCAGTGGTCGACGGACTTTAGTCTTATCACCTTCTTCCTCACTGCGTTCACCGTGGTGACCGTGCACTGTGCTGGCAACGTGGTGAACACGTACTTTGACTTTGTAAAGGGTATCGACAAGCAAAAGGCGGATGATCGCACTCTGGTTGATCACATACTCACCAAAGATGAGGTAAGAGCTAATAAAGTATCAAGAGGTTATTTATATAAGTGTGTAGTGCGGCCTAATTGCGTTTGTATATAAATTATAGTAAAATAAATGTGCTGCATTGTGCCGCTTTAACCCTAATTCCCAGAAGTGAGCCTCACAGCTTCATTAAAGATTTCAAATGGTGATAAATCTAAAAGATGAAATGTTAATGGAATGCTAGAATTATATTGCAATAATAAATTTAATATTTTAAACTCCTTTTGCACTTTTTAAACAAATGCTGTCAGTAATTTAGCTCATATAAGCTTGACAGTCTCTTTTCTGGGTTTTCGTTACTTTTTAAATTCTGGGAATTAGAGTTAATGTTTGCTTTGAGTCTGGAAATAAGATATAAAAAATGTCTGGTTTCACTTTCAGGTTGTCTCGCTGGGTGCAATTCTATATATGGCCGGCTGTGTGGGCTTCATTTTTCTCGCCGTACTCAGTCCCGCTAAGATGGAACATCTGGCGCTTATCTATTTCGGCGGCCTGTCATCGTCGTTCTTGTACACTGGCGGCATCGGATTCAAGTACATCGCGCTCGGCGATCTTGTCATTCTGATACTGTTTGGGCCGCTGTCGGTGCTGTTTGCTTTCATGTCACAAACGGGCCACGTCGACTGGACAACCATCTACTATGCTATCCCACTGGCGCTCAACACCGAGGCCATACTGCATAGTAACAACACGCGTGATGCCGAAAACGACCGCAAAGCGGGCATAGTGACACTGGCCATACTGATCGGCCGGTCGGCGTCGCATGTGCTGTACGCGCTGCTGCTCTTCACGCCGTACAGTATATTCGTGGTGTACGGGCTAAAATACTCGCTGTGGTTCCTGCTGCCGCTGGTTACAGTGCCACAGGCGTTTCAGATTGAGAAGCGTTTCCGTAACGAGCACACCATGAACGTAGTGCCACGCCAGACGGCCAAACTGAATTTCTTCTTCGGCATACTGTACGTGGTGGCGTGCTGTTGCGCCAAACAGTTGCCCAACTTCAGCTATCGAAGGCACTAAGGTGGGCGAAGCAGTGACAGTGGCGACTAATGATAGCAACGCAGCAAATGCGAAAACGAAGGAAACGACGGCTGACTATACCGCAGGGCCGCTCGACCGCTAACAATAATGGAGTTTTAAGTATTGACGTTGTGGTGGACCGCGCAGACTTGCGCAATGAGCTGGTTGTGTACGCACCCGCTAAGCTTGGAATAAACTTTGTTACAGTGCAAACAGCAAAAAATATACCGATCAAATCGACCGACAATGGCAGTGTTTGCAATGTTGAGAGGAACGTCGAAATCAGGCGCGAACACGAATACAAGTAATGCAGTTGACGTGAGCATAGATTCTAACCGTAGAATAAGAGTAAACTTTTTTACTTAATGCAAAAGAAGAAAAACAAATTGATAACTTATGAGTAGAGCAAACTTTAGGGAATTTTTTTAACCATTTCAAAGTTGAAACAAACGAATCAAAGCGCAACGAGGCGCGGCGGTGAAAAGGGATCGAGTTATTTATGACTAAATAAATGCGCATCACAAATAACATAAACAATTATTATAGGCATGAGCGAAATTAGAATTGCAAATAGGCGCTGAATCGCGATCGCAACGGAAGTGAAAAGCATTTAAATTGTTCAGTGCAAACACACTTTGCATATATGGATGTCGTTTGGGGTTGCCTGGGCATTCAAAACCATGTGCAATATGTAGAAAATACTAAGGCAAGCAGGCGTTAAGATTAAAGTGAGTGAACTTTAAGAAATACCTACATATGTCAGTTTACATGCTGCGAACTCAGAAAGTTTACATTTCATACATCATCCCAGTTTTAATATATTCTGAAGCTCATATATTCACGCTCACAGTGCATTGTTTTGCCAAACATAAACAAAAATTCGAGGTGGCTTATTCAAACTGTGTAGCTACGGCGGATAATTTATCGTGGAGTCGATCATCGCCTCAGAATAGCTAACCAACGCACTAACCACCTGAGCCACAGCGGCCATGGGGTTGCAATCGTGTGGTTGTGTTTGCAAAGAATATCTAAATTATGTTTCGGCAAAGCAGTGTGGTATGAAATCAATTGGTCTTTTAAGACTGCGCAGTTCATTTGTTCAATTATTTATATTTTGAGTTTTTTCGATGGTGTGTTCGGTGTGTGTGATGAACCAAATTCAATACAAAAAAATATTTTTGCATTGCTATCAATCAGCAATGCTTTTAAACACCAATCACTTCTCCGATTATGTAATTCCTTCCAACTAAACTTTGATTAATCGATTGGGGCAAATTATTGTTTGCGATACAGACAGTTAAAGCCTTAAATTATCTATTTATTAATCTTCTCATTTCTTGATTTAAAAATGAATTTAAATTTTATTTTATAAATAAAGCAATAAGTAAGAAAAAATTACAGATAAGTGAATAACATTTTCAATTTTTGGGTTTTTGTTTGCGCATAAATAAAATTATAGTTGTTTTTTCCTTTAGTTTATCATTGTTATTTCTTTGTTCAGGAATTAAATTAATATATATTAAACGAAAAACTTCACACTTGCTTGTTATTCTAAAAATGTAAAGAAATTTTTACTATAAAAATATTTCTTATTACTAAAAAAACTATATTGTACATTATATATTAAACAATTATTTTGTTTTGAGCATTTGTTTTTAACAAATCAATTCATTTAACTAAACGAAAAAATCCAAACTCACAGAATATTCACGAATACAAAGAAATAAAGTCACAAATTCATGGCGAATTTGTCTTTTCTGAATTCTCACAGATTGCTTTGGGTAGTATCTATGTGCACACAGTTCGCATAAGCTCTCATTGGCATTGTTGCAAATTCAATTCTAATTTTTGCATCCCACTCCTTTATGTTAGTTTATCTTTAACTCTAAAGCACTCACATTGTTCGCATTGTATTCATGATCAGCAGTCATTTGACTTCTTTACTCTTGAAAGCGTCTCGGGCAACCTCTTACAATCCTGCGAGCAGTCGCTTGTGCACAGTTCAAGCCCAACGCTCTCAAGTAAATCTGTGGCACTAGGCGCAGCGAATGTAAAAGCAAACAGATAAATTTGCAAGTTTTTTGTACGTGAATGCGTGGCGCCATTGCGCCGGCAACTCATTAGCAAATCATAATCTCAAATACCAATTGCTATTTATATCGAAAAAAGGTAAACATACATTAATATTGATACAAACATGGACCAACAAGTTAAATAAAACAAAAAAAACAAGAAAATTATTTGTAATGGAATGTCAACAGTTTTACTTTATTTTTTAAAGCGTTCGCACGCATAAAGGCAACGCATTCAAGTCTAGCGGCGTAACAGATGTAGGAACAAATATAATCATGTGCTTTAATTGTTTACTAACATTTTGCTTTTTACGTAGCGCAACGCAATGCATAAATGTTTGTGTGTTATGACATGAAGATAAGAGCAAAGAATTTAACTACATTGCAATAGAACTGTAATTTGCAAGAAACATTGTTATAAACTGCTTATAAAGTATACTAAGAAGAATGTTATGTATAGAAAATATGGAATATTTATTGCATGCCAAACTCTATGAAGTCTTCTAAACAAAAATAACATATGAAGGCAACACGTGGCCGCAGCGCTTGACTACACAACACTAAAGAGTGAGAAATTGCTTTCCTTTGAAAATTGTCCTTTTCTCAGTAGAATAATGCTTTTTTTGGGACATGTGTTTGTATATCGTGGCCACTCGACTGTGTCATGAAAAAATGAATATGTATGTACTTGTATCGAGCTTGCAAGTAACCGAAAATCGAATGTTAATGAATGTACCATAAATGCAAATTGTAAATCAAAACAACACACACACAAAAACACTTCTCCATCTGAGATCTGAGTAGTGTCTCCTAAAATACAATGCGTTCGAGTATTGGCAAAAACTTCAAGAAAGCACTAAATACATAAACTTTTTTAAACAATATAGAAATACCGTAAAGCGCTTCTCAATTGGAATTCCTTTGGAAACAAAGCTAAAGCGGCGAATCGTTTGCATACAAATTATTTAGTCTTAGTTGTCTTGAAAGGGATTCTGGTCCATAGAAGTAAAGTAATAAAGTTCACCATGGGTGGAATATAGGCGTCCGCACTGCACACGTCCTTCTTAACATAATCAAACCTTCTAGCTTATGATGTTCGACTGTTGACTTTGTTGCTGCGATTAAAAGGAAAACAATGCTTTGCATAGAATAACATTTAGGGATTGTATAGGCTTAAAACTGTGTAACACTGCTCTAATCATTCAAATAGTTTTTTTTTATTCAACAATGTGCTGGCCTATCTGATTCGTAACTAGTATCAACGTAATGAACATACCGTAGTTAAACAACCCGCGGAATATTGATTCCGGAATGATGATTCTAGAAAGCTTTTCCTCCTTACGAAGGTCGAAAAGCGAATCTCCTGAGTGCTAGTCAGTGAGAACAAGCTGGGACAAAAATACATATGTACTGCTGTAACTTTTGTGGAAGAAATGCCCTGATATTATGGTTTTTTTAAATTTGAGTAGAAAAAATTTTCTTTAAATTGCAATATTGTCTTTTTGGTTGGATTCATTATACACAAGAAAACAGTGTTTTGGTGCATTACAACAACCAATGTTTATGTGAAGTAAATTATGAAAATATTTGGTTAATACCTCGTCATAAATAAACAAAATTGATTGGTTTTTATGTAAAAAATGTTGGAAATGTTGAAATAAATATGTCAATTATCCGAAATCAACATTAACAAAAAATTTTCAATTGAAGGTGGATATGAAAAAAAAAACAACAAACTAACATTGGCTATATGAATGAATTAATGGTTGGAGGAAAAGTATTCGTTCCATTAAATTTTGAAACCAACTTTATGCAAATGGTTTAAAACTGCTTTGTGGCAGATTTTCAGTTTCTTCTTGATGTCGTAACCGTTCACATAATCAACCCTGTTCCAGAATCCGAGTCGGAATCGGATTTGAATCGGAATTAAATCCGATTCCGATTTGAAAAGGTGTTCTGCAATCCGAGCGGAATTGTCACATTTGAAGTTTATTTCGAATCCGATTAGCAAATTAACAAACCTTCAATCAGCTGTTTGCTTTTAATGTTCAAATGAATAAGGAAATTGTAAAATTTTGTAAGATTTTTTATTTTATTTAATGAGTCGGGTTATTTTACTAGCAGTATTGCTTGAGAACGAGCAGTCCGCCCTTGAAAAAGTAAAGCATAGAATTTTGCGAGACCACAGCAATCCGATGGAATTGCCAGATTCTTCGTAACTAGTACAAGTCATTTCAGTTATGTTCAAAACTTCCTATTTAAGGTTAATTGCTCAGTACCGCCTTACCAAAGCAGCATTCAACATGATGTTGATCGAAGTGAGACCTTTTTTTCGGCAGTGCTGCATTCCGCCAGAATTGAAATTGGCGACGGCTTTGCAATTTCTCGCCGAAAGAGGCTATCAACGATCGGTAGAAAAGGCAACCGCCTTTTCCATTTCGGAAAGTGTGTGCTTCTTAAAAGGTCCACCGCCGGTCGCTAAAGCTTCTCTTCTATTATGAGCCAGCTTCCTTCTTACTTCACTTTTCCAATCAACTCAGGTCTATGATTGCAGAAAATTTTACAAAATGAATTGATTTAATTTACTTCTCACCTTTTTCCACCCCGTTACACTTTTTGTTGGTGGTTCTTGCCCGTTCAGCGACTGCGTTAAATGCTTCCATTTATTTTCAAATTCGACTTTGTCGCCTTTGCAGAAACCTTTCGCGACGTCCATAAAATCCAGGAGCATTTTGCTCTGGTCAGCAGTCTTATGCTTTCCCGTGATTAAAAATTAATTTATTAGTTTTATTTAAGACGACGTTTTATTTATTTGCTTACATTTTCGTTATTTGTTTTCGTTTTGCTGCTTTCCGATTTCAATTCCCCCAGCTTTTTGTTTAGCGGATTATTTTCGACAAAAATTTACGATAATCGGAATGCAGAACACCAAATTTCCGATCCAAATTCGTTCGAACTTAATCGGATTTGAGAACAGGGTTGCATCGGAAAATATTTCCGATAATCTGAATGTAGAACACCGACGGTCGGAATCAAATCCATTTCCGATCCGATTCGATTGCTAGCCAAGACCAGTTTGGAACATAGTTAAATCAGTCCCGAAAGCGATATCAAGTACATATCAGCATCTTTCAACTCTTTTTTTTTTATTACAAAATGCTATGCTATGAAAATAGAAAATACGCGAAAAAGGCAAGAAACCTATAAAATCCCGTAACTGCCAGGCTGTATTTCGATTCAAGGCCAAACTATTGTAAACTGAACAGTAATTGCTGGTCGCCCCAGCATTGTTGCTTCATTGGTTGACTTGTATCTGAAGTCTACTTCGCACTATTTTCGTTGTAAATGTCGTCATTATTGATTGTTGTAACGATATTTGTTGTGCTGTTGTTACTCAATACACTGTGGCTTTCTGTAGGCAACAGCGTCCATTGACTTGCGGTAACTACTCCTTTTCACTTTGATCACCTTCGCTGGATGCTACAACGTCCTTTTATCGCAGTTCGATCTCGTGCTCACGGTGTCATAGAATATTGCGCCATTTTTCTCACTCAAAAACGGAATGTTCATTCGCCAAGTTCCAAGTACTACACCCTGGCTTGTAAGTTATGTCCTTTTTTTGCGAGTTTCCATCCCTTGGACCTTTTGTCTGTTTGTTTTCACGGATTTAAAAGTCTTACACCGCACAAATTCAACACTCCCAATGATTCAGCTCCCAGATTTTTGTACAAAACTGCAAATATTTAAAGTCGTAATTTTAATTTCTAGAAATAACCCAAAAATTGCTCGTAGTTTGCGCTCATTTGGCATATTTCCATTGATTCTCGTGTAACTTTCTTAATGCATAAATGCATAGAAATCTCAACAGAACAATAATGAATACAATTCACTAGAATGCATATGATATATTCCTTTGTTTAAGTATTTACATATATAGGAATAGAGCAACAAAATCAATGACAGAGGTCGCCACCGCATTGAAATTTAGTTTGTAATGTTGTACTGAATAATTTCGCAAAAATTAACATTTTTCGAATGAAATCACTATATAAAGTCTATTCATGTTGAAATCACACTAATCAAATGATTTTGTTTGAAATGGAACAAGTAAAAATGGGGATAACAAATTTCAGCTGGATTCTTCTGCGTTGGATCATTACATTTCATAATCGACGTCGAGCAGTTTCCACACCTGAAGTATAACTTTATTCCAAAAATTTGCGAACATAGCGAGGCGATCTATGTCTCTTAAAGGATTTTTGCCTCGTTCTCCAACCATTACTCGAACGAGACTTCGCAACCTGTTCTTGTCCTTCTTGGAGCTTACTGACATGTTGCAAGTCCACACTGGAAGATCGTGTCGTAACAAATCTGGTTCAAGTAGGGTCTCCTGAGCTGCCACCATGTGCTACCAACCGAATCTACCATAAACCCAGTTTTCCACAGCAATTAAAATAACTTACATTTTCTTCAACCATTTTCTTTACAACTAAATTTTTTACATAACATATTGTTTTTGTAATGCAAACCCCATTTACACCATGGTCCCATAACGCGGCACAACGTAGGCGTTGAAGGGTTTCACCGATGCCGTGGCGCCATCTAGCGGCTCCTCGTCGGGCAATTCGCCGGGCAAAGCCACAAAGCGGAATTTCTGCAGTACCGTTGTAATGAACATGAACAAATTCTGCCTGCCCAGGCGATCGCCCATGCAGCGGTGGCGCCCAAAGCCAAAGGGATTGTAGGCCTCCGGGATTTTCAGCTTGCCATCGACCAAGTACCGCTCGGGCTGGAACTTGCTCGGATTGGGAAAGTCATGGTGGTTCATGAGCATGCCGCGGAAGCAGGCAATCACCATAGTCTCCTTGGGTATAAAGAAGCCGCTGAGACGGGTGTCGCGCAGCGCCCGGTGCGGAATGCCGAATGTGTTGCCCATGAACATGCGAACCGCCTCCAGCACGATGGCCTCGCAGTAGGGCAGTTTGGGTCGGTCCTGCCACTCGGGCAGCCGCTCCAGCCCCACCACTTCTCTGATCTCGGCGTAGGCCCTCTCCTGTATTTCGGGATTGCGCACCATGTGCAGAAAGGCGAAGCCCAGGCTCTTGTTGGTGGTTTCGGAGCCTGCGAGAAACATGTCCAGGCACACGGCCAGCAGCTGCTCCTCGCTGAAGAACTCGCCGTGATTTGGGTTGGCGAGTTCGCGCAGGTAGCTGTCCATCAAATCGCGCGGCATGTCGTAATTCATGAAGGTCTGCCGATGGTTCTCCACCTCCTTGCGCAGGAACGCGTAAATGCGCTGGTGGCTCTCCACGAACGCGTTGTAGCCGGAGTAGTTGGGCGCAATGTAGCGTATGAGCGGAAAGTGACTGAACAGCGCTCCGACCATGTCGACGTTCTGGAACAGCTCGAAGAACATCTGCAGCAGATCGGCCACTTCCTGGCTCTTGCGGTCGTAGCGCTTGCTCGCCATCATGGACCACAGAGTGTTGAGCACGTACACCGTGAACAGATCGCGCATGGAGACCTCGGCGCGCTTGCCGCCCTGCTCAGCGACACGCTCGCGCAGATCCTCAAGCAGGCAGGCGGCCTCGTGCTGCACGATGCCGATCATGCCGCTGCGCGCAAAGCCAAAGTCCTTGAGGTGGCGCAGTATGAAGCGGCGCTGGTCCACCCACAGGTCCTCGTCCGTCACAAGGATGCCCTTCTTCGAGTTGAAGGTGCGCATGCGGTAAAAGATGCCGTCCGGCTTTCCATCCAGATCCTCGTTGGTCATCATCTCGTTTATGGTGTCGCTGTAGTAGGCGATCACCACCTTGTCCTTGCCGATCTTGAGCCCGTACAGTCCGTATGGGTTCACGTAGTAGCGAGCCAGCTCGTCAATCACCTTGCAGAACATGCCGCACTTGAGGCGCAGCTGGGAGATCTGCAGTGCGCAGCCCACGATGGGATACCACTTGGGGCCGGGCGGAAACTGGGGCGGCTTCTTCACGTCCCACAGCAGGAATAGTAGCACGAGCACCGTGAAGAATATCACGGTGTAAAACATGGCGTGCGCGTTGTTGTGGTTGGTGTTGTTATGACTGTTGTGCGCAATGCAGCAGCAGCACTTCCGGGACAACTCACTTTCACTTGCGCGCGGTGCAGCGAGCGCGCATTGCAATGGCAAAAAGTTGCTTTGCCACTCGGCCAGTCGACTTGGTTTCGCTCTCGTTGCGGCGGTGCGTCGATGATTTCCTTTTACAGCGCACTGGAGTAGGCCCCAGACCGAGCCAACGTTCGCACTGGCCTATGAATTTTCCAAGACTGAAGCCCGACCGAGCGTTGCATCACAATTTATAGTGGGTCAGGTGGCCGGCATGCCTGCAGTTGTCCGCTGTCTGCGGCTACTTCGACTTTGGTCTTGGCTCCGATTGCCATGCAACAGACAATCACACTCAGCAGGGACGGACGCAGAAAAAAATTTTGGGGGGGGTCCGATCGAAAAATTTGGATAATTAAACAGTTCGGTTCTAACAAAACGTAACGTTTTATTTGTGTTTCACAAACTTAATATTTATAACTTATGATTGTTCATTGAATCGCGTGTTGATTGGCGGTTTGCGAGTTTTATTTTCCAAAAAATAAACACAAGACAAAAATCAATTTTTGGGTAAAAGTAGCTAAAAATTGTGATCATAATTAAAAAAAATGTATTTTCACTCAATTGGAATTTCATTTAACGTTATAATATTTTATAATATAAGAAGCATTAATTGACAGCACACGAATCAAATGATGAAATTGCAATACATATGATCTACTGCCTTTAATATTAGGCAGACTATTTACAGAGTGATGTCAATTCTTCTTGTTCTTTTTGCGAGAATATCCAGAATTTGATCACTGGTAACATTCACATCTCTGTGAATGTTAAGAAGCGGCAGTCCATTCAGTAGTTCCTCTCCAGTCCGGTTGCGCAAGTAAGTTTTTAACCTTCGCAAAGTGGAGAAGGACCGTTCACTAGAGGCAACTGTGACCGGTAGTGTCCCACAAATTTGAAGAAGCCTGTATATCTGGCTGTAAAATCTTCTATTGGAAACGTTTTGGTACTTTTTCTGTCAAACTGTCAAAAAATAAACAAACGAAAAATGCATCTTTCTCGCACTACAGTAGGTTGCGAGTCGTCTAACGATAGTACTAATTATACATGTGGCATGATAATAACACTCAATTACTACTGTGATCTTGACCAGAAAAGTTGTGAAAATAAACTGAAAATTACGAAATAAAGTGGAATGAATCATATTTGTAATGTACCAACTTGTGATGTGGACGATTTAGTTTATACGGTTGAAAGACCGTGTGCTGTAAGGGGTTTTGAAAAAGTCTGAGATTTCGGGGGGGTCCGGACCCCCCGGACCACCCCCCTGCGTCCGTCCCTGACACTCAGCCAACCGGCTAATGTTGCATAATGTTGCTTGCAACATGCGAGTTTGCCACAATTTCGCGTTCATCAATAAAGTGACGCAAATGCAGGATAACTGACAAAGATACGAAAAGACAGTTGGAGTGAAAAACGAAACGCTGAGGGCGTAGCGAATCTAGAAAAAACGGTTAAATTTGTTTGGGATTTGGTCGCGAGTCATATTTGGTTTCCTTTAAGGAATCCACAAACGTGCTGAATACTCGATCTGGTGTACGAATTGAGTTGGTTGAAAAATTGGTAAACAAATATTTGCTGTGGGGCTCAAACGCTTACAAACAAAGTGGACTGGAGTGGGCTTTCTGATTGATTTGACCACTTGAACTATAAAATGTCGAATACTTTTACTTATGACCGAAAACCGTTACTTGGATGCAGTCGTCCGCAATATTTCTCTCAGGAAATTAAATTTTCGGAGAACTCAGTCGTTTTCTCTAATGTGAGCTTTTTAATAAACTGTTCTTTGTTTATTTTAGGCAATTTTTTAATTATAAAACACAATTTGAGTTATAAAAAACCTACGTAGTTCTATAGGTAATAGTACATAAAATATCAAATTTCCTGTTTTTTTCTTGTGATTTACGTGATTCACGTGATTTACGTTACAAGAAATCCGTCCTTCCATAATGGAGTTTGAAAAAGGAATTACAAACATTTGAATTGTCGCTGCCATTTTGCGCAAAAAACAAATTTAAAACAAAAAAGAAGTCAATAAAGTAAGGCAAATTTTTCGGCGCTGTGTGGTTTCACCTTTTAAATCAGGGTTTGACTCACGACCCTCTGCCTTGCGGTCCAGTGTAATAACGACAACAAGACAAGTTGAACATCTGTAAAATCGCAGCAAATTTAATCGATAACCTACTCGGATTGAAGAATAAATCAAAATCAGCTTACTCGATTAAGTTGTAAGGTAAGTTCACTTTAATTGCATCCTATGCGACCTCAACATTGGCTAAAACGCTGCCAGCTTTGCCAGTGATTTGGCGCTCTTGTGCGCTACTAATTACATACATACACACATCAATGCATTCATACAACGCCGCTGCTTGCTTTATCCACGCCTGACACAGTCCCCTTTGATAACGCGTCTCTCAAAACAGCGGAAGACATTGACCACCAAAAGGAAAACAACACCCAACGCCACACCAACCCGTTCCGTGGCTGACGAGTGTGACTGAGTGCACAGTGCGCAGGCGCACAGACATTTTACACACTCGTCCGAGCGCTGTTATTATGTCACTGGCAGTCGCCGCCAATTAATGGCGTTTGTATTTGGCTGAATCAGGAAAAGCGGGCGAGTTCCGGTTTTGCGCGTCGACAGCGGCGATTGCGGCTCTGTGTGGCCGCAAGTGTTGGTTGCAATTGGAAAATCTTCAGTTGCACTTTTCGGCCAATGAAGTGGCACTTAATTTCCACAATGCATGAGCAGAGAGCACTGCTTGTGTTGTGGTTGATGCCATATCGATGTGCTGAATATTTTTATTTTGGCTGATGTGGCTTTGGAATTCGGTGGGGGAAATTTCGTTTGGGGACTTCGTCAAATGAGATCGAGTCCGTTTCTATTCATTTGCCAGTCACACGTGAAAGCAGTCAGTTGCAGCGGTGCGCACTCGGGACTGCAATTCAGTGCGCAAGTCATAAGCATTTACGTTATCCTTGACAGCAACGAAGCAATTGCGGCGGAGAAACTAGTCGGCGACATGTTCAGGTAGGCGGCGGGAAGTGGAATAATCTGTGTGCTTTACTTGCTGTGTGCTGTAGAATTAGATTTGCCGAATCGCGTCCTATCGCTGCTAGCAAAGGACGCCTCTTGCCGAGCAATGAGTGGGTGGAAGCTGTGTGCGATCAAATCAGACATTGTGCGATAAAGTTGTGATTTTTTTATGCTGATTGAATTGCGGCTGCTAAATGGTTTGTGAGTTGGATTACTTGTGTGAGGGTCTTGGGTTTGAATCTTGACTCAATCCACATTAAATAAAGAACGATAGAGAACAGTTTTTTCTTCGATTTACCGTGATTAGCAATTAAACTATTTATTTTTCTTTGCTTTTTGTTAACGTTTGTTTTGAAATTTTTCCTGACCTTGAAATTGTCCTTTTACAAAAAACATTTCGTCACTACCCGTTTTTTAAATACATTATATGGAAATCAAAGTATCAAAACATATCCTTTGTGTGCCTGTAGTATAATAGCGAGCAGTAACCGCGAAAAAGATGTAAGCAGAGTTTTTATAAAATTCGTTTTTTTATCGAAATCGATAACTTAGTAACTTATGCATCTTTACTACAAATATGGAAGCTGTGGGAAGTGCCATTACAAAATTAAATAGAAAACAAGTTTGATGTACATAAGTGCACGCCGTGCCTTGTTTACAGTTTTTTGAGCAGCAGAGTGTAGGTTTAATCAAAATTGCAAAGTAATTTTTAGTGCATTGGCGTTTACAGACGCAGAGGCATCTTTTATTATTTTCAGTGGTGTGTGATTTCATCTGGCGGGGGCGGTGGGGAGTTTGCGCACAAGTTTTGGGCCCAATACCATTTTAAACTATTTTTTGTACCAGCATTTTGGGGAGGGGGAGGTTTGAACCCCCATACCCCTTGAAACGTTAAGGCCCACCTTACACACACAATGAAACTTGGGACGATCTTATGCTTTAGTCACAAAAATTCGACTGGAGAATGGGTTGAACATTAAGAAGGCGTGGTACCGCCCATGCAACTCATATTTTAATTTATGCCTTCGGATTTACAGTTGCGGTCAAAATAATAGTAGTACGCGTACAACGAAAAGAAAATTAAGAAAAAATAATCTGCTTTTTTTTACAAATATTTTTTTTGTATTTTTTTTAACAAGTTATATGTGTTAACAATGCAATCATAAAAGAAAACTTAAGAATTAAACTCAGTTTGGTTTGATTTAAATTAAATGCGCCAAAAGCTCCAACATATGGACGGTCAAAAAAATAGTAGTTCGCTTTACTTTCATAAAAATGAAGCAAGAATTGTGTTTCATTTTAAAAGATTTTGTGGTTAAATAGTAATAACGTAATGTTTCTTCAAATTAATATTTAGTTGCGTGACTGTTGTTTGGCTATTACTGCAGCACAGAGCCGATGCATTGAAATAACCAAATTTTCATATCTTTCTCTAGGGGCGTGGTCTACTGCTTCTCAAAGTTGATTATTATTTAAAAGATTACTGTGAGCAACTGCTCTCTTCACGTCACACCACAAATTTTTAATTATATTGAAGTCTGGTGATGGTTCGAGCCATTCCATAACCCTAATCCTGCTCTTGCGAAGCCCCTTTCGTGCGACCTTTCTTGTATGCTTTATGTTATAATCCTGTTGGAAGGCCCAAAGCATTGGCGTTTTTTCACGGACATACGGTAGCACGATTTCCTGCAAGATTCGTACACATACACATCGATCCATCGTTTTCTTGATCAAATAAATAGCGCCACCTCCATAAAACGTAGGACATGCATTTATTTATTCAGCATGTCTTACGTTTTATGGAGGTGGCGTTATGTGAAATGTTTTCGAAATGGGTGCCGCGTTTGCTAACAGACAGGACAATGCACAGTACAAGTCTCTCGCTACGATGGCAAAATTGCGCGAACTAGACTTCGAATGACTTCCGAGTCCACCTTATTCTCCAGACTTTGCTCCCAGTGACTTCATCTGTTCGCAGACTTAAAAAAATGCTCGTCGAAATGAAATTTAGCTCGAATGAGGAGGTGATTTATTTATTTTAACTTTAAGGTCAAAGATAAGTCGTTTTACAAGAAAGGTGTCGAAATGTTAGATAAGTTCTAAGAATAAATGTATCGCTCTTGCAGGAAACTATGTTGATGAATAAAATTGAATTTCTCAAAAAAATCTTTTTCGCGGTTACGGCTCGATATATAATACCTACCTACTCTCTAACGATATCTTCAAGTTCACATGCCTTGGCATGTCCTTTAAACTATGTTTCCATGCTTTGCGACTCTTTTGTATGATCAATAAGTACCGGGAGTGTGTATTTTAAATTTTCCGCCGTTGCCCGATGCAGGTAAAAAAGGGTCGGTCGGTCTGTGTCAAATTTTGAGCGGGATTGCATCACTAGTTTTTGTTTGGCAGCTGTTAGAGTCAGTCAACTTTTTGTACTTCGTCGCATTTTACAATGGATAATTTTGTTGATCAACGTATTTGTTTGAAATTTTGTCTTAAGACGAAATTTCTTGTGCCAATGCGCTTAAAATGTTGCAGAAAGCATTTGGGGAGTCTGCTCTATCAAGAACCAGAGCGTTCGAGTGGTATAAAATGTTCAAAAGTGGTCAGGAAGTGGTCGAAAACTTTCCTCGTTCTGGACGTCCTTCAACATCGAATACCGACGAAAATGTTGAAATTGTGAAGAAAATCGTGCTTGAAAATCGTCATGTGAGCCTCAGAGAGATTTCTAACGATCTTAACATCTCTTATGGAAGTGCACAACGCATTGTTGTCGATATTTTGCGCATGAAACGCGTCGCCGCACGGCTTGTTCCTCAAGACTT
Organism: Melieria omissa; assembly: GCA_963971225.1. Lineage (NCBI taxonomy): Eukaryota > Metazoa > Arthropoda > Insecta > Diptera > Ulidiidae > Melieria > Melieria omissa. The sequence continues at coordinate 123,447,599 of OZ020267.1, forward strand.
GAATTTCGTCCAAAAAGATCATCGAATGCAAGTGGCTGAAGACATGATTTCCGAAGCTAAGAAGGACCCAACGTTCATGAAACGTATAATTACTGGTGGTGAGACATGGCTCTATGAATTCGACGTGACAACTAGCCAGCAATCATCCGAATGGCGTGCTGAAGGCGAGCCAAAACCAAAAAAAGTGCGCCAAAGTCGATCAAAAATCAAGGTTATGCTCATTGTTTTCTTCGATTGTCGTGGTGTGGTGCATTATGAATACGTTCCGACCGGTCAAAACGTTAATAAAGAGTATTACCTTGAAGTATTGGGGCGTTTGAGAGATGCTATTAGTAGAAAACGACCGGATTTGTGGGCCGATAACAGCTGGATTTTGCACCACGATAATGCGCCGTCTCACAAAGCACACATTATTCGCGATTATTTGAACAAACACAGTGTGAATATCATCGATCAGGCTCCCTATTCTCCAGATATGGCACCATGTGACTTTTTCCTGTTCTCCCGACTCAAGTTACCGCTTCGTGGAAAGAGATTTAAGTCCATAGAGGTCATAAAAGAAAATGCGACGCGAGAGCTGAAGGCCATACCTGCTTCGGCTTACCAGAAGTGCATGGACGATTGGATTAAGCGTTGGCATAAGTGTATTGCTTCAGATGGGGCTTATTTTGAAGGGGATAAAATAAATTTACCAGAAGAATAAAACAATTTTTTTTTTTTGACACAGTTCCGGTACTTATTGATCATAGTGTATGGTACTGTAAAATGAGCCGTTCTGCTTCCACAGCTACTTTCAGTAGGAAAATCACCAAATATAAAAAAACTCAGTTCAAATCATCTCTGTCACATTTCTGCAGACTTATACTGCTCATGGCCATGGGACTGGGTGCGTTGTACATGATGCATCTGCTGGCGCAGGACTACAACAAGATACGCCAGCCGGTCGCTGCAGCGGCGCGTGCGCTTGTCGGCGCCAGCGCCACTGCAATGCGCGGCAAACGAGACACAACCAGCGCGCTGTCCCGCGTGTTGCGGCTGTTTCGCGCCAAAGACGAAATGCCGCCAGCCACGAACGGTGGCAGCAACAACGCCACGCTCACCATCGACTGGAAGCGCATCCTATCGCGCGACCCATTTGAATGCTTGCAATCCCTGATCTGTCAGCTGGCGTCAGGCGCCGAGAAGTACTCGCGCGAAGCTGTCGCGTTGCTGCATTTTCTGGAGGCAACCATTGCGCGGGCGCCGACTGAAATCGGGCGCGCCTTCAGCCGGGGCTTGGTGCTGCGCGGCCACTCCGAACGCTGCTACGACGAGTATCCCTTCTGTGTGTACTCGGCGCGAACTATGCTCCGAGTGCTGAAGTGGTTCACCGAAACGCCGTACGCGGACGCAGACAGCGAGGAGCGGCAAAGCACTGCATAGGCCGCATCTCAGCTGAGAAGACAATTACTGTGTAAATAAAAAGTAGGTGTACAACTTTGAAATTGTTTCATGTTTTTACAAAATTTTATTAACAATTCATATAATAAATTACAGTTGTCGATAAATGTTTTCAACTTTTGTGCTACGAGCTAATTTTGTGTAATTTTGTTTTATTTTTGATTCTTGTAGTGGAGCCACGCAATTAATCGCTCAACTCAAAATCAATGCACAATCGAATCTGTGAATTATAAGTTCGATTGAGTGCAGATTAATCAACACAAAAATTCGAGTATTTTCAAATAAATTTCAGTCAGGCGACTAATTGCACAGCTCTGAGCTCATTTGTACAGCATGAATGCATTCATGACGAGTACGATGAGTGAAGAGAGCATTAAAGCTGCCAAGCCTTGTTACGCAAACAAAAAAGTGGCGAGCCGAATTCTAAAGAGTTGCAACCAGACCACACCACTTCTCTTATATCCTATTATAACTTTATAAAAAAGAAATGAACGAAATTATTATAAATTGTAGTAAAATATATATATGTGTATACAAATATTTGTTTCATGGAATGCTAAATATATCGTTATTCAAAATATTGTAGCAAATTAGAGAGAATTTTGAGATACAGTTCCACCATGTAGAACATTGTAGAGTGACTTTGTGCTGTATGCAACCACGCCACGCAACATTATAGGCGCCATGGCCGATTCAGATTAAGCGCTCACACTGTCATTTCAGTCACTATCTTGTCATTGCACTATGTAACAATTACGAAATGTTTGTGCTCAAATTTAAAGCAAGCAGCACTTTAACGAGATGGTCCAACTAAACAATTGTCATGGAATAGCAACTAAGTATTTTAGTTCTGTGATAGTTAAAAAATTATCACAATGTGCTGTTCAATGACAGCTTGAAACTTGATACCGCAACTTAACTGACGTTAAGAGCCAAAGTAAAGCAAACCATTCATCTACGTCACATAATTCATCACTTTAAAGTTTAAACTTCTGCGAGCTCATCAGCCTTGCTGGCGCTCTGACTTAAATGTATAGCGTGTGCAATATTCACCAGTAAATACATATATAACTTCTCATACGTAATTTCGTACAATTTTCGATAGTGATACTGCATTCAAAGTAAAAAATAATAATGTGTTGAATGAATCAATGAACCAATTCGATTTCTTTCAAGTATCATAACAATCAATGTGCAAACGGCAACGTGACGTTGTGACAGTATTTACTATACGTTAATCTGAAGTAGTCATTAAGCGCTTAGAGATTGCTTTGCAATTGACATACATAAGGTACATGCAGATTTCAGTTTGTAGTTTAGTTAACTAATACTTTCTTCAGCAACTAATTTAAATTAGCAGATAGTATAGCAGAGACCGTAGCGACGTGTACATAAAAATGAGTAAATACGTATTGTGTTTGAGATTCTGCTGTTAATCCAGTTCGTTTGTTTTCGCGTGTTTATCCAAACTTTCAAATTATTCGAGAGCATATTAAGAGAGCGAGATACAGTTCATCTAATACTTAGCGAGTACATCATTTTCAGTTTCGACCAGGAAAATGTTGGCTACAAATAAAAGTTTCAAATCTAAATAACATTTGTGCATCTTTAACTTATTGAACTGGCCGGTTATAAATGATTTTAAAATCTTGATCTTGATCATAATTTGCTTGATAATAAATCAGAAAAGAATTGGTTAGTATCAGTAGCCGATTATTCAAGGTACTCTTAAAGCTTTAGTGGCTGTGTGAAGAATTTAAAACGTTACTGCTTTCAGTAGGTTTGAAACATTAGTTTCAAATATTAGTGTCTTGGTTTAAACTCAATGCAAAATTATAGAATAATAAATGTATAAAAATTCTAAAGTGTTTGATCAGAAGCGCCAACAAATCTTTTCTGATCCGTCTCAAATTATGAGAAGTTGATTTAAATTTAGTAGCCCGCAGTTCGAATTTGTAACTGATAATGTTTCATTTCAATCTGAAAATGGTGTAACCAACAGTTACGAATATCTAAGCTAAAGCGGTGTTCGTTGTTTGTTCGCTCTGGCACGTTGCGTTCAACGCAACGAGAAGACGCACTAAACCAGTGACCTCAGTGACTGGCGTTACTATTATTGCCATTGCCGTTACTGAGCGTTATGCTCGTCACATCCTTTACAATCATTTCGGCCACCTGCCACGCAATCTCCTCCTGCACCTTTTCCTCAGGCAGGTTGACCAGCTTTCGCATTGCACTCTTCAACTTGCTGCCGCCAAAGCTCAGTGACCAGCTGTGCTTGCCGCCCGCATGTCCAGCGGCCGCAGCATCGACCGAGTCGAAATCTCGCTCATAGCGCCCCAGCGAATTGATGCGGCCAAACTTCAGACCACCCTCCGCGGAGGTAGAACGATGCCACAGCAGATTGGGATTCGTCAACTGGCGGGAGTCAATGTTCATGTTGGTGCCCGAGCTATGCAGGTTTTTTAGGTGCGCCGGCAGCGAGCTGGTGTCCATGGCCAGTAGCGTATTGTGCTGTGAAATGTTCCTGAAGAGCTCGCGCGAGCTTTCGTTTGTGCAGTCGGACAGCGTTTTGCGGTGTCGCCCAGATCCGGTCGCACCCTTGCTCCCTCGTCGAAAGCTGTTGTTATTGTGCGAAGCGTTCCGAATGCCAGACGCAGTCGCCTCGTCGCATGGCAATGTGTCTGCAGCCAAGTCGTCTTGCAGCTTTAATTTTAGTTCGTTGACATAATTTGCGAAAAGCTGCGATTGCCGAAAATCATCGAAATATTTCTGCTCCAGATACTTGGCAGTGACCTGCAGTGGCAAGTCGAAGCAGTATGCCACGTGACCTGCAGCGCAAATGCGTTCCTCGACGCGGCTGCGCAACTTATGCGACATCCACAGTCGATTATCGGACTGCAACGAAAAAAACTTCTCATAGATGATCATGGCGTCCGATTGCGCTTCCGCTTCGGCTTCTGCATCTGTGGCGCTGGCGTAACTCTTGCGAAAATTCACCGCGGCCGTCCAATAGTCCAGGCACTCACGTTCGCCGTGCTGCTCAAGGAACTCCATGAAGAAGAAGAGCGCAGCCTCGCTGTAGAGGATGTCGTAAATGGTCAGTTGCTGACCGTTGACGCCTTCGATCAGTTCGATGCAGTACTTGCAGTAGAACGGGCTCTGCAGAAATTCATTCAAGTGCTCGCGCTCCAGCTGCTCCAGCACATACTGCTGCGCCTCATCGAAGCAGCTAGGCGCAATGGCCATTGAGGACGACGCTAAAGGCACTGCAGCGGCTGCGACAGACGTCTCTTCTTCGCGCTTGCACAGCAACAGTGAGATTTGTGACAGAATGGCCACCGGCAGCTGCACAAACTGCTTGGCGTCCGCTATTAGATACTTCTGGTAGATCGTAATGGCGTCGTTGACACTCGCCGCGCTGATACGTGACCAATAGCCCGCACTGTCCGGTTCCGTGGTATTGGTGCTGACACTGCACAATGACAGCGACAATTCCGAGCTGGCGTGCAATTTGCTACTGCTGCTAGTGCTATTGTTGTTGGTGCTGCATTTGTTTGCAATTTGCTTGCTGGTCTCGGCGTAGATTTGACTCTTCTCGTCGTCGGTGAGTGGCTTGCGCATCGACAGGTCGTAGAGCGTTCTCAGTTCAGGTACACTGTTCTCCTCCTCTAAATCCTGATCGTCGTCGCCACCGCTGATAGTTGTCGGTTTTGGTGCTGGCCCTCTCGCAGCGCCAACTTCATTTGGTGCTGCTCCAGCCACCTGCTGTTTTAACGGCTCCCCAGTAGGCACTTTGGATTCTTCATGTTTCTCACACTCTGCTCTTGACTGCTGTCGCTCGAACTGTGCCAGCGCGGCCGCTTTGAAATTTTCCGTGTCCAGGTAGAATTTCAACAGCGACAGCACATTCCTCTCTTCCAGGTATTGCACGAAGTAGCTGAGACAGTTCGGCTCATTGACTATTGCCGGCAGCGAAATGGCCAAGCGCGAATGATACCGGAAGATATCTGTGCAACAGGAACGACATTATCAAAGTTCTCAGCTAACGGCGTTGCAGTGTTAAAAATAAATATGACATCGTCTCTTACTCACCGTCATCGGCTGCCGTACCGGCGCCACAGAGGCTCACGCTACCACCACAACTGATTGCACACGCTTCCTCTTCACCATCGACACCAAACGACTCCGTGGCCAGCACTTCATCGCAGAAGCTCGACGTAGAGCGCAGCGAGTTGCGTTTCGAACTATAATTAGCCGCTTCAGCACTGTCTCCACTCTTGCCAACGCTGCTGTCGTCATCATCGCGCGACGAATTGCGACGCACACGACCTACAATGGAATGTCAATGCACATCAATTTTGGTCACTGTCATTGGCCAACCATTTGTGTCGCACTGGCCAAGTTTCCGCAACTGGCCATTTCAATGTGAATCACCTTTTTGCTTCTTGAAATATTTCAGCATCGTAGTGAGTTTCCTCCGAAGGGCAACATCCGTTTCTCTTGCGCGTTGCACCGCTGCCCAATGCTTTATCAATACAATCTGGGGGACTGTTTTCGCTGAGTGTGACGATTTCTTCTTCCCCTTTTGACGGGTTGACGATGTAATTTACTAGCAGTTGTTATTGCTTTTTGGCTATGTTTTTGTTTTCATTTAGCAATGCTGCCAGATGAACAAAAACGAAACTACAACCAACTAAAAGACCGGAGAACTAGGGATTTTGAATTACTTTGGTGACATTCTGGCAACGTGATATTTAATGATAACGGCAGCATTGCCAGATAAATAACTAAAAGTGTAAAATTAACATTTATAATGTGTTGTAAAATTATTTAGTTTCAAAGAAAAGAGATACAATAGAAACCATTGGTCGTTTGCTGCCTTTTGGTTTAATGTTTTTATTATTTATGTTTTAAATGCCTGTATTTCTTACAACATAGGTACACTACCAATGAACAAATAAAACCAAAGAGAGAAGTTCACAACTATTATTTGAATCAGTGGTTCAAGAATACTCAAATGTTTATCAAATTAATTTTACCTCTATGACAACTTCAAGCCAGGATCTAAGGATTACAGAGAAATAAAAAATAAATTTCTTACTTTGAAGAACTCATGCAGAAATGTATTGGATGCTGGTTGGACGCAGCGCTAGACCACACGTAAACAAACTGCCAAAGATGCGTAGACGCCTACCCAAAAGGAAACTCAAAATGTGGACATGAAGAGCGCCAAATTTAAAAGAATTTCGATTTAAGTAAAACGACATTGTTTTTGTTTCTTTTGGTTTTTAATAAATTAATGTAATTTTATTTTCATTAAATATTTCTTTTAAACAATTGATTTGTATTGGTTTGCCGCAGGAGCGCAACGGCTGCTGTTACATCGGTTTGTATGTATGTTTGTATGTTGTATTTGCTTTTGTCTAGCTGGAGTGAAGGTTCTATTCGATTTTTACACGCTTTATGTAAATGTAAATGAATCTGTAAATTCTATATACGCGCGACTGCTTATGTGTGAATATATTCGTTTTTATGGAATTTTGCAATAGTTTCCCGTACTGTAAGTTTAATCCAACTACCTTTTTAATGAACATCTTTTTGATCCACTCTTACCGTACTCGCATTCAGTTACTTTCGCAAACGAATTAAAATTGAAATTAAATTTAATTAAATTACGCTTAGATGTGGTTGCCTACAGATAGGAAACTAAAACTAAATTGCCAATTAGCTTACAATGTTTGGTTTTTTTATGGAATCGATTTTTCTTTAATACATTTTTTTTTTTGGTTGTTTTCAAGATTTTACTTTCTTATTAAATTTGTTTATGGGTTTAAGCGGTTTTTATGTATTAAGTTGCTTAAATGTTATTTCTTTTGTTTTTTTATTTAGATTTGCTTGCACTTTATTTAATTTTTTTGTTGTTCTTTGTTCTTGTTTTGTTTTGCTCAATTCTGCGTTGCAGTCTTTTTGTTCAACTTTTGTTATGCTTTTAAAATAAGTTGTTATACATATATTTTATTTATATGTTAATTTCAAACGTTTGTTTGTTTAATATTAAGAACTAAAACAGTTAATTTTTATATGTTTGTATTTCTTTCCCACGAAAAAGTCTCATTGAATTTACACAAAATTTAGGATACAAAGTCAAGCTGTTCTCATTGTTGTATGCATTATCTGTTTTAATGTGTTTTATATAGAATATTTAGCTATTTACTTTCATTTTGAATAGCTTCAAAGTTTGTTTTTGTTTGTATGCAATATTTTTGCTGAATTCAGCATTGTGAATATTTTGATGAAGTTTTGTGGTTGTAATTTTGCTAACAAGTACTTTTGCTTCTTATTGTTACCTTTCCGTCTTGAATCCTTTTCCGTTGCGTTTCACTGTTACGGTTATGCTTGATTTTTGTTTAATTTCATGGTTTACAAGAAATCATTTCGATTTTCTCTGTCTTTTGCCATTTTGTTTTACCAATTTTGCTATGTGTATGTATTAACCATTTCGTTTTGCCTCGACTTGGCTTTTAGTTGTTTTCTCAATTAGTTGTAATAAAAATACTTTAAATCGTTTTTTTATATGAAGCATTGCATCTTTCATGTGTACGTATACGTTTGCTGAATGGTTTTACCATATCTTCTTGTAAATCACCTCCGTCTGCCAACTTACCGAAATATTTTCAATATTTCCAAATAACGGAAAAAATAATACAATAAAAACTGACAACTTTTAATGACCATTGAAACTAAAAATATTGTTCTGACTGGAACTGATTTTAGAATTGTTCACAAGTTTGGTGAAAACCCGCGTTCAAAGGCTCACTGCGAGCAAATCTTCTGATATTCATAGTCACCAACAGATTAATGTTTTTAGAAGTGAATTCAAAGCAAATCATCGAAATTTTACTGTAATCCCCAAAATAATTTTCAATAATTTGCAACGATATCAGGGAAAGTTTGTGTTCTAATTGAAGTCTATGAATTGGCCGCGTTTTATCAAACCCCTGTTTCTTTAATAATGGTGAAATAAAATCAAAAAGTGATAATTTTGTATTTTTCCATAAATATTAAATCATTTTTCTGTAATTAAAAATATTGATACAAAATTTATTTAACTCGTTTTAAACTCAAAAGTTTTGTTTTGTTCAAAAGTAAACTAGCTGTAGAACTCTAACAAAGAGGCGTGGCAACCTCAAATGTCGTGTGCACACTTCTTGGGCAAATGTTTCATGATTTAAATACCAAAAAGTAATAGCGAGACATAGCGTAAAATTCGGGGTCGAAAGGGTTAACGCAAATGTTCGTGCCTGGAACCAACCTATTCGCCCTTGTCGCGCTTTCACAGAGGGAATTAGTGCCAAATATCCACATAATTTCAGAAGACAATGAGGTTTAATAGATACCAAAATGCATCTTGCGCTGCTCGTATCGAATCGATATCTAAGCCACAATTCTACATTTCAAACGGTGTAAAGTCCAGCGATCGACTAAAGTAAGAGGTTATTAGCAGAAGCACCCAGCAGAGTTCAATATTGAACTTGAAAATAGAGGTATCTTTCTTCAATGAGGAACGCTGCAGCTGGCACTTCATGGACTCATCTCCCCAGGACGAAACAACGAAAACAGCCAGTGCTGAATTGAATAACACGTTCTTGCACTAAGTTGGCCTTTGAAACAGTTTAACTTGTCCTGTCGTTCATAAATTGTGTAGTTTACAGCCCTGTTGAATTCGGGTTTAATCAGTGTGCAGCGCCTTTCTAGCAAAAGGACCAAAACGCCTAATGAGAGCAAAACAAAACGTTAACAATTTTACAACAGAGTCAGAAAGTACTAAATTTTTAACTTATGAACAGTGAGCTGATTTAAATTAAAATTTTCATTAATACTTAATAGAAGTAGCGATGAAATCAATTGCGTTGTCACTAATTTGTTGTTTCATTCAACTTTTTCCAATTTACTTATTAAATGCGCCAATGTTTTCCACGCAAACTACGCTTTTCAGCCAACAAAACGCAAAGCCAAAACTGCAAAAGGCCAACAGTCAGTTGCTCCTTGAAAACACATCCACCCAGGAAACACTAAACTGTAAAACGAACTCAAGAAAAGCCCAAAAAATCAAAATCAAAGCAAATTAACAATGCGCATGCGCAACACAACAGCACAATTGCAGAAAAATTGAGGATGCCAAAGTGTTGTTTGTCTCTTCTATAAATGTATGCGTATTTATTTATGTGTTTCATCAATCAGTTTTTTGTCTGCTTCCATGTATCGGTACTTTTAATATATATATGTATGTATGTTTAATTGTATATAAGTATATATACTGCGGTAGGTGTATATGCATATGGTTTTTTATTTATATATATTGTATTTATGTATATATGTATGCTTGTATGTACTTCATTAGCAGCATGTATTTAGGTGTGTATGTATATTTAAACATTATATTCGTACATTGGTGTCTTGCATTTTTAGATGTTGGTAGAATTTCATGCGACAGTGGCTAGAAGTGATCTAGATTCGTATGCATATTCTTTCTCTTTAGTGCGTTTGTTCTTTTCCGATTATTAAGCTTTTAGCTTGTGTATATATTAGATTTGAAAAAACAAAAAACACAAACGTTCATTCTTTCAATACATCATATCGCTTTTGAAAACACACACATGAGAGAGGAAAATGGCATTGTGCACATCGGCGGTCAAGTGTTCCAACAAATACCCGACATGTCCACTTTTTTAGTTTCTTTAAATGGAATTTTTGTAAATAGATTTTGTAAAATGTACATCTGTATTCGCATTTCGGTGATTGTGTGAATGTGTGTGTTCTTGCGACAAATTTTCGCAGTGTTGTTGAAATGTTTGCTTGTACGATCTCATAGTTGTTACAATTGTTTATTACATTACTTTCATTTAATTTAAATTCATTTACTTATGCTCCAACCGCACTTATTCTACTGTCCTTTTCTTGATCCTTTTTGTTTTCGTTATGCATGAATAACACTTAACAGTAGTGGTAATGAAATAAATTAAATTGGTAGCACAATAGCTGGAAAAGGGCCGTATGGGGTTATGCATTCATATTTATGTTTAGATGTATTATTGAATGTTAATAAATGTTTCTTATTATGCAATTTATTGTTAGCGCTTGTCAATTATAAATTTTCGATAGTAGCAGGCAAATGTTTTCAATGCAATGCAATTCGTTTATTTTGTTTATGTTTTTTTTGTGATTTTTTTCAGTTTGCAGTTTCTGTAGAGAACGCAACTATGCAATTAAATTGAATTTATTTTCTTACTATCCGCTTTTGCGCTTAACTTATTTATATCTTATATTTGATTTACTTTATTTAGTAGATTCCATATATTCAAATACGTCATAGCACAATGAAAGAAAAATGAAAAAGTCCAAATTGAAAATAGTTTACAAGTAAAAAAATTTGCTCTAAGACATTCAGCGCGATTAAATCGTTTCCTTCCACTTTTATGCTAGTTTTCTTAAGTATTTTCTGATTTGATATTCAATTATTATGTTTTTATTTACAACAAAAATCCCAAATATGCATTCAGTTCGTACAAACAGCAATACACACATACGAATTAATTCCATAAAAATGAAATAAAAGATAAATTATAAGGAATACAGTCGCAACATTGGTTGATTCACTACTGTAGCTTAACTAAAAACTAACAATTGTCATAATTTTTGTATTGTTTTTCGGTTTGTTTTGATTTCATTTCGTCGGCGTTGGTAGCTGCTTAAAATAAATATTTGTGTGTTTCTTAAAATGCCAAAGGGGGGGCTAAAGCGAGAAAATGGCAATTAACGCAGCGCAACTGCGCTTCATTTCAATTTCCTATTCATCTCACTTTGTGGTTGTTGACAAAAACAATTTCACAGAAATCAAATGAAACAAAGTATGAAAACTTTTCAGCATCCCTTCTATTTTTCTCATTACATATTCTTGTGTGGTAAACAATAAACGAAACCCAATAAAAAGGACATTTTTTTTTCAAAATATTCAGGCACAAAAACCGTTTAATAAAACAAATATCAAATAAAACAGATAATGCAAAGCGTTTAGGATAATTTGCCGCCAGACTTTCCACCGCTCGCGTCGCAGGCCATCCAGCAGTTCGATGTTAGTGGCCTCACACACACAGTGATCCTCAACAATTGAGATGGTGAACCTTTGTAATACGATTACAAATATTCACCACAACAATGCGGCTCACCGTGTTGTGCGTCTGAATGAAGCCGCAAATGTTACGCACAACTGAAAAGTTGCCTTTAATAAAGGTTAGTGGAAACAACACAAAGTTGCAAACTTAACAATAAATTTGTTCCACTGCATGCGGCACATCACAGTCGGCTTTTGGCATTTGGAGACTTTGCAGACAGTGACCCGGGAAAGTGGCAGCACGCGCTTGAACGCAAATAAAAGCTCAAATAAGCCTATTAACAAATAATCAAAAATAAAATCTGCGTATTGAAAGTTTAAATACATCACTTAAATACTAAAACATTTGCTTCCTCCCTCATACGGGAGCAATTCACTCCATTTATTTGTCATTTCTTACTTCATAAATATTTGTATATCTATGTAAAACTATGTATGTAAGCTTTATGTATGTATGTATATTAAACGTCAACAGTAAGAAAGAAAAGCAATGTGAAAACTTACACTTACAACTAAAAATAGTACCTCGGCTTATTTTTTCTGCTTTTAGTTTTTCCTTTTATATCCAATACAATTTAATAAATATACGAAATATGTATATTTTTCATGTTACTTAGCGACTATTATACGAATGAAGTGGCTTTTTGTTGTTTTTTTTTTTAATTTTGTCAGGGAGGGGAAATCAAACGTACAGGGTGATTAAGGTAGGGGAGCGCTACGCTTTAAAGCCCAGCAACAAACTAATGCGAAGGTTTTGAGTACTTAAACTAAGAGAACAAAAAAAATCAAATAATTATTCAAGAAACAAAGCTCGAAAAGCGGCAGAACGCGGAGCAACTTCTCGTTTTCATTTACATTCTCCACCTTTCCATATCTGCTGTGTTTATTCATATTCGTTTTATTTTCGATTTAGTATGCGTCGAGGGCTGTTTCGTACAGTAAAATGAAAATACCCAGGTAGTATTTTTATGCCTATTTTTGTACTTTGTCGTTTGTTGTTGCAGGTTTCATTACTATTGCTGATTTACGATATTCAGTAAGTGTGGAAAACTATCAACTGTTTTGAGTGCGTTTCAGTGGAACACATAGAAAAAAATCATAGCAACAGTTGAAGGTTTTAAAGAAATGCGGAAAAGTCAAAGGAGGACGCAAAGAAAGCGATTCAAAGCAATTTACTGTCGTACATTCTATGAACATGTGGTTTCGCACAAGCATAGTGATAGTCTTTTGGTCTTTCGGACAATTCTAATTTGGTATACATTTTTCGATTTCAATGTTATTGAACAATTGAAATGGTAACACGCTGGAATTTCTTCATGCTACATGTGTAATTTTTGCTCAGAACTTGGAAAATTTGCAAAGATGGAAATCATCATCAGATGGTCACGTCATTTAGCACATGTAATTTTACGTTTTAAGTCGACCACAGACAACTTTGAAAAAGGTAACATAATGCCTGGTTCTAGCAAATTCAAATGCTTTCACATCCCATTCATCATCATCATGATTGTGGCTGCATTACTTCGAACCTTGAACCTTCAACATTAGCCACAAAATTCCAGCTTTTACCATTTGGTAAACGAATTATATTCTTTTCCGAGTGGCATTGCCGGCAATGCGCGAACTATAAGAACGGGAAAGATGTACGAGAACAGTAACCAGCAAGGGGCGGGGGCTGACAGGAAGCGACACCATTGACTTGACTTTGCAGTTGTCAAAGTTGCGAAACAAAAATTAATGAAATAAAAAATTTTCAATTTACATATTTGTTGGGTTTGTTGTTCTTTGCTATATTTACGGTATGAGAATTGGTTGTTGGTGTTGTTGCAGCCATTGTTGGTTTTGTTGCTTTCGCTATTGTAGTAGTAACATCATTGTCTCTATTACTATAGTTATTAATAATATTTAGATTTTTCTGCTGACGTTTAATTAACTTAGTTAAATTATTACTAACATTATTATTATTTGTGTTGTTATTCTCATTATCATTTAATATAGTAGCTGTAATAGTAGTTGTATTAGGAGTAGCAGTAATAGTAGTTGCATTTGAAATAATAGTAGCGGTAGGATTTGAACATTTCCTACGCATGACATTGCCACCGGCAGACCCACCGGCGCCGGCACCGATACGGGCACCACTACCATCACCCTCCTCGCCATTGCCACCGCTGCCAACCGCTGCACCGCCGACTACACTGCCTTTCCAATTACTATTGCCAGTAGTAGTGGCAGTCGTGTTGACGAATTCGGCAAACGTCGCACTCTTTTTCGCGCTCAAGCAATCGCTACCCAACTTAACGGTGGACGACATGGGCGTAGGCGCGACAATGGTGCTCGTAGCGACGACTGCAGTTGATGGTGATGATGTCGATATTTTCAACTGCATGCTCTTACAGCCACTTTTGGCACCCGATTGAAAGTGCTTCACCACAGTCGCGTTCAATATCGCCGGTACTGCAGTACTACTTCTAACGCTGTTCACAGTGTTTCTGTTGTTACTGTTGTTGGCGGCCAATTGGATGTTAAGCTTTCGCCCTTGCCCGTCAATAGAGGCGGCGTTTGCTGCTACTACTGCCGCCGTGGAGCCCGTTGCGGTTGCATTGGTGGCAGCTGCCTGCTCCCTCGTCCTTTGCCTTCTTGCCTCTGCGTTCGCCTCTTCCTGGTTCTCCCGCCTTTGATCCCCATCACCGCCCGTTGTTGCTGCTGAGTGCAATCAAGACAGCTGCTTCGCAACGATGACGCCCGGCCGACACTGCTTTAGCGATGTCGTCGTGATCGTCACCTGGTGGGCGGGACTCGTGCCCACGTTGTTGGCGGACGTCGTGTGGGTCTGCACTTTGTAAATGGCGGTGGGCGTGACTGTGGGCGCGGCAACCGCTACAGCGCCGCTACTGACATCCTTTGCGTGGCTCTGTTGCAACTTTGTTGCCGCCGCCAGTTGTTGCGGCGTTAGCGTTCCGCCCACAATGGTCAGTTGCTTGTTGCCTTTGATCTGCAGGTAGGGGCGCAGCTCCGCTAGCGTGGCACGCTGCGCATGCACCTGCGCCTTTGTGGTGAGTGCCAACGGCGCTTCCTGTGCTTTCTGCTGCTGCAATTTTTGTTCGCCACCTTCGCCAAACAGGTGATCGCCCTCCAAGTGTCGTATAGCCTCGACGATGGTCTCCAGGTTCTGGCGCGAACGCGTCAGCCCGCTCGGCTGCTCGATCTTCTCCGTCTTCACCTTGATGATCTCCTGTATGCGCTCCACCTCCACTTTGGGTGTGGCTTTGATGGCCGCCTGCAGTATGGGCTGCAGTACGGCAGCGGTGGGCGAGTTGCCTTCGGCGTACGCTTTGGCAATGGCATTCACGTTCACCTCCTGCTCCGACTCGGTTGATGACGTCGACGACAAAATGACCTCTTCATGTACATTGTCCTCGGTGATGATTTCTGCAGCGGCGGCGGCCGCCTCGCTGTCCAGTTCCTCAATGCTGGAACAGACAATCACCTGCTGCTGCCCCGTCATTTCGTCAACCTCCACATAGGAGACAGTTCCCGGCGGCAAATCGTCCATTGTGTCGCGCATTATGTTGTCAGTGTGCTCGATCACTTCGCGCGGAATGTAGGTGGTGGACTGGGGCGGCGCTGTCGCCACAGAGTACAACTGTCGCTTGATCGCCTGCAGCTCCTCCTCGAGCATGGTGCGCATGCGACGCTCCTTGTCCAGCTGTTTTTTCATATCGATCAACTCCTTGGCGGCGGTGTGCGTGATGATCATTTGACTCTTCGGATTGGTGCCGGCGGCTGCGTTTAGCAGCGTCATCGGCTCCGGCGACATCGAGCCCAGACCCTCGTCCGACGAGTCGCTGATGGTCTGAAGGTTGATGACGTTGTCGGTAAGTTTACGCTTTTTGATGGCAACAGCGTTCGCCGGCTCGTTGCCACCGGCGGCGTTGCCGCCATTAACAGTCTCTCCGCCTCCGCCGCCGCCAGTACCAGTCGTGGTGGCCGATTCATGTTGACCAAGCTGGCGTTTCAGTTGACTATTCTGCGCGAGCAACTGCGTCTTCTGATTCTCCAGTTCGTAGATATAAGATGAAGTTTGCTGAAGAATGGCAGCCTGAAAAGATAAACAGGGAAGTGGTGAACAGCCTGCTGAAGAATTTTTATAAAACACCTTAAACTAATTTCGAGTTGCCAAAATTCAAATATTGGTTGATTTGATTTTCCATTACAACATAAATCGACGTTTTTGGAACTCAAAATTTTGCATTTTGGACACCATTCAAACATAAATATGCACATATGTAATGGCGGGATTTGTTACAATAACTCGGCCGCTATACTATGCGCCCATGAGCCAACCGAACGAGCTGCGTACGCCTCGTATGCACTCGTTAATTTGTTTTTGCATTTGCATGTATGCAGCTACGCACGCAGTTAATTGCAGCAGCAACAACAACGACCGCAAAGACAAAACAAATGTAAAATGTAAATAAAGCGAATCGTTGGCGTAAACGTAAAATGTAGTAATCGCTCGCACAGTGGTTGACGGCGGGCCGAGCATACGGTGCATAGTTTATTGTTGGCACTGCTGAGCGAGCGAGCGGCACGGCCGAGGTGAAGGAACTTGTGTCCTTCAGTTGCACTGCACAGCACAGCGCAGCATAACGCCCAATAACAACATAAACGCCAGAGAACCTGGGCGGCAGAGAGCGAGCGCGCACAAAAGAGCGATGCTGGAGAAGCGAATCAACGATTCGTAAGTGACACTTTGCGTATGCAAGTTGCTACAACAACTTGTTCATGTTTACCCAATATCACCGCCCACTGCCGACAACCCTCTCCCTAGTTTGTAGTTAATGTTTCTGCTGCTTTTGAGCAAATCTTGTTTCTGGCGGTGAATGGACAAATATTTATCATCGATTATTCAGGAATTTACTACGATCAAAACCTTAAAAAGGAATTCAGGATACTTTATTTAGCAACAGGAATGCTTCGATTTTCCTTCTAGGATGAGGAAGAACTGAAATATGCAAGGAATGATTGCAATGTTCATAAAAGACCTAAACTTACCTAAACGCTCACAAAACCGAGGTTTAAGATATCAGCTTATAAAGATTTGCTTCGACTATGGAGAACTACATAAATATTTCATCTAATATTAATCATAATCTTGCCAAAAAACAATATTAAATACAGCTAATGAAATCAGACCAAACTTTTGATACATTCCGTGCAACCTTTGAAACATATTTTGCAATTGTATTACAAAACGTTCATAGCGTTAATCAAATTGTATTCGAGGGTTTGGAAAAGTTGTCAAGTTAGTAAACAAAATCTTTAAGAGACATCGCCTATACCGGCTAAAGAATTCTGCAACATCCTGGTCGCTAAAAACAATTCTAGATTTGTGTCTATTCACTATCCTCGAAAGTAAAGGCTCATATTTCTTTTATCACTTATTGACAGCATTTCTTAAAATCTCAAAAGGAGCATTTTTTTTCAACAAAACTTCCTATTTTACTGCTAATAAATATGCAACCGTGCAAAGTTTTACAATCTACTATGCAAATTTGTTGTTGCTATTGGCATACAGCTGTATCCATTGAGTTATGCCACAAATTCCAGAGCAAGAGAGAAAACACAACTCCAACAACTGTTTCGGAATGCAATTCTACGCATGTATCAGTGTTGTTGTTGTTGTTGCTGGTGCAGCGGCTGTCTTTATTGGTTTAAGTAGGCGCAAAGAAATTGAAAATATGTATGTTTGGCCTTATTGCAACTCTCAATGAATTTTTTTGTTTGCAAATATTTGCGTGACTTATTGCACAAATGACAAGCGCGTGGGTGCAGTGAGAGGATATGGTGGCATGCTAAGCAGAGTGAACATTTTTATGGCTGAAAGTTGAGACTGGGAAGTGAAGTTGGAGATGAATTCAAGTCACACACTGTTGCATTGAATCAAATTTTTTTTTAAATACAGTAGTTAAGTAAAAAACCTCAGAAGTTTTTTAGATACTTATGTAAGTAGGTTAAGTACTTAATAGTGTCTACAAATATTAATTACTTAAGCGGGTTTTACTGTTCAGGTCGAACTCACTCAACATGACGTACCTCTTATACCACCACCTCGTTCTAATGCGGTTTTAATTTTGCGACATTAGGTCTGTTTGGCAGAGAATAATTTGTACGAATTTGTACAAATCTGGATCCTGTTTCTTGACGCCAAATCTCCAGTAGCGAAAGAGAAACTGAGAGCGTAAAGTGGCAGTTTATTTCGTGAGAACTTGCAAGTTTTTACTGGAGAAATTTGGTCCAGTAACTTTTTGCCAGTAAGAAGAAGAACAAGAAAAACATATGACTAGCTGTCATATGAAACATAAATTTTGAAAACATTTGGAGGCAAATGGAAACAGCAAAGAAATTGTGCGTTCGCAAGCCTGCTGACCCACAACCGTCTGGCTCATCTTTACCCGCTGAGGCTGAAAGGGAAGAATTGCAGATTGAGCGCAACGAACTACTTGCATTTTGCATTAAATGTCTGATTTAACCTAATTTTCCCTACCACTTCAAACCTTAAATGAAACTTTTAGATCTGCTATTTCGTTCTTTAACCCTTCTGTTTACACCCTTTTTACTGTGTATTGTGAGTGGGCCAAGTCCCAGTAGTGTAACCAAGAGTTAAAACTTGCAAATTCTTACAAATTGCTGTTTGTTTACTTTTTTGGATAGTTTGATTTTAGGGAGCGTACGGTGGCTTACTCTCCTGATATTTTTTACTGGAAATCTGACCAAACAGACCTATTTTCGATTAACACGTAAAAAGTCTCAAAAAAGGAACAAAGCTTTCAGGTTGCCGAACTCAGTGTAAGCGAAATTTCGAAGGAAATCGGTCGGTCTCGGTTAAGTTTTTTTTTATAATTAAAACAGATCCTTTATAATATTACTCTGCGTTTCTGCTTTTCTAAAAAAAAAAAAGACTACCTAGATTTGGCGAGGTTACTTAACACGACATTTTCCGGGCACGTAATCTCTATGGTAAGCGAGGTCTACCTGTATATAAACTGTCACACGAATTTTTTCAAGATTGTCGCGGACTTTTAAAGAATTTATAATATCAATACTATCTGTTAACCCTTTCGGGACGGAGTTTATTTTTGAAATCCAAAATACTCGCAGTAGAAATGTTCTCAGGCCATGAATGTTGGGGTTAGAAAATTATATTGGATGCACACAAATTCTGAAATCATCCTTTTATGCGGGAACACCGAAATCGAAAAAATATTTTGCGTGGGTTGTAAGATTTGAATAATTTTTTTGAGAGGCATTAAAAACTTGCTGGGACGTATTATCCCAGTAGTCCCGAAAGGGTTAAGCTGCATTTTGAACTGATGTTGCCAAAACATATCATTCGACGTTTTGATTCCATTTTTTATAAGGAAGCATCAATGAAGGGTGTGAATTTAATTTTTCATCCATGCGAAAGAAAATAGTTTCGTGTCTTGCGACTTTTTTTTCTCAAAGTGCCATGCTTTGAGTCAAGAACGAAAACGGCGACAGTCCACTTTGCCTAGATTCTATTTAGATAACGACGGTTGTCGTCGGTGGCAACATATGGGAGGGGGAGCATCATGTGTATGTACGTGAAGGGGAATGCAAGTGTCTAGATGGCGGGAATATAATCGTTGCGTATAAGGTCGTTCATTCACACAACAGATAGAAAACGCATGGAGCAGAGTGCAGAATTACCGCAGTCCAAAGCCTCTTCAACAATTTTGAAGGATGCTTCGAAAAGAAGAATGTTCGGAGGTCCTGGGTCCTCTACTTCTCGAACTTGGGGTATTTTTATTGTAAATGAAATATCATTCGTATGCGCTCATTTGCATAAGCTCTGAAGCTTTTCCTAATATAAAAACAACATTTCGTCGACTTTTCACTAAGGCTTCCTCTGCCTAAGCTACGCGCCCGGTAAGCAGCAGACACAATTCCGCTGGTCCGAACCGCAACAAAATACAAATTACAGTCGATTAATCAAAACGACCCCCCGTTCGCCTTCCATAATTCACAAGACAAAATCACATTGCAGCAGCAACAACAACAACTATAAGCAAGCGCGTTGCACAACACAGAAAGACCGCCAACCTAAAATATGCAACACTGCACAAAGGGAGCAAAAATTAAATAAATAAACCAAATGGCAAACGCGACAACAAAAATAACACCAACAGTTGACTGTTGACAGCGCTGGCCAGCGATACGCCACAATCAAACAACAACCGAGGCACAAAACGAAGCAAAGCAAAAAATACGAAATGCCGGCAAAAATAAAAATGTGTAAAACTGCAAAAACAGCCAAACACAACTCTGCCGCAGCCACAGCGACAGCACGACCAACAACAAAAAAAGAATCATCTGTGTTTGCCTAAATACGAAAGCAAAAAAACAAAAAAAAAACAATCGAATTGCAAGGAAGCGGCGGGGAGCGACGCTGGCCGCTCACACTCATTCAACAACAAACCAGTGGGCAGAGTAAACACAGACGCCGACACCAACAACAACAAGAAAAGCGCGCGCACTGCAAAGACCCAACCAGCTCAAACCCATCGGCTGCTCGAGTCTCGCGCTGGCCCAGCCAGCCAGTCGAGTCGAGTCGAGCCGCGGCGTCCACAACTCGCTTGAGTTCGTCGGTGCTGCCAATTTTGTTGTTGTCGCTACTGTTCCCGTTGACGCTGATACGAACGCTGCACTGTGCTTTGTAGCGTTGTCGCGGTGTGTCGCCACTACTACCAGCCGCCGTACGTTTTTGTGGTGACTGTACTTTTTTTTCGCTGCCACTGCCGCCGCCACCGCGACCATTTCAGTTTTTCAATATTCGCTGCGAAACAACATCAACAAAGAGCGCGGCCTCAGTCAAACAGCCGGCCAGCCACAGCCACTCACACACACACTCGTGTACGCCTGCAGTGCGAGCAGTGAAGAGAAAATTTCCAATGGTACCGTTGCCTTTTCCTATTCGTTCCGCACGCTGGAAAGCAAGTCAGCAGCGTGTGCCGAACACTGCAAGGGGAAGCGCCCAAACATCTGAGTGGAATGAAACGGAAATCGGCTGCGATTCAACACATGGCATCTGCGGCGAGTTTCGGCCGGAGAGCGGCGAACATCGCCGCGCTCTCTGTGCCGTTCACAATTGCGGAATTCGCAGACGCCCCATTCCACGTTTAGCGTTTCGGATTGTTTGTGTTGTTGCCGTGGCTCTGACTCTCGCTGTTGCGAAGCAGCTGACGCGAACAAGACGCCAAAGACGCAGGCAAAGTGGAATTTCGATGTTGCCTTCCCTCCGCCCATCCACCTTTCGCGTACGGGGTTTCGGGGCCAGCCACACCGGGTATTTCGCTTCTTTTTGTTGGTTTCCTCGCCTGCTATAAATGGCGCGCGCCCTCTACACACACACACACAAGCCGACGCCTGCCCACTTGGGCGCACACAAGCGGCAGATGTGTGTGGCAGCGATTTTTCGTTCATGGCCTCTGTCCAATGCACTTCTGCGGCGCAGGTAAGTTGAATGCAGCATTTCGCTGGGTCCGAGTTCATGCTGCTCCGCTAAAATCACATGGTTTTTGCATTACCGTCTCTTTCCAGCACGTTCATGCTATCTCCCTTCCTTAAAATCATAAACAAACTGCCAGGTCAAATTGCTCAGTTGCAGCGGGCGAAGGAGCAACATTGTGGAATAGTAAATAGTCGAAACTGAATGGAATTTACTAGCCGCGTTGCGGCGCCCCCTTCCCTTCCACGTTCAACGCGCTTGCCTACGTGATTAAAATCATTCATACACGGCAAATAAACAAATTCAAAGCTTTCACGCTTTTCCATGCAAGTTTTTTGTCAGTGTTGCTGGAGAGAACACTTCTCCAAAGCACATGGAAAAATACAATGAAAATTGGGCGACAAAAATATGTAATAATTATTTGTAGAGTAACACACAGCTAAAACGTGCCGACAATTTTACCAGCTCTTCAGCAACGGAAAACGTACGACGCAATTTTACTTTCAAGCCCAGCGCACTGCAGACTGCAGCCCACTGGCAATTGTTGCTTGCTCTGTTTGTGCTCTGCGCCCACCCTTTGCACATCTCCTTCGCACCCAGCGCCATAAACGACCCACTTGTTTACCTTCAGCATCAGCGCGCTGCTTCGCTCGGCTCGTTTCGTTCGACTCGGCTCGCCCATCCAGCAGCACGCGCAAAAAATCGTTCGCAAATATTTGGCGGCAAAAATTTTACGCGTTGGGCACGTTCCCATCAATCGTTTCGATGAGCATTCTCGCTCTTCGCAGACGACCGCATTAAATTGCCACAATCTTTGCCATTCGTGTCTACGCTACGTGGATGGCACAGCGCTGTCGGTCTGGTTATCTTGGCCGTTGCGAAAATTCCCTTTCTTTCACACAGCGTTCGCATGCTCCAGTCCAACCGAACAACGAACAGGTTGAGACGTTTCCCTCGCCACTTCCTCCATGTATTTGTTGCGTCTCGCCAGTTAGCTAACAATCGGGAGGTATCCCCCCATAAAAGTGTATTGTTGTGCTATTGTGGCAGACAAATGTCTCATGTCAAGTTTTCTCTAGTCGATGGATGCTAAACACAAACGAAAAGAATCGATTCTTCGAAGGATGCATCGATATTAATAGTTTTGATTCTGGTCTCGTCTTGGGAACACGCCAGGACTTCATCGATTGCTTGAAGACTTGTAAAGCGAGCAGAGATGATGTGGGTGGGCCAATGAGCTAAAGGCCTTCTATAGCTTTGTTATTGTACTGTGCCCAGAGCAAAGGTAGGAGGATAAATTGTTGATACAGAGAAACAGAGGCGAGACCGAGATTGCTAACAGCAGTCCTCTCTAATTAATCAAAACGTCAAACACTTTTAAATAGGCAACTTGGTCCTGTGATACTTTAGCTTAATGACGTCTACTGTATACTTTAGTTATACAGAACATTTAGGTGAAATCATGTAAATCATTTTGGCCAGAGTGCAGTTATTTAGAAAATTCTAACTGTTTGAGACCTATGCGCCCAATTGCACGTTATTTGTATCACGTAATCTCCACACAGGCAATATCCAACCTAGAGTCTCGATATTTCTTGCAATCACTGCTCAATGTTTGTATAAATAATTCATTTGTTTACAAACTGCCTCTTCCTCTTCTCACTGTTCGACCACAACATGTCGTCGCCTGAGAAAACAAATGTCGTATTGCTTACTAGGCTCAATGGAACATACGACATTCTTTTTCTGAGGCGACGATGTCTCGTCTGCACACCTGTCAGTTGCGGTGCCATTACGCCACTTTGAATAGTCAGATTTCGCTCGCGTCGCACAGATTTCAGCAGTTGCAAATGTTTATTGTTTTTACCTTGAATTCACCTAATGTACCGCTATAAATAAAGAATATGATTTTATTCACGTGCGCCGGCACTTATTGCGAGAGCGCCATAACGCCATTCAATGGTCGTAGCACTGGGTGAGCGCGGTCGCATCGTGGCAGCCACCACAACAAACAGCAACTCGAAAGTAATACGCAAAAATTGGATATAAGCTGCAAGATTCAGATCTCAATTTTCCAATACTAAGTGAAATCAGCTCAGCCAGCAAGCAGTGAGAATCAACGTAAGGCGATTCTTCGTTGTGGCGCCGACAATGACGATTGCGGCAAAGACGGGCGGAGCAGCTGTTCAGTGAATGCGGCCGGAGGGCCAACAGTCAACAGCTGAGTGTGAGCGCCGATATTTTGGGGCTGGGCAGCGTTGTGTGAGTGAGCGGCGCACAACACACAAAGCAGGTCGACGATGGCCGGCTGCTGTTTGACGCTACCGAAAGCAGTGGCGGCGCTGGCGGCAGCGCACGGTACCGTGGCCGAGCCGTGATGACGGCAGAAACTGCGACGCGGCGCAATGTAACCGCTCATTTCGGTACAGCTGCTTTCAGCTGTTCCGATTGCCCCAGCACGACGTGGGTCTGATGGCGCAGCGCGGTAGTGGGTGGGTGGCCCCGCAATTACCAGCGCAACCCGCAGTGACAATGTGAGCCGCATGCGACATTTGCGGCCTCGCGCCAATTTCCACACAAACACTCGGTGCGCAGCCGAGCCGAGCACATGTCGCGGGGGAAAAAGATGCGACACATGTTGACGGGTGGGTGGAAGTGGGAGTGTACGCCTCGACGACAGCGGTGCCCAAACGTGGCGCTGTGCCAATGAATGAATGTACAGACGGCCGGACAGACGCGCAAACGGTTTGCGGCTGTCGGATGCGTGGGTGGCGCTGCTGAATCAACGGAAACCGTAGCTGTTTATAGCGCCGCGTGCAACGTATAGTAAATGTAAAAATTTTCGCAAATATGTTAGCCGAATGGGGGGAGCTAGCCGACGACTGATACTACACCACATGCTCGCTGCGTCGAGCGTTCTCAAATTCCGCTATTTTTGCGCATTTCCCGCTATTATTAGAAATCGTGCAACAACAACGCCATCAACACATGGCGAACGCTGCTGTTCGTTGTCTTTACGTTTTTTCTTTGATTTGATCAATGTTCGGTTAATTGCAGATTGGGGAGGAGCAGGAGGTTAGGTGCACAATTCGAGAAATAAGACAAGGTTAATGTGCAAAAATCCATGTGTGGGACTTTAGTGGAGCCTATCAAATTTCTCTGATGACCAATTGAACATATGTTTGTATGTGTGCTCACTATACACCAGGGATGATGAGATCTGTAGTGTCAGAAATATTTTTCACTATATCGAAATGACTCTTTTTAGTAAGGTCGTGGCTTCTGTTATTCTTAATCTGCATAAAAACATAGCAATATTATGGATGTATGTCTGAAAAACAGTAGATTAGGAGAGGTTGGGTGGTGGCTAAAGAATTCTTAAGTCAAAATTGATCAATTGCGTAGAGTAAAATTTTGAAATCAGTAATATCCATTAGTGGTTTTATTGATTGCGCCTATTACCATCTTTAAAAGCCTAATGCCATGTTAGTAGTGTCGACTCTGTAATATAGCGAGTTTCGCTATCTCCTCGAAATTCTGAAATGTTGGTTATGCCGCACAAGCGCAGAGAAAACGATGGACGGTTTCTTTCTCGTTCGGGTTCTCACAGCTGCGGCAGCTGGTATTTAAGGAAATCCCCATGCTCTCCAATGGGCCCATGGCCTGTGATGACTGCGATCAGTCTTGCCACATCCCAGTGACCTTTGTTTAAGAGCTCTGCGGTCCTGTTCTTGTCGTATGTAGGGCAAAATGATCTGCTATTACAGGATTCAATCCCTTGCCACCTGGTGTGGGCTTTGGTGCAGCAGTCCATGGAGACTTCGCTCTTAATAGAGCCCAGTGTGGCGAAAACTGTCAGTTATTGTGCCCTGGCACCCATATCAGAGTAACTTTGCACCGATGGGCTCTGTGTGGACCTTCCTGCATTCCCGCACTAGTTTTGACAATAGAATCGTCTAGTCCAGGCCGTGGATATGCTGTCGTAAAGTATTTGTGTACCAATGCCACCCTGCACGCTACCTTAATAGCAAACACCTTCGTCTGAATAACGTTTGTTGACGAAAATTTACGCATTAAATCTTGGAGCCTTTACATTCTGTAAAGTGTAGGGCACCAACTGATCAACTACGACCACTCAACATGTGTCGCAATATCAGCGGCCACGTCACTCCGTAACACATGGACCAGCAAGCACCACTTCAGCTGATTGTACATACTTGAAAGCGTCAACTTCCGAGTGAGTCATGCCACTTGGCACGCCGGCTAACATAAATTTCCGACAAAATATAGATACACACACACACACACGCATAAATAATAGTGGAAACGGAAACGGAAGACGCGTCGGTGCCGTTCAT
Source organism: Melieria omissa (assembly GCA_963971225.1). Lineage (NCBI taxonomy): Eukaryota > Metazoa > Arthropoda > Insecta > Diptera > Ulidiidae > Melieria > Melieria omissa. The sequence goes on from OZ020267.1 coordinate 123,473,100, forward strand.
TGCCACTTGCAGCAAATTAAATGCTTCTGATGTCTACTGACATTTTGCTGTGGGCCTAAATTCCAAAGCTTCAAGTAGCACCGCCTATGCAAATGTGTGTGTGGCTGCGTATCTGCGGGCAACTCGCGCGCGTGCAAATGTCAACATGAAAACAGCTGTTTGCCTTTTGTCGCGGCTATGCGTGGCTGAGCTGTGCTGCGTGCTCGTATTTCGCCCATTTCACCTTTTTTGTTGAGCGACCAGCCGCTTTTGTTGGCTGCGCGTGTTTGAAATTAATTAACAAAAAGTTCATTAACTTCTTTTTTCTATCATCTCTCTCTCTCTCCCCCCTCTCTTCGTGTGTTTATGCTGTTTTTGGGCTTGTTTTGCATTACACTTCGGATATTTTTCGCGTTGAATGGTTACAAAATTGTTTTGAATTTCGCTCAAATACGCACAACAACAAATATCTAACCAATACGTACGCGTATAACCGCAAAACATGAATACATAGTTAGCTGTAAATTGGAATGGAAATAGCCGAAACCACCGGAACAGTACAATAACAACGCCGACAGGTATGACAAACCAGCAGTGGTGAAACTACACAAAGACGCTGATGATGATGATGTGGATGTGGATGCCCTCATCACCATCATCTGTGTGAGTGGCTGACTGTGTGAATTGCTGTTTGGGTTGAACGAGTAGTTATGAATGAAATTGTTGCATGACAGCCAGCTGAATGCCGCGACGCGCGGCGAGCAGGTCGCAGAGTGGGTTAAGTGTAGAAAACAATTTGATGAAAACTAACGTCAAACGCAGAAACACAGAAAGAATGCCGGGCACACACATTCGAGTAGACTGTCCGAATCTGCATGAAGAAACAACAAGAACAATAGCACAGCACTCAAGCAAGAACAAATGAATAATAACTTTCAGTTTTTCTTCACACACATTTGGCACCATTTTCTTCCGTTTCAATCTCAATGTAACCGCACGCAGCCCCTCTCTTCCTCTACCACGGGGTCTTGACTTGTTTCAAAAATATTTAAATTGCTGTCTTATGCGCCAGTTAGCCGAAACACAGACCATTAACTTAACCGGTTCCGTAAACTTGGAAATTTGATTGATTGCTCAAAACTTAGTTTCCATAAAAATAAACTTAGAAATCAGCTGATTTTCCTTTCCTTTTCTTTCTACAGATAGAAAGTAAAACAAACTCAGAGGACCGAATTGGTGAAATGTTTCTTCAGTACAAAGAGAACTCGTAGATGGGCTGTGCGACCAATCAACAGAGATTTGAGATTGCCATTGCCATTTTGGCCTTTTTATTTGTGTTTTGTTTATTTTCTTACAATATTGCTACTCAGTTTTAATCCATCTCGATCCCACGGAAATTCAATCTTTTCACGACATATTTGCACTTGAATGTATGAGTATCCAACGACTTTAAATATTAAAATATTTAGAAAAATGATGAGGATTTCATTCCATTTAGGAAAATTTTGGTATCTTGTTCATTTTTCAATTCATTCAGAACAGAGTGGCAACATTTCCCTGAGCGAAACCATCAGCTGATTGCGTTGCGTAGACATAAACATAGAAACCAAATCGACACAGGTTTCTAAGTTTACGTTACGTTCTATGTCTTAGATAACCAGCTGACCTGTCAAACTAAGTTACGTCTCGGCTAACTGGCGCATTACTCATAACAAGTTTTTTGTTTTTGTTGAAAAGTATTTGAGTGCGGCATTAATGGGTTTGTCACGTCATTAACAAATTTTGGGCTACGGCTCGTCGCTCTGAAGGCCGGTAAATGTTTATGTGCGCGAGGGGATAAACATAGAATTGATGTGTTGACATGACGAGCGTAACGCTCCAAATGCACCAAACTCACACAATTGTTTCACAAAAATGTATTGTACTTGATACCAAAATTACAATAAATACGCTCGAGTGACAGAAATAATAACAACACTGAAAAGCGGGAGTGGTTGTGACACACTTTCCAAGGGCGATTAATTTGTAATTAAATTAGTGTAGTAATAAAAACCGGAGAATACGTTCAATAAAGACAAACTCGTTAGTTAGTTGTTTTTTGTAAGTAGTCTTCGTGACGATATGAAACAAAAAAAACAAAAAAAATAGTGCTGTTGTTTGAAGGAAGCACATACGAAGTCACAAATCAATAGTCGGGGTTTCTTATGGTATGGATTTTTCGATTCAAGGCAGTGGGCTCACTTACGTTACCAATGAAAATATCAGCTACCCGCGTAATGAATAAATTATATCCTTTTTCCCCCATTTTCGTTTTTGCTGCATTGTGGGCGACATACTTAGACTATTTGCAAGCAGTCATGGGTCATGACCCCAGATTGCTGTTAATTTGACTGTCATATTACTCTCAGCCTTAGTTTTATGCCTTCTTTAGTTGGTCTTCAAGGTGTTCCTTGACCCATGAAGGGCATGGATTTCGATGAACCACACCCTCCTATCTCAATTATCAGCGGTTTCTAATAATTTTTGAGAAGACGACAGGGCAATCATTACTTTAAACTACAGGACTTTCGATTATGCAAAGTTATTTCCATGAGAAACATTCACTTTACCATTATGTTTCTTTGATATGGATTGGATATTTAATATTTTTTAAAAAGTTTTACCAAAACCATCATTCATTGAAGTTTTCCATAAAAGTATCACAATTAGTGAAAACCTGCTAAACAAAAGTGCACAATGGAAAATTTCAAGTGTTGTCGACACAAAAACACCGGTGGTAGGGGGGACAGGTAGTGCGATGCAGGTAAAAAGAAAATATATTTGAATAGCTGTCTGCGTCACTTCAGACAGAAAAGTTCAAACACGCACACAAAACAGAAGTAAAAAATATTACAACAAATGGCAACAGCCGTAAATAATACAAAACGGCTGTGTCGGATCAGCTGATTTGACTTGCGCTCAATTCGACGCGCTGGGCCATGCCCGAGCTCGACTGTGGAAAAACAGCTTTCTTACAACAGAAGCAACAAATACAACAACGACAATACCCAATAACCAGCTGCTTTAATTAACAATTTCAAATAGAAACAACACGAAGAAAGAGGAAGTAGCGAAATTAACAAATATAACGCAAAACGAATAGCCATAATTGAGCGGAAGAAAACCAGAAAAAGTAAACACGACAAAGTCAGAAGTACGCAACACGAAAACATTTGGTTTGGAATGGCTGGGTCGTTACTACCGACAGAAGTGAGCGCGAGCATTCGGGGGTCGAGCTAAGTGAGAGATCACCGAAGAGTGACAAGTTGCTGTACGAAACAAAGTGCCAGAAAGCCGCACCCAACAGTACTTTGCTTCAGCGAAAAACAATAAAAATAAACAAAATGCATTCGCTTTCGCAGAAACCGGCAAAATTCGCCAACATTTACCCAGCAGCAGAGTCGGGACAACACATTAGTTGAGCAGAAAAATAGAAATTTGCCGATTAGTTCATTCATTACTCAGGCCAGAAGCGGCATTGGCGCGACGGCAGGCGGAAAGACGATTGTGTGTGTTTATATATAAAAAAAAAATAACAATAGCACTCGACGATAGCAACAAAAACAACAATGTGGCTATACAAATTCACTCTCTTTTCATTCGAATTCAGTTTTTTACATCAGCTGATCTCAGCGCCAACAACAACAGCAAAAGCCATAACAAACCGACACCAACACAGACTGCACAGCACGATCGCTTTGAAAATTGTTGTTGTTGTGTGTTGGGGGAAACAAGAAAACGAAAAATTAATAACAACAACAAATAAACTGCTTTCAGGGTATGACCGTAATTTGGTTGTTGCCGGTCGGCTGTTGCTTGCTCGTTCGTTCGAACGTCGGCGTCGCGCCAACACCCGCACCGCCGCCCCCATCCGGCACACCGCATGCACCGGTGCCCCTACACTCTCGGTGGCACATTCATAAGCGCACAACTGCGACGCAGATCAGCTGATCCATTGAGTCATTCGGCGTGTTCGTGTTTATTTTTATTGAATCAATTTTGCCTTCTGCCGCTTCCATTCGCGTTGGCTACGACTGCGGCTGTGCGCTGGGTACGTCAGCGCACATCGCACTCGCGTATGCCGTGGCGGCATGTCGTTGTGAACTATACTCGTACTTGCACAACAAGCACACCGGCGGCGCACTCATTGCTCTGGCGTCCGCCGGGGATTTTCATACAATACGAGTACACAATAATAATGACCTGGCCGCCCTGGCGGTCGGTCGTGCCTATGAGATCATATATGGCCAGATGATGCAGTCATTCCGGGCGTATCAAATTTCAAAACAACGCAACTGCGCTTGTGCGCAAAAACTTTTTAAGTAAAAAAAAAGGCTCGAAATGATTTCGTAAGCAATGCTCAGACGCTTGAAAATTGCGAAACTTGTGAAATGTTGCAAGTTGGAACTTATGATTATTTTTTAATTAACCCTTGAAAGGTTTATATCAAAGGCGACTTTGGATTCCCCACGACCAAATATTTTCCTAATCTTTCAGAACGTGTTGCTGAAAAATATTTCATTTGTCACATTTTGCAAATCAATCAAATCAAATTGTTAGTATTTTATAAATAACAACAATTGGCCAACAAAATAGAAATCCGGTATCGAATTACTTTTTCAGGCATATCCTTGTATTTTTCGAAGTTTGGAAAAATTAAAGAATCGTATTGCATTTAATTTCATAGGGATGTTTTTCGAATTGAAAAATGCAGAGGATCTAGTATGCTACAGTGCATCTTTTGTTTTATAAATAATTTTAGTGCTTTTATTTTTTTTTAACGAACGTTGTTGTCATATGGCAAGAACATTATAGGAAAATTACAAGATTTTCGAATATTTCTTCTCAACCTTGTCACAAATATTCGTCGTTCTATTATGTTCGAAAACAAATAACATATTATAGACTTAAGACTGAAACTTTAAAACTGCTTTATATAGAATCAGGTTTACATCGTTTCCTAAAACTGAAAGTTTTTTCCTATTCAACCAGTTCCTTTTCTTCTTTTTTTTTCTTTATTAAGTACGCTTGAGGCCTCAAAAAATACTATTTAATACAAAACCGAATTATACAAAGTTAAGGGAGTCTCCAGAGTTGAATGTTGCCATATTGCAACAAAATAGCGAACGAGTTAATGATAACATAACGTCCCACATTTCAATTACTTTTTATAAAAGCCAAATTTGTCTCTTAAAATTTTCAGAGCAAACAACTGATAAAGTGTCATATCGAATCGATTATTGCACCTTTCTACAATTTGGACATTGTTTTTACAATGGCAACAACAACAGCGTTTAAATAACCTAGTGTTCATGAAAATAGAAAGCAACCAACAAAGCTGATCGCTCTCAGCGTCTCTGACGGCCAATGTGCCGGCAAAAATTAACCGCTTTGCACCGTTGCCAACGCAAAAATAGAAGCGAAGCGGCAAAGACTCGACGCAACAGCCGTTAAGAAATAGCATACAACAACAAGTCGATATAAGCGCCGACAGCAACGTCATTAAATCCGGCGAGACAACATTCCATTATGGTGGCTCAATAACAATAACAACAACAGCTACAATTACGATAACAACAACAACAACATTAGCTATCATCGCGAGTCTTCGAGACAGCAAAAATGCAGCCGATCGCTACCTCGTGTCCTGCCCACTGCAGCTCCCACAACATGCCATGCTGTAACAACAACAAATACATTATTTATAAACCCACAAAGTAATTGGTCCATTGCGCTGCGCCATCACCACCGCCAATAACAAAAACAACCAGCCACCGGCCAGCCAACAAGCGACAGTTGTCAGTGTGGCAACGATTATTGCGCTTTGCCGCTTTCTCTGCCGCCGTCAACAACATTTCGCGACCGACAACAAGTCCGTCTGAGCAAAAACCCGGGCCGCAAAGAAAGTCGAATCGACGAATGGTTAACGTTCGGAAGAAAAGTCATTTTCAATGAGTGACGACGAAGTCATTGCCGCCGCCCCGCGCGATCGTTGCTGTTGCCGACACCAACGTTGCCGTTCAACACCAACGTTGTTGCTGTTGTCATGCTGCATGCAGCACTTTCTGTCGGTGCCGGCATATTGCGAGCATGATTTGATCTTTCCCAAAGCAACCGCTGAGCTGGCGGTAAAAGGAGGACACCGTTTAACGACTGCGACGAACCGCAGGCAATGCGCACCGTTTTATTTTTTCTTGCTTTCTTCAAGTGAAGATCAGCGCGGCTCAAGCGGCCAGACAGCGCTGAGACAAACACCATAAATTGCAATCAATTGCAATTGCGCGGATAGCGATGGGGAGCAGTGATTAAGCAAAAACATGTCTAATGGAAGGAAAGAGGAAATTGCAGCTGCAAATATGAGTATTTCTCGAGGAACGATTTTTCATGTTTTCAGTTTGTGAATACCCAGTGAGATGAATGAAAATTTAGATTTTTACTGAAACAAGTGGCGAGCACTTTACTTCGAACGAGAGCCATCCTCCACCAGCAGATTTGTTCTTTATTTTTCCACGTCATTTGGACGCTCACCATGACAGCTGCCGTCAAATGTTTGCCAAGTGTCTGTGGTCAGTGTTTGGTCAGAAAGTTGCAGCAATTGTGAAAGCTGACATCTAGCCGTCGAGCGAAAAAAAGGCATAGAAAGTACTACAGTAGTTGTAGTCGCTTTAGCTGTAGTAAAGCAGATAAAAAAAGTAAATATTATAGTAAATGACGTAGAACGGCAGGTCGAGGCGGGCAATCAGCGACAGCTTTTCTGAGACGACAGGATGTTTTACTATTTATATACTCGGGCAGTATGCAAAGCACTCGGACGCCTCGAACGACAGCAGTGGTTGTGGCTGCGGGCCAGGACAGGCGAGCGAGTCAATAAACATCCGTGCAGCGAGCTGCACCAGTTGGCCAACCAGCCAGGCCAGCAGGCAGCCGACAGCGACCGGGAAACGGAATCAGGTCGCCTACGTAAGTGCACACACACAGTTTGCGTCTCCGCGAGCGCAACATGGATGCCTCCTATTCGAGGCATGCGGGCCGGAAGGTTGCTGCACATGCTTTCAAAGGGCGCAGCAGCCCATACGTACACTCGACGCCAACCCTGAGCTGCACAGAATACACCAGCAGCATTCACTATTTTGCAAAATATTTGTTACATTACATATAGATACATATATGTATAGTATACAACGGGGCGTGGAGTGCGTTGCTGCGGCATCGAGCTACTACGCAATTTTGATAAACTTTGACGTCGGCGCTGGCGGTCGTTGAACTTTCAACCTTTCCTAGGCGCTGGCCGAGCTGCTCACTGTCAGCCGAGCAGCTGTATGTGTATGTATGCGCGCGATTACATAGTGTAAGTAAATGCTATTGCTGCTGAAACTATGTTGTTGTACGTAGTTGTTGGCATGAACTCGATTCTTGCGCTCGTAAGGCTGCTGCAGATGCCCAGCTGAGCGTCAGCATTTAGGCCAAAGTGCAGTTCGCGCCGCGCCGCGTCGCCTCGGATGCAATTTTCAGAAGCGACAACAACACAATCCGCTCGCTGCCTCATCAAGAAGCAAAAGAGAGCAGGCGCGACAGTCCATCAGAAACTCACTTATATGGCAGCCATCGGAAAGTGCACAGCGTGAAAGGGTAGGGGGCCGGATCGGGCATGGCAAAAGCTGCTAGTGCAACTAACCTACATTAAAAGCTCAGCCCGCCAACTAGCCGCCTTGCTCCATTCACCATACGCCGTGGCCTGCATGCACCAGAGCTTTCTGCAAACCTCACCAAAAATCACAACAAATGGAAAACGCAGCGTTATTGGAATATATCGATCCACTTTCCAACGCGCTCGTGCCACCACCATTAAAACAACGCCAACACCAGCCGTAGTCGTCCACCTCTCGACCCACCGTTGGAGCGCATTCAAGGCATCATCAAACAACTTTCCTACACAACCACACACACACACACACACGCACACATATAGACATGACGAGCGTTGCGCTATTTCCGTCTACAGACCCCAACCGCCCGCACAATCCCTCGCCAACGCCATCGCCACCACCACCACATCAGCCACCCGGCCGCAAGTGTGACGACTCGAACCCCCAGCAAACTGATTCACAACACCTACAACAACAAAATACACTGCCATTTTCCCTCTACTACGCGTAGTATATGGTCCGTTTCTTGTTGTTTCTGCTGCTCCTGGTAGCCAGCGTGTGCTATGTGCCATGAGTTGCTTGCGTAGTGTGGCAGCGCTGCGCCCGTTGGCACAGCTCGGCGATACTGGCAATGTGCCGTCCCGGTTTCGTGCTTTTTCCGTTACTTTTTTTTCGAAATCTTTTTCTGGCCACCCCAAATTGTGTGCACTTGCGCAGTGCGTGGCGTCGGCCCGGCAAAGATGCCGTTTTTGGGAGCGGTTTTCACACGGCACGATTTCCAAGCCGCACACACACACACACACACATGTGTATAGTGGATGCGCGCTGTCAGCCTTCTAGGCCATTGGCATAGTTGAGAGGAAGACGACAGCTGGTAGTTTAGCCTGCATTTGGGCTGCTTGGCTACTTACGCTCGCCACCTCCTGCCCGACACTTGTTAAATCGACCGACACAATGAGACCTATCTTTCTGTTGTGTTTGTCTTGCACACTGACGTGGGGGGAGCATTGAAACAGAGGTACATGACCAACGAACGACCATACAAATATTATATAATTCAACAATAACTCATGGGGTTGACAACATTTCAAGGTAGATTCGATTGTTGCATATGGAGATCAATTTTGAAACAATCTGAGATTATTCGAGACGGGGGTGAGACTCTCGATGTCGTTCTGCAAGTGCCAATGAGCCTGGATGAAGCATATGATTCGCGTTCTTGGTGAATCCGTTTGGACTGTGTGCTGACAGATATTTCAATTCCATGATTTGGTGCAGAAAATATAAGACTTGTGTACACATAAATCTTCGAAGGTTTGGCATTCGCCCATGTCCCGATTCGAAAGCATGAAATTACACTTATATATCTGTGGTCAAAAGCAATAACCGCCTAAGTCGAAAATTGCTGTTTCGAGGAATTTCGTTTTAAAGTTTTAGACGCATATTTGATAGCAGTAGTAACGCGAATCGTTTTTTATTAACAACTTTTTTATTTTAAAGTTACAAACTCCCCGATTTTACACGAACGTAGAGCACAGTCAAGGGAACATGGTGACATCCATAACTCAATTTCTTCTTAAGTCGACTTAAGCGGTTATTGCTTTTGACCACAGACATAACAAACTAGTTAGTTCACCTTCTCTTAACCCTTTGTTTACCCCATCAAATTTTGTTTAGAAACAAATAAAAAATACAGTGGTGTCTGGATATAGTGAACTAATTATTGCAAGACCTGTTCACTGTATTATAAATACTTTAGCATCAGCCTGATTTGCGCGCACGCCCCGACGGAAGAGAAGGACGATGCGACCAAGGATGCCTTCTATGCGAAGCTCGAGGACGTCTACGACAGGTGCCCGGCCCATGACGTCAAAATTGTCCTCGGGGACTTCAACGCAAAGGTCGGGCGAGAAGGCATCTTTGGCCCCACAGTCGGGCAGTTCAGCCTCCATGGGACCACTTCGAACAACGGTCTGAGGCTGATCGATTTCGCCGCGGCACGAAACATGGTAGTTAGTAGCACCAGATTCCAGCACCTCGATATCCACAAGGCCACCTGGTTATCCCCCGATCAATCCACCCGCAACCAGATTGATCACATTGTGATTGATGGAAGGCATGCTTCTAGCATTCTAGATGTGCGCACGTTCCGAGGACCCAACATCGACTCGGACCACTACCTTGTTGCAGCCAAGGTACGCATGCGTCTTTGCGCAGCGAAGACCGCACAACCTAGTTTGCGAAGAAAGCTGGACATCAGTAAGCTGCGATCACAAGGGGTAGCCGAAGCCTACTCCGCTCAACTCTCCAACCAGCTCGGTCGCTCCCCCTCTCCACCTGATGACATCGGCGGATTATGGGCTCACTTATCCCACTCTATGCGCGTCGCCGCAGAAAATGTCCTTGGTTTTCGACGCCCACCACCAAAAAACCAATGGTACGATGAAGAGTGTCGCGCAGCCACTGCAGTGAAGAATGCTGCATACAAGAAGACCCTGCAGTCGGCCGCCACGCGAGCCATGACAGAAAAATACCGGGAGGAGAGGAAGAAAGAGAGGTGCCTTTTTAGACGCAAGAAACGGGAGCAAGAAAGGCGCGAGCGTGAGGAAATCGAGGAGTGCAGGAGCAGGAATGACGCCCGAAAATTCTTCCAAAAAGTTAAGCGTCTTACGGAAGGATTTAAGCCTGGGGCATCTTCTTGCAGAGACGAAAACGGGGATCTGGTTACGGATGCGCAGGGTGTGCTGAGGTTGTGGAAGGAGCACTTCACCAAGCTGCTCGCAGGCGACGAAGGGAACAATACCGCCAGTGGTGAAGATGTCCAGATGGCACCAATCGACGACGACGGTGTGGATGTGCCACCGCCCAGCCATGACGAGGTCCGGGTCGCTATCCAGCGACTCAAGAACAACAAAGCTGCAGGGCCGGATGGGCTACCAGCTGAATTGTTCAAGGCCGGCGGCGGTGAGCTGATTGGGTGCATGCATCAGCTCATTTGCAAAATATGGCTGGAGGAACGAATGCCCAACGATTGGAACCTCAGTGCCCTTTGTCCTGTGCTGAAGAAAGGCGACCCAACAATATGCGCCAACTACAGGGGTATCAGCCTACTTCCCATTGCATACAAGGTCCTGACGAGCGTATTATGTGAAAGACTAAAGCCACTCGCCAAGGCGCTGATTGGACCTTATCAGTGCGGCTTTAGACCTGGTAAGTCCACCATCGACCAGATATTCACTCTACGCCAAATCCTGGAGAAGACCCATGAGAACCAAATCGATACCCACCATCTCTTCATCGATTACAAGGCAGCATTCGATAGCCCGATAAGGGATCGCCTATATGCCGCATTGTCTGAACTTGGTATCCCTGCAAAGCTCGTTAGACTTTGCAGAGCGACGTTGAGCAATACGCGCAGCTCCGTCAAGGTTGGAAGTGACCTCTCCGACCCCTTTGATACCGTTCGAGGTTTCAGACAGGGCGATCCTTTGTCCTGCGACCTCTTCAACTTCACCATGGAGAGTGTTCTGCGCAAGGCCGGTGTACATCGTAATGGCACAATTTTCAACAAAAGTGTCCAGCTCCTTGCTTACGCTGATGATATTGATGTCATCGGACGTAACAAGCGAGATGTCACCGCTGCCTTTGCGGCTATCGAAAGAGAATCTGCCAAAATGGGTCTGGTGGTAAATGAGGGCAAGACGAAGTATATGCTGTCTACACGCAGGGACTCGCAGCGGCTAGGGTCTCACGTCGAGGCCGACAGGTATGCTTTTGAAGTTGTCAAGGAATTCGTCTACCTTGGCACCGCCATCAACAGCAGCAATGATGTCAGTCTGGAGATAAAGCGAAGGATAACTCTTGCCAACAGGTGCTACTACGGTCTCGGTAGGCAATTGAGAAGTAGAGACCTCTCTCGACCGACAAAACTTGCACTCTATAGGACGCTTATCTTGCCCGTGCTCCTCTATGGCGCTGAAGCATGGACAATGACACGAAACGACATAGCGGCCCTTGGAGTGTTCGAGAGGAAGGTGCTTCGCAAAATCTTCGGCCCTGTTCGGGTTGGTGACGACTATCGCATACGAACCAATAACGAGCTGTATGAGCTGTATAAGGACATGGACGTAGCGCAGCGAATTAACATCCAGCGGCTACGCTGGCTCGGTCATGTCTGCCGCATGGACGACGAAGCTCCGGCGAAAAAGGCATTCGATGCGATGGTTGGAGGTCGACGGCGAAGAGGGAGGCCGTGTCTCCGGTGGAAGGACCAAGTGGAAGAGGCCCTGGTATCTCTTGGTGTGACCAACTGGAGAAGGCGCGCGCGAAGCAGAGGCGCCTGGAGAGAAGTTTTGCGGCAGGCCGTAACCCGATAACGGGTTGTTATGGCCAGTTAAGTAAGTAAGTAAGTTCACTGTATTGAGGTTGTTCACTATATCAAGGTTAACATTTTTGGTCGAAAATTCGTTTATTTGCTCAAAATACACTTTTTGTTTTTTGCTGGAAAATGTTGTTCTATATTTAGAAGCTCGATGTCATAATTCGGGTGTTCACTACATCGAGGTGTTCACTATATAGGGGGTTCACTATACCCAGAGACGACTGTACTTGTTTATTTGAAGTCAATAGGTCCATTTAATCATGTTCTTCCATGCAAACTTTTAACCCATCGTTGATCTGTAAAGATCATAATTAAACAAAAAAAAAACAAACACATGCTTAATTATTTTTCACTTCAAGTGTTTTCCCCCCCAATTTTGAAGTCAGCCCACCAGTTTACGTTTTTTATAGTCTTCCAGTATGTGTAAAAAACTGAACCCATTGTTGACCCGTTAGGTTTTTGAGTTTCAAAACACTGAACTGAACGTGTTGGTTTATTTTTAGTTTGGTATATTTTTAACAAGTTTAACCCTTTCCGACATGAAAATAAACCCGTACTGTATGAATTGTATGGGCTGTAGTCCAATATATTGGACATTGTGACTGAAAGGGTTAATAGGTCCATTAAATCACGTCTCTTCTTTACCCATGTTTTGTGCTTTTAGACCCCGAACTTCGAAAAACCCCGTCTTAGCGGAGGTCCAATTCCTAAAGTGGCCTACAGATCAAATTTCCTGTTTGTAGCTTTAGCAGTTTGGGCTGGGCGATGATGGATCAGGACAAAAAATGCAAATGAATACTGCATGGACAACCAAGGTCCGGCGAAACATACGCTCGACTCGAAGAGAACTGGTTTGGAAATAGGTTTCATGTACAAATAGCATCAATTGGGAAAAGCGAATGCGTAGCAAAGGCTGGAGCGGAGCTTTTCTGACAGTCCGTTTTCGAATAAATTATTTGTAATATAGCTTGTTCCGATTTTAAATATAATTTTAATTCATTCAACGAAACTTATACTTTTAACAGACCATTACATACATGAAGAACCAATTTGACAATTTTTTTTGCTTTTGAAAATTTTAAGCAGCGAGGTCCCCAACCATTCTGCTGTAACCTCCTCACAACAGATGGCGCTACGAGCGGAGGCGACGTTCCTGAGCGGCGTTAGATGGCACCATCACTTAGGACTACCTGTGGCAGGCCAATCACCTACCCTGGCAGAACAACACAACTGATTAACGTAACCAACACAAGGCTGGCTGTCTTGTGGAGGCCCTATGCTTCAGAGAGGAGTGAACACGGAACAAAAAACCATCGAATTAATATTTAGTTCGAAGTTGTTAGTTTCAAACATTACAACTCTTTAAATTCTTAGTGACATCATACATTAATGAAGCAGACGTTTCTATGTCAATTTCAAAAGGCAATCTTCTTGTTCAACTTTTTAATCAGCATTGATACTTTCAAGAAGAAATGAAGCCTCTTTCGGTAATCAAACGCTAAAATCGTTATGGGGAATAATTTATATTACCAGTAATATATATGTATATTTTTTCAATTCAATGGAAGGTAATACAACTTTTTTATAATATATTACTTTGGTTTGCAATATGGAATATAGATAAATTACTTTTAGAAGACAGTAGTATGTAACACAACGAAATTATATTCAAAAGTAATGCGTCCCAAAACTGGCTATTATTATATTCTAAGCCTTGATATTCCCGACTGAGGCGATACATGTTTTTTTATATGATTTGGGCCCATGATCCTCGGACTAAATGGCACAACAGCGCAACAAGGCGACCAAGGATTACTTTCTCGTAACCGTTTTATGTAGGAGATTTAGATCGCCTATGGTCTTTGGTGGTGTATTTCCTTGAATAAACACAACGCTAAAAGGAATAAAAAATAGTCTATCAAGTTTAAACAATTTTAAAAGTCTGAAAACCCTAGAAACTACAAAATGTGTGACTGCAAATAAAACAAAAAAACATAATTTTTAAGTAAAATTTCCACCAAAATTTTACAAAATTTTTAGAATAATCCCCATGACAACGATTTATTCTGCTCAAGTCACCTAACATCTAAAGTGAGACTGTCGACAATATTTTCTACTATTCATTTTCAATGTTGACAATAAGCAAGACATTTTTTAATACATCCACGTTTGGGTTGGTTTTACTGTAACCTTAAACTGATTACGAACAAATCCAACTACAACTACAAAGCGTCGTAATGTATAAATGCAATTTTAATTTTATTCTAGTACTGCATTGTCAGATCATGCGACAGCCGGTGCCGTCAATGGCGATTTGTGACAACCGTTGAAAGTGATCCCAAAGAGAATCGAAAAACTAAAATGCATTTAAATATACTCCAAGGTGAATAAGTATGCCCACTGCATTAAGGCCGCGGAAACCTTCAGATGTCGACCGCTGACTGTTGGCAAAAGCTCACATTTCGGCAGTGGTGCACATCATATGGATGCCGCGACGATGCATGGCATTGCACATTACGAGTATTTCGCGGATAGCAAAGTGGACTTGTTGTAGGCCTTTTCTTGCTTTGCAATATTGTCGACGTGTTCTGTGTTGTTGTAGGTTCTCAGTCGGCGGCACTATGCCGAATAGTAGCCAGTGATTTTGACAGTAGTACGTGACTCATGAACACAAATTGCACTACTTTCATGGCAACCCTCTTTACCCTTTCGAAGAGTTATCTGGCAGTTGAAGGCCTTCAAGGAGCGGCCACTGTCGGCGGATATTAAGGAAACAACTATTCGAAATGGCTTTTAGCCATTGGCACCAAATTGAGTAGTTGTTGGCTACAGCTGTTGGTTGTTGGCATCATTGCGCTTTGTTGGCCGTGTTTTGAATATCAACAGCAGCGACGACAACCGTCGACCATGATGACGACGATGATGTTGGCGATGACGACAAACAACGACGGTAATGTCGATTGCGGGGCGTAGGGAATCTCATCAACTGCTCTCGGCACACAGGCGGCATGTGCATGTATGTGTGTGTGTGTGTGTGTGTCGGTGTGTTTTTGTGGTATACATATGTATGAGTGTGTGTGCAGAAACTTACCTTACTCAATTTTTCGCCCTCATGACGTGGTAAAAGCGAACGTAAATTCTGAAAACCGGCATTGATGCTCTGCATTCGTCGTCGTTCGTTGCTGTTGGCGATTTCACGTCGCATTCGCTTCTCATTCTCCAGCACGTTCTTGGTGGTAGGTGTACTGCCGCCGTTGTTCGATCCAGCGCCACTGCCACCGGAATTACTGGACGCCGAATGCTTCACCGGTGTACCACTTGAGCTCATATTGGAATTTTGCTGCTGTTGACGCTGGCGTTGCGGTACATGCGGCTCGGCTTGATATTGTATGTAAGAGGATTCGCCTCCAGAATCTTCAAGTTGTAATCTAAAAAATTATACGAGAAACGACAATTACAAATTAAGCGGTAATGAAATGCAATTACAAAACAATGAAATACTATTGTGTAATAATTGAACTGGGTCGAGAGTATCGAAATTTGAAAAAGGAATTTTCGGGATCATGCAGTGAGAAGGCTGAGTTTTGCAACACTTTTGGTTGGTCTGAGAAGGGGTTCCAGTATAAATTTGTACAGTCGAACCTCGCTATAGTGAACTTCTATATAATGAAGTTCTCCGTACAATGAATTCATTTTAAAGACACAGCTTTATCATTCTATTTTAAGTGCATTTTGATCTCCTTATAATAAATTTCCATATAGTGAATATTTCTATACAATGAATAAATTTTTTAGTTGGAAACTTGCTATTTTCTGTCACGCATATTAACAACACTGTATACCGAAAAAAAAGTAAAACATATTTAGGGGAACCCCAGAAGTTAAAAATAAAAACAGCATAAGAAGAAGAAAGTCACATCACTAACAAGAAGAAATGGCCGGTGAAGAATTGGCGGATGCGGTGTCACCTATATTGGGACCAATTTCTCTTGATGTATTTCGAACCTTTGTGGAGATGAAGAGCCACGTACCGAATAATGTTTTTAAGTCTCTAAATGTATTAGAAGGCTTTGTTGAGAAAGAAAAGTGGAAGGGTGTAATCCAAACTAAAAGACCTCATTATTTTCAATAAAAGATGACAAAAATTATAATTTTTATATAATGAAGCTTTTTTCTGGTCCCGTGCGAATTCATTATAGGGAAGTTCGACTGTATTAACAAAATTAAGTTAAGGTTTGCAACGTTCAAAAGGAAGCGGAGGTAATCAGGATTAAAAGGATCTAGCTGTGGTTGTCTGTCAACGCGCACAATAACAATTAATGATTGTGTTATCGGAACGCAAGTTGATATCATTTAATATACTGAAATTCCAATTAAGACTTGTTTAGCAAATAGGCGTGGCCAGCGCAATTTAAGCAAATGTAAGCAATGTCAGTATTAACCTGGAAAATAATACAGTGGGACTACTTAAGGCATTATAAGTCAAATTAAAACAAAAATGTGTGCCAAATTAATAAATTGTTGTGCATGAGTTTTAAAATTTAAAGATAGATGTATTTGATAATTTTTCAAATGTTTGTAAAAAACCAATTTATTGATTTAATTTAAAATAAACAAAAATTTTATCTTAAACAAACAATTAAAGTTTTTTTGATGTTTCAAAAAAAACATTTTCTCGAACTCGAATTTCATTCAAATTCCATTTGGCAATTGTGCAATGTACGGTTAACTGTAAAGTGCAGTTAACGACGAATCAAATCATTTTCAAGCCGCAAACTAATGACACAAATACAAATTAACCGGTGTTTAACTGGTTCTCGATGTGGTTACTTCTTGTGCAGTTGCTGCGCGTTGCATGTTGCAGCAACATGAAGCTTGATGCCACACACACAGCGGCCATGCAGCGTTGTCAAAACTTGTCATTAGCGATGGCATCTTTTAACAGTTAAAGCACCAAATATTCGATCGAAGCAAGACGATTTTTCATTTATGAATGAGCTGAACAGTAAAAATAATATGAAAATAAAAGAACCGTGCAAACCATACGAGTTAAAAGCGCCTAAAACAGAGTACATATACACACATACACTCGCGCTGCAAAAATAAAGCGCGGGAATCCTTAGATACAACAACCCCGCCGCCGTATGCTTTACGCCTCCCGCCCAACTCCCGTCCAACCTCAATCGCACTGGGTAGAAGTTGGCGTCACAGTATCAGGTGTTGTTGCTGCTGGTATGCAGCCCGGACCAAAGAATTTCAACAACCGAAACCAGAGGACAGAACCGGTTTGTGTGCATATGCGGAATTTCCAAAAGAAAACACGAAACGAAAACTTTTTCTCAGGCACAGCTTGAAAACGCCAAACAGCCACGCGAAAGGTTCTCAAAGATTTTCGTGCAAGCCGACATGAAAATCTCTACGAGTGCTTGTGTGTGTATGCGGTTCTGCAAGTCGCACGACCACATTCCACAGCAGTGGCAACAACAATATTAACAATAACAACATTGTCCATGTCCCGAACATCGGCACTCTGTCATCTGATCGAGCCACAGCTGCGCATAGGCGCAACGCTCTCGGCGCCTCTTTGCCTGCTTTTCCCTCTTCTGTTTCGCTCACACTTTGTTCTTGTTGTATCTCCCGCCACGTCCCGAACGTCTTTGAGTACAAATAGAAAATGTATTTTTAGATTTCTCAAAGGTCGTTCGCCATTTGTTGCTGTCGCCATTGACGCTGCTGGCTGTTGCTCGCTGCTTCTTGTGGCCGTTTCTACGATTTTCTGGCAAAACACGGTGCACGCCAACATGTCTTGCAAAATGCTATGCTCAAGTTGCAGCTATAACAAAAACAACAACAACACAACTTTAGCAAACTGCGACCGCGACGACACATTTCGAGAAGCTCTTCTCCCGGAATGGGGTAAATGTTTAGTTGGAGCGCCATCAGACGGCAGCAATTCGAAGCCTCCAAGCGTGTGTCTCAAGTCTCGGCATTTGTTGCGCACGAGTTGCAGCATTGTGTATGAACAACAACAACAACAATGTCAAAAACATTAGAAATAAAACACAAGCAGTGCAGTAGCGGCAGCAGCAGCAGCTGTTGTTGTTGACAAAAGGTGAATGAAACCGCATTCCACAATCGAACAAGCCGTCGTACCGGCCGCTTCATTCCAATGCGAGTGCTCGGGTGTGCGTGTGTGTGTGTATGCTCGAGTGTATGTGACACTATTTGCAGTTATTTGGAAGTTCTTTACACATTTTTTACTGAATGTGAACCATCTATAAAATTACTGCATAGACAGAAGAAGAGGCCAGAGAAAATAGTATCAAATGTGTGCGTAGTTTTACACGTTTTCCTTCCGCAACACCCCCTCGTATGGCCAAATGCGACCTACTGACTAATGGATTTTTATTTTAAACGAGTTTATTGAAATTGAGAAAGAATTCTGCAAATGCCAAAATATGACTTGCAATAAGTACGCGTGTTTTAGTCGGTTTTGAATGACATATTTATGGGGATATTGTAGTCAAGAAATCGATTTTTTTAAATTTTATTTCAATGTTTAGACCTTTAGGTTAGGTTAGGTTGCGGTGGCTGCCTCTATGAGAGACACACTCGGAGGCCTGAAAGGCCCATTGTGATACCACATATTTCACCCGTTTTTGAACTGTGTATGCAACACTGTTTTGCCAACATATGTTACAGCACACATTTCAAGCGGATGGGGAAAGGGGGGGAGGGGACCTACAGTTTAACGCCGAATCCGAACGGCGATTGGCAGTTTTTCGTTCACACTTGGAGGTTTTTGCCATTGCCTGCCAAGAGCGCACTTGTGCGATTCTTGTAATTCTCATTCCCTTCATGTGGATAGCGATAGAAGTAGATGAGTTGTTCACCAGCCCGAGCCAGGAATCGAACCTGGAGCCTTTGGTATGAGAAGCCAGCGCGCTACCCGCTTGACTATCGAGGCCGACTATTAGACCTTTAAGAATACTTGAACTTTGTAAAAGATTTTCTTAATACTAACAAAATTCTATCAACGTTGGGTTTTGTATTTTCTTTTTTTTTACTATTTTTAAAATATTTCCTAAGTTGAGGCAAAAATTTCAAAAATTTAAAACAAAATAAAATATTCAATTAATTTATAAAAACAAAAAAAAAAAATTAAAATTTAAAATTTAAATTAAAATTAAATTGATGAGTCCATAGTGGCTGTTGTCGTAAGTCGGCTTTCTTTCACAGAAGTTAGAAAGGAAATCCCCGAGTTTTGATGGCATGGCGTAATTAGAAACAAAAGACGTGCTATCTTTTAGAAAAAAAAAGAAAATTAAAAAAAAAAAATGATAGACTCGAACCCAAAACAACGCAACTTCGAAAATCTAACGACGCACAGTGAAAATTAGTACTAATTCAGCAGCGACGCAACTTCGAAGAAACGCAAAACGAAACGACGCAAAGCGAGGTATAGGTGTACATAGAGCTAAATTTACGTGAAAATGTCATTTCAATATCTTAACATCTACAACAACTCTGCAGTCAGTTGACAGATGAATGGACTTTACCAAATCGACTCTCCCAGTGATCCTCCCACTCCTGTGTTCATAACTCTCAGAGCAAAAGAATAGCGCAAACATGGAGGTAAGCTGGGAGTTGGCCGTATTTTCTATCAATCAATCAAAGGAAGATTTGATAATCCCTCTACATCGGTGTTGTCACTTTGGATTGTTCCATTGGATGGTTTAGTACAGAAACATTTATTTCGATGTGAAAAATGACCGAAGGCACAGCTGCTCCCCAGCAGTGTGTATTTCGATAAATTCATTGGAAATTGCAATTACACGACTGAATGCAACAACTGCATCCACAACAACAGCAACACCAGCCGGGCGACGGCAGCAGCTATTGCAGGGTAGGCGGGAAGCCATGCACACGGGTCTGAACAGTGGTATGTCGTATGCAACGATGACGTAAGCATTGACCCAATAAACATGCCAACTGTGATAAAAGAAAAGGAAAACAGCAAAATGCGACGAAAAAAGTTTAAAACACAAAACAAAATTTTGCAAGCCAAAAGCTAAAAAAGCACCAACAACAACGACAACAAAACCAATGAACTACATTGAACTGCGCTCCGCTGGCCGTTGGCAAATTCACATTATTTGCGTCCGATGTCTGTTGGCTGTCGTCAGCCGTCTGTCTGTCTGTGTGCCTCTTCGCCCCCTTTGCATTTCATTGCGAATGCGTTTTTATGATTTCTGATATATGAATACCTACTGCAAGTTGCGAGAGACAGCGGCGGAGAGGGGCGCAACTGACCAGTCACACCGCATGCGCCACGCATTTTAATTAATCCATCGACAAATAAATGAAACTGCAAAAATAATTCGCTGAAAAACCCAACTAAACACGGCAACCAGGCGCGTATCGGGCCTTCACCAAGAGCAGAAAGGGCCCCTTTCATGCTCTGCGTTTGGGTGCAATTTAGTGTGGAGATGGACTAAGTGATGTCCTTGAGGGGATCTACCTTGTTATGCTCAGAAGAAGACGAAGGCGTGGTCGAAAAGGAAAAGCATATCTTATCAGGTGAAACTAGCAAATCGACACTATTATAGTATTTAATATTGCTATAGTTTTGGGACTATTGGAGCCATCATAAATAAGAAGAAGCATTGAAAACCGAATGATTAGAATACAAATAAGTTGTTAGAGACCCCGCTGACCCTCTTCGATTCGCACTTGTCGCAAAATAATCGATCGGCCGGCTGATTTAAATTCAAAATGCTTCATTTCACTTTTGATTTTTCGGGTTTAAAACAAAAACCCCAAATTGTGCCAACCAAAAAAAAAAAAAATTCAAACCAACTCGACAGACAGCGACCGCTGCAATTCGTCGCACCGCCTCATTTAAAAATTTCAATTCAAAATTCGCGCCCAGTTGCCGCATTGCAAGCGTTCGTGCGTGCTTGGTGCGACACTGCGTACTCATACGGTCGAGAGTGGCGGGATGGCTGGTGACAGTTGTTGACATGGTTTTTCGTTTTCATTTTTGTTGTAACGTCTGAAAACAGCTGCTCGCCGCCGCTTGTTATTGTGGCGCGTCGTGTCTATTTTTGTTTTTGTGTGGTTTATTTGCTGCTTTGTTGTTTTTGTAGTGCAAACAACCGCCGCTAACAGCTGCGCTAATTAAAATCGATTGTTGTCGCAACATTTGTCAATTGCGTCTTCACAGATCCTGCAACTGTTCCAGCGCTGCTGCTTCACCTTTCCCTCTTGTCACCCATCCCACCACTGCTACCTTTCACTTTTGCCGTCAGGCAAACACACGAGTGAGTGTGAGTGTTTTTCTACGTCAGTTTGGGGTCCTTGCGACATTTTCCCCACACCCCAGATCGAGGCGCGACGTGTCTGTTTTGAGTGCATCTTCACGTACATGTTTACTGTTTCTCTTCGTTGTGTCACTGCTGTTGCTTTGGTTGCCGTTTTGATTTTTATGCGACGTTCGAAAATAGATATTGTTGCTGTCGTTGCGGCCACGATTTTACGATTATGTACTTTATTTATTTTTAAAAGCTCCGACAGACGTTTGTTGTCGACTTGGGAGGGTGAACGTGAGTGTGATCACGCATCGGCATTGCAACGACCACTGACTCAGGCAGCGAGGGGGCGTGAAAATATTGGACAGAGGTGCTTTTAATTAGATGTTTGTCAACGTTGTTTTTAATTTTATTGCAATTAATGAGCATTTCATTCATTTTTATTACCACGAAATTTTAATATGCAAATATTTTTCGAATTCCGCTGTGGCAATTAGCAATTCAATTGTGCTATTCGATATTAATTAAATTTAAAGCAATGAGTTTAGAGTAATGATTGACAGTATGTGAAAAATTAGCTTTGTTTTACAGGTATTTCTGTTTTAACTTTTTAAGCAATCATTCATACAAAGACATTTTATTCTAAGTCTTCACAACAGACTTGGTGTGATGGTTTTTACGTGAGTACCGACTCAGAGTGACCTAACCCTATGGTTAGACAAGAAAAGACAAGCTCTCGATGCCAATTATTTTAATGTAAATGGGACATTACTTTTTTTCCCCCTTGTTTACTTCACTCTGGAGCATGGGGCCTCCACAAGACTCTTCCACCTTACACGATTCTGGGTTGTTGTTTTTGCGCTGTCCCATGTAGTTCGCGTAGGGTCGACCTTCTTGAGGTGTTTTTTGGTCGACCGGGACTTCTACTCCCTTGCGGGTTCCAGTGCAGTGACATTCTCGTGATGCTGTCGGGACTACTTCGTCATAGGGATCGAAACCTATAGAAGTTTCTGCCATGGATCAGACAAGACAAGCAATTTAAGCGATAAACTACCAGGTTCATTGAATTCCATGTTTTGATTTTAGACCATTTATCCCAACAAGTTCAGAGGTACAGTAATCCAATATATTCTTTCTCAATCTCTGTATTTAAAGTTGGCAATTTCAAGGTAGAATTTATGAATTGTGAGAGAGCTGTGGCTCTCTATTAAAGTCCTGCATGAATATATTCATTTTGGCGGCTACACTACTGTACATACTGTACGTGTACTTGTTATTCGAAGAATGTGTACAACGAAACGAATAGAAACGAGAACCAGCGAGCGTCGCTTCTCGTTTCTATTCGTATTCGGTGAGAAGCGAACACTGCAGTGCTCGTATTCGGTGAGAAGCGAATACTGCAGCGCTCGTTTTCGGTAATCGAGAACTTTGCGAAGTATTCGAATATCAACAGTTTCACCGAATATTTTTATGCGCAGTATGCCACTTTTCCATGTGTATACTTGTGCTGCGGTTGATGTGGCTTATTAGTTGCTACGCAAAATGTAAATTATTGAAGAAAGTAGCATAAAAAATTAATAAATATTTATAACATATACATTTCTAAATAATCTTAGAAATAATAAAACGAGTATATTCGAAGCAGTGTGTACCATTATTCGAATGCTTTTGTGCTCGTTTTCCCCGCTTCGAGCGAATATGAATAAATAGTGTACGTCTACTCGTTTCTGTTCGGAGCTTACTCGTACTCGAAGAGAGCTGTACTCGTATTCATTCGGACCGGTCCGCAGAGATGAAGTGAAGTATTCTATTCAAAAGCATTTGAATGTTTTCGAATAGCAAAAATGCATACTCGTGCAGGACTCTACTCCCTATCAATGGTAATTCTTTGAGATCAAAACCATTGTCTATGAAGAAGTAATTAGAAGTCAGCATTTCAGATGCCACTTCCATTTATCAGTTTAATTCAGTCTACATACAGAAGTGCTTTGAATTTTGGCAATAAAAAATATCCTTGTTCCTCGATTCATTCCAAAACAGTCGACGTCCCTTCCTATTCGTCTTTATGGATTTGTAAAATGTCGTAAAATATGCGTTGCACCGGGACTTATAATATCAATGTTGAGCTCTGGAATTTGCACACAAACGGGCAAATATTAACACAACATTATGAAATTACTTACGCAAACAACCCGCTCCCGAACCACCCGCTGCGCTCGTATTCAAATATTCAATTTCACACTAAATACAACAAAATGCACTATTGTGGCAACAATCGAAAACAGACCGCGCGCGCATAACCCTCCAATTTCAATCCCCCCGTCGCTCCCCGCATCTTTGTTCCATTACTCCCGCGTTGTGCCAAGAGTGCAGTGCGAAATGAAAACAAACGTCGATCAATTTTCGCATTTATTTACTCGTTGCGCCTGGGCAACAATGGGTCGTTGGGGGGAGGCGGGGGCGTCAGTCAACTAGGTACAAGTGTGTAACAAAATTATGTAACTGTTGAGCGTAAATGAAAAGCGCAGCAAATGCAGCTGCAAAAACACACACACACACATATATGTGTGCGTTCACAACAGATGACAACAAAAACTAAAATCGCTGGTACTGGAAAATTACAAACGCCACATTACAACAAACAAAAATGCCAGGCGAAAAAGAGACCAGCAAAGATTGGCGCCCATTTCAGCTGCACACTCACACTGGCAACACTGTTGTACGCGATGCAGGGCAGGGCGGAGGCAGTACAAGCATTCGCTTCTCTGCGCCCGCTACATGCAACGCTGAATGGATGTGGGCGCCTCTGCACGTGCCACTCCCACTTAAGTACATAACGCACTTGCTGTGCGACCAACGCTGCTCGGGTTTTCGTTACATGAGGCCGTGCAGACGGAGAAATGGGGTGGAGGACAGAGCTTTCGCCTCCAGTTGTAAGCTTTACGGCGCAAATCAACCCTCATGCCGTCGGCACAGCTAGCGCCAACGACCACAATTGCGTCTTCCCATGCCGTAATTCGCCCACACCCCTAATCCTGCCACGGTTCCACGCACCCACCCACCAGTCGCTTCCAATGTAAACAAACCGTAGCAGCTGCTGTTGCAGTCAAAAGCCAGCGAACAGCGGCGATAGAGTGTAGGGCGACGGTGCGGCCGGGGAGGTTTAGCGGCCGCCGCAAAGGGCGCATCCACAATGCAAGCCAAGCGCACAACAAACGCCAAATCAAGTACAGTAAACTGGAAAAAGGCAAAACGTTGTCGTTGTCGTCGTCGTCGTCGCCGCTCGTTGTGCGGCTCTCGTGCAGTAGTAACAAGTGTACGAGAGTGGGGAGTGCGTGGCGGGCGCTTAGAATGGGTGGCGCACAACAAGAACGGCAAAACACCCCATCCAAGGCGCTAAGCCGACAGCTTGCGGCCAACTGCGATGTTGCCGCAACAACTTGCGGCCAAACGAAACGTTTCCGAGCGAGCTTGTACCATACGTCACTCTTCCCGCCAAAACTAAGCGCGCGCACTCACATTAATAACGTCGGCCTAGTTGACAGGGGGAAACGAGAACAAGGAACACCAGATGCAGGGCTTTCTTTTGACCATTTCAAATATTTTCCTTAGCTTGGAACGAAAATCCTCATTTCAGACAACTTTATGTGCGAAAAAGAAAACCGGATTCTGTCAGGTCCAGGTTCTGACCACCACGTGTCATGCTTGTGCTTGCATTCCGTCACAGTGGCGCATCAAAGTGGCACAGTGGAAATAATCGGAAAACCTATAAATGCACACGAGTTCACTGGCGCAAATGCCAGCAACGCTGCCGCCACCACCCCACCACTACCACCATTACCGAGTCAGCGCCAGCGATTGGGAGCTCATGCACGGTGTGCAATTATGGGCGACGTTGCCGTTGCAACGGCAACAACAAGAACATCATGAAAAGGTGCACACGTCGACGCGCCATGGCGCCACAGCCAGACAGTCGGCTATAATTTTTCTTATTATGCAATCGAACAAATGAAACGAAATAAAGCGAACAAGTGCGACAAACGTGTGCGAGCGATACGGAGTGTACAGTAGCACTTGTTGGCTTAGTGACTGACTGGCTGGCAAGCAGTTGGGTTCGTTGGCTGCTCGTTTGGCTCGCTACGAACGGGATAGTGCGGCGTTCGCACAGGCTCCGCTGCCGCCCACCTCCAATATGCGCCCAACTTTTCCTATGCAAATCGGCCGACATGGCCCGGCCGCCGGTCTCGGACAGAGCACGATTTCAACTCCAGTCAGCTGTTTCGCTTTTACTACGCGCTTCGCTGCAAACTAACGCAGATATCAGAAGTCATTATCGACATGAGGAACTGCTATAAATAAGTCGAATGTGTAAGAAGGCGCAAAGTGCCACTTCTGATAAGATTAGATGCTTTTGGAGATTCCAATTGACAACAGCTGAGTGGCGCGAGTCTACCGTTAACGCCGGCGACAAAATGCCAAGCGTGAGACGTGATAAGGAAGACAAATAAAACAAAAATTTATTGCATAAGAAATCAAATCTAAATTAAACGATCATTTAGATTTTGATAAGAAGCCGTTAAAGGTAAAAAAATATGTAAGAATGCGAACGCCAATGCCACGCCTTTTTCATATAGAATATAATTTAGAACTAAATTCTATTAGGATTATTGGTTGCACATTTTAATTATTTACGCTTTTCAAAAGATAACCGTCGTAGGTTAGTGGTAAATGGGGTGAACTGCAAATTTGAAAATTGGGTTTGCAACCTCAGCTCAGCAAAACCAATTTGTTTAGGCTGTGTTTACTTAACCCTTTCCGACATGAAAATAAACGGGGCTCTATGGGCTGTAGTCCAATATATTATACATTGTTACTGAAAGGGTTAAAGAATCGTATTAATGCTCTTAATCTGATCTATGAGACTGAA
This sequence comes from Melieria omissa, assembly GCA_963971225.1. Classification (NCBI taxonomy): domain Eukaryota; kingdom Metazoa; phylum Arthropoda; class Insecta; order Diptera; family Ulidiidae; genus Melieria; species Melieria omissa. Next base: position 123,499,383 of record OZ020267.1, read on the forward strand.
TGGTAAGAATATAGTAGAATATTTGACTGCCCACGAGTCGCGGCTGAAGTCCAGAAGCGGCTTCTTTGACTATGGACTAATTCAATAGTTTAAGCTATGAGATAGGTTATAGAAGCTTCGTTTGTATGAGACACACTTAGGCCTATATATGGGCCCGTTGTGATATCACAAGGTCCACCCATTTGAAACGTGTTTTCAGCACTGTTTTTGCAGTTTTTAATTCTTACGTATTTCATATGGACAACGATAGAAGTAGACGAGTGTTTAAGTAGCCCGAGCTAGGAATCGAACCTAAGGCCTCGGTATGAAAAGCCAAAGCGCTACATGCTGGACTATCAAGTTCGACTTTAAGTTACTAACTTGAATCTAACTAGTTATCTCGAACATTCTGTTATACAGTTAGTAACACGATTAGTATTCCAGGGTTAAGATCCAAATCATGACGGGCGTTCATCCCTTGTTGAAAAAATAAATACATCTGCATACGGAAAAGCTTAAGTTGATGAGAGACAATCGAGTTACTGCGGTGGGAGCTTTATAGAAGTCAAGGCGCTTAAATGTATATCATCCGTTTGAAAAATCATGTTTTTTAAGCCTTATTTGTGTGATAGGGTACCCGGGTACCCAAATCACTTTTATATCGAATCATAAAATATACTTTTACACTACTGAGAGCTCTAAAACTAAGCAGAAATGGCAAAATTTCGTACATTGAAAACTAAAAGTTAAAAATTTTCATATGATTTTAAGTAAGTTTATAAGTTTTTTATAAGTATTAAGTTTTAAGTTATACGTTTTTTAGCCCTCACACCCGAGTTAAACCATATTATGTACGTTTACTTTTTAGCTTAAATATTTTAAAACTATTGGGGCAGCCACACCTACCTACCTTCATACATAAGTGACTTTGATACACCCCCGAAATTATAATCTACTTTAAATATTGTCCACAAGTGTTTAGCGATTTGACTACTAATTATGATGACACGCCCAGCGACCACCCAGCGGGAGAAATTCTCACTTAACCTCAAACTTCCAGGCGCACATATGGTTAGCCAGCGAAACAAAACTTGACCGCATACAAATATGAAAATCAAAAGATTTGCATCTCTTTCGCATTTAACAATTTCTTTCTTTTCTTGCCAAATGTATACGAATACGCAAAACAGCGAGTCAAGAAAAATTGCAAACATCTACACACGAATCGAAAGAAAAAAATTTCAATAAATCGCAATTCGCAAAAATCAAGCTACGACGAAATGCGAAAATTCCGCAAAATAGACGCGACCCCCTCTCCTGCCCCTCGCTCTTTTGGCGAACCAACGCCGCATACAGCAACACACAACGAACCAGTGTGTGTAATTTATAAACAGCAATCATGTGTTTTTAATAAACAGACGGCCACAAAAACAACAATAACACATGCACGACCAAAGACGCCGCACAATATAAACAGCAGGTAGGTGGGCAAAGAAGCGGCCGCCGACCGAGGCGAGGGCACAGCGAAAATTCCGATAATAAAATGTTGAGGCGAAGCGAATGAGTAGACGAGCGAGCGAGCCATCGCCCAAAATCCGACGCGTCGCCCGCTGTCGGACCGTGCTGCTGTTACGCCCCTCGCCGCCCGCTGTCCAACGACTACGCAGCCCCATCGGCGCAATTGTAAATACAACCAGTTCCCACTCTCTGCTCTCTTGTGTGCTGCCAGCTGCCAGCGAGTTTGAGTGCATTCCAACGTTCGGCTCTGCGGTTGTGGAGCCGTCGCGTTGCCAATTTCGGCGCTTGGGCTGGTGTATGCGCCAAAATGCCAGCAGCCAGCGATGGCGTTCATTTTCAAAATGCTCTTCGTGCGCTATGTGTGAGTGCAAGCTCCCACACACACACACACACACGCACGCGCAACTATTCCAAGCGCCCACTGACGCCGATGCCAACGCCAACTTCCAATGCGCCATGTGGAGCGGCGGCGAAAATGCTGTGGATGCTATTGGGGAAACGGAAATGCCGCCACAGCTGTAGCTGTACCGCATTTCGTCGATTGAAACGCAAATCGTGAAACGGTGCGGAATCGAAATCGGAGAATTTGCGCAGCTGATATACGAACGAGTTGGCTTGGCCATACAGTGTTGGTCGCAATTAAGTTGGTCTGTTGGTTGATAAGTCAAATGAATATTCGGAAATAATATTTAAAATAGCGGATTTCATAAAAGGTTTAATTAAAAAGCAAACAATTTTTGTTTTATCCTAAATTCTCTGTCATCACTTTGGGGATTTTAGGCCAATTAGTGTAGCCCCTATGGGGGAGTAACCATTCGACCACACTTTCGTCCGAGAGCTGTTACTTCTACCTACGTTGGCAGCGCTGGGGGTGGAAGTTGGTTGTTAAGCGAGATGATACGAAGTGCACAACAAAAAGGAGTCCTCGGCGGTCTTGCCGGACATACAAATATATTTGTACCCTACACTGAGGTGCCATGTAATATTCACATTGGTATGGAGAAGTATTTGGATATGTTTTTCTACTTAACCTTCTGCCTGTCCTTTGATCAAAATTGCGTTCGGCCAATCAAACGGTTATATAATTTACTGACAAAACATGAAGACATGTTACACATATATGTATGGTATAACAAAAGAAAAGGGGAAAGCCCCGAAAAATGTTTTTCTCGGTTTTCTGTTGGGTTGTAAGCGCGATAAACACTAAATAACACAAGTAGACGAGTGCACAAAATCGCTCAACCGTTTTTTTAAATCCAGCCTGGGGTCAAATAGACCCCAAGGGATAAGCAGAAGGTTAATTGCTACGCTTAATCTTTCGTTTCGTTCAATTTTGTGAAACACGAATACACAATTCTTTCAGATCGAGTTTGTGATTGGTCTGCCACAAGATCTAGATTTTAAGACCTAAATTGAGATAATGTCTAAATTGCACAAATAAGCTGTCTGAATACGGTATAACATGATCTAAAACCAATTTGGCACAGGGTTGTATCCGAAGGCTTTCTACAGCTATTCATGTGTAAAAATATCCCTTAAAATAAATAGAGTCCGACCGATACCAAATTGTTTGGCCGATGCCGATTTATCGGTCGGAAGAGCGTGAATTGGCCGATGCCGATTAATCAGCAGAAAGATCGAGACCGAAAGATCGAAAGACCGATTCCATAGAAAAAATAAGACGAATGAATTCAATCAAAAACACCAAAAAATTCAGTTTTATCTTTAACATAAAGTTACGATTCTTATATTAAAATTTGTACTCTAAAATTGCATTGGAGCAAGGCCGATATGGTGGAAAGAAATCAGAAAACAAAATTTGGAAAAAAGGGCCTGTTTAAAAAAATGCTTCCAATTAGAAAAGAATAAAATTTAAAAAATAAATCCCCTTTCTTCTGATGCCCATATTAACACATTTTAAGCGGGTAGCCTAGTATATGAAACTATGCTGCGTAGCGGGCATTACTTGCAAAACAAGCAAAAATTGCGCGATCCAAAATAAATAAAACTTGAAATTTATGAAACTAAAATAATTATATGAAATAATACTTTCAGTTTTATATGAAAACCAATCCGGTAAAAATACCGTCTCCCGCTTTTAAAGTGCCTACATTCAAAAGGTAAAAATACCCGCCCCGCTTATAAGCAGCAGTTTTCACAACGGGTAATTTTACCCGGCCCGCTTTTAATGTGTTAATAGACGAAATACATAGACACTTCGAGAAAATCTGTGTTTTAAAGAATACCCAGTTTAGGAAACATTTAGGGGAATTCTTTGTAAGGTGCCACCCCACGCATAACTCGTTAGAAAATTAACGTATTGCCAATGTTAATATACCTTTGGAAAGAGGGTCTAAAGAGCTATGATCCAAGGTAACACTTCATTTGAATTTTTCGTAAATACGAGTTTTACAGCCAATTTCCCAAAGTGTTAAAAATCGACACCCTACAATTTTGTAATGTAAAGTGTCACCCCCTAAAAAAAACCGGTAAAAACGTAAAAATCTCAAATAAAAATGCATGACAGAAAATTTACGTAAGATTTTTGAATCTAATTTGAATTGAATAGAAAATGACTGAAGGCAAAATGTAAATTGAATGCTAACGAATAAATAATTGTATGGAAATTAATAAACAAAACTGAACTAATTTATTCCTCATAATAGGATTAGAGAAAAATTTACTAAGAACATTTTAAATTTATTGTAATGACGATTCCGAGCAATAAAAAGTCGTTTTACCGATATAGGACCACAATACAATGAAAAAAAAGGGGGTTAGCACCTTACAAAGAAAAAAGGTGGCACTTTACATTTTTATGCCATTTTGGAAATCATTGTATAAATTTGTTCCTTTTATGCTCGGATATCATTTCGGATTATGAAAAACCATTACAAATTAAGTCCAACACTGATATTTATCTTAGTTTTTTATAAGTTTTTGGTTACTTTCATCATTTTTATATTTTTTCTTAACCAAATTTGAAACTTTTATTTACCCAGACCGTGTTATTGCGTCTGTTCCCTCAAAAGGAATTTTTTTTCTTGGATTGCTGGAACGTCGAAATCGAGCAGGGGTGGCACCTTACAAAGAATTCCCCTATATTAAACGATATCTGAAAATACGTTACTAAAAGAGCAGAATAGGTTCTTATACCCCTTTTCAGTAATGTATTTTCAGATACTATTTAATGTAAAAAGAACACAGTGCGATTCAGCTTAAAAAAATTAAAGCAGGAAAATATTTCGATATACCAACGACCAAAAAAGGCCGATACCTATTTTATTGGCCGATACTAGCCAATGCCGATTAATCGGTCGGACTCTAAAAATTAAGCTACAAATATTTCAAACTTAATTTCATTAAGCAGTGAGGACGGTGTTTTTCAACAAAAAGCAATTTTCATTGAAACTAGTTAAAGGGAGTCAGATTTCATATCTTAACAAAGTTTTTTTTTTTTTTTTGGGGGGGGAGGCGAGGGAATGTAATGCTTAGTTTGTTTAAGGGCCATCAGCTTAGACCAAATATAAACACATTTTTTCGATTGGCGGTAGCAAAAAAACCTCTTTTATATAAAAAAAAAAAATAAAAAATTTGTATGAACAATACGGACGTTTGCAGGAATGTAAGCCTGTATTTAGGTATGTAGGTTGTAGTGGCCTCCTCTGTATAAGACACACTTAGGCCTCTATATGGGTCCATTGTTATACCACAAATTCTACCCGTTTGAAATGTGAATGCAACAAAGTTTTTTCAACATGTGTTATAACACACATTTCAATCCGATGGGTAGAAGGGAGGGTGAGGACCTACAATTTAACGTTGAAAGCGAACAGCGGTTGGCAGTTTTTTCCTTCACATTTCGAGGTTTTGTCATTGCGTGCCACGGATGTGCTTGTGCGATTTTTGTCCTTCTCATCTTCTTCATGTAGATAGCGTAAGAAGTAGATGAGCGTTTCATCAGCACGAGCTAGGAATCGAACCTTGGGCTTCTGGTATGAGAAGCCAGTGAGCTACTTGCTGGACTCCCGAGACCGGCGTAGTATAAGTAGAGCCTTAGGTTACCGTATGGTGGCTGCCTCTAAAAGAGACACATTCGGAGGCCTATTGTGATCCCACTGTCTTTTCAACATATATTACAGCACACACATTTCAAGCAGTTGGGGAAGAGGGGACCTACAGTTTCACGGCGTGGTATAAGTAGAGCCTTACTCAACCCACTTTGATTTTCAAGTGAATCTAAATATATAATGCTGACCGATTTAAGGTCCTCACTCTAAATGGAAAACTGGCCAAACACTGGAAGATTACCTTAGAAGATTTTTTTTTTAAATAGTGAAAAGTGACAGTGTAAATGGGTCTTAGTTATAAAACATTTCACATGGGGTTATCGAATAAAGTTTCAAAAAACTTATTCATTTACACTCTGTTGCACTCATAACAACGTTTGTAATCGATTCGCACATCATCAGCTGTTTGCGCCGGCTGGCGGCCGGACCAACGAGGCAATGCTAACCGAAACTCAGGCACACCATCCAAACCATATGGTATAGTATGGATGGGACGCGACGACTGGCTGCTTGGCGTATCGGCGCAACGATAAGCGAGACAAAGCCAAAAACAACACAACTCAATATCAGCAGCAAGTACGCCGGTTTTCATTTCTAGGCTGAAGAAATAAAGAAAAACCATATGTGCGCGTACCTATGCGGCTTTCGCCACTTTCAGCCGTTCCATTGTGCGCGCTCCAGTTGTTGTCGTGGCCGTGTTGCTTTGCATTGCATGTGGCTGTCAACCCAAAGACGAATCCAAAATAAAAACAAAAGCACTTTGAAACGGCAAAATTGCGCAAAACACACGCGGCCGACTGGTGCCATATGATTTTGATAAGGCGCCCGAGCGATTAGGCAGTAGCGGCAGTGGGCGGAAAATCACTTCCACCGACGTCATAATTTCGATTTCCTGTTTTCGTTATTGTTGCTACTGCGTTCGTACGCCACGGCTATGCGTCCCCGTTATCGGGTAACGTCAATGAAAGCGGCGGCCAACAACCATGCAAAAACAACGTTGGCGATGGCGTTAATCTTGACCGGGGGAGAAATCGCTGGCTTTCGAGCGGCGCGTACTGTGCGCTTGCCACTATTGCCTTCATTCAAGCGTCATCAATTTTTCACATTGCCAAACGCGAAATTAGCGACAGCCGCCAAAACAGCTGAGCAACAAAAGAAATAACGCACGATCGACGATACCGAGCAGAAAACGAACGGCAAGCAGAAAAAACCAGATGATTATGGAAGTGCTACCTACCGGCAGCTAACACACACACACACACACACCACCAGCACACATGGCTGTGCTGCGCGCCGTGCCCCACTCCACGTCTACAGCTGTTGGACGCCAATAGTGCGATAACAACGACGACGATAGCAGCTGATGCTGTGTTGCTGGCGTGGAGCGAATTCTTCGCTGCTTTGTGTGCGAGGTGTTTTATTGGAATTCGGCTTAACAGGTGCAGAACAACTACAAATGCTTCGGTCCCCCGTAACTTATTGTCTTTTGAATTGTGGGCTACTGACCCTTGGCCGTCTCGACTCTATAGTATAACAATCATTATAGTCACAGTGTTTGACTCTAATCAAGACCTCAAATCATAGATATGCGACTCAGCACAAGATTAAGAAATAATATTTGTAACCAATTTTAGCTGTGTTCATAGTCAATTTGACATTATTTAAAACATTTTCAAACAACACAGTGACAGCATCGGTTCATGGGATAGTAATAGATGGGATAGTTACAATCAGTCAGTGGCCAATTCAGGGGTTGATCCCCCGAAATATAAGGATATACTTTTAAACTATATAAAAATTAAAAAGATTATTTTTTTTTGGCATTTTATGAATATTAAAGAATTACTTTTTGAAACCCCCCGAAATATTTTTCTGAGTTCGCCCGTCAATAGTTACAGTCCCTTTGGTTTTGTGTACCTATAAGAAAACTTCTGGGGGCGAACATTTTGTTTTACAAATTAAACGACAACTTCGTTTTAGATGGCATAAGGTTTCATAAGTTCGATATTTTCCTTGAACAAGTCATGCTGGTCTTAAATATAACCGATTACTAGTGATCTGTGGTCTGATTAACAAACTAAAATCCAACTTAAAGCAACCGTTTCTATTGCGCATGCGAATTTGTCTACAGTCAGAAGTGAAGGCGAGTTGAGGCCTTTTCATAGACGACTTTTCAGGGGTTTGTCATATCAATATTGTTTTTTCGTTTACCATATTTTGCCTCACATTTTCCAAATTTTACGAACCTAACAATAAACTTTCGCAAATTATGCATCAAGTGGGAATTGGCCTTTTGCGCCTAAAATCACCATTTACGAGTTTCAGTCAATTATTCCTTATTCAAATCTGTCTGCCTGTAGTCGCCCATCAGCTGTGCTGTACTTTCGGGCAACAACAAAGCGCGCTGGCGGTGCAGTCACATGTGTGCGACATATTTTGGCCACCACTGTAAACACAAAATCAGCCGTTTTCAATATGGACGCCAGAAGGTAGCGTCACTTCGTTCCAGCGTGTGTGCGTGCCTGTTTGCCAGCCAGGCACCCGCTCTCCCATTGGAATGCAAGAATGCTGGCGCGGCTGGAAGACTGCTGGCCAATGGCCCGCAAGCAAAGAACAATGCGGCAAGCGAAACACCACAGCCAACGCCGAGCATACAGCAGCGGCGGTGAACCGGCGGCAGCGCTGTTGCTATTCTTCACAGATTGTTGCTGCTCGCTGCTCTTGTTGTTGTTGTTCTTGTGCATAGTTACGGTGCGGCTGATCGGGCGCTGTGGTGTTTTTGTGCGCGTCTGTTTTGCGTGCACTTCGTGGCGCGCTGCGGTGCGACCGTTTTCAATTTCAATCTGTCGGCGAACTCGCTCTCGCTTGCGCCAGCACCACACGGCGCCCGCTCTCTGTCTAACCAATGGCACAGATGTTTTCCGCCGTTTGCTGCTTCGCCGCGCGTACGCGTACGTACAGAAAACACATGAGGCACCATAATGAAATGAAATCAAATCAAGCGCGTACAGCTGGACGGACGGAGAGATGGACAAAAATAAAAATCAATAATTTACGCGACAAAAGCACAAAATTCGTAAAACTTCAGCGGCAACAACAACCAGAACAAAAGTCACACTCACAAAGCGGGACGCACCAGTGCCAACAGGGACAAGGGGGCACAATTATAGAATGCAATTGTATGCGGACGAAATATTTCTGCACTTACTGTAGTTCCTCGTCTAGCTCCTCGGCGCTGTTGTACTCAGTACTTTCCAAAATTACTTCCTCCGTTTTGATGGCAACGGGTACAGACATTTTTGCGGGTATTTTTGAAATGTTTGAAGACGTTGCGCACTGGTTGTCGGCGTTTTTGTTTGCTTTTTTTCAGGGCTGCCTTTGCTTGACCTATGGGCAATCTGGCAATTTTGCACAATTCACAAGTTGAACCACGTGTTCTTTTTTTCACTTTTCTGCTCTGTGTGCGCTCAAACGTTTGCACAGTTGTTGAAACGGAATCGAAATCGGCACAGCCAGACAGCACTACTGACGGTGCACCTTTTCGAATTTTGTTTTCCTCGCTTGCACTGCACCGAATTAGTCGGCGATCGGATCGAAGGACTGGTACTCGGATTTGCTTTGCAAGTTGCACCTTGCGATATTTTGTTTTGGCTTTACCTCTTTCAGGTGGCAAAAATGTAAACTAATAAAGAAAACGTCAAATTTCTGGAGCGCAATTCATGAATTCACCCGCCACTGACGTTTGTCGCTTTTTGCTGACTATGCCGTACTGGCGGCGGCTACGCCACCGCTGACGCTAGCACCGCCGCTGTCGTTTGCTCGCTCAGGCCAGCCAACGCACACCACCACACTTTCGGGTTGGCTCGCTCTCGCTCTTTCTCACTGTTCGACGCACACTTGTACAGCTGTGATGTGCACTCAGGAGGCGGTGTGAGCGCGGGCCGGGCGACAAATGCTTCGAATTCTTTTTTCGCCGCTATTACGCGTCACACTGCTTGTTGTTGCCTTGTATTTCTTTTTTGCGTTTCTACCCTTTTCTATGGCCGTGGCCGTCTGCTCTGTCTGTCAGCTGGTTTTTGTAATTTGCTTTCGCACTTCAGCTGCTTTGCATTTAGCGGCAAATCTGATTCGATGTGTTGTTTTTCTATTTGCCCACTTTAGTCTTTGTTGTTGCTGTGTTTTTCAAGCGCACCAAATGTTCTTTGTGTACACGTATGCGGTTTAACTGGAACTGCACTCCCGATATGTTTGTACACAATATTGTTTTGTTTAATTTTTTACTGTACGTTTCAAAGACTTTGATGATTTGGTAAATAAATAAACGACAAGGAAGCAGCATCAAAATTACACAACCATTCCGTTCCGCTTTCGAAGACTACTGCGCGACGCAGACAACACTGGCAGAGTTGCCAGCTGCCATTTTCGGAAGCTGCTCAATTGACTACTATTTACTTCCGTTCCCTTTCCGGTTTCAGATGCCATTTGACAAGCAATTGCAACGCTGTATGCACTTCGGGAACAGTCAAGTGGAAATTATCAAACGTTCCTTCTGCTGTTCTCAAGTCGGCAGCACCAGAAGTTTCACGGTCTCGACGGTTTTTTTTTAATACTTTTTGACCTCTTCTTTGGGACAAATGGCCAGCACATTCGAGAAGTTCCATTGTCAGCGCACAATAGACTGTAAACAGGGAGCGGTGCGCGCTGTACGTTACAACGGTTTGTAATCGATCGGTCGGTCCGTGCCCACATTGCTTCAGTACTGCTCTTCCATTCCAGTGGACGGCTCCTACTGCTTCAGTTGTGGATCGGACAAAAAAGTGAAACTATGGAATCCGCGCACTGGACTGTTGCTGAAAACTTATGGTGGCCATGCCGATGAGGTCACTGACGCAGCTGGCAGTTGCGACAGCGGCAACATTGTCTCCTCCAGCCTGGACAAGAGCATCATCTACTGGGACGTAACCACTGGCACACCGGTGCGGCGATTGCGCGGCCATGCAGGTGGCGTGCGCTGCGTGTGCTTCAACGAGGACTCGTCAATTGCGGTGTCTGGCGGCCGTGACAACGCCATTATGTGTTGGGACATACGCACCCGCCGCCTGGAACCGGTGCAGATGATGAGAGAGGCGAAGGACTGCATCACTACAGTGTTGACCAATGAGCACAAGATTATCGCCTCCTCGCTGGACGGTTGCGTGCGACAATATGACATACGCGTTGGCGAGCTCGTCTGCGACAAGACGGACGAACCCATCACTTACTTGGCGCTGACGCGCGATGTGCAGTGCTTGGTGGCTGCTTGCCAGGATGGGGTGGTGCGACTTATCGACTGCGAGACGGGCGGACTGCTGTCCGAGTACAAGGGCCACAAGGCAGAGGATTATCACATCGAGTGCGGCATCATAGCGAACGATGCGCACATTGTGTCGGGTACGAGCGAAGGACATGCAATGATTTGGGATCTTCTGGAGGGGAAGGTGCTGCAGCGCGTTGAGATCAGTGAGTGTTTCTGAATTGAACACACATAGTTTGTTGTTGTGTTCATGTTGTTTTGTTGTTCTACAGGTAACAACGGAGGTGTGGTGCATTCGCTGGCTACGCATCCGAAGGAAAACGAACTGATATTTGCGCGACGCAGAGATATACACGTCTATTCGACTGTGCCAATAGAAGAAGATTTGGACGTCAGCATGATATGATCTGGCTCATATATAGTTGTGATGATCTTTTTCCAATGTGGGATATAGCGATATCAAATCCAGGTCACTGAAGAGTACGGATACTCGACCGTGTAGCACTTCCACTTGTTGCACACTTAAGCTTCCAAGGTGTTTGTAATGGAACGGCAATACTGGAAGCAAACATGGGAACTAATATCTAAATATTTCAAGCCTCAACAACAGGTTCACAAACAAAACGGAAATGTGAAAAATGGCGGTTTCAATTAATAGTTTGAATGTGTACCGCAAAAACTTGTGAAACAAGGCAGAGCAAGAACTTTGAACAAAATATTAGGACAACGGCCGTTAGTATCTTCGAATGGAAATTTTTTTGCTTGGATATCCAAACTCAAGGACTGATTAGTTGTTAAAAGAAGTATAAAATTAAGTTTTGTAAAAGTTGGTATAGTCAAATAAAGGCAAAAAGGAATCATAATGTTAGCAGATAAGGGTCAACAAAGTGTTTTGTATATTTCATACTTTGTTCATCCTTGACTGATCAAATGAGTAAGAGCATTGGCACATAAGTTTATGCTTTTCATCGCGTCAATAATCACCTTCATAGGCGGCAAGGACAGTGTAGAAATTAATTGTATATTGTAATATAGCATCTGCTATCGTTCGTTGTATGAGCGCGTTTCCTGAACTAACTGATGAGTAACTCGCTGAGCGTTAGAAATATGGTGAACAGGGAAATTGCACCGCCAATTCCGCACTTGATGCTGGTGCAGCAGAATGGCGACCCCGAAACCACACTACAACATCACATCGAAATTGTGCAACGTTATGAACATTATCAAGAAGATTCCGAATTGCGCAAAGCACATTGAGCAGAGCAATTATTCGTTTGGTTGACCGAAGCAGAAGGGCGTCTATGTGACAACCCACGCATCACCAACCGCAGTCCGCTGCTGGCCCTAGGCCCTAATCGGAGCTTCCGCTGCACTTTCGGGGCGAACTGTTCAACAAGTCGCTGAGTGCGCTCACCACCTACGAAATCACGACCATGATTCCAAGGAAAGCCTGCATGCCATAAGTGGGACGCCAAGTTGATGCCGTAGCGGAATTTTAGTGTCGACGAGTGCCTAATGGGCAGCGCTTTTTATAATTTGCCCCCTAAATAATGATAGCTAATTTGTTGACATAACTGTAACAATAAAACACCAACCCACAGCTTTTTTTAGTACGTGTGCAATGTATTAGATACTCATTGCGCCGTTGGTCGGACGGACACACGTTGCATTACCAAGGATACATGATTTTCAAGACCAGCACAACAGAAACGCCACGCGATTCTATTTAATGAAGAGTGCCAATATTCTGGTTGGTGTTTTGGTTCCGTGGTTAAAACCACAATGAAATGTTTTTATTGAGGCTCACATACGGATATGTGTACATATGTTAGTTACTATGTACAGAGCATGCAAGGAATATGTCGACACGATAAATTTCACCACACATGCCATATACATATATCAGGCAAAAAAGAATATTTTCTTAATTATTATTTTTATTAAAAAATAGAAACTTGCATTTTATGATACATTCTATGACCCCTACTCGATATTAAAATACACATTGCTGTAACAGAAAAAGGATTGTTTAAAGTTGACTGTAGCTGCGTGTGTACTGTTCCTGTTGGGTGTTTTGTATAGTTAATATAAAATTCTATAACACTGTAAATTGAACACACACTGAGCGCGCATTACTTGTACGTTTTTTTTCCAATATTTCAGTTGAGTTCGGGAAGTTAAGGCGTTAAAACGGCTTTTCCAAATTGCACCTAACGTGTTGGTGGCAATATTTTATTTCTTATATATTGTATATTTTTATATGTATAAATATTTTTTGCGCTTAAATGCTCTAATCGTAGAATGCATTACCACGGTATCAAGATTGGTAAAACTCTGTTGGTAATTCTTCAATTGATTGCGATTTTGGGGAACGTTGCCGGCCAAACAAGTCAAAATATTAATGTTTGTAAGTAATGATATAAATTTCTAGTGCGAAAATAAAGAAAATACAGCTTTATTTTTCATTTGAGTCATTAGAACAAGTTCACCAAATATTCTTACTATAACTCTAAGAAAACGCGCCCACTCGTCGAATCGAGCTTTAACGAATTGCAATAAAACAAAATCTTTGCCAGACTAAAACTATATATATGCACAGTGAAATTCGAACTATAGGATAGTTTTAGAAAAGGATCATTCGTTAAGAAGGGATTTTTAAGATTTGAGATCTGAAGGAGCAAAAACTAGGCTAACGATGGATATAACTGGTTGCCAATGGATTTAAATTTCATGAAAATGACTATCTGTGGGGTCAACCATTTTCACTGTGGTAAAACAACGGACCTTTGACCTATGTGAGCTCCTTAGCTGCCACCCTAACCTAACCTAACCTATCATGAAAATACTCCGATCAATAAAAATTTAACACGTATTTTTCGGCTGTAAATGGAGAAACTATGAAAAAAAACAAGAATGCCAGTTGGTTTTAACAAGTATTTTTTTTATTTTTTAAATAAAATCTTACGGCGCAATATTGGGTTACGAGCTTGTAAGGAGATAGATGATTTGCGGGTAATGGGCCTATTGCCTTTCAACTTGGTGAAAACACTTCCAATGGGAAATAGTTTGTTACGAAAGTTTCTCTTTCTGAAAATAAAAATCAAACGGAATGAGCAATATGAAAAATATGGTTTCATTAAGTCCACTGACTTCAAAGTTTCACTATGAAAGTGCTAAAAATAATAGAAATATTTCAAAGCATGTTTTTCAGTTTTAGAAAATCAAAATACATATGACGAGATCAACAATGGGCAGCGGTTTGAACTTTTTTTAAATCGATATTTATTGGTCAAACATGGGTTAGCAGTTTTTATGAAGAAAGATGATTAAACGGTAGATAACTCTTTGAAGTGTGTGAAATTCATATTCAAGTAAAATACTTATAAGGTTATCACTTAAAAAAGATACTTCGCTGATGGATATTTCGCAACACGATTTTTTTCGATTTGCTTAATATTATAAAAAGTATCTGAATCTCAATACAAAGTTCATTTTTTTAAATTGGCTATAGTTTTCAAATAATACTTTTACAATTTATTCGTTCGTGTTGTTAAAAATCTAAAAATTTTCTATTATTTGCTTTATGTTATAAAAAAGTAATTGAATCGAAATAAAAAGTTAATTTTTTAAATTTGCTATAGTTCTCAAATAATACTTTTTACAATTTATTCGTTCGTATTGTAAAAAATCAATTTCACGTATTGTGTGGCAGCACAACTAAAGTCTCATTAAGTTTTTGTGCAGTCGTTCTATGTGCTCAAGTTTTAAATTTGGATAAATAAATAACTAAATTTTTGATGATATTCGCGCACCAATCCTACAATAATTTTTTAGAAAGTTTTCTATGAATTGCTCTTAATTTTTTGAAGTTTTGTGAAAGTTGTGAACAGAATTTTTAAGGTCACTTTGACGATCTGGCGACTCTGTAATTGTTCATTAGCTTTTTGATATCTGTCTTAAAAATACAACTTATTTCAAAATTATAAAAAGTATTGGATGATATCTCAAAATGTAGAGCCAAACTTTAAGGTTCTAGAAGAGAAAATAAAAAAAATATATATAATAAAGTTGTACATGAGGTAGGTTTCCAAGTATACTATAGATTTATATAGAGTTATGTAAATGTGGGTAGATTTGTGTGAAATATATACAATACATTCATATTTCTTCTGTAGATTATTACAAAAGAGTAGTAAAGTATGTTTGTATGTATATATGTGGATGGCATTTGGTATTTGTTGAATAAATGAATGGTTGGGGTGTATCATCTACTCATACATATGTGTCTAAAGCAAATTATAATTATTAATGGTGATGTTTATATAACAGCGCAATAATTTGTCTGTGCTTAATGCATTCTTGAGCAATAATTGCGCGTGAAGGCATGATTATGCGTAAATATAAGAATATTAACTTGGATTGAACTTTTGGTATTAACAAATTGCAAAAATATACTACTGTGTCCAAAAAATAAGGTGACATTTGAATTTAAACTGCGCGCGTCGAAGGATTTGGAGAATTATTTTTTTTTTAGTCAACATTCAACAAGGAATATTATTTGAACGTGATGCGTCGTTTGCGTAACGCTATCCGCCTAAAAAGGTCGGAATTGTGGAAAGACAATTCTTGGTTTTCACACCACGATGGTAGATAGATAGATAGATAGATAGATAGATAGATAGATAGATAGATTTTTTTTCCTTTGACCTCTCCACGCTATCTGCGTTTTGAGAATGTATATTTCATTTTCTTTCTTTTTAGTTTTCTTTTACATTACAATACATATAAATTTCTTGTGTACAAAATGTGATAAATAAATTGCATTTTTGTGATTGAAATAATACGGCCCGCGAATGGATACGGGCTGGTGATAATACGTTATAATATAAATATAAATCCGATCTTTCTTCAAATTATAGGTTATTCATTGAAATTTTTAAGGGTTTGTATTATGTACGAAACAAATTTTCTGAACGACTCTATTGTTAGTTTGTGTTTGATTATGGCTTTGAGATCATAGGGTGATACTAGTAGGTCCTTGCAGCAAATCAGATGACGATAGATAGATAGATAGATAGATAGATAGATAGATAGATAGATAGATAGATAGATAGATAGATAGATGGTTTTCCCATACTGCAGTCGTAAATCGTGATAATTTCGCCAAAAACTCAACCCATATCGTTCCGCAACCACCGTATTCACCTGATCTGGCGCCGTGTGACTTCTGGTTGTTCAGCAAGCTCAAAAGACCGCTCCGGGGACACCGTTTTGATACGATAGAGGAGATTCAAGCCGCAGCGAAGACGGAACTGAAGGCCATCCCGGAAAGTGACTACAATCAGTGTTTCGAAGATTGGAAAATCCGTTGGCATAAGTGCAATTTTCAAAATAAATATAATTTCACCTTATTATGGACACAGTAGTATATATATATAAAATATATAAGTACATATATTAAAAAACTGTTTGCCAATAATTCAATACCAAACAAGTAGATTTTTTCTAGTTCTAGTTTCCATCTAAATTTTTTTTTAGACGACACACAGTGGGGTAATTGATATCGAAAATGCCGATAAGTTCACGCAGGCTATTTAGATATTAGATTAGAAACTTAAAAACAAATGCTTTTGCATATACTTTAGTGGAATTTTTTTTTAAATCGGTAACAAACTAAACGATAAATTTTGCACATTTTTCATGAAACTAAAGCTGAACAGTTTTATTGAAACATTTCATTGCCACTTCTTTCAGCCAATTCAGTATCATCATTATGATGATGATTATCATCATTATAATCGTCGTCATCAACATTATAATCCTCACCACCAATATCATCGATCCTCATTAGTGTTAACCCCATGGCATCTTTGGGCATAATATATGATGTACTGTTTTTTTTGGCAATTTTCTCATACATAATGGGGTCAGAATTAATTAAACAATTTATTAAAAAGTTTTTCAATAGTATGTTTTCAAAGATTGCATCATTAATTTATAAATAATTTTGAAATTCACAAAAATAAATCGTTTTGAAGCATCGCTGTTCGCACAAAAACTAAAAAGGAATGTCAACTTTCAGAGTGGTTTGCGGCATAACGGTACACTATTTTGCAACAACTCTTTCACCTAGTGATGCAGAATTTTATCCACTTCAACCCGGGTACCAAAAACATAATTGTATCTTGATTTTTCGTTTTTCAATTAATCGGCACTTAACATATTTTAAAATTTACATATTGTTGATCAAATTAAAAGATAACCTGGCGATATAAGGGCCCTTTTAGGTTTTCTTGCCATCTAGCACTCTCTACCAAGTGCTTTTAATATAAAAATATACTCGTTTTTATTACTTTTAATTGACACGAAAACCTTTTTATTTGGCAGTTTTCATAAACGAGGTGGACAACGAGCCTGCGGCCAAAGCAGTTGAAGTTGTGCTCACATTTCTCAAGAAGAATCCCAGCTATGGCCTATCGGTCCAAGTTGATCAAATCGAAGCGAATAAAACGGATGCTAAAGTGCTTCTGGAGACAAGTACGTAACGCTCGCACAATTCGCGGCCGTGACTTCAGTCAGTCCACTTTTTTTCCTACAGTTTGCACAAAATATGCCGAGAGCATCGATCGGAAGCAGCCGCCACACGTCGTATTCGATACTACTAAATCGGGAATAGCTTCGGAGACGGTCAAGTCGTTCACGCAGGCGCTGGGTCTGCCCACGGTGAGCGCCTCGTACGGCCAGGAGGGTGATCTGCGTCAGTGGCGCGACATGGAGGAGAGCAAGCAGCGCTACCTGCTGCAGGTGATGCCGCCGGCCGATCTCATGCCCGAAGTGGTGCGCAGCATTGTGCGCAAGATGAACATCACGAACGCGGCCATCCTGTACGACGACACATTCGTGATGGACCACAAGTACAAGTCGCTGCTGCAGAACATCCAGACGCGGCACGTGATCACCGGCATTGCCAAGGAGGGACGGCGAGAGCGGGAGGAGCAGATCGAGAAGTTGCGCAACCTGGACATTAACAACTTCTTCGTTTTGGGCAATCTGCAGTCGATTCGCATGGTGCTGGGTATGTGGCAAGTGGCGCTATTTAGCAGTGTTTGTGTGTGTGTGTGTGAAGAGTGCTAACGCTAATCCTCTGCAGAGTCGGTGAAGCCGGACTATTTCGAGCGTAATTTCGCCTGGCATGCCATAACGCAGAGTGAGGGTGAGGTGAGCAGCCAGCGGGACAATGCCACCATCATGTTCCTGAAGCCGATGGCCTACACGAAGAACCGCGATCGCCTGGGTCTGCTGAAGACGACCTTCAACCTGAACGAGGAGCCGCAGATCATGTCGGCGTTCTACTTCGATCTGGCGCTGCGCACTTTTCTGGCCGTCAAGTATTAATTTCTATTGGGTTGATGCCGCATTGGCGTTCATAATTTGATGTTTGGTCTTTGTAGAGAAATGCTGCAGTCTGGCGCCTGGCCAAAGGATATGGAATTTTTGGGCTGCGACGATTTTCAAGGGGGCAATACGCCGGAGCGCAACATTGACCTGAAGCAGTATTTCACGCAGGTGGGTGTGTGACGACGAGTGCCAGGAATGTGTCATTAATATGGGCCCAGGCGAAACGGAAAAAGAACACTTATTAAATTTGAAAGGCCCACAAAATCAAAGCGTACAACAACACCAAAGTGGAGAAAATTGTGCGCAAAAACAACAACAGCAGCAGCAACGAGAAGGACACCGCACTACAATTGCCTCACCGCACTCCGTGTCCCATTACGTAGCGCTCGAAGTTAAGCGCCATTGTTGATTGTCCTGAGCATTTCAACAAATTAACGCAATCAATTATTGATTATCCTGTCGTCCGGCTTGTATACGAGTACATAGCACTTTGGTAGCCTGTGGCTCTGGCTGTGCTTTACATGTGCGCTCGCTGGTGTTGGGTCGCGAGCAGCCACTCACTCCCACCATCGACATATGCACATGTGTTTGAATGTTTGTATGTATCTGTGTGTGTGTGCTTACAGGTGACGGAGCCAACCTCTTATGGAACTTTCGAATTGATCACGCAACCGGGCAAACCCTTCAACGGCTACAGCTACATGAAATTCGAAATGGACATTAATGTTCTGCAAATACGTGGCGGTAATTCGGTCAACACCAAATCAATTGGCACCTGGACAGCTGGCCTGGACTCGCCGCTGGTGGTGAAGGATGAGGAAATTATGAAGAATTTAACCGCAGATACCGTTTATCGCATTTACACGGTGGTGGTGAGTTGGGTCTCAGCAGACCGGAAGTTGCTCAGCCTTGTAACTGATACATTAATATATTTTCGATTTCAAAAGAAACGTGATTAACCTTTGCGCTTGGACGTTTTTAATACTCGTGATTTATGAACATTTTCGAAACACAAATATTAATGTTCGAAAGTTGTCTATTCCTGGATGTGTTCATAACTTGTTCGAATTTCAATGCCAAACACTAGAGGGCGAATAAAATGCAACAACAAAATAAGATAACTGCTTTCCCAATATAACCATCCATTGCTATTTACTTTTGAGAGCACAATCACACAAAATGTCTAATTCCATTTTTGATTGGTGATTACAAATATTAATCCTAATGATTTATGAACGTTTTCGAAACACAAATATTAATGTTCGAAAGTTACTTTTCATACTTATTATTCATTGTGCTTCCACTTTGTTACCGATATCTTACACATTATCTTTTCCATCTATCAGCAAGCCCCTTTTATCATCAGGGACGAAAAGGCCCCGAAACGCTACAAGGGTTACTGTATAGATTTGATCAACGAGATCGCTGAGATTGTGCACTTCGACTACACCATACAGGAGGTGGAGGACGGCAAGTTCGGCAACATGGACGAGAAGGGCGAGTGGAATGGCATTGTGAAGAAGCTGATCGACAAGCAGGCGGACATCGGCCTCGGCTCGATGCATGTGATGGCCGAACGTGAAATTGTCATTGACTTTACGGTGCCCTACTATGATCTGGTGGGCATCACGATCATGATGCAGCGGCCACAGGTGCCCAGTTCGCTGTTCAAATTCCTGACTGTGCTAGAGACGAATGTATGGCTGTGTATACTGGCCGCCTACTTCTTCACCAGCTTTCTGATGTGGGTGTTCGATCGCTGGAGTCCGTACAGCTACCAGAACAACCGTGACAGGTACAAGGACGACGAGGAGAAGCGCGAGTTCAATTTGAAGGAGTGCTTGTGGTTCTGCATGACATCACTGACACCGCAGGGCGGTGGCGAAGCGCCCAAGAATCTGTCCGGCCGCTTGGTAGCGGCCACCTGGTGGCTTTTTGGGTGAGTTCAACTGCAGCCAGTTCGGGGTCCACTATAAAACTTTACACCATATTTTTGCTTGCAGTTTTATCATCATTGCCTCGTACACTGCCAACTTGGCTGCCTTTCTGACAGTGTCGCGTCTCGATACACCTGTCGAGTCGCTGGACGATCTCGCCAAACAGTACAAAATTCTGTATGCCCCGTTGAATGGCTCATCGGCGATGACCTACTTCGAGCGCATGGCCAACATTGAGCAGCGCTTCTACGAGATATGGAAGGATCTGTCCCTGAACGATTCGTTAACGCCGCTGGAACGCTCCAAGTTGGCAGTTTGGGATTACCCGGTCAGCGACAAGTACACGAAGATGTGGCAGGCCATGCAGGAAGCGCAACTGCCGGCCACATTGGACGAGGCGGTGCAGCGCGTTCGCAACTCCACCACCGCAACCGGGTTTGCCTTTTTGGGCGATGCCACCGACATACGCTATCTGGTGATGACCAATTGCGATTTGCAAATTGTGGGCGAGGAGTTCTCACGCAAGCCTTACGCCATTGCTGTGCAACAGGGTTCGCATCTCAAGGATCAGTTCAACAATGCGTATGTTGAGCTTCTACGATTTTTGAAAGAATATATGTGAATGTTGGGTATTTTCAGTATTCTTACGCTCTTGAACAAGCGCCAGCTGGAAAAGTTGAAGGAGAAGTGGTGGAAGAATGACGAGACGCAGGCCAAGTGCGACAAACCGGAGGACCAGTCGGACGGCATCTCCATACACAACATTGGCGGCGTGTTCATTGTGATATTCGTGGGCATTGGCATGGCTTGCATTACATTGGTCTTTGAGTACTGGTGGTACAAGTACCGCAAGAACCCACGCATCATTGATGTGACCGAGGCCACCGCGGAGGGCAAGGATGGCAAAATTATTGACGGCATTATTTTGGGTCAGACCGGCAAGGAGCACGAGAAGGGAATCAACGTTGCATTGCGCCCACGTTTCAATCAGTATCCGGCTACATTCAAGCCCCGATTCTAAACGGGATCCACAATTGTGTTTCCTCTGTGAGAAATATTTGCACGCACACGTTTTACAAGTTCTCGATGGTGTTAAAAAAGCGCACAAAAGTTTGACAATTCAAATAAAAATACAACAAAAATTAAATGCTATCAAAGTAGTGTGATTTTAAGTAACAGTTATTCAAGTCGTTTTCAGGTTAATAAAAAGTCCGACGTGGGAAGCTCGAAACTAGTCCATCATGAGAATTTGTTGTGTCCATACAGCATCTTCCAAAAAAGTTGTTTGCAGTATTTAAACAATTCAAGACGATTGCAAACAACATTAAATCTTTTTAAAATATCCGAATTCAAGAATTTGCAAACATTAACCAGCAATCTTCCGGACCAAGGCCAACAAATAAGTCTGCGTGCCAAATTTGTAGCACAATTTTTTTTAACTACTTTTGGCATACGAAACAGTTGGGTTACAAGCGCTGCCATTATGCGAGCACAATGTTGCTATGTACGGCGGCGAAGACACTCTGACACTAACGTTTCGAAGATAACAACAGCCGACGCCTGCTGCATGTTTGAGAAGTAAGGCTGATAAGAAACGACAGTGCGACATGGTACATTTTGTTAATGGAAACTACGTGCACAAAAGGCCATAGCAGCAGTGTAAACACGGCGCACACAGATAAATAAACAGATGGTTGACATAATGATTAATTAAAAAGTTTCTATTGATATTTAAGTTGAATGCCATAGTGGCTGCAAAACGCATTTTGTAAATTTTAAAATTATGTATAATAAAACCCTAAAAACTAGGCCAACGTATGCCGATGACAAAGCGCTTCCAAGAGTTCAGGTTTGACGAGATTGCTTTCGCTTACTCAAATCTATGGCATCGTTTAAATTCTTCTTTGTTCAACGCCTGATCTAGCTCTTCTTTTCCGCCTGAAACTGTTTCACACATCATCACCGACTTATAGGAATATACAAATACAATCGCATGGAAAAAATAACTTTTATATTGGCTTATCGCTCAGTTTCGTTTTCAACTGGTCGGCCACATACTGCCAGTACTTGCGACGTATGACATCGTGCTTCTTGGACATGTCATCGCACAGGCCATACACTTTGCGCGCCAACGTCTCGCGCTCGGCCACGTTTGCGCTCTGCATGCACTGCTCCTCGTACAAGTCGATCAGAAATGCCAAAAGATACGGCGAACGCACGCCGCTGTTGTATAGCTCCTCGCTAAAGGAGAGAAGTGTCTCCGGATACTGATCCATTGAGCCGTTGCCGCTTTGCTTCAGTACGCCCACTAGGTAGTTCCAGGCACTTTCGTTGTTCTTCACCACGCGTATGCGATTGATGGCGTAGTGCAGCTCGCGTTGCACCACTTCTGGCGTAAAGCCGAAATGTTTGAGTACGAAAAACCGCTGATTCCATGCCGAGTTGTTGCGTATGTCCTCCGCTATGAGGCGGTCCACAAACGTCAGCTCATCGTCGTACAAACTGCAGTCGAAATATTTACAGGTACAAATTAATATAGAATTAACATGTGGTTTGCTTTAATTTTAATCAAGTTTACAAATACACACTTGAAAGTCTTTATGGCCCACTGTCGATGTTGCCAGGCGTGATAGTTTTTGTTGTCGCGCTGCAAGGCCACCTCGGTCAGATTCAGCTCCTTGGAGCAATCGTTCAGCATTTCCACGATGACGCGCCGATGATGCCACACCTGGTAGTTCTTGGCATTATCGCGTATAACCTCCTCTAAGTAGTCCAGCTCCTCGTACAGATCCCTGTCGAGTGCGCGCAGTATGTCGCGCCGGTACTGCCACACCGTGTAGTTGGCCGGGTTCAGTCGCAGCGCGTCCGTCGTCAACTCCAGCGCACGCTGTGACTTCTCCTTGCTGGCAAGTATGGCACGGAAGTAGTCGAAAACTTCGCGAACTGCAAGACAAACGTGTGAAAATTATTGACTGCTTGTTTCTGGGTTGTAGCAGAGCACGCACACTTGGGGCTGTAGGCGATGGCCACCACCGGGTGTTCACCGTCGTCTTGGGGAATAGGCGTCACATCGGCCCATTCCTTGCGCTCACTGTAAGACAGCCATTCGCCAGACCAGTCGTCGCTATCGCTGTCGCTCATGATTTCTGTCACTCTCGGAATTGTTGTCTGCAAAAAATGAACTGCCGAACGCCCAACACAGAACACCTGGCGTCGCCGCTGGTTCCAGTAACACAGCTGATTGTGTGAGTCAGCTGTTCTGTTCGTTTTTGCAATACACGTTGAGGGCGAACCAGTGTTGGCTAACGACTTCTGCTGAGCCACTAACGAATTTAAAGGTGGCATTAGTTGTATAGCGAAACGTAGGTAAAATTCGTATACGTTTCGTTGTGATATGTGGATATGAGCAAAGAGCGATTAAGTATATAAACCAAATTGGTGTTGATAATGAGAAATTTGATAAATTTGTGCGAATTATGAAATAGATATACCGCATGAAAAAATATATTAACACCCCTAATTCTTAAATTATACAACAAGAACGGTTACAAAAACTGACGAGCGCCTTCAAACTTAGCATGAAATTGTTTAATCCTTTCGACCCCAAAGTTGTCTGAGAGCCACTTTACCTATTTGTCATCTTATAGCAAAAGCTACGATTGATTTAGGGGTTTAATCTAAGTAGGCACCAACTAATTAATATTTTTAGAAGTGAATTCAAAGCAAATTACAAACATTTCACTGTTATCCCCAAAATAAATTCCAATAATTCGCAGTGAAATCAGGGAAAGTTTGTGTTCTAATTGAAGTCTACGAATTGAGCGCGTTTGATCAAAAGCCTGTTTCTTAAATAATGGGTAAATGAAATCAAAAAGTGATAATTTTGTATTTTCCCATTAATATTAAATACTTTTTCTGTAATAAAAAAATATTGATACAAAATTTATTTAATGCGTTTTAAGCTAAAGTTTTTAAAAGTAAACTAGCTTTAGAACTCTAACAAAGAGGCGTGACGACTTCAAATGACGTGAAATATCGTTTCGTAACCGAGCAAAAATTTACTAAGTTCTTCGTAGCGAGAATAGCAATAAATGATCCTTTTTATGTGTTAAAAAAAAAAGCCGTCGTTGACCATTTAAGAATTCAATCTTAATTTGGCGCAGTCTCCCTTTTCACGGTACG
This sequence comes from Melieria omissa, assembly GCA_963971225.1. Taxonomy (NCBI): domain Eukaryota; kingdom Metazoa; phylum Arthropoda; class Insecta; order Diptera; family Ulidiidae; genus Melieria; species Melieria omissa. Next base: position 123,523,760 of record OZ020267.1, read on the forward strand.
TACGTATTTTTAAGTGTGTTTTAAATTTATAGCGACGTTTTATCTACAACGTAGTGCGAATTGTTGCTAGTTACAAAACAAATTAAATGCTTACATTAAGTGCAGCATTTTTGATAAGAATAAGGCAAAAATATGAGAGGAATTATACCTATATTATTTATATTCAATTAATAGAAAAGTACATATATACTCTTTGGAAAATATCTTTGTATAATAGAAAAAAACAAAGAAAAGCTTTTAAGGAAGAAGAGTTTTTTTAATATACAAAAATAAGTCAAGTTATATTTATTTTCCTTTATGTAAAACAACCAATATTATAGTTAATTATTTACTTTTTTACTTAACTGAAGTTAGAATTACAGTACTTTTAGCTTGTAGCGAACTTCGAGGGACTGGCAAAATGGTTCGTTTACACCGAAAGTTCACATTAAACGTTTTCATAATAAGCGAAAACATAAAACGCGTACTTTTGAAATTGGTTCGTTTTAGGCGGAAGCTCGTTTTAAACGGGTTCGTTATTAACGAAAAATACTGTACTTCAATTCTTATATTCAAAAGCTTTTTTTTCATAAATTTCATTAATTCTTTGATATTATTTCCATAACGAAGGAACAAAGTTTTGATTTGATTTTCTGCAACTTAAATTTAATTTAATGAAAATATTTCATTAATTAACGTACAATGGTACAAACCTGAGATTTAAAATTAAAATCAATTCATTAAATTAAACTTGGATCTAAGTTAAAATGAATACTGTTCAAAATAAAAGTTCTAAAAATGTGTGGAGTTCTTTTAAAAAAAAAACATAGTTTTGTTCATTCACATTTCGTTCTTTTTCTCATTGGGTCTATTGAGAGAAGCATTTCATACCCGGGTGTTTTAAAAATGAAGCGCAGCAAATTGACTTCAATCAGTCAAATAATTAACACCAGTTGACTTAAGACAAAAGTTCTAATCAGTTCGAAATTGTCAAACACCTCACAGTGTTCACATTATATTAGATGGCACAATCACCTACCCCGGCAGAACAACACAACCGATTAACCTAACCAACACAAGACAAGTCTTGTGGAGGCCCTATGCTCCAGAGAGGAATGAACAAGAACTTGAACTTGAATGAACTTGAAGACTTTTTTGTAAGATTTATGACGTATCATTCAAATGAGTTGTGAGCAATTTTACAAAATCGCCAATGCGCAACAGTGCCTCCGCCAATTGCCGCATTTGAGCGCATTTAATCCGCAACTGCGTAGGCATCCATTAACCGCCAGTAGTTCCATTTCCACAAGCACTCATTCTACTCAGCACAGTGCGAGCAATCTTGTTCATTGTATGACGTTATTTTTTTTTGCAATCCGTAATCTAATCAGCGTTCAGTCCGCCTAACAATACAATGTCGCGAGATTTTAGTGGGGCCCCGGAGTAGAGTTGGCATTTTGCGTCGCTGACCGTTAGTATTGGACGGACGCGGCAATGTTGAGGACTGTGCGTTCACTAGGGTCGGTCTGCCGCAGCCGTAGCGCCTTCTCGCAAGCAGCACCGCGGCCGTGGCGCTTCCCAGACGCGCAGTTGTGCACACGCAGCAGCAGCGGCAGCACTTCGAGTCAAGCCGGCGACAAGGACTTTCAGCCGCAATGCAATGTGCTGGTGGTGGGCGGCGGCGGCATGGGCTCCTCGGTGGCCTACTGGCTGAAGCGCAAGGCGGGCGAGCGCCTAAATGTGGTCGTGGTGGAACGCGATCTCACGGTGAGTTTCAATCTGAATTAAACGAACGCGCTTCCGTAATGTGAACTTTGTGGCCTGTTTGCGGTGATTTAGTACACGCAGGCGTCCACGGTGCTTTCGGTTGGCGGTGTGCGGCAACAGTTTTCGCTGCCCGAAAATATTCAAATGTCGCTCTTCGGGTCGGAGTTCATACGAAATGTGGAGAAGCATTTGGGCGATGTGAATTTGAATTACATGCCGCACGGATATCTGATATTGGCATCGGAAAAAAGCGCCGAGATTTTGCAGCAAAACTCTCGGCTGCAAAATGAGCTGGGCGCCCGAAATGAGCTGTTGACGCCGGAGCGTTTGAGCGCGAAATTCCCCTGGCTGTGTACCGATGGAGTGGCACTGGGTAAGTTGCTCTATGCAGTGGGCGTGTCCAGGCATGTTTTAGTGACGACTTTACACTTTACGACTTTATTTTACACTTGATCTCAAAAGCTAGTTATTTTCAAAAGTTTTTTTGGAATAAACTTACCCCTTGCCTAACTTTTAAAAAGGTATCCTCACATAATATAAACTTTTTTAAAAAATGGGGAAAGGTTGTATTAGGTCGCATTAGCTTCTCTTTAGTGACTTTACACTTTACGACTTTACTTTACACTTGATCTCTTTTCAAATTCGTAGCGCTTCAGACCTCACTTTCGGTTTATTATCAGATCATTTACATATTTTGCCAATGTTATGATTGAAAATTAGAAAATGTATCATTTTAGAAACGGTTTTTATGAAATGAGATTTCAAAACTCTAGTTTGAAGTTGGTCAGTCTGCAAGGAAAACAAAAAGTGCATGCAACAATATGGTTTTTGAAAATAATGTTCTGTTCAAGTGTTCAAAATACTGTACCCTAACCTTAAAATCTCACTCTTAGCCAACGCAGAGTTTTACGTTAATAGGGAGAGACTTTTATCCTTGCCAGTATTTTCAGTGGCCAGGATCTTTTAGTTTATGTAATCTATTTTAAGAGAAGAAACATAAAGAGTTAAGGAAGAGGGGCCCGTACCTTCCGGCATCTCCGAAATCTAAAACAGGACTTTCACTTTTGTTATTGACTGAATAAGCACTGCACAATCTAAAACCAGAGTTTGATGATTGCTGGATGAATTAATGATGATTTCATATATTTAAGGTTGCTATGGGCTGGACAAGGAGGGCTGGTTCGATCCGTGGGCGCTGCTAATGGGCTTCAAAAACAAGGCCAAGGAGCTTGGCGCTCACTTCATCAATGGAAATTTGATCAATTTCGAATGTCAAAGCGATACGATCGATAAGGCAATAATCCAAACACCCGACGGCGGTGTGCGTGAGATGAAATTCGACTCTTGCGTGCTGGCCGCTGGCGCCTGTTCTGGTGAAATTGCACGTTTGGCGCAGATCGGCACCGGGTCGGGTGCGTTGAGTGTGGCACTGCCGGTGGAGCCGCGCAAGCGCTACGTCTACGTCTTCAATACGCAGGGCGAAAATGCGCCCGGCATCGGCACTCCGATCACTTTCGATCCGAACGGCACATACTTTCGGCGTGATGGCATGGGCGCCAATTACATTGCGGGATGTTCGCCGTGCGAAGAGGAGGAGCCCAGCGTCGACAATCTGGAAGTGGATCATGAGTTCTTCGACACCCTGATTTGGCCAACGCTGGCGCAGCGCGTGAAAGCATTCGAATCGATCAAGCTGTGCGGCAGCTGGGCTGGTTTCTACGAGTACAACACGTTCGACGAGAACGGCATTATTGGTCCGCACACCCACTACAAGAACCTGTACATTGCGACTGGTTTCAGCGGGCATGGCATACAGCAGACGCCCGCAGTGGGGCGTGCCATATCGGAGCTGATACTCGATGGCCGGTACAAGACTATCGACTTGAGCCGGCTCGGCTTTGACCGCATCGCTGTGGATCGACCCATGTTGGAGTCAAATATTTTCTAAATAACATTTGCTACGAATTATATAATGTAGGTATGAACTGTATGAAAGTAATGTAGAAATTGTATGCATTGTAAGAGTAGAACAATTTTATGAAATGTAGTAAATTTTGTATGCGCATACCTACATAGCTTTTGTGAATAATTTTTCGAAACAATAACCTTCTTTGGCTTTCAACGAAGAAAAGAAGGGTGAACATTTTATATTTGTGGGCCAATACCTTTTGCCGCTGGTTGGTAATTTAATTTTAATATATACAAATAAATTGGTCCATTCTGAAAGTATCCGTAAAGAAGCTAAAAATGAAGCTGAAAATGATCTTTTGAACAGTTCTAATGGCTTCACGAAGTCTTGTGGGATTACAATCTCTTCTACAATCTCCTCTTATGAACACCGAAATTTCCTTAGAGTTTGAATAAATTCTTGAAAAAACAATTTAAAAGTTTGGCCGAGATAGTCTGCTGAACAAAGAATAAACAACTGTCTGAGTGGCTTGGTCCAAGTTCTTGCTTGGAAAAGATCCATTTCTACAATTGTTTATGGTATTAATTATATGGTTATACATGGTAAACTAGAATGTAGATCAAACGCTCCGATGCTTTTTATGAAGTAAAGGAAGCGTTTAGAACTATTGTGAAAAATGTCATGAATCCAATTTGCTGATAAATTAAACAAATATAACATTTTGATAACCGTGCAAAGCATTGGTTGTTGTCTCACTGTCGAAACAACGCTACAGAGGCTAATTTTAACGTAGTGTAATGAGTAAATATTTATTACTGCGTTATTGCTACTTCAAATCTGCTCGTTCACGCAATACGTCATATTTGATATTTGCAAAATATTCTGATATAACAATCAGTGTTAGCACAATTGAGCGTTCACACTGTTTACAATTATTTCGGCCAGAAATCCGGAAATAAGAAACAATGGTTAACATTTTAAATCATACAAAAATTCAACTTTACGTCTCTCAATTCAGTCGCCGTACTTGTTAAGTGGGATAAATCTCATGTAGAGCCCCACAATAGTTTTCAAACCACGTTTGCTCAGACTCAGGAAGTAATTAGACCTCTTGGGTTTGGGCGCATCAATAAACATCTTCGATTGCCGATGTCGCGCTGCATTTCTACTATACTGTTACGAAAATGACTTCTCTAAGTTCGTTTCGGATTGTGCTTGAAAATAAAACCACTTCAATTACTCAGCGCAAAACGCAGTCAGAAACCAACAATCGCTTTATTTACAAATTTACACTTGCTACTACTTTACACTACTACTACATGTTTCCCCTTTGCTTGCTCAACACAGACTCATCCCTCTGCGCTGCACATTGCTGCCTTTCATACCTGTCTGGTTATCGTGCCGACTGTTCTAGTACATTCTAATTGGACAATGCTCGACCATTCTCGCACAGCCCATTCTCGCGAACTATCCTCGCCATATCGGAATTATAGCAAGTTTTCCGTACTCCGTACTTAAGTGCGTGCCTAAAAGTATGCTCGTAAAAGCATTCACGCATAGCACAGCAACAGAGTGCCTCATCGTTACAATACTATTTATTTACTTAACTGGCCATAACAACTCGTTGCCAGGTTAGGGCCTGCTGTAAAAGCTCTCTCCATGCGACTCTGCCCGGAGAGAGCTACGCCCTCTCTAGTTGGTTCCACCAAGAGATAATCAGCATCGAACAACTTCTTCGTCAGAGCTTCATCGTCAATATTGCAGACATGGCCAAGCCAGCGTAGCCGCTGTGTTCCGTCCATGTCTTTACAGCTCATACAGCTCGTTGTTGGTTCATATACGATAGTCGTCGCCGAAGAATTGTCGAAATACCTTTCTTTCGAACACCCCAAGGGCCGCTAGGTTGTTACGCGACAGTGTCCATGCTTCTGCGCCAAAAAGCGGCAATGATTTATGTCGGCCGAGAGATGTCCATTGCTTACCGAGACCGTATGAGCATTGGCAAGAGTAATCTTGGCTTTATCTCCAGGTCGACATTATTGCTGCTGTTTGTGGCAGCGCCAAGGTAGACGAATTCCTTGACAACCTCAAAAGTATATCAGTCGGTCTCCACGTAAGACCCTAGCCTCTGCCAGTCCCTGCATGTAGACAGCATATACTTCATCTTGCCCTCATTTACCACCAGATCTATTTTTTCAGATTATCTGCAAAGACAGCGGTGACATCTTGCTTGCTACGCCCGATGGCATCAATGTCATCAACGTTGGCAAGAAGCTGATCACTCTTGTTCAAGATGTTGAAGATGTTAAAGAGGTCACATGACAAAAGATCGCCCTGTCTGAGCCTCGAACGGTATCGAATAGCTCGGAGAGATCACTTCCAACATTGATGAAGTCTTACGAGCTTTGCACGTTGTCCACAGATCACGGATTAGCTGCCTTGGATCCGCGTCCTTCCCTTCCTTGGAAAGAATTGTGGAGCAAAAAAGCGGCGACTTACTTAGATTTGCCAAAAAGTTCTAAAAAGTACATATAGGTCTGGAACTCCAGAATCTTGGTACCACTATGGACCACTACTTGGTTTATGCGAGACCCCCCGTGGGTCAGCCAACCTAACCTAACCTAACCTTTGCACGGATACCAAGTTCAGACAATGCGGCATATAGGTGATCACTTATCGGGCTATCGAATGCTGTCTTGTAATCAATAAAAAGATGGTGGGTATCGATTTGACTCTCATGGGTTTTCTCCAAGTAAAGTGAATATAAGGTCGATGGTGGACTTACTAGGTCGAAAGCTGTACTGATAGGGTCGGGTTGCTTCAATCTTTCACATAATACGCTCGTTAGGAATGGGAATGCGTATAAGAAATGGGAAGTAGGCTGATACCGTTGCAGTTGGTGCATATTGTTAGATCACCTTTCTTCAATACAGGACAAAGGGCATTGAGGTTCCAATCGTTGGGCATATTTATGTTCATTCCCTCAGCCATATTTTGCAGATGAGATGATGCATATACCCATCAACGCCGCCGGCTTTGATTCCGCTAGTAGCGCGTCCGGTCTTGCAGCTTTATTATTGTTGAGTCCCTGACATAGCTCGCTATGGTTCCACCTGGACATGTTTTCCACGCTTGGTGAAGTGCTAATTCTACAACCTCAATACACCCTACACCCTGCATCCTACTAGGTGATCGAAAAATATATGTTTCTAATTATAAAAAAAATGCAGAAACATGCTTCTTTCAAAGTGATGTAACTATGACTCGCAATAAATTTCATCAATAAAATCCAAAAAATTTTCAGCTTCATTTGAGCAAAAGTCTTTCGTTATTGGTTTTCACAATTATCATATTTATTTCTCAATTATGGAGTACTTTACGTGTTTTTCTTTTCTTTGTTTTTCTCTTTATATTACTTTTCTTCTAGTTTTTCTCTTTAAATTGAGTACACAGTTTTTAGCTTTTTTTTTGATTTTTATGTCATTGCATATAGGTTCAAAGTGTAATTTAAACTGTTCACTTTATGCATTTCGCTTACTGCACTCTTTTATTTCCATTTTTCTTTTCATTTCTTTTTATTTTCTGTCTCTTTTCTTTTAATTTTCTTTTCTATTTTTCTTCTCATATTTTCTTCTTTTTTATTTTGTGTTCTTTAATTTCTGTTCTTTGCATTTCATCACGCAATTCATGCTATTCGTTCTTTAATAAATTGATAATTGCTTAACTGAAGCAGAAGACGTTTAGTTTTAAAGGAGAGTTTGAAGTTTCGCGTTTTCATTTGTTTTTCTATTTTTAATTTTTGTTTTTTAATTTTGCTTTGTTTGTTTGTTTGTTTTGGGCTTTGAGAAGTGTCAAGTGTGTGCAGTCGTCAAAAAACCGCTTGCAATCAGTGGCGGAGTGTGCGGCGCTTCCCTTGTAAGGGCGCCAACTCGCTGGCCGCCGCGTTTTTCGTCACGTCCAGTCCACACATGCATACACGTTAACATATAAATGTAATGGAATTGAAAACATTTTGGTTCTTAGCAATAAATTAGTGTAGATTGAATAATTTAAATTCAAGTAAATACGCACTAAAACTGTAGTAGTAAAATTATTCTTTGTATAATACTCTTGTGCTTGCATATGAAAACTTGTAGACCGCGCTTATTTATGTCTTATGTATGTATTGTATGTTGTTTTTGTTGTTTTTGTTGCTGTTGCATCAATTGGAAAACTTTAGCATTTCAAAGTTATAATTTGTGTGGGTAGCATTGTTCTTGTTCCGATTCTAACGAATATGTCGAACAAAAATCGCGGCGCGTTGTTTGCTTCAAACGTGTGGAAATCGATTTTAAAAAATTACAATAATTATGTGATTTCTGTTTAACATGTTGATATATTTTCATTTCCGTCGATTTTTCCTCACTAGTTCATCGTCATCATTTTGTTTTGTAAAAGCATTTTAGCAAAAAACTTTTAAAATAAATTTTCCATATACTCATATATTGTGTATATATATATATATATATATTTAAATAATGTGTTTTAAAAGTTTAGCTGCGCGAGCATGTCAAAAGTTTGGAGCGACCGTAATTTGTTTCCTCTATAAAATACCTGCCTCTTCCTTTTTAGTTGCACTTTAAAAGTTAGTCGTATTTATTGACGAAGCTCCAAAGCTTTGCATACGCCCCCGCATAAAGTTCTTGTTTCCTGCTCTCCTCGCTTAGTTTTTTGCTAATTTCTCTTGTCTTTTTGTTGTTCGATTTGCGTTTTTCTCGTAATAATTCTTTGTGTGTTTCGCTAATTTTTGCTTTCCGCTTGCGTGTTCAGCATTTGAGTGGCGATTAATTTTTCAGTTAATATTCTTATACCTTCTAGTGTACCCGATAAGCCTGCTTATGCTATCCGTCTCCGTTTCGTTTCACCGGCTTTCATTCTATCTTTTAATCTCTCTCTCTCGCTCGCTAACTGTCTGTAGCATCGTCCTCGCTTGCTCTCCTTCGCTCGGTCGCTTCATCAAACTTAGTCTAAATACTACTCGTATGTACGTAGCACTATGCCAGCCTTTACACCCCTGATCTATTTGTCCTCTTCGATGCCCTCATCCATGGCAGCCTTCGTTTGGGCTGTGCACACGTCCTCTTTGCCGATATCACATTTTTCCGCCAGCATGTCCTCGATGCCCTCGTCCACCGGCTGGTTCTCCTTGTTGGCCTCGGGGTCGTCGTCTGGCTGGGGCAGCGGCTCCTTGGCCTCGGCAACGCCATTTGTGGTAATGCATTCGGCGGGCTTTGCGACCAGGCCGGGCGTCATCTTGACGCGGCACGTCTCGTACGCCTTCACGAAGCCGAGCTTGGTGTAGAGGTTCCGGGATGCATCGTTTTGTGGACGTATAACGACGAAGGGCGTGTAGCCGCGCTCGATCACCAATTTGGTGAGAGCGGTGGCCAGGCGAATGCCGTAGCTGCAATACAGAAAAAGAAACCAGGTTCACACACACAGCAAAGCGCATTGTTTGCTATTGCAACTCACCCTTTGCGCCTGTATTCTGGACGTGTTTGCATGGAGAACATGGCCCCATAGTATGAGTGCACCATCCATGCGGCCAACTCATTGGTATCCTTACGAAAGATGCCCAGGCCGGGCAACACGCGCACCAGTATCTCGAACACTTCGACGCACTCAATCTCGCTGGCCGGATACAGATCGTGTATGCCCTTGACGTCGTCGACCGTGAGCGGACGCATCTCGGCGTCGGGCGACAAGTCCTCGAACTCCAGATCGGTGTTGAGCTTCTCGCACACGTAAATGTCGCCCTCGAGCCGCTCCATCAAGCCGAACGTCGAGTAGAAGTCATCCAGGCGATTCATGATAGCAATATGCGTAAAATTCAGGTACAATGGCTGCTGCCAATCGATAAGGACATCCTCGGTGCGCATCAGATCCACACATTCGATTTGCGATGAGGGACAAAAGATGCCAAAGCTTTGATAAATATTGTTGTTGGGCTGTAACAGACAGACAGCAGACAGACTCTGAGTTGATGTAAACAAGGATGTGGCAGGATATTTAAGAATTGCAATTACCGTAAGCGTGCATCCTGGAAAGTGCAAAATTATTGGTTTTTCCGGCCAATCTTTGGAAACATAAAATTTAAAGTCCCAAACACGATCATTCAGGTACGTTTTAATGGTTTGATGAAACTGCAATTAAGAACAAATTTTTTGTTCTGATCAATAACTAATTAAAAGTATATATTGCAAAATGTTAAGAGTGTAGCAATTTTATAAAATATTAAGTATTTAATAATATTAAATGTTATAATGTAAGTTCAATATTATACCATATTTCAATATTTTTAATATACATATATTGTTACGAAAATCCGAGTTTTCCAAGGTTCGTTTGGATTGTGTTTGAAAATAAAACAACTTCAATTATTCAGCGCAGAACGCCGTCAGAAACTAACAATCACTTTATTTACACATTTACACTTGTTCTACTTTACACTACTATTGCATGTTTCGCCTTTGCTTGCTCAGCATAGACTCGACTCCTTGCGCTGCCACTGCTGCTTTCATACTAGTTTTCTTATTGCGCCGAAGTTTCTTGCACATTCTATCTCGATTATTCTAGCAAAGTTCATTATCTTTCGCGAACCATCCTTGCCATATCGGACTATCCAAGCGAATTATACCAAATTTGCCATACTTCGAAGTGAATGCCTAAAATATGCTTGGAAAAGCATTCGTGCATAGAAAAGCATTCAGCATAGAGTGCTTTATCGTTTCAATATGTTCATCAGGTATTTATTGTAGTATGAGTGAGAGTGAGCATCGAAGGGTCCGTACTTTTGATTTCAGTTGGATTTAACAACAACTTTTAGTGAAAGGATTGGTTTTTAAGGGTGTGGCTGAACTAAAGATTTGGATAACTGACAAAATTATATCTGGGAGACAGTCAGCTTAATTAACTGATTTCTATCTTCTCGAATTTGGTGATTGAACTTTTGAGATTTCATTACTTAACTAGCCATAACAACCCATTACCGGGTCACGGCCTACCGCAAAAGATTCTCTCCAGGCGCCCCTGCTTTGCGTGCGCCTTCTTCAGTTGGTCAGAGTAAGGGAAGATAGGACCTCCTCAACTTGGTCCTTCCACCGGAGACACGGCCTCCCTCAGTTTGGTTGATTTCTTTATTGAACTAAGCTACTCGATTTGCCCCTGTAACTCCGATGTTAGTAAGTTGAACTGTATTTCTGGAAACCTCGACTCAGTTTATGAAAAATTTTAATCTTTAGAGAATAAAATACGAAATAAAATAAAAAACAAGTAGGTACATTGATCAGCCGCCGTGGCTCAGTTGGTTAGTGCGCGGTCCAACGAGTCGCATGCAGAGCGACGCAAGATCGAATACTGCATGTAGTAACACCTAAAAAAAATAACGGGAAACTCGTTTTCTCTTTCGGTGGCTGTTCTCTCAGCTGGAAATGGCAAACCTCTGAGAGTAAAAATTGCCTATGAAAAAGCTCCCAACCTGCCGTTCGGAACCGGCATAAAACTGTAGGTCCCTTCCACCCGCGTACAAAATTCACACGCACAACACGGGTGGTTGCGGGAAGCTAGGCCTTAGTCTCGCGTAAGCGGGCTGTCGTGCCAATCAATTATTATTAAATTAGGTACATTGATTTATATTCAACTTTTCTATTGAGTCTATATTTGCAAGCGCTTCTTCTGTAGGAAAAAATCACATTCCCTTCTTTTGCTAAACATTTCCACATCTACATCCATATTCGCATTTAGAAAATGTCATTGTATCCATTCTAAATAATGTCGTTGTTCACCTCGCAAAATATTTAATACACAAGCTGCACTTGTTTCCGAGCACCCTTTGGTACCCAACTTTAGCGTCACTCGGCAAATTAATCCTATAAATTAATCTTTGAAGTTTTCCATCGAAAATGTCAGACAGCAAAGTGCAAATGAAATGCTATTTTCCATTACTCAACCACACTGAATGACCTACAGTGAGCTGCAAATGTTAGGGTTCAATGCGAAATGAAAAGCAACAGCAAAAACAGACGCGCGCCGCACTCTTTAGCGAACAAGATAAAACTCTTTTGGGCAAAGTTGGTTTTAGTGCAAAACTTTTAATTGAACAATTGCAGACATGGTCAAATTCATATCGAGCTCAATTTGAGGGAACTTGAGGTGTGGGCAGCGGCGATTGGGATGTGAAAACGTAGTAGCAGAAAAAGTACAGGTTACGTGATAAGTCAAAACGCAGTTGCTTTGGTTTTTGGCTTCTACCCACTGTTTTGATTATTTCATGGCCTCAGCTGTGAGTAAGGGATCTGTGTTTTGTCAATGGTTATGAATTAATGCAATAAATATTATTGGGATTGTGCTGAAATATTCATTCATTCATTTTGAGCAAACGCGGCATCAATTTCAGGGATAGCTTCTTTATAAAGGTTTCTTTTTTTAAGAGCTTGAAAACTTAAAACGACAATACAAGAGAGAAATATTTGTAAAAATGAATTTTTGTTTATTATAATCTAATATAATTTCATGGCATTAATTTTTTAAATATAGGGGTTTCCAACAAGAGGTGTTATTTTGAATCACTCGGTATTTCGGTAGCTGTCACTTTTGAAGCTTTTATTCTTTGACATTTGGCAAGTAGAAACTACGCCATTAGTAAAAATGGAACGATACACGCTTCAACAACGCATTGAAATTATTAAAATTCACTACAAAAATGGTGAAAATCTTGCAGTCACAGTTCGCAAAACTAAAGCATTTTTGGGTCGTCGTGAAGCACCTTGTCGGGACAAGTTAGTGATGTGAAGAATAAAACCCGTGCACGTCGCTTAAGAACAACTGAGAATATTGTTGCTGTAGCCCAAAGTGTTGAAGAAAACCCAGGTTTGTCGATTCCTCGTCGTTCTTTGGAATTGGGAGATGATTAATGATTTTTTATGGTCGGAGTTGGATGGTATTGATCTGGACAACGTTTACTTTCAACAAGACGGCGCTACGTGCCACACAAGCAACGAAACCATTGCTCTTTTACGGGAAAAGTTTCCGGACCGTGTTGTCTCTGGAAGAGGTGATCACAATTGGCCACCGAGATCTTGTGATTTAACATCTTGCGACTTCTTCCTTTGGGGCCACGTGAAAGATAAGGTGTACGCCAACAGCCCACCGTCGATTCAAGACCTCAAAGCTAGAATTCGTGAGGCTATCGAGGACATAGGGCAGCCACTTTGCGATTTGGTTATGGAAAATTTCATGAAAAGGATATGGTCCTGTAAGCGTGGTCGTGGTGGCCATTTGGCTGATGTTGTTTTTCATTATTAACGGCATACCTTCCTCTTTATTATGAAATAAACATCCGATCATTTATCTCAAAAAATGGCATTTTTCTTTGAATACCAAAATAACACCTCTTGTTGGAAAACCCTATACAATTTCCGGCATATTTTCGCCGGGACTACGAGTTACATGGTCCATTCGATCAGTTCAATACTACAATGACTACTTTTTCCAATAAATCTGACCGTATGACGTCAATAGTGGCTTGGAATATTGGCTTCCAATGGTACAAGAGTTGCTGGTTTGTTGGCATCAACCAATGACGTACCATAGCCCCATAAAAAGTAATCCAGAGGCGTTAAATCGCACGAACGAGGAAATGTCACGTCACCTATGACACTTCTACCCAGTTTTTTAAATTAATGTGATACTATAATTTCGAAGATCTGCACATATAGGGTGTTTTTTTTAGAGGTATAGAACTTCGAATTGAAATAAAACACAAGAAAATCGTTTTAATGTCCATCAATTTGGCTTTATTGGAAGGATAATTTTATGCCATTAATGTTTAAATATGATTTCGGGCATGTGGCCGCCGCGGCTGGCTCGAATAAAGCCAATTCTACAGGTCCAATTTTTAAAGTTGATGGACAAAGCTCCAATTGCTGTGCACGGTGGCGAATCGATTCATTCGGGTCCTCTTCAACATTTTGCTCTACAGCGGCAATTGTTTCTTCGGTGCGCACTGTTCGACGTCTCTGCGGATGCGTTTTATCACATAGAGTAAACGTAGTGCGAAAACGACCCATGGTTAACCGATGGATGGACCGATTTTGCTCTGATGGACGATTATGTCGACCATAAAATGGACGGAGCTTGCGGTAAACTTCGCGAACTGAACCATTATTTTCGAAATAAATTTGCACGATTTGCAAGCGTTGTTCTTTTGTCAACCTGTTCATGATGAAATGGCAAACCAAACTGAACATAAATGACATTAGAGTTGCCAGATTTGACCACAAAATGCCAGTTTTATCTCTATTCGAAAAACAAACCTCTAAAAAAAACACCCTATATAAATGAAATGTGCAATTGAATCTGTATTAAATAATACATTCGAGTTTGCATTAAAAGAGTCTGACCGAATAATCGGCATTGGTCAAACACTTCGAATCGATTGAACTGGTACCAAATTTTAGCCAGTTTCGTTTGGTACTTTTTTTTGTGGCGGAAAACTTTTCACGCAACCTGTACACTTGTGGCACCCAAATCATGCGTTAACTGCTCATTTCAAGGTTTACACTTTGGATATTTTTTCTTACGAAGACTAAACCAAAGAGAACGTCGGAAGGTCAATCGAATGAAAGAGGCTGCCGTTTGTTGTGCAATTATTTTCGGGGTCGTCTAGAGGCGATGATAACAGAGCAGATGTGACGGCCGAATTAGGCAGCGCCCAATCGATGCGGCGCTATTGCGGTTTGTTTTTAATTAATTGAACGGACGTGACAGCGTGACATGTGCCAAATGACTTCTACAAACTGATGCGATGTGGTTGTGTGCAACCGCGAGCGGTAGCGCGATGCCATGGCCGGTTTGATGTAGTTGGGGCGCTTGGTTGCATATTAGTTGCTCGTAATTTGATTAATTTACAATGCCCAAATTGTGTACAGGCAGAGCGCAAAAAACGCCGTCCGCATGAATTTGAGGTTATGCGGCGTATGAAAAATGTGCAATTAGGAGGAAAATAAAGACTTTCGAAATTGAGGCACTTTGTCAGATAAACCGCAGCGTCTTCTAATAAATCAAATACAAAATAGGTAACCGCTTCTGCGGCAAAGGACTTTGACAAAGGATGCGAACTCTGCATGTGGCTTCTGAAATTAGGTGCCCGAATTTGAATCAAAAGTATTGTACGCAGATTATACTTTATGACCACCGTTTCATGCCAAACAAAAGCCAATTGTGCACCTGGCTGGTGTGTCCACAACACGCGCACACAAAAATCAAAATTGATTTCCTTCACAGTTCGGACACACAGTGCTGTGTGGCGGCAATGTGGGCCAAACAATTTGTTGTTTTGTGCTTCTGTTGTTGTTGCTGTTGTAGGTGTACATATGAGGGCGGCGCTGCTGGTGCTGCTGGCACCACCACGACGCCCGACGCCCGACGCTATGCAATAAAACTCAGTTTGCGCCCGCAGTGAAAGTTCAAAGTAGTTCAAATTCGTCGAAGTTCATTTGCAGTTTTCTCGGCTATTTTATTGGTTTGCTGCCGCTTTTATTTGGCGTTTCTGTTTTTCAGTCGGCATTTTCCGCTGGTGATTTATTGCGCTTGAAAACTGCAGTGCGGCCGAGGCAATTTTATTGGCATTGTGGAGTGTTTGAGTTGCGTCAGCTGCGGAAATGCGAAATTAAAATTAAAATTGCAAGAAGCGAACCAGCGCGTGCTGCTTTTGCAGTTCATTACCGAGGACAACCACAAACCAAGGCTTTCTTTTTTAATTGTTTAATTTTGCTGATGGATGCTTTCAGTGATCAGCGTTTCTGTTTGATTTTTCGCAAAAGCCTCGCTTGCATTCTCTCAGCCGCACTCGGCCTCAACTTCACAGGCCAACAAACAGCTGGGCGCCAGAGTGGGACGCACTTTGGGCGCGTTTCGACCGCGGGCGCGGTTGTGCTGTAATGGCGCAAGTATTAAAAAAGCAAGAATAGAAATAACAATACGCAACCTTGAAGCACGCCATTATTCGCAAACAACGAACCGACAGCCTCGCTCCGCCGCACTCCGAGGCGCTGGTACGTGCACGGGCGCCGACACGTGACGCCTGAAAAGCGGCGTAAAACTGTGCTGAAGTATGGTGAAAGTGTGGAAATCCTGCGGTTCTCATAGCGCCGCGCACAGCCAAGTGAAACGAATAGGCGTGTGGAGGTGAAGTCGACATGCAAATGTGACGGGACGTGACGTGACACATCACGACGCTTCGTTTCACGCCCAGAAAGCCGTATTGCAAAATCGCAAATGAAACGGCAATCGCGAGGGCCGCTTTTCTCAGGCGGTATCTGGGCACTTAATAGGAGGCCATGACGATGCAACAATGAATATATGTATTTTGTTTTAATCTAAACCACAATTTATTGGTTTAATCGCGTGTGGTTAAACTGAGACTAATGTGGGCCATGCATAATTCTATACCAGTCAATATATCGTCGGAGACGTGTTACACTCCGGACGAACTTCCACCTCTGCAGTCGATGAGAACATTGAAATTTTAAGGATGTTGTGCTCGGTAATCAATATTCCAGCTTAAGTCAGGGGTATACAAAATTCCAAGGCAATTGTACATACTTATTTTTTTAAGCCCTTAACAATTCGAGTATAAAATTTCGCAAAAGATTTGATATCGATGGCTGGTTAAAGGATGAAACTGCCTAAAGATGGATTAAGTAGAAGGATGGCTTGGCAATTGCCCGACTAGGACACTCAGAGGTCTCGCAGCTCATTCTAATGCCCAAAGAGAGTGTGGCAAGCTTCTTCTTATGTTCTAATGTTCGATAGCGATTGAAAAGGCGGAAGGGAGGAAAAAGGTGAACATTTAGTCTGTACAAAATGAAAAGGGAGGACTTATAGTTCGAATTCATTTCGTAACCTTAAATATTTGAAAACATCTAGCAACCAAAAATTATATTATCTGCAACGTCAAGGGTGGGAACGTAAATTAAAAAAGGTAGGTTTTGAATTAAAATAAATTGAAAAAGGTTTTTAAAATTCTTTCTGGGATGGTTCGATCATTCTGATCTTCGCATATATCTGGCAAGTTCAGCCATTGGTATAGAAGCCAATGTGACCAGAACCAAGACGAATTCATACAGGTGATAGCGTTAGGGCAGCAACAAAATGTCAATGCATTTTGTTTTTGTTTAGATTGTCAAAATCAGCCAATCAGAACAAAGCTTGAGTTTTTTTAATTTTTAAATTGTCACAGTTGTACACTGGCATTTTGACACCGTAGACCTTTTCCACCACAAAAAAAATCAAATCAGCTGATTCAACGAGATCACCTGTATAAATACGCCTTGGCCAGAACACATCAACCGTTCAAACGTCAAAAATTCGATCAACAAAATAATCGATTAGCTTGTTTCGAAGTACGAGACAGAACGTGCATTGATAGAGATTTCCCTTCATACCGTTATATCTGAGATTTTGTGGATGTAGGATGTAATTAAGTCAAATGTTGTGTTTGTTTTTTATGTACGAGAAGTTTAGAAGGCGACAATTAAACAATCTATTTACCAACGTAACATTTTTTACTCATGAACTAAGAAACTCCTCGAATTGATTGCTATTTACTTATTTTCCAAGTGAACTTTTTACTCAAAAGTGAAATTCAAAGTAAGATGTACGCAACCTTATAAAAAAGAAATCACTAGAAAATTCACCAGTTGACTGAAGAAAGAAAATGAAAGCATATTTCGCGGAGCAATAATAACGACGGTAACAATAGCTTCATGCCCCAAACACATAGACGACGGCAGCGACAGGACTAATAATAATAATTAATAATAATTGACTGGCACGACAGCCCGCTTACGCGAGACTAAGGCTTAGCCTCCCGCAACCACCCGTGTTGTGCGTGTGAATTTGTATGCGGGTGGAAGGGACCTACAGTTTTATGCCGATTCCGAACGGCAGGTTGGGAGCTCTTTCATAAGCAATTTTTACACTCAGAGTTTTGCCATTTCCAGCTGAGAGGGCAGCCACCGAAAGAGAAAACGAGTTTTCCCGTTATATTTTTTGTGTGTTATTATAGACAGTATTTGAACCTGGGTCGCTGCCTTCGACTCGCGGTTCAACGCACTAACCAACTGAGTGACATGACTGCAAAATATAGAATCAGAACAATCATATGGTAACGATTGTTTGACGACAGAACGACAAAACGAACACCGAACATAGGTCGTTGCCTCAGAAAACGATTGTCGTATGTGCCATTAACTCTAATGGAACATACGACATTCGTTTTCTGCGGCGACGAGATGTCGCTGTCTCCAAGCTTAAAGCTAGTCTCAATTTCGTAGACGACAAAACCAAACCAATTGGTATCACTGCTTAAATTGGCAACATCGACTGCTTGTTTCCATACTTTTCACAGCTGCTTCATGTGCCAATTGCGTAATATTTGTTATTTTGGTTGTTACGTTAGCAAAATTAACGAATGACTTTAAATTATTCATTGTTCAACTGCAACACATCCAAAAAAATACGAACTTGTGAAAATTCAAGCATTACAAAACATATGATTGTTGAGCTGCTGCTGCCGCCATCATTGTAATCACATTGCCAACTACAACGCAACCATTGAAGTCGACGCCTTCTTGCGGTCGCGTGGCCGTGTCGCTGCCGCACAGTGTCGCGAGTGTGGCCAAAAATGGTAAAAATCAATGTTAAAAAATTACTAAAATGAATATGACAATCGACAGATAATATTTCAACTAAGAAAAATCCATTATCGGATCTTCAATATCCTACTCCGTTCCATTTTTATGTAGCTTCAAAGTTGACGTTAAAAAATAAGCATTCGTTCTAAGTTTGTGGGTAATTCTTTATGCTGAATGAAAAATCAAATAAAAATATAATTTATATACTAATATAGTCGTGTTATATATTAAATAAAACTTTGGCATTTTTCCTGTATGACAGCACTATTTTTTTGTTTGTGCTTTGAAATAACTGTGAAATCCCGTTACATTGAAAAATTACGTTTTTTGACTTGCTTCTAACAAAGAACCAAAAGTTTGGTGGAAAAAAGTTTAAAAAACGTCAAAAAACACTTTTTTAGTTCCAACCCTAAATTACTCAAAAAAGTATGTATTAACATAATCCGGAGTAATTTTTTGCCTTTAAGTGCCTATTTGGTTGTTATTTGCATTTTTCTAGTGACGCCTCCACTAAAAATACGCGATTTCTTCGAGGTGTGGCGTAAAGCTGAAGCCAGAAAGCGGTCAACAAAACTTGAATTTCTTACAAATTTACTTAAAAATAAGACGGGTGTTGATGTTAATCATGAACAAAAGCAAAGTTTGCGTCCCCACTTCAACATTTACTTTTTGCAGTGGCACCTACAGTCAAAAAATTTGATTTTTTTCGAAGTATGGCTTCCGACGTTCAATGAAAGTAGTGACAAAGCAGCTGCTGAAATTATGAGCTGCATAAAGAACAAGGTTGGCACATTGTTCGTATCATCAAAAGTAGGCAGAATGCCACGCCCACTTTAAAAATATAAACATTTATAACAAAATATAAACATTTATAACAAAATATGATATCACAAGCTGAAAAATTAAACATGAATTCATAAAGGAAAAGTTTTGGCCACTTTATATATATGTTCCAGCTGCCACGCCCACTTTAAGGTTTTAGAAAGCTTACCAATTAAAATTTCATCTTGGAACTAGTATCGTAAACAGCAGTTGTAGTCAAATACGAATATTTTTGAAAGTGGGCGTGGCAGGCCGCCCATTTTTAGTGTGAACTTTTATGTCATTATTTTAAGCTCAAATACAAAGTTTCATAATTCTATCACTAATATTAAGAAAGTTATTTCAATATTAAAGTTCCTTTCGTATGGGAGGTGGGCGTGGCAGTGGTCCAATTTTAATGATTTTTTGTAAATGTCTTAATTTCCACCACAAAAACAATCTCACCAAGTTTCATCGAAATAGGACAACGCTAAGTATTTTTGGCCACGGCTTATATGGGATCGCGACACTGTGTGCCGTCGTCTATGTGTTCAGGGCATTACGCGTAAATCAAAGTTTAAAGCTTAGGTGGAGCAGCTAAAATCGCATTCAGTATGCAGCCGGATTAGGTTATAGCTGCCGCTGAACGCATCACTTTGGATTGAAGCGCTCTGCATGCGGCTTCATATCGCTTAATCATGCGGCCAACAGTGTCACTTGGAACGTGTGTCTGTGCTATCTGATTGTAAGCTATCGTAACGCTGACGTTTCTGTGTAAATGAAAAAATTACATAAATCACACAAAGCGTCAGCGCTGTGCCACGGCAGCTGACAGTGCTGCCAAAGTGTTTTCGCTTGTTCAGCACTTTTTGCTCGTCTCTGTTGCTCATCCCCGGGCCTGGGGCGCCTAAAAGTGGGCCTCTTAAAATATTAAGGCTGCAGATATAGCGATGACATTTGCTTCATCCCAGTTGCAGCTGCAACTTTTCGTGCAATTTAGTTTGTTCTCAACAAAGTGCAAACATTTTATTGCGCTACGTAAATTCAAGCAAATCAACGTGCAAAGGCACTTGTAGTAGTGAGTAGTATTTTGTTTGTATGTATGTGCGGTTGAGTCGGTAGGCGTTTTCTCCAGCGGCCCTGTCAGTTAACTAAATTGTCTGACACGAAATTGAGCATGAAATGAAAAGTTGCTCGTACCGCCTCGAAGTATGCTAAATCATTTATGCGGTTACATTGCTGGCGTTGAGCCGTCTGGGGCTAAGCGTGTATGAGTGTAGGTATGCAAATGTGTTTGCATGTATATGAAATAAGTTCTCACTTCACGTACCTTTAGTGATTCCGGTAAGTATCGTTCCAAATACTCCAAAATTTCTGGAAGCTCAGATTCTTGCACCAAACGAAAGTGTCTACCTTCAGGAATGATTTCCATTTCTGTGAAGTAGAAAAATCAATTGCCCATAAAGCATATTTCTTTATGTATGTAAATATAGTCTTAATAGAAAATTGTAAATTTCCAACACAAAAACAAAACGCGAACCGAAACGAAAATAGTGAAACGAGAATTGCATTAGAGCGATTCGAGCATTTCGTTTTAATTGCTTCCACATCAATTATGCACAGCCGTGCTTACAGCGGCAGCTATTTCGATGCGGTGCTCGGCGTTTCGCTCATATTTTTGCATTTTCTATTCAGCATTTTCGTGTCTGCATTACATATTTCGTTGTTTTGACACTTTGCGTGCTTTTTGTTGGGATTTACAATATAATAACGTTGTGGTCCTTTCAAGGACACAGCGACAACGGCGCTTTGTCATCTTATCTTTTACATCTTATTCGATTTTTTCATTTCCATTTTCTGTTTTTCTTTCATGCCAGCTCCACGTACGCATAAGCGATAAAAATAAATGTTTGTATAAATGAGCTGCTGCGCATATACGGCCACGTATGCAAATTGTTGCTGTTGTTGGCGTTATTGGTGCTGCTGCTATTGACGTTTATCGGAGCTGGCAAAGTGATTGCGTCGCCAGTGCCCTTAAGGACCATTTCGGGCACGTTTGGCAGTGATTCGGGCGCCTACTATATGCGGCCCACGTTGCACCACTGCGGGCGAAGGTGTTCAGTGGCGAAACGTGCGCCACGTCAGCGCAGCGACGAATATTCAAAGTGCTTATTAGAACAATTTTTCTCCCATGTGTGATGTAGACGATAAAAATTTGCTCGAAAGATTTGGCAAATGGGCGCACAGTGGGGTAGACAAATTAAGTTGGACAGTGCGGCGATTGCAATATGCAAAGTTTACTTTTTCAGAAAACTAAACATTTTAAAATCAATGTCACATTTTGGACAGCGAAACTGGTCGCGTGTTAAGAAGTATTTTATTTTTGTTAGTGATTTTATAAAAGATCAAAAAACTATTGGTACTTAATGGAGAATCACTTGTAACCGATAGTAATAAAATTAATTTAATAATTGTTTATATAAATTTTTCAATATTTGTCCAAACAGTTACACTTCTTTGCTCAAAAAGCTATCGGCTGACTTAAGAGATTTATCTCAGGATTTATATTATATATATTAATTTAACACACATTGAAGCTTGGAATGTATTATTGACCAAGTTTTTGTGGTTTTAAAATAGCGGATCCAGTCGGATGCCTTTCACCACTTTAACTAACCAACTATATTGCAATGTATAAAGCAAAATGTCGAAGAAAGACCCAATTTTAAAAATTGTTTTAAAAATAAGGAACAAATATACCACAAACATTTGAAATCTTATCTTTTTTCTAAAACAAATTTTCGTGGAAATTGTGCACCTTTGAATTAATGAATCGATTTTTGACAAAAACAGAAGTAAATTGGGTCTTAAGAAAGTTAAAGTGGTGTTAAATGAATTTGGAACTTAAAAAGAATCGCAACTTTCTTCAAATGTTTAACCGTCTACCTGTCCCTTGGGGTCTATTTGATCCCAGGCGGAATTAAAAAACGGTTGAGCGGTTTTGTGCGCTCGTCTACTTGTGGCATTTAGTGTTAAGTAAGTTAATCGTGGGTTAAGTTAATTGGGTTGTAACCAATAACAAATCCAGAAAAACACTTTTCTTGGCTTTCGCCTTTTCTTTTGTGATTTGTGTGTAACATTTGTTCATGTTTTGTCAGTAAATTATATAACCGTTTGAATGGGGCCATCCTGACCCCAAAGGACAGCGAACGCAATTTTGAGCAAAGGACAGACACAAGGTTAAAATGTCACTTATTATCTCAGCAATAGCGGGTTTCATTGTCTGTCTGTCAATTGGGAAAACTTTGGAAGGGCAGAAGATATCAAAACAAAGTTAGGTATAGATTGCGCTAGATTTGCACTTAAGTCTGATAAGAATGTGAGCATGACTCATACAGCTAAAAGCAGGGTTGCCATATTCTCAGAAGTATGAAAATATTCAGAGTAGTAATGTAAAGTACAGAACTTTATGCTTTCGAGAATCGAATACAGTATCAAGTACCGGGTATCATTTGAAGGAATCGATACAGTTTGTTTGACATAAACCTTAACATTGCCATCGATTGATCTTTTTTTGTTTTTATTTTGGTTGCATATTGTTGCCTCATGTTTCGTTGACAAATTTCATATGCTTTGATTGGAACTGAGTGAATACCAGATTCGAATTCCTAACTCTCAAAGGTGATAAAAGCCGCTGTGGCTATTGCTTCCCTCCTTTTAATTTGTAATTTTTATTAAAAGCTCATATAATCAAAAAAGAAATTAAAAAGAAATAAATGAATAAAAAAATGAATAAATAGAAAATACTTTTTCCTACATTCTTCTGCATATTTACAGTTTTTAAATGTTTCATTCCACAGTTTATTGAACTCAATTCTACTTTACAATGAAATTCGAGTCAATTTCCCATTCTTTTGCATATTTACAGTTTTTAAATGTTTCATTGCACAGTTTATTGAACTCAATTCAACTTTACAATGAAATTCGAGTCCTTTTCTCATCCTCAATCCAAATAGTTCGTCCACATACACGTTTTCACGTTGATGAGCCAATTAGCTGATTCAATTACTGCCAATAATTCGTTAACTTGGCTTAAGCACTCGCTGCCAATTTCATTTTCGCATTGCAACATGGCGAATTAATTGTAATTATCGCCTATTAATTTATGTACAATTAAGAAAAAACGTGCATCCGATTTGCCATAATTTAATTAGTGACACTTGGTCGACAAATCGTTGACCGGGCAGGCGGAAAGATGAACGCAGCCGAATAAATGTACGAAAACAAGACTCAGACACAGAGACAGTCGAACCATGCAGCGAGCAGTGGCACTTTTACAGCTTCATTGGCAGCGTGACACAGTAAAATTGTCCATGTTGACTTTATGCTCATTGCTCGGGCTGCAATTACTGCGAGCGAACTGTGCGATTGCGTTTTGCATTGCTATACATAAATGCGCCATTGTCAACAAGCAGACTTTCTGCGATAAACAGAACACAGCTGACGAGCTGAAGGGACTGGCAAGGGGTCGCGAGAGAAGGGGTCGGCTGCACAGTGGCAATTAGTTATTGATTAGGCACGAGTGCATTGCGAAATAATGAAAACTTGCTCGTTCAATTTTCGAGGCAATTCAACATGATGATGAAGGAAGAAGAAGCTTGAAAATTTAGTGAAATGGAGAAATAAATGCAAGAATATGGAGAAATAAAATGCAAAAAACCTATTTGAGAATGTTGAGAGTAGAGAATGCATGTATTTCTACACAAAATTGTGAATTTTAATCATTGACAAGTGAGTCTTCTAACAAATGAAAGATATTTGTTTGATGAAATTTATTAAAATTATTGTACGATTTTCTGCATCAACATTCGGAAGTCACTTCTATAAAATGCAAAGCATTGCAATATTGCACATTGCACAAATGAAAACCTCCATGATCTACTGTCATTTAACTTAGGAATTACAAATCGAGATGTGTAATATTCTGAGTTACTACTGCAATATAATCGTGCACACGTTTGTCACGACAAATCAATGAATTGCAAAAATACAATAAATACATTAGCGGATAATTAATCGCCTTGTGACGTCTCTGAGCTAACGTTGAGTGAAGCACACATTTGCTTCTATATTATGCAGCATAAGTGAATGGTTTGATTCGGTATGAATATTAATAGATATAGGCAAAATATAGAACATCTCATCAATGGCATTATTGCCATTTAAATATGAATTATTTATTTGAATTATTTGTTTAGCAACGATTTGGTGGCAACGCTTGTTACTAACAATGCGTTAGATTTGTATTAAATTATCATAAATCAATAATGTATTTACCAAGTATAAGAAATTACATTAAACGCCACATAAGAGTTAAATTCGAGTTAAATACCTTTTAATTCTTTAAAAGGGCTAATTAAAACAAAATTGTGGGCAATAATGCATTCGTAAAGCAACGATTTGAAGTTAAGCATGTTTTGATTTGAGAAAAATTAAGAAAAGAGTAATTTATATAAAATTATAGTTATAAAATTAATAGAATTATAATTATAAGTTCGTCATTATGTGTGTGGCATGCCGCATAAGTGCTTCGTTGTGTTGGTGCCCATCACTGTTCTATGACAGAAAGTTTAAGAAGAGATAGAATATTGGTGGAGGAACTTGTAAGAGCCAGAGATGAATAATTGTATGCAATAACCAGTGTTGTGACTAATATATTAAAGTAGTGTAACTAAATACGTAGTATATTACTTTGGCTTTAAAAATGTAGTGTAACTAGTTATTTTTCCCCATAAGTAATCACCTTCAGTAATATTACTACTTTTTTTCAAGTTACTTATTACAATATTACTTTTTAGTCAACAAAGTTCTAATTCTCATGTAAAACAGCAGCACTGATAACATGATTAAGATCTATTCAACTATAAAACACTGCACTTGTTTATACTGGACATAGCTCGTCTCTTTCATTTCCAACTGAGTTTGGTAGTGCAATTAACATTTGCAAGCAAATTCAAGCGGTTTTAACAAAAAAGGTGACGAAATTCAAATTGTAATTCAAAATGAAATAACTACTTGCAAAATGACTACTTTTAATAGCTGGAAATTCCGCAAATATTTCGATGTATTGACGGAAAATAATATATTACTTTTTGTGATACATTACTTCACATTTCCAGTAATAAGTAATGTAACGATATTACTTTCAAATGTCAGTAATGTGTAATAAGTAATATGTTACTATCAAAAGTAATAAGTCCCAACACTGCCAATAACTAGTAACTTTAGAATCAACTTAAAATTTCAAAGCATTTAAAAGACACCCCGTTGCACAGTGGCCCGAGTCACAAGTAGTAGCGAGGGAAAAAAATAGATATAGTCGTACGACAATAAAAATTTGTACATATGATTTTGTTATAAAGAGAAGTTAATACTCTAAGAATTATTTCAATCGTCCCACGGAAACGCCCACCTCCCATACAAACCAAATACTAAGTTGACAGTATCTCGGAAATTATAAAAGATATACAGCAACTTATATCATTAATATAAAGATATATACCAAATGGTATCGATCAACCTAAAAATATGTCATAAAAAAGGAAATATTGAAAAAACTACAAATATCTGTAACACCTAAATAATTTCAAACCCAAATCGAAAATAATAACACCTCCTTTTAAACTCAGTATAGCATATATTTTCATTCAAAATCAAAATTTGTTAATCTGTACTGCTATGACAATCGGTTTCCGATGATGAATTATTGCAAATTAAACCCTCTACATCTATTTTTGACAAAATTTCAAAACTTTTTTCTTCAACTTTCTTAGATATTATAAATTGCATTTCGAAACCGAGAGTTTCGGTTTTCCTGTTTACGAGGGGCGTTCAATGTATTCTCGGTATCGGGGTGATTTGATATTATTGTGGGTAATTAAAATATATCATTAGCTAACAACATTATCTGAGGGTATTTATATAAAATTTCATGTTGATAACTTCATTAGTTTGTTTGCTACCTCCAGTCAGCGACGACGAAAATGACTGACGCGACGTGATGTGTTGCTTCTTCACGACAACGCACCGGTTCACACTGCGCGGCTCTCCAAGGCTGCTGTACGAGAGTGCGGGTTCGAGGAAATTAACCACCCACCCTACAGCCCGGACCTGGCCCCCAGTGATTACTTTTTATTCCCAAATTTAAAAAAATACCTCAGGAGAAAGCGATTTGCTGACGATAATGAGCTCAAGTCCGCTGTAAATGAGCATTTTTCGGGCATTTCGGGCCAAGAAGAAAATTATTTTTCTAAGGGAGTAGAAAAACTTATTTCGCGATCAAACAAATGTATTGAAGTCATGGGAGACTATATTGAAAAATAAATTTTTTTCAAGGTTTTATCTTTTTTCTAACATACCCATACCGAGAATACATTGATCAATCAATCAACATCAATTTTCCTATTAACTGCTATAATTGATTCTGAACCCATTAACAAGTTTTGCTTTTTTTCGAAAGTAACCTTGATTCGATGGCATGCCACCCAGTATTGCCGAAATCTTCCATAGATTCTACCTATTTTATTTTGTAATTTTTCTAGATTAAGTGAAGTTATCATATTATTAGATACAAGCGCCGCAGCGGTTGAAATGTTTTGCTGCCAACTGAAAATGTTTAATTTCTTAAAAACGTGGAAGTTTGTGCAACTAAAGTCCATGGTTTCTATTAATACATACTTTAAGCTATATCACACTGTAAAATGTCGAAGTTATAGGAAGTAGTTTTTTAAGAGTTTATATAAAGTTTGATGACACTGCACTTTTATACCTACGAATTGACGTTACTTCAAGTAACGGTACTAGGAATGTAGAAAGCAAAACAAAAGAGGAAAAGCTTCCCCAGAGTTGCAAAAATAGTATCAGGTGTACAACTTTGCTTCCGCCGTTTTTTCCAAAATTAAAAGCTTTATTGCGAAAAAGTGCTTACAGATGTATTATTCAAAGTATTGTCCGTCGCTAGCGACAACTTTCTCCCATCTTTCCGGCAATTTTCGGATCCCGGCTCGAAAAAAGGAGTCCTCTTTTGACGCTATCCATGAAGCAATCCATTTTTCCAATTCTTCGAAGGATTGAAAATGTTGATCTGCCAGGCCGTGTGCCATCGAACGGAATAGGTGGAAGTCAGAAGGGGCGACATCTGGGGAATACGGCGGGTGGGGCAAGACTTCCCATTTCAGCGTTTCCAGGTACTTTTTGACCACTTTTGCGACGTGTGGCCGAGCATTGTCGTGTTGGAGGACTCGTACGGCACCCAGTTTCCTTCTTTCTGAATCATGCCCAGGGCCTTGAGACGTTTTGAAATGGCTTGCTGACTCACTCCCAACGATTCGGCAAGCTCTTCTTGGGTTTGGCACGAATCTTCATCAAGCAATGCTTCTAGTTGTTCATCTTTGAAGGTTTTTTCTCTTCCACCACCATGTTTGTCTTCGACATCGAAATCACCATTTTTAAAACGTTGAAACCACTCCCGACACGTTCTTTCACTCAGAGCAGCATCACCGTAAGTTTCTGAGAGCATTCGATGCGCTTCAGCTGCATTTTTTTTCGAATTGTAACAGAAAAGTAAAACTTCCCGCAAATGGCGAGAATTGGGCACATAAACGGACATTTTCGAGCGTGAATAATACGAAAACAAGAACAACTGTCACTGAAACGGCGATGACAATTCGTTAGGCACTGTCCACACTCACTTTAAAGGCATTACCATCTATGTATTTCAACCAGCCTCAGCCGGTACAGCCACCTATCGGAAAACGGCGGAAGCAAAGTTGTACACCTGATATATTTATAGAATATATTTACTTAACATAAGGTTCCATGGGAAATTTTTCAATAAGAGTCCTCGAACTTACATTAAACAAATTGCAATAATTTCTATCCAAGTCACCAACCTTCACAAAGTGCAAGTTTGGTGGCCTTCCATCGGTATATAAATTTATGTTTCAAAAAGCCGTTTTTACATTTTAGTAAATTGAGGTACTTATTTACTTCAGTACTACAAACTTATTTTTCTACATTTACAACATTCATTTTTTTGATTTTTGTCCCTTCTCGCGACACTGTATGTGTTGGTGTGTGAGTGCTGCCCTCAGAAGTGACAGTGGTATTACCAAACTGATTTTAGGGGTTAGAACCTTCATGGCTCCACAAAATGTTACATACATTCTTTCTTTCAATATTTGAAAATTCTAAAGCTTTTGCTTTTTTGGGCTCCACCATTTTTTGAGCAAACATCTTTCGAATCAATCAGATACTCTATATAAATATATATTATATTCCACCTCTTATCCCTAGTGCCAGGAGAAAAGTGGGGCTGCTTAATGAGTTGCGTGTCGCATTATTAACAACAACAATAAATGCATTGTGAGCAGTTGTGGTTAGTGTGAATTAATATTGAATATTTTATAGAGTGATACTGTTATTAGTTGGTGCTGGAAAAGCTTGAATATTTTATAGAGTGATTAGTAATAGTTGCTCATACTGTTATTAGTTGATGCTGAAATAGCTTCACTTTAAAAATTCAGTTATTCTTGCAAATGTCAGTTCACTGGCGTTAATTGAAATGCCAACTCGGCTAACGATTATTTGTTCTCTAAACCATTCGACGACTCTGTAGTTAGTTCTGTCAGTGCTAACATGTCACTTATTATTGCACTTTAAATAGTTTAACACTAAAGAAAAAAACAAAGTAATTCAAGAAGCGCATTTCAAAAGCTCAGCTGCAAGTTTGTGCAACTTTTAATGGTGAATGATAGTCGTATTTGGGAGTGAAATGTCGGGCAAAGCTTTGTTCGCGCACAATTTCGATCGAGTTGTCTTTGTTTGGGTGGACGCTTTGTTATCGGCACTCAAGTTCATAAGACAAATAAAGCATTCGCGTGTAAACGTATCAAATTACAACAATAAATTCAAAGTGCGCGTATTAATAATGCGACATATGGCGCATGGGCCGCTTACGAGTGTTGCGTTATTTGTTTGGTGCAAATTTAGCACTGGGCATTATTAATTGCTTTGTATCTAGTTACAATGACTATTTCAGCACACACACACACAGACACACACACACATACATTTAATTTGCATACGAAAAACGTTGCACATGTGGTCGTGTTGAGAGCAAATAAACCATTTAAAGCGGTTAAGAGTGTTGCGATCGGACTTGGCCGACTTAGTTAAACTCTGCGCAATGTTAGAAAGGTGAAAGTGCCTACTTCAAAAACAGAGAAGCATTTGGCATGTCAAGGTTTGGCTGTCATAAGTCCTCAATCACTGACCGGAAGACATTGGTCATTGGTATTTCCTTAAAATATTTTTTATTACAAAAATCTTTTATATATTAGATTTACAAAACTCAATATAAATCATATGAGTTCAAATATTTTTGAATTAAAAAACGACAGTTCTTATCATATCACTTTAGTGGTACAAAAGTCTTGCAGTCTTTTAATGACTTCAAAAAATATTTTTGAATATATTTGAATGATGCCTCACATTTTGCATCAAATCTGGCCAATCAAATCTCCCCGTCGTTCGAGAGAATTCTTTCATTAACTAAAAATCAGCTGAGCACCATGATTAGTGTTCAGGATGGTCACTATCTGATATAAGTACACGTACAAAGACTAGAAGGATGCATACATAAACACGTCATTCATTGCCTATGCATTTGTCCGGCACTCTATACGAGAAGAAAGACTCACTTGGGTAACTGCTTCTTCGACAAACTAGTGAATCTGGCCGATAAAACTATTGACAGCCTACTGAGCTTCGCTAGAATCTTGAACTGGTCCTATAAGTATGAAATCTGATGTCGAACAATTTGCAAACACAATGGGCCTCTACGGTCTAGTTTAGTTCTCTTAAAAAATTAATCAAACTCGGAAAATTTAGAAAGAAAAGTTTTAGAGAAAGTGTTCGAAAGTAAAACTTACTAAGGAAAATCGTGATGTATGACAGCCAATGCTGCACACAGGATTTCATTTTTGGGGGTTTTTGCGTACAATTTTTGAGTCGAAATCCATTCGAAACCATATTTTGTACCAGCAAGTTTTGTGTTTGTGGTGTTTGAACCCCAAACTTCCCCTTCTGTGTGCGTCAATGATGGTATCCCTAAATTAAAGCACATTCTAGTAGTTTTTGTGGGTGTTTTCTTTAAAGAACTAAACCCATTAGAGCTGTGAATGAAATTATCAGCTATGTGGACCCTGAATTTATATTAGAATTGATCCACCATTTAATTTCTTATTCGCGGGTTATAGTTAATTAATTCCATATATTGATTACTAAGAAATTCTCAATAATTATCTAAAAAGAAGTTCTATCGTTTAAAATGTTGTCTTAAAGAGAAAATGAGTGATCTCTTCTTCATTCTTTAAGTGTGTAGAGCTTCAAAAGATGTGATTCCCAGTATCTAAGCGTATAAATCTAGAGTAGTGACTTGAACAATCTAAGCTATGCTTCCTAATTGATCTTCTTTTATTGTGTGGGTCACAGAGGCCGTTTACTATGATTTTTACTTTTGCCTGTCTTAATTTGTAAAATGTCTACCTATAAATTGACATGATCAGGATCCTGAATTAATATCCTGAAGGATAAAGTAGAAGGCACAAGTTCATAATTAGTCACTTAGTAAACAAAAAAATCATTGAAAATGGATTTAAAATGGCCACAAGGGTCTTAGTCAAGAGAAAAATTGCTAATGTCAAATTTTGACATAAATGAAATGTCTCTGAAAGTAAAAATGTAACTTACTCCAGACCCCAACGCAAACTAAAAAAATTAAGTCGACATCTCAACCCACCTTCCGAAAGTTCTTATGCGTTTCAGCCGATTAACGAACCGATGGACACAACTACATCAGTTTTTCAAATTATCTTTAATGAAAATATGTTTGCCACGCCTCCTTCTGCACGTTACATGCAGCAATCTTGCTAAGGTAAACATGCCCTAACGCCACAGTGCAGGGTGTCAGAATCAGTTACAGCAACAACTGCTTGAAGCACCCAATCAAGTGGTGAAGCATAAAAGAAAGTGGACGTGGAAATGTGGTTGTGGGGGTCTGGCGGCAGTGGACAGCGAAATCTGCTTACACATGTTGTCAGTATAAAGCAAAATCAATAAATTGCATTTCGCCTGCACGTACAGTCGTACAGACATGCCAACTTACAGTATGTATGTACGTGTATTGGTTCGTGTGTGTGCGTTGCATAGTTGGCTGCATACGTGTGACAATTGTGGCAACTGCCACACTCTAACCACGATTGACGCGGCACACGTGCCTGCATATATATGTGTGTGTGAGTGTTTGTCAAGTGGCATTGTCAACATTCGCCATCAAGCATTTGCAATATTCATTGTGTTTTACTTACTAATTTCTAGCGCAAAAATAGTCCACTTGCCAGCAGACAGAAACAGGATTGACTAATGTGCATTGCTGTTGTTGCCGAAATGTGGGCGCTGCCCGAAATACCGCAATGCCCTTACGGCTGTACGCTGTTGCGGCGGCCAGAAGTAGAAGAGCAACGCGTGACACGCTGTGACCAGCCGTCTGGTGAATGGGGAACAGCTGTTTCCCAAACACACACGCACACAGCACCAACCCATACACACACACACACTCATAATTAATTTGGCTCACTTGTCACACATTTTTGCGAGTTCATTCGTATTTCTTTTGCGACTGCTAATGTTGCATGCAAAATTAATTTAGTTCTGGCCAATACTACCCGAACGCCAGGCACATTTAACAAAATCAAATGATTTCTTAATTTGGTGAATTTCTGTCCAGGTTGCTGAAAGAGGCAGCAAAATCCATCTGATAAAGTGGCATTGAATTTGAAATTTGCTTTAAATGCACAAAACCTGCAAAAGCTCTTTGCGCAAACTTTTGCACATTCGACGGGCAATCATAATCACATGACACACATCAGGACAGGTGCTTTGCAGAAATGTCTTGCGGAGGTGTACCAGTACTAAACTTTTAAATTTTTATTTCTGTCATAGGAGGCCAAATGTGCCGAAATAGAGAATTTGAATAAGAATTTGATTTTGGTGATTGTAGACTTGTTGAAATCTGTCCTCCAATTTCATTAATCTTAATTTGCAAATCTTCACAGTGACAAGAACGGAAATGTCTTCACAACAACCCGACTGCACCGAACAGAACCAATCTGAAGTTTCCTTTACGATTGTCAATCAACGTCAAATTGATGATCATTTCTCTAGCGAAATAATATTGCATTCGTCATGCCCAATGAAATGCTGACAAATATGCATAAAACTCATTATGTTTGACACAGTCTTATAATAATATGTCGGTACCGGGTGTGGTCTACAAACTACAAGTGTTGGACCCACTAACGGGCATTGGTATTAAGCAAAGAGTAAAAAGATCAAAGGATAAACCGAACCAGAAAATTTTACATGTTTGAATAAACAAAACAAACGAATTAATAAAATATGTATCAATGAATGAAAATTGATCTATTTTCGTAGGAAGACTTTGAAATTTCATCTATTAAAACCTTGAGAAAATTTATAACCTTTAAAGATAATTAACAGGAAATTTGATTTTTAATTTTAGAGAATTCTTTTCATGTGCTATACGAGGGTGGTCTGAAAAGTTGACGACCTCAACGTGAAAGTGGCAGCAATAATCAACGAAAGGTAGGGAATCTGTTTTGCGCAGTTGTTGTTTGACAATGGTTTGAGCCAGCCAATGTGTTTTTGTGAAAATGGAAAAAAACCAAATATAAAGCAGTCATTAAATATTTGTTTTTGAATGTCTACACAAATGAATGACGAGTTGGACGCTGTGTATGATGAATTTTGGGCAGTTGAATTCGAATGAGACAACCACTGGTGTTAGACAACCAGTCTCGGTTTTGACTCAAGACTTAGCCATAAGAAAACTATCAGCGCATTGACCAGAAGACCATTCATAAAAAACGTGTTCGAATGACAATTTTCAACACTCTGCTAACGCAATTCAATCCTTTCGCTACAGGTTTTTGCTGGGGAAATTTAAAATTTTACGTTTTAGGCTTCTATGTGGTTATATAGCAACATTGCAAAACAAATTTTTAAATTTTTATACTCGGACCCTGTATTTACGAGTGTTTTTCTATGAGAGCAGCCCATCGTTGTGGCTGTAACAATTACTTAAACATAAAACTTTTTACGCAAAACGAAAATTTGAATATTTCTTCATTTACTTCAGCCAAAATTAAAAAAAGTATCTAAATTGAAAGAAAACGTCAAATTAAAAAGTTATCTAAAGTTTTCTGCTTCTTCTTCCTTTGCTGTGTCAAGATATACCATTAAAAAACGTGTATACTTCTCTTCTTTAAACTTTTAGGTTCAGTTTATTAATTTCGTATTTTTCCTAAAACTTCAAACTATTCGAAGGACCAACAAAAAATGTATTTTTTAAGCCACAGAGGGTCTAACCGTCCATAAAGTAGCATGTTGCCATATGGCAACAAAATAACGAAAGGGCTAAGCAGTATAAATCCGAGCTGGAAGAAGTGCGTAAACTTATAAGGAGACTTTGTAGAAAAGCAAAAATAAATGTGATGAAATGCCTTGTATCTGTGTTAGGTTGGAAACTTTTCAGACCACCCACGTATTTGTGTGCAAATTGAAGTTAAGAAGTTTCGACATTGAACGTCAATTAACGCGATTTTCGCAGTGTCAATTATTAATGCCATGGAGACTTCTAATTAACTTTAATGGTCCTTTTCGGGTCTTCCCTCACTACAATTATTTTTTTATTAGTGCCGTTGGATCTTATTACGTGTTAAATGCTCCTTTGATGAAAATGCTTTCAGAATTTAATAAGCTTCCTGGTTCCCATTGCTTGGATCTCTCAACTTATAAACTTGTAAAATAGATATTAATGCAATTTTTTAATTCCTTTTCAAAGTACTTCTGTTCTGTGCTAATTTGAAGTTATTATTTAATGCTAAGTAGCTTAGTCTGTAAGGTAATCAATTATAGACTGTTTTGAAATAACATTAATTGAATGATGTGAGAATTGAGTGCTGACTACAAATTTTTAGTTTAAGTATAAATCGTCTTCTAAATCGAGTTTCGATTATAGTTGAAACCAATTTATATTCGGAATAAACTAACAAAAAGCTTACGTAAGCATTTCATTTGGAATAAGCTTGCAAAATTTTTGGAAAATATTTGGATCCAATTAATGGCAAACGAAATTGACCCTTAAAAAAAAACTACTCCTTAACTTAATGCAAATAAGTTAAGAAAAGTATGTGTGGAAAACTTTTTCTTATTCGCTTACAAGCGATTTGCTTCCGAAAGGATTTGTCTTCTTGTTTGTCTTCACTCGGATGAAGATAGACTTCGGTTTGACACCCTTCAATGAATTATAATGTTCCTCAATTAAAGTGAGAACCTCTTAAATAATGTATCAAACCCATACAAACTCTTAACTCATCGTTGACGCGTCATATTGTTAACAAAAAAAATTAAATTTTGAAGTATCAGGTGTACAACTTTGCTTCCGCCGTTTTCCGATAGGTGGCTGTACCGGCTGAGGCTGGTTGAAATACATAGATGGTAATGCCTTTAAAGTGAGTGTGGACAGTGCCTAACGAATTGTCATCGCCATTTCAGTGACAGTTCTTCTTGTTTTCGTATTATTCACGCTCGAAAATGTCCGTTTATGTGCCCAATTCTCGCCATTTGCGGGAAGTTTTACTTTTCTGTTACAATTCGAAAAAAAATGCAGCTGAAGCGCATCGAATGCTCTCAGAAACTTACGGTGATGCTGCTCTGAGTGAAAGAACGTGTCGGGAGTGGTTTCAACGTTTTAAAAATGGTGATTTCGATGTCGAAGACAAACATGGTGGTGACCACTTTTGCGGCCTCACGTCGCAAAAGTGGTCAAAAAGTACCTGGAAACGCTGAAATGGGAAGTCTTGCCCCACCCGCCGTATTCCCCAGATGTCGCCCCTTCTGACTTCCACCTATTCCGTTCGATGGCACACGGCCTGGCAGATCAACATTTTCAATCCTTCGAAGAATTGGAAAAATGGATTGCTTCATGGATAGCGTCAAAAGAGGACTCCTTTTTTCGAGCCGGGATCCGAAAATTGCCGGAAAGATGGGAGAAAGTTGTCGCTAGCGACGGACAATACTTTGAATAATACATCTGTAAGCACTTTTTCGCAATAAAGCTTTTAATTTTGGAAAAACGGCGGAAGCAAAGTTGTACACCTGATAAAAACCCTTTTAAACCCTTGATCAATCAGATATCGATTAAAAAAAAAATTAAAAACAATGTCTAATTACACTGGGCAACATAAAATTTTTCCTATTCTATTAAACCTTTCTAAAGGATTTTTGGACGCTGATCACAACTGCGTATTCAGATTTTAGATTCTAAGAGCGGTTTGCAAGTTATTGCTGGTTTTTGCTAGGAGGTGTTTTTCACGTTTTTCATCTTTGAATTTTTATTAAATTTAAAATATGTTGAAAAACAGCATAATTTTTTTAAGACACATTAACCAATCCTCAAGCTAAAATTTGGACCAAAAAACTGAGTACGCAGTTATGATCAGCGTCCAAAAATCCTTTAGAAAAGTATGGTTTGATTTCAGAAAAAAATAAGGGTCGATTTCATTGCCCTGTGTTATTTTTGATTTCAAGTATTTTCGCCAAGTGTTTATACAAATTTTTAACCTTTTGTTTACTGTTTCAATACTTTTGTTTACTGATTTTGTGAAAATCTAAACTTAAGAGGTTTCGATTTTCACAAAATCAATAACACATGTTTTATTATTATTTTGTATTGCAAGTGTTTTTAACAATTTTGAAGTCAGTAGACCCATCGTTTCATGTTTTTTCGTCTTTTTTTTCCCCGTATACGAACCTTTACCCATTGTTGACACAGTTAGATTTTGATTTTCGAGAAAATAAATTTTCAATTTGGAGTATTTTCAATAAAAAACAAGATTGAAATAAATAGGCCCACTACGTTATGTTTCTCTATAGAACACCTGAACCCATGTTTTGCCGCTTTAGACTCTGAATGTTAAAATAATCCCATAATCCCGTTTTAGCGAAGCTCCGTTTTCTCTACATGCAGTTTAAATTTCATGTTTGTAGCTTTAGCGGTTTGAGCTGAGCAATGATGAAGTAGTCAATCAATTACTCAGTCAGTCAGTCAGTCAGAACAAAAAATTATATTTATATTTGATTAAGTTATAGTGGCTGCCTCTGTAAGATACTCGGAGGCCTTAAAGCCCCATATGTGATACCATATATTTCACCTGTTTTTTTAATTGTGTATGCAA
This sequence comes from Melieria omissa, assembly GCA_963971225.1. Classification (NCBI taxonomy): domain Eukaryota; kingdom Metazoa; phylum Arthropoda; class Insecta; order Diptera; family Ulidiidae; genus Melieria; species Melieria omissa. Next base: position 123,560,329 of record OZ020267.1, read on the forward strand.
CACTGTTTTTTTTTAACATGTGTTACAACACATATTTCAAGCGAATGCACGATTCGACTCCATACAACCGCGGGACAAAATTAGAAGGAGTGGTCCGTTCCTCATAAAACTTGGTATACCAGTTAACCATGGTCTGCTGAATTGAAATCTCCATTTGGTTTTTCTTAGACTGTTGTAGTTTGGCAATGGCTGAGACTTAAATTTGCAATTTTCGTCGATTTTGGTGAGCTATAGTAACGAGTGTGTTGGCTAGATTTTTCAGATTTTAAATTTAATCGGTAACATCAACATTGATTATTCCAAAGAGTAACAGAAATTGTCTCAGGACCCTCTGGATTTGCAATAAAAATGATAATAATAGATGTATGTTTTGCATTTTTGCAGATTTTATAATTTTTCGTGCTAATGTCGAAAAATAGGTGTTTAGACCACTTTTCAAATTGAATTATTTTCTGAGATCGGAAGATATCGGAGGATATAATTACATAATCCGAAAAAGAAAGAATGCTTCTTAAAATAAAAAAAATCCAGGAACATACCTTCACATACTTTTTAGATATTTTCCTCTAAGTTTTATCAATTTTCAGATTTTTAATTTAGAAAAGTATTTTGAATTAAAAGTGACTTAAAAGACTACGCTTTGCAAATTTTGAGAAAACATTAAAAGCGAAAATGGCCATATCATTTCTTATTTAATATTGAATGTTTAAGAAACTTCTTAGTAACCATGTATTTTTTAAATTTTTGTTACTCAATAGACTTAAAAACAGAAAATTTGAGTTTCAACTTTTTTGAGAAAAAAGTTTCAACTTTGAGCCGCTTTTGCACAGACACTAATTGATTTTTTGCACAGATTTTTTGGAGGTTTCTTAGTTGGAGTTTTACCTTTCAAATGACATGAAAATAATTGAAATCTGAGACTATAAATTTTTTGAATTTTGTCTATGGAACGAATCACTGTGGAATGGTGGGATGGGGCTAGGGGACCTAATGTTCAACCTATACTCGTATTTATATTTATATATATATATATATATACATATATAGGTTATGATGCACCATGCATCGTCCATGTTCAGACTTTTTAAAAATACCTTGGAGATGGTATATGTAAATGCACCGATCTCATTTGCGTGTGTATGTGTGCACAAGGACAGGTCTAGTTAGATTTCGATTTATTTAATGATGTGGCTTATCGCCTTGACAATGGCACTTGATCGCTGCTGACTACGCGCTTTTCGCTCTGATCCGATGCAGCAACTGTCGCACCTCGACGCACTTATCATCGGTCGCGTAGCTGCTCGTAATTTGTATTTTTTGATAATAACATCAAGAGCGACATCCGAATTGGCAAATGCAAATGCTAATTGTGTGTGTGTGTGAGTGCGTGTGTGCACTTGTCAAATTGGCGGAAGGCGGCTACCGAATTGCGTCAACGCTCATAAGTGGCAGCCACATGTGCGCGCCCAGCTCCCAGCACCGGCGCACAAACAACAACGACAGCAGTGCCGCAAGGCGAAATTTTAACACATTCAAAATTGGTGTTTTGAATTGCGAATTAACATGAAATTTAATTGAAATTGTTGTCGTGTGCGTACTTACAAATTATTTAAATCCAACGAGCGCTGTGTAGATTTCTGCCTAAATCTGCTGCTTGCCGCTTTTTGTGGTTGTTGCCGCTGACTCTTGATGACTTTTTTGTTTCTTTTTTTTAGGGCTTCGAGCGCCTTTTATTGTTTTTTGTTATTAGTTATTATTTAATGTATAGCTGATATATGTATGTATGTATGTATGTATAAAAAAGTGATAAGTGAAAAAATAATTTATATGTACTATGTTGTTTTTGTTGTTGTTATGCTTATGTTGTGTTTTTCCTTTATAATTATTGTAATTATAAATTGGCTTTTTGTTTTTAATTTTATTAAAGGAGTGCAATTATAAAATAAGAGAATCACAGATTTATGTTTTTTTTTATTCAAAGTGTTGCAATTATGGTTTGCTGAGTTTTTTTTTATAAACTTGTGTGTTTAAGTATTTTTTCGAGAGTGAGATTATGCTTTTTTTAATCGCAGATTTTAGCTTTTTGGTGTAATGCGCAAATTTCGTGATGTCTTGAATGGGTTGGCCGTTTTAACTGGAGATGACGGGAGGCGTCTGGTGTGTGTGAGGCGTCTTGACTATTGTTGTTGTTGTTGTTGATTGATTAGTTTATGTTTTGCAGCTGATGAGCCTTTTGCAAAGTTATGTCGTTTTCGACTTGATTTGGAGTTTAAGTTTGAAATTTGGCTGTGCTGCACTTGTTCTCGTAACGGTTATTTCTGTTGCCACTGACGGCGGGACACTGGTGCGCGGTTCGATCTGCTGGTCGGGCTGTTGCTGGTCTTGCCCCCCGGAGCACCTCCACAGGCCTAACCCAAAACACCGGTGCGACGCGGCGACGGTGCGACAATGAGGCTGCGACCTGTACTGCTCAGCGTTTCATCGGCGTGTTTCGAGGATTACGCAAATCCTGTCGAGCGCAAAGTCGGTCAGGTTCGATTTTTATTTGTCTGTGGGCTGTCTGTTTTATCTCACATGCGTCTTGCACGCACTCGAGTGGCAGCCACAACGACGACTGGCGCTGATGGTGATGGATTCTCGTGCCACTTCGTCGTACCTTTTAATATTTTATTTTACTTTACTCTTGTTATGCTTTAGCGCTGATTCGTCTGTGGCTGCGTGGTACATATGATGGCCGCGCTGCTAACGAGCGTCTACGAGTGGATGCAGCAACGTGTGCTCGTTCCTCGGTTTCTCGGCTGGCCGTCTGTATGTGTATCCTTTTGTGTGGCTGTGGCTTTCCGAATTTCTGTCGTGCTGTTGGGCGTTTTACTTAATTTTCAAACGGAATTACACACAATTTTCACTACTTGCAATCGATCGATTTTCCCCCACGTCGTAATTCGAATTTCAATTCAAAGCAAAGCAACGTTTTTCGTTCGAGTCGGTCTCACGTTTGCGACGTCCGTCTATGGAATTTTTCGCCAGACTGCAGTGCGGCTGCGGCTGATGTTGCTGCTGCTCCTTGACAAGATTTTCACCAATGCCGCTCGAGTTGACGCTCCTCCAAGTGCAGTGCAGCTTTTTACTTTTCAAGTAGTTGAAACGGAATTCCGTGGGACTGGAGGATTTTTAGTGAAATTTTTGCTGCTGCTGCTTTTGCCGGAGCTGCTGGACTACAGTGGACCTTTTGCTGTCTGATGTTGTTTTCACTTTGTCTACCGAATTTTGTTCGTTGCTCTTGTGGCGACTGGCGACGGACTCGGACTGTTTGTTTGCCAAGGAGCAGATGGTGCACTTGGTCCGTCTTGCTACGCTGATTTCGTTCTGTTCTGTTCTGTTGTTCGCTATGTTTGTTGTCATGGCTCGCAGTGAGCGCATGCATGTGGCCCAGCCCGGCCTGCCGGCCCCCGCCACACCCAGCGCGCCACATACCGTCGCTGTGCGGCGGCTCTGGCCAGTCGCTGGGCGCAGGGTCAGAAGTGTGTGCGCCTGCACTAACAACAACACGCGCGCTTCCATGTGCTCTCGCCAAATTAGACGGCTTTGCGAATCACTGCTTCTCGCGCAGCTGTCATTGCGCTCTCTCGAACGACTCCTGCCACTCTCAGCCGGGCCGGCCGCCTGTGAGCGTACGGAAGACATGGAGGATGGCTGTTGCGCTCCGCCTAAAATCTACTTGCTGCACTGACATTGACATCAACAGCGGCAGCGGCATGAATCAGCCGTTTTTTGTACACATTGAGTGGGCTGTGCGCTGCAACGGTGACGGTGGTGCCGGTAGTGGTGGCAAGGAAGGACTGCTGCAGGCCATGCATTTCCTTTCCTTGTAGCACTTTGCGCGTGTCCATGTCCATGGCCTGTGATGGGTTAAGTCTGGCGGCAGACTTTATACCAAACTAAAACAAATTTTGGTCTTTGGAGTTTCTTGCAATGCTTTCCGGAAAATTTTTCTCCGAACATAAGAAACAAGCACAAGCATTTCAAAAAAATAGTTGGAGGCTGAACAGCGGATAATGCCACATTGAAAAACTTACTTGAAATATAAATAATTTGAAATTCCATTTTACTAAAAGTTTCGGTTTAGGAAGATGGAATTTACTTCGACAAGACTACAGCACTTTAGTTAGTATGATGCGCCTTCCTTTTAAAATTTCAACAATTTATATTTAAAGTTAACATTGAATTAAAATGAGTATATCTGTATTATTGTGTATGTTGCGATGAGTTTTTGCTTAGATTGACTATTGGGAATTAGTTTTCTAAGACAGATGTCCTACCTTTTTGCATTCATTTTAACTCAGTAGTGTTGGTCCTCTAAGCGTGCATTTTCTGTTTCTAATACCTTATAGCTCGAGTTCAGATGATGCCGCAAAATGGGGAAATACGGAAAATTAATAGGGGAATTCTTTGTAATGTGCCACTCCATAGCTTTTTTGCAAAAATCGCTAAAAACGTAGAAATCTCAAGTAAAAATGCATGATTTAGAAAATTTAAGATTATTAAGAAAGATTATTGAATTTAAGAAAGATTATTGAATTTAATTTGATTTGAATAGAAAAGACCGAAAGCAAAATGCAAATTCAATGGCAACGACTTAACCAATAATTGTATAGAAATTAATAAATAAAGTCGAACTTATTTCTTCTTCATGATAGGATTAGAAAAAAATTGACTAAGAACACTTTAAATTCATTGTAATAACGATTCCGAGCAATAAAAAGTAATTTTACCGATATAGGACAACAAAACAAAGAAAAAAGAGGAATGGCACTTTACAAAGAAAAAAAGGTGGCACTTCCAGTTCCGTCCAAATAAAATTTGAAAAAAACGGTAACAGACATTGGTTTTTTGTACTATGAGAATTTGTATACTAGATGTCTATCACGGGCTTCATTGACAACACAAGTTTTCGTCGTACTTTTCATAGATATTTCGAAACTTACTCTACTCATAGCAATAAAGTTAATTGAAATCAATTGCACCTAAATACTAACGGTTTCTCCATTTATGAAACGTCCATGTTAAGTTGTCATTAGCGCTTGAGGCGAGTTTCCAAGCAACCATACGAACTATTTACGACCGCATACGACCGAAAAGTGCTGTCAGGCGGTTTCTAAGCAAAACTATCGCAAATCGGCTAAACTGTACACTGGCAATAGGAAGTGCGAGCGGGCAATGCATTGGTGTGGTGTGTTGTGTGCGAATAAAATCCATTTGCATCTCTCGAAAGTACAGTTGAACTACGAGCGCCTAACCTAATGAACAGGCGGGTCTCGCAATGCGTCTCTGTCGCAGTCAGAGCTGCAGCCTGTTGGCATAACCCAGTGTGTTCTTTTCTTGCCACATGGCACACGCAGTGCTCATTTGCTCGTTGCCGTTTGCTCATTTCTTTATTTACATTTTGGCGTAGCCGCGTGCGTTGTGCTCTCTGTGCAGCACTAAAAGCAACTACACTGAGCGAATTCGTCAGCAATGATTGCAGTCAGTCTTGATTTTTGTATTAGAATTTAGTTCTGGTCGTCGGTTCTTGCGGTGTACGCACTAAGTGCAGCTAACAAGCTTACGCGGGGAAGTACAAGCGGCGCTCTGCAGCAGCGCGCGCACACACACATGCAATTAATCGTATGGATGCACGCGTTCTCAGTGCGCACTGCGCAGGACTTGCACCACGACCGGGGGGTGGCTCTCGCGGCCGATTTAGCTCTCGCCGTCTGCTCGGCGACGAGCGACTGTTGCACGTGCTTTGGCGCTGTTGGCCGCTGCTGTTCGACAGTGCTTTTGGGCGCTCATTCATACAGCATTTTGTACACTTCCTCTATGGATGTTTTTGCTTTGTTATTGCTGCCGTTTGTTGTTAGTCGTCTGGTGGTCGGTGGTGTCGTTGTTTTCGGTTGATGAGTTGTTGTGCTGCAGTGGCATGGCAGCGATTTGCTGTTCGAGTGTGTTGTGCGAGTTTGGGGCCGCAATTAGTGCAGCCGCGCAGGCTGCATTCACGGCTGGGCGGCAAGTAGGCCGCACCGCCGCAGTGTTCGATCGAGTTGTGTGATTGCAATGATTTGCACTGCGCAAATATTATCGACTATATGAATGATTTTTTTCGCACACTAAAATATGAGAAAATATGTTTTTTGTCATTAAATATTTTTATTTTTAAAATTTTAATATAAAAAAAATGTAAAATAAATAGTAATATAATTCCTAGTAGCGATGATCTTTTTTTCAAAGACGTTGGCAAGCTGGGGCAAGCTCTGTTATCGGCTTGTTTTGTAATATTTCTGCATGAAAATATTACAGAATGTTGTTAAAAGTATGCTTAATAACGTACAAAAGGTTTAAATAAATTTTATCAATCCATACTTTCAAAAAAAGTCATTAAAAAACTGTTTTTTTTACGCTGAAACCCCCCCTTAAGCGGTTTGGGCCAGACGATGATGAATCTGTCAGTCAGAACAAGGAAAAATATATATATATTTGAAATGAGCGCCAAGTTTCAGGAAAATCGTGTCTTTTAATTGAATTCATATAAATATTTGCACATGTTCATTATATAAAAAAAATTGATTTTAAACAGATAACATGTGGTTGATAATTTTCGTAAGGACTTTAATACAAAAATTTAGGGGCGGCGCTCTGGCGATTTGCCTCGGGCGGCATATAAGCTTTGTCCGCCGAAATTTCGAAATATTATATATATTATATATATATTTCAAGCCATCTTTTGGTTAGAATCAGATTTTATACACATACTAATCTCCACAATTAAAAAACTGGTCTGGTTTCCTAAGATAAAAAGTTCGTTATAGTGTTTGCCATATAATTAAGAATAATATAAAAAGTGCCAATTTAAAAATTTTCTTAAAAGGAACAACAACATTTTATGTCAGAATAAGGTTATAACAAAGACAATGGCATCTTGAAGGACCGTATATCCGGGTTTCGTATCCAAATTTTTTTATTTAATTTTGATTGGTTGGTAATTTGGTTTTTGACTTTATGGATATTTGTTTCTGTATGTTTTCAAATGTTTTTTGAACTTAAATATTTTAAACTATTTTCTTTGCGTGAATGTTTTGATTCCAAAGAGAAAAATAAGTGATACTTATGCACAATAGGCTTCCAGTATTTCTTTTAATGCGAAGAAACCCAAGGATTTCTAAGATTGTAGAAAGATTGCTTCGCATTGAATTCTAGACTTCTTTCCTAAGAAATTGTTTATGAATGCATCATTTTTGGCCACAGCCAAACCTCACTCACGGAACTATTGGAAATGTTCCTACATGTATGTAGGTCACGGCCTGATCTAATAGTGGAGTTACGGGCCGCGCATTAAGGATAAACGCGTCATGAGGTGACCACGTGTTACCAAGGAATCCAATTCAATGTTAAAAAAGGTTAAAACTAATTTCCTCACGAAAAAATACGTTTCTTTGAAACAATTGCAGACAAATTGAAACATGAGTATTTCATGAGTTAATAGGTGTAATATTTTTCTATTTTGAACACTCGATATCGATTATAGTCAGAACTATAGACATACTCTCAGTTGAGTATAAATTTATCATAGGCCGTCGAAGGTGATTCGTTTGAAAAGTCAATGTGGCTTAGAAACAAAGTTGAGAAGAAAAGTTTATGGTAAATTAGAATTCGGTGAATATAGTCTGTGCTTATGCAATGAAACCTTGATTTAAACCTACTACATACATACATACGCACACTAGCTGTTGCCTTTAGGCTTTTATTTAGACTTTTTCTTTGATGTTGATTGAGTCGCGCTTCAAATTCGCAATTCTCTGATTTATGACCAAAATACATTTGAATTGTACTAAAAATACTTTTGAAGGATATTCTGTAGTAATCATGGCATGGCTGAAGCGTAAAATGCTTCCAACTGGGCGCATGCCATAAACAAATAAACATATTTGGGGCAAAACATTGACGGTGTTTGTCTAGCGGAGACGGAAAGATGGCACTTTTCGTTGTTTTCGTACACAAGAAATGTGGTGAATTGGGTAAAGTAAATTTTATTAGTTTACATACACATTTACACACATAAGTGGCTAATGGGTGTCGCAAATATGGCTGCAGAATGAGCTCTAAGACGTGATGTCATGTTGCGAATTTTTTATTTATGGTTTCATGGCTTCACTGGGAATATTGTAAATTTACGATAGAAGTAACTGATACAAACAACACGTGGCAACAAAGTTTTGTAACTATTAAAAAATTTGAATATGGGTTTTAATATGAAATATGAAATGTTAAATCTATTCTTTCTACATTCTTTCTTTTGGAACAATATAACCAACACAAAAATACAATTGATGCCAAGCAAAACATTCAATGCCACAATACCATAAAAGCAAACAATGTTTTAATGGTTATTTGGCGAAATTTAAGCTTTTACAATATTGTAAATCCAGAAATCTATATCTTTTAGAAACGTTTTTTTATATAGCAGGTACTTCAGGGCTGAAGAGGGTTGTACCTCTTCAGCCCTCAATGCCCGCAAGTGATGACGAAGTTGAATACGAAGTAGCTTTAGACCAAGAGTCGAGTTAGAAAAAATTAAAAAATATATTTTTAAAAAACAAAAGTATACATTTTTATATTTCATTTTATAGGAAATTTCATAGGCTATAATATGGCAACAAACTTATTATGGCTTAATACTAAATTTTTTCGAAGAAAAAATACGTTTTTGAAAAGTTTAAATAAAAAAAATATTTTGCGCTTAAAACTTCTTATTAGTACATTTTACGTATCTAATGTTGTACATAAGTAGAAAGGTGTGAAAAAGACCTTTCGCTTGATATCCATATCGTGTAAATCGATTGAGAATTGATTGAGTTATTGTGATACCAACTTTGAACTTTAACCCCGAGCCACGCCTCTTGTGGGCGTTTTCTAGGCAAAATTTTTAGTTTATTGGATTTCCAAAAAGAAGGTTTATGTAGAACAATTTTCTGTTTTCTATTCTATAACTCTAATTCTATTATCAAATGATACTCGGTGCATGTGAAAAAAACTGATACTAATCCTGTAATGACTAAGAATCGTTAGAGGGTCTCTTTTTCCTGGACCTAATAACTTTTCTGAATTTTATTGGAAATCCAAAGAATATTTTTGGATGCAAATTATGAACGTGCGTATCCGGAGTTTAATTAAATTTAGTTGGTTTCTGAAACGAAGTCTTTCTGAATACAAAAATGCGGGGTTACGACAGAAAATCAAGGTTTCGTTGCTTAAAAAGCTTAAAAAAGCTCTGCGGAAGCAACAGGTATTTACATTGAAATTGCTTGTGATTGCTTTTCAACAAATCGGCGAGTAATATTTCTAGTAAATGTGCTCTTGTATTGATAACACTGTGCAACACTAAAAAACGGGACAAGGTCAAACATGTGTCATTCGATAGAGGACCTCAGTAGATGGAAAACTGTCAAAAGACAGTCCCATTCCCGGGATCTTCCAGTTTTTTTTTTCAAATAAGTTTAAAGATGGCTGCTTAGTGCCGCTTACTGAAATATTTAAAACATCATATCTTTTGACTCAAATGTCAGAAAGGAATAATTTTTACGTCAAATGAAAGCTAATGATATGAAGCTTGCACGATTTCCAGGATATTCAAGGATAAACATTTAGTTGATGTCCTTTATGTCCATTTGTATACATTTTTTCAAAAAAGGATATTTTTTCTCCGACTTCATATCATTAGCTTTCATTTGGCGTATCAATTATTCCTTTCTGACATTTGAGTCAAGAGATATGATATTTTAAAAGTTTCAGTAAGGGGCACTAAGATAGGTGTGGCCGTGGGCGAATTTTTTTTCATTTTTGAAATAAATCATCTTCTACTTATGGGAAATCGTTATGCGAGAATTCAATCTTTTATCTTTTTTATTTCCGAAGTTATTAAATATTTCGTTATACATTCGGAAACCATAAACCGTGTGCTGCGAAAAAGTGCGCAAATTAAAAAACGCCAAAACACGTATAACTTTATTTTTGATCTTATACGAGAATCAGTTATCAAAATATTGTCTTATTTTGTTGCTTCTAATTATGCATATTTCTAAAACTCTTAACTTCAGACTGTAGGGTACCAGCTCCTGGTAGGGGAAATTAAAAAAATTACACCATACAATTTTCTGAGGAATTCTGAAGATAATAGCGAAATTTCAGTTCTCTAATGCAAAAACTTTAGATTCTAGAGCTCAAAACATGCGATGCAAGCTTTTTTGCCTCTTTTTCCCAATGGCCAAAGTTGCAGTAAAGATTTATTTATTTAATTTTATATTATTTTATTTTGTCAAACTGTGTAACTGTTCATTTCAACACGTTGCAAAAATTTTGTCTTCGCATTTCACTTTTATAGTTTAGTAAGTTCCATAAAACTTAAAGTGTGTGGCTTTAAGTTGAGGGGAATTGTGTTTGGATAAATCAATGTCTGCATTGCACATTAATGTCCGAATAATGACATGAATTTTGTTGGAGAGAGTGCAATATTAAACAACATCGTCCACTTGCACTGTGCTCTCGTGTCTGCACTCGTCCTTACCAGCCACATCTGCAATCTGTCCTAACCAAAACTTGAAATACTTCCAATGCGCTAACGAAAATGTCAAGGTTCCGTTGTAAAGCCAATTCCAAGATTACTCGTAGACACCCGCTCGCCCTGGGACACTTATGTAAAGCCCTCAACACAATCGCAAACCTGTTGTTGTCCTATTTGCAGCCGCATGTGTGAATGCTTGGCACGTTCTCACTAGGCCAGTGATTGATGGAACGGTCGCAACTTTATGCTAATAGCGGAATGACAACGCTGGGCCCGTCATGACTAACTGTTGCGGCAGTGGTTGTGACGGCCAATGCGGGCCCAACTAAATAGTACTCGCGCCAGCGAACTTGGCTGCTTTTCGGTTGGCATGCGGATTTTGTTATGCGGCCAAAACTGGACGACCGCGAGGACGACAATCACGACGACAGCAACAGCAGCACAACGCAACAAACAACAATAAAAGCAGAACGGCCAAAGGCATCGACGACAACGTTGGCAGCGTTCAAGGTCAAGCGCAGTGGTGTAACAGCGCCGACTGCCGGCGGTAATAGCACAACTAGCACCACCAGCAACAACAACAACCCTAGTGGCAGCAACAAGGAATTTCGACTTTGGGTGTTGCTGGCGGGTGCCGGGGCGACACTATTACAAATATTACTTCGGGTAGGTGTACTTGGGTGCTTGGGCTGTTCAAAGGTTTGCAAAGCGTATAATTTGGGTGCTTTCGGTGCCTCGTGTCGCTTTGGAATTGCGTAAAAATCAGCGGAGCCAAAGAATTGGAGGCGGCTGCTCGTTGCGTGGCGCCATGCGCTGTGGCGTGGTTGTGGCAGCGGGGCAGGGCGGGGCGCTGGCGGTGGTCGGCAGGCTGGCGATATGCTGCTAATTAAAGGAGACATCCTGCCACTGCAAGTAAGCTTTTTGTTTTTGTGCGCTATAAGTTCGCTGTATTTCGACTTTTGGCGAACGCTCTCGCTTTGCATTTATTTGTGCTTTCATTTTGTCGCGTTGTCCTTTTGTTTCAGCCTTGTGTGTGTTGAGTGCTCTGCACAGCCTTTTAGCGCATTTTCGCAGAATGCATAAGTGTGTGCGTGTGTCGAGTGTTGCTGTTAAAATTTTAACTGCATTACAATGAATCATGCAATTCGCGCGAACAAAATGTGGCGCAAACACCACACTGGCGACGCCATATTGACATGCAACAAACGATTTGCCACATGGTTGTGCTTTCGGGTGGGTTAGGGGAGAAGGAGAGGAAATTCGGACGCACAAATTGTGGCTGCTTTTCCATAGTTGTTGTTGTTTCTATTGGCAACGGCACGAGGTTAAGTTCAATTTTAGCACAGTTTAAAAGTTTTTGTAAAGTATTTCGTACTCGTACTCGTAGAAAAGTGCATAAATATTCATAAACTGGATCATGGACAAAATATAATACACAAGACATAGTAATTCTAGACGAAAAGCGAACTTTCAGCTTAAATAGAAGTAGATAAGCTTAATAAGAAGATCAGCTCGGAAATTATACATAAGGAGTGTTCACGAAAAAACTGATCCCTCAAAAATTCTCACGCAAAATCGAAAATGTTTGTGTGTTAGTTATAAGATACAATGCAAAAGAAAACAAACTGATTATTTTCTATAAAAGGCCCGAACTTTTCCCTTTACTCCTTCCATCATGTTTTGCACAGTTGATTCTGCGATCTTTTCAGTGGACTCCTTCCACTTTCTTTTGAAATTTCTTTTCTTTTTTGACCACATTTTTAATTTATTTAAGGTTTTGCTTTACTGTTGCCCAATACCTTTCAATGGGACGTAATTCTGGATAATTTGGTGGGTTGCATTCTTCCAGTTCAAGGCTGCTCTGGAATAGTGGAATGTAGCTAAATCTGGCCAAAAAAGTATAAACATTGTGGCTTCTTAAAAATGGCAAAAGCCGTTTCTTTAAGTATTCCTTGATGTAAATTTATTGGTTGATTGAGCCTGTTGTAACAAAAATTTCGCTTCTTCTTCCACAGGTACAAATTGCCTGCCATACAAGGAACTTTTTTGGTAATTTCTTGTGTTTTACATTTTTAGAAACAGCTCTTTTAACTGTGGCAACGTAAAACTGCTGCCCGGGCAATTGCTGGAAGTCGCCTTTAACGTATGTTTTATCATCCATGACGCAGCGCTCATATTTTGTCAGGAACTGATCATACAACTTTCTATCTCGCTTGTTTGGTCTAATTTCCCTTGTCATCGCATCTATCCGGAACTTCCTGCACTCTATACGATTTGGGTTGGACATTATTTTTAGTTTTTGCACAAAACTTGTTGATACGGACGGATGCATTCAGGTTTTTCTTAAAATGCACCTTCACTGCATTCGCAAAGTTTTCGTTGGTAGGACCAGCCTTTTTCCCAGAACCTGAAGCCCTCTCAACAGAGAAGTGCTGCTCAAACTTTTTGACAACTCTCTTCACTGTTGCAACACCGACACCCACATGTTTTGCTCCCCTTTTTTTAGGTACATCCATGATTTTCATTCAAAGTGTGCACAATTTGTGTTTGCTGCTGAATTTCGTTCGCTGCCATTTCGCCCGAGAGGTAAAATCAAAATGAAACTAAATGTAAAGCCTATTGTTGAGGTACGCTACGCAAAAAATTCAAGTTTTTATGTGGATACTCCTTAGATACTTAATTTTAGAAGAAGCAGCAAACTGTCGAAACTTCCTCTCAGATCTTCTTATTTTTTCTGCGTCTCTTTTTTTACGTTAAAGATATAACATTCAAAAACGTTCATACGTTTCTTGTTGAAACTTAAATATTGAGTTCATTAATTTTGCATTATTCCTAAAGAATTTGAACCTTTTCAAGTACCAAGAACAAAATTTCTTCTTGGAACCATAGTGTAGTAAGTGATCAAAATGGCAAAGGGGTTAGCTAACAAAGTGGTTACAGATATTAACTAATATTATACTTACTGAAAGAATAATTGGTCATTTACCCGAGACGTAGAACTTAAACTTAACCGTAACCGTAAACTTAGAAAATTTGAGCGATTACCCTAAACTTAATTTCCTTATATGAAAACTTAGAAATCAGCTGATTTTCGTTGTGAATAGAGAGAAAGCTATTGCCACTCAGCTTTTATCCATCTCTACATGCAAATTAAATATTTTACCGACATATTTTCACTCAATATTCTTGAATGTATGAGCACCCAACGACTTAAAAAAATAATATATTTACAAAACTAATAAGAATTTCATTCAGTTTTGTATATTTAACAATTTTTGGTACTGTTTTCATTTTCCAATTAATTCAGAGCTGAGTGGCAACATTTCCCTGAGCAAAACCAACAACTGATTGCGTTTTACGTTAACGTAAACTTACTTACTTGAACTTAGTTTACGGTTAAGTTCCAAGTTTACGTTCGACGTCTTGGATAACCAGTTACGTCTCGGCAAACTGGCCCATAAGGGTAAAGCACGAAAGGCAATGCAGCTGATGGTGTTCGTCACTGTGATCATCAGAGTGCTTCTTGTTCTTTGATTCGTTAATGTGTGAAACAAAGCTCGCATCGTCCTCCCTCGTCGCATCGTTTTCGGTACCCGCCTTGAAGACTAAAAATGAAGACATATGGATATTAAATATGATGGAATGTTCAAATACCTTATATGTTTCAATAACTAAATAGTGGATGCCTTTTCCCGAATGTCACATCAAATGATGAAAGCTCTCTTTCATTTGATTTTTTAATCGAAAGCAGAGTTCTTCTCGCTTGTATGATACAATAAGAACAGCTTCAGTTAAAATTTGGGACAATGCCCTTGCGCACTGCAACCTTCTTCTTCTTCTTGACTGACACGACAGTTCGATTACAAGACTAAGGCCCAGCTACCCGCAACCAACCATGTTGTGCATGCGAATTTTTTACACAGTTGGAAGGGACCTACAGTTTTATGCCGATTCCGAACGGCGTGTTGGGAGCTTTTTCATAGGCAATTTTACTCTCAGAGGTTTGCCATTTCCTGCTGAGAGGACAGCTGCCGAAAGAAAAATTGTTATTTGTTCTTTTTTCGGTGTTAGCGCAGCGGAGTATTGAACCTGCGTTCGAGCGTCGCATTTGACTTGCAGCCCAACGCAGTAGCCAGCTGAGCTACGGCGGCTGCAGAAACAATGGAACACGTCATCACCTCATGCCAAAGTTTTGCTTTCTGAAGTGCTGCCAGATTTCCACTGAAGCAGTTCTTATACACTCAACTCTTTTTTTACACGTTCTTCTCTTACACGATTTTGAAATAACGCGGTTCGTCAATACAAATAAATACACTTTTTAACACGATTTTTTTGTTCTAGCACGAATCACAAAATTTTGTTTTTATTTTAATTTTGACAGTGTCTTTCAGAAACTTATCTCTCTACTTCATGGCGATTTTTATTATGAATACAGCATTTTGTTATTCAGTACTGTGTTGTGTGAACGTAATAAATAATTACAATAAAGTTCTAAAAGTTAATGTTCAAATTAAAGTTCTTTTAATTAGATGGTGAAATTTTTAGTTTAATCTAAATTGTTGATAACTTTTTACTACTGAAAAAAAGTAATATTGTGTTAAATTTTCGGTTGACAAAAGTTCTATGGCAATACGTAGGCTGCCTTTTATATTTTTACAATAGGGATGGTTTAGTAAGTTTTCGAAAAATCTGAGATTGCCATTGAAAAGTTTGTAATTTTTTACCATAAATGTGCTTAGAACATTTTGATGTTCAAGCGCTATTATGTTGTTTACACTGACTTGAAAAATTCATCTCGGCCAAAAAATGGATTTAATTCGTGAACATTTGTGAATGTGAATTATCTCAACAACAGTGCTTCGATCGCTTTCATTCCGCATTTGGTGATGAAGCACCAACCCTCAAGACAATTTATAACTGGTTTAACGGATACAAGCATGGTCGCCGTTCGCTCCAGGACGTATTTCGTGAAGGTCGTTCGAAATCGATCATTGTGCCAGAAACCATCGATGCTGTGCGTGAACTGATAATGAAAGATCGTCATGTGACCTACCGTGAGGCATCTTTGGTCATAAGTTCCACGGCCGTGCATTCGATATTGCATGAACATTTAGCTGTCAGAAAGATTAAGTCTCGTTGGATCCCTCATAATTTGGCAATCGCTCAAAAAAAGGCTCTTGTCGATTGGTGCAAAGAAATTATGGTAAAATTCGATCGCGGTGCTTCGAAAGATGTTTATAAGATCGTGAAATGTGACGAATCATAGATTTATGCGTATGAGCCCGAAACAAAACAGCAATCGACCGTATGAGACTTTTAAGACGAGCCAAATGTAACAAAAGTTGTTCGGGCACGCAGCACATCGTAGAAAATGGTCGTCTGTTTATAAGGCAAAACTGGCCATGTGGCTACTGTGCCGTTAGAACAACGTAGAACGGTCAATTCTGAGTGGTATACAACAATTTGTTTGACAGAAGTGTTCAATGAAATAAGGAAAAACAACCGCTGACCCTGAATCCTTCTTCACCAGGACAATGCGCGTTCTCACACATCGGCTCAAAAAAACGCCTATTTGATCGACCAAAGCATCGATTTAATGAGTCAACCGCCATACAGCTCTGACCTTGTAACCAATAACGTTTTTTTATTCCCGCACATCAGAAAACAAATTGCGTGGTCAACGATTTTCATCTCCAGAAGATGCTGCTGAAGCATTCAAAAACCATGTTTTGGAGGTGTCTCAATCGGAGTGGAAAAAGTGCTTCGACAATTGGTTTGAGTGCATGCAAAGTGTATAAAACTTCTAGGAAAATACGTTGAAAAGCAATAAAACCATTTTTGATGATAACAAAATGCATTTTCATCCTTTTTGAAAAAATATAAAAGGCAACCCTCGTAAACGTGCACGCCTGTTATCAAGTAGCGATGAATAGTTGCAAAATTTATTTTTGTTCCTAATTTCTATTTGAATTTTTATTTGTTTTGTACTTATGGATTGAATTTTGACAGTAAACTAATTTAAATTTTTTGTAATAAAAATAAATTGTTTATGTTTTATAAATACTTATGTAATATGGATTTCATTATTACTTCGTTTGCACGTTTTTTTTTAATATTTAGAGTTTTTCAACTTACGCGATTTTTTTAAATTGTGGAACATATCTCCAAATGTGCACCCGATGACTTTGAAATATATTCAACAGGTTTGCACACATTTTTTTGCAACATAAAACCTCAATAATGCTGTTAAAGTGAACAAAGAATAGATTAAAAACGCCCCAATGCATTTTCAGAGCACATTTGAATTTGAAATGCACAAAGCCTTGAAATGGAAGTGTTGTTCTGGTTTTGCTTTGCAACTCGCAAAAACTGCACAATGGAAATTTGAAAGCATTTGAGCAGTGGCTCGTAAAAAAGCGGCTCTTAAATTTATTAAAATTGATGGTATTAAAAGCATTCCTCGTTCGCCGTTTACTTCTTCTACTCTGCTGTAGGACTGCACTCGTTTGGGCTCTTTGTGGGCTGCGATTTGAAATCAGGGCTGCTGTAATTTATTAAATTCCGCGCTGCCAAGTTTTCGTTGTTTTCATTTATATTTATTCGATGTGGCTGTCGCTGTTGCTTTCGCTTTTTGTGCCCCACACCACTCGGTGGGCGCTGTCGCCAACAGCGAAAAGCGGCGCTCGTGCTGAGCGGAAAGACGTCATTGCGCGCATGCAGCGGCGCTGACCTTGTCGGAATCGGTGGCCGAAAACTTCCAAAAATGCTCCAAACCAAGTGTGACGCGTGTATTCCATGGGCTGAGTGATCAGATCAGCTTTGCAGTTTTTGTTTTTTTGCGATGCATCGAAAAAAAGGCCGCTGGCATTACTCATCTCCCGGGGCGACACAAGAACGTCACACACATTCTTTGCACTGCATCGACCACTTTCGCCACGCTCTGCATATTATGGACAACTTCTGTCACACTCGCTCCGTGACCATAGCTGGAGGGAACCTTCGTCCAATAATATTAACATGCAATTAGCTTGTTTACCTGTGCAGTGTCGCTGCCAGGTCCGCATTTGTTTAGTCGAACAGTTGCACGTAAATCAACGTCGACTGCACTGACTGCGATGGACGCATGTGTGAGTGCGAGTGTCACGGCGTGTGGCTGTCGTACACGGGTCAGTTGCTGGCCGCATAAGAATGCGCACTTCAATGGCGTTCGGTGTGCAGCGCTTCTGTGTGCCGATGAATGTGTATGTGTGTGTGTGTGTGCGGAGTTGTTGTGTGTGTGTGTGTGTTTGAGTTTGGTAATGTCAGGGTCACACAATATATCGCATATGTGGCTCCCCGGCTGGCAGTTGCAGGGCAAAGTGGCAGAGTTGCAGAGGGGAATTGTGCAACATTCGAGCACAATGATTAGTGCACAATTCCGAGCGAGTGTGACAATGCCAATTGGGGCAGGCAAACAAATGCAAAAATCACTTCATCGACAGTTTTCAGTTTGCTTCAGAGTGCGAACTGGGGCAAAATGGGGTTTCAATGATTGCGTAATGGCACCCAGTATGATTGATGCAAAATGGCGTTTGTCGCTGTGAAGATGATAAAATGTGCCATTGGATAGTTTGCGTTACTGTCGTTGAGTCTAGTGAACTTTGTGACACGCTGTCACAGAAATGTTCAAATCAAGTTAAATATCACTTAAATTCAATAGTAAAGCATTGTTGGGTAATAAAATAGAAATTAATATCGAATGAGCATTTTTATTGATTAAATGAAGATTGATCGGGCGATTAGCCTTCAATCGCGGCATATAAATCCTTTTGTTAACTTAAAGATTCGAAACCGTACTTTACACATATTATTTATTATTAAACGTACGTCAACATTTGTGCAACATTAATTTTCCCAGTTTGTCCAGTTTTTTAAATTATGTTTCAATCACGACTACCCGTTTAAATAAGTAATTTTTTTTAAGAATTATGAAACAATGAACGTACAACGGTTTTTGTAAATTAGTAATTGGAAACTACTTTTATGTTTGATTTTGATTTTAAAATGTATTTTTACATGTAGATAACAAATCTTAACAATTAGTTATTTTGATGTAATTTAATCCTTCTAACTGTTGTTTTAGTTTCCGGTCTGTTTTCACTTGGCTTAAATAAATAAATAAATATATAATTTTTTGGTCCATACCATAACTTTAATAAATTGGAGCAAATGGGCCAAGTGACTTCAACAATTTTAAAAATACTTGAAATTAAACAAAATATTAGACACGTGTTATTTTCAAAATCAAAATTTTATAGGACCAACGGCGGGTTAGACTTCAAACGGGTTTGACTTTAAACTTGGCGAAAGTACTCTTAGTGAAAAATAATTGACCACAAGATTTTCGCTAAGTATATTAAAAATCAAAATCTATCGGGGTCAACAATGGGTGAACAGTTTGTATGGAGAAACAAGATTTATTGGACCTTTTGACTTCAAACTTAGCAAAAGCACTCCAATCGAGAAATAATTCAAATGTGTTTTTCATTTACTTGGAAATCGAATTCTACCGTGGTTAACCAAGGGTTAAGTATTTGTATAGAGTAAATGTGAATATACATGATTTAATGGGGCTTTTGACTTCAAAATTTTGGAAACACTTGAAATCAAAGATAATTAGACATATGTTTATTTTATCAAAATCTGATGGGGTCAACGACGGGTTAAGAATTTGTATCGGGGTAAAGATGAGCAGGCGTGCAAAACCTCAGGGCCCAGCTAGTAAAGTTATACAAGTTATTTTGGGAAGCGTTTTTTTCTCAAAATACATAGTACAGTGCTTTTCGTTTATAACGAACCCGTTAAAAATGAACCAATTTCAAAAGTACGCGCTTTATGTTTTCGCTTATTACGGACCCCTTTTAAAGTGAACTTTCGGTTAAAACGAAGTTCGTAAGTAAATTTGTTTTTAATTTTCGAATAAGTTTTAGATTTTTAAGAATAACAAAAAAAATTTCAAATTAATCATTGTGTACTAGAATATATTTTTCATAGTGACAATAAATAAATATGAATCTTAAGTTTCTTCCCATTATGTAAACTAACTCAATTTACTAATCTAACTTATTCGTTTTTTTTACTAATTCTTGAAATTTAAAATACAATGTATTTTTTATAAATTTTTATATGAAAAAAATCTTTAGATTTCTCTTGATGTAGAAATGTTGCGCTGACTTTTGCCTTACAATCCACAAAATTGTTGGCCCTTTAATTTTGAAACAATTACTGCGACATGCCAAATGGTATGACTGGGTGCTATAAGCCGTGTTGGCACTGGCCGACCACATGTACCACATTGTTTTTTACAACCTCCGCTCTAATTGTCTCTATTGATTTTGTGCTGTAGTTGTTCTCATACTCATGCATGAGTATGTACATATATGTATGAGTGAATAAAATAAAAATTGTTAGGGACTGCGCTTTTTTCAAAGCTTTGTTGCTGCAGTAAGGCAAAATCAGCGCTGAAATGCTGCTGCGCTCAATGCCAAACGCACACACACACACACACGACTTACCAAATTAGCACTTGAACTCGCAGATTCAAGGACGTACGTGTTTTCGACGCAGACGCCGGCAGCACGTGCCTACTAGGGATCGCAATTTTTGGCCATTTTGCGATCCCGGGATTTTCGGGATTGAAAAGTCAAATCCCGGGATCCCGGGATTTAATCCCGGGATTCAAATAACAATTTTTTTAAATAAAACAATTTTACCAAATTGCATAAATACTTGTTTATAATATATTTACCATAAAAATGGACACAGTTTAATCACAT
This sequence comes from Melieria omissa, assembly GCA_963971225.1. Taxonomy (NCBI): domain Eukaryota; kingdom Metazoa; phylum Arthropoda; class Insecta; order Diptera; family Ulidiidae; genus Melieria; species Melieria omissa. Next base: position 123,580,738 of record OZ020267.1, read on the forward strand.
TTGGGGTAGTTTTAAGATTTTGTATCTTGAATTTAATCACATTGTAAGGCGGAAAGGGAGGCAGTCGGTGTTGAGTCGTCGAAGTGGTTGGTTGTGCGCGGCACATCACCAAAATCCAGTTGTCATTTACAATCAGTTGTCAATTACATTCAAAATTGTCAGTTTAAATTTAAATCAAATAAATAAACATAGTCATCCTTGACAACATTTTGTTTAACTTAAAAGTTTTTCATTTGACATTTAACTTCAGTTTGATAACATTTAGTTTTATCCAAAAATGACACTTAAACATAACTTATTGCTTTGCATCAAATGTATCATAAAGTACATATATACGCATATTTGATAAAAAAAATAAAATAGTTAATTTGTTAGTACTTTTAGTTTTACTTTAATTATTTCGATAAAAAAGTTATTTATTTATTTATTTATTTATTTCTTACGGCTACATTAAGCCTAGTTCATACACTACTAAAAATAGGATATTATATTATATAACAATACTAATATTCCTACTTAACAGTTACCTAATATTTAAAGTTTTACAGTAATTAAAAAGATTTCGTTTAAACATATTTTTATCACCGTTTTTAAGTTCTTCAGGCAAATTATTAAAACACTTAAGGCCTTTATAGAAAAGACTATTTTTATCAGATTCGGTTCTAAAAAATGGTAGCTTAAAATTATGTTTATTTCGAGTGTTCACATTATGTGTATTACTGATTAAAACTAAATTAGTGCTTAGGTATTCAGGTAATAAGCCATTTTTGAGATTATTTATAAACTTCATTGTATAGAAAAATATTTGCTGCCTAACACTAAGCCAATTAAGGGAATGTAACATGTTCACTACCGAAGCATCATACCTCATTTTAAGGATAAAACGCATTGCCTTGTTCTGCATTTTTTGCAATTTATTAATTTGAGAGTCTTTCATAATGAAAAATATTGTGGGGCAATAGATAAAGTGTGGCTCGATTATCGATCTATATACCATGATTTTGTATTTTTTACTTAAAAATTTACACGTTCGTTTCATAAACCAAATTTTTTTTGCAATTTTTCCCAAAGTGTAATCAATGTGATCGTTAAATTTTAATGTTTCGTCGATCTGAATGCCCAGATATTTGATTTTATGAACTTTTTCTATTTCGATGTTATTAATTTTTATATTTTTCAATACTAAGTTATTATTTCGTGAAATGACCATATATTTAGTTTTATCAATGTTTAATTTTAATCTGTTAGTACACAGCCACATATACAGAGAATCCAAGTCCAATTGCAACTTATGTTGAATTTCATCTATATTAGTCCCACTAATCATAATTAAAGCATCATCAGCAAATAGTTTGATCGTGCTATAATGAAGCACAGATACAATATCATTGATGTATATATTAAACAAAATAGGAGCCAACACAGAACCTTGAGGCAACCCAATTTTGACATCAATTTCCCTGGAAACCGACGACCCAATTACCACACGCTGCTTGCGGTTTGTTAGAAAACTTTTGAACCAATCTAGCTCGAAATTTTTAATCCCAATATTAAATAATTTGGTTAAAAGTATTTCTTGATCAATCGTCTCAAAAGCTCTCTTTAGATCAACGAATACGGCAAAAGTAGATTTCTTATCGTTTAGCTGTTCCTTCCAATTAGCTAAAACCAAATTCAACGCAGTTTCACATGAGTGTTTGTTTCTAACAGGGCTATTCTGGCAACTATCTTTCAACTCACCTCAATCTTTCGAAGTACAAAAATCTTTCGAAAGACAATTTGCTATTCTGGCAACTATCTTGAAAGCTTTTTTCCGTATCATGAAAGACAGTTTGAAAGATGTGCTGTTGGGGTCGTCTTTCAGCTTGAAAAAAGTACGTGCGTTGGGTTTGTGTTCTGAAAATAAAATAAATACGATGGAAGAATTGTTCATAAGCGTATTGGTGATGAAGAACTCCAGGCGGCGTCGCATTTTAGAGAAGCGACGACGCTTAAGGCAGCTCCGTGAAAGATGTGATCCGTTTGCTGTGACGGAGGAGTCATTTCGGAAAAATTACAGACTGCCAAAAAATCTTTGTGCTGCACTCATCGCCGAGTTGGAACCATTTGATGTGCAACAATCTCAAATTTCGTTCACAACACGCTTTTTGGCAGCAATGCATTTTTTCAGCCACGGCTCTGACCAGCAGTGTATTGGAAATTCTTTTGAAACTGCAATGAGCCAATCGTCAGTGTCACGCAGCATCCATGCGATTGCGGCATTGATAGTGCAGCACAAAGGTAGCGAAATTCGCTTTCCCCAAACCAATTCTGAACAAGCTGCGGCAAAATTAGGGTAAATAGTCGAGAAAAATGTATTATGCATCGAGTGCACATTCATAATGCTGGCGCTTTCAGTTTTCATCAACATTTCGACATCAAAAGTACGATAGGCGCACTAGATTGCACCCATGTGTCAATCATCACTCCATCATCTGCCGACAGTGAAAATCCTGTATCGCTTTACATGAACCGTAAAGGATTTTACAGCATTAACGTTGAAGCGGTAACATATAATTAACGTATATGTAAATAAAAACATAAATTTTGTAAGCCTAATATTTTAGATATGTGATCATCGCATGATCTTTACTTCACTCAATGCAAAATTTCCAGGGTCTTGTCATGACTCCGGAATTTGGACTACTTCTCCGGCGCGAATTCATCTCTTAACTAGTCACCGCCCTGGAGTATCAAGATGGCTTTTGGGTGACCAAGGCTATCCACTTGAACCTTGGTTGCTCACTCCATTTTCAACGCCTACCACAGCGAAGGAGAGGAAGTTTAATAGGATGCATGCAAGGGCCAGAAATACTATTGAAAGAGCATTTGGAATATTGAAAGGGCGTTTCAGGTGCCTTTCAAAGGAGCGTGTGCTCCATTATAGCCATGAGCGAGCGGCTACGATAATATATGCTTGTGCAATTTTGCACAATATTCTACTAAAACGAGGAATTGATTTGGACCCATCGGAAGAGGAAGCCGAAGACGTCTGTGGCAGTGATAATGTAGAGAATGCTCTTATTACAACATCACTTTTCAGAGAAGGCGCACGAATTCGAGGAGTATATACAACATCATTGCATGTATAATCAACAAAAATCTAATCCAAATGTTGAAAAAACTATCCAAAGTGAAATAAATGACTATATGTTACACAGTTATTTTTAGTTACTTTTATTTATTAGCGATGTTACAGCTTGGCTCAAAGCCAAAACAGCTGAAGCCATTTCGCTAATGGCAGCCGCCGTTTTTAACTGAGCCTCAATATTTCGCTCCTCTATGCGTTGGCGTTGAGCGACAGAGTCTCTTAAAAGTGACAAAACTTCGGCATCCATGTCAACGCGCTTTCGTTTTGCCACAGGTGACGATGCCGCATTCGCCACCGATGAAAATTCCGGCATCGTCAGCGGTGATGATGCCGAATTCTCTATTGGCAAACTCTCCGGCCTTGTCACCTGTGCGGATGCTGAAGTCTCCACCGATGAAGATTCCGGCATCATCACAGGTGGCGTTGCCGGAATCTCCTCCACTGAAGGCTCCAGCATTATGACAGATGACGATGTCGAACTCTCCGCCAATGAGGAATCCGGCCTTGTCACCTGTGGCGATGCCGAATTCTCCATAAACCCCATTGTCGGCACTTTAGTTCGGCCAACAACAGCAGCAACGCCGAAAACACACACTGCCCTTTCTTCGAGATCGCTCAAGGGAGCCGCTGTTCGTGGTCCACCACCCGTCGCTTTTGAATCGACCGCGGCTTGCCGTGCACGCGATCGCACCATATTCTTCCAATGCACCAACGTCTAGAAGTGAGAATGGGATAAGAAAAACAAAAACAAGAAGATTGGTACAACTTACATCTTTCCACTGCGCGGCCGTTTTGGTTGGCCCTCTCATAGCGTTGAGAGCGCCAGCCAATTCATCCCACAAGTGCTGAATTCCCTTAGGCGTCCGCGGATTGTTGCGCCCGATCGTCATTAATGGGTTTTCAGCGCAAAACTCCACGAAATATTTCAGCTGCTCGGGAGTCGTCCGCTCAGCCTTTGTATGCCTATGAAATAAATATGGACATATGTTATAAAAGAATGCAATTTCTTTTTAATTTTTACTTACTTTGCCATTTTTTGAGATTTTTGAAATTACGTTTGAATTTTTTATTTTACGACAGACGGTTCAATTCAATTCAATTCAAACAGCTTTTCAACTCGAGTGTTGAATTTTAGAGCTTTTTCCGAAAGATTTTTTCGTTGGAATAGCCAAAATCTTTCATTCAGTCTTTCAAACTATCTTTCAATAATCTTTTGAAAGTGTTTTAACAGTCTTTGCCAGAATAGCCCTGTAAATCCTGATTGTTGTTGTATAAGAATATTATTACTTTCTAAATATTGCACAATTTGATTTTTTACAACAGTCTAAAGAATCTTCTCATCACACGGCAAAGTATTTATCGGTCTCAACTCTTCAGCTTTTATAGTATTTTTAACCTTTTCAATTGGAACTATTACTGACGTTTTCCAAATATTTGGAACAACGCCTCTGGCCAGACTTTCGTTAATAACTTGTGCAAAAAAATAACCCATGTATATGCTTGAATCCTTAACAACACCTTCCGAGAGCAACTTTTTCCCCCTATTTTATATTTGAAATTCTTTTTGACTATTTCTTCAATCTCATCTGCTGATACCTGACTAAATTTAAAAGGTGAGTTGCCTTGAATCGGTACGGGGATATCCCTGCCTATTACTGTCTCGATACTGTTTCTTATTTCAGTTATACTGTCAACAAAGAATTCGTTGTGATTAACTAAAAACTGAGATCTTAAAAATACTAAGGCATTACATGTTTTGCCCTCTAATCTAGAGCGAAATTTAGTGCAAATAAACCCTGCTGAGTTCATCCAAACTGGTTCGTGACTGCCGAAAATCCTTGAACAGTCTAGCTAGGCGCTCCAACGTCTCACTACTCTGGGTGCCAGGGCACAGAGGCATTACAGGCAACTGCGAGGCGGACGAACTAGCCAGAGCAGGCACATTGCTCGCTGAAACCTCGTCCTTCCTCCCAGTGGGAGCCCCTATTGCATCGATTAAATTGATGCTCAGACAATTTTACCAAAGAGTAGCGAACCAACTATGGTCTGAGGAACAGACCTGCAGTATCTCTCGACTAACCTGGCCTTCTTATAACATGAAACGGACTAACCAGCTGCTTAACCTTAGCCGTCACTCAATAAGCACAACGGTCTCGGTGCTCACGGGTCACTGTCTTATGGGTAAGCACGCGGAGAGACTGGGACTGCAATCCAACGACTACTGTCGAGGATGCGGGTCCGAGGAGGAGGAGGAAACCGTTCTTCACCTGTTGTGTCAATGTCCCTCATTAGCCAGAAGAAGACTTAGGTCTCTCGGCTCACCTTTCTTTACAAGTCTGACTGAGCTATCGCCTCTGAATATCAGGGATATAGCCAGGTTCGTAACAGAATCCTCTTGGTTCTCAGCGCAGTAAGGGGGAGTCGCGCCATCCACCGTGGTATCACAATGAGCCATAAGTTGTGCTTAAGTGAGCTTCTCACATAGGAGGCTGCCACTCCAACCTAACCTAACCTAAACCCTGCTGAGAGAAAACATCTTTCAGATTCAACACTTGCTGGTTGAATGCTTAGTAAATAATTATAAGCCTTTTGCAAAAGACGCCCTCTATCCCCTCCCTCCTCCTTCAGATAAGGAATCGGGTTTTTGTGCTTTTAAATTTATTTCATTTGAACTTTGAAGCATCTTTTGCAATCCCGAAAATCCCGGGATTAAAAGATTGGAATCCCGGGATTTTCGGGACTGGAAAAAGTCCGGGATCCCGGGATCCCGGGATCCCGGGATCCCGGGATTGCGATGCCTAGTGCCTACATACGTATGCATGGCTTTTAAAGCAATTGAAGTTGTTGCTAACTTTCTCTAACATTCATTCACGGTCTCCGGATTGCGTTTTATTTTATTTACATCTTAAATTCTGTACTCTTGGATTTTTGCTTGATATCTATAATAAATAATTTCTTATGTATCAAAATTATTGATGGTAATAATAGATAAATTCCTTCACTCCTCCAATCGAGTCGCAGATTGTATCGGCCGTCACCTGAGATTGTGGACGATGTGCTCTCCATATTTTGTTGTTACATTTCGTTTGGTCTTTTTTACAGCCGAAATCATTTTATCAGATTGAGTGATGTTATGTGTTATGACAAAGAATTTCCTAATTTAACACTTTCCTTTTATATCCCTCCGAACTATCTGCATCCTTCCTCTATAGCGGCCTTTAGACGGTCGCACATGTCCGCAATCATGTGCGGCGCGACGAGAAGAATGACCGTGTAAACGCAAGAAATTCGTGTCGTCGGACATGTGCGACGGTTATCAAAATTTTTTGATTTTTCTGTCGGCGCGACGCACATGTGCGATCGTGTAAACGGCTGTGTGACACACATAGTGCATTTTTTCATTCGATCGGTGGACAGCGAGCAGTGAGGATGGCGTCGCAAAAAAAATGAAATATTGTGGAAGGAGTTCTTTGAGGTGTATAGACACAATCCCGAACTGTGAGAAGTAAAAGGTGAAGATTATAAAAATAAAAATTAAAAGAAACGCAGCATAGAGGTGCTTTTATGCAAATTTAAAGAAATTGATGCGAAAGCGCATACCATGTTGCTTCGTTGGCAGCAGCGAGACAACTGAAGTGTGCGCACATGTTTGACCGTGTAAACGCTCATCGCACATTTCCCCCATCGCACATGATTGCAAACATGTGCGACCGTCTAAAGGCCGCTTATAGGTTTTTGAGAACAATTTTATGTTCTTTATTTTTTCGCACTGTTCTTTACAACTCTGTGACAGCATTGACGCGAACATACCCACAAACAATCAGCTGGTTCTTATCGCCAATCAATAATTGCATTTATTTTTGCATTCAATGCTCCCGGAAAGGAACCGAACAATAGCTGAACACTTAGTTTACATTGTGTATTTTGTGGATCATAGCAAAGTTTTCCCACAAATTATTACAAATAAAGTGCAGTGTAATCATGACTGTGACTCGTCGGCGCAACAACTTAAGCTACGAAAGCGTGTCCAAGGAGGAGACCGACGGGCCGGGTGAAGAAACATTGTACTTTCCTTGTCCGCAGTCCCAGCTATCAACCCAGAAGTTTCCATGGAAGACTGTGATATTTGTATTGGTGTTTCTGGTGGCTGGCATTGTTAGTATGGGCGCGCTGCAATTTTCGATGTGAAACACTTGTGTTGCTTTTGCTTTTGTTACAGATATGCTTAAGTATGGCTGTGCTCATTGGAACCGGATATTTCGGGAACACGTACGAGGATCGCATAGTGCCGCTGCTGATTTTGGGTTCACTGATGTCCATACCCGGCGGGTATTACGGGTACGTGTTGCTGTGCATTTGCCTGGGCCGCGAAGGATACTCTATGGATGATATACCCAGAGTTTGATGAAAACAAGTTTTTTGATAGCATAAATTTGTATTGTAGTGGATTTTAAGTGATCACTGTCTGCATTCATAACTGATTGTATTTATTTGAACATTTATTTGATTTATATATATGTGTTCTTTTATACATAATTTTTTAATAGTTTGTTACAACAAAAATGTAACATGATAAGCTTTAAATGTGATGTTAAGTAGAATAAATTTTGTACTGTTGTAAAATGAAATATGCGTTTTCTCACTACCTCATTTTTTATAGGCACAAAGAAGGAACTGGTGTGCTTTTCAGGCGCGGATTCAGAAAAATATTTCGGGGGAGGAGGTTTCAAAAAGTAATTCTTTAATAATTATAAAATGTCTTTTAATTTGCATGTAGTTTTATAGGCGATCCAAATATTTCTGGGGCGGGGTTTCAACCCCCCAAAACCCCCCTGAATCCACCACTGGTGCTTTTCAAATTAGAGAATTAAAACTACAAATGCAGTGGAAACTTCCGTCTGGATATGTTATCAGCTCAAACTAGTCCATACATGTATGTATGTTTGAAGGGTAATTTTAATTGCAACCCTGCCATGCGAAAAGTGCACTCTCGCAACTCTGGCAATCAAGTGTAACGTCATCTGACATGTAAAAATTCGCTGCATTCCGTTTCATTTTTCTTCTTCTTGTTTTGCATTTGCACCGGTAAATTGCATTTAGCTAATTGGTTTGCTTTAATTTTATACGAAGCGCCTTAATCCAGCTATACGAGACCAAAACAGTTAAACCAACAAGATGTCTGCCTCTAATCAGTGGGAAGTGGTGACAAAATCCAAGAAGGCCAAGAATCTGGAGCGAAAAGTCGAGGCGCACACTGAGAAGAAACGAGTTGCTGCCTTGCTGCCCAAGGGGTCGTCCATAAATTACGTAACGCAATTTTTAGTATTTTTTGACCCCCACCCCCCCCTGTGTCACAAACTGTCACATTGGCTTGAACCCCCCCCCCCCAAAGGTGTAACGTAACGGAGTCTTCAAAAGCATAATAAAAATACTAAAGAAAAATTTTATTTCGATCAAGATTATATGAATACGTTTAAAATTTGTTACGTCACATTCTGCTCGACCCCCCTCCCCCCCGGCGTCACAAACTGTCACATCGAGCAAGACCCCCCCCCCCCCCCAGGAGCGTTACGTAATTTATGGACGACCCCCAAGCTAGAAGAGATTTGTAAGCATGTCGTTAGTCCGGTGAAGCCCGAACTGAATGTAATCACTCCTTTAGTGCCCTCACACGAGTATCGCAATTTGATTGACGGCAAGGAGAATCAATCACCCACCAAGTCCACGAGCTCGTCCACCAAGTCCAAGTCGCCCAAGAAGAATGCCAAGCAGAGCAAGGAGCAGGCTGTCAAGAAACAGCAGCAGCAGCTGCAGCAACAACAACAGCAGCAGCACAAGCCCAAAGCAGCGCCGAAGCCGAAGAGTCTAGAAGTTGCTTTACGCAACATAACGCCGGAGGACTTTGCATCGCATCTGGAGCAGCTGAAGATAACCTACCCCGGCTCGGAGTTGCTCTGGTTGAAGGGCGTAAGTTAAACACCAGACCCAGCGTTATTATGCTGTTTTTGCAAACATAATTTTCACATACAGGTGGCCAGTTACTTCAACACGAACTTGCCCTTCGATTGTGATCCCATCTTCTCGGGCAAGTCCATAAATTATCCTAGCAATTTAGCCACTCCAGCGCTAAAGAAGGTTGTAGTGGCGTTTCTGCAGTCAGTGGGTGGAGAGAATCTGGCCTACTTCTACCACACCCTGCTCACTAGCATGACAATGGAATTGTCCAAGAACTTGCCAATTCTGGGCTACAAAGTGAGTGATGCCTCAACTTATAAGTTATGTTCGACTTGGTTGTCTTTAATATTCCATTGTCACATTTGTCACAGTTTGTGCTGCAGTTGATTGGGCAGAATTGGCCGCATATTGCTTCCAACAACATGGCTAAGACGGCGCTGTTGCGTAATTCCTATCAAAATCGCAGCAACATTTGCTTAAGCATTTTGTGGGCCATTGGCCAAGGCGGCTACCAGCAGCTGATGGAAGGCATAAAAGGTAACGGTCACTACTGATAAGAAGTGAGAATTTTTTAATGTTATCGCTTTTGTTTTTGTAGTCTGGCAAAACCTAATGCTGCCCAATTTAGAAATGAAAAGCTACAGCAAATTTGTGAGCGAATATCTGGAAAAGATACTGGACGCCGCAACTGACAAGAGGTAAATGTGTTGCATCAGTATTGAATGTTGTTGACAAAAGTACGTTATCTTTCTAGTAGCATAAATCTGAATCAGAACGAGTTCTTCTCGTTCTACAACGAACTGAAAGCCAATCATTCCATACCGAAAGAGTGCCAGGAGCTTTTGAGCAAATGCGCAGAAGAATATCTTGTAAGTAGCTGAGCTATACAAACAATGATAAAATGCAGTACTACATTTAAAACTGCGAGATTAATGCATATCTTTAGCGGAGTTTGTAAATCTTGCACAACAAGTTTTTATTGTGAAGTTGGAAGCTCGCCGCACCCTAACTTGGTTGTTGATTCTTTCGATTTGAAAGTCTGATTACCGAAGGCAATGAGATATGAAATGTTGATTGTTATAAAACATCTAGAAGCTATTCTTTATGCCTTGTATACTTCTTATTTATAACAATCGAATTGAATCAACGGATTCTCATGAGTTGGGATTCGATAATATTGCCAAAACTTTTTAATTTTAATTCAATTCGAATATTTTTCTCCTCTTAGGTTAAGTACATTAAGTGCAGCGGCAAACATGCCAACATTTTCGTTACACTTTTTCGCAACATTGAGGATGCGAGTAAGAGTTGCAGCGAACTGCTGGGTTGTGTTCACTGTTTAATTCACGGTGCCGATAGTTTTAAAGTGTGGAGAATGAATTACAAAAAGCAATTGGTTCCGTCGATATTGCTGCTCAAAGAAATTGGTGAGTAAGAGCAATCGCCATACTGATTTGGTTGCTTAGTTATTTACATATATTGACTTGGCTCCGTGTACTGTGCAGAGAATCAACTTGAGACTGATGGCGTTGCAACAGCCTTAGTGCGTCTGGAAGCTTTCAATGTATTTCTGCTTGAGGCGCAAAAATTAAACGCTGAGCTGGATATGGCTAAGCGAAGAGATGGCAATCTGGATGAACTGATGACAGTTGTAGTGGTAAGTCAAATAATGTATAAAACGTGAGGATTGTGCTGAAATGGTTTGTTTGTCGAGATAAATCGTGTTAAGAAAAAAGTGGGGTGCCAAGGTGAAATTTGTGCTTAGGTTAGCACTGATTTAAATTGTTTTGTCAATAAGGCAAGTGTAGAATTCGTTGCTTTAGATCATACTTAGAATTAGGTGAAGTTTTTAATTCATTCACAAAACTCATAACATTTTTTTGTTTTTTCTTTTTACTATCGATAGCACCAATAAGACAGTGCTTGATGGCAAGGAACCCATATGGGCCCTTAAAATGCCAGGTTATCTTTCAAACTAGTCGAGTAGATTTCACCATCCAGTATAATGCATATGCTTCGCTTAACGTGCTTCCTAACCATAAAATTCTTGGTGATTAATTTTAATCCGACCGATTTGAATTGTGCTGGGAAGTTTTATTGTGTTCAAATTTGAATTTGTATTGGACAATGAGGCAAGTGAATGCAACCCTGTGCGGTGTAAAATGAGTTAAGAACAGCGGTTTATTTTACTCTTTATTAATTCAGTGTTATTTAGATCTGAATTATTCAGTATTAGAATTGCAATTACAACAAAGATTACGCTTGATCCTAATGAAATGTAATGTATGTCAGGAAACAAAGGTTGACTGGCCGCAAACAAATTGCAAATAGCTGCAAAATACCGCAAAATATTGGTAAAATTAACGGCTGGCAATGCCGGCTCACTGTATTACACGAGTGACGTGCGGCTGATACGTGATGAATACGAGCAGCGCCGACGAATGTATCTTGTGCGTTTCACGAAGGGGGAGTTGATTATTGTGTGAGCAACGCCGACAGCAGCCGATATTTTTTCCGTGCTAGCGAGGAGATTCCAATTGTGAAAAATAAAGTTTTCAAAGTATTTGGACAATTTTCGCGCAGATCAAAAACGTGGAGACAGTGCAAACGTGCTATAACGAGATTTTGTTTTGGTATTACGAATGTTTAACTCAAGTTGAAAAATCAATTGAATAATTACGATTGCAAATGTCAGTGGGAGAGGGGCAAAGGTGGTTGATGCGCCGCAGCGTTTTTTTATACTTTCGTTGCCTGCTTTTTCTTGTGCTGTATGTGCGCGCGGGGCGCCAGCGGGAAGGTTCAACAATGAAATCCAAAAATGAAATGTGGTCCAGCCGGAGAAATAACAACAACGCCATAAACCCAAAAAAGCTTAGAAATAAAAACGAGTGTATAGCAAAGTGTAAAATGTAACCGAAAAAATGAACGACGTGGAATGGGCTAAGAGCAGACGGTGCTAGGTGCGCGCAACAACAATGACAGTGGCTGTATAGGGCGCCCAAAGCGAGCTGTATCTGTTCTTTCTTTTTGGCTGCGTACGGCAAATATTGCCACATTTCGGGTGCGTCGCCTGCAAGGCGTTGATTGCGTTGATAATGCGTTTGTCGTGCGACTGGCGCTGGCGTTAATTGCTTTTGGCCTGCATTTCGGTTGTTTAGGAGACAATTTGTCTGTGCAGGGGGTGTGGCGTGATTTGTAATTTGCACTAAATGCTTTGGCGGTGCTGCCACATTGTGCACATTCACATTGACAAGGTGGGGTTTTTCTATTTAGAGAAAGTTTGTCTTTAGTTTCTAGTTGTTGTTGCTTATCTGTTGAGAATTAATAAGCTTGACCTTTGTGGAGTTCAGTGACCTCATTCTCTATAGCACTTTGATTACACTTTGTGTGCGGTTGAAACATTTTTGTTAGTGCGACTGTAGTCGTTCGTTGTTGGCCAACGTCAATTCTCTTTGGGATATTCTTTGCATAAGTTAGAAAGCAGAATTTCTATGAAGGCGTTGAATATTGTTTTAAGGTCTAGAACCATAGTGAGATTACAGTATATATTAGTGATTAATAGATTTTTTACTATGGTGCTGGTCCCTTTCTACCTTTTATGAAACGTGGTTTTAATAAGCTTGATGTCGATTTGTTGGATAGTCGTCAACCCCAGCTTGACAATTAGTTCTGGTCTGATTACTTGGTGTATATTGTATCATAGGAAAATGTATTAAATTCACGTCATGTGGGAATATTAAGGATTTAAGGGTGTTCAAGCTTTCCTTTTGCTTTCACTTGCTTGTCGTTATTTGAGACAAACTTGTCAACCAAACTAATGGCGTAAAACTTAACCAAAAGTTAACTCGTCCTTCAGCTTAGTCGAAAAGACAAAGTCGATCGCCTGCAACATTCCTATTGGTTTTTTAAATGCACCATTGGCTTTATCTCCCTTGATTCGACAGAAAATTTCCAACAGCCAAGCTTTAGCATTCGCTCTTAGCTCGTTTACTGTAGTTGTTTCTCGATTGTGCCCACTTCCACGCTTATCAGCATTTGTAGCCGGGCGCAGCAATGTTGCCATGGCATGGGGCGCCTGTTGCGTATGTGTGCCTGCACCGGCATCATGCGTTGTTGTTATATTTGGCTATGCTGTTGATTAAAAGTATTTCTAAAATATTTGACAGTTGTCTGCTTGACGTTCTCTCCATTGGCCAAGCAACTGCCACATCTGAGATCTTTTAATCTGTTGGGTTTTGCTGCAAAAACTGTTTACCTGTCTGCAGTCTTGTGCTGCGATTTGCCCTTTTGGCTTTGCAAGCTCTTCGTCGCTTGCTCTTTATCTCGTTGTTTGCTTCAGTAAGCATTTCGTTATTCTTTCTCGTTTCTTTATTCACCGGCTGTGCGGCGGCCTCTACCATTTGACTTGAGTTTTTGTGCCTTGGCAACAGAAAACGCGTTTGTGTTGTGTTGCTTTTGTGGTGTGATTCATGGACTTCTTATGCTAGTTGGCTTGACCGTGATAACAGTGGTGAGAACAACAACAAGAACAAAAACACAGAAGCAAAAGAAAACGTCTACCTTTGCATCTTTAGATGACTTTTACCATCTTTCTGCGTTCGTCTTTTAAATACCAACAACATTTAAACACGTGGCCCAATTTGGTGCCCACTGGTGCTGTTCCATGTGCTGCTTTCCATTCCATTGTCTTTATTCTATATTCCCCTTTGCGGTTTCCTTATTTCGACATGTTCGTCTTTCACTTTGAGCGTTTTTAATATTTCATTAAAAAACATTCCAAAAAAATCGCAAATCTCAAACTTTGGCGCTCTGTGACTTTCGTTTGTGTGTGTCTCCTCTTGCTGCTTTCTCTGATTTTACGTGGAACATGTTTTTGTGTAATTTCAACTTGTTTCGTTCTGCGGGCAGTAGCCGACTTTCGGCGCGCTACAAGCCGGCCGCCTCGGCATTGCTCTGCATCGCTGCGGTCGTTGTGGCCGTTGGTGACGTGCCACAGTTGGCAGCCGACATTGTCTGTTGCGTCTATTTTGAGTGCGGAGAAAAGCACTCGTCATAAATAGTTTGCATGCCATTCCGCCTCCGAGTAGTAATTGATTTATTTTCAAATTTGCTGTTCATAAACATTTTAAATATTCGAAATTTCAACCTGCAAATGTTCTTAGGTTATGAAGAGTGAAACTTATTTAAGTATCCTACCCGGAGGTGTTTGCTTGGCATCAAACAAAACTCTTTCCAGAGAGCTGAATATAGAGCAATTTGATGTAGGAAATTTGATGGCCATACTAATTTGGTAGCTGTGAGTTGAGAACCCGAAGAATAACTGATCTAAATTTTTGAGCTTTTTCCATTTCAATCCTATGGAAGACTAAAATGTCGAACTTCGAGTTGCATGCATTTCTTAGTGTCAGAGGGCAACTGCTAAACAAAATTATCTCTATTATTGGTTGAGTCAAGATGCTAACCTGCGATCATCAACTTAATAAGAATTTGATAGTTTCGAACCCAGCGCTATTCGCGAGCAAGTACTTTTTTTCAAACTCGTATTGATTGAAATATTAGAACATTTGATTTAGCAACAACCAGGCCCGTTTTGAGAACTTTCTATGACATGTTTGTAGGGTATTGCATGTTCGTATTATATCAGTTCGTCCCAACATTGTCCTCTGTCATTCTCTCATCGAATTATTCAAATTCAGTTCGAGTGTTTGTTCGCTCAAATTTGATGCGACTTTATTTGCGTTTGATAAGCTGTAAATTTGCACGCCTCTAGGCGCACGTTCTGTCTGCCCACTGTCATTCGGCATTAGGTATGACGTGGCTCTGAACAATATGGTGTTTTTTTTTACATTTGTTGTTTATGGTCTCATTTACAGTGTTATCGCTGGCGTTGTCGTTTGCCGCTTAAAAATACGCCCGTCGAATAATTTGTTGACTGCTTGTTTGCATTAATTGTTTGCCGGCGTTCCGAGCAATTGCAGGTGGGCCAATCCGGGTAATATCAACTTAACTGAGCAAATACAAACACAATCCACAACCACTCAGGCAGTCGTAAAATTTAATTGTTTATTGTTTAAAAACTTTGTAGTACTGTTTTAACTAATTCATCACACTTTCCCACACTTCTGGCTAGTTGATTGCAGTAAGTGAATGAGAAATGTAAGATTTGAGGAAGTAGGTAATATCTGTGAGGTATAGAATATATTTTTATTGGAGCTTGTTAAATTAGTTGAAAATTCTAAATGGCCAAATGAGTAGTACGTTACAAAAATGTCTTTTAGCTGAGCCAGTGGTTCGATTTTTTAAGAGTCCATTTTGTAACTGATTTTTATTCAAATTCGATATTATTTGGTCGATTGATTTTTATTTGTTTTTTTTTTTTTTTTAGCCAATGAACAATGTCCTTACTGACTATAGAAAATATTAATAATTACAAACTACAAGTTACATAAACTATTTAACAACAAACCCTTCGGAAGTGATACATCAAAATCGGTAACATTGTTTAACTCCGAAAGGGCCCTAAATAGAGGTGCATTTCAAGTATAATTCGTCCTAGGGACATCTAAATAAAAGGTATCCACCCTCCGCAGACTCCGTTTAGGGACACTAAA
This sequence comes from Melieria omissa, assembly GCA_963971225.1. NCBI lineage: Eukaryota > Metazoa > Arthropoda > Insecta > Diptera > Ulidiidae > Melieria > Melieria omissa. Next base: position 123,596,434 of record OZ020267.1, read on the forward strand.
GGCTATTCTTGCTAAAAGATCCGGGCAATCAATAGACCCACTTATTCGACTGACTACAAAGAAACATGCAAGAAGTGATCGCCTAGCATGTAGTGACTTTAGGTTCACTAGAAGACAACGAGAGCTGTAGGATGGCATTTTGTTAGTTAAATTGTTTTATTCTTTCTGTTACCCCTTCCGTACTTTCAGACATGAACCATGCAGCAGCTTCCCCTTAAATATTTGAAGTTATTGGTAGCATTGGTTGCCTTCAGTTTCTTTTTTACCAAAACCTGACATCCTTCAATTGGCCTGAGTTCAGCACAAATAGAAATAGAATAGAAAGTGGACACATTCAGCCCTTTTCCAGAATCCGAATCGGATTCGAGTCGAAATGAAATCCGATTCCGATTTGAAGAGGCGTTCTGCAATCCGAGCGGAATTGTCACATTCGAAGTTTATTTCGAATCCGATTGTTAGCAAATTAACAAACCTTCAATCAGCTGTTTGCTTTTAATGTTCAAGGAAATTGTAAAATTTTGTAAGATTTTGTATTTTATTTAATGAGTTGGGTTATTTTATTGGCAGTATTGCTTGAGAACGAGCAGTCCGCCCTTGAAAAAGTAAAGCATAGAATTTTGCGAGACCACAGCAATCCGATGGAATTGCCAGATTCTTCGTAACTAGTACAAGTCATTTCAGTTATGTTCAAAACTTCCTATTTAAGGTTTATTGCTCGGTACCGCCTTAACAAAGCAGCATTCAACATGAACTTGACCGAAGTGAGACCTTTTCTTCGGCAATGCTCCATTCCGCCAGAATTGAAATTGGCGACGGCTTTGCAATTTTTTGCCGAAGGACGCTATCAACGATCGGTAGAAAAGGCAACCGCCTTTTCCATTTCGGAAAGTGTGTGCTTCTTAAAAGGTCCACCGCCGGTCGCTAAAGCTTCTCTTCTATTATGAGCCAGCTTCCTTCTTACTTCACTTTTCCAATCATCTCAGGTCTATGATTGAAGAAAATTTTACAAAATGAATTGATTTAATTTACTTCTCACCTTTTTCCACCCCGTTACACTTTTTATTGGTGGTCCTTGCCCGTTCAGCGACTGCGTTAAATCACCTTTGTCACCTTTGCAGAAACCTTTCGCGACGTTCGTATTCTCCTCCATAAAATCCAAGAGCATTTTGCTCTGGTCAGCAGTCTTATGCTTTCCCATGATTAAAAATTAATTTATTAGTTTTATTTAACACGATGTTTCATTTATTTGCTTACATTTTCGTTATTTATTTTCGTTTTGCTGCTTTTCGATTTCAATTCCACCAGCTTTTTGTTTAGCGGATTATTTTCGACAAAAATTTCCGATAATCGGAATGCAGAACACCAAATTTCCGATCCAAATTCTTTCGAACTAAATCGGATTTGAGAACAGGGTTGCATCGAAAAATATTTCCGACAATCGGAATGTAGAACACCGACGCTCGGAATTAAATCCATTTCCGATCCGATTCGGATTCTGGAACAGGGCTGATTGTTTTTTTTCTAAGGAGCTGAAGTAGTCGTTTCTCTGTAATCGCAAATTATTTTTGTTTTTGCTGTAACCACAGTTTGCAAACAAGGACTTATTTTGTCAACATGAACCAAGACGCAAAAGCACCTGAAAGGTTTTTAGATCAACTTTCCTTTTTGACTCCCGATTCGAGTCACATTCTGCCAAAAATATTCGAAAGTCTTCCTCAACAGAGCTGTGACTTCCTTTCTTTGAATACAGAATCTAATTTTTCTTCCAGAACTTGTCTTTCGAGTAATGCTAAAGTCTTCCTAGATTTACTTTTGTTTTGATTGATTTATAATTCAAGTCCTTGTATTCACCACTTTTAGAGTATTTTGTGGAATAACTAACTTTTGATAGGAATATAAAAATATATGCGTCCAAGTTGTCTTGAAGTAAGTTTTTATTCGCAGCTTTCATCCATTTGATCCTTCGATTTCTTGCCTGCAATACTTTGTTTACATCTTAATCAATGTAAAAGTTTGCCGTTTGCTTCAGTCGCAGCAAACTTTGTACACTTACGTATCAACTCTCGTTTATCAATTTGTTTTTATCAAATTCAGTCGACTTTGTTTTTGTTTTGGTTTTAATCTTCTGCATTGTTCATTGTTATTGCATTGATTTGGTTTTTCGTTTTCATTTAAAGTGCATTTTCGCGCTTTGCTGCTGCACTAATGCAACACAATCGTTCGTTCACACTCGATTGTTTACAGAGTAAAAACAGAACAAATTCAGGCCGGCGTTCTTATACATGTGTAGCCTTTCTCATGGGGAACTTTCTAGTATAGGAAACTTCCTAGTGTAGCCTAAAAATTGCGCTGCTCAAACCGACCACAATAACCACACTAAAACCTATTTGACTGGCAAATGGACATTGCTTTTGTAGTTATTCAATTGGATATTGTCTGCCCAGATCAGTGCATTGACATGCAAAATCGTAATCAAAATTTGTTTTTCATTCGTCTTGTAGCTTAGAAAAGTTTTACAACTTTAATAAAAAGCTTGAATATGGCACAAAATAATAAGGGCAATAAAAACAAACAAACCAAACAACAGCAACAAAGTGGCAAAAAGGTAGCAAACTCAGCATTTCAGTTGGTCACTTAACTAATTTGAATTGATTGAATTTTGGTTTTATTTTCAGAATGTTCAGGAGAAGACTGCACAACAGAAGAAGAAACAATGCGCTGGTGAGCAGAAGAAATGCGGCTGCTGCAAATGGGTGCTGGGCAGCTTGCTGCTGATCGGCCTAATTGCCGGCGCGTTGGCCTACGACACGCAGGTGAACGGCAAGGGAGTCTTCGAGAAGTCAGCCACTGGCAAGGTGCTGAAGAACGCCGGCCTGCTGCCGCACGTGGAGTCGGCCTGGTACGTGACGATGGGCGCCAGCGCACGCGGCTACAAGTGGGCCGAGAAACATGTGCCGCCGTACGCGCAGCCTGTGGGCAAGCTGGCGTGCGACCTGCTTAAGCTGGCGCGCAACACAGCCTGCAACATATTTGGTGTGCTGAGCGATTTCGTTAGCGCCAAATTGCCCGTAGCAGCGAACTTTGTAAGTGCCCGTGTATGCAATCGTATTAATATGAGCGTTGAAAATTAAAAAATAATAGTTGATGCCATAACCAGTGACATCATCGCGACTTTATTAACGATTGCTTTGTGCAATTTATTGTGTTACTTTTTAGATTGTTGTGTTTCGCTTTTGTTCACATTCGCATTTCTTGACGCCATGTTTATGTTGTTTTTTAATTTAGTGGCAGGTTGTTGCTTAGTTTGTGTGCTTTGTGCGTGTTTGCTTTTAACGCTGGCTCAAGCGAAAGCATACAACAAAGGCAACAAAAACCTGTTTAAGATTTAGACTTTTTTGATTTATTATTCTAGGTTTTTACTGACGAATTAGAATGACGTTGAAGCAATTAAGAACTAGAAAATTTGCCGCTTCTTTTGCTTTGTAATCTACATTGTCATTAATTGGCGTTTTGTGAGCTATGAACTTGCACAACTTGATCAACGATCACAAGCCGCAGCAGGCTATAGGTTAATTTGAAGGCGTATTCTATATAATTTAAGTATTTTTAGATGTCAAATATTTGTATGACTTCAAGGCAGTTAAAGACTTCAACTTAAGTGTTCACAATTATGAAATGAACTTTCTTGAACATGGCTTTTACAAAAAAGGTTAACGTCATAGTTCTACTTCAACTGGTTCTTATAAAAAGTCTGCATGTTTGGATGTTGGAAATTTTTTATGATAATTTTTTTTGCCTTGAACGTTGTGGTGTAGCGTACGAAACGAGTTGGTTCGACAAACGATGACGACAAGTAGATACGCAGAAAGTGGTCAAAGAGTTGGCGCATGTCAGTTATTTGGTTAGTTTTTGTACACGAGGAATTATTTTTTAGTTGAGTTCAAATTTCTGCTGCATTATGTAAAGTTCTACATTGAAGATTAAATTATTATTTCATGAGAGAAGTTAAATGAGACTCCATAGTACAAAAACACGAAAATGTTTTAAGAAATCAAGCTTTTAGAGAACCACATTGTCTGTTTTCCACATTATTTTTTTCCATAATTATTGCTTGAAACTGAAACACCTTTAAACTTTATAAAACTTACCATCTTTTGCTAAAGTGCAAATTATAGTTTACTATTATCGTAGCAAATAACATCCAATTCTTCATTATCCTTCTTATTAAATACTTAACTCTCTTCACTCATTGCAGTTGGAGCAATATGTGCCCGGCTTACCGAACAAAATCGAAAGTACCTCCGTGGCGGTGAAGAATGTATGCGTTGATGTGTTTGGCAAAACAGTGACCTTCTTCAAGACGCAAGTGTTTGTGTAAGTGCAAATATATACATATATATGTACCATATTTATATATTAACGATTGCTTTCTTGTTGACTGTAGTGGCAACCTGTCGCCGGAGAATCTTAGCAAAGCGTTAAATCAAACCCAAAACGTGGCGCTCGAGTACTACTATCTGTTCCATAAAAAGGTCGATGCCTACGCCAAACTGAAATGATTCTAAATCGACGAATGCAAGCAACTTCATCAACTCCACCACCTCTGTCACCACCAACAACCAAAATAACAAGAACAACCGCAACAGCAGCAGAACCATCAACATCTTGGTTAATAACAGCGAATTTCAAAGTGACAACAACAACAATAACAACAATAATAAACGATCATACTGCAGCAAGAAGCGGCGTGCAAATGTCGTGACATGAATACAGCGTGCTGTAAATTTTCTAGTTAAATATTTGCATAAAGGTCAACTTGTACTGCGTAGAAGTAGCAGAATGAAGCATTTCAATTGAATGTGTGAAACTGAAATTCACCCAAGAACTGTTTTTCTTTACTATTATTTTCTTTTACAAATAATTTGAAAGAAGACCTACACAGGAAGCATGTATCGAATTGTAGTTGCGGGCAGAGGAGACGACAAAACAACACAACACAGAACACACACACAAGCCAGGCTAGAATTAAATTAATGAAATCTGTCTCTTTTAGTTAAGCGTAAATTCTGTGCTGGAACTGAACTACATAAATTAAGTTTAAACCATTTGAATTGTGCTACACTTCGCTTCAGCTATAACTGGAAGCGAGTAGTGTGAATTGTACTATGTAAAATTGGTAGTGCTGGCTCGTTTGTGGCGTGTCGAACGGGCAATCGTTATGCAAGCAAGGGAACTGCATGCAATTCTCTTTGTTCAATGAGAGCAGATCGGTTGCGATGCGTTTCGCATGTCACCAACAGAGCAAAGCAATTTATGAGTTTTTTGTTTTGAGTGAATTCCATTGCGATTTTTTGTTGCAAATGCATTACATTTACACTAACATATGTACTAATTTCATATTTTTTACGACATAGCACACGTCCTTTTGCTACTGGTTCATTCATTTCCATGTTGTACTTTATTCGGCTGGATACTGTCGCCGCATATTCCAATTTATATCAAATTTTATTGTATTGATATAAAGTTCTACTGATAAACATTTTCTTTTTCTTAGGTTCATTTGAGAATTGTGAATGCAAACCTTCTTTTTTAATAAATAAAATTGTAAAAAATATGAATGAAAATGTTTTAAAAGTGTGGATTTTTTATGCCGGGGAAGTTCATGCATTAGAAAATATTTTTTTCTAGTGTTGTAATTGAAAATGATAATTAATAGTTGTTTGATGTTTTTAAATTTAATTTTGTTTAATTTTTTCATTTAATTTATTTAATTTTATTATTAATTTTTTATGTTACTATGGGTTGGTTGCTTAATTTGTAAATATATTTTAGAATCAAGTACTAAGCTTGCTTAATTGAATTTATTTAATGTATATTTTATTTGTTTAAATTTTTTAAAATTTCAATTTTTATTTCTTGACTTAGAACTAAGAACTTAACTAAGTACTAAGCTTGCTTAATTGAATTTATTTAATGTATATTTTATTTGTTTAAATTTTTTAAAATTTCAATTTTCAATTCCTAAAAATGTTTTGTAATCTATTGATATATTGATTCATTTTTTGTTTTATTTCATTTTTTTGTTTTGTTTCTTATTTGTCTTTGTATTCAGTTTAATTTAATTTTTGCATATATTAGAAGATAGTACGTTTGATTTGTTTTTGCTTTGTATTAATTGCTTTAAATTATTAATTTATACTTCAGGTTTTTGTTTTTGCAATGTAAACTGAGTTGAAATGTGTGCATAATGTTTAACAGTTCAAAAGCATAACGTGGTTATACCCATATTTGCCACGAGCGTAATAACTTCTAAGTGAATTAAGACAAAGCAATGACTGAATTTGACATGTTAAAACTGGAAGTGAGCATGTTCCACCCACTTCTAAGCAAAGCAGTCAATCAAAGGCTTTTTCAGAAATTCGAGGAATCGTAAATAGTCCTTTGGCTACTTCTTTACTATTAGTACTTCTTTAGTTATTAAAATTGTTCTTTGTTCTTTCATGTTATTACTGCGCTGAACATTTGTTGGTAAATTTTGTTCATAGCCAGCCACGTTTTAAAGCTGGCCACGAAATTTAATTAAGCCACTTGTGATTATGCTGCTTTGTTTACCTATTTACCTACAGAAAGTTCATTATCTTAAATTTGCTCAAGTTAATTCCTTTCGGCCTTCACGTGCCATTGCGCCAAGCGCGCAAATGCGGAAAAAGTTCAATTTACCTTCCCTATAGTAAATAGCAAAGAAAAAGACAATGTAAAAACTTTTGAAAACAAAAACGAACGCAGAAATAATGAACCGTTGTGCAGTGCATTCACTGTCGAGTCGGTATTACGCGTAGCTTTGCAAAGTTCGTGCCAGGCAATTTTAACTACCGACCGCCAAAATCATGGCCATTCTCGGCGCTCGCCATTATCTGCGCTCAGATAATCCACCTACGGGTTGACAAAAGAACGCTGAACCTCTTTGAAGCGCTGACAAGCGGACGGCTGCGAGTTGGGTTGGACTGCGGCGCGGACATTCCAATCATTACTTTACTTGCGCAAAATTAAATTCCTCGAATTTTTCGCATACGAATTTGGCAGCCGAAAAAGTTCGTCTTGACTGTGACGGGAAAACCGTTTCGTTTGCTGATTTCCGCCTTTGCGTGGCTTCGCTTCTTCGGCAATGCAAATCGCGCGGCATGCCAACGCCTCGGGGCAAAATGTCGACTATTCGACGGTTGTAAGTTTTCGTGGCGTTGTCGACGCTGAGCTGCCCAACGCATGAGCTGCGCGCATGTTGCGGTAATAAGCAGCTAATCCTGCTGGCAGCGAAGCGTCTAAAGTGTCGCTGTAGGCGGTAATTGAAAGTCCAAGCCTTGAGTGCGCAGCCAAGGTGTGTGTGTGCTTGCGCCGCAAAGTCCTTCTAGCTCGCTGCCGTTTGCTTTGTGATGTTTGCTGCTGCTGTCTTGTAGCTTCTTGCCGCATGCTTTGCAATAGCGCTCTATCTTCTGTTAGCTATATGTTGTTGTTGTACTTGTAGCAGGTCAAATGTGTTGGCGGCGAAAATATGCGGCCAACGTTAATGAAAGGTGCAGGCCACTTGGTCGGTGCGAGCTCTCGAACGCGCTTTTCCGGCCGTTTTTGCAATGCACGCAATGTGGCTGCAGCAACGTGCGCCGTGGGGTGGGTAATAGAAAAAAATTATTGTTGTTGTTTGTGAAGATGTGTAGATGTTTGACTTTGGCATTAATTTATGCAAATTAAGGCCGTCGGCTCGTCATACGCCCGTCGGGGTCAGTGGGAATTGTGGCAATGGGCGCGAAATGTTGGCGTGTAATGCGCGGTTAGGCATCACAAATCTCTAAATTAATCTTGGGAAAACTTCTCAATGTTGAGTCAAGTAGAGTCGGCGTGTTGAAGTTTGCAAAGATAGATACCAGGCAAAGTGTACAAATACACTTTAGTGGTATAAATTGAAATTTGTCAGACATAGTTGCGTTGACTGTGAAGTTACAAATCCTTAGTTGAATACAAAATATTAATATGTTTTTTAGGTTATTTATTTTGTTTTGTATAATTATTATCTTTGGTAAAAAAATAAAAAAAATATAAAATAATAAAAAATGTGGTAATAAAAAATAAAATAAAATAAAATAAAATAAAATAAAATAAGAAAATATAAATAAATAAAACAATAATTAAATAAAAATAAAATAATAAAAATAAAAAAAATAAAAAAAATACAAAAAATAATTAAAACAAAAATAATAAAAAAATTTGGTAATAAAAAATAAAATAAAATAAGAAAATATAAATAAATAAAATAAAAATAAAAATAAATAAAAAGAATAATTAAAACAAAAATAATAAAATAATAAAATTAAATAAAATCCTTGGTAATAGTTAGTACGTTAAAAAGTTATAATTTTAAGATGTGAGAATCAAGAGTGCAACAATTTTCGCAGATTTCAATTCATCCCAAACGAGATTTTTTTGGCCTTCTCTTCAGCAGACATTGGTGAATCTCTGTGCACAATTCGACAGTCGAAATCTGCATAAAATTGTTATAGCGCAACTTCGTACTCGATTTCCTGTTCTTAAACGAGCTGAAACCGGCCAGAAAGCGTTACAGATGAGTTGAAGATTACAAATATTGCAAAAAGTTGGTTCTGAAGTGCTGAAGGTCTTATTTTATTATTATTGACGGGAAATAGTGCACTGCGACCTACAAAATCTATTGTGGCCCCTTCATGGAGTTCGTCAGTAAGTCCAGAATCCGAGAGGAATTTTACGTATGTTACGTAAACCTCTGGAAACCCAGTCCGCACCTCATATAAGAAAGTCCCCCAGGTGTTTCTTTCGTTTGTGTATAAGTACATTCTCTTAATACAGTAGTGTCTGGGTACAGTGAACACCCGATATAGTGAACACCTCGATATAGTGAACACCCAAATGTTGACATCGAGCTTCTAAATATGGAAAAAAATTTTCAAGCAATAAACAAAAAGGATATTTGGAGCAAATAAAACGAGTTTTTGAACAGAAATGTTAACCTTGATATACTGAACAACCTCGATACTGTGAACAGGCCTTGCAATAATTAGTTCACTATATCCAGACACGACTGTATATGCATTGCAGTTTTATTCTCCTGCAAGCAGAACCTGCAGTATTCGTTTTCATGAAATCCTAGTTTAACTAGTTAGATGCCAATTTTATCTATAATGCCCTGTTAGGATGCCTGTAATAATCCTTAAATTTATCTTTGAAAAACTCATGTATTCCTCGAATCTTTTCCTATTATATGACGCGATAATCGCCTTGGAATTTGCTAGGTCCGGTTGGCTGCCTCAGCATTGATTCATATTATCTCGTATATCCTGGCTGCTTGGCTGTCAGAGACGATCGCAATTTTCCGGTCCCGGTATTTCCTCGATAGATTAAAGTAGGCGCATCTATTAGCATGCTTGTAGGTTCCGAGTATCTAATCCTCGGCCCGTTGACAGCACGGTACCTTCCTTGAGAAGGTCATCCGTGTGTCATGGTATCATGTGTTGGTCTATCAAATATGTTTCCGAATGTCTTGCAAAATTAAGTTTTTGATCTCGCTGAAACAGCAAACCCATAGAAGAATCTGGCTTAAACGAAATCTAATCAAGTTTGTTTACAAAAATCTGAAATTTTATGTGAGAGATGGTCTCAATCTCGCACAAAAGTGATTCCAATAGAGAAGAAATTCTACGCTTTCTTTTATCTTTATAAAGTTTAAGTTTACGTTCAATGTAGATATATATATATGTATGTATAAATAAAACTATTGGCGTATGTTGCTCATATTCAGTCCTAAAGAAGCAGGCGCGGATTCAGAAAAATATTTCGGGGGGGGGTTTCAAAAAGTAATTCTATAATATTTGTAAAATGCCTTTTAATTTGTATGTAGTTTTATAGGCGATCCAAATATTTCAGGGGGGTGTCAACCCCCAAAACACCCCCCTGAATCCGCCACTGTAAAGAAGATTATGGCAGGGCTACCCAGAACCACACAAATGCACGCGACTTTTAAACTTGAATTGAATTTGGTGTTACTTGAGACAGGAACATGAACTAATGGTCCTTGGTTGGTTGGTTGTAGTGGCTGCCTTTGTATGAGACACACACATGAAGAAATTTTTTGAAAATTTGAATATGGGTTATTGGATCAGACATATTTTACTAAAAAGAAAAGTTAATAAAATTTATCGATTTTTGGTCTAACTTAAAAAAGTCAAATGGTTTAGTTAGTCTCCTGAAACAGACTGATTTCTCTTACTATACGGTTATCTCCATAGGCTTTGAAGAGTGTCTAAGACCTAAACTATTTTAAAAACGCTTCCTACAAAACTGAAATTTAAACCGTTTGTAAATCCTTGAATATCTTAGCGAAGGAACCAACGGAGAAAGCACAGTTTGCCAAACTAGAATGTTTGACACAATATTGTGTAGCAATGGGAAAACTCGAGGTGGCTTCCAGACCGAAAATATCCAGACAATTTGGAATTTATGAATGGAAACAAGAGGAAATGGAAATGTCAATGCACTATGAACCATAGCAACTTAATATATTTTCATTTATGAGCCTATTTTTTACCCAGTTTTGCTTTGGAATCAGGAAATGTTGAAAGATGGACTGCCAACCAGGCGCGGCTATTGCGCAGCGTTTCAGACAGTTCTATCTAATCTAAGGTAAACTATTACAATGCCAAAATATGAACAATTCAAATTGTTGAAGTAAATAGTTTTAAGTCAGAGTACTTTAAAAATTCTAGATTTTGTTAAACTGTGCTCTGTAATGAGACTAAAATGTGTAAAATGTGAAGAAGGAAGTTCATCTAAAAAGTATCATAAGCCACAACGGTAGGGAAAACAGTATCAAAAACTTTATTCCTATCGTTTTTAACTTCTTATTTAGACAGTTTTTTTATACATTTATGTACCAATGTTAAGTTTTTTAAACAGTGCTGTCCTGAATAATTTTCCGTTTATGTTAAACTGTCAAGTTTACTTGTGGGGCTTTTGAGCTTTTTCTTCTATTGACTCGTTAGCAGTCAAAGCTTTTGGGACACATTTTAATTGGGACACATGCTATGCTAGACACAAGAAATGTTACGTATAACAGTTAACACTAACAGAGATCCTTAACATGTTATGTTAATGTAACATCCTTACAGGACAGCGCTTGCTTTCGCCTCTGTTGTGCTGCTGTGCGCTGTTTACATGGGAACAGTTTGACCCGTTTGCTGCACTGTTAGACGACATGCAACGTGACATGGCGGCGAATTGCAGCCAAAAACAGACACTCAGACAAAACAACAACCCACAAGAAAATTCGGAGTCAACACAGGACTGCTGGTTGGAGGCTTGTGTTGTGTTGTTGTAAGGCATGCGACAGCGTTGGATGGACCAAAAATGTGAATGGCAGCAGCAGCGCCAGCATTGCGTTCGTGACCGCACAGACGGGCAGACAGTGGGCAAAGCGCGCGCGTATGGCATCATGAGGTCGATGTCGTGGTCGTCGTTCTCGTCATCGTCATCGTCGTCGTTGTTGGCGTCATTTGCGTTGGTTTCGCTATCGTTTTGCTCGTTCATCGAGGCAGAAGTGAAGCGTTAATGCGAAAAATGCGATTTCAATAAAATTCAAGTGGCAAAAAAATTCAGAAGAAAAATAATTTTAAAGTGCAAAAGCAAAAGCGGCCACCTGGTAGCAAATAAATGTGAGTGACGAGAAAACCAATAATGAAAAAAATGATTTTGTTGAAGCGTTAAAGCGTTAAAGCGAAAGCGGAAACGGAAAGTGCTCACAAGTGTTGCAGGCCAGACGGTACCTGAGGGCCTATGTGTGCGTGTGTGTGTGTGTTTGTGTGCGTTAAGCTGCATTACAATTAGTCAGGCGACGCTGCTGATTGCCATGGTGGCCTACATATGTTGCGTTTAAAATTTGAAGCGTCACTCAAGTGTTGGCTTTTTTGTTGGATGAACCGCGCAAATGTTTTGCTGCAATCGATAGCTATGATAGATGTGTGGATGTTCAGCGATGACTGTAGTCAGATGCTGTAAAGCAGAACTGAAAGAGAAAAGGTCTATAAAGTGGCCGTGGGCATTGTTTAGTGACTCTTGTGCGAAGCAGCGCAACCATTGTTCGCTGCAGCTCAGTTGCCTTCTATGCTTTTATAACTATGGACAAATAAATGAATGAGGAAAAAGAAAAATCCTGATAATGAATTTATAAATAGTTGCAGTGCTATGTAAAAATAGTGGCGCAAAAAACGCAAAGCTTTGTAGTGCATCATGAAGCAGGAACAAAAACTTAATGAAGCTTATTTCTGTTGCACATTAAGCTCGAATATTTACTCAATACGTTCATTGTTTTTGCTGCCATTAGCGCTCGTGTTCAATAACGAACAAAAGAGATAGTGAAAGACTTTAATCAGATTAAACAGCACCAACAAAAGCAACAACAATTACACTGCAACAAGAACTACAGCTGCAATACAGAAAGGTTTATGCAATTCGAAAGCGTGGAAACATTGTTGTGTTTAAGATTTCAATTAAAGAATGTTTTAGTGGAATTTATTAGGAGATATAAAAGCTATGGTTATAAGTATTATTTGGTATTTAAAAATTATAGAAATAAATACCTACATATTTAAAAATTATTACGAGTGACTTAATGTATGTTTTGTAGTTAGTGTTAGCTGATGAATAACCAAAACTTGAAAGCACAGCTTGTGATCGAAGTTTTTAGTGCAGTTGGATCATTATTGTATAAATATTATTCTACATTAGTGTCCGACCGAATATTCGGTTTCGGTTTCGGCCCAAAAATGATGTTTCGGTCGGACACTATTCTACATGATACACTATTCTCAGTGATTGGTGTGTCGTATCACAACGTGGAGAGCCATGAATTAACAAATTATATACAACTTTTTGGGTGCAAATTGGAATGCAATCATGTAATAAATAAATGGATAAACTTTTATCTCGTTATTCGGGAATAATGAGAACTTTAGGTCCTCTTTCAAACAGATGTTCATAAATTCGCTTATAGAACATGGGTGGCAAGATTCTCTTTTGCGCTTTTTTATCGCTGAAAATGTGGGGGCTAACAGTTAGCCGCTGACTGTCAAAGTGCTATAAACTCAGACAACTAATTCATATGAAAATGAAAAAACCTTTAGTCATTGCATACAATTAGCTGTTCAGAAAGAGTTTCTAAAGTGGCATTGGAAGTGTAGTTGGAAATTGTGTCGCTTCCTCTACGCACCTGGCCCAGAACTTATAGCAGAACTTATGTATAACCCAATTACAATTTTTTCCTATATAATATTAAAAAATTGGGATGGATAAATGAGTGCAGTCTCTAGTAATCCGTTAATCTCATTACTCATCCGATTCAGAACGAAAGACAGAGAATAGAGAAAGACAATAAACATTGAACTATACAAACGGCCGAGGCCGGTGAGCAAAAATAGAAGGTATATAAGTACAAAAGGAGAAGGAAAGGATCGGATTAGAAATGGAATCAACGGATCACTAGGTCACTATTAATACTGCTAAAAATAATGTTGAAATCCCTTTAGGATTAGGTTGGGGCGGCACTAAGCCAAAGGTACGTAACCTAATAAGCATTCTAAATAATTCAAGTTAGTATAACAATTCGAGTTGTTGTTTTTGAGTAGTTGTGTTGAAGGCAATACATGGCTTGTAAGTCAATTTAGGCTGACTAAAAGACAGAAAGGCTCTTGAAAGACTTGTCTTGCACTTTGTAGGAGAAGAAAAATTCGCATTAACACCTTATTTTTTTAATAATTTAGGTAAACTACTAGATAGGACTGCTTACAGAAGGACTGCATTATTAGAACTTCTAACAGTTGGGCTGAAAAGTTCGTATCGTTTCTATGAGATGGCGCCACTAGAATAAAATCCGTATAATTTTTAGATAGTACCAACCTTCAAAAGAAACGTGTAAAAATTTGACAGCTGTCTGATCATTAGTTTGTGAGATACAGCATTTGGAGTGAAGCAACTTTTGTTATTTTGAAAAAAATGGATAAAAAGGAATTTCGTGTTTTAATGAAACACTATTTTTTGATGAAAAAAAGTGCTGCTGATACCAAAAAGTGGTTTGATGAGTGTTATCCGGACTCTGCGGCGGGCGAAGCAACCATTCGTAAGTGGTTTGCTAAATTCCGTACAGGCCATATGAGCACCGAAGACGATGAACGCAGTGGACGTCCAAAAGAGGCTGTTACGGACGAAAACATCAAAAAAATCCACAAAATGATTTTGGAAGATCTTAAATTGAGGTTGATTTGTATAGCTGACACTCTAAAGATATCAAAGGAACGTGTTGGACATATCCTTTATGAATATTTGGGTATGCGAAAGCTATGCAAAGTGGGTGCGGCGCGAGCTCACAATCGACCAAAAACAAGAGCGTGTCGATGCTTTAGAGCAATGTTCAAAAATGGTATTGAAAAGTTGGAAGATCGGTGTATCGCCCTCGATGGAAACTATGTTGAATAATAAAATCGAATTTTGCCAAAAAAATTTTCTATAAAACGATACGAACTCTTCAGCCCAACTGTTATTGTATAACATCATTATTTTCTATCATGAAGGGCCTCAATGGTGTAGTTCTGGGTCTACCTTACTAATAAAAAGTAGAATTTGAAATCACTAGAAGTTGGTTCGCAAATTGTCCAAAGTTTTCGAAGGCCCCAAATGTAACCATTTTGTTGGCATACATATTCAGTAAGATTTTGATATATGAGACGACACGTTGTCTCCCCATTATTTTCACAATTTTGTACTGCATTTTCTTTATTTCAGGGAATTTTAAATTTGTATGTTGACAGTTTAACCCTTATTCTCATACCCGGGTGCCCACTGCGATGTATTTTCGTGAAAAAAACTGACAAATAATGACAATTTTTTTTGTACCTTCCGGATCCTCGTTATTTAGGTGAAAAGCGAACAAATCATATATTTAAAAAAAAAATCACTTTTTAAATAATTAAAAAGTATTGAAAACTTAAAAATGTCATGAAATGGAACGACGTTAGTAAGTTTGGGTATGAGAATAAGGATTAAGAATGAATGGAAAATATTAATTATTTCCTTTTATTGAGAGTGTCAAGAGAACTCAAGAGAACACAAAAAGGAGAAAGGTGACTGAGGGAATGAGTTGGCGCAATGAAAACTCTTTTTTGGCCAGAAGAGGACAGCCAATGTTTTCATTGATTATACCAAAAATTAAAAAACGATTTTCTAACATTTATTGAAGAACTCCATAGAAGATTAAGTTATCATCACTGAAGGACTCAGTACAATCCTTCAATATTTATTTATTTTGATAATTTATTTATTTAATAATTTAATTTTCCTGAAACAAACTACAACTTGTTAATTTAATAAAATATTATTGTATAAAAAAAATAAATTATTAGAAATCCCGGCAAGTGGTTGCAAGCGACCTGTCTTCCAGTATCTTAAACCATTGAACAGATCATCCAATTGTTGACGAAACATCGAGCCAGAGTGCCATTTTTTACTTCCACTTCTGTCCTTCCAACAGTTAAAAAGTATTTTTATGCAACTTCAAACTCAGTCAATGGAGTCTACGTCGTTTAATCTCTTGGACCAGTGGCGGATTCAGGGGGGTGTTTTGGGGGTTGAAACCCCCCCGAAATATTAGGATCGACATTAAAACTACATACAAATTAAAAGACAATTTATGAATATCAAAGGATTACTTTTTGAAACCCCCCCCGAAATATTTTTCTAAATCCGCCCCTGTTTCGGACCCATAATGCTCCGTTTTTGGAGCGTTTAGTGAGATAATTAAAAATTCATTAATTAATTCATAATTAAAAAAGTCAATCAAGTCGCCAGTTCAAAGCGGCTATATCACTTACAATGTCTGTGAAAATGTATTGCGAATCCATGTTTGTCTGTGCGAAAGCAATTGAAATTGAAAGTTGTGTACTGACCTGTCGCCGTTTTCATTTCTAGTGGCACAATTGCCAGCCGCACAGCTGTGCTCGAGTGTGCGTGTGCCGCATTGCACTTTTAATGCGCTCCTTGTGCTACAATTGCACTCTGCAATTCGCCATAAAATGCACACACGCGCACTCGATTCAACAACAGTGAGACTGCTCGCCCCTCACTCTGGCTCTGCTTTTGTTGCCAGTCGACGTGGCGGCCGGCCACTTTCGCTGCACTTCAATTTATTGTTTATTTACGTGAAGGACCATCGAAGGGCGTCGAATGTGAATCGCAGGGGCCGGCAGGCGCGCGCCCCATTAAACGCGAATGAGCCTTTGAAGTGGTTTTCGCTTTCATTTTCATTTTGTTGCTTATGTTTTTGCTTTAATTTATTTTTCACTGCCGTCGCTGGCCGCGTTTATTGCTTTCCGCTTGATTTTACTGCTCGCCCTGCGCTCGTTCGTTGCCTTCTCGCGTGTACATTTTGCTGGGCAGAGGTGTTGGAAAAGCGCCAAAAAATGGTCATAAAAGTGGAAATTGATTTCGAGATGTATGCGAGTCGGTTGTGAAGGCCTAAAATATGCTGACCTAAAATAAGTATCAGGATGTGTGTGGTTGGCAATAAAGTTTGATTGGAAAATATGCGGGAATGATAATTAAAATGAATTAATATTTTAATAATAAAGTTTTTTTTTTAAACATACATTTTAACAGTGT
The DNA here is from genome assembly GCA_963971225.1 of Melieria omissa. Classification (NCBI taxonomy): domain Eukaryota; kingdom Metazoa; phylum Arthropoda; class Insecta; order Diptera; family Ulidiidae; genus Melieria; species Melieria omissa. Next base: position 123,613,159 of record OZ020267.1, read on the forward strand.
TACCAACACTTGATGGCAATTTCATCATGATAAATTACTTTTAGTCATTTCGGTCCTTTTTAGAGGAAGGTGACAAGACCTATTCTGACTCTCTCTACTGATCTGTTTGACTATAAACTGGCCAAGATAAGTGACTTGCGTAGTTTGAAAAATCTTAAATTAAAAAGGTTCAAGTAATTTCCTCTACACAGTGCTGCCAGATACCTGAATTGACTTTCTCTTAATTAAAAAGAAGACTGCAATTTCCTCCCAAAAGTAAAAAAAACTCCTAAATTTTTAAGGAATTATCATCATTAACATCTCATTGAAAAATAAAAATATATACATAATATAATCTGTAGTGTCCGACCGAAACCACTTTTTTTTAATATTCGGCCGAAACCGAAACTTTCTAGTTGAAATAAAAATCACCACATCAGGCATCAAAATCACAATTTTTCAACAAACGAAATTTACTTTAAGTAAATAAAGAACAAACAAACAAACATAACAAAACATAAATAAATACTTATTAACAAAAACAATTCATTTCTTAAAAACATAAACATAAAAAAATCAAATCAAAATATTCCAAAAAGTTTCGGTTTCGGTCATTTTTGGACGAAACTGAAACCGAAACCACTTATTTGGGCCGAAACCGAAACCGAATATTCGGTCGGACACTAATAATCTTGTTAATGCAGTCTTTTTTTATTCATATTCAGATTAAAAACAAAAACTTAGCAGAAACAACACATATAACAAATGAATTAAACAAAAAGTGCCATTTTTGGCGGGATTTCATTCTCACAGCAATAAGTGAGAACGAGAAAGAACCAGCTTACATTTTTGAAGCTCACAAATTTGTAACACAATAAGGTGCTTTGACTAATAAAATAGTTGTCAAAATGTGTTTTCTTGCCAGTGTTCTCAATGCATCATACTTCGTTATTAAAAAATCTCTAAAAATTCCACTAAGGATACGAAAAATCACCTAACATAAACTGTAAATTTCATAAAATTTCTCCTAAACAACGCTTCCTCCTAAAAATTCTTCGAAAATGTCAAGAATCTCCTAAATCTAGGAGGAAATCTTCTGATCTGGGAACACTGCCTCTACAGACCATTCAATATTTCTTATGGAATCAAACAAATAGAGACGAGACCAACGCCGAAGTATTGTTCTTGAAACTGTTAGGAGACAATTTTGAAGTTGACGAGTTTTCAAGTTCCATTATTGAACTCACTAAGGTTAGGTTTCGACAGGAACTTTAGAATAAGATTTCCGTCAAGAGATCTTTGGTCCATCGAGAAGAATAGTGCGCAACACAGCGTCCAAGTCTTCACAGATGAATCAAAGTTCAGAAATTCTTAACACCTACCGATCAGTTCAATTCAGTTTTTCAAGCTGAAATCAAATCAATACAATACGCAGCGCAAATTTTGAAAGATTTGAAAGATCTTTGTTGACAGTCAGGCAGCTCTTAACCCTTTTGCTATTTTGTTGCCATATGGCACATTGCTACTTTGTGGACGTCTGAACCCTCTTTCAAGAGGGTTTCAAGAATACAATTTTTGTTGGTCCTTACAATAGTTTGAAGTTTTAGGAAAAATACGAAATTAATAAACTAAATATTAAAGTTTAAAGAAGATAAATATATATAGTTTTATAATGGTATATATTGACATAGTAAAGGAAGAAGAAGCAGAAAACTTTAGATACCTTTTTAATTTGACGTTTTCTTTCAATTTAGATACTTTTTTTTATTTTGGCTAAAGTAAATGAAGTAATATTCAAATGTTCGTTATGCGTAAAAGTTTTATGTTTAAGTAATTATTACAGCCACAACGAAACGATAGAAAAACACTCTAAAATACAGGGTCCGAGTATAAAAATTAAAAGTTTCTTATGGAATGTTGCTAATATAACCACATAGAAGCCTAAAACGTAAGATTTAAAAACTTAATTTTCGCCAGTAAAATCCTGTAGCGAAAGGGTTAAAGCCATGAAAGGGTTATCAAGAAACTCTAAAATAGTGAAAGAGTGCTACGAATCATTAATATCTTTAGCACAGCTAAATAAAGCCTCCCTCTTTTGGGTTGTAGCACACAACTGGCTAAAAAGAGATATATTTCCGAACAGGAACCAGTCCCAAATACAGAAAAAAAATTGAAAATACATTTCAGGCTAACGCGTTAAAGAAGTTTGCGAAATTGAGTGCTTGTTGGATTAGTAAAATCTCTTGAACCAAATTCTCTCAAAATAAAACAAACTATATTCTCAGCCTCTCTCGAAGCTCCACTCAAGTGCTGATAGGTACGACAACAGGACACTGTCTAATAGATACTCATGCCTGAAGGTTAGGATTGACTGCGTCAAACATCTGTAAGCACTGTTTGGACCTCGAGGAGGAAGTCATAATAGAATATGTTTTGTGTCATTGTTTAGTTTTAGTAAGACGCAGGGTGAAAGTTTTGGATAGCGCCTTTTTGGGGTCTCTACACAATTTGAAAGAAACTCCTTTGAAAGACCTTAGTACTACTCTATGCGAATAAGACTAAAGCAATAACAATGAACTTAGGCCAGAAATGAGGAAAGGGTTAGAAGTGTGCGGTAGTGCTATGAATCATTGGGTCCATAACCTAACATAACCTAAGGCCAGGAAGAGTTGGAGAAAATTGCCGCAGAGAGAGATCATCTCATAGCACAATACACAATGTGTCCTTGCGAACTTAATCACAGTTTAGATCCACATACAAACGCACACACCTACAGCAACACTAAAAATTTAGTACCCAGATTATATTTTCGTCGTGACGTTGGTGTTGTTCATTCGATTTTAATGCCACAACAAATTCCAAATAACTCGGCAATTAAATCGAATTACACGCATTTCAATCGTCGCAAATTGCTCTGCATTGTCGCATTGCCTGCGGCGTGTTGCTCCGGCTGGCCGTCTGCCTGTCCGGCTATAAATAAGCTCGCAACTGCTGTTGCCTCATTTGGTCTGCAAATGTTATTATTTAATTAACTGTTTAATTATTGTCTGTCCCATCCTTGCATTCGGCTCTGTTTTTCGTTTGTCCGTTTGTCAGTTTCTCCGATTGCCGTTTCGATCGGTGTGTGCGTGCATCTAACGGCGCATCTATGTACATGTGCCGTGTTTGCCAGTATGAACCATGGCTGTGCGTCTGTGAGCGCACACGTGGCCATCGACATGCCCGCCGTGCCGCCCTCTTGGACGGTAACTTAACACAGGCCCAGCTCGGCGCGTAGCATCACCGAATTAATTTTTTCTGCACAGACAGTTCGCAGCCAGCGCAAAATTCAACTTATTATTTTGCATATTTTATGTGCGCTTAATTTGCAAAAATCTATGCAATTTAATCGTCGTCGCGATTGTCGTTGCTGCGGCTACGGCCGTTGTTTCCTTTGTTTGTGGCCGGGGCGGCTCTGTGGCCTCTGCTGCAAGTGCTGGTTGCCGTGGCAGGCTGTGTGTTTCTATTTTTTTGGTATTTAAATTGACGTTAATTTTGGAATTTACATTTTAAATTAGATTTTTATTTAATTTAATTAGATGTTCAAAAGGTTGTTTCTCAAATTTCCTAAAATTTGCTGACCATTTGTTGCAGGCGCGGATTCAGAAAAATATTTCGGGGGGGGGTTTCAAAAAGTAATTCTTTAATAATTGTAAAATGTCGTTTAATTTGTATCTAGTTTTATAGGCGATCTAAATATTTCGGGGGGTTTCAACCCCCCAAAACACCCCCTGAATCCGCCACTGATTTGTTGCGGTGTGTGGGCGCCGCGTTTGTTGATTGATTTGGCTTCTGACTGATGTGACTGCTGGGATGCTGCGCTTTTTGTTTTAACTTTTTGGTTCACTTAAGGCTTTTTTTAAATGAAATAAACTTGTATGCTTTGAAAGTCATATCTTAAAAAAATTGCACCTTCTCTTGTTTTTACTTTATGGCAGTGAACGATTTTATTGGTTAAAAGGTTTCCATAATCAATCCATATGAAAAACTTCTTTAAAATTGTGCATTAGTTTCTACTAAGTTCAAATATTGGCAACGCAGTCTTCATATAGTTGAGCAGATTTAAAGCTCAAGAACCAATAAATGGTGAAGGTTTATCGAAAATCTCCCGTTGGCAGGCAACAGTAACCCCTGGGTGCAAATCAAGGATGTTTATAACTCCTTCAGAGATCTTTTCTGGCGTCATTTAGGAATGTTTTTATAACGAAAATTTCCCCACAATTAGCAACGTTTGTACGGTTCTAATCAAGTGTTCATAAATGTTTTCTTCAAAATCCAATTTCCTACATTTTGCAGCCATTCTTTTGAAATAAAGCATTAAATACGTTGCCTCATCTGATTCTCAGTTTATTCCGTATTAATTACACTGTGCAAGTCGAAAATTCAGACATGGCGGGGACTTACAGCGCGAGTTTTTATAGGTAGTTGAGGTAGAGTTGAGATCCACCAGCCGTTTGGCTGGATTGGCTCTTGTTTAAGAGAAATCCGACTTTGAAGTTTGTTCATTTTCAAATGCTAATAGGTCATAAATCGTTCCGAATATCGCTTTACTGTCTTCGGCAAGTTTGTAGATATTTTAACGACCAACAAATTTGCTTAAGGCACCAATCCAAAAAAACTACATTCAAACTGTGTAATTGCGATATGTGCATTTTTTTGCGCAGCGCAACGTGGCGTATGTGTGTCATTTAATTCTAATATAAATATAATAATTGGCTCGCTGGAGCCAATCCAGCCAAACGGCTGGTGGATTTCAACTCAGTATACCTGTGAAAACTCGATCTGTAAGTCCCCGCCATGTCTGAATTTTTGAGGGTAAATTTCACGCACAGTGTTATTTACAGAGTGTGTCTATTGCAATTGAAAATCACCTGGGTCCTTGATCATAGATAATAACGTTGATGTTAACGAAGACGGTGGAGTTCTTCATCAGTCTAGGTAGACATGCTCTATGTGGGCTTCATGTTTTGAAAACACAACACGGAATTTTATTTGACCAGTCAGAAATCTGCACGAGACTCGAAGGTTTTTTCAAGTGCTGGGACTTCAAAGGAAGCTCGTTTTTTCTTTGTCATGACAAGAATCAAAAGCAACAAACCAACGAATTAACTGATATTCACTGAGTACAGTAGACTTTGGAAACATATGCGATCAGATATTGGACTAAAGTGCCTGTAGTTTGTGTTGCGAGAAGAAAATAACACCGACTCACATAATTTTCTACTATAATGCGGTCTCTTGAAGTAGACGACTCTAAATCAAATTTTCTTTGATCAGGAGGAAAAACGGCTCTAAATACTTGGAATGACAAATATTCTGATAACAAGTTAAAATTTTAAAAACATTCCTTATCTATTAAGCACTTCAATGCAAAGAATTGAAATTGCTCAAAAAAACATTGCAATTTTAACTCAGTTAAAGGTATTCAAGTATGGTTGCTTTTGTTGTTGTTGCTTAAAAGCACGTTGAAACGAATTAAAGATTTAAATGTGGTAGTACTGCAAAAAAATGAATGCAAATTTTTGCTCAATTATGTCGCAATTAAAGGAATAATTAAATTTAATATATATTTTAATTAGTTGAACACCCGAGGGGAAAATGTGCTGTATTTGTTGCGCATGACATAATTTGTTTTTCTTTAATATTAAAATCAAAATAAAAACTATTACATTAAGAGTATGAAAAACATGAAAATAATGACAGCTGTTGAACAAAGCGTCAACGAAAAAATTATTAGCAGTTAATAGAAAATCAGGCGGCCTTGATAGTCCAGCGGAAAGAGCATTGGCTTTTCATAGTGGGGGCCTAGGTTCGATTCCTAGCTTGAGCTGGTTAAAACACTCGTCGACTTCAATTGCTATCCACGTGAAGCAGATGAGAATTACAGGCAGACAATGGCAAAACCTCCAACTGTGAAATTGAATTGAAATTGCCAAAAGTGCCATTCGGATTGGGCGTTAAATTGTAGGTCCTCAACCTCTTGCTATATCCGTTTGGAATGTTTGTTTTAGCACATGTTAAAAAAAAGGGTTGCATACACATTTGAAATGAGTGGAATTACTGGTATCACAACGGGCCCATATCGAGGTCTAAGATTGCTTAGACGGTCACTCTAAATCCTTTTTATGTGCTCCTCAAACGGGCCACAGATTGGCTGAACTGAAGAGTTACCGTCTATCCAACCTTCGGTTGTACACTGAGACATCTTCGGTGGAGGTTCCAAAGTTTCCAGTCAAAGACTATGTTAGGTTTTGGCTTTGTTGGTTAAAAAGAAGTCATGACCTTCTATGACAATGAATTTAAATAAATCAAAGCTCACCAAGTTGGGGAGAGGAGACGCGTCTATATGGTTTGAGTCAAACAGGAGAGAAGACAAGTGGGGAGAGTGTTGAGTGTAAAATTTTTCATGAGCCAAACATTTTTAACTTAATTTCTTGTTTTATTTTTCTATTTTATTTTTGTGAATATTTTTTAATTTTTTTATATAGCAATAAATAACCATAAATATGGAAGGTGTAGTAAAAATAAATCCATTATTTTTCATGAAATTGAAGGCTTTATTTGGCTTGATCCGATTTAGGTAAAATATTTTGTTCTATAGCTTGTTACCATGTTAAATGACATTGAGTCTCTGTCATAGAAATCCTCGTTCCTATTGGCAAAAAACTTGGAAAATAAGTTTTCACAAGCTCCTCTTTTTCATGAGAAAAATCATTCTTCATTCAGGTTCGAACTATAAAAACCTGGCATCATAAGTTATGATGATGGTTCATATGTTAGTCATACTTTGCTGCGAAATTACACCTTTCGTCGATGCGATTTTTCATCAGTAGAAACGCAAATGAAATGCCAACAAAGAATTATAAATTAAAAATTTTAATTAATTAATTCAAAAACACCCCAAATTATTATGGCTGCGTTGAGACTGTACTTTGTTGACATATTTACAATTAACAACACACACACACACACACACACACGCGAGAGTGTGGGTAGCCAAATAAAAGTAAAACCCAACCATAGCGAATAGAACATTTTTTTGATGCAGTAAACATTTGATGGATTCATTTTGCTAGGCAACCACGCACACAAAAAACACACACATACACAAAAAAATCATTAATCAGCGGCATGTGTGTGTGTGTAGTTGTGAGCGCCTGCGGTGAAGTGGAATGGTTAAAAGACACTTTTAGTAATAAATATTTATTTTTTTAGTAACCAACAGCAGCGGTGAAAAACGAAAAGCGGCATTCGAAAAAATTCGAAATGAGAAAACCAACAATGCATAATTTATTTAATAATAAAGCAGCCAGCTAGACATGTGATTATTAATTTGAATTTAAAAAAGTCAACAACAATGTAAAAAAAAATGTGAATAAATGAAATAAAATCAATGATCAACAGAATTGAGCAAGAAAAAGCACTCAACAGTGATCAACGCAGTTATTATAGTGAAAGCAAAACAAATATAAAAACAAATTAAAAATTATACAAAAGGTTTAAAATAATATAATTAAATAATTAAAAAATTTATTGTAAACAATAAAAAAACTAAAATAAATTAAGCCTCGACTCAAAACGAGTCTAAATTGAACCAAGACACACCACTACCGAACAACAATATTTGCGCTGTCAGCCATGTTGTCTGCGTTGCATTAATTTCGAAATTGCAATAATTGTTGTTGTTTTTACTGCAATGATTCTCTCGTCTGCTAATGTGCAACGACATAACACGGCATACAACAATGTAGCTGCCGGCATTTGCAACTGTCATCCTTCCCATAAACAAAACAACAACAACAGCAACATGAAAAACAATCAATTATCAAATATGCAAAATAGCTGCAAATAGCGTAAATACCCACAAATAACACAACAATAACAATCGGCCGGGCCGCAACCGGCCGCAGCGGTCACAAAACGCATGTCGTCGACCTTCAACATGTCCTTTGCAAATGAGCTGCGTCGACTATTGCTGCTGTTGCTGATATTCCTTGTCACCGCACTGCCATCGCCTACGACCACCAGCACCGCTGCAACTGTGGCCGCCACCAGCGCCAGTCGCACGGCCGCGTCAGCAGTCAAATTAGCCACAGCAACAACAAAACCAACCACAACAACGGGCACATCGATGGTGGTCAATGGCCAAGCAAAAATGCGCACACAATTGTCGGAATATCGACAACAACAGCAACCACAGCAGCAACAAAAGCATCATCAACAACAACAACAGCAGCAACTACGCCGAAATCTACAGTCAAAGCACACAAATTCATTGGGTAAGTGAATTGAACACTTTTTTGCTTCTCATAGTACACGATTTTTGCACAGCACAGCACTGTTGTTGGTGTTGGTGTTGTTGCTGTTTGTTGAGTGCAATAATATTGAATAGATATTTCGGAGAAAATGCAGCAAAATATTGTGCTGAGACGCTTTTTGTCCGGGTTTTGAATGCGACACACACACACATTCCACACACACACACATTCCACACATATATTTTTGCACACATATGCACAAAGTGCTGTTGCGTTCAATTCTCAGAAAAGCAAAAATATTTGTGAAAGTGCAATGCAGAAATATTGAACAGCTTCAATTTCCTGATGCAAACAACTTTATTACGTTAAAAAATTTCTACATGGTCGCACTCGATTAAGAGTTTCAAAATTAGTTTGAACTATAACAACACCACGAAAGATTATTGATAATTGCTTTTTGGTATCAAGTATCCAGTTTATAGAAGAGTGAATGAAAAAAAATATTTAAAAAGTTCACTTCTTCATGTTTCCCAGTGTCTCGGAGTATGCACTGAGTACTTGTAACACTTTATGAACGTTTTTCTGGAAATCAATTTGTTCAATTTAGGTGGTTAGAGTATTTGAACACTTTTGCATTGATTCATTCGAAATTTTAATAGAAGCTTAGCAATAATAATAAGAAGAAGATATTATAAAATTTTATAGTAATTTCTTGCAATTTCGAAAGATTCGCCTTCTGGAAAGTGTCTTTTCAAGGCGAATATGAGTTTATTTGTTCCTGGTTCAGTCCAATGACTCTCAGACTTCTTAATGCAGTCTATGCTTCTCAGGAATGCATTTGAGAATCTTACTATATCTACTCAATTTTACGAAACTTTCTATGCCTATAGAGAAATCTCGGCAGGATGTTCCATACTTTAACTCCCTATATTTGCTTTTATTTATTTATTTAGTATTTACAGGGTTTTTCATCATGAGCCGAAAAAGTAAATAAAGAAAAAAATCAATTAAAATTTGAATTTTGATGAAGCTTTATTATTAAAATAATATTTGGTTTGTGCCATTAGTAATGGAATATGACATCATTCAAATGACCGCCACGAGCAGGCTGGCACACCTTGATTCTTTTTAGGTAATTTTCGATGACTTTTTTACATATACTGGGTTTTCCAGCAAGAGGTGTTATTTTGGTATTCAAAGAAAAATGTCATTTTTTGAGATAAATGATCGGATGTTTATTTCATAATAAAGAGGAAGGTATGCCGTTAATAATGAAAAACAACATCAGCCAAATGGCCACCACGACCACGCTTACAGGACCATATCCTTTTCATGAAATTTTCCATAACCAAATCGCAAAGTGGCTGCCCTATGTCCTCGATAGCCTCACGAATTCTATCTTTGACGTCTTGAATCGACGCTGGGCTGTTGGCGTACACCTTATCTTTCACGTGGCCCCAAAGGAAGAAGTCGCAAGGTGTTAAATCACAAGATCTCGGTGGCCAATTGTGATTACCTCTTCCAGAGATAACACGGTCCGGAAACTTTTCCCGTAAAAGAGCAATGTTTTCGTTGCTTGTGTGGCACGTAGCGCCGTCTTGTTGAAAGTAAACGTTGTCCAGATCAATACCATCCAACTCCGACCATAAAAAATCATTAATCATCTCTCGATAGCGCAATCCATTCACCGTAACTGTTGATCCGACCTCATTTTCGAAAAAGTAAGGTCCAATAACCCCGCCGGACCATAAACCGCACCAAACAGTCACACGTTGAGGATGGAGAGGCTTCTCAACAATAACTCTTGGGTTTTCCGAGCCCCAGATGCGACAATTTTGCTTGTTGACGTAGCCACTGCGGTGGAAATGGGCCTCATCAGTCAAGATGATTTTTCGATGGAATTCCGGATCATTTTCATGCATTTCAAGGACCCAATCAGCAAAGACACGACGTTGTTGATGATTGGTCGGCTTGAGTTCTTGTGTTAACTGAACTTTATAAGCCTTAAGACCCAAGTCTTTATGCAAAATACGGTGTAATGACGTTTTTGTAACCTGGGTTTTCTTCAACACTTTGGGCTACAGCAGCAATATTCTCAGTTGAGCGATGTGCACGGGTTTTATTCTTCACATCACTAACTTGTCCCAACAGCTCGAATTTTTTCACCAATTTCTGTATTGCGGCCCGACAAGGTGCTTCACGACGACCCAAAATTGCTTTAGTTTTGCGAACTGTGACTGCAAGATTTTCACCATTTTTGTAGTGAATTTTAATAATTTCAATGCGTTGTTGAAGCGTGTATCGTTCAATTTTTAGTAATGGCATAGTTTCTACTTGTCAAATGTCAAAGAATAAAAGCTTCAAAAGTGACAGCTACCGAAATACTGGGTGATTCAAAATAACACCTCTTGTTGGAAAACCTTATAGCAGGCTGTAAGGCGCCAAGACCTGCACGTACATATGTTGTCTCTCAAATGCTCCAGAGTCTGCGGATTGTCTGCATAGACTTGGTCTTTCGCGTAGCCCCAAAGAAAAAAGTCCAAAGGGTTCGGATCGCACGATCTTGACGGCCAATTGACATCACCAAAACGCGAAATTATGCGTTCATCGAACCTGGTTCGCAATCCTGTCATGTTCGGTCCTGTTGTGTGGCATGTAGCGCCGTTCTGTTGAAACCACATCTCCTCCACATCCATAACTTCGATCGCTGGCCAGAAATACTCGGTTATCATACGGCCATAACGTTCAGAATTGACTGTAACGGTCTGTCCTTCGTCATTTTCGAAGAAATATGGCCCTATGACACCACCGGACCATAATGCACACCTAACAGTCACTCTAGGTGGATGCATTGGGCGCTCTACAACCGCGTGTGGATTTTCTGAGCCCCACACACGACAATTTTGACTATTAACGTAACCGCCGAGGTGAAAATGTGCTTCATCGCTGAAGACAATTTTGTGGGAAAAATTGGGATTTTCGGACTGTTTTTCAAGCACCCATTCAGCGTAGTTACGATGCATTCTGTGATCTCCCGGCTCCAATTTCTGCACCAACTGAACTTTGTATGGATGAAGCGGGGATGGCGAAGTCCAATTGTTGTGAATGCCGGGGAAGCGATAAATTCGGGTCATCTTCAACACTGGCAGCTACAGCAGCAATATTTTCGGCTGAACGAGCACGGCGATTACGTATTGGCCTCTGTACATCTTCTACAGAACCAGTTCGTTCGAATTTCGCCAATAGATCCGAAATTGTTGACAAAACAGGCCTTCCGTGACATCCGAAATCCTTCCTTGGTGCGCGAAAAGTGATGCTCAAATTTTCATAATTTTTGTAGTGAATTTTCACTATGTTTATACGTTGAGCGATGCTAAATCGGTCCATTTTCATAAATGGCAAACACTAAACTACAATCTTAACACAATGCAACGACACATGACTGCTGCGGTTGTCGAACGCAGGGCTGCCAAAGTTTTCGGTTCGAAATGAAAAACCCTGTATTTTATAAGCCAAAGAACACAATGATTTTATTGACTAAAGGAGAGGTCCAAGTTGCCATGGAGTCCACACTCACTATTATCCCAACGCTGTTGTTATTACTGCTAGGAAGAAGAAAAGTCTTAGAAGAGTTCTTTTTCTTCATCTTCCACGTATCATCTATCATAATCGCTTTAATTGACACTGCAAACCTGGTTGCTTACGATGCATTGTTCTTGGGGCCGTGATGGGTCTGAGTCAGGCATAGAAGTAATGTAATTTTCGGAATGGACAGTGATTGCTGCTGGAAGGTAGGGATCACCTTGGGGTTCTCTTTTAATACCAAGCTTAACGCTTTTGAATGCCTTGAAAACGGTATGCAAATCTCAACCTCAACGTGTTGTGAATATGCTTCACTCCAAACCTACAATTTGTTTGTTGAAGAATCCATTAAGCCCAACAACGACTGTCATTCCTGAACACAAATTTTCCATAAAAAACGGTCGACGGACAAAATCTTGGGAATAATTATTGCAAACGACATCTGATCGATAACACTAGATCTTTATTCATATTAATTTGATTTACAGGGGCTGTGCTTATGTTAGTATAAACATTACTCTGATGAATTGAATTGAATTGAAAGAAAGAAGGAAAGAAATCTGGTGTGAAATTCATACAATTTACAACGAACTGCTGGTTCAGATAATTGATTATTAGGTCGTAATAATGATGGGGTTTTCACGTATTTTCTATGAGTTGTACAATTTCAAAGAAATATTTCCTGATTTGCAGGCGTTTTTTACTTATTTTTTAAATTCATTATTCTTGTATTCAAATATTTCGTTTCATGTCATACCTTAATTTTCTATTAAAATGCGTAAATATTTCCATATAAATTAATTTGATTTAATGAAATTATATTCAAATTTTCTTTCAAATTTTACTTAAATATTTGCTCCTTTTCTGTTTATGTTTCACCTTGTCCTTTTTTTCGCTAACTCATCATAACATCTTCCTTTGCTTCTCTTTCTCTGCTTCATCCATGTGCGCATCTGATAACTTGACATTGTTATATTTGTTTCCACCAAACAACAAAAACAAATTAGATTAAATATTAAATTTCAATTTATTAAAGATTCTTTAAACTAATTTAAAAAAAAAATTATTTTTATTCAAATATTTTCTCTGCTTTGTTGTAAAGTCTTCATATCCTGAAGAAATGCGTAAAATATTTTCGCATGCATTGAAATGATTTAGTGGAATTTTAATTAATTTTTTAAAAATTTTCTTAAAATTTTTTTGCTGACCCTGCTTTTGTTTATATTTCAACTTATTTTTTTCAATACTTCTTCTCTCTCTCTCTTATCACTACTTCCTCTGTTGCCAGTTTTTCCATCACCTCGGCTTCTCTTTTGCGGCCTCTGCCACGTGCGCTCCTGCCAACTTGAAATTTTAATATTTATTTACACGAAATGAAAATGTTTTTGACGAAATTCGCTTGCAATGTTTTCCCATAAAGACATTTCTGCGTACTGCGCGCACATTCATCTCTCGGAAGCATTTTGTTTTACGCATAATTGAGCAAACAGACGGCTCATCTGTCAGGCGAAGAGTCAGTCGCGGCGGTGCCGGTGCGCCTGTGGAGCGCAAAACGAAGCGTCTGTCACAGTTGAGTGGACTGGCTTCAAATTGGCAGCAATTGCACCGGGAAAATTTTACATGCTTTAATGCCTCGCCAACCAGTCGGTTCAACTCGGCAGTCGCAGCAACAACAACAGCCAAAACATCTTGATTGCTAATAAGCCCGGAAAAGCAAACAAATCGCTCAAACTCGAAACGCGGCACCCAGTGGCGCGGCTGCAGGACAAAGCACGGATATTGCTTGTTGTTGTTGTTGTGTTGTTGATATGCGAATTTGACTTGAAGTGGAAGCTATTACACTGTAAATATTGAGAGCAAAACCCAGAAGTGCAAATAACAGAGCAATCGAAAAGTGAATTGAATTGAATTAAATTGAAACGTCGTTGCGATGACATCAACGTTAGACTATGCGAATTTATTTATTTACTTTTTGCGTTGTAAATCAAAGGAGTCGAATTTAATGCAAACTCGACACAATACAAAAGAAATAATCTGCTTCATGGTGTTGTGTTGCATCACACATTTCCACATCCGGCGCCGAGCTCGAAACGACATAATGGCTGCACACAAGTGTTGGGATTTGTGTGGCGACTGTGTGTGTTTGTTTGTTTTTATTAATTGTGTATTGCTCGGGCATTTGTTGACTTTTTGCCGACACTGTTGTTGTCATTTTCCCTATATGCGCTTATTTTGCATCCTATTATAATTTTGTATTATAAATGATTTGGTAGATCTGTGGCTGTGTACGTCTGTGTAAGTGTGTGAGTGTGTGGGTGCAAATGACATATGCAAATTGTCAGCAGCACGTTGTGAATAGCAGCAGTGCTGTAGCCAAATGCTAAACGACATTCACACATACAGACACACCTACACATGCACACATTAAACCCGTTCAAGTCAGCACGTACACGCAGCGCAATGTGTGCTGTGCTTTGCTGGTTCACTTCTAGCAGATTTTGCTTTTGTTTAGTTTAGTTAAATTCTAATCAGCTTATAGCTGAGTTTTAGTTTTGAATTTTCCAGTGTCGACACAGCTACAGCTTCCGCAACAAATCATATACGCAACAAAAACATATCACGTACATACAACGTTTTTGCTTATATTCACACATGCAGAAAATTGCCTGCACTATGAAAAAATATTTAGAATGAAGCAGAATGCAATCTTTAAAAGCCCACCATTTCTTAACAGCAAAACTTGATTTTATTTTATTCAAATTAAGACACAATGTAGGCCTCTGTAAGAGGATCTATCTGGCTGAGAGTAACTTTTTATTTCACCAAAATAGCCAGCAAAGACGTGCAGCTACTACGTCCAGGACAATAAATATTGTATGTTTTGCGTGCCATTTTTCAGAACGAAATATATTTGCATAAATATTATATCTTCAGCTTTTCAATGAATGTAGAATGTTTGTGCTATAAGTAAATTGAAAAAGAAAATATTTTATAGTTAACACAAAGGAGGACTAGAACGAAACTTTTAAATCCCTGGAAAAGCCAACAACTCAAACGAACTATTGAGAATTGATATTGAATTGAGAAATGATATGACGGAATTCTATGTTATGCAGAACAAAGAACAGACACAGACACACGCACACATATTTATATTGCATGTATGTATGTGTTAGTGAGTAGCTTAGAGCATCGAATCAATTCGCAGGTGCCAATGTTTAGATGATTCTAATGTGATTGCTTATTGGTTTTACTATGTTTTACTGTTTAAAAAACAAAATAAATAATAAAAATAACAAGCAATTATTTACAAAAGTTAAAAATTTTATTGCGAAATATGTTTGAAAATAGTAACATTTTTATGTAATTAAAACTTTGAGGCTTGAAATCGAGTAGTTAGAATTTCTGCCTGCAATTTGTGGACAAATTACAATTCCGTTCAAGTGCAAAATTTGCTTTCTTCTTTGTCATTGCTGAATAGAAACAGTTATCTGAGATGGGGCTATGCAGTTTCTTGGTTCTTCTGTTCTGTTATTGTATTTTGAGTTTGTATTGTGGTTTAGAATTTAAAAAGCTTTCTTAAATTTTTTCTCTTTCTTAACCCATTGCTGCCGGGTACCAGTTCCACCCATACGATTTTGATAAAATCATTCATTCATTCATATCTCTCCACGGATATCTCTACCACGAACTTTTCTGTGATTTTTTTTAAAAGTCAGTTTTCATGGGTAAAATTTTACTCATAAGGCAGCAATGGGTTAAAGACCATGTTTTAAAAAATATGTCTTAGAAATATTAAATAAAAATTCCAAAAATTGACAGAGTTATAGAGATCTAAAGGATACATAACGAATGCACGTAGTAGTGGCTACTATATTTTGTTTTGTTAGTTTTGCATCTAACGGCGGTACTAGTAAAGCCAGATGCTAAAAGATTTGACAGCTTGACTTTGCTGCCTTTTCTCTATGCCTTAATTTATTTCCATCAAAAGTACATACAACTAACTCCGATTAGAAACTAATCCAAAAGTACGTTGGTGCATAACCAGAAATTGCCAGCTCAGCACTCTTCGCTTGATGGATTAACAGTATGTCTCCCTCTGCAACGGATTTAACATACTGTTCACCGAACCTCTACTTCTGTTAATATTTAGTAGCATAATGTTGCCAGCAGAGAGCTCACAGATAACTCGCTGCGCGCTGCATCGAGAAGCTTAAGTTCGAAATAATTTATTTTAAAACCTATTAAACAGATTTATTTGAAATTTTTTATAAAGCTCCACTGTATATGTCTCTACATCTCCTATCACAATTAATAGAAATATTTGTTAAAATTTTTTGAATCCTGATAGTGAACAAAGTAAATTGTAAAGTAAAAAATCAGGTTTAAATGAGCAGACATTTTTTGTTACATTCAATATATTGTTTTTTTTTTTAATTAAAGACATGCACAAAGTCATAACAAAAGTGTAGTCAATTTATAGTTTTCACAAAGAATAAAAATAGATAAAAGAAACATTCTCTAGACTAGAGTTTTTCCTTAAAGTTTTCCTATCCTCAAATATACTCAAACATACTGGAAGGGTAGAAGAACCTGTGGTGGTCGGGTTTCTTACTTACACCACATGATTCAACTTATATTTATACTTACTAAAGATTCCCTGGAACACAATCAGGTTTTGCATAGTTTGTTGCGATTGCCTTAAGATATTTAATTTTTATTTTATGAATATAGTTAGCGTTGCACCAATGAAGTTTAAGAAGTTGCAAGGGGTTTCTGCTCTTTTTTTTAGGATTTATTTCTTTTTCAAGCATATTTTACACATTTTTAGCCGTTTTTGGAGTTCTTGTTTATTGGAAATGTATGAATAATTCAAGTTTGCTGTATGTTCTAGTTTCGCATGCAAATAATTTTCCGTAATAAAATCACACTTCATCGAAAAGAGCAACTGAAACATACAGTGGGTGGTCAAGCAATTAGCACGCTTACGAAAAATATAATTTTTCATGTTTAACCCTTTCGGGACTACTGGGATAATACGTCCCAGCAAGTTTTTAAGGCCCCTCAAAATAATTATTCACATCTTGTGACCCCCGCAGAATAATTATTCGAAATATATGTCTTCGGTTAAAGGATGTTTTTAGAATTTGTGAGTATACAACAAAACTTTGTAGTCCCAAAATTTAAAGCATGGGATCATTTTTACCAAGAGTATTTTGGTTTTCAAAATTAAACTCCGTCCCGAAAGGGTTAAGTGGATGTAAGACGTACTAAAATAGTTGCCAAACGCTTTTTGTTTTCTTGTTTGCTTAACTTGTTTGTCTCACAGTATTTCTAATGATATTTGTGAGGTTATGTGCTGTGGGTGAGCACGATAACGGGACTTTGTTAGCAGCAGTATTAAATTGAACATTTGTTGCAAGTCTGTGTGCATTCGAATTGTGAAATCATAATGAGAAAATCGTGAATTTTTGGGAATAAAATAAAAAGAAAAACGATATATTGAAAAATACTCGCATTAAGGCTGGGTAATTATTTTTTTAAGTAGTTTGGAACAATTAAACAAATTTCTGTTTTTTAAGGATGATGCAAAAAACTGTACAATTCACTTTAAAAATATCTTCTTATTTGTTCTGAAATAAAAATATAATTGAATTCAAAAAATAGCAAATTTAAGAGTTCGTTTTAAACATAAAAAGCGTTTGATTGCTTGAAGCGTGCTAATTGCTTGACCACCCACTGTAATCCATGGCGCACACAAGATTTCATTTTGGGAATTAGGGGCTTTAATTCTATTTGAAACCATATTTTGCATCAGTAAGTTTTTTATTTGGATGGTTTGAACCCCTTAACGCGCCACTGGACATAGCAGTTATTCTTAGAACAGTGCATACAGTGAATTGCTGGATCCAAGTGTATCCAACATATTTGAATCTGATTTTTAATGAAGGTAAGCTTTGATTATTTCTTTACTCTTTACTCTATTTACTTTATTCTATACTTTATTATATTTATTATACTTTATTATTTTTTGTTGTCATTATTATGATGGCACTAACATTCTGAAATCACACCTTCTTACCGTCCAAAACTCATCACTTTAAATTGATTCAATTTAATTTAATTTTTAAAAATTTAATTTGACGCTACGATCAAATTATCTCACAAATTGTCAACTTTTCAGACATTTTCAACTTTTTAAAGTAAGTTTTTCAATTCTACATTTTTGTAGCAGAAAACCTTTACGCAACTCTTTCTATAGCCGTTTGATTGGTATCAAACGCATTCATGGCCCACATGGCGTATGAGTAATATTTCTCAAAAATCTTTTTACTTTTACTTTTAGCAAGCAACCAGTTTGCTTTATTATTGCTGGCAAGCAATAACTAGAACATAATTGCTTTCTGTCTAATTGCAATTTTATGTCACTTGAGCACAACACTTGCACATGTGATGTTGTTGTGTGCACGTGTATGCAGACATTAAATTACTTTGTGCATTTTTGGGCTGCTCTTATTAAGCACTCGAAGGCATGCAAAGCATTTGCGATGCCTTGAGCTTAAATTTCAATTCAAGTTGGCAAATTCATAAAACTTGTAAACTTGAAAGCTTCGACCGAGATGCGTACATGCGATGAGCGCCAGCAGCACAGTCAATGACAGAGACTGACTGAATGACTGACTGACTGGACTGACTGACAGATTGACACGATAGATACAGACAACACAACACAGCCTAAAAGGAAATGAATAGAATTATAATTGAAGCTTCTGCGTGTGTGTGTGCGCGCGTGTGTTTGTGTGCGTGTGAGTGCTGAGCGCAGCTGAGGCAACTGTGGCGAAGCAAAAATAAAAGCAATTAAAACTTTCCGCCACGCTACTCACATTGTACTTAGACCGTTGTTGCGGCTGCTGATTATGCCTGCACAGAGATGACTTCTGTCTTACGCACAAAATTCGGCGGTTAAGCGAGATAAATGGGCCACGCCGCCCGTAGCCGAATAAGATGAATGCCGCTGCGCTTGGCACGTTCCAAAATTGAGGCATTTTCCCAATGCCAGTGTTTTGAATTTCAGTTTGGGCGCAATGAGTGAAGCCACGTAAAATTAGTAGCGATTGATTGAGTAGCAAAGTTAAGTGGGATCACAGCGACGCGTGTATCGGTGGCTTTGTTGTTTTAATTTCTTAAATTGAGTTAAGTATGTTGAGTTAAGAATGTTAAGTAAAGCTACAAAACGCCATCAACTGGTTTATTACGCACTTAAAAAACATGAACGCTGGCAAATCGATGGGGAACCGGAAAAATAGTTGAAAATAGTTCCATCTCAAAGCAGTGCAGTGAGTGTTTGTGTGTGTCGAAAATTATATGAAATTGGTTTTCGATCATTTTTTTGACCGCAAGTAAATATTTTCAAATATTTACACTGCAATTTTTTACAATATTTGTGAAACGGACAACACCAAAATCGTACAACAATATTCGGCCAATAATGCATTGAAAAATGTCAGTGGCCAACAAAAATATTTTGTGCACACATATTGAGTGCAATTGTCAAATAATCGCTGCTGTGCATTGTTTGTATATCTGTCAATTTCAGTTTTGTTCCTTTCATAGGACACGAGTGCGATATGTCTATTTGCATTCTGCTTAGTGTAGAGCAAACTTCCCTCTCCACATTCATTTGCTCTTCTCTGTTGCACAAAATGCCGCTGTATTGCAAATGCAAATTGTAAATTGCAATTGCGCGCCACAAAATGTGATTATACGCGGCGTATGAGTGACATTAATTGAAAATATGCAAAACAACTGTAACCTACTTCAAAATGCGACAGCACTAAAAAAGCGAAATAACGGATATGTGCGGCTTTCGGAATTGTTAAATTTGAAAGCAACGAGTGGTTATTCCATTGCATTGGTTTGTTAAATTCAAAATAGTTAAACAAAACAAGTGTCAAACAAACAATCGATGTTAAAAGGCTGCAAAAATGTGATGTGAAAAGGATTAGTTCAGCTGTTGTTGGAAAAAACAATTTTTTTCTTCAACTGAAAAGTTGCAGCCCGTGTTCGTTTCCAACTTGTGTTTAAAATATTTAAAGTGTTCAGTCATTTTAATAACAAAATGTGTAAAAATAAACGTGTGCCATGAATTTTTTTTGTTAAAGTTGTATCCTTTCATTTGGCTCAAGGGTTGTTTTATGATTCCATTGACCGACAGAAAGGTTCAATGCGGTTGTGCGGGTGAGCTGAGAAACTAACCGATGACAGGTGGTGTCTGAAGCACTCAGACCAAGCAAAAAAACCAACCAAAGGTTTTTCCTCGAGCCTTTCAACTGGGCAGCTCATTGTTCTTACAGAAATGAGGTGCAGAAAATTTCAGGTTTGTTTGATTTGCTTGAAAACGATGAAGATGGAAATTTGTAAGTATTGTTTTTCTCAAAAGAACTAAAAAAATGAGCCTTCTACAGCCAAAATAAATATAAGGTGTTGTAAAAGAAAATTCATAATTTTCGCATGAAATTTAATATAATTTAAATGAATTTATTTACTTAGGTCAAACATGCATCGTCCTGTTCTATCACTTGTTGTCATTTGCAGTAGTTCTCTTATTTTTCTCTCATGGAAATTTTTGTCCCTATTGGCAAAAGACTGAAACAATTCACTTTCATAAGCTTCTCTTGAGGCACATTTTACATCAGAAAATTCGATTCTCATAAACAGGAACAGGTGGTAATTGCTTTGCCAAACTATAAGGTGGAAGATTAAGAAACTCCCAACTAAGCTTCCGGAGCATCTGGCGAGTCACTATCAATGTGTGTGGTCTGGCGTTGTCCTAATGAACTCAATTCCGCTCAACAATTGGCCAAAGTTGATAGCTTCTTGGCGATGGTTCTTTCAGACAGTTCAGTTGTTGACAGCGCAGGTTCGAATTGAGAGTTTAGGCGTAAAGGAATGGCTCATTGAAGATGAGTCTCTGCCAATCTCACCAAACATACACCAACGCCTTCCTGACCCACAATCTTTGACACTGTTAGCACCTGTTTTCGTTTGAACTTGTTGTAAGTGATGCACTTTTCATCACCAGTCACCAACCGCTTTAGAAATGGAACGATGTTGTTGTGATTGAGCCGTGAGGTTTTTTGCTTTAACTCATTTGGCACTCAAACATTGAGCTTCTCTTTGTATTCAACCTCATTTAAGTGGTTCCAAAAGAATTTTGGGCCACGTTTAGCTCTTGGAAACTGTGCTTGCATGAAGGTCGAACTCGAAGATTTCTATGATTTAATTGAAGTTAGCGACAGTTGGCTTTTAAAAACAGAAAGTGAGAGTTTTTAGAGTCTCAGGACCAAAAACACTATTCATGTTTTCAGCTGCCTGGCGTTTTCGCTTTTGTCGAAGAAAACATGAAAAAGGCCAACCTCATTTAAGTGGTTCCAAAAAAATTGTTTTGCCATGTTTAGCTCTTGGAAACTGTGCTTGCATGAAGGTTGAACTCAAAGATTTCCATGTTTTAATTGAAGTCTGCGACAATTGGCTTTCAAAAACAGAAAGTGAAAGTTTTTAGAGTCTAAGGACCCCAAACACTATTGATGTTTTCAGTCGATATTTTGATATTTTCGTCAAAGAAAACATCACAAAGACCGAATTTTCTATGTGCTTGTGGCCATATTTGACGCACATTCAAGCAAAACTGACTCAAATAACACTGCACAAAAAAAAAAAAAAGGTTTTGACAACGGATTCTGGTAGAGGGGGCAAAAACAAATATACGTGTATCGGCGTTTTGAATGTTTTCATCTGAATTTTTTTTCAGGGGGGTCAAAGTTTTTTCCTTTTTGCTCATTCTTATGGTGAATCGAATCATATGAAGTATATGATGTGTTCCGCAATTTGATGTAAAATACTACGAAGAATATTTTTGTGGAATATTTTAACCCTGTAGCTCCTATTTTTATGGGTCAATTTGACCCTTTTTTTCTAAAATGCCAAAAATGTCCTGTAAAACAGCACTTTTTAAGGAAAAAATGTACCACAAAAATATTCGCCATAAAATTCTACTATAGGTCTCTGAATACATGAAAGCTCAGAAATTAATTTGAACGCCAGAATTAAGCCAAAACTGAACATGTGTTTAAGTGTTTATTTCGTAGACTTTTTCTATTGGTACAAAAATTTCATGCAAATAGTTTTAGTGTTAAAATTATAAAGATTAATGAAATCTTCTGAGTGTTATGGTAGCGAACACAAAAATGTATTGGCATTGCTGGTACCAGCGTTGCATTGTAAAACTTTTCACCTGCCTCTGCTCGGTTATAGTTTTGATGAGCTTTCAGGCGTCCATTGTTGTTGGTGTTGTCGCTGCATTCATATGCGCCCATCTGAGTGATTATGTGCTCTTATTAAGTCGACTCTGGCAGTTATAATTAAATCTGCTGCATTCCTGCGCTCATTATTAAACATTATAAACTTTTTACAGCTGCGCCGCATTTTGTTAATTTAAATAAATAACAAACAAACCAAAAACGAAAACGAAAGCGTGCAAAAACGTTGGAATTTCATTGAAATTCCACTCAGAACTTAACAAGGTAATTTAAATTTTTATAAGCTGCACTAAAAAAAAACATATTAACAATTTGCACACATACCCTCACACATAAACAGACATAACGACACACAACTATAATGTTGGTAGGCAGGCAGTGCGTGTGTGTGTGTGTGTACTTTTCATTTTTATGACAACTGCTGCTGCGCACAACAAACACTTTGCGACGTGCAGACGTAGAAATACCAACACACACACATACACAGAAGCGCTGCTGGCACGTTGCTTGAGTTGTAGAAATTGCATACTTGTCGTTTTCTAAAGAGATGAAATTTATTTACGTAACACATTCAAATTCATAACGACGACAGGCACGCGGGACGACAGGCAGTTTTGTTGATGCGGCAGCATGATGGCTTGATGGGAACATGGCTCATGACATACGATGCGGTTAAAAATTTACTCGAACTGCTACCAGCCAAGTGGACGTACACACAGACACATTTACGGACTTAAGTGCGTGCAGCATTTGTGTGTGTGTGTGTGGCTGTGTGTGGGGCGCGCTATTGGTGTATGTGTGAGTATGTATGTATGTGTCGGTGAGTGAATTATGCAGCCATGTGACACTAAATAGCACGAGGCGCATAGCTCCACACGAGGCAGAATAGCAAACAAAAAAGACTCGAAAATGTCTGCGGAAATGGAAAAAAGAGAATATTTGAACGCAAGTGATAAAATGTCAAAGCAAGTAGGCACATACAATGGTGTACAACTTCACCTAGAAGAAGACATATACTCGTAGGTATATGTGGAAGTAGGGCGATTGTGTTCGCAATGTGTGATTGTGTGCGTGTTCAGGCAGGTGCGCACTGCCGCAAGGCAGAGAGGGTGTGATTTAAAGACAATTGTCAGAGCAACAGCTGATATGAGAAAAACTTCTTGGCACAAATGTGTGGTAGCCATAAAAAAAATGGAATCTTGTAAAATTTTAATAGCAGATATCGAAAGTTTAAGCGTTTTTATGTGCGACTTTATATTGAAAAGGGTGGCAAAATAATCTTAAAAAACATTCTTTTAGGCACTAATGGCATTTAAGTGTAATTTCTTTGAAGCAAAATATTTATGTACATTGGTGCAGAAAAAGAGAATTAGATCATTAGTCGAAGGTGACATTGTAGGCAAGTTGTTGTTGTATTTGTCGAACTTTTTTCAACAATATATTTTATTGGAACATGGAATAGTAAGAAACGTAACTAAAACAAACGAATAATTTATTGCCACTTTTTTATGCAAAGCAGAAATGGACTGCGTCAACTTTTCTCGTGATTCATTGTTATATGTAACATTATGCATTGTGATGTAATAAACTGATGTATGGAGAAGCAATTTGCAGACCAATTTACTCAGTTTTGTGTCATTGAAGTGTGATCCGATGCGTTGTTTTGATGAAAGAACAGTTTGTTGCTTTTCCAAATGGGGATAATTTTTTTAGGTCAGGAATACCCAGTCGAAAGCTTGAAGAGCCTAGATTGCACTGAGAAATCGATCTAAAAACGTTGCATATTGTAACAACTTAACCACTGTTCGGTATTCGATTTCTTTGTTTAAAAAAAAACACAAGAGGTGTTTGCTTCAGTTGGCTGCCGCAAACAAAATTATGGATGAAATGGCATGAAACTTTTGAATCAATAATTTGAGAAATTGCACATATTAGAAACCATATTGAAAAGTTATCACTGAAGCGGAGTGCTGCTCGAAAAATCCTTCTATACTACTGCTACCAAAAGATAGCTTTTTTTATTTGGTATGGAACTCACAACTCGTTGACTGCTGATTCAAAGCTTCAACTTGCTCGTACAATGTGAATATCAACGTTAAGTTAACAGCAAACAAATTATTCCCTTTTAAAATATTTTCAACGTACGCTCATTTATAAAAGCAACAATGACACAGATTGGCTGCGACAAAGCGAGCGCGAAATATCGCATTGCTGCAGCAACAACAGCAGCGCTGACAGTAATAAAGCAACAGCCGCAACAAGCGCAATGAGAACGGCAGCAACAAAATAAAAAACCATAACATTATTACCCAGTGTAACAGCAACAACAACATCAACAAAGACTATTATTATGGTTGTCAACCATACATATACACATATATATATATCACACACACATACGCAGAGAGAGAGAGAGCAACTAATGCCAGTCGTAAACATGGCAACTATGAATTATGGCAACAATGCCAAACATACTCACATCAACATATGGAATTATGTACAATATTTGTACACATGCGTGTGCGTGTGTGTGTGTGTGCATTTGATGTTGTATGTGGTGCGTGCTTGATTTAATTAAAGCGTAAAAAAGCCCAGCTAATGTTTGCTTTCTCGGCGGGAGTGCATAATTGAGTTGGCGAGTGTGCGCGCAGCCGCAAAATGTATGTTAGCAGTGCAGTCGCACACACACACACACATAGCAGTCAAGAATGAGCGCAAATGTATTACCGACAGCGGCGCTTTGAAGGTTTTTGCGCGCACAACGAAAGACTAATGTGGCTTCGGGGCGTATGAGTGATATTTAATATGTGTTTGTTTTGGTTTGGCGGTTTTTTTGATTAATTTGTGGTTGGCTGTGTCTATGGACGCCGACAATCGGTGCGTGGTAAGAAAACTGCGCATAGTTCTAATACAAAAAACCAATCAGTACAAAGACGAAATAATGACGTAGAAGCATAAACAAAAAACACATTAGCTTAAGGCATCGGTTGCGCGTTCGTATTGTTTTCGGTTGCTGTTTGGTTTGTATCGCATAGTTGCTGCGCACTGGCGTAACGTGAGGTTTGGTGAGTTATTTGCGCAACTTTTGCATGCAATTCGTTAATTAACATGAAAGGCGTGTTCGGCCAGCTGGTTGCCATTGTGCGCTTTGTTCGCGCCTAGTAATGAGTTCCATTTGATGTATTTGTTATACTTGCTTTGCTTGGCAGTCATTCACATTTGGCATTCAACGGCAGCCACCTGCTCTCTGCGCTTTCGATTTGCCATAAAACCATTTCTCCATGTTGCGTTCGGAAGTGAAATGTTCCCATTTGGCAGCAATTTAAAGTTCAACACATGAAGCAGCGCTATGCGCACTTACACTCATCCCAGTCCGGCCCAGCGTTGCGTAACAATTCAAACACATTTTGCTGTGCAAATGTACAAAAGTGCAAATATTTCCGCTACGCTGGGCAGAGGCGAGCAATTTCCTGGCAACACCATTTTCATAATAATTCATAAAATGCTGCCAGTGGATTGGCGCGCAAGATTGCCGCAGAAGGAAACGAACGGTTGGGGGCGTATCGCCCGTTTCACTCAGGCATCGTCGTCTTGCACTCTTGCAGTGAATTGTTGCGATCTGTGCGAATGGTTTTGCCTTTTTTTGCATTTTTCTTTTGTCCTTTTTTCATATAATTTTCGTTTCAATTTTCTGCCTTCGCCTTTTGTATTCTCTGCGTTTTGCTTTAGTTTTGTTTGGTTTTGCTTCGCTTTGCTTTGGTCACTTTATATGGAATTCGCAGCAAAATGTTGCAAGCAATTTGTATTCTTGTTGTCCACATGCTCATATAATTTAAGTGGAATTTATTTTATTAAACTACGACAGCAGCAGCAGTGAACGCACATTGAAGGCGCGTCGTTGTCGGAATAAAAGCGAGGCGAACCGAAGGAGTGGAAAAGCAAATGTTTCCTCTTTTGGGTATGAAAGTGTGTGTGGAAGAGCGTGGAAAAGTATGGAAGAATGTATTCTTTAAGTTGTTTGTATGTTTTAAACTAACTCTGACCTAGAAATATTCATGGAAACGATTCTATTTTACAAAGGGATGCCAGCGTTTAGATTTAAAGTATTGAAAAATGATTGAATGTTTGCTTGAAAGAAATGATGAAACAAATTACTGAAATAAGTAAGAGTGTTTCAGTTGATTGGTAATCAATTGATTATTCAAACTCTGCCCCTAAAAAATACCACTAAAAGTAGCTCTTGCGTACTTTTGTTCTCTACAATGAAGTTCACCTAGCAGCAAAACCTAGTAATGAAAAACTATAAGCTTAGAAATTAGTTCAGTTCGATATCAGTTCATTATTAAAATACCAGCATTATTTACTTACTTCTTTCCTTAATTACTTACTTACTTGCTTACTTACTAACTTACATACTAACTTGCTTGCTTACTTTCTAACTTACTTAATTACTTATTTACTTACTTACTTACTTGTTTATTTACTAACTTATTTATTACTTACTTACTTGTTTACTTGCTTACTTAAATACTTACTTACTCACTACTTTTTTACTTACCTACTTACCTACGTACTTACTTACTTACTTTTTAACTTACTTACTTTCTTACTTACATACTTACTCAATTACTTGCCTACTTACTTATTCACTTACACTTAAAATACCAGCATTATTTACTTACTGCCTTCCTTAATTACTTACTTATCTACTTACCTACTTATTTACTTATTCAGTTCAACATTTACTCACTTACTCAATTATTTACTTGCTCACTTACTTACTTACATACTAACTGACATACTTACTTACTACGCATTAACTTACTCACTTACTTACTTACTTACGTACTCACTTACTTGCCTGCTCACCTACTCACTTACTTACTTACTCATTTAGTCACTTACTCACTTACCAAACTAACTTACTTAACTTACTTAATTCTCCAGCTGGTCAGTTAGTCAGTTTTTGTTAAAAACGAAACTCTAAGACTGTCTTTGGTTTTTTTTTTTTACTAAAATATAATAATAATAATAAAAATATTTGGTTATTAATTTTTAAGTGGAAAAAAGAAATGAATAGAGAAGTAACTACTAAATATGCTTCAACTTCGGCCTTCGGCTTAGTATCAGGTGTACAACTTTGCTTCCGCCGTTTTCCGATAGGTGGCTGTACCGGCTGAGGCTGGTTGAAATACATAGATGGTAATGCCTTTAAAGTGAGTGTGGACAGTGCCTAACGAATTGTCATCGCCGTTTCAGTGACAGTTGTTCTTGTTTTCGTATTATTCACGCTCGAAAATGTCCGTTTATGTGCCCAATTCTCGCCATTTGCGGGAAGTTTTACTTTTCTGTTACAATTCGAAAAAAAATGCAGCTGAAGCGCATCGAATGCTCTCAGAAACTTACGGTGATGCTGCTCTGAGTGAAAGAACGTGTCGGGAGTGGTTTCAACGTTTTAAAAAAGGTGATTTCGTGGTGAGTGAAAATGGTAAGTCATCCTCCAACACGACAATGCTCGGCGTCACGTCGCAAAAGTGGTCAAAAAGTACCTGGAAACGCTGAAATGGGAAGTCTTGCCCCACCCGCTGTATTCCCCAGATGTCGCCCCTTCTGACTTCCACCTATTCCGTTCGATGGCACACGGCCTGGCAGATCAACATTTTCAATCCTTCGAAGAATTGGAAAAATGGATTGCTTCATGGATAGCGTCAAAAGAGGACTCCTTTTTTCGAGCCGGGATCCGAAAATTGCCGGAAAGATGGGAGAAAGTTGTCGCTAGCGACGGACAATACTTTGAATAATACATCTGTAAGCACTTTTTCGCAATAAAGCTTTTAATTTTGGAAAAAAACGGCGGAAGCAAGTACACCTGATATTTAAGTTATGCCGAATATTCTGCTTGGGCTTCGGGTTCGGCCGAAAATACACCTTCGGTTGGACACTAATAAATAGGAAACAATGGTTTTTGCACAGTGAATGGTTTTATTGGACTTTCAGCCAATGAACAAAGGTGGTCAAATCTCGCACCGTGTCTCAATAATGCATATTGTTTTCATCAAATAGATCAAAATTTCAACCATATTTTATGTAAAATTTTTTCCATTAGCGCAAAATCATTTCCTCTGACAATTTCTATGAAAATTTGTATTGGCTCAGCGCATTACGATAATTGTCGTATTTTTAGTCGAGTCGTATTTGACTCGCATTTGACACATTCTGCCCACAGTGCCGTGGATTCTTAATAAAATAAAAATGTATTCCTGACAGAGATAACTCGTGTGTTTCCAACATAAATCCAAATGCCATTCGATTGAAATGCTTTGGGACCAAATATCTAATTTATGCTTCAGCTATCGGTGCCATTGTTTTGTTGTTGTGGCAATTGATACCACACGTTTAATTACTCAACGCACTTCGTGTTATAAGTATTGATTGTTTTTTGTTTTCCGCGGCGTCGGATGTAACGCCTCGTCGCATCGTTCAGTTGTAATGAATGCTCGTCGCTCTCGATTCCTGCTCTTTCAAGACTCTGCTTAGCTACAATTTTTGTGTGACGCGTTGCGAGCTACCTACAAACGTTTGTATGTCCGTCTGCTTGTAGCAGTTTGCAGTGACACTTTCCTGGGACCGGCGCAAAAGATGGTTTGCGACGGCAACGATTTGTCGCACTGGCTCGAGCGTGTACACATACATCTGTGTGCGTGAGTGTGTGTGTGTGGCAAAAAATGAAATTAAATTTACTTGCTGGTATAATTTATTGCCAACTATTATTGTTATTATGTGAAACACACAAGCGCGCGCACACACACACACATACATACATGCAATGTTAGATGTGAGCTCACAGCAGAAGGCATACGTTCAGGCGCATAACGGCCAACATTTGTAAATCCCAAATGTCGTCCATATCATTTGCGCTTGTTTCGTTTTGCTACGCTACGTTGCTCCTCGCTTGGTCGGCGAACGTACATACATACATACTCGTACATCGTTTGTGTGTTTGAGCG
This sequence comes from Melieria omissa, assembly GCA_963971225.1. Lineage (NCBI taxonomy): Eukaryota > Metazoa > Arthropoda > Insecta > Diptera > Ulidiidae > Melieria > Melieria omissa. The sequence goes on from OZ020267.1 coordinate 123,642,343, forward strand.
CGTTGGTGTTTATTTGCCATTTTTATGATTGTGCGCCCACTTGCCTTGGCGCCACAGCATAGTTGCGTGCAATAAAACACCAGCGGAGCATCGCAACATCCACATACATGTCCACATGTATGTATGTGTGTGTGTGTGAAAGTGGGCTAGCTTCGGTTAAACGTACACGTTAGTGCGTGTGCGCCAGTGCATTGCCGGCGACTTATCATAAATCAAGCAGTTTTTGTGTAATTTCTGCATGCAAATGCTGGCAAACGCTGCGCCAGTGTGCGCGAGTGTCAGAGTGTGTGTTGGCATTGCACTGTATTGTGGCGTTGTAATTTTCCATTTCCTGCTGCAGCTGCTTGCTGCCATTACGAGCACCTTTCAACGCGCCTTGTCCTGCTTGGCATCGATGCAATTCCAATTTCAAATTTCTCACTTGCTGGCACTAGCTGTGTGTGTTTGTGTGTTACACGTGCTTAGGTGCTGCACAAGTAATAAACAAATCCAAGTGATAACAAATGAAAATTGTGGCATTGTTGGCTGTGCCAAGCGTAGCAACTATAAAAAGTCACTCATACGCCCTGCTGTCCAGTCAGCAACGCTGCAAAAAGCAAGCATCTACAATTTCTTATTTTGCTTAGAATGCACTTTGCCCACTCTGCGCCTTGTTGTTGTTGTTGTCATTTTATGTTGCAGATGCTTCCACTTAAATGTCCAATTTCATCGCGCTCGTTCATCAAACGTCGCGCAGCAATGCCGCTGCTGCTGCTGCTGCTGGTCGGGCGCAAATTTGTTAAGCGTCATTTATGTCTGTCGTAAATTTAAAATCTTTTATTGCCGTTTAATTGCGCCGGCAAATGTGACGCACGCTGCAGTGTCGGCGCGTTCTACTTATTAACCAAACAACAAACAAACTCGTACACAGGTAGCAAGGTATGTATTCGGTTTTATGTTTGTGTGCGGGTGTGTGCTGCTGACATGCAGCCATCGCGCGGCGAACGCTGCGCAAAGTCATAAAGCAACTTAACGATGCCATGCTTTGTGCGCATTTAATTTTATGCTTTCCGTTTCTTGGCCAATTTTGCATTTGATGGCGCCGCATGAAACTCGCGGTTTGTAGCCATTTTTCATACACCTAGTTATGTACGAATGTTATATGCATTGTATGTATGTATGTGTATGTGTGCGAGCGTTACGTGGAACTAATTGGTTTTCGCCTAATATTGTCAATGAGATAATTACTTTGATGTTGGTATTTGACGATTTTATGTGACATGACAGCATTTACAACGTGAAAATATTTTCTGCTAGCATTCAGCTATTTCGGTGCTATCGGTGAAAATGTTCCAATTAAATGCAGGAATTATTGCAGCTGCAAAAGACAACTGCATCAGTATGGAAAAAGAAAAATTGTAAGAATTTATAATGTATGCTGTTGTTGTTTTTGTGGGTGACTTTAAAGTATGCCATTTAATAATCACTTTAATTGAAAGTGAAAATAAAAGTAACATATCAACAAAGACTCAGTAGCTTTTGAGTGTCTCACTAAACAACCAAATGCATTAAAGTTCCACGAATATTCAAAAGTTTCAATTACTTCCAAAGTCGCTGACACACATATAAATTTATTCTTTACATTCATATGTAACATCATAAATCATAAATTACATACTCAGACTTCAGTATACAATCCTGACTGCACATTAAAGTCGTCGTAGTCTCAAAAGCTGCAAAGCAGAATATGCCAAACAGTAATTTGCTTCATTTCAATAACGAAATGGTTATGAAACATAGAGATGAAAACGGCGAGTAATTATTCCAAGTATCATTTAATCGAGAAAAAGGTGGCCATGTCTTGAAAAACAGTTCTAAAGTATAAAATTGCCCTGATTGAAGTTTTGTTGTCAAAGGCGAGAAAGTATTCGTGGCAATTTGTTGTCATAGCACAGGATTCTCATTATTTTTGTAGAACTCGAATCAGTAGAAATTAGATATGGGACACATTAAGTGTTTGGCGCCTAAAAGAAAGAGAAACATGTTCCACTTCTTTTTCACTAAAGTCATTGGTTTAGTATGGCTCAAAAGAAGACTCTACCCAAATTCCACGAACTTTGTTGCCTTTACAAGTTGGCAGGACGAAAAAGTAAACGAGTTTTTCTATCTTTACTCAATCACTCGTATTATTTCTTAAGAAATTGTTCTCCTTTCTTAAAGGTCGTTGCTTGGTTGACCTAATGTATTGTTACATAAATGACTTTTCTAAGTTCGTTTTAGATTGTGCTTGAAAATAAAACCACTTCATTTACTCAGCGCAAAACGCAGTCAGAAACCAACAATCGCTTTATTTACCCTTGTTACTACCTTACACTACTACTATTGCATGTTTACCCTTTGCTTGCTCAACACAGACTCCTCCCTCTGCGCTGCACACTGCTGCCTTTTATAATTGTTTGGTTTAACGCGCCGATGGTTCTTGCACATTCTTGCCATAACGGAATTATAGCATGCCGGCCGTACTCCAAAGTGCATTCCTAAAAGTATGCTTGGAAAAGCATTCATGCATAGCACAGCACAGACTGACTCATCGTTACAGTATTGTGACGTAATGACCTAAGCTGCGTCTTCTAAAAGAAGACTCTATATGCAAATTCCCAGAACCTCCGAAACCAGGAAAGCATAAGTTGACTTTAAGTGAATCAGGACAAACATTTTGCTTTGTGTTCAAAGAAAAATACATAATTATTCTATTAGAGTAATTTCACAAAATAGTCACTCTACGTTTTATATTATAGTAACTTTTACACAATAGGTCAAAGTTGTGACAAATATTAATGCAAGCAACACACATAAGTTTTATAGAATGTCAAAGTTGACTATGGGAATATTAATTACAGACGTGACGAGCTGTTTTTGTAAGTAAGTATTTGCGCTTTGGATAAGCTAAACCTAAATAAATTAAGACTACATTTACTGCACATTTCCTAAGAAACTTTTACAAGGATACTGTTCGAAATGTGTTGCGTTAAACTTCAACTTGGTCAAAAAATGCAGTTTACACTTTTTGTGCAGAATTGAAACTAATTCTCAAAGCAATCGATCGCTTTAGATCTTAGATCTCTTGAAGGTATCGATTTTGAATAGACAACAGTACTCTGGATGCATTACTGATACTTTTACATAGTTATTATGTGTTGGATATTCGCTGATAGCGTCGACATTTTGTTAGACATTTGCTTTTAACTTTTTTGTTAACTTTTTTGATATGATTGTTTTTGATCTTTTCTTGTACAATGGAACTCTGCCTTTTGTTGCAGACACAGCGAGCTCTCTCTTACTTACTTCTATCAAGAATGATTTTGAAGATTTTTTGTTGAATTTGTACTGAGAAGTTGCGTCATCAAGTTTCCCAAATTTACCGATTTCCCAATTTACGATCAATGATTGATTTGAACTAATATCCCAGACTAACTAAAGTTTGGGTTTGTTATTGCCGCAAATTGCTTGCAGTTTTATGTGCGATGACGGAATCACGCATAACAGAGCTGCAAAGTTTGTGTTAATGCTTTCTACCAGATAAAGCAACCGTATGTTAGGATTGAACGGACAATTGCTGATCTAGATTCAGCAAGTAACACGGCACAACAAAAAAACACTTTTTTTTCTGTTGCATGGAGTTTTTCTACTGTTTCTTACTAATTTGGGTGCGCTGATTTCGAATCTATCCTCAGATTTTTTTCTAGCAGCTCTAGTTAGTGAGATAAAGGTACCGTGTCATTTTTTTAGTTTTTCCTTTACTTTTTTCATATTTTTGATTGTAATTTCTAAACCCAAAAACCGATTGACATGATTTTCACCTTATCGCATTAACCACTCCGCACGGCTTCCTTTCCGATGCAACTTATTTTTATAAGTTTTAAAATGCCGCCGTAATTGGACCTCAAAGTCGGAAAATATGGAATTTTAAGGCGTTTTCTTTGATGGACAAAAAAATAAAATTTTTTTGTAAAATAATTAACGAGTTAGGTGTATAATGAAAGCCGACACATCAAGCAATACAACACAGCCAAATTATTTGGCGGAATACACATTCGCATCGAAATAATGGCAAAAATGTACCATAGCTATTTTCATCACTTTTCATACTTTTTCCTTAAAAAATTAGGAGCGTCAAAATATGCAAAGTTTTTAATTTTTTTTTTGTTTTGAGCAATTAAAAATCTTTTTGTTTTTTGTTTGTATTCTAAACTATAAATGGAACATATAAAATAGCATATTTTGAGGCTCCTAATTTTTTAAGGAAGAAGTATGAAAAGTGATGAAAATGACTATGGTAGATTTTTGTTATTATTTCGATGCGAATGTGTATTCTGTCAAATAATTTGGCTGTGTTGTATTGCTTGATGTTTCTTCTTAAGATATTCATATACTTCGTAACTTGATTTATGAAACATCTGCGCAATTTTCGCAATCAGAAAAAACGCCTTGAAATTTAACATTTTCATACTTTGAAACCTTATTACAACGCCAATTTAGAACGCATAAAATTGATGAATGTCAGAAAAGATGACATGAAATATTGTAAGTGCAACGATATAAAAATCATGTCGATAGGATTATTGGTTCGGAAATTACAGTCGAAAATGTGAAAAAGCCGAGGAAAATTCGAAAAAGCGACACGCCCATTTTTTGCGAAAACTAGAGTTGTTACATAAAAACGGAGTATGGTTTTGAAAACAGCGTGGAAAAACGATTCAGATTTATGTAAAAAACTCCATGCAACAGACATGCTGTTGTGCAGTGTAATTTTTGGTCAAGAACGTCATGGTGCTGAATTGATGGTTTGAGAGATTTGCTTTACTTTCAATCAAAATTGTAAGATCTCCTGAATGATGCCTTTACTGTAATCAATTCAATTCTGTGGTTTGGGACCCATTATATCTAGCTTTCTGCTTGTATATTGCTGGCCAAAGCAGGCATAGTTCGTATCGCTGGATTGTGCCAAAATGAAACACACTGATTTTCTTTAACGCAGTTCATTACTGTAGTCACTTTTAATTACAATTAACCAGAGTCACTTATTTCTCTTTGCGATGTGATGTGATGTGAGGGTGAGCAGGAAGACTCCCAGCCTTGTATAGTACTCAGTCCATTTTGAACCATTGTACTATGCCCATGAGAGATAGGTGAGGGGAGGAGAGTGATATATCAAATTTCACCCGTTTCAAAATGTGTATGCAATACTGTTTTTTCCAACATATGTTACAGCACACATTTCAACCGGATTAGGAAAAGGGGGGGAGGTCAAATCCGAACGGCGGTTAGCAGTTTTTTCTTTCACACTTTGAGGTTATGCCATTGTTTGCCAAGATCGCACTTGTGCGATTCTTGTAATTCTCGTGTCCTTCCTGCGGATAGCGATAGAAGTAGTTTAGCGTTTTCACCAGTTCTTTCTCTTTATTTTCACTTCACTTTACTTATCCGTATTACAACGCTGCTTGTCAAACCCAAACTGACTCACAGCATCATTTTCGGCTGATTTTTATTCTAAATTGTAATCGAACACTCCAGCATTGCCCCGAACCACTTCTGTGAAAATTCCATTGAACTGACCATGACCCCTAAAAGTATGCAATGTTTCTGTTCGCGATAAATGCTGGTTCAGGCCTCCCAGTTGCGCAGATCATTATTGTCACAATATATTTTTTGTTGAATTTTTCCTCTAACAAATTGTTGGTATTTCTTTATGTTTTTTAATGCCAATGACAGCTTGAGTGACACAGTTATTTGCATATTAATTGAAATATGAAATATAATTAATTTAATTAAATTTTCCACATGCCATGAATTGCAACGTTTGTCGCTTTTACAATGTTGACAAATAATAAGCTTACTGATTTCAATTGGCTTTTACTTAATAAATAGTCGGTTGCTAGGACACGCACAAAGCTGTAGTTAAGATTTTCCCTTTCATGTCGAACTGGTTCTTAATTAAATTTTGTATGCACACAACGAAAAGAACTCTTTCACAGCACGCAGAAGGATTAAATTGCGAATTAAACTGAAAATGATAATAGTTTATTTCAGTTATTGCGAACAACTGAGACATTTAACTGTCAACAAAGTTGTTTTTTAATTATGCAATAAATATTTTCCTGGATTGTGATTTTAGTATTTTACAAACAACTGATTAAATACGTTGAGTTTAATTTAATTGATACTATAGTTGAAGAGAAGATCAAAGAAGAATTTTTGGTAAACATGAATTTATATTGTTTGAACTGTCTCAAAGAATATGAATTTCATTATTCAATATTAGTTTTCTTCAATATTTTTGCATCAAATTCAAAGAAATGAAACAAATGATTGCTTTTTATTTAATAGAATATTTTATAAGACGTAATTCTTGCAATTTTAAATAACAATAAATAAATTAATTAATAAAGTTTGAAGCCTTTTACAAGAAAAAATCTGTAAGTTACACAAAAAATAACAAATTTTCCTAACTAGTGAAATATTTGCCTCCATGGATCCAATTTAAAAAACATCATGTTAACAATTTTTTTAAATTTGTTTTTTTGTATAAAAAAAAAATCGTAGGGGTGTTTATTGAATTAACATAACTTTTAAATATGAAATTTTTTTGAATTTCTAAGTGAAGATTTGGAAGCTTTTTGACCTTCTTTGAAATTATTTGGCTGATTTTTGTGACTTACGATTTTTACCGAAAAACATGTAACAAAAAGTCCATTCAGGCTCTAAATGGATTAAAAGTTTCCCATTGAAGGTGGAGTTTGTCTTTACTTTAATAGTTAAGTTACCTTCTAAAAAATTTTGCTCTTAGCCATTGCAACGCGATTTTCTTTATTTGAGGTTAGTTTAGTTGCGATTCGAACCCACAACTCTCTGACAAGTGGCAGAAATTGTCCGAGAAATGCACCAAAAGGAATAAATGCTCTTGGAATCAGACGATTTTTTGTTGTTAATTACCAACGTACCAATTTTCAATAAGTACGAAATAAACACTGAAACACATTTTCAGTTTTGGCTTAATTCAATTTAAATTCTGAGCTTTGATGTATTCAGAAACCTATAGTAGATTTTTATGGCGAATATTTTTGTGGTACAGTTTGTCCTTAAAAAGTCCTGTTTTACAGGACATTTTTGGCATTTTAGAAAAAAGGGTCAAATTGACCCATGCAAATAGGAGTTACAGGGTTAAAATGCTCCACAAAAATGTTTTTCGTAGTATTTTACATCAAATTGCTGAACACATCATATACCTAAAATGTGAGGTTACATGGTTTTCGTATGCCGATTCACCATAAGAATGAGCAAAAAGCGGAAAACTTTGACTCCCACTGAAAAAAAAATTCAGACTTAAACTTTCAAAACGCCGATACACGTATATTTTTTTTGGCCCCCTCTACCAGAATCCATTGTCAGAACCTTGTTATTTTTTTTTGTGTTGTACAGTGTAATCTAACTATAGAAAAACTAAATAATAAAATTAGTTGTTGTTTTGTGTTATTTGCCCCTTTGGGCCCTTATTGTTGAAATTTCATTTAGGCGCATCAATAAATTCACAATTGGCATAATTGAAGCCAATCAAAGAATGTTTTTAATTTCAATTGATTTAGTTGCTATTAATTTTAATGTAATAATTTGATTAGATTTAGCTGAGAATTTTCCATTTCGGCATAAGGCAACATTCCCATCTGGCAAACTAATAAATATAATCCAACAAAAATATGTATTCGCGCAATTGCTGGGCGCTTATGCAAATTGCATACTTTTAGGATTTCCGCTTTATTGCCGCATTTTTGTTTTGCATTGCCCCCCAAAATAACCGCAACGGCGAAATACAGACAGAAATTAAATCATACTAAATATGCGCATTTCTGTGGGTGCTTAATTTTTTTAAATGCAAATTACACTGATTTGCCGCATTTCAGCGCCCAGCATCGCTGCTTATCATTTGTTACAATTGGCCTGCGCCACGTAAGCGTTGGCAGCAAATTGATTGTTCGTGCTTTTGTGCTCATTGCTATCCGCCAGCTGGGTGCTGTTCCATTCCTCCCTCGTCGCGCCTGTCTTTCGGCACTTGCCTCTGGCACCTACACACACACACAAACACAAGCGGTGCTGCACAATTACCGTGGCGGCAGAGTCGGGTGTGACCGGGCATTGGAAAAGATTTGACGTCAAATTTCGGACAATTACGATTCCCGCAGAAACCGCCCACCGCCTTTGTAGGCCACCACGATTATGGCGCCGACTGTGTGGTTGGGTTGGCAATGGGAGGCGTTCAGCAAGTAAGCGCCTTAAATTATGCTTCGTTTTATTGATTTCACTTTTCCATTCGTACGAAATAAGTGGCTGTGGCGCAAGATTTGCCAGTTGCCCTCACTTGCTCCCTGTTACCTACTCACTCACTCTCACACGACCTACTCCCCTCTGCCGCTGCCTCTGCCACCTCCATTCTCGCACTTGCATATTTTTGAGTTATGTGCTGAAAATTTGTTGACATTTCCTGCTTTTACTTTTACCATTTTACTTCTTATTCTTCTCTCTGCATTTAGTTCGCCAAATTCTTTGAGTTTTTCTCATTCTTGGCTGCGCCATTTTCCTGTCAAATAATGAAAGTTTTTTTGAAATTATTTTAAATTGTTTTCTCTTAAGGTGATTTGCTTATTTCCGCTGCTGTTGGCGCGGTTGGCGACATTTGTGTTATTTGTTGTTGTTGTTGGCATTGTTGTTTAGCGCACAGGCGCGCGAACTTTGCGTTGTGTTGGTTGCCATTCAGGGCTCATTAATTCTTGACATTGTTGTTTTGTGTTTTTGTTGTATCACTTTTGCTGTCAGTGAATATTTCTCGTTGAAGTTGTTGCGTTTTGGCGGTTCTGGCCGTTTTTGTTCTTTAACAATGAAGCAATTTTTTTGTTTAACGTTATTTAAAATATTCGCCGCGTAGTGAGGGAGGAAGCGTTCCAATCATAGGAATTGTCTCCAAACTTGAGAATCGTTGGTTTAAATTAAGAAAAAATGTTGTTTTCATTTATTCATAATTTCAATTGAATTTCAAATTATGATTGGCAACATTGTGGAATAAACTAAGTGATGCAAGTAGAGACAAGCTTTTTTGATAAATTTTGATAAAAAATTGTTTTTGAGAAGCTTTATTTATTTATGCAAAATTGCATATATTTAATTTTATTTTTTTTTCATAAAACGACAGCTTTCATCGAGCAAAGTCTGTAGAAGTTAAGGCAAACAATTGTGGCTAAATGTATCGTGCCAGTGTCCTGTCGACCCTGCAACATTCCAATCCTGTCCCTTCCAATTCCCCTTTCTAAACATGTTCCACTTTCTCAATCTACCGACTCCGGCCGTTTGTATCGTCCAATGTCTTTTTCGATTGTCATTTGTGTTTAAACAGCCCAACAATGAGCAGAAGTGGGACCAGTCCAGCAAGGGGAGATGGACCCACCAGCTAATACCCGACATAGAGCACTAAAATAGAAACCCCTTGTCTTGTATTTTCAAGCCTTTCGCCGACGGTTTAGTACAGAGTTTTACATGGTTCTTCGAGCCACCGCGAACCCGCGACTATAATGAACAAAACCCAATGAAAACAAACAAGTGACACAAAACATTCAAACAAAACAGTGACAACGTAAAACGCAGTGGAAATGAGGTAACCAAAAAAAAATATCGAACGCTCCCCCTTACTAAAACAAAGGAAAAGAAATCCAAAAAAAATGAAATAAAGAAAATAACATATTTATAAACCAAGAAAAAAAATAAAAAATAAAAAAAATTTATACAAAGTGGCACAAAAACCATAGTGGACAGTGAGGCCAGCAGTGACAGTAAAACAAACAGTAAAAACAAAAAAAAATACAGTGCAACATACAGAGCAGTGTTGCTCACAAAACACACGAACTACAGCAGAACATAAAAACATCAACCAACAACAACACACATACCCTACGCAAACGATTATTCGGCTCTTGCTTCAATTATGAAAATAGCAAAAGCAAATTTCGCATTCGCAACAACAAAAAAAAAACAAAAAAATTCCAATGACATTGGCTGTTAAACAACAACAGCGCAATGCAAATACCGTTTGTTGCAAATTGCAACAACAACTATAATAGCGAAGCAGCGCAGTGAAGCTGTGAAGTGAAGTATGAATGAAAGTAGAAATGCGCTTTGCCCACTGCGAAAATGTTCTGGCGACGGATTAGGCAGAGTGCAATGCGTATAATGATGTTTTAAAAGAGTTCAATTTGAAAAAGGTCAACGTACTTGCGAAATAGTAGTAGTAGTAGATATAGTGGCTATATCACATTACCCAAAAATTACCAAGTTTGTTAAGGCTTTCCTGGCTTATTCCAGAAAAATTGCTGCTACGATTTTAACACTTATTCTTTGTATCAATGCCGGCTTCTTTGCGACTATCACACACTGCACTATTACACAAGCATTGAAACTTTTGCCCTTCACTGCTGAGGTCTGCTCGAGACCAAGTCGGACGATCGAAAGGCAGATCATTCGATCGCGACTTTGGAGCTGACTTTTTGTTCGTCTGCCTAGGACGCACAGTGGGGTATTGACCATTGAAAACGGCGATCAATTCTTCTGAGCTATTAAAATGAATGTAAAGTATTTTTTTACATACATGAAACATATATAAGACAAATTGAAAAAAAATTGGTTGTTGCTGTTATTTTTTTTTATTAAATTTATTCAATTTAAGTAAATATTTCATATTTTGGGCTTCTCACACTAGAATTATTAAATGTCACCACTATTATTATCATCATTATCATCATCATTATCATCAAACGCAATATCATTACCAGACTGGAAATAAGTATTATCTGTTGAAGTTTTTACAGATGGTAGTGTTGGTGGTAGGTGTGGAATTAATAAGAAATCTATGCAAAATATCATGATTGGTTTTTGCTCTGCTAGTTTTGCATGTAAAATGTTCTCTGTATTTTTTAAATTCTTTATTTAGTGCTTCTAGAGCTTCCTCAGTTAATTCGCCAATTGGTAACAGAGCGTGGTGTATTATTTCAGGCCCATGAATTAGAAATTTGTGCACCGTAGGTGGCATTTTGCACCACGGATACTTTGATACAAAATATCTCGCAGTTTCATGTGCGAAATTTTGAAACTTTACAATTTCTACCTCATGGCCACAAGAAACAACTATCAATATAACCTGCAACCTTTTTATTAAGTTCAAGTCAACATTCGTTATTTCAGGCGATATCTCTGCGTTTCGAAAGAACCTTCTTGCCGTATTTCCATTATTTGAGTTGCCGAATCCGGGTGTCTGTTAATCAACAATCAAACCCGCTTTCTCTCTGAATCCCTTTTGAATATTTTTTTGTTTCATTAACAATTTTCTTCTCGTTTTCTGACCTAACTTGCCACTTTTGCATTGGTAATTTGTACGATAAATGAAGAAGACATTCAAAAAATCGTATCCAACCATGTAGTACTGACAGTCCAAAACAAAGATTAGTAGCATAATGCTACTTTTATTCCTCTACTTCTATCTAAATCTATCTATCTAAATATATCAATGGGCAAGGTCACTTTAACTCGGAATGTCAAAATATTTGATCAAATCAGAATTTATAAGAATTTCATTACATTTTTTTACAATAAAAGTATTGTAACGAAAAGACAGTCTGTCGCTGTGCAAAGCAACCCTGTCGCTACGCGCCGTGCTATAATTCAATCTGGCAACGACGGCCGCGATAATAAGGGAAACTTTTAGGCCAACCTGGCAATGATGGAGACTTTTAGGCCAACCTGGCAATGATGGAAACGATCATCATGGAAACCTTTAGTCCACTCCGGAATGTGCGAGAACGATCTACGCGATTACCGGACAGGTATAAAAGGCAGCCGGGTACGGCGCAGCGGGTCAGTCTGATTTTGACTAGTGAAGGTGCCACACGGAGTAATTAAGCAAATAATTAAGTGTAAAGACCGTGAAGTGTAAATCATTGAAATAAAGTGATTATTGATTTATTTTATTAACTGCGTTGGAGAAACTAAGTGTGTTTTATTTTCAAATTGCACAATCCAGGGATACGTATCAGCCCACTAGAACTAGTATTCGTATTAACAAAATTAATATGCCCAACCTTATTTGTAGTGTTCTGCAATAGAATAACAAAAACAAAACAGAAACACATGATAACAAAAACATTCATTACTCCATGAAGATCAATCGAAATCACACATTTTGGCACTGACTTTAAAGCACTAAAACTTAAATATTTCAGAAAAGGCACTTTAATTTTTTACAATATATTAGTCAAATATATGTTCTTTACATATCATATAAAATTATTACGGCCTTTCACAGCCAAAGTAACTATATGTCTACCTATATCCTTTAAATATGTAAGATTTTAAGACTATAACTAACTAATTTTTATAAATTATTTATACACATATTCTACAAACATAATTTTGCTTAAACATTAGTACAATACCTGAGGTTTAAGGTTTCATATTAAAAAAATTAAGTTTTGCAAGAATGATACTAAAAAAAGCACTTCAAATCACTGGCAAATGCGTAACGCGCTCTAAACACAACGGAGCAATGAACAGATATGCATTTTGCAAAGCGCACCGTGACAATACCGTTCAATGTAGATCATTTCTTTTTTCACCCAGTAATGCTCAATTTTATCTACTTTTCCCCCATAGCAAATATTATCAAAATATTAGAATTTAAGTTTTTGAATTAAACGCCAATTTTGAGCATCAAATACCTCACTGTGCGACGGTCGCTGAATTTCTTCAGTCGTTTTAAACGGTTGCCTATCCTGACTGGTCATCGATTACCAGTACTAAATGTTCTTGATACATTGTTGCCAAGACGCATATCTGCAACATTGGTACGTTTATGTTTTTCGGAGCAATACAAATTTCGAATGACAATTTTTTCAGTTTTGTACCAAGTCGAATATTACTAATAAAAAGCGTTCAATCTGTTAATGCATTTATTTGCCAACATTCAGATTCGAGCGGTTGGGGAATTTGCTTAGATGGTTCGTGTAGAAACGTACAAAAACTATAGTTTGCGAATTAAAAACATTTAAAATGTGAATGTGAATTGCTGCTTCGAATGGATAATTGCAAAAACATAGAATGAAGTATTAAAGTTTTGTACTCATTGCAAATAATTCAGCGTCTAACTAGCATTGCAGCAATAACAAAGCTCATATTTAACCGGGTTTTTGTTTTTGTTGTTGGTTTTGTGGCAGCACAACTTTGCCGCAAAGTGCACTCAGCCGCACACACACAACAAACAACAGTAGGCAGCAGTTTAGGGCATTGTTGGTGTTTATTGTTTGCTTTTGTTGTTTTTAAGCACAAAAATAAAAACAAATAGAAAAAGAGTCAGCAAAGTTTCTGACTCATAAAGTAGACTTTTTAAGTGCATGCACGAATTTTCTCCGGCGGCGGAGCAATTGGACGAAGCGGCAAGTTTGAACACGCAATACCTGAACAATAAGTGACGATGGCGGCGTGGGGGAGGATGTTTGTTTATGTATGGCATCCATGTAGCTGCTGGGCAAAGTGCGTGCAGACAGGGCACTGCAAGTTTTGGCCGGAACAGCCGCAGCCGCAGTAAGAACACAAAACCAAGTTAAGTTAAATAGACGTCATCGCCTTTGCCGTCGACGTTGTTGCAGCCGAAAGTTATGCCATAAATTTTTATTTTGATATGCCGCGGTTTGTTGTTACTTCTCCAACGCATTGTTGCTAGTTCGCCCCTGCGGTGGCTGTCGTTGATTTATTTGCGTCCTTGAAAAGTTGTGCTGCGTCGGCGCGCGTCACCGTCATCGTCATCGTCATCGTCACCGCCACACGCGCCCAACCAAATCTGTGTTGCATAATTTGAGGTGCTTTAAAGTCGGTTGAGTAAACTCCATTAGGCAGCCAACACAATGAGGTCACCGCTTGGTACACGGTGGCGCCGCGATTGCCGAATTCGGCGCATTGTGGCTGCTAGCTGTCAGCTGGCAGTGTGCACGTGGGTTGCTTCCACGCGTCGCATCGCGTAAAATTCAGTGCGTATAAGCGCGAATTTCGCGGTTGGCTGTGCGTTTTGTCTGCGGCAGCGATTCAGCGTGGGCGCCAACGGCAGCTGGCGGCGCAATCGGCCGTGTGTGTGTAAATTGCAAGCGGTCGTGGTTGCAGGCTGTCGTGCCTTGGCAAACACTTTAACTTTCTCTGCCACCGATACGGCTGCTTGCTTTGTTATGGGCGCTTTTGGGCGGCACGAGCGCCCAAACTTTGCCCGCAGTGTGGCGCGTGGGAGCGCCGAGGCTGCTTTGCTTTGCTTTGCTTTGCTTTGCTTTGCTTTGCGCCTCAATCGGTTTGTTTACTCTCGCTGCTCGCCTTGAATGGAACTCGCAGCGCGAAGGGCAACACTGAAAACTTTTCTATAAACACTTCTTTTGAGTGTTTATGTGTGTATGTCTTTTGTGTGTACGTGTGTGTGTGTGCGATGCATTGGAATCGCTTTTAGCGCTGATTGTCCTTTGCGTTCTTCCTTCCGCTCTATTTTACCTCCCTGACTCCTTTCCTTCTTTTCTTTTCTTTTGAAAGAAACTTTCGCAAGGCATTTCCAGTTGTGTGCTGCCTGCATTGAAGTTTTCAACCCGTTGCCGTTGTGCTGTCGCTGCATTTCGACCCAGTAGGAAAACATTCAATTAGTGCAGTTTAGTGCGAAATCGATTGTGAGCTCGTCGCTGCAGCGCTCAAGCAGCTGGAAGGGGTGTAAGGTTCGAGTAGAAGAAGAAAATACGTAGATACTAACCAATAAAGAGGGTTGAATATTAGTAGAAAAGCAATAAAATTAAAGATTAATTCTCATGGCTGCTGTTTCGTAATGATGTATTTTGTATTTATTTTATTTATTTATTTATTTACTTAGAATAAAATACATTAAGTGTAGTAAGAACAAGTAAGAATAACACCTCAATCAGTATAAAATTTCTCCAATCAGAATTACAAAAATTACAATTACAAAATTAAATACTAAAAATAAGCTTAAAATATTATATAAATATTATACAATAAATAATAAAAAATATAATCTAAGACATAAAAGAGGAAAAAGATAGGAAAGCAATAAAGGAGGAAAAGTAGAGGTTGATGGGGAATAAAGAAGAAAAAGAAGTATTGTACATTTTAATATTTATATAACATTAAAAAATATCTCAATTATTCAATCATACTGCAAAAAGCATATTTAGAATACTTACATTGATTTTTATAAAAAATAAAAATTTTAATTATTTTATAAAAAATTTATGTAACAATTTTTTTTTTCAAATGTAAAAGGAATCGTATCTCAGCTCAATCTTGAAAGAGAGGGACATAGGAAATCCGAACCAGTAGTTGTCCTCGCCAAATGCTGCTTCACAACATTTTATGTGTCTTGTAAAAACATTTTATATTAGTTTTTTTAATATTTTATTTTACATTTTATAATAATTAGTAAAAAAATTATGGACTACATAATTACTTATTTATTCATTACTTCAAAATAAAATCATTATTTTTTCAATAGAATGCTTTAGTAATCTGTGTCTCGCGTTGTATATGTAAGTTTGATCGGATTCCGTTAGATGGCCCTAGAAATATGAAATATCGTACTAAAAAGTTCTCAGACAGTTTTCGAATTACTTCACACAGTTTTGTTTCTTGAAAAGAAAATACGACATACACAGTCCAACAATTATGTATTAATACTCGAACCATATCTCAGCAACCAAGCGCGCCATCTATGTGCGAGCGCATGCGTTTCACATCCTTCAAGCTTCAATCTTCCTCTACTAACTGTCAAAATTTTATGACATTTGGTTAACATTTAATATTTATTAAAATTAATTTTGCAAAACACGTTTTCGTTTGATGTTGAAATTTTAACATGGAGCAAAGAGCGGTCATTACACATTAGACATCGTTGCAGCTGCAGAAAATGATCCAAACTTCCTGAAAACAATTGTTACGGGTGATGAAACATGGTGTTTCCAATACGATCCAGAAGCCAAGAGTCAAAGTGCGGAATGGAAATCAAAAAACTCACCACAAGCCAAAAAAACACGAAAATTTCCATCAAAAATCAAAACAATGCACATTCTTCGATAGCAAAGAAATTATCCATAAAGAATTTCTTCAAACTGGTCAAACAGTTACTACCGCATATTACCTCGAAGTTTTGAAGCGTTTGATGGCCAGAATCCGTCGTATTAGACCAGAATACCGCGATCCAAAAAGTTGGTCTCTGTTGCACGATAATGCACCGAGGCACACAGCACTCATTGTTCGTCAATTTTTGGCTCGGAATCAGGTCTGTGTGTTGAATCATCCGCCGTATTCACCTGATTTGGCACCGTGCGACTTCTTTTTGTTCCCGAAACTGAAATTGAAGTTGCTTTGACATTCAGACCATACAACGGGCTTCGACGAGAGCACTAGAGGAAATTCCGAAAAATGAGCTGGAACACGCGTTTGAATCACTATTAAATCGATGTAACAAGTGTATTGAATCAGGAGGAGAATATTCCGAATAAATACACTATGATCAATAAGTACCGGGACTGTGTATGCCGGGACAGACACCCCAAATGCTTTCTGCAACATTTTAAGCGCATTGGCACAAGAAATTTTGTTCCTAAGACAAAATTTCAAACAAATACGTTGATCAACAAAATTATCCATTGTAAAATGCGGCGAAGTACAAAAAGTTGACTGACGCTAACAGCTGCCAAACAAAAACTAATGATGCAATCCCGCTCAAAATTTGACACAGATGTCAGTTAAGGTCCTACCGACCTAAACAAAATTTGTTTACCTGCATCGGGCAACGCCGGAAAATTTAAAATACACAGTCCCGGTACTTATTGATCATAGTGTATACCGAAAAATTAGCAGATATCGTATTTTAATTGTGTTTTCTAGAGGCAGGCTTGATACATAATTGTTGGACTGTGTAGTTCTTTGTCACAAGACAGGGAGTTGAAAATGTGAATAGTATTTGTGGTCCTGATACTGTAAAAGCCAATTCTGCTCAAATTTAATTTTGTTCCTATAATTGTTCCTATAATTTTGATGTTTAAGATGCACTTAATCAATAAAATCCTGGAAAACCTACCGTCATGTAAGCATTGTTTACATTGCGCAGGAGTTCATTGGCCGAAATTCCATGTGCGCATTGTTGCCGAATCACAACAATATTGTCCCATTTCTAAAGCGCTTGATCAAGCGAAAGGTCAAGCGAAAACTGGCGCCAACAGTATCCAAGCCAAGATTGTGGGTCAGAAAGATGTTGCTGTGTGTTTGGTGAGATTGGTAGGGACTCATCCTCTATGATGCGATCCCCTATGCCTAAACTCTCAACTCTCAATTCGGCCCTGCACTGTCCACAACTGAACTGTCTGAGGGAGGCAATTGTCAAGAAGCGGTCAGTTTTGGCCAATAGGAGCAAAATTGTGTTCATCAGAACTACGCAAGACCACACACATCGATGTCTCGTGACTCGCTAGATGCTCCGGAAACTTAGTTGGGAGGTTATTATGCTTCAACCTTATAGTCAGTGCATCTGTTTCTGTTTCAAATGCACTAATCGAGCCAATCAAACCAATTAGTTAGAATTAATTAGCCCATTCATATTGCAATTTATTATAGTTTTCACTTAGAGCGCTAATTTCTAATGTCAGTTATTTAATCAAATCAATCAATCAATCAATTAAACTCTAAAGGTTCATTAAAGTTAGACTAAATTAGTCTTCGGTTACATTGAACTAATTAATATTTTGGTTGTAGGTTGAAATTCCTGCTGCGCACACAAGCTTTATGGACCAGTTGGCATATTGAAGACTTAAGTATCGACAATGCTGCAAATGCTACAATTTGTAGCATATGCAAAATTTTTTAACAATGCTCCAGAGTAATTTGAGTAAAATTTGCCAATAATGAGTTGAGTTGCGGCGAAAGCTTGCTGGGAGCGAAGCAAATCAAACAAGCTTGGGTTGGGTTGGTTAAGAGTTAAAGCAACTTTAACTGTTGGTGTAATTTGTGGGTCTTCGTTAGTAGTAAAAAATTAATCCATGCAGCCAAGAGGCGAGCATTGACTTCTTGCTGCTGTCGACTGTGCACTCTTCGCTTCACCGCAAAACGACGCACATCAACTGTCCAGGACACGCTTCACTTTGCTGCATGTGTGTGTGTGCCATGTGTGTGTGTGTGGCATGCAACCAGCACTTATGTGCCACTGAGCTGAGCATCAACACTCAAGAAATTTCTGCTTCATTAGCTGCATTGAGACACACACAACAGGCCGCACCCGTCGGTGCATATTTGCTTCGGCCTTGTCTCGTTGGCGTTTCGCTTTCCTCGCCACTTCCGTTGCAGCGTGAGTGCACAGTTTTCACTCGAGCGGCTGGTTGTGGCAGATCAACAGCAACAACAACAACAAAAAAAGTAGTAGCTGCAGCCACATAAACGTGAGCGTTAACTATTGTGTGCACTTTCTTGTGACTTTGGCTGGTGCGGCTGCTGCCTTCTTGTTGCTGCTGCCACGTTGACTTTGTCGCTGCTATGGCTGGTTGCTTGAAGTTGTGCATATTGTTGTTGTGGTTGTTGTCGTCTTTGCTGCCATAGCTGTTGTGGCTGTGTTGGGTGAATAGCTGAAAATCAATCTAGATATACTTTACGTCTCGTACGTGTCCCGGTTAAGGTCGGGCGCATTTTTTTTCGCAGCAGCGCATCGGTTCGATTGCTCGTTTCCTTTGGAGAGAGTGTGTGTGTGTTGGTTCGTGTGAGTGCTTAGACTTGTATTGTAGATTGTAGTGGGTTGGCAGTGGGCGCGGAAGTGAAAGAGGAAACGGAAGCGGAAACAGCAGTCGCTTGGCTTACTCTGCGAATTCAACATGTTAAATCGTCACAGACGTTTCTGTGTATGTGTCGGTGTGTGGGTGTACAGCTTCAAGTACCATGAAGGCAGAGGCAGTTTATCTATTTTTCTCCCTCCCATTGTTGTGTCCCCTCTCCGGCCGCAGCCGCAGGAATGAGTGGGCACGCAACAAGTGGACGACGCCCTGGCGCACAGTAATTGCGGTAAACGCTCTGCAACGCCCCCTGCCATCGTTCGGCAGCGGTTCCCTGTCGCTGGGGCATCTGTTTCCACTGCGACGGAATCCAATTGGAAATTGCAACATCTGTCACTGACAGTTGCATGTTTTGAATTTCAATTGGCAGTCTTCGAGTTGCTTGAGAACGCTGAGTTGTGTCCGCAGTGCGAACGGAAGTGAAACGAAAAGAGCCAACTTTGGCAGAAATTTAAAGGAAGGGCACTATCAGAGTTGTAAATGAAACCAACTACGTGATTAGATAATTTTCATAATCTTCGTGTGGCAATTAATTCTAAAAGCATGATTTTCAGCACATTGGGCAACATTTGTTGCTGTTTTTGAGGAAAGCAAAGAACATTTTTCAACATTTCTTAATATCGTTTGGAGCGAGAACATGTGAAATTGTTTATGTATTTATTATTTAAAAGTGTAAAAAATTACAGATTAGTGGAAATTAAGAAACATGAATACAGTAAAAAAAATAAAAAAAAATAGAACACTTGTTATAGGAGCATTTCTGGCATAGTTAAGGCAGTTTCTCACCTTGTGGATCCGAAAAAGTGAATTTTTTTTAGGAAGTTTTTTTGAGAGGAGGTCCCGCTACCGGAAGTGATTCCGTCAAAACCCGTGATCTGAAACACAAGAATCGAACACATTCTTAATGTGTACCGTATTATCTATTGAATGAACTACGATCATGAAAAAAAATCAAAATTACAAAAGTTATGAGGTTTTGAAAAAAAAATTACGATTTTCGCATTTTTTTGTTCACTTATTATTTTTTTAAATAAACAATTTTCAATATTTTTGGCTGATCGTAGTTCGTTTACTAGAAAAAACCCTGACGATTGGTTCATTCCAGCGCCTTCAATCACTTCCGTTAGGTCCGAAAATGTGGTTCTCAGAAAAACGCGTTTAAAGTTGAAAGCGCGCTCGGCCGGTGCTCGACACTGCTCTATGTAAAGGCCTGTAACTTTTGTAATTTTTCAGATTTTGATCTGAAATTTCTGGAGCATATTTTTGAAACATATATCTAAACGATACGGCGGTTTTTTCCCCACAAGGTGAGAACCTGCCTTAAGGAAAACATTATAAAGCTTGGGCCGTCAAGGGGATCTTGTTGAAATATTAGAATTGATAGCTTTGAACAAAGACGGACTGTCATATTTTAAGAAAAGAAAAGGTCTTTCACTATGTTTCTATTTTAAGTTCAAAAGTTGAAAACGTGAGTGAGTAGTAGGGAATCGGATTGGCAGAGTTCAAGGACCGAAGAGCAAAGCGAGTAAAAACTGTTTGAACTTGCTAAAGTCGAGAATTTTTTTTAAATTTTAACAAAATTGACGAAATGCCGGTCCCTATGTGAGAAATACGACTTTTCAATGCGGTCTTTAACGTGTTCAAGCAGTCGCCGTGGCTCAGTATGTTAGTGCGTAGGACCGCGAGTCGAAGGCAGCAACCCCAGGTTCAATATTGCTTGTAATAACACCTAAAAAAAATAACGGGGAAACTCGTTTTCTCTTTCGGTGGCTGTCATCTCAGCTGAAAACGAACCACGAACCAAAGCTAACATGGAGTATGAATTGAATAGTTTATTTGGAAAGAAAAAGAAAATATAGAAGTCTTCAATGACATTAACCACTTTAGGACCAGAGCTCGAAATAAAGTAAGTGACAGCAATGGACTTAGATTTTTAGCAAAAGTACGATAAAAAAATATTTTTTGGTATTAAGAATCAAAGAATTATATTTTGAAACACTAATCAGGAAAGTGGTTGAGTTCGGATTGAAGCACAGAGATAGTTTTTTTTTCAGATTTCTGGGATTTGCCAGTATTGTTTTCATTTTTTAAAACACTTTCATCTCTTCAGACTTGAGCTTCAGTTGAATGGTATATTTTTCAACGTATGGATTATTTTTATATTTTTCATTTGTTCAAATTGAGCTCAAAGCACAGCGCAGTCCAAAGAAGATCTAACCCCAATTTATTTGAAATTTCCAGCTCTCCTTTTCTTACTTGTTCGTATACCAATTCTATATCATCACTTAAGCACTGAGCTTCAGCTTATTGACAGATTTTTCACTGTTTTGTAATTTGTTGATTTAGTTAAAATAAAAAAATCTCTCTACAAACTGATGCCGAGTTATTTAAATCCCATTTTGAATCCCATTTCAAATAAACTGCCACATTGCAAACTTTAGAAACTCTATTGGAAAAAACTAAACTGTTGCTTTGCTGAATATTTGAAAATATTCATGCTTCTGTCTTACATTTTTATTCAAAAATTTAAACAAATTCAAAGTCCACCCTCTACAAGACCAAGAAGTTTTCTCGTTTGCTATTATTTAGAATTTTTCAAATTTGTGTCTACTGACAGAGGAAATTCGCATTAGGCGGCATAATTGCTTGCCAAGTCATAAAGCTGAGGTAATAAAACTTAGCGTAGGCCAAACTGCGCAAAAGTTGTTTGAACTTTTGTTCGCTAAGCCACAAAATGTACCTTTAAATCACGTTGTACAAACAGACCAACTCAAACGCACACACACTAACACACACAAACACATATACACATAAGATAAGCGCCGACAGCAGCAATGGTTAGTTGTTGACCGAACAAAGTCCTGTTTGCAATGTGGGACTGTAGGACTTGGTTGGGCAACCAATTTTAGGAATTAAAAACTATGTTTGTTTGTGATACTTTATCAGATATAACTTTTTCCATCGAAAGGGCAATTAACCGAAATATGTTAATCGTCGTCGTGAGGTGTTTGAAAAACAGGTTTGAGGTCTTCATAAAGTCTTAGGTAGGTCTTTAATAGGTTCTTTGTTGGGGATAAGAAGCTATGGTGGAATCGACGCAAGCGGTTGTTTTAAATACTACGTAGCAAATAATTGAAATATGTTTCATTCATTTTGAGCTTTTCCTCCTCTAACGTCTTCAAAAGGCTGTTGCAGCCCCGAGATAGTTTTTTTTTTTATTTAATTAAAGTTAAATGTCCACAAACTTGTATTGCAGATATGATTGTATATTTGGAAATAAGTACCCAAGGACCTTTGACACCTATTGTCCATAAGCTTAAAAACTCGACATTTGTTTCATTATGTATGCATACAAAATTAAAAAATGTAAAAATGATTTCCCATGATTTATGTTAAACTGATACTTTAACTAATAACGTGAAAAAACAGATCTATGTTTGAGGAAAAATTGGCCAATTGACTACGCAAGTTATCTGTAATTCAACAAATATGACAAATGTCTCACACATAACAGTTGAGCGAAAGCTGCACTAAACAGTCGATCTCTTTATACTTACTCGACCGAAGAAGGAATCTTTGTAAGCGTTGGGTTGTCAAAAATCTCATTAACCTTGAATCATTGCACCAGACATTTGGACTCGATTATTCCTCTCGTTGCCTTATAAGTGACTAAAAAAGAACAAACATTTTCTCTGAAAGAGGTTTGTCACATAAATTTTTGCAAACTCTCAGAAACCACAGTTCGTACATGTTATTTGAAAGCAAACCAAACCTTCTTGCGTTGGCGCCAATTGAACATTGACCCGTCAGAATACTTGTAGGGAAATTTTGCATTCAACCGTTTTCCCATACACACTAACCCTCAAAAATCAAGTTTTGTGGGACATTTTAGTACCAATTTTCAATAAGTACGAAATAAACACTGAAACACATTTTCAGTTTTGTCTTTTTTCTGGCGTTCAGGTTAATTTCTGAGCTTGGTATATTCAGAGACCTATAGTAGAATTTTATGGCGAATATTTTCGTGGCACCTTTATCTTTTAAAAGTCCCGCTTTACAGGACATTTGGGGCATTTAAGAAAAAAAAGGTCAAACCGACCCATACAAATAGGAGCTACAGGTTTAAAATGCTCCACAAAAATGTTCTTCATTGTATTTTACATCAAATTGCTGAACACATCACATACCTAAAATTTTAGGTTACCTAGTTTTCGCACGTCAATTCACCATAAGAATGTGCAAAAAGGGGGAAAATTTAGACCCCCACTAAAAAAAAATTGCGGAGGTAAACTTTTAAAACGCCGATACACGTGTATTTTTCTTTGGCCCCTCTACAAGAATCCGTTATCAGAAACTTGTTATTTAAAAAAAATGTATTTTGTTTTGCAGTGTAGTGGTTAAAGCTTTCAATATAAATTCAGTAACATCTGAAACAATTTTGATTTATGCGATATGGAAAATGTCAAATGGGCCAACTATCGATAGTTTCTCAGCTCTACTGCACAATGGTCAACGAAACAAATGCCTATTGCCAATTTCTCTCAGATTTCTGGCCTTCAATGGCTTGTAGCCGATAGCAGAGGAGATGACCCGGAAGAATTTAGTTGACAAAAGAAGAGAACATTTGGCGAAAACTTTCTGGTTTTTTTATTTTACTTTTTTTTGTATATAAAGAAAAATGTCAGGTAAGGAAAATTACATGTTTTGGATGTCAGCATGTAGTTTTAATAAATAACTACAAGGAAGACGGCTCCAGAATCTTGTGGCAAGGTTCTTTGATGGACTCGCGGAAGTAGCAGATGCACAGATAACCGATCTACACAATTTCCTCGCCAAGACCAAATAGTTCCCAAAAGATCCCGTTTGGATCTACATAATAGATCTACCTAACTATCTACAGGTATCCCAACAGATAATGGAAGGACACCGGTTTTCCGATATATGAAAGGATTCACAATGGATCCAACGGGTCTCCGAGTGGAAGTGCTTGTTGCACACACCCCTTTCGTAACCTAACCTATGTCCTTGAAATTTTTAAGTCCTTTTAAATGGACATCGGATAAGAAAATGAAAAATTGACTATGTATGACCTCTAGTTTCACAACCATATCAAAATTTGGATGGGTCTTGACAAGTTTTTTTTTTGTCGCACTCTGTAATAAATATAAAGTTGATCTTTTCATTTAGTGCCTCATAACTTTGTGATTTTTCTTTCGATTCTATTGATGTTAGGCTTAATATTTTCACAAATAATACATCTTTCATCTTGGATTTTAAAACCAGAGGAAATACTCGTAACTTAGCTATCAAAAAATCATTTGAAAATTTTTTATTTATGAAACTGGTCGAAAAATTCACCGTTTTTAAACTTTCACTGGCAGTAACTTCCCCAAATCTCATCTGATTTGGATAATTTATATACCGCTAGAAGGGCTAAGCTATTATCTTCTGAACCACGTACCGCGTGTGCTAAACGAATGAGTCGTTTACGAGATATGTGGTTATAAATGAAATAACACGAAAAAACTGGGTTTTCGAAGATTTTTCGAAAACGCTTCTTCAAAAAGTTTTTTGCTTTTCAGTTTCGTGTTCATCGGTCCAAAGTTATATGGCGTTCAAACTGACTCATTTAAACTAGTTTAAGTAAAAAGAGCTTTTTGTTGAAGACGACCGTCCAGACTGCTCAATGAGGTTCAATTTGACAGCTGTTTGTTTACAAACAATAAATAAATATTTTTGTGAACTGAAGTGCTGCGAGCATGATTCGAGCGAAATATTGGAGCATATTTCACATTCCACGGCAAAATACTCACCTTCGACCTAATATTAGACGCCTTGTATTCAGATGCCATAAAAGGCGATGAATGGAATGAAAGTAGCGCGAGCAAAACAAGTTTTTTCATTCATTTCAAATTTTTCAAATTTTCAATTTTTGTTTGGTTT
The DNA here is from genome assembly GCA_963971225.1 of Melieria omissa. Taxonomy (NCBI): domain Eukaryota; kingdom Metazoa; phylum Arthropoda; class Insecta; order Diptera; family Ulidiidae; genus Melieria; species Melieria omissa. The sequence continues at coordinate 123,667,209 of OZ020267.1, forward strand.
TGTTTTGATGAAATGACAGCTGAATTATAAGGGATGTGTTTTATACATGAACAGTTGTGTTTCGTTGGTAAAAAAGCTTTTTCATAGAAAGCTTTCGGATACAACTCTGCGCTAAACTCGTTTCAAAATATGTTAAATGGTTTAACACGTTTAATCTCCAACAACAATTGCATATGAATAAACAGGTTTGCGAACTGGGTTTGTTCATTTAACTTGTTTAAGCACATTAAACACGTTTAAGTCATCAGTTTGAACGCCCTATTAGTCTGAAAAACACTTTTATTTTTAGGTGAATTTTTCGTGTCGAGTAGTATTAAAGATGATAGCTGTCAATCATAGATGGTAGCTGATTTGGCTTCTTTGCAATTACTCGCACTTTGAACGAGATGCAGTGCGTGGCACTTTGGTATCAGTTGTCGAAATGTTTCCTTGACTGGACGTAGCGTACAGCATGGGCGATGAGTTTTTCATGCGAGTCCCGGCAAATGAATTAACTAAGTGAAAATATATGATGGCACTTTTGCGAGTAATTTTTTACACTTTTCGCTGCTTGGCTTTTTTCATATTTTGTTGTTTTTGTTTTGTGAGCAGCGCTTTGCATGAATAATGCATATGTTAATGCATTCGGGCGGGAATTAACCGACATCAAGTGCGACCGCAGCAGTTCCGTCCGTCTACAACTAATTTGCGCACTAATCAGATTAAAAATGAAGAAAAATTTACCGGCGAAATGGCGGCGAGCGCAGTCAGAACACTGCCGAGTGCAGTAATAATTTAATAGAATTTCGCTTTCATTTTCATTTGCGGCCGACCTGACTGCCTGCCGATCTGCGCCTCGCGCCCGTGCGGCCGTGGCTTTATGACGAATGTGTGTGTTGGCTGCTGGCGGCGTTATTTGCGGCCGTTTTCGTCGAGATTAAAAGTTCCACACACCACAAACTTTTCCACTTCTTGTCCGCCTTCGTCGTCTTCCTCTGTCGCTTTTGTTGTTGTCTCGATCTCCATACTTTTCACACTTGTTTGTGCGCTTCTCACGGCTCGATTTCGCTCGGTTTGACTATATTATTCCGCTACGGCAACATTGAAAATGCTGCGCAAAATAAAAAAATCACTTGGGCGTTTTTATCGCACTCGAGAGCGCGTTGGTGCACTGATTGAAATGAATTAAGAACAATTTGCTGCCGAGTGGAGAGCGCCGCTAAAAGGCCCGTTGCGGCGCCAAGTGTTGGCAGCGAAATTTCGAGCCGAAATTGCTGGGCGTTTGAATGCATTAAGCGGCTAAATACAAATTAAATATGAGTACGCCAAGCTGATACACATACACACATACATGCGGAATATATATTTAATAAGTGTACAATGTTGGATTGGAATTTATGTTTGGTCGCCTCTGTGCGATGCCTTTATTTTGCTTAATTAATTGGAAGCAGTGCAGTTTGCGAGATCAAAAAGAACACGAAACTCTGCTTCTTCGAGTTGAACAGGATTCACGTCCTGTGATATTATGGACAGTGTTTTTTTATACATATTGGTTTTAGTTCTTTAAAATTTTGAAAAAAATCTCTATTGTTGGTAATAAAGTGAAATGGCTGGGAATGGCTCGTTTCTTCAATGGGACAATGATCTGAAAAATCCATATAGCGTAAGTATTATATAATAGGAATTAATTTCCCTAATTAGCTCGACTGAATGAAGTAGTGCTTTTTTATATACTGGATTCACTATTTTGAACTTCTGCCTGCAGACTCGTATCCAGCGACCTCGAACACAAGAAATAGTTACGCAAATTCTTCTAGGAAAGTCCTCGTGTTAAAAAAAGCTCAATTTTTACCAGCATTTCAACCCCCCGAGTGTTGATTTTCTCTTTTGGATTCTGATTATTGATCATGTTTATTGTGGTCGTTGTCGTTAAAGGTCTCGCTTTAATACTGAAAGATTTTGCACAGTTCGAGGCAATTCGCAGGGTTGCATTCTTTGATGATAATATTTCTACTCCAGAATCGCTTTTGTCCAATTTGATGTGTCAGAATTAGGTCGAAAGAAAGCTAAATCATGATGGCTTCTTCAAAATATTAACAGATGTTTTTGGAGCATTCCTTCATCTACATTATTGTTGGCTTATTGACTCGTTGACAACAAACATTCTATGATACTTTGCTCCCCACAAGTGCCCAATTAAACATTTGAACTTTCTTAGAAACAACAAACAATTTTTGAAAGTCAACATTCACGTTGCGCGTTACAAATGAAAACAAAAAAATTGATAACATTATACAGTTTTGTGTGTAAAACTTTTCATAAGCTAGGCGGTTTTTTGAATTTTTCACGCGAGAACTCAATTTTTAAGCTTAAAATTTTGAACACAGTATTTTTAATAGTAAAGGTAACCCCTGCGTGCTGGCTTTTTAAAACAGCAAAGCAAAGCAAGAAGCAAAACCGTAAACAACAACAAAAATAATAATCATGATCGCTAACACTGCACAACAAACTCAACTTTTTTTTAATAACGGGGTTCTGACAACGGATTCTGGTAGAGGAGGCAAAAAAAAGGTATACGTGTATCGGCGTCTTGAAAGTTTACGTCCGATTTTTTTTTTGGGGTCAAAGTTTTCCCCTTTTTGCACATTCTTATGATGAACCGGCGTGCGAAAACCATGTAACCTCACATTTTAGGTATATGATGTGTTCAGCAATTTGATGTGAAATACTAAGAAGAATATGTTTGTGGAATATTTTAACCCTGCAGCTCCTATTTTTATGGGTCAATTTGACCTTTTTCTAAAATGCCAAAAATTTCACATAAAACAGGACTTTTTAAGAACAAAATGTACCTCGAAAATATTCGCCATAAAATTCTATTATAGGTCTCTGAATACATCAAAGCTCAGAAATAAACTTTAACGCCAGAATTAAGCCAAAACTGAAAATGTGTTTAAGTGTGTATTTCGTACTTATTCAAAATTGGTACTAAAATGTCCTATTTTTTGGCCTCCTCTACCAGAATCCGTTGTCAGAACCTAGATATCTTTTTGTGTTGTACAGTGTAATCGGAACCGGAGAGAGAAAATCTGTCCTCAAGTCTCTCCTCCAGAAGTCTTTCCCCCATAGAGTCCGTTTCAATTGCATTTATTGATCTGGCGAGTTCTTTGGGTAAATTTTGCTGTCAGAATCTTTTCAAATCCAAATAATTTATGTACATATGTCAACCTCCTTGCCTACACTCTACACTATATTCGGTTGGATCATAAGTGGGCCACTTTTCCAGAAAGTGTAAACGCTCCCGACAAAAGTGGAAGAAGATTCAAACTGACTTCTAACCTCCCGACTTAAACGCTTTCACAAACAACTCCGCAATTCCACAACCAACTCCACCCTCAGAAGAATATTGATTCTGCAAAAACCTCGACCAGAAGACCTCATTCTGACGGTGGATACGATTGGTAGATACGTCATCACACTCCTCTTCAAATCGAGTTTTCCTACTCAAATGGCTGTGGGGGTACTCTGCCTGATGAGGTACTCAAAGAATACCTTTAACTTTATATACTTTTATCTTTAATTGCTTCCCTATGCTCTAGTTAAGCCGGAAAAGGCCAGTTCCAAGGTCCGCGTTGTCTTCAACGCGTCCAGAACGATCGGCTCTGGATACTCGCTCAATGAATTCCTTCATATTGGTCGCACATTACAGCGCAAGAATGATAAAGATTACAACATCCGGCTGATGACGTCATTGGTGAAGATTTATACAGCCCAACCTCATGACTCTAATTTGTTTTCAATGGAGATGTGGAAACAAATTATAGACAAATCCTGTCCACCAAGACGTTCAACAGTTTCAGCGAAATTCCCCCATTCCAAAAATGATGCCTTTCCATAGCTAAATACATTTTTTAATTTATCATCTATGTTCATTTTGTTTTAATTAATTCAGAATACGGGTCTATGAACAATGTAAATAATAACCAAACTATAAAAAAGTCAATCAACTCAGAACCAAAATAAGTTAAGGTTGAATTACTAAAGTAAACGATGGTCAAACGATGTGTTTCAGGTGTTCTGTGCGAATGTACACATTACCCAATAGTTCAGCCGGTCATTGATTCGGCTGTAATGGAGTGCTGGGTTTTTACATTTTGTTCGATTTTTCGACTTTTTTTGTTTGGCACCGGCTCTTCAAAAGCTTCTAAAGTACATATGCAATCCATTGTAGTTCACGGGCGTTTGAAGTTCTCAGATCAGGTTTAGACACACGGACGGACATAGCAATTTGTTGGAATATTTCATGAAAATCACCAATCTAGGTGTGGCATATTGTATACTGTCTTAGTTTCTGGCCCATTCCGGAAGCGAGAAGAATCCTGTACAGATGACTCTTGGCAATGTGTTGAAGAAGAACAAAAAACACAGAGATGGTTGTGAGGCTGGGGCCGATACGACCTATTGATTTGGAGGTGGATTTGGAGGTTCAGTTCTGAAAAGACGCACGAAAACAGATGGTCACTGCGACAATCGTATATATAGTATGTTATCGTTAAGTTGGATTATTTCCTGGAAATCGCCAACGCAGGCGTGACATGATAAATTTATATTTATATATGTCTTACTCTGTTTCTACGGCCCAATCCGGAAGCGAGAAGAATCCTGGATAGATGACCCATGCCCATGTGTTGAAGAAGAAGAAAAATCCAAAAATGGTAATAAGGCTGGGGCCGATACCACCTATTGCCTAAAAAGACGCCCGAAAATAGATCGTCATTGCGACACTTGTTTTTTTGTTGGTTGTGCGACAACGGTAAAGCGTACCATGTCAAATGTGCGAATATTTGCGAAGCCGGATATAATTGCATTGGCTGGAGTGCTGACGGGGAAGTGGAAAGCCATGCTCAGTGCGAGACACGACGGCATTCCCAAGTAGGCCGGATGTATTTCGATGGCGAGTGCCTGAGGGGGAACAACAGAGCGAGACAGTTAGCATGGCGACTCGGACGATGTGTCGCAATGTTTCGCGAGCTTACCAATTCCAACAACACGGGCGTGAGGATGTTGCACATGGCCATGTTGGCAGTGAAAGCGGTGGCAATAGTCGAAATTATTATTACCATCAACTGGAGCAGTGCTACAGGTAGCACCTTAAGTGCGGAAAGGCTTTGACCTGCCATGACGGCGAAACCGGATAACTTAATGCCCTCGGAAAGCGCGAAGCCACCACCTGAAAATAGCCATAACAGACAATGCGCTTGATATCGCAATGTGCGGTGAAAACTTACCAAGTAGGAAAGACAGGTTCCAGGGATATTGTGCGTTGAGATATCTCCAGCTCATAAGCGATGGAACCGTTCCCGTCGTTTCGGGTTCTGCGAAAAAAAGTATATTAGGGGAGCGAAATTAGGTTGCTGCGTCGCTTACTCACTGCGGCACACACAGTACTTCATAAACATGTAGTTGACTGGCAGCAAAAAGAGCAGCGCAATAATAAGTGTCATCGGGCACGAAGTCTTTATATCCCTAAACAAAATAGAAGGCATCCATTTGATCGGGCAATTGCGCACTGCGTGTCGAAGTTAGCTCGGCCACACTTACTTTTCGTTCATAAAGTCGGCATAGCCGGGAAAGAAGCCCGGTTTGCGTGTGATGAATAGCGTTATCATGAGTAGGAACAGGAAGCCGGTTTGCACTTCGTGGCAGGTCACCCTGCCGAGCTCCTTAATCTTATCCTCTATCACTTTCGTTGCGACCTGTATGCCTTCCTTGCCAACATTCGCCAACGCATACTCCTTGGAGTTGGGCTGACAGAGACCCATGTACATCCATTCCATAAAAATGTAAGACAGAACGGTATGCACCACCATTGGCAGCGAATTGAATGCCATAAAGTTGAGAAAGTTGATGTCTTCTGCTTTCGGAAAGCGCCTGTCGCAGAGCGAGGTATGGAGATTCGGGGAGGGGGGAAAAACGTAAGACAATCAGGCGGCCATAGGAACCTTGAGCGTTAGATAGTTACGTTTGGTAAATGCCCATAAAGACCAAATTGGTGCCGGTGCCAATGAGAGTGCCCAGGCCGCCGATGGAAGATGCATAGGCAACGCTCAAATAGAAACAGGTAGCCGTTTTCGAAGGATACGGAGGCCTGCGGACGATGTCGAATGAGATCGCGATCGACTTGCGATTGACAAGGGGCCTTGTACTTACTCGTCTGGCTGTACGACTTTGTCGGGGTTCGTAATCTCAGCCATGCCTTGCTGCAAATGAGATGCACATTATGAGTCGACGTAATGCCCGCGCAGCTTAGGCGCCGTACTTACGGAGGCCAGCTCCTCCATCACGGCCTTTATGATGGGACACATCATGGCGGTGGTTGCGGCGTTGGTTATCCACATCGATAGAAACATTGTTACCATCATCAGACTGAAGTGCAACCTGTTCGGGAATGAGAATGCGTTGAGCTCTCCGCTCTCAGACTCAACTGTCGGCTAACTCACCGTCTTGGACTGCAGCCCACCAGCAGGATAACATTGAGGGCGATGCGCTTGTGCAAGTTGGAGAACTCGATGGCGAGCGCGATCACCAGACTGCCGAAGAACAGAAACAGAGCATCCTTGAAGTAGGCGAAGCAAACTTGCTTCGAGGTCTGCGAACGCAACACAGCTGAATCTGAGTAATTGCACGCGACTAAAAGGTGACGAACAAACTACAATCATACCATTATGTCCAATAAGGGAAACGCCAGGATCGGTATCATTGAGGTCACGCCCAGCGGAATCACTTCCCCTATCCAGTAAACCGCCATAATGCATAGAACGTAACAGCAACGATACTCCTGGAAGAGAGTAGTGTGAATATGGAAATAACGCGGCGCCGCAATGTACCTTTTCGGGCTCCAGGAAAAATAACGGCAGGAAAATAATGGGCGTAAAGAAGATTATCAAGCCTTTCCAGTGGAGCGTGCTAAAATACTTGCAGCGCTTGCCGCACGACATCGTGGTCTCGTCCGTTCTACAGGATACATGCAAAATCGTCAGGCAAATAAGTGGTAGCGACCATACGAATACTCACTCCATTTCGGCTGCAACAAGTGCTTCAAGCTGCTCTGAAACCTACGGGCGAATTAATTGCTCGGACCAATCGATGATAATCCTTTTGTCGGAGCTGCTATAGCGCAAAAGTCAACCGCACAGCGCAAATAATGTCTTTCCAATGAGTTCCTCGATTTGATTTTTTTTAGAATTCCCGATTTGCTTAAAACCAAGGCGAATATTTTTAAAAAATAATATTTCTCGGATATTTCTGTCATCACGAAATGCGTCTCAAATTATTGATTTTCATTTGATTCGGTTCGACGTTTACTACAATAAACGTTGTTCGGCCCTGATAGCCTGGCAGGTAGATTGCCGACTGTCGAATTATTTTATATGCACAAGTGCGCCCATGACCGGTAATGACAAAAGCCTCGGTGTTAAAATATAGGTCCCCTCCCCTTCCGTGTGTGGGTATGTGTGTGTGCAGATTGTAAGCTAGTAAAAACCTTTCTTTCCTAACCTGCGCGTGTCTAGCAGTTGCAGCGTTGCAGCGTTTGCTTCAGCTCTTAACTGACATTCGGTCAGGCGCAGCTCCTCGATTTCCCCAGTGTATCACACATGTGGTTTCTGTGATTCGCCGCTGTTGGCCACTGCGCAAATACCGATCGCAGCAAGCGAAGGGCCTCGCTAAAACGCGGACATTCCAACAGCACGTGATGTAAATTCTCTGGCACACTGGGACAAAGAGGACAAAAGGGATTCTGCTCATGTGTGAATCTGAACAAGAACTCATTAAAAAACCCGTGCCCACGGAGTATCTGGGTCAGGTGATGGTTGAGCTCGCCATGGTTCCTGTTTACCCAGCGAACCATGTCGGAAATCAGGTCATGCGTCTGTCTCCCCTTGCTAGACTGATCCCACTTCTGTTGCCACTCCCTATTGATGGCATTGCACTTCGCTTTTTCTGCTGCAGCAACAGGTCCTGCACCCGCCTTTTAATGTCAATTAATTTCTTTCGGTAGCAGGAAACGAAAATTGCGTCATCCGACACCGTGTGAAAGGTGCTTGCGACGCAGAGTATGCTAAGACGATGGGTGGCTCGGGCCCCTCTTGTGTAGGCCTTGAACCTTACGGCGTCTGCCCAGACTAGTGCCGCATATAACAGTATGCTTTCTACCACTCTCGAGAGTAGCTTCCTCCGGCTTGAGTGAGCGTCCCCTATATTGGGCATAATATGGCTAAGCGCGCCGTTCACCTTTGTGGACTTAACGCTGACGCACTTAAGATGTTCCTTGAACGTAATTTTTGCGTCCAGCGTGACGTCAAGATGCCGTAGGTGCGGCTGCGACGTTTCTGGTGTCTGCTTTTTGTGAACGTAAGCACCTCGCACACCTTCCTGCTACTAGCAGTACTGCCTCGGTCTTATGCGCCGCCAGTTTGAGTTTCGCCTCCCTTAGACAGACATCGACACAGTTTATTGCGTTATTGCAGCTTAACTGAATATGCGCAGGATGCCGTTATACATCACGTTCCCCGAGGTTGTTCCCAGCACATACTCTTGTGGAACTCCACCTGTGGCCGCGTATTGCCGAACGCTGTTGTCAGTATCGTATAGGAGTACTCGGTTACGAAAGTAGTTGAAAGCGTTTTTGACATCAGGCGTTATTACCGCGCAGTATGTTTTCGTACCACCTTTTGCCACTTGTGGCATCGCGCACTATGTCCATGACGGCTTGAATGGTGTTCACTGTTGATCGCAACCTTCTAAAACCAAACTGGCGCTCAGAGAGACCACCAGGTTTTTTTTTCAGTTAGACCTGCAATCGATCGCAGATAATGCGCTCAGGGATGTTACCCATCGATGGAAAGCATCGAAAGCTAAAACCCCGTCAGTGTGGGACTCTAACCTCACTACACCCACTCTTCCTCGCACTTTACCACTTTAGCCCGCTCGGTGCTACCGTTCGGTTTTTCGTCGGGAGGAGGTTGTAGGTACTACACCTTCCGTTGTCACAATACGGGTATGCATTTTTACTTCCTACATCTGTTGCGCTGTCTTTCAGCATCTCGCAAACTCGCAATGACATCAGCGGCCATGTTACAGGTAGCGTCCCATTTCCCAGAATGGCGAGGTGTCCCTTTTGAACCGATAAAGATATGCCCGGAACAATCCATGGCCACTTAATATCTGCTTCTCCTTCCACTACTTCTCCTTCTGTTGATGCAGCCTTCAAGGTTTGGGATCAAGCGATGTGTCCAGCACGTCGTGAAAGTCTTTCGCGCACAGGCGATAGGCTGATCTCGCCTTTCTACCATATGATTTGTGCTTTAGCGCCTGATGCCATATTGTCGCTCCGTACAAAATTGTGCTCTTTACTTCTCCTGCCAGCAGCTGTCTGCATCGTTGCCTTGGGCCCTTTGTGTTGGTCATTAATCTTGCAAGGCTTGCAGCGGTTTTAGCAGCTTTTTTACTCAAATACTCGAGGTTGATTTTGGTTTTTGTATGAAAGCTTTGATATCCCGAGATATTTTATCACTGACTTTGACGTGATGTTGTGTTCAGCCTCTTTTATTGATACTGTTTCTAACTTTTCCCTTGGTAATCTCATCAAATTGGCAATATGATCAGTTTTTTAATGCATTTCAGGTTTCGATCCATTTCTCATCACCAGCAATGATTCGCATTAACAAACTTTGATGCGTTGTGTTTCAATTCATGCGAATTACAAAAGTCGAACTTCTTTACTAATTCAAAACGTTTCAAGTTATTTTCAACTGTTGTATGTGATAGATTTAACCCTCTCTGCAATGTTTCAGTTAAATAACGAATGCAACTCAATCAAGACTTTGATTTAGTTGGCATCAACACCTGCAGGGCCACCAGAACTTTGGTCATCTTGGAGTTAAAAATCTTCAGAATGGATTTTTTTAAACAAATTCCGACATGTGCTGTGCTGTCGCTGAGCAATTAACACCGTAAATCCCATCCCATCTCTTTGTGTGCCTCAGTGGCTTATTTACCTTTACGAAATGAAAAAGTAAGATCTGTCGAAAATGTGGGTTAACACTCCATTTTGAAAAGACAAAATTGCCATCAAATGTCAAAAGGAAAAACGTTGACAAAAGTCCTTCAAAACAAACCTAATACCATCGATTTGTAAAACCAAAATTACTTTCTTGCCAACCTAATATTTATCTCATGATTGCAAATAAAACCTACACATGTTGCGATTTTAATTGACTGAAACTGGAAGTTCTGTTAAGAGTATTCAAAATTCTCGACGCTGTAATTCAGCTTGAAGGACGTGAATGCTTTGAACTTGAGGAAAAGTCGCTTTCGTAGCGAATAAGAAAATATGGTCAGCCGAAACGTCAAACACTCCTTCTTGGCGGGTCTACAAGGCAGAACCGACAAAATAGACTCAACAGCATAAGGAAAGCGAAAAGATTGATGAAATCATTTGGCCAAACGCACACACACCCACACTCGCATAGGAGCACTGGGAGCTGTGCACAAGACCGCAGAGTAAGATAAATGACTGCTGTGCGCCAAATCAATCGAAATCCAAACGAATGGCGCTGGCTACTGGTGCGCTGACCGCAACTATGCCGCCTGTCCGTCCATTCGCTGGCCATTCGTTCGGATTTCCTTTCGCTGCATGCTATGTGTTTCACACATGCACATAGTATGTGTGTGTGCGTGTATTAGTGGTTTGATACGTTTTTCCTTTACTTCACACAAGAGCTGTTAGTCTTCGCCTGCGACGGAAATCCATGTAAAGAAAACATACGCGAATCTGCACAAAGCAGCAGCCGTCAAGCGGTGGAGCGGGAAGCGGATGTGGACCCAAAAAGGACAGCGCCTACGGAAAATGTGGCCATTTGTATGGACTATGACTATCCCAGGCCATTGGACTGTGCGTGTGTATGTGTTGTGGATTATTTGTGGTTTCAGATGCGCACCTAATACATCGGTGTGGGTGTGTGTGAGTGGGCAAGTTTACAGCGATTTGATTGAGCAGCTTCATAATTGCGGCTCTTCGACAATTTTCTGCCCATTGTGCTTCGCTGCAGCTCAGTTCGGCTTCATTGCTTGGGTGGGAACTAACGGATGGTGGGTAAGTGTTGGTATGTTTTTAGGCGCAAGGCCTTTTTTCTTTGGCATTTTCTAGCATCTTTTATCTTAATATTTCTTTCTTTTGCGACAAACATGAGGTTTATTCAGTATATGCCATGCCGCCTTTTCGCTTTCGATTTCATTATAAATCCTCGTTTATCTCTCATGAATCCTTTCATAGTTTTCGCTTTTTGTCTATGTGCATTGTTGGAGCAAACCTTTGTTGTGTCTTAAAGTTGGGTTTTTAATGGCATTGAGACAAAAAACTGATTGCCATGAATTTGGCTTCTGGCTTACTTAGGTGGGAACTGATAATGACGGCAGGTTAGTGGATTTCCACTTGTTTTAGCAACTTTCTAAATATGCATTTAGATTTTTTAATTTCGTCAAATAAATCGTTGTCCTTTTTCAGTTCATTACACCACACGTTCGAGTTGAGTGATGTTCAGAATTCGTCAGTTTTTATGGCTTAGTAATTTGTGCATAACGTCACAAAATGATGAATTGAATTCGCAGCCTCAATCACGGGAAAAGGATATTCAATTTTGTCAAAAACATTAAACTAACTTAACCGTAGATCGAGCTTTGTATCAAAAATGAGACATTTGGTTTTTTGTTTTAATATAACTTTTTTCAGGATATAATTAATTGAACCATTCTTTGTGGCTTTGTTGTGTTGGAATTATGCTTGTTTAAAACCATCTTTCACTCTTTTTTAAGAAAGAGGTCTTGAGAAAATTGAAAAGTTTATAATTCTCTCCTTTGTATACATAGGATAGGATTCCTTAATTTTTTTAAGGCTCGATCTACGGTTAAAGGATAAATGCACAATGACCCAAATACGAAAAGGTATAATGACATAAGTTCCATAGATTGAATACACCGTAGCAACAGGCCGGGTAGACCGGCCTCAGCACAGGTGTTAACACATGGAAAGAGGATCAGGAATTTACGGTATAAAATTTCACTTTTTATTTTCAAAAAGATTTTGCTGAAGTTTTTCAGCTGCAACAAAAACAGATGCGAATTGCTGTTGGTTTTCTAGTTGGGTATGGCAGATTAAAGAAAAACAGTCGATACTGCTTAGCTGCAAGTTGAGTTTTCCTGCCTTTTAGTTGCAGTTTTTCATTTAAGTGAACTCTGTGCAAGTAAAATTCCTTTGAGTATCAAATAATGCATCATTAAATACCAAATAAATATGGGACCTGGACTTCCATTTCAGTTAAGCGGATTTTTCAGTTAAGGCACTTGCAGCTAAGCGGTCTCGACTGTATAAGTTAGGCATACAAAAGATTCCAGTTGATAAGGTTTGTGAATTAACCGATCAAGTAAAACTGCTTTAATCGCAAATGGCTGGAACCATCAAACGCACACAAACTGATGCGTAGTGAATTAATATCGAAGGATGCACATACAATCGATCACTTATCCCTGTTGAAGGATAGGAGACTTCGGAGGGAGAGAGAGGCTTTTGGATGCTTCTTGGTCTGATGCCTCTTAAGTAATCTGAAATAATAACTCTTAATGTTAGGAAGACAATCATGATGTTCGAAAATCAGGTTGCAATAAAGGCTTTAAACTTGACTATATTTGATTCCAAACTAGTCTGAAAGACAGCAAATGTTCTCCAAAATACTTAAAAGAATAACTGGGTAATAATACTCGAAGTTCCTGCGTACTGTGGACACCATAGCAATGAATAAGCTGACAGATCGCCAAAGAAGGAAGCCGCAAGACGACCCTATGACCCTGAATCGATTATAGGGGTCAGCAAGACTCATTAAAGGCATTGTGTCGAACACAGTTTAACACACAGTTATTTTGTAAGAAAATCTAAGTACCATCTGGACCTAAGCAGAAAGACGCTTAAGATCATAAAAGTGATGCTCAGCGGACAATGTTTGCTAAATATGCATAAAGCGCGACTGGGAATCACGGATAGCGAACTATGCAAATTCTGCATGGAAGATAAAGAAACATTCGTTCATACTATACACGAATGCCCCGCCCTGTTACACGCACGAATGCGTATATACTAGGAAGGGAACTGATGCAGACGAAAGAGCAGACGTATTCGTGCAGTAAGAAAAAAGTGATTGGACACAATAGTTCAGTGTTGGACGCAGTGTTTTATTGCTTGACTCTCGCGCATAAGCTAATCTATTCTACTAAAGGCAGGACCGATTCTTGAATTAGATATTCCCAGAAAGTTTACAGAAGACTCCCCGTTGAAATGAGCAGTGTTCAACGCCGACAGGTTAAGAAAAAAGATTAGTTATTCAAGAAATGTTTGTAAAAATTGAAACTTTCTTCTTCTTCAAATTTTATTCTTCTTCAATTTTCTTCTTCTTAACTCGATCACCTGCTACTGAATTCTTGTATATCCTTCGCATGCTTTCAGAAGCAACACAGTGCTTTGTTTTAAAAGGGGAATCCTCTGAGTTCTGTTTTGTTTCAAATTAAATTGGCCTGTCGATGGTTCAATAACTAAATAAATAAGTGGTTTTGACTGAGTGATGATTATGATTGAACTTGTTACGCCACTTGCGTCAAAGCCACTACAAACAAATGGAAAATTTCAACTCGCGAGCGAGCATTGCAGTCTGAAGGCGATTGCCGATAGACGAAACTTGTGTCTCCCGTCATCTAAGGGGGGAACGCTGGCATCAACATCAGGAACGTCTCAACATTGGTCGGCCGTTTTCTGTGAACAAATTGTGTGGTACAGGTAGGCATATCTATCAGTGCGTGGTATACTGCTTGTGGGAAGTCTATGGGACGTCTGCATCGCGTACGCCCAAATAAGGTTGGGAAATTAGGAAAACTTGGCTTCTTGGTGACATAGGACCTACTCAGTATTTACCGTCGGCCGGGTAGATTAAAAGCAAATTTACAGGGAACCTAAAGTTTCAAAATGGACGAATGCTCAGATTGCTGCATTTGCCAGACTGTTCGAACAAAAAAAGTTAGAATTGGATTTCCCCAGCAAATAAGAAAATTCTTTAATCATCTTGTTGTGTGTAACTTTAATGAAAACGTTTGCTTCAAAGTGTATTTATCTATTTTTATTTTCAATTTTATTTTACTGTGTAGTTTTTTGATTTGTATTGAATTCGTTCGTGCGAAACAATAATTGTCATTGGTTTGTTAGTGTTTGACATCAAGTTGCTGCCAAATGTCCAGAGTCTCGTTCGGCTGTTGCAGTGCGTTCACTGTTACAACAAATCTTAAAAATCGTTGGGCAAACGAAATAATCAACGGCAGTGGCCGGCGTTAATGAACCTGAAACACACACACCCGCAGCGGCAGAATAAACGCCGCAGTTCAAGTGTACACTTTGCATGCCACCCTTCGTCCACTTCTCCCCCTCTATTAACCACACACGCATCCAATCACGCGGAAACGAACGCATTGCTGGACGCTTTGTGTGTGCTGCTGAAGAATGCTGCAAATGATTGAGTGCGGCCGTGCACGCACTTTGTTCGTCGCGTGTAAAAATTTGCCTCAGTCTACACTCGTCACGCACTCAATTGCCCACTAGGACATCTGGGATCAATTGTTCTCTCTGTAGATAATTCCGAAAGTTGCTACTCAACCGCTTCCACCGAAGACATTTGGATATTTCAAAGATTATTTTTTCAAGTTTTTTTCATTGAACTTGAACATGTTCAACATTTTTATAAAAAAAAGTGTAATCTTACATTTTTCAGCTGTAAATTCGCCTAAATTTGATTAGGGAAAATACCTAACGAGTTCCCGGAATTGTTATTTTGAAATCCCGAAATCTTTACACATTTAAATGCTTCAGTATTGAACGCCTTAATTTCCACATTCACACAATTCATTCAATTCACATTCGACAAACATTTGGCCGTTGCGCTAACACACACGCAAGCGCAGGTCAGTGCGGCCATCAAACTTAATGAGCATTTACATGGCCGTAAGTTTGCCTCATTTACAGTTAATAAAAAGCGAAGCTGCAGTTTTTTTTCTGTTATTGATTCCATTGATTGCTGTCCGTGTCGTTGTTGCTGCATTTGATTGGAAAACAATCGAAGGACATTACGTGCACGCGCTGCCAAGCCACCAGGAGCTGGTCGCCGTCGCTGTTGCTGCCGCACACCACACGGACGCGCAAATGAATGAAGCAGCGACGCGCGACGTCGCGTAGGTTCGGCTCCCTATGACACTGCAGCCGCCACTCGTTCGCGTCGCCGACTCGTTTGACGAGCACGTTGTAAATATTATGGCAAATGTTGCTAATTTATGTGATTTTTATTTACCGGAATTTATGCGCAACATCAGTTACGAGTGAGTTCCACTCGCGAGCGCATTGACAGCACCGCTGCGAGAACTTCGGGTGCTTTCATGTTGAGTGAGGTTGAGGCATTTGCGCCACTCGCCACGTGCTGTGCTGGGTGGAGGGTTTGATGTATGATTTTTCGATTGCTTGATTGGGCGTAGAATTGATGCTGTGAGCAATGAAGATGGCCGAAAGCAGGACGGAACAGGCTCCATGCCAATCGGAAAAGTGTCTCACACACACTCACTGCTTTCATTGTCCTGTAGGTCTGGCAATGACATTGGTAACATAACCTATATCATTTGTAAATATAAGCGCAGTAATCAATTGAGTTTAGTTTTCATGTAAACAGTGGGGAGTTTCCATTTCGATTGATTTATTGAATTCAAGAATCGACATTGGGGCTTTTTGAGGGATTTACTAGGAGAGCCTAGTAAATTTGTAAAGAGATTAGTAAATCAGTATTTCACATGCTGGACAAAATGAGCTCTTAGTGTGGTTTGTATGCGATTTCATTATCATTTTTGTAACATTACAATCCTATATAGGATTATATTTGCCCGATGCGTAGGGCGGGGGAGAATCGTACACAACTTGACACAACTGAAAACCACCCAATTTTTTTTTCGTTTTCGAAAAATCTTCGAAAAACCAGTTTTTACCCTGTTGTTGTTGTAGTTCAGTTCCATACTTAATTCTTGCTTATATATGGAAACATATTTTTTTTACTCTAAACCAATAAAGATAAAAGTATAAAATTAAGATGCACGATACTGCAAACTGGGATAAAAAACATGTATTTTTTCCATACCTTACTGAAATATTTTGGTCCTGAAAGGTAAAAATAGAAAATGTGGTTAAAAGGAGAGAACTTTTCTGTTTTATTTGTTATCATTGCCCAACCGCAAATATTGAAAAAATTCCTTGAAACGCGTATATCCTTGAAATTTTAGTCTTTTCAAAAGTAAAATCAGAAAAACTTACTATACCACGTTACTATAATTGACTTCCAGTTTCACGTCTATGTCAACATTTTGAAGGGTCTCAACAAAAGCGTGTTTTTTGTCGCACAGTGTTATAAATGTAAAATTGGTGCATTCACTCAGTGCGTCATAACTTTGTAATTTTTCTTTCGATTTATTTGATGTTAGGCTTAACTTTTACAAAAATAATCTATATTTGATCTTTGATTTTAAAACCAGGGGAGCTGATTTGCTTTATCTATAAAAAACCATCCATCATGGAAGATGGACCGCTTGTGTTAGTCGGAAGATTCGTTGGCGAGATATGTACTCACAACTAAAATAAGAGGAAAAAATGGTTTTCCCAAGATTTTTCGAAAGTGCTTTGATCTTCAGATACGTGTTCAGTGGCCCAAAGTTAGTCTAGAAAACACTTTTATTTTCAAGTGCATTTTTCGTGTCAAGTAGTGTATTCGTAACTGCTTTGTGGCAGTTATTTTGAACGTATTGACACCTACTCACCTCACCTACATTTGTGGGATTTCACTTCCGTAGCAATTCTACTTATAAATGAATAAATTGAGTGAGAAAAAAGCCATATTGTTGCAGAGAGTTTTGGTTGAAAAATCATTGTCCACGGCCTGTTGCAAGAAGCAAACAATCGGCAACACTGGCATCTCTACGCATTTCATGGTCAGCATGTTTCAATTTGTGCAACAGTTGAACCAAAGATGGAATAATTTTTCTTATTTTATCATTTGTATTATCTTTTTTGAACTCTATAAGTGCCCTGCGAAGATGTCAATGTAAGTGATCTATGCAGTCAATTTGAATGATACAAAATATACTGAGAGAATATTTTATTAGAAGTTATGATTTTGAGTTTGATTAATCATGGTTTAACTAAAATTTGTTTGACACATCATTGTCTCAGTCCCTGATGCTGCACGGTTTTCTGGTCGTGTCAGAGTTAAACAATCTGATGGCATGTAATAAATTGATTGCTGGCCAAACACCATCAACCATTCAACATTGCTTTACTGCATCAACGCATCGGTTATCAGCTATTCAGAGTAAATAACTAAAATAAAGTAAATGAAATGGAAGTTTCAATTTGCATTTGCCCACACAATGCATTTTCGGCATTTTCACTGGTCGACTTGTCATTGTTTGCGCATTTATTGTAAACTTTTACGGCAATGTCGACTCATGCATTGAGCATGAAAACGACTTTATTTGCGATTTCACATTGTGGCTGTTGTCGACATTTAATTATTCATTAGCATTTAATTGGGTTAACATTTTAATTAAATCCAAACTTTTCAAATGCTGCAGCGGCGATATTACAAGGCAACACGCTAATGCAACGTAACAAAACATGCAAGTTGTAAACATTGGCGAGCGAACAAATAAACCAGCCAAGAATAATAGCAACGCACGCAGTGAAATAAAATCAAATCAAATAAAATGAAACGAAACGAAATGCGCCAACAAAACGCAAATTGCAGTACATCAAGCTTTCTAGACTAAATGTAAATTAGTGCGGCGAGGTGTAGGATTGCTTGTGTGTGTGTGTGTGAGTGCATGACGGGCGGAGAGGTGTGTAGGACGATGGCTACCATGGCAATCCAATTAAAATGGCATTAATGCATGCAAGCAAATACATTTCCCAATGTTTGTAAGCATTACACACACACAGACACAGATAGACTTACACATCCTCACGCATATCGGAAACAGGATTGAATGGTGCAGTGTATGGAAGGATGTGATCATTCATGAGAAATCGACTGAACGTTTGGCAGATGGATTAGTTGTTGAATACAGGAAAGCAGTAGTGTGAATTTGACATTGAGGGAGCTATGAACAATATTTTTCCAGCGACCATTACCGGCTCACTTACTAACTTGAAACTATGCAAACCGCAAGTAGACAATTGGCTAACCAATAGGGCTCCACTAGGACCAATTCTTCGCTAGGTTACTCCTCTGCTAAGAGGTGGGTACAGAAAGAAGTCCTTTCTCCTTTCCTCAGGAACATAGCGATAAATCTGCTTCTGCAACTGAAGAGTACGGGTGGAACAGTACAGTAATGTGGTTGCATATGCAGACAACGTGGCTATAGGGAAGAACCGTGGCGTAGGGAAGCACCTTCTGACACAGGAAGATCTTTTTCAAATTGCCCTCAACCTACTTGTATTCTGGTGCAATCGAACTTACGGGAACTTACCCATTCAAAACCGATCTGGTCCTGTTCACAAGAAAGCACCAATTTCCTATCTTTAATCCACTTTCTCTCATCGAAATTAGTCTAACCATCAAGTCGCAGCTCAAAAACTTTCGACTACTGCTGGATAGGAAACTAAATTGGAAAGCCAACATAGTAGAAAGGGTTCGCAAGGTCACGGGGGCTCTTGCAAAAGAGCAGTTGACAAAAAATGGTGTCTTCAACCATGCATTGTGCACTGGATTTTCATCTACGTGGTTAGGCCCATTCTCTTCTATGGAGCAGGGTTCTCTGGTGGACTGCTCTGGATAAGGAGGCTTACCAGAAACTTTTGGACTCGGTTCAAAGATCGGCAGCGCTCATTATAGCTGGTACCAGGCTTTATGCTTTGCTTCACTTTATCCCTGTTGACCTTTTCCGAAAAAAACCTGCAACCCTTTCTGCAGCGAGACCAAACACCATAAAAAGTAGGGTACGCACTGATTTCGGTCACTGCCGGATTCTAGGCAATTTACCTGACTTACCTGGCAATATAGACTACTCGCTACCATCATAACTACATATCTGTTCAACTCCAAATTCTCAATCCACATTCGGTAAGATAGACCCTCAACTTGTGTTATCACAACATACCCATTTCGCGGCCAAAGTGTGTCTTCCGGCAGGTGCCATGCCCAGACAGCCACCTAACTTTTTGCCTTATGTTGGTTACGTTAATTGGTTGTGTAGTTCTGTCAGGGTAGGTGATTGGCCTGCCGCAGGTAGTCCTAAGTGATGAGACTGCCATCTAACGCCACTTGGGAACGTCGCCTCCGTTATTTTGAGCTACCGCTCGTAGCGCCATCTGTTGTGTGAGGACGTTACAGAAGAATGGTTGGGGACCTCGCTAGATCAATTTGGTGTGCTGTTTTCGCAGTTGTCCGCTTCCCCTTGCAGATGTCGCTCGTGCTCCGTGTGTAACTGTTTATTTGTTTAATTTTGTCAGCCGCATAGCGCAAAATTGCGCGTACTATTGCGTGGAAGTGAGCGGGATACGAGTAACTTGGGTTGAGAATCATAGAACTTGTATAGGGTGTTTTTTTTAGAGGTATAGAACTTCGAATTGAAATAAAACACAAGAAAATCGTTTTAATGTCCATCAATTTGGCTTTATTGAAAGGATAATTTGATGCCATTAATGTTTAAATATGATTTCGGGCATGTGGCCGCCGCGGCTGGCTCGAGTAAAGCCAATTCTACAGGTCCAATTGCTGTGCACGGTGGCGAATCGATTCATTCGGGTCCTCTTCAACATTTGTTCGACATCTGTTCGACTTCTCTGCGGATGCGTATTATCACATAGAGTAAACGTAGTGCGAAAACGACCCATGGTTAACCGAATTAATTGCTCTGATGGACGATTATGTCGACCATAAAATGGACGGAGCTTGCGGTAAACTTCGCGAACTGAACCATTATTTTCGAAATAAATTTGCACGATTTGCAAGCGTTGTTCTTTTGTCAACCTATTCATGATGAAATGGCAAACCAAACTGAACATAAATGACATTAGAGTTGCCAGATTTGACCACAAAATGCCAGTTTTATCTCTATTCGAAAAACAAACCTCTAAAAAAAACACCCTATATAAGGGCTTGCAGGATTTTTAGCGGAATTTAGGAAGAATGAGAAAAATTGGTTGGAAAAGTGCGGGGACTGTGCACACGGTGGGAGTTGAACCCACGACCTCTGGGATCACGGTCTAGTACACTTACGCCAGGATATCGGGGCTGCAGTAACCTAACCTATTAGTGTGGAAAATGTGCTGCATTGCGCGTAAGCGGGTGGCTGGTTCAAATCCCGGAGCATACAAAACCGACAGAAGAAAATATTTCCTTGTGCAGATACTCTCTCAATTTTCTTATTTTAAAAATCGTGCAATAAACACTTTTGTCGAAACCCATTCAAAAGTTGACAAAGGTGTGAAATTGCAGATGCCTCAGATGACCCAGTTTTTCATTTTCCGATTTAATCTGTTTTTAAAAGAACTTGAAAAATTTGTAAGGACATTTCCATTTATATATCCTTGAACTGTTATTAACAAACATTGGACTCAATGTGTTCTAATAATATCGATTTGGTTTGGCTGTTTGCTTTGTAGGTTTGTGTTAATGTTCGCTGTTTACAGTTGGCTAACTGTTAGTTAACGATTCGATATTATCTCATTCTGATTATTGTCGCTGTACGTAGTCGTTGACCTTAACAGCCACAATGCTTTTCCAATTTCATGAACAGCTCTGTGGGTGTAGGCAGCGTCAGCGTTGCCACCTACCATAAGCAAACAACAAACAAGCAACAATATTAGCAGCAACAACAACACTTGCTGGAGCATTAGCAGCAAAGTCAAAATGCCTGCAGGTGCAGTCACAAAGTCCAATAAGTAGCTATGCGAATCAAAGTGAAGCGAAGCATTTTGGGCACACGTGGCAATGCCACCTCCCACCTCCCTCAGAGCTCGCGTGGCTCAAGTTGTTGGCGCGCCGGGCAATGGAAATTTGCTCAGGTGTCAGTTGTGCGTTGGCGCTCAATTCACTGTACAAAGTGTCAGTCGACCAGGCGAACGAAGGTGAAGAAGAAGAAGCAGTAGTAGCGCGTGCGGTAACTGAAGAAAATTACCGTTGTGACGCTAAGGCCGCAAGAAAAAACCTCTAATTGAGGCTGCGGCATTAATGGGCGCAATTCCGTTGTCGCCGTTTGACGGTTCGTCTTCGCAGCTCATTGTTGTTGACTAACTAGCATTTGTTGTTGTCATCTGCTTGTTGTTGTTATTGTTGTAATGCTGTTGCTTATGTCCATGTAAGACGCCAACTGCTAATTTATTTACAACGTTCCATGCTTGTTGCTTTTGTTGTTTTTTTCTGGTTTTGATTTGGTTGTGATTGTTGTTGTAGGTTCTGCGCTACGACTTTTCGCTTTGATGGTTTATTGTTGTTGCCGCTGCTGTTGATTTTGTGGTTCGGTGGCGTATTCTATGCGCAGCTGGGGTGTGCGCGTGTGTGTATATGTGCGGAGGTGTCAAATGTGTGTGTGTGTGTGCTCGTACACATACACAAACATTTAAGTACATACGTCTGGTCTTTCATTATGCGCCAAAAATGACTGTCGTGTACTTGCTGTGCTTAATAGCCATTGTTGTTCTTGTTTTTGTTGTTGCTTGTTATTGTTCTCCTGGTTCACCCCAAGTATGTTTTGGGCAACGACTGTGGATTTCTACTTTTTTTTTCTATTATTGTTGTTGCTCATGTTTATCTTTGTCTGGCACAAGATTTGTTGTTGCTTTTGTTATTGTTGTTGTTGTTGCATTCATTGTTGCTGGTTCACGTTTTTCCCCACAACAATGGTTGGTAATTATTTCGTCTGTCGCAAATTACTACTTTCTACGTTTTGTTTTGTTTTTCATCGTCACTGTTCTTTCACTCTTTTTCTTATTTCTGCATATTCGTCTTTTTCCATATATTTAGATATTTCTTTTTGTGTTTATTGGGTGCGTGTTTATTGCTGAAATTGTCGGAATTGCTGTGGCGACTTTTGTCAACGTTTTTATTGCTTTGGTAGTTTGGTTTATATAGTTGAAGAAGTTTATTAAACTCTGCACTGAGATGCTAAGTTATCTACAGCTCAACTAGACGCTTAAAACGCCCACAAGGAAGTGTCATTGGTTCAGCGATTCACCATTGATTCAGTGATTCAGATGCTTCTGTCTGACTATCTGTTCGTCTATTACACTGTGCAACAACAAATTTTTCTTCCGAAAAAATTAATATACTCGCGAAACTAGGGGCCAAATGTAGTAAAACTGCGTTTTTAGTTTTTCTCTCTGACATCATGTTTCGTTTTAAAAGGACTTTGAAACTTCAAGGACATGTTTCTTTCAAAAAATTATTTTAAAAATTGAGCGCATTGTAGAATATCAATATGGGTATCAACTGAAAGAGGGAAATCCTAAGAATCTTAGAACATTTAATGTTTTGGTGCAAAAGGACGAAGAAGTATTGAAAATGTCCTTTTAAAACTTAATCCTTGAATATCCTTGGAAATTTTGGAAATTTTCAATAGCATTTTTTGAAAAAAATATATCTTAAGGACTAATATGTACAGTACTTAATCCTTGAAATTCGTCCTTGCTTGATTTTTTTTCCATTTGATACCCATATTGTTATTCTACAAAGCGCTCAATTTTTGAAAAAGCATGGCCTTGAAATTTCAAAGTCCTTTAAAAAAAATCCTGACGTCAGAGAGAAAAACTAAAAACGCAGTTTTACTACATTTGGGCTCTAGTTTCGTGAGTATATAGATTTTTTCGTGTGTTTTGAAGTTTTTTGATTTTTGTCGCATGGTGTTATAAATGAAAAATAAGACACGTCTGTAAGTTTTAAACTACTAGAGGGGATATCGGTTTGGGAAAGCCCTAGGTGTCTCTTTCAAAAAGCCAAGAACATCGATCGGAATTTCCAAAAATATTATGAAAAAATTTTAATGGCCTGTAACGTCTAAACTAAACTCGTTTCGTGCGCACTCACCTCCTTTCCCTCAAGGGAAGAATGGGCACTTACAAGTGTGACAAGAGACGTCTCCATCACCATCTTCACAGACGGTTCTAAGATGGAGGAAGGTACAGGAGCTGGTCTCCACTCAGATGAACTGGGGGCACAACGGTCTTTCAGACTCCCGGACCTTTATAACATCTTTCAGGCGAAGATTTTTGCAATCTGGAAAGCTGCTGAACTGGAAGCTGCTGAACTGGAAGCTGCTGAACGCGACAGCGGATTACCACCCACGGATATCACAATCTGTGTGGATAGTCAGGCAGCTCTTAATGCGCTGGAATCGGCCACTGTAAAATCTAAGGTAGTGCAGAGTTGTCGCACTACACTTCGAGGCATCGGGCATCACCGAGTCACTCTCTGCTGGATTCCAGGCCACTCTGGAATGGCAGGAAACGAGGCAGCGGATAAGATGGCAAGAAAGGGGGTCGTCCTGCCTCTCACCGAAGTGGATAACTCTGTGCTCCCTTCGATATCTGCCCTGTATCTACGTATTGACAGGTTGAGCAAAACTTACATCGAGTCCTCATGGCGAAGCAGAACTGATTGCAGTACCTGCCGGGCAATATGGCCTTCTCTTTCCGTGAGGAAAACACGATATGTACTGTCCCTGAGTCGAACCTCTATTAGGTTCTCTATTAGGCAGCTTGTTGGAGTCATTAATGGACACTGCGCCATTGGATCCATGCTTGTCAAATGGTGCCTCTCGTCCAGTGATGTCTGCAGAAGCTGTGGAGATGAGGAAGAAGTAGAAACGATCCAACACTACCTGTGCCACTGCCCGGCTCTGCAGAAACGCCTACTCCGTACCTTGGGCTCAAGGTTCCTGGCAGACTTGGCCTGAGAGAGGTCGACTTGGTTTGCCCCGAACTGAGAGCGACTGGCTAGCTCCAGAATCTTCTCAGAAGGAATTCACAATGGACTATTTTGGCCTCCGAGTGGAAGTGCTGCCCTTGGGACGCACACACCCTTCCCTACCTAACCTAACCTAACGTCTAAACTAGAAGAGATGGAGGCTAAAATATAACTTTTTTCTTAGTAGAGTTCAGCACGAATTCGATGAGGTGGTAGATGACTAAGAAGTAGTTAATTTACGAATTAAGTTATTCAATATACAAACGAAGAAAATTTAAGTATGAATACAAAAACAATATCCGAGTGCAAGAACCATTTTGTATCTTCTTTATTCATTAAATTTAATATGAAGCTGCATTTTTTTTATTTTTCTGCTTTTAACGAATCGAATTACTTTATATTGTAGTGCGTTCCGTCGTCACGTTCTCCTCCAGGAAGAATAACTTTCTTGCACAAAAACGGATCTCTCCATCGGGTGCCTCACATATTGCAATGTG
Organism: Melieria omissa; assembly: GCA_963971225.1. Taxonomy (NCBI): domain Eukaryota; kingdom Metazoa; phylum Arthropoda; class Insecta; order Diptera; family Ulidiidae; genus Melieria; species Melieria omissa. The sequence continues at coordinate 123,691,768 of OZ020267.1, forward strand.
ATATCTATAATAATGATATTCTACTACAGGGTGTTTCATAAATTACACATAGATTACATTTCACTTTACTTCAAAGGTTACAATGCATCGTTTATAAAATAAGAGTACAAAAAATCATCTACACACATGTTGCATGAAGATTCTCAACAATGAGTTTCAGTAGATCCTGTGGAAACCATCATTTCGTGAGCTTCTATGCAAAGTTGTATGGACCAAACAATTTTGAAATGTCTACCTTCAAACATTTAAAGCGCTGTCGCATAAAAGTGAACAGTTATAGAAAATTGGCTCAACTCCTTTCACTGCCATGCCTCGAAGCAAAACACCAACACCAAAGTGGCAATAAAAACATGCGACAATTTGCTGAAAAGTTGCACAAAAAGGGGTAAAAAGAAAATTGTCGCTGTGACGGCGTCGTCTTTGGTTTCACTGTCGACGCCACAAACACACAACACACATTCTGAGACGCACGCAATTGTTGTGTAATTTACAATTCTGCTACGCGTAACATTTCCGCTTCCGGCTGGCTGCTTCCGGTTTTGGTTTCATGCTCAATTTCGGTTTCAATCTCGGTCACGCTTTGATTACAATGAAGTGAAAGTGAAGCAAAGCGCGAAATTATTAGCGTCGGTTTTGTGGCGTCCGCTCGCAATTGTTGTCTCGCTCTGCTTTTTAGTTGTTGGTTGTATTATTGTGAAGTTACGAGAGGTCATTGCATTGTTAAATAGTGTCTGCATCATTTTATGTTTTTGAATGGCTTTGTCGTTGTCTGGTAGTGTGTGAGCGACAAAATATTGAATTTTATGGTAACTATTTGAAATGCCAAACAAAAGTCTGTACAGCAAGGATATGTTTTAAATAAGTTGTTTTAGGCAGGAAAAGGAAATCATCAAATTCGTTGACTAAAAAATTCGTAGGCCGAAGCATATCGCCTATTTGTCCCTTTCAGACCATCAAAATTAACTTATTATAATGCGTTTAAAAACTTGAAGAATCGTAGAAAGCTAAAGAAAAATATCAAAAGAAGATTATCGGTTACTGAGAAAAAATGGACAACAATAACAAATTAGGTTTTTATTTATTTTATTTATTATGTCATCCCACAATGAATCATCTGTTTGTGCTTATGTGAGCATTTCCAGGAGAAGGCTTTCTTTGCAACATAATCTAATCTAAAAAGCAGTGAAACTGTAGAAAAGAATTTACTGAGAAAATAACTAACTCATACATGTGGTGTTAATCAGATTTATCACACAGCATTGGATGATCTTCATGGCTCGTTCTGGAGATTACTCCACGTTGTAAACTAAATTTCTTACGGAAATTTTACAATTAAAGTCCAAATGCATACATTTCCTAAAAATTAAATACAATTTACGGAGGGAATGTTATATTATGGCTGTGTTAGTAAGAAAAATCGTTCTCATTATTTATAGATCATTCATGTGGCTGGTTCCACAGTAGCGCAACCTTTTAGCCCAAATCTTCAACATCTTATTGACGCTTTCTGGCAATATCTCACGAATAGGTTAGACCAGATAGACAGATTAGACAGATAATTCAATTTTAATCTACGAACGATCCAGGACCTTAACTCATTTCGTAACTTTGATTCGTTAACGAATCATAAAAATATGTAATGTTTTTAAGTTTTTTACAATACAAATACTATAAACCTGTGTAATCAAAAGTTAATGTTTTTTTATTATAATTAGATCTATCCTAGCCGGCCTCGATAGTCAAGCGGGTAGCGCGCTGGCTTCTCATATCAAAGGCTCCAGGTTCGATTCCTGGCTCGGGCTGGTGAACAACTCATCTACTTCTATCGCTATCCACATGAAGGGAATGAGAATTACAAGAATCGCACAAGTGCGCTCTTGGCAGGCAATGGCAAAAACCTCCAAGTGTGAACGAAAAACTGCCAATCGCCGTTCGGATTCACTTTCCCCATCCGCTTGAAATGTGTGCTGTAACATATGTTGGCAAAACAGTGTTGCATACACAGTTCAAAAACGGGTGAAATATGTGGTATCACAATGAGCCTTTCAGGCCTCCGAGTGTGTCTCTTATAGAGGCAGCCACCGCAACCTAACCTAACTTAGATCTATCCTATATCCTCCTTTATAGACTTGTTTTTCTTAAATTTTGTAGAAATAGTAAAAATAATCAGATTTGCATAACACTGACACAGAATAAGTTAAAAAATGCCACAATAATTTTGTATTCTTATACAATTTTGATCTGTTAACCCATTTCGTACCTTTGATTCATTAAGGAATCATGGAAATGAGTAATGTTTGCAGTTTTTTTATTACGAGAAATACTACTGTGGGCAAAAAAATAGTAAGACTTTCTTCATAATTTTAAAATTCATTATTTATTCTTCCAAATCTATTTCGTCCCCTTCAAAGTAATCACCCCCGGCCCCAAAGCACTTGTGCCAACGTTGTGTCCAATCTTCGAAACAGTTGTTAAAGTCAAGTTCCGGAATAGCCTTCAATGCGTGATTCACGTTTAATGTCTTCAATTGATTCAAAACGGTTTCCCCGGAGCGGTCTTTGAGTTTGCTGAACAGCAAGAAGTTACACGGAGCTAAATCAGGCAAATACGGTGGTTGTGGAACGAAATTGTTTGAATTTTTGCCAGAAAACTCACGAAGAATAAATTTTTTTCTTAACTAATCGTGCTTTCAATTTTCTTAGGCCCAAATGATCTTTTAAAATGGTTTTCACTGATACTTCCGATATTCCAATGATGCCAGTAAGGTTTCTAACTGTTAATCGTCGACTCTCGAGCACCAATTCTTTGATTTTATTGACGTGTTGATCATCAGTTGATGTTGATGGCCGTCCTGGACGTGGTTCGTTGTCAACGCGTTCTCGTCTCTCTTTGTTCTCGACAATTTGTACCAATCAAAAATACTTGTTTGCTTGTTATCTTAGGATTATATTTTGACATCATCCAGACGGCTAATAACACGACTATCGAATTAAGCGCACAAAAGATCGATTATCCCGGTAAAACGAAAGATCGCCCAAGATTTCCATCTTCAATTTCAGTTCACAAAAATTACGTAATCAAGGCTGTGTAGCGCTCACTGGCAGCCGAAATCCTCTCGAAACTCTCACACTCTACGAGTTTACTAGCTTCTCGACAATAATGTGTTGGTTTTTCGATCTTCGGATGAGGGTTTTTTTAAATGCACTTTTAAGAATGCACTTGCCAGAAATTATGAGTTTTTGGCTCAATTTGAAGTTCAAATTGCTATAAGATTAAAATTAAGAACCGATAACGCAGTTGACTTTGTAAGCGAATAATCAGAGATCTGTTTACAAAATTCTGGGCTAAAATTCTGAAACAAGATTGACCGACTTTTTCGTCATTTGATCTTCTATCGAATGGAGTCACTGGACATTTTTTATAAGGCTTAATCCTTAATTTTTCTTACTGGACTGATTGGATTAACATGCAACCAACGAAATCCTGCCCGCACTTGGTGGGACTTGGTGTGATGATGGGTGTTGTAGCGTGCGAAATAAAGCCACCTCTCGAGAGCTGTGAGGATCATTCATACTTGTTATGGCTTTTGATGCTCTTTAAGTAAATCGTTATTTTGAGCGTCTGGCACGGCTGCTTCACTGCTGAGGATCGAACAGTGACTGAGTTGCTTGAGACGATAACGTAATCGTCACTCCGAACTAAACAGCTGTGCTCTTGCGAGTATTTCATATTTCACTATGTATGTAAAAGCTGACTGTGACGATATAACAACAAAAACAACAAATTACTCAGCGTTATTACTGGTGGTACACTGGGCTTTATTTTCACTGCTGCGGCTGTTTTGTTCTGGTCGTTCGCTTTCTATTTGCTCAACCTGTGTGCCATTTTTGTGATTTCCTTTGCGAGCTGCCGCTATGTTTTTGTTTGTATGTGTGTGTACATGTGTCCTGGTGTGCGCGCTAACATGCCCACAGTCGCTGTTGTTTTGGCCCTTGCGTGTTGCTCGCCGTCGCCGCCTCCAACTAGAGCCGACAGCCGCCAGCCAGCAGCTCGACATGTTTTAAATAATTCATTGTTACGGCAGTTAAAAGGGTAACAATGTAGGCTCTTACGTTTTCATTGATGCGCCCCCGCACTCCGGCGCCTTGTGGCCGGCTGTCGCTAGTGCGGCAACGCCTTTGTGTCGCGCTGCCACACACATTTGACTGGGTTCGCGCTGCTCGCTCTGCCTGCCGCCCCACAAGTCGGCGGTTATGCGGCTAGTTTTGTTCTAACAAGGGGGCGGGGCGCCGGTTGCTGGGCGGGGGCGGGGCTGTGTTTTACTGGCATAGACCGCGCACTGCTTGCGGCATTCGCCTGAAATTCTTTACTTTACTTTACGCTGGTTTAAGCTTAGGTGTTGTTGTTATTTTAGTTATTGTTGGCGCTGTTGCTTGCGTTGTGTGTAAGTGTGTGTGTGTGTGTATGGGAAGTGACCGCACGCCATGCTGCATGTGGTTAATTAGCGACAGCCGTGACAACAACAGCGCCGTCGCCGCCAATTTCGTGTATGCAATTTATGCTGAGCGAATTTTCGTGTTGGAAATTCATGAAAATTTGCTATACATATTTTCATTAATGCCATAATTTGAAAATAATGAATTTGCTGCAAACATGCAAAACGGCCGCCAAAGAAATTTTAATTAATTGCAAAACTGTCGCCTGTGTGTGCGCGCAAGTGTTGATCGCACGCGGAGCTGCGAGCGTTAGACTGCTGCCGGCAACGTTGTTGTACGCCTTTGCGTATGAAAGTTTCAATATTTGACAAAATTGAAATTTCAAATCAATTAAAAAGTTGACATTGATTATACAAAATATGAAAGCAATTTTGTTGGGAAAAAACAACTGAAGGACTCTGAGTTTTGCGACGAATTTTACATTGAATGGATTTGTAGATAATTAAAAAAAAATTTGGTGAAATATAAAAATATAAAAGAGTTGAAAATATGGGAACAAAAATTTATGACGAAAATATTTGCAATTTTTTTATTTTAGTTTTTATTATTTATTTTATTTTATTTTATTTTATTTTATTCTATTTTATTTTATTTTATTTTATTTTATTTTATTTTATTTTATTTTATTTTATTTTATTTTATTTTATTTTATTTTATTTTATTTTATTTTATTTTATTTTATTTTATTTTATTTTATTTTATTTTATTTTATTTTATTTTATTTTATTTTATTTTATTTTATTTTATTTTATTTTATTTTATTTTATTTTATTTTCTTTTCTTTTCTTTTCTTTTCTTTTCTTTTCTTTTCTTTTCTTTTCTTTTCTTTTCTTTTCTTTTCTTTTCTTTTCTTTTCTTTTCTTTTCTTTTCTTTTATTTTCTTTTCTTTTCTTTTCTTTTCTTTTCTTTTCTTTTCTTTTCTTTTCTTTTCTTTTCTTTTCTTTTCTTTTCTTTTCTTTTCTTTTCTTTTCTTTTCTTTTCTTTTCTTTTCTTTTCTTTTCTTTTATTTTATTTTATTTTATTTTATTTTATTTTATTTTATTTTATTTTATTTTATTATATTTTTTTTTATTTATTAAAAGAATTACAAATGAATTCACAGTTAATCGTAATTGTTACTTTTAAATACACAATTTGCCATAGTATACTTTTAGGGAGATATTTTCTAACATTCCAAGTATCATTTATTTATGTGGTCTGGAATAAACATTCGATTCCCTCGCTTTGGTACTTTTAAGACCTACAATCGAATGAATAGGTTAATTTAATGGTAGGTAATTTAAAATGGTTTAAAACTGTGTATACAAATTAAACCCAAATAAGAGTAACGTCAGTGAAGAAAATAAGTAAATCAAATGTAAAACAAATTTCGAGAGATTGTGGCCATGTTTACAAAGGCTGAAAGCACGGCGTAATGTTGTAGAAATATTTACAAATAAATTAAACACGCAGCTCAATTGAAAGGTTTTGATGCACGGTGGTGATTTACATAAATGTACGTTGTACAAATGTAAACCTACATCGAATAGCGGGCGTGAGGCAGTCAACAACCCAAAGCTCCTGCTTTTACTTTGTTGTTTTGTTAACACTGTTCCTTAATTAATTGGATTAGATTCGATTTGAATTTGTTTAATCAACTTACTGAATGGTCCTAATTGAATTTCATTAGTTAATGGAGCACAACATTACATAGAACAGTACAACAAAACACAAATTACATGAAAATCCATAAGTAAATATGTGGAATGAGCAGAGTTACCAGCTTTGCCAAGAGAAAAACAAAAAATACTGTACAAGTGCAATTTTTTGTTTATAATGTTCGGCACATTTAACAATGAGTAAAGAGTTTATGCAGAATGGCTGGATGTTTAAATATTTATTTATTTATTTATTTATTTAGCCAATGAACAAATGTCCTTACTGACTATAGGATATAATAATTATTAAAAACTATAAGTTACTTAAACTATTCAACTATTGCGTTGATAATGCTCGCCCTGTGCGATTGCGAGTCCATACTGGGATATTCGAGAACAAGTTGTGCTCTGAACATGGCATACTTTTGGGGGCACCGTAATTGCGATGGAACAATTGCAGATACGACTCGAGACGATATTGGGATGTTCAAGAATAAGCTGTGGTCCGGGAAGCAAGTACAAAAGACAGTTAGGTTCAGCGTTTTTGTAAGCAATGGTGCAACACGGTTTAACACAGAAAGGGCAATGAGTAACAAGTGTAGACACTGTAAAGTGTGAAATTGTAAATAAAGTGTCTACTAATGGTGAACTACATTGATTCGATTTCAGTGTGTTTAATTTTTGAGCACAATCCAGTGAAACGAATTACATCTGTGTTAGGTAGCAGAACAAATTTTCGTAACAATATAATTCGCGCCAAATTACAACAATTTCGGAGAGTAGGAGGACAATCACGGGTCAGATAAGAGATTTAAGTCGTCAAGAAATGGAAGCCAAGGATGTTAAGTATTTCTTAGAAAGGAGATGAGAGGAAAGCCAGTTAGATTCTTAATAGATCAGTAAAATCTTCAAAAAATTAACAGCCTAAGGTGCGCATTCTCCTCTTAGTAAAAAAGGCAGTAGAAAAAGGGAAGCACTCCTTTTCCTAATTCCTAAATGCATACGAAATATTTACAGGTATCTATTTACTATGCAATGACTCGAATTCTGTGAAGCCTAAGTTATTCGTTCGTCGTAGCAGTCAGATTTTCACTGAGCAAGAAATCAGAAATCTTTTTGTGATTACATTTAATATTTATGGTTTAACTTTCCTATAATTAGAACCCACAAGGTTCTAAGAATTTGTTATTAAAATTATTCAAAGAACATATGAAACTTTCTCATCTCAAGTGTTTGTTACCTTAAAATATTCTTAGACACAATTTGCTTAGCATATATCGAGGGTGACATTTTACTTACATTGTGACATTCGATTATGTTTAGCACGCACGAGGATGCACTTGTTGTCACTCATAAATAATTCACCGTGTTAAAACAGCTACACATAGATACTCGTAGAGTATTCGGTGGCAACACCACACATCTCAATGTTTGAGCAAATGTTGCGCACCACTTGAGCCCAACACATTGTGAAAAATGACAAGCGACAGTGCTGTCAACGCGATTAAGAAGGCAGTCAATAACAACTGCCTAATTAGACACAAACAAGGAGCGACTATCAATAGCAACAACAACAACAACAGTAACAAACATGAGCTCATAAACAATGTACCAATAGCAAAGTCAATGAAGCTGAATAATGAGAAGGAAATTTTGGAATGTAGCTTTCACAAGCCGCGCTGACTTTCACATTTCACAATCAATGCACACAAACACACACATACAAACACGCAAAACAACGAGCTTTGGAAACGCAGCATAGTGTGTCTGAAAGTCAGTCATTCAGCCAGTCACTCAAGCGTATTAATTTTCACTAATAACATAAATTATCGGAAATATGGAAACAATGCAATGATGCTCGTTTGCAGTTTGAACGCAATCGTTGTGCACATGGCAATGCACAAAGCCATAGAAATGGCCAACTAACACATACAATGTCATCAGCACTAATTGCAACTACAAAAAACAAAAACAACAATGCATGATTAGTGTCAAAAGCAAAAAGCAACCGCATTGCCGTCAATGCTCTTTGGCATTGTCACCTCTGACATCGTCATCGTTATTATCGTTTACGCTATTGCCGACAATAATAACCACGACGTCATCGTTCGTTCGTGTCTCCATTGTGCACTAAAGACCACAGCAAAAGACGTCGACGGCCTTCAGTATGTCGGGCAGGACGAGTTCTGCGGCAGTGCTGTCGTTGACGTTGCCCGCGCGCACTTATTAATAATTCAGATTGTTAGGTGCTGCCTAGCATCCGCAGTGCTTCTCATTGGCGTTGCAATTATTAGCGCTGTTGTCAATTGCTTTCCATCCGCCCACAACCAGCAAATGGCTTAAAAGCTCAGTGTGTCTACTCTATGATCAGTTAAATTCGTTTTCGATTCATGACTTGAACTAATTCATTCCCACTTTATGCTTTTCTGTTTGCTATTCTATCAATGGAAATAGTCGTTTACGTCATCTATAAATTAAGGATTAACAAGTGAAAAACAAATTCCAAAAAAAAAAACAAACTTAAAATCCCATTTGAATAATTAAACCCCTACTGTCAGTTTGAAGTGGAGTTTTCAGAAACTCTCCAAAAAAGGATAGAAAACTAGTGAAGATGCTACACGGAGTAATTGAGCAAATACTTAAGTGTAAAGACAGTGAAGTGTAAATCTGTGGAATAAAGTGATTGTCGCTTTATTTTATTGACTGCGTTTGAGAAACTAAGTGTGTTTTATTTTAAAATTACGCAATCCAGAGATACGTACTAGCCCACTAGAACTAGCATTCGAAACATTTGGTATAAACAGATATTGGAAAAACAAATTTTAGAAAAACTTATGATCCCATTTGAATAATTAAACCCCTACTGTCAGTTTGGAGTGAAGTTTTAAGAAACTCTCAAAAAAAGGATAGAAATGATCCATAAAAGCAGTGAAGGCTTATTGGAAAAACAAATTTTAGAAAAACTTATAATCCCTTTTGAATAATGAAACCCCTATTGTCAATTTGAAATGGAGTTTTAAGAAACTCTCCCAAAAAGGATAAAAAGATCCAAAAAAACAGTGAACGCTTATTGGAGAAACAAATTTTAGAAAAACTTATAATCCCATTTGAATTAAACCTCTACTGCCACTTTGAAGTGGAGTTTTAAGAAACTCTCCAAAAAAGGATAGAAAGGATCCATAAAAACCGGCACTAATGAAAAAAACTCGATTATGTTTCATTAATTACAGCTTAACACTGGAATCCCTGGCCATTCCAACCTTCAATGTTTATATAGAACCAAGTGACAAAAGAGGCAAAACGATTTTGTTGCATCATTTCAAATTTTGTATTTAATTTGGCTTTAAAATATAGTCCAAGTCTTCCATAAAACCATGAAACAAAACAAAAGAAAAAACCTCAATGAAATAATTCTGACTCCATTGGGTATTCTGGTGTTAAATAGCTGGTTTCTTCGAAGAAGAAATCTTAGCTAACAGTATAATTATTTTATATTGTTGGAACGACACAGACAAGCAGACATTGCTGTCCATTGAATCAGTACCCTGACCTGCTACTTGAAATAGATTTTACCAGTCCCACCACTGGATGATCCTGCGGCCTTCAGAGCCGGCCCATCACTTTTGTGCAGCAAAGAATAATCGAGAAATCGAGTTCCAGTAGTATAAGTTCCACTTTATCCTCCATTAGAGTCATCTTGTTAAAGCACATGTGCCTGGAACGTGAGCAGCAGTGTCATCGTCCTGTAGACGCTTAAGAAATTCTCCAATAAGGGTCCAAAAGACCCTTAAAGGCGATAGCTATGGGGTTAAAATCTTCGATGAAAATAATTTCATAACACATCGCAATACTTCTAAAGCATTTTAACTCCTTGCTTTCACTTTTAATTGGAGTTTTATGAAACTCTCCAAAATAAGGGCCTACAAGTCTCCAGAAGATGAGAGCTAATGGGTTAAAATTTTCGATTAAAATAATTTCTTAATATATACTTTCGAAGCATTTTAACACCTTAGTGTCACTTTGATGTGGAATTTTAAGAAACTCTCCAAAAAGAGTCCAAAAGACCCTTGAAGGCGACAGCTATGGAGTTAGAATCTTTGATAAAAATAATTTCGTAATAAATCGCATTACTTCTGAAGCATTTCAACTCCTTGTTTTCACTTTGAATTTGAGTTTTAAGAAACTCTCCAAAAAAGGGCCTACATGTTTCTAGAAGATGGGAGATAATGGGTTAAAATTGTCGATTAAAATAATTTCTTAATATATACTTTTGAAGCATTTTAACTACTTTGTTTTACTTTGAATTGGAATTTTAAAAGGGCCCAAAAGACCCTTGAAGGCAAGAGCTATTGGGTTAAAATCTTCGATGAAAATAATTTCGTAACACATCGCCCAGAGGATAAATACTTCTGAAGCATTTTAACTCCTTGTTTTCACTTTGAATTGGAGTTTTAAGAAACTCTCCAAAGAGGATCCAAAAGACCCTTGAAGGCAAGAGCTATTGGGTTAAAATCTTCGATGAAAATAATTTCGTAACACATCGCCCAGAGGATAAATACTTCTGAAGCATTTTAACTCCTTGTTTTCACTATGAAGTACAGTTTTAAGAAACTCTCCAAAAAAGGGCCTAGGAGAGAGCTATTGGGTTTACATTTTAGATTGAAATAATTTCTTAATATATAGCATTTCTTATATATAGCTTCTGAAGCATTTTAACTTCTTGGTTTCACTTTGAATTTGAGTTTTAAGAAACTTTCCAAAAAGGGCCTATAAGTACCTTGAAGGCAAGAGGTATTGGGTTAAAATCTTCGATGAAAATAATTTCGTAACACATCGCAATACTTCTGAAGCATTTCAACTCCTTGTTTTCACTTTGAATTGGGGTTTTAAGAAACTCTCCAAAAAGGGTCTAAAAGTCTCTAGAAGATGAGAGCTTATGGTAAAATTTTTCGATTAAAATAATTTTTTAATATGTTCTTTTGAAGCATTTTAACATCTTAGTGTCACTTTGAATTGGAGTTTTAAGAATCACTCCAAAAAGGGCCAAAAATACCCTTGAAGGCAAGAGCTATTGGGTTAAAATCTTCGATGAAAATAATTTCGTAACACATCGCAATACTTCCGAAGCATTTTAACTCCTTGTTTTCACTTTGAGTTGGAGTTTTAAGAAACTCTTAAGATGGGAGCTAATGGGTTAAAATTGTCGATTAAAATAATTTCTAAATATATACTTTTGAAGCATTTTAACTACTTTATTTTACTTTGAAATGAAATTTTCCAAAAAGGGTCCAAAAGACCCTTGAAGGCAAGATGTATTGGGTTAAAATCTTCGATGAAAATAATTTCGTAACACATCGCCGAGAGGATAAATACTTCTGAAGTATTTTAACTTTTTGTTTTCACTTTGAAGTAGAGTTTTAAGAAACCCTCCAAAAAGGGCCTATAAGTCTCTTGAAGGCGAGAGCTATTGGGTTTAAATTTTAGATTAAAGTAATTTCTTAATATATACTTTAGAAGCATTTGAACTTCTTGGTTTCACTTTGAATTTGAGTTTTAAGAAACTCTCCAAAAAGGGTCCAAAAGACCCTTGAAGGCGACAGCTATTGGGTTAAAATCTTCGATGAAAATAACACCTTAGTGTCACTTTGATGTTGAGTTTTGTGAAACTCTCCAAAAAGGGTCTAAAAGACCCTTGAAGGGAAGAGCTATTGGGTTAAAATATTCGATGGAAACACATCGCCCAGGCCATGACCTTTACTCACAATTGCTCATCAATCGTTCATTTACAAATTTCCGGCTATGAGCAACAACAACAACAAAAACCATTGCTAGCAGGGTTCCGTAGCTTCAAGGACTTTAAACATGCGAGTTTAATAAATGTTTTTAATTATTTATTTTGCTTTCATTTTCTTCCCCTCAATCGAATTTGTAGGCATTGTTGTTGCTGTCCATCCAATATTTCTACACTAAAATATGAATTTGAATTTTCACCCAAAATTCTTGGTTAGCCTCTTTTCCACGTACACTCGGCCTTTGTATAAAATTTCACAATTCTAATTAAAATTTATCGAGCGCATATGTTTTGTTGTGTTTTGGGGAACAATTTCGTCGCGTCATCGTTTCTGCCAATAAGCAATAACATAAATATGAACACACACATACACATACATACACACAGTGTGTTTGCCACTGTCAGGGTCGCGCAGTCCATTAATATTGCATAGTGCTTTGTTATTTATTTATTTACCTTTGCAAGTCATACATTTCGGGTCGTTTTAAATCCTTTGGTGCTTAGTGCACAGAAAGCAAAACATCGCAAGAGTATAAAAGAAGAAGAAGAATGCGCTGTTATCGCCTCACCACAGCTGCCCGGAATTGGGCGCTCCGGCACTCACACACTTGCACGTTGTCGAGAGTTGTTATTGTAAATATTTTGCCATACTTTGGGCATCGAGAAAATTTGCTTAGTTATTGACAGCCGGGGAAACGTTGTTTTTGTTTTGGTTTTGGAGCATACAGTTAGGCGCCGTTTGTGTTGTGTATTAGTGAGGATGAGTGTAATTAATTATGGGTTAAATAAGTGGCATGTTTAATATTATAAACTTTTTGCAGTGAACTCACGCGCTGTGACTTGGTCCGGGCGAGTGTTGGTCTTTGCGCCTAAAAGCAGGCATTCGCGCAAGGGGAACGAGTGCAAATATTTATGGACGCCATAACTCAAGTGTGGCCCCGATTAGGGTCGGCGCGCATGCTGACTCGCTCGCAACATATTTGCTGAGTATCTGCGTGTGTGTGTGTGTGTGTGTAAATACACGTACGCGTGCGCCCAGGCTTTGTGTATTTTCTCATTAAATTTATTTGACAAATACACGAAAGTACTTGATACCCTAAGTGGCTGACGCAGAGCTGCACACAAAAACACACACATTCACTCACACACATGCACACACACTATAAATACACTCAGTGGCACTATCGATAAAGGCTTGAAAAGCAAAGCTGCTGGAAATGGTGCACCGCATAGATTGACAGCCAACCATCGACACTGGCGCGCACACAGCCACAGGTGCACGTGTGTGTGTGTGCTCGATATATAAGTGTGGCGCACACTTGTGTCGTTGTGCACTGCTGGCACCTTGAAATTATGTTAAGCGCCCAGCATTAGTTGTGGCTGCTAAGAACTTGTGGCGCGCCATAACTTGAAATGGCAAAGTGGCTGCGAGAAGCCGAGTGCTGAGGCCGGCAACAGGGCCAAGACGGCAAGTCGGCACCGTGAGCTCTCGAGTGAGTGTGTTGGCTGTTGTGTTGCTTGCGACTGTTGGGCGCCGACAGTCGGGCAGGTGGATTATTGGCACTTTTGACTCGACATCTACGGCAGCGTGCCAAGGGCAAAGTGTCAATCAAAATCGTCGCTCGGTAAACACTTTGTGATGTGCGCAGTGACAACAGCTGGAAAAGCGGTCTCTGGTAGCCGTCACGACGTTGGCCATTGTTGTGCGACATTGCTAGTTTGACGTTTGACTCTTCATGCGAAACGCCACCGTGGTTCGGTTTGGGTGGTGGCTATTCGAGATTATGTTCGGTTCCGGCGTTTGTCGTTTTGTCGAATGCATAAATAATGCGATGCTGACAGTGTTTGCACAACAATTCGATGCAATCACTGGCGTGAAAACTGATTGATTGTCATTGGCTTTGTGCAATTATAATTAATACGGGATTGAAAATCAACAAACATTTCGTTCAGTGCACACTGATTGCACGGAAATGAATGAACCTGAAGAAAATGATTGTTTGTGACAGTAGATTTCAACATTTCTAGTTCTTAGAACTATTCCTGTTCTTGATTTGAGTTCCTGTTTGACCTTGAGGCGGTATGCAATATTTGATTTCATAATTGTTTCTGTTTCTTAGAATTTATGTTCATCTGTGTCTTTTGATGTTGTGTCGATAATGCTCGCCGTCACTGAGCAAATGCGTGGCAACACTGGCGTAGTTGAGAGAGAGAGTTGCTTTTCGGCTATGGCATACTTTTAGGGGCCTGGTAATTTTGATTGATGCAGAGACGACTCGAGACGAAACTGGGATGTTCGAGAACGAGCTGCGCTTCAAGAAAACAGGTATAAAAGGCAGCCGGGTAGGGAAGTTTTTGGTTTTGGCAACTAAAGGTGATTAGTGAAACAGTAGAGTGACAAATTTTAAATAAAGTGAAAGCTTGTTTTGAACTGCGTTAAAGAATTTTAGTGTGTTTTATTTTTGAGCACAATCCAGTGAAACGAACAACACCTGCGCTGAGGCAGTAGAACTTATTTTCAAAACAATATCTATGACCATCAAAAGGAATGATTCGTGTTAAAGCGAAATCTCAACGCTATGAGTTACAACCGTTGCTACTTATAAATTCGATAGGTTTATACTTTCTCACTTACACTATGAATATTTTCTCTAAGACGTACCTCCGGTGGAAGGACCAAGTTGAGAACACGCTATTATCTCTTGATGTAACTAACTGGAGAAAGCGTACGCGCGCGCTTCAGATTCATCTGAAGAGAACTTTTATGGCAGCTCGTAATCTAATAACGGGTTGTTATGGCCAGTTACATACGCAAGTAAGTCAAAATTTAATGACATTCAGTTCACTGGAAGCGCGGTTATTACGTCTGAAGTGACAGTCTGTTTGTGTCATTGAAAAAAGATCGTAAAACTTCTATCGAAACATTTCAATTGTTGAATCAAGTTTATGGTGATTTGTTTATTTTATTGTTTATCTTGTGGCCGAGTTCATGAGTGATAAAAGCGGTCGTTAGGACATAAGTGACGACTAACATGTTGGTCAATCAAAATTCATGACCACCGCAGATTTCATCAAAATCAAGCAAAGTCATCAACGATCAACCAGTATTGTCATTAAATTCTTGAAATTGGCATCTATAAACCATGAGTTTATTGAATTTTTAGGGAAAATTTTCCTACATAATATTTTATGCACAGTTTGTTCCGCTCAAGTTGACTGACAACCAAAAATTGCTCAAACTTTAACATTTGAAGGACATATTTTTTTAGTTAAAAATAGCATTTTAACCATCAACCATCAATGTGTTGCATACACATTTCAAACGGGTGGAATTTGTGGTATCACAACGGGTCAAATAGGTCTAAGTGTGTCTCAAACAGAGGCAGCCACTACAACCAACCAACCAACCTTCAAACACTCCCAGTACTTGCCTGATTCGGCACAGTGCGACTTTTAGCATTTCTAAAAAATGCATTTGTCGATGAAAGGAAAACAGTTTAAGGACGTGGGAGCGACTGAAGGACAACTCGGCCTATGAACCTAAAATACTTATTCGAAAATGTAAATTGTTGTTTTGAGCCTGAAGTGAACTATTTGGTATAGAACGAATCAGTTTTGTCAAAAAAGAAAGTATTGTTAGTATTTTTAAAAGTTCTGTTTACTTTGAAACCCACATTCTACAATCTAAACAGTCGATATAATCATTCAACCGAACTATCAGTACAAAGATTTTCACCAAGCAAAGTTGTTCAATTGCTGATCAAACGGTCTTTGTTTGATGTAGAGACGCGCTGTCAAGCAGGAACATTGCTGCTGTTTTTGAAAAATAGACTTGTAAATTTGACCTTAACCTCTCGTGGGCGAATTTTGCTTAAAAATTTGGACGTAAGACCCAACAGACACTAAAACTGATATCCCAAGACCATCAATCGTGTACGTTCGCCGATTGAGCTCAGAAACTGGTAAAATTTTGACGAACACATTGTGTCAATCATACTTACTTGAACAATTTCGTGAACAAGCAAAATTGTCACATTTAGGAATCCACAGCAGAACGCAGAGTCTCTATTTTCTTCTCTTCTTCTTCTTTTTAATAAGAGGACATTATTTTTGTATTGGAATAACTGACTTTGTTGTCCTAAGCTCGCTGACATGAAGCTGCACAATATGCCACACCTAGGACCCTAAATTGCTTGTTCCAAGAAACGTTCTCAGAATGCTTTATTTCCAGAACATGCAACGTGACATGGCCACCCAAATGGTGTGATTTAAGGACCTTTAACTTTTACCTCTGAACAACAAATCAACAACAATTCACCAGCTGAAGAATAACATTATTCAAACCTTTAGAGAGATTCAGCTTGACTGATGCAACATAAATCAGACAATTGAAAATCCGTAAGAACGGTAAAGAATATAAAATTGCACTGCAGAACACATCAGTTCAAACTCTGACAATATAAATCAGATAATGTATATTAACATTTGATTAAAAATGGGACACGTTTGTGTTGAGAAAATAATGAAATAAATTCCAATTGCAAACTTTTCAAACTCAACTTTGAATTTGTACTGAGCGCACATTGAATCCTTAGACCAACACATGCATGAAATTTAAGCGAATCCCATGAAAATCAATAAACCCTTATAGCAATTTACGTCAACCAGTTGAAGTGACAGCAGTCGCTGATGCGTAGACATTAAATTTATTCGCTGCACACTTCTGTCCTTCAGCAGAAATGAGTCCTGTCGTCTGCGTTCAAGCGGCGCAGTTATATCAATGTGAATGTTCATCTCTGCCTAATTGGTGCACATGTACGCGCAAGTGTTGGCGTGTCGCTAGGTGAGTGCGTGAGCGTGACAAATCCATCAAAATGCAGGACGCACACCTGACATTCGATTCTGCGATTCTGTGTCAGAATAAATTGTCAAAAAATGACAAATGGCAGTGCCGAATGCCAATTGGCGACCGACTGACACACTGATTCACTGTCTGCGGCTATTTCTGGTTGACTGTGGTACAAGCTGGCCGATCCCCTTTTGTGTCTGAGTTTTGAGTGGGTTGTAAAATGGGTGAGTGTGTGTGTGTGTGCGTGTTTGAAAAGGGCAAGAAAAGCTTTTGCACGCGTAACCGATGAAATTGTCATTTAGCTTATCTGCTTATCGAGCAGCTAATCCATGGCTGCGACGCGGTCCTGCAAAAATAAAACCAAACAAAATACTGCAAATCCTTCTAGCAACAGTCAAACTCGTCGCTATCCAAAAAAAAATTTACAAACAACAAAAGAAACAAGGAGAACGAACAGCCAAGGTGGAACAAAAACACAATAAATTTGAAAGGATTCCCGAAATTAAATTCATTTCGGCTACACGACGCCATTGTTTAGATTCAGTCAGTTGGTTGTTGTTATTGTTTATCATTACTTGCGCAGTTTCCATGGTGCAGCGATGAGAAGCAAACACTGCAAAACGTCTAAATGGCCAAGCGCCAGCTGCGGATTTCCGTCTTATCGTCTTGCTGCCCTTTTCCCCACTCTCTCTTGCTTTCGATTTCTCTTGCACGTTAATGCCATTAAAAATCACAACAATGCGCAATGCATGAAAAACAAAGCCGTGTCGGCGAACCACTTAAGGCGGATTTTTGAGTTTCGTTGCGGCAAATTTACATTTGCGTTGACATGGCGCGTTTTTATTTTTGGCCACAGTCGATTAGGTAAAGTTTTTGTCGCTTGCGGCTTTGAACCTGAACCTGGCAACGTCCTTGTCGTGCACGTCAAAGGGTCCAAGTCCTTGAGCACTCAATCGGCCACGCAGCGTGTGCCCGAAAGCGATTGTCGCTGCTTAGCGCGTGTCAGAAATTGTTTTCGCTCGAAACTCGATGCCGGCAAACGTGGGTTTATTGAGGAATTTTCTACAGCACACTCGAGTGTAGAAATAAAGGCAAGTAAATATAATTATTTTACAATGAATTGTGTCATGGCTTGAAACGTGCGAAATATTTGAAGAGTGTGTTCACACTTGAAACGCCATTAAAAAAGCAATTTCGGTTTAAAGTTTTTTCGGTGTTTGATGCTGAGTCGTGATTTGACATCATTGACCGATTTGAGGTCCAACGCATTAACCTTTGAACATGGAAAGTGAGAGTGGTTGTCTTAAATATGACCAGGTTTCAGGTCTTCATGGCTTTGTGCACTTTAACACTTTCGCTATTTTGTTGCCATACGGCAACATGCTACTTTGTGAACGTTTGATACCTCTGTGGTTTTAAGAATACATTTCTTGTTGGTTCTTAGAATAGTTTGAAGTTTTAGGAAAAATACGAAATGAATAAACTAATATTTAAGTTTAAATATTATTATTTTTTCTGGTATATCTTGACAGAGTAAAGGAAGAAGAAGCAGAAAAATTAGATAACTTTTTAATTTGACTTAGATACTTTTTTAATTTTGGCTGAAGTGAAAGAAGAAATTTTCAAATTTTCGTAGTGGTTGCTCTCATAGAAAATCACTCTAAAATACAGGGTCCGAGTATAAAAATTAAACAATTTCTTAGGGAATGTTACTAAAATAACCACATGGAGGCCTAAAACGTAAAATTTAAAATTTAAACTTTCCCCAGTAAAAACCTGTAGCGAAAGGGTTAAGAGCTCAGCGATGGTTTTGGATGACTATGAAGTTTGTAATGTCCAGACGAAGACGAGTCCCGTATACAAAGAATATATACGCAGGCAAGGACTACCTTGAGCAGACCTGACGAAAGACATGTGGGGAAGAATACGTTTTTATTTGGACCCGGGAATTTCGGTGTTAAAATCCGGACATTTTCAGTAATTAATAGAAACAGGGCTTTAGGAAAAGTATCCCGAGTGTACCGGTCCTCGTCTCGGATTTTCTCTTCTCGGTCTCTTCGGTCCTGATTTGGAGCATCGACTTAGTAATGTTTGTCTCTGCATCTGGTTTGCACGATATCTTCACAACAAATAAATATACAGTCGTGTCTGGGTATAGCGAACACTCTATATAGTGAACACCTCGATATAGTGAACACCCAAATTTTGATATGGAGCCTTTAAATATTGAACAAAATTTTGAAAGCAATTTCAAGCAAAAAACAAAAAGTGTATATTACGCAAATAAAACGAGTTTTGAACACAAATGTTAACCTTGATATAGTGAACAACCTCAATACTGTGAACAGGCCTTGCAATAATTAGTTCACTATATCCAGTCACGACTGTATAACGATATATAGAACTGGATACAAATAGCGCTCGTCTTCCAACTAGGAACTGTCATAAATTTACGAAATAAGAAAAGCTGAATCCTAACTGAAATAACCAATTACCACATCGGCTGATAAGTCCCCGGTCTGAGGCAGAAAACAAAACTTTTTTGAGAAATTCAATTTTATTTATCAACATGGTTTCCTTCAAGAGCGATACATTCATTCCAGCACTTCTCTGACATTTCGACACCTTTCTTGCAAAACGACTTATCTTTGACCTCTAAATAGGTATTTTTTTGAGCGATCATCTCCTCATTCGAGTCAAATTTCTTTCCTGCGAACATTTTTTTAAGTCTTCGAACAGATAAAGGTCACTGGGAGCCAAGTCTGGAGAATAGGGTGGGTTCAAAAGTAATTCGAAGTTTAGATCGCGAAATTTTGCTCTCGTAGCGAGAGACTTGTGGCACTGTGCATTGTGCTGTCTGTTAGCAAACGCGGCACCCATTTTGAAAACAGATTTCTCGTTGCCAAATGTAATGCAAAGTAAGACCCGCACGATCCTTTGATATCTTGATAGTATCAGCTATCTCCTGCAATTTCAATTTACGGGTTTCCAAAACGATTTTATGGACTTTTTTTTACCGTTTTTCAGTGTAACCACCTCAATTGGCCGCCCACAGCGCAGCGCATCATCGGTGTTCGTACGACCACGTTTGAATTGAGCAAACCAATCAATAATGTTAGATTTTCCGAGTGCAGAGTCCGGCTAACACTTGTCGAGCCAGGATTTTGTTTTAATGGTGTTTTTTCCCATCAAAAAGCAATGTTTTATGAAAACACGAGATTCTTTTTTTTCCATTGTTCTGAACAAGAGTAAAGTTGTTTTACTAAAACAATTGTTACTTTTGAACCAACCGTCACATCGTAATGAAATTCTTACAAGTACCTTTTGAAGGTTACTACTTAAAACAAAAAAATATTATTTCTCGTTTTGAAGCGCTCACAATGGGTCAGACCGGGGACTTATCGGCCGATGTGTTAGTTCATGAAATTTGATTTCTATTATAGGGTGTTTTTTTTAGAGGTATAGAACTTCGAATTGAAATAAAATACAAGAAAATCGTTTTAATGTCCATCAATTTGGCTTTATTGGAAGGATAATTTTATGCCATTAATGTTTAAATATGATTTCGGGCATGTGGCCGCCGCGGCTGGCTCGAATAAAGCCAATTCTACAGGTCCCATTTTTAAAGTTGATGGACAAAGCTCCAATTGCTGTGCACGGTGGCGAATCGATTCATTCGGGTCCTCATCAACATTTTGCTCTACAGCGGCAATTGTTTCTTCGGTGCGCACTGTTCGACGTCTCTGCGGATGCGTATTATCACATAGAGTAAACGTAGTGCGAAAACGACTCATGGTTAACCGATGGATGGACCGATTTTGCTCTGATGGACGATTATGTCGACCATAAAATGGACGGAGCTTGCGGTAAACTTCGCGAACTGAACCATTATTTTCGAAATAAATTTGCACGATTTGCAAGCGTTGTTCTTTTGTAAACCTGTTCATGATGAAATGGCAAACCAAACTGAACATAAATGACATTAGAGTTGCCAGATTTGACCACAAAATGCCAGTTTTATCTCTATTCGAAAAACAAATCTCTAAAAAAAACACCCTATATTTTCGTTGAAAAGAAGAAAGTACCAAGTAGGCGATAATGAAATGAACCCATTTCAAAAATATTGACACAAATTTTTTCTAAATGGAAAGTTCTATTTTTTTAATTAAATACATGCAGATTTTGAAAGTTTGATTATTGAAGTTTAATTAATTTTACGTTGGAAAAGTTGAGACTGAATTTTGTGGCATTCAAGATTTGCTGAAGAAGTTTTAAAAACGTCCGTTCATTCGCTATTGAGTTAAAACAATATGTTTCTGATATTAGTGAAGTGCATGGAACTATTGAAAGTAAAGTGGAACGAGTGGGAAGCGTAAAAACCGTGAAATCTAAATTGTAAATAAAGTGACTAGTTACTAGCTTTGAACTTGGCACAATCTAGTGGTACGAACTACACTTGCGTTGGCTAGTCGAACTGAATAAACGTAACAAGTCGAACTGAATTTTCGTAAAACTATTTTTAGTATTATTTTTGGCGGGAAATGCGACCTGCGCTCTAAAAGATCTATTTGTGCCCTATTTTTTTTTAGTAGTTCTAAGTGATTTTATAAAGGAATTCCATTTCGTTATAGTATCACAATGTGTCTTCTGCTAATCTAATTAAATCTAACCACAACCTTGATTAAATTTGAATAATTGGGATCAGCCATGACTCTCAGTTGTATATTTAATTAATTTTTTAAGAATTTTTAATAACTTTAATTTTTTGCCGTTGTTGTATTTACAAATTTCCGCTACTAATAACCCCAACAATATGTGACCGCAGAATAACATAAAAGAGCAGACTGAACATGCAAAAAATGCAACAATGCCACTTTATATTTTGAGCTGAAAGACATTGTAAACCAAAACACACACACACACACTCACGGAGACAAATGTGCGCAGCGAAAAATTGCAGTGGCTGTAAGAAACAAACAACAAACAGCCAAACCGTCTAAATGGCCCAAAGCACGAAAAGAGGTTACAACAGCGGCAACACTGCTCGCTGGCCGCTATAAAAGTGCACAATTTCCTCATTTTGGTTTTTATATGACGCTTTTGTTTTTGTAAATCACGCGCCCCGTCGTCGACATGAAAGTGTGATTTCCACTTTTTTGTTATGGTTTTTTGCATTTGTCTGAACAAAAAAAAAATAAAAAAAGACGCACAGGGATAGGCAGGAAAAACACATTTTGCGCCAAAAATAAAATGACTGCAATGCAGAGACAACAACATCAACAATGGCAGCAGCAGTGAAGCTGACAGTGTCAGCGACAACAACACAAAATGGCCAGAAGCAACGACAGAAGCAGCGGCACCAACAACAAAATGCCAACAAGCAGCAAATGACAAACAGCCACTCATATGCTGCCGAAAACAGCACATGGCAACAACAAAAACGACAATGAAAAACAGTAACAAGTTCGAGTGTTTCAGTCGCTTTCGACTGACTTTTTCACACCCTGCACCAAACATAGAAGAATCGCAGAAGAAGTCACTTTGGGTAACAATAATGGCACAGTTGAAAATTCAACTGACAGTTTAGTTTTTAATGACAATAATATAAAAGTTTTGTAGAATTTTTTTTTAATTTTTCGAAGTTATTTCAGTTATTTTTTAGCTTTAGGAGAAATTGCAGGTAACGAGCAGCTCCATTCAATCTCCTCAGAGTGTATGTACCCTACCACCTCAGTGCAGGGTATCAGGACGGCAGACCAACATAGCAACAACAACAACAACACCAACATCCACAGTTGCAGCAGGCGCCACAGCCATTAGAATAGGATTACTTTTATTTTGAACGAAAAACGCTGGTCGTTCCGCACGCCGGGTCGCGAAATAAGTAAACTTTTTATGCGGCCACTTTTTTCATTCGCCACCAAACGAAATGTCTGCACGCCACAGCGGCCACTGTGCTGGTTGGTTGGCTGGTTTGTTTGTTTGCCGGCTGCATGTAAATTCGAGTCCACATAGACACGTCGCTCTCTGTATGTGAGTGTGTGTTGGTTTGCGCCCAAGCAAACAGTTGCACACTGCAGCCCAGTGAGGAGCCACAAATATCAGCGACGGCGTCCAAACGGAACCCATAATGTCTGTCAACGCGCGTTGTGACAGCAGCTGCTGCAGATTGCTGCCCTTTTGCTGCGTTGTTTTTGTTGGCATTACTAAAACAAATACCAAAAGAAAAAACACCAAGAAAAAACAAATTACGCTCTTCATGTTTACGACCACTGCGGCAGTTGAACATGATTTTTCGATGAGCCAAATATTTACAAAAGAATGCAGCCATTTTGTTGTGGTTGTTGCATTGACATATTCGAACGACTTGGCGCGGTGCTGTTCCCATTAGTTGGTGCAGTTCGAGTGCTGCTAAAGTGCACCTGTCTGCACGTGTTTGGACCGAAAAAAACGGCGACATTTTGTTGTGTGTTGTTTGCTGTTTGATTTTGTTTTTACACTCTAAGCTGAGTTTGTTCTTCAATTTATTTCGATTCACAGAATTCCATTGGGCTCTCCCAGTGGACAATTGTTGAACGAGTGTGCCGGTTGACATTTTCACACACTTCACTTGTCGCCTTTCTTTAGTTTCTTTTGTTTGTGTGTATTTTTGATGCGTTCAGTTGTAAATGTAGCGTGCAAGTGTGCAACAGAACGAACCACCATGAGAACAGTGCAACAGAAAGCATTGTGCGAACACAAACTGTGGTGCTTAGCAGAAAAAAACAACAAAAACATGATTTGTTCAACATTTAAAAACATTTGAATCAGCAGCGACAGTGGGCGAGTTAACCCTTTCGCTATTTTTTTGCCATATGGCAACATGCTACTTTGTCGACGTCTGAACCCTCTGTGGTTTAAAAAATACTTTTTTGTTGGTCCTTAGAATAGTTTGAAGTTTTAGGATAAATACAAAATTAATAAACTAAATACTTAAGTTTAAAGGAGAAAACGTTTTTTTAATGGTATATATTGACATAGTAAAGGAAAAAAAGCAGAAAACAATTAGATATATCTTTAATTTGACGTTTTCTTTCAATTTAGATACTTTTTTTTTACTACTTTTCTAAAATACAGGGTCCGGGTATAAGAATTAAATAATATCTTATGGAATGTTGCTAATACAACCACATAGAAGCCTAAACCGTAAATTTTAAATTTTAACTTTCCCCAGTAAAAATCTGTAGCGAAAGGGTTAATGTCGCTGCAGTGTTGCTTTGTCGAAAAAATCACTGCTGCGTTTAATTTTGCTTTTCAAAATTGTATAAAAAGTAGTGAAAAGGTGAAGCTGGGTGACTGCGACATGAAATTTGGTTCGCTGCTATTTATAGGTTTTTTCGACCTCATCTCATGCTCCATTAGTGTCTAATGGCTGTAGGACCAATAAACATACTTAGTTCACATAGTTTCGAAGATGTCACCTAACATTTTTGTAACAAGCAGATATTTGGAGGTTTGAACACCTCAAGACTCCCTTCCATGTGTTACTGGCGGGATGTAACTTTAAGGGGATTTTACGGTCCAGTAGTGCCGACAGTCATAACTGTTGTGTAAAAAGTGCAAATAATATTGAGAACAATTATTATTATGATTATTGTGCAATTAATTTTCGTAAACTTTCTGACCGCTTCGTCTTTTGTCTCACATAATCATCCTAAACTATTTATTACGAAATTTCGATTATACGAGGGTTGCCTTTTATATTCTTTCAAAAAGGATGAAATGCATTTTTTTATCATCAAAAATGGTTTTATTGCTTTTCAAGGTATTCTCCTTGAAGATTTATACACTTTTTAATGCACTCAAACCAATTGTCGAAGGACTTTTTCCACTCCGATTGAGACACCTCCAAAACATGGTTTTTGAATGCTTCAGCAGCATCTTCTGGCGATGAAAATTGTTGATGTGCGGAAATAAAAAGACGTCATTGGGTACAAGGTCAGAGCTGTATGGCGGATAACCCATTTTTTGGGCTTTGGTCGATCAACCAGGCGGTTGTTTGAGCCGATGTGTGAGAACGCGCATTGTCCTGGTGAAAAATGATTCAGGGTCAGCGGTTGTTTTTCCGTATTTCATTTAACACTTCTGTCCAAAAAATTGTTGTGTACCAATCAGAATTTACGGTTCTACGTTAATCTAATGGTACAGTAGCCACATGATCAGTTTTGCTGATGATACAGGCAACCATTTGCCTCGATGTGCTGCGTGCCCGAACAACTTTTGTTGGATTTGGCTCATCTTGGAAGACCCACAAGGTCAATTGCTGTTTTGTTTCGGGCTCATACGCATACAGCCATGATTCGTCACCTGTTACGATCCTATAAAGGTCGTTCGAAGTACCACGATCGAATTATTCCATCATTTCTTTGCACCAATCCGCACGAGCCTTTTTTGAGCGATTGCGAAATTATGCGTGATCCAACGAGAACAAATCTTTCTGACAGTTAAATGTTCATGCAATATCGAATGCACGGCCGTGGAATTAATGCCCAAGGATGCCTCTATCTCACGGTATGACACATGACGATCTTTCATTATCAGTTCATGCACAACATCGATGGTTTCTGGCACAATGCCCGATTTTGGATGACCTTCACGAAATTCGTCCTGGAGCGAACAGCGACCATGCTTGAATTCGTTAAACCAGTTATAAAATGTCTTGGGGGTTGGTGCTTCATCACCAAATGCCGAATTAAGGCGATCGAAGCACTGTTCTTCGGAAATCATAAAAAATTATTGCTCGAAAATGTTCACAAGTTAAATTCATTTTTTGACCGAGATGAATTTTTCAAGTCACTGTAAACAAAACAAATAGCGCTTGAACATCAAAATGTTCTAAGCACGTTTATAGTAAAAAATGACAAACTTTTCAATGACCATCTTCGATTTTTCGAAAAATTACTAGATCATCCCTATTGAAACAATATAAAAAGCAAGCTTACGTAGTAGAACAGCACATTCGTGAGATAGTGAGTTGCTTGAAACATGGGAAAACAAATTTTTTGGGATTTCTAGACCGTATTGTGTTCAGATAGGTTCCAGGTTATAATAATATTGACGATTGTAAGAATGTTCACACTGCTCCTCTTCTGTCCAGAAAAGCATAGAACAACTTCGAGTTGCACTCAGACCAGTTGGGAGAGGCAACATGTGACAATTTTCCAGGCAGACAAATCGTAGCTGGAAGTGTTAGCCACATGCAACATACCCAGATAGATTGGGCTTACAATGCTACTTACTATCTGCTCAATAGGTTTCGGTTGGATATTAGTCAGAAACAAAAGTAGGCAGTAAAATTGAGAGCATGAGTAATGCTAAATCTCTACATAGAATGCACGAGTTTAGATGCTTTTGATTGAAATTGTTCACATTTGATCCAACGATTCTATACCTTCTTAAAAGAAGAAGACATTGATTACACTGCACAACACAAAAAAAAATAACGAGGTTCTGACAACGGATTCTGGTAGAGGGGCCCAAAATGCGTTCAACATTTTTCGCATACACACTCACCCCCAAAAATCAAGTTTTGTAGGACAGTTTAGTACCAATTTGGAATAAGTACGAAATAAACACTTAAACACATTTTCAGTTTTGGCTTAATTCTGGCGTTCAGGTTAATATCTGAGCTTTGATGTATTCAGAGACCTATAGTAGAATTGTATGGCGAATATTTTCGTGGTAAACTTTATCCTTAAAAAGTCCTGTTTTACAGGACATTTTTGGCATTTTAGAAAAGAAGGGTCAAATTGACCCATACAAATAGGAGTTACAGGGTAAAAATGCTCCACAAAAATATTCTTCGTAGTATTTTACATCAAATTGCTGAACACATCACATACCTAAAATGTGAAGTTACTTGGTTTTCGTATGCCGACTCACCATAAGAATGAGCAAAAAGGGGGAAACTTTGACCCCCCTAAAAAAAATTAAGACGTAAACTTTCAAAACGGCGATACACGTATATTTTTGTTTGGTCCCCTCTACCAGAATCCGTTGTCAGAACCTTGTTATTTTAAAAAAAGTTTGATTTTGTTGTGCAGTGTTATTTGTTGATAAGAGTTCGACAATTCGATGGATACTGAAGAAAGGAGGCAATGTATTCTTTGATCACCATGTTTGTGTTCTACTGTTGTCACTGAACATTCCCACATTCCCATTGGACAAATGTGCAAAAACCTCAAATTCCTTGTATGCCTCATTGAAATAAAATGTTAACAATGTAATGAAAAGTTATAAAAGTATGCATACAAATTTCAAGGTTTCTTTAAAAGAATTGCAACCAAACCATAGCACAGAATAATTTTTTAAGGCAACTGAAACCCTCGTCAGCTGTTGAATGACTTGTCAATAGGATATGTGGATCTCAGTGACTTGCGTATCAAAACTCAATTAGTTTGTGCAATTCTTTGCTCGGATAACGTTAATGTGAATTTCCGCCAACCCGTTGCTTGCCAGCCGACACCCCGCTCTGCCGCGCTCCATTGTTCTAACACAACAGCCATGTCACTCATACGCCCCGAGTGCCGCGCATTCTACGCGCTCTTGTGTGGGTGCATTGAACAAAAGCGCTGCTGGAGCACACGTTCGCATTGTCTCGCGCATTCAGTTCAGTCTGGTGGCTTGTGTCTTTGTTTCACTGCTGGCAGGTCCGAAAAAAATACAACCGCTTTCAAATAATTAATTTTTTTTTGGTACAATTATGAGTACACGTCATACTGTATGTGGCTTTTATGCAGTTTTTGGCCGCACTGGCAAGTGGCAAAAGGTACAACTAATCCCCACACACACACACAAACACACTTACACACCATCTTTATTTGAACATTACGCTCACGTATTGCGCTTTTATGCAGCGCCATTCATTTCGTTTTGCTCTTTCAACATTTTACGCGCTCTGTTTTATTTGAAATTTCCTCGTCGCCTAAGCTAACAAATGGCACGCATCGCGTTGCATATAAAGCAATTGAGCCATTAAGCGCCCAAATGTTTTTGGACACGAATTGCGAAGAGAGCGGCACTTTTGGTGAGGAATCTTTTTTTAATTTATGTATATAAAAAAAAATGTTTACAAAAGGGAAATATGTATGCTGAGCGCAACTTTAATAGTCATTAAAATTCAATCATTTAAATTTGGTTTGGTAAAGTTGAGAGCCTTTAAGCGGTCATGTATCCCATGTAGCGCTGAAAATTGTGCAAAATTTAAAAAGTTCAAAGGGTTATCTGTGAAATGAAAGTTAGCAAGTAAGTAAATTAGTGAATGTTCAATATTTCAATGGGTTCTAAATTTTAGTTTTAATGTTCTGAGCTACACCACAAATCTTATGAAGTAACGTTGAAGATGTGTCAGGAAACTTTGATTCAATTTACAGTATTTGCAATCTGATTATGTAGAAACGAGTATCAAATGTAAAAAATGTTTAAGTACAAATGATTGCTTACACCAGTCTTTGAATCATAGTCAAAGTATAGCAATGACTTTCAATACGTTTAAATGTATTTAATCATTCGGCTTTGTTTATTTTAACTGCGCGAATTAAGACAGACTGTCTTCAGTTTTTTCGCAGACTTCAATCAACGTAACCAATGCTAAGCCGCCTTACTTTATTTTGGATCAGACAGAGGATTATAGAAGCTTACTTATGCTACTTAAAATACTAAAACATATGTTATACAGGGTTAGCAGAAAGAATTTACGGAAGAAAGGCTCGCAGATCTCAAAGTGTAGACAAAAAAGTTCGTTACCTAATGCACAAAAAAGGGGAAAAACCAAATTTTGTAAGAAATACTGTGGCAAAAGATATATACAGGATCCTTAGTAGCAGTTTCCGCTGCGTGTTGTTTCATATAAAAAGACAGTTGTGGCAAATTTAATGTTTAATGTTGCAGTTCGAAACGAATTGAATTTTCGCACACAAACAGCCACATAAACTGATAAGGAAAAATCATAATAGAATTTAATGGCTGTGGCTACCGAAAAAATGGCAAAAGCTACTCTGCTCCTGGGAAATGAAAATAAACGAAATAAATCTGAAATTTTTTTCGTTACTTTTATTCCGCATTCCATTTCATTCCTTAAACTTGGGTTAGTTAAACTGATAAGTAAAAATAATATCGGAATTTTATGGTTGTGGTTTCTAAGAAAATGGCAAATCTAATCTGGAACATGAAATTAATCGTTGTATGTTGTTGTTATTTTTATTCCATATTCCACTCCATCACTCAACTTTGGTTAGTTGAACTGATAAGGAGAGCAATACGGAATTTTATGGCTGTGGTTTCCAAGAAAACGACAAAGTTACTTTGCCCTCTGCTGCTCTCATCACATAAAAAGAGTGAGAGTGTGAAAAATAAAAATGAAATAAATCCTGAAATTTAGCTGTTGCGTAAAATTTGTGATAAATGTCACCAACAACAGTTTGTTTTAGAGTGAAGTCTTTACGACAATTAAATTCTAAATGATGAAACTACATAAATTGTTATCAACTAAATGCAATATGGCTCAAGTTTGGTTGGAATTGTGTCCAAGACAGTAAAAGATTCAGATGATGATATCAAATGTAACAAATTTTAGTAAAATCTGTAACAGTTATTTGAAGTATCTCTCTTCAAAATACTTGGACAAACTTTGTAAAGTTCTGCCACAGATTTATTTATCGCTTGTACTAAATATTTTATTTATTGAAATAGTGTAACTAAATTTTTAAAATTTTCTTAGCTACGTAGCGTAGAGAAAAGTCTACTTCCTACTATACATTTTCTTAATATTATATATTTTTATTCTATTTCTTGCAGGTAAGTTTGATCTATGAGTTCACGACAATCTTATCTCACAAGCTCGCGGAAAGCAGTGCTCAAAATAAAAATTTGTATGTAAGTATCCATGAGTA
This sequence comes from Melieria omissa, assembly GCA_963971225.1. Classification (NCBI taxonomy): domain Eukaryota; kingdom Metazoa; phylum Arthropoda; class Insecta; order Diptera; family Ulidiidae; genus Melieria; species Melieria omissa. Next base: position 123,721,470 of record OZ020267.1, read on the forward strand.
GCTGCTGTTGTTTAGTGATCAGTGCACTAAATGCGAATTCAAAGGTTTTCTGGTTTTGAATTCTAAATAAAAGAAAACGTAGGCCATATTTAAAAAAAAATTTGTAATTCATAGTAGAACTTTTATTTTATGAGCGAAAAGTATTACTCAGAAAATGATTTTCAGAATACAATTTGAATAATTGAACTTGCCACATGAGGCTGATTTTGAAATCAAAAACAAAGACTCGTTCCGTAATTTTTATTTTGTGCAGAAAAAATAAAACTGAAAAATAAATTCTTATTACAAGGTTTATTGAATAAAAAGTTCCGACATCCGGAAAGATAATTTGGAAATTATGCTAACATGTCTAATTTTTTGTAGGAACAGTGGGACGAACAACACAATAAACTAGAAAAAAATTAAAAATCCTGAAATTGTTGTTTTTTTTACATTTATATTTTGTTTATATTTATTATATTTTTATATAAAGTTCATAAAATTTTTTGCACTATTGCAATGGTGGCGTGCGCACTCGTCCCTGGTATGGTGACCACTGGCCAGTGCTTCATCTTTCACTTCTTCTCCCTCCTCCTTCCCTGCTCTAACCGTTGTTGTTTGTGTTGCTGCTACCACTGTGCACGCGTTATTGTGTAAGTGTTGGTTGGCGTTGTAGGCATTTGTGCTCGAATTTTGTTCAAGTTGGTTTGTCTAACTGTTAGCCCTTCGAGTCCTTTGTCACGTTTCAGTCTTCGTTCGTCCGCTTACCTCTTACGCCTTGGGATCTGCATCTGCACGGAGTTTGTGCATAACGTCGGCTTTGTCGCTGTGCATAACCTCGCTGACCCTCTAAGCTGGGCCATGCAAAGGCATCTACCGCGTCCTCGAGGGTGTTAATGCTGCAGAGGTCGGAGATCCGACTCGTAGTCAAAGCGGTGGAGAATGGCTTTGAAGCAGCCGTGTCCGCCCATCACTTACTTGCAACTTCGAAAATATGCGTTTTGTTAATATTTCTTCTATGTGTTCTATGTTATTTCTGTCTTTCATTCTGACAGAAATTTGTATTTAATATTTTGGGAAAAACACGTTTTCACACCAAATTTGTACAGAAAATGCACTTCATTACTTACGTTTTTTGGGCAAAAATCACTTTTTGAGTTTAAAATGATAATATTCAGTAAAACTCGTGAAATATTCAAAAGAAACTGTTGGTCAATCAAAATTTGCTGTTCAAATCGTTTCTAAATAGAGCTGTCGAGTGAAATTTCTGGAAATTGAAAGTGGTTTCTTTTTTATTTTGAAATTCAAACTAGGTACAAAAAGTTCTTGTTCTGTGTGAAATTGGACTTTCCTTCAAAGTATTTGCATAGATTAAGATACTTATCAAACAATTTGGTATCAAAACAGATTTAGTTGACCTATTACACTACTCGACACGAAAAATGCTCCTAAAAATAAAAGTATTTTTTAGACAAATCTTCGGCTGCTGAACACGAAACTGAAAATCAAAAAATTTTCTTAAGAAGCGTTTTCGAAAAATCTTCGAAAAACACGTTTTTCCCCTCTTATTTCAGTTATGAGCACATATCTCATAAACCAATCCGACTAATACATGTGACCCGTCGTTCAGAAGGTAATTAACTAACCTTTCCAACAATATATAGGCTGTTCAAATCCAAGGAGAGTTGGGGAAGTTACTGACGATGAAAGTTGAAAAAAATGGAATTTTTTGACCTTTTTAAAAAATTATACATTTTCGAATGGTTTTTTTATAGATAAAAAAAATTAGCTCCTCTGGCTTTAAGATCTATGATGAAAGATATATTATTTTAGCAAATATTAAGCCTAACATCAATGGAATCGAAAGAAAAATAACAAAGTTATGATGCACTGACTGAAAACACCAACTTTTCATTTATAGCACCGTGCGAAAAATTTTTTTATTTTTCCGAGATCCATCCAAATGTTGATACAGACGTGAAACTAGAGGCCATTTATAATATCCGGGCATAGTCAGTTTTTAATTTTCTGACCCAAAAACCTTCTTAAAGGACTTTAAAATTTTAAGGATATACACATTTAAAATATTTTTTTAAATATTTTCGATGGTGCAATGATGAAGATATGGGTATCAAATGAAAGAGAAAAATTGTCTCCTTTTAACTAAATTTTCTATTTTGAACTTTCAGAACGTCGAAAGAGAAAAAATTTTAAATGTATGAATCTACAGACTGAGATCCAAAACATTTATGTTTCGCATACGTGACATATTTTGTTGTTTTGAAGAAGACATATTACACAGTGTTAACAGTGTTAACACACATAAGTGTTAAAAAAATGTGATATAAATGAATCGGCACTAAAAATTTTGTGCATGATCAAAGAATATAAAGAAAGAAAATAATTTTCTTTGGCATGATACATACACATCGTTGCTAAGGCAACGGCATTGTCAATAGCTGTGGCGCCAGCAGGTCTATCCTCTGCGTCGGCGTAACTGTATTGCGACAATGAAGTGACCGCTGAACAATTACATTCGTTTTGGCAGATTTTTCCGATCTTTTCATTTTTTTTGCGAAAAGCAAGTGCCTGGGCGTACCCAGCAACAAATTAAAGGGGGAAAGACATAACTACATTTCAGAATTCAGAATATAAAATTCAAATAGAATAGAATATAGATTTCTGAGCATATGTATATAAAATATAGAATTACGTAGGGGGAGCTACCCTCCTCTACCCATACCTAGGTACGCCCATGAGCGCCTGTCATCATCAACCGAATCTTTTTGCTGTATGGTTGTTTGTAACCGTATGCTGCGCTTGGTTGATTGATTTTAAAACTTGCGAACAAAACCAACCAATTCACTAATCAAGAGATCTAGAAACCAAATAAATTGTTCATTCATCTTTTTTTCACGGGTCGTAAAAAAAGGAATATATATTTAAAAAGAAACCATAAAAAAATGTTTGGCGGCTACAGTGAGGATTGAACCGCGAACTCGTCGTCCGAGACACTCCCGCTTGCGCGTTTGACCATCAACACTCAATCCCAACTGGTTGCTTAAAAGGTATGATAACAGACAAGCGCCGTTTTGACTAGAAAATCACATATTTCTGTATCTCAAAACAGAGTACAATGCGTGTGAAGCGGTGTTTGTGTGAGTGACATTAGAGGCCAAAAAGCTATTATCGGAGGCCAAATTTGTCGAACTTTTTGACACATTTTTTCCTTGGCCGCTGGACATCTATATGATGAGTTATCTGTGGTTAAATATTGAAAATGTAATCAATTTTACGTTGGAAAAGTTGAGACTGAATTTTGTGGCATTCAAGATTTGCTGAAGAAGTTATAAAAAACATCCGTTCATTCGCTATTGAGTTAAAACAATATGTTGCTGATATTAGTGAAGTGCATGGAACTATTGAAAGTAAAAACAGTGAAATCTAAATTGTAAATAAAGTGACTAGTTACTAGCTTTGAACTGCGTCAAAGATATTCACTTTATTTTATTTTGGCATAATCTAGTGGCACGAACTACTTGCGTTGGCTAGTCGAACTGAATAAATGTAACAAGTCGAACTGAATTTTGGTAAAACTATTTGTAGTATTATTATTGGTAGTATTTTTTTAGAACTACTACTAAGTGATTTTATAAAGGAATTCCATTTCGTTAAAGTATCACTATGTGTCTTCTGCTAATCTAACTAAACCTAACCACAACCTTGATACCATCACTTCGGATATTTCCCCGGACAACCCGTTTGAACACTAGCGCCCATGCATTCCACGTCGAAACGATGTTCCAACGCACTACGCACTACAGGGAAAGTTCGTTTCTGGCCCGTACAGCACGGCTGTACGGTCTCCCTGTGGATATTTTCCCCAGCACTTATGATCTCGATGGGTTCAAGGCAAGAGTCCATAAATACTTCACTCATAACCCTATCTCGTAACCTTTATATCATTCCTGAACCAACGCAATGCTTCGCATTAATAGGGGTCATCCCCTGCGCGTTTGTTCCTGTTAAAAAAAAAAAAAACAAAAACCTTGATTAAATTTGAATAATTGGGATCAGCCATGAGTCTCAGTTGTATATTTAATTAATTTTTTTAAGAATTTTTAATAACTTTAATTTTTTGCCGTTGTTGTATTTAAAAATTTCCGCTACTAATAACCCCAACAATATGTGACCGCAGAATAACACAAAAGAGCAGACTGAACATACAAAAAATGCAACAATGCCACTTTACATTTTGAGCTGAAAGACATTGTAAACAAAAACACACACACACTCACAGAGACAAATGTGCGCAGCGAAAAATTGCAGTGGCTGTGAGAAACAAACAACAAACAGCCAAACCGTCTAAATGGCCCAAAGCAAGAAAAGAGGTTACAACAGCGGCAACACTGCTCGCTGGCCGCTATAAAAGTGCACAATTTCCTCATTTTGGTTTTTATGTGACGCTTTTGTTTTTGTAAATCACGCGCCCCTGTCGTCGACACGAAAGTGTGATTTCCACTTTTTTGATATGGTTTTTTCCATTTGTCTGAACAAAAAAAAAAATAAAAAAAGGCACACAGGGATAGGCAGGAAAAACACATTTTGCGCCCAAAATAAAATGACTGCAATGCAGAGACAACAACATCAACAATGGCAGCAGCAGTGAAGCTGACAGTGTCAGCGGCAACAACACAAAATGGCCAGAAGCAACGACAACAGCAGCGGCACCAACGACAAAATGCCAACAACAAGCAGCAAATGACAAACAGCCACTCATATGCTGCCGAAAACAGCACATAGCAACAACAAAAACCACAGTGAAAAACAGTAACAAGTTCGAGTGTTTCAGTCGCTTTCGACTGACTTTTTCACACCCTGCATGAAACATAGAAGAATCGCAACAGAAGTCACTTTGGGTAACAATAATGGCACAGTTGAAAATTCAACTGACAGTTTAGTTTTTAATGACAATAATATAAAAGTTTTGTAGGAGAGTTTTTTTTTAATTTTTCGAAGGAGAAATTGCAGGTATCGAGCAGCTCCATTCAATCTCCTCAGAGTGTATGTACCCTACCACCTCAGTGCAGGGTATCAGGACGGCAGACCAACATAGTAGCAACAACAACAACAGCAACAACAAGCATTGCAGCAGGCGCCACAGCCACAGCCACAGCCTTTACGTATTAATCAATAAATTTTATTCGAAAAAAATACATACAAAATTCATTTTTTAATGCAAACAGAAAAGTAATTTCATTTTGGTATGAAGATTTAGTAAATCTTAACTTTGGCAACGAATTTTAAAACCCCTGTTAATGTTGCACCCTGTTTTTATGCCCATTTAAAGCTTAGATATTACACTTTCAGATGCACTTTAAATTTTTTAAATATCTTTATTGGTTAAGAAGTTATGATTTTTGCAACGAAAAATGGCAAACCGGGCCATAGTGCGACGTTTTGCGTGTATGGTGCAGCCGGAAATTTCGAAAGTCTTTGTTTCTTGCTTCCAGTGCTTTCTCCGACATCATACAAATTGGCAGCGAAACATTCTGTATGATATTAGTACCATGTATTAAAATTTTGTGTATGGAAGAAGGCATGTAAAACCAAGGATATTCCTCTACGAAAATTGTTGCTGTTTGAAATGAATACTGGCGAAAAGCTTCTGCATTTATTGCGTATCCACAAGCCATACATCGCAAAATTACACTAAATCTCGTAATGATTGTTTCACTTACGCCAGTTATTTGGGAAGCCAAAATCGGTTGTTTGTATTCCCGGAACCAGCCATTGGTATATCAACTAACAATGCCATTTTTTCCTTTAGTTCATTTTGTATTTTGGCTTTGTTTTTACTGATAATCTCCTAATCTAAGCCGTGAATCTGCCACTTTTTGATTGGGAGTCTGTACGCAATATGTATGATACACTCAAAACGCCGGATCCACCCATGAAGAGTTGATAAGCCATACTCATATAAATTTTCATTCTCCGGTAGACTTTTAATCAAATTTAGATTGTTCATAATTTTTGGTGTCGCTTTACACACATGTGATGATGATTCTGCAATTACACTAAACACTTTCCCATCAATCATGGTCATGTGGAACTGATGACGAACTTGAACTTGATATTTGAGTTTTTCAATCTCGGCACGAACCAATTCAGCTGTTTCCTTCTGAAAAAGTATTTTGATTAGTCTACAGTAGCGAGTTGAAGAAGGTCGGCTATTTTTCCACAAAATCGAAGATCCCAATTGCATTTGCAATGGCACAATGCAAACTGTAAATAAATGTTCGTCGGACATATCAATTTCAGCATCGCTGTCACTCTGCCGGTAAGTTGAATGCCCACTACTGCCATCACAACCCCATTTGTATATTGCAGTTATTCTTTCTTTGTCATTCTTATCATCAATGATGTTCTGAAAAGCTTCTGGATGCGATTCAATTATCCTCGCAACAGTATGGTCAACAAAATTTTGTAATGGCACTTCAGCAGAAAAATTCGTTACATGCATTCCATTCGAATAGCACTTCATCTTTGCTGGTCGCAAAACATCATACGTCGGATAAATGTTCGCCTTTCGCCCTTTTGCACCACTTTGCAACAATTTGTACGAGTGCTTTGTAAAACATCGGTCTATGTAAAAAGCCAAAGCTTCCTCTGGCGTATATTGAATTGGAAGTTGGATATCTGAATCAACACACTTTATTATTTTTACACCCATATCTGCATCGGCTTCCATCATCGACACTACCCTAGATATATTTCTTTTTCCAGCCTTGTATAAGCTAGAGCACGTCGCCACCACAAGTTCCTCGCACGGAGTGTTATTTACTAGGGCAGAAACTTTGCGGAGTTCGCTTTTCGTACTGCAATCTGAGAACTCCTTTTGTCGTCGTCCAACATTTATAGAATTTGTTGTTTCAACTAACACAAGGTTCCCATCTACCTAATCGCAGTTTTGTTTTTCAAAATGCATTAAATTCCTTTTACATGCTTTTCACTTCTGCACTAACCGGCTTACGAAGTTTCTCAATTTCCTGCTGATTTCTTGGAATTGCTCAACACTATATTTATTTTTGTCAATGATATTAGCAAATACATGCATCTCCAATGCTGAAAATGTCTTTGAAGGGACGTTTTCATTGTGCCATATGGAAAAAAGTTTTCGTTTAGACACCGACATTACGCCTAAAAAATGCGTTGGACTGTAGAGTAGCAGGAAATAGCAAACGAGTTTCGCCATTTTACAATCACAATGAATCACGTAAACAAAAACAATTACAACTGGATTGAATACGGCTGAATTTCAAAAGTTGCACTCCACGGAAGTCTAGTCTTTGTCACTCAAAATACACTATCACAAATGTTAACTTCAACGACGATTTTTTGTTAGAAAAACTAAACACAGGCTACTAACATTTATACCATGACAAATACATACCTTTAACTTTAATCAAAACAACTTTAATGATTCAATAATTGACGAAATACTTTTTTGGACTTAAAGAAGTGAACTGTGCAAAAAGCGCGCGAAACTATGTTGGTGTACTTGCTCCAACATATGTTGTGTTTGAAAGCTCACAGCTGTGCGAATATAGAGAGCAAAACAAAATGGAAAACATCGATAAACTCGATATGGTATTAGCAAAGAATATGAAGTAATATAGAACGCGCATCCCATACAAGCAAACGCGTTGTATGGCGGGTACTGCTGGTAGTACCCTCTGTTATTGACAGCAGAACTCTCTGTTACTAACAGCAGAAATCTCTGTAACTTCGGCGTAACATGTGCTTTAGTAGTGCTTTCGACATATTGAAAGTCAATATACCTATTAAATTATGCTTGTCCATACAATCTTTTAACCCTTGCTTTGTCCGTTAGATTTCGATTTAAAAAAAAATTAAAACACGTATCTAATTATTTTTGATTTCAAGTGTTTTTATGAATTTTGAAGTCAATACAGCCATCAGTTAATTTTTTTTCGTAGTTTTCCCATATTCTCAAACTTGTAATTAACCATGTGAAAATATAAACAAATAATTGTATTTCGAACTCGCCACGTAAAAATATTTGTAAACATTTTAAATTGGGATCAACCACCAAATTTTAAAATTAATCAAAGCGTTGGCCATCAAAAAGCCATACACCGCAAAGATTCGATTGATAGAAATATGATAGCAATTTGGGCAGCAAAACCAAAATAATCGACAACAACAAAAACAGCGAATCCCGAGCCATTTTCGTTGAAACGATGATGACGATGCTTTGGTTCGTTGTTTGCTCTTTGCTTGCGATTCGGCAAACAAGATCAAGAAACATACATGCAAAAAATGATTGAGCGAGCACTACGCTGCAACACAACCATTTCAATGTACACGAGTGAAGCCGTTGCGAACAATAACATTGCTTTTTGCTGTTGTCCTACGAAAATCTAACAGAAAATGTTATGAACTCAACATTCTCAAATGCCTACGCTTCGCTCTTCCCACTCGCATCATAACAGCCGAACACACTTTTGTGCCCACATGCGCGTTCTATATTACTTCATATTCTTTGGTGTTAGTAATCAGGAAAATACAAAAAATTGGGCAAATCGAAATTTTAAAATTTGAATTAAGTTCCGCTAGATTGACCATTTCGCCCTCTGTGCCCTGGTGCTCGCCGGTCGTGCTAGTCAAGAAAAAGGATGGCAGTACCCGGTTTTGTGTGGACTATCGGAAGCTCAATGATGTGACCAAGAAGGACAGTTATCCCCTACCTCGGATCGATGACACCCTGGACACACTGTCAAGCACGCAGTGGTTCTCCACGCTCGAATGACGCAGCGGCTATTGGCAGGTAGAGCTTGCAGACAAGGACAAGGAGAAAACAGTATTGGCGATGGTTTGTGGCAGTTCACCGTCATGCCGTTTGGACTCTGCAACGCACCAGCAACATTCGAGCGGGTAATGGAACGCGTGCTAAAAGGGCTGCATTGGCGGACGTGTCTGGTGTACCTCGACGACATAATCGTGATGGGTAAAAACTTCGACGACCACCTGGGAAAGCTAAAGGAGGTATTCGAGCGGATACGAGAAGCCGGGGTTAAACTCAACCCAAAGAAGTGCTCGCTGTTCCAAAAGGAGGTCAAGTACGGAGTACATACGGATGAAGGCAAAATCACGGCGGTGAAGGAGTGGCCCCGACCACGCAATCTACACGAACTCCGTAGTTTCTTGGGCCTGTGCACATACTACCGCCGATTTGTTCCGGGATTCGCGAACAAAGCCAGCAGCTTGCACAAACTAACGAAAAAGAGCCAAGCTTTCGAGTGGAACGAAGAGCAGGAACAGGCTTTTGCACGTCTGAAGGAAAAACTGTGCAGTGCTCCAATTCTGGCCTTCCCCGTGCCTGGGGAGATGTTTGTGCTGGATACAGATGCAAGCGGGAATAGTATTGGCGGTGTGCTATCACAGATAATAGACGGCCAGGAACAAGTGATAGCGCACTACAGTAGGGGTCTATCGAAACCGGAACGCAACTACTATGTGACACGGAGAGAACTGCTGGCGGTATTGGACTGCGTAAAACACTTCCACAAATATCTGTATGGACAAAGGTTTCGCCTGCGCACAGATCATGCGGCATTGAGATGGCTCCTGAACTTTAAAGATCCTGAAGGGCAATTAGCGCGGTGGATCGAGCGACTGCAGAGCTACGACTACACGATAGAGCATCGCAAGGGCAGTAGCCATGGCAATGCCGATGCCTTGTCACGCCGTCCGTGCAAAGTCGAATGCAGGCAGTGCGCGCGAGCCGAAATCAAACAACAGATAGTGGACGTCCGGTTGGTAAGCGTTATGCCAGAGGAAGAGTGGTCTGCGGAGAGGCTACAAAAGGACCAGCGTGAGGATGCGGATCTTGCAAAAATCGTCGAAGGCAAGGAGCAAGGCGTACGTCCAGACTGGCAGGAGATGGCCGGTGAAAGCCAGATCGCTAAGGCTTACTGGGCACAGTGGAAAAGTCTGCAGCTGAAAGAAGGATGCCTGTACCGCGAATGGGAGAGGGCGGATGGTCGGACTAGCACCTCCCTAATGGTAGTGCCGAAATGCAGAATCAACGAGGTCATCAAGGCATACCATAACGACTCCAGTGGAGGGCAACTAGGCATCACCAAAACCGTCGCCAAAATAAAAAGACGATTCTACTGGGTAGGATGTCAGGAGTCTGTAGCCGAGTGGATTAAGAGCTGCGACCGATGTTCAGCTGCGAAAGGGCCGACAAGAAGATCTCGAGGCCGCATGCAGCAGTGCCCTTCGAGCGGATTGCTATGGACGTCGCCGGCCCATTCCCAACCAGCGCTCAAGGCAAAAAAATATGTGCTGGTGATAATGGATTACTTCAGCAAATGGCCCGAGGTGTACCCTATTCCTAACCAGGAGGCCACTACGATCTCGGAAAAGCTGGTAAACAACTGGGTAGCCAGGTTCGGAGATCCGTTGGAGTTGCACTCATATCAAGGCCGGAATTTCGAGTCTGCGGTATTCAAAGAAGTGTGTGAGCTGCTGGGGATAAATAAAACGCGTACCACTCCTTTGCACCCACAGTCCGACGGCATGGTGGAACGCTTTAACCGGACACTGGAGGAATACCTGCGGAAAGTGGTAGGCAGGAATCAAAAGGATTGGGACACGCATATCCCCCTGTTCCTGATGGCGTATCGATATCACTCACTCCAGCCCGAGCAGTGTTCGGCACAGAGTTGAGGTTACCCGCTGACTTGAAGTTCGGGGTAGTCAGCACGACGGGAGGCGCTAAGACGGACTACGTGGTCAATAAGCGGGCGGAACTGGAGGAAATTCACCAGTTTATAAGGAGCCGCACCAAACTGGTCAGCGATAAGGCGAAAGCCAGATATGATCTACGGGCCAACTCAGCAGGGTTCCAAGAAGGTGATCTGGTAATGCTCTACAACCCGCAGCGGAGGAAAGGTTTGTCTCCGAAACTTCAAGCGTCATGGGAAGGACCTTACGAAGGCGTGACTAGGATTAACGACGGTATACAGGATTCAACGTTGCAGCAATAAAGGCGCTAAGCTGAAGGTAGTCCATTTGGAGCGCCTGGTGCCTTATCACAGCGGAACCTCGGCACTTGTTCGGGACGAACAAGTCTAAGTGGTGGGCAGTGTAACGACAAGACAGTCTGTCGCTGTGCAAAGCAACCTTGTCGCTACGCGCCGTGCCATAATTGAACCTGGCAATGATGACCGCGATAATGGAAACTTTTAGTCCAACCTGGCAATGATGGCCGCGATAATGGAAACTTTTAGTCCAACCTGGCAATTATGGCTCGCGATCATCATGGAAACCTTTAGTCCACTCTGGAATGTGCGAGAACGATCTGCGCGATGGCCGGACAGGTATAAAAAGCAGCCGGGTGCGGCGCAGCGAGTCAGTCTGATTTTGACTAGTGAAGGTACCACATGGAGTAATTGAGCAAATAAGCCTGTGTTAACACTTATCGTAGCCAGAAGAAGTCTTAAAAATCGATATTTCTCAAACCTTATTGAGCTGTCTGTTACTTTCTCCTTCGTGTTCCTCAGAGCCATGAATGGGTATCCTTTGTCATCCTTAATTGTTGCGTTATCATAATGAGTCATCTTTTTGTGCTATTGTGTGCTTTCATTCACACCTGTTGCTTCCACATAAAACCCATGAAGAAAGCATCAGCCAAGGTAAGAAATACGATACCTTGAACATTAAAAAATTATATAATTTAATTTATTTAATTTACAAAAACTTTTTCTTCTCCAAGCCTCCCGAACCGCAACCTTCAAAACTTTCAAATGCGTTTCCTATTGCTTTATTTTCACTTGATTTAACTCAAAACATGCTTCTACACTTCAAAACAACCTTCGAGTACAGCAGCTTATTTTCAAAAGTTGCAAACAAATTTGAAACTTTTCAGCTAAATAGCAAATCAAAAATTATTGCAATGCTTAGGGAAGAAATCCCATTCATTTGGCAATTGGCACGTGAATTGATTGATGTTCGTTGTTGCGCGAGTTTTGGGCCAAACTTTGGCTCAACTCTCAGCTGCCATTAAACGCAGATAAACACATTTTGCACGTTGCATAGCAATCTGCCATATGAAGTGATGAAGCGCCACAGAGCAACGCAAATTACTGCCGATACCTAGCAACGCTCGGCAGTCTTCGAATTGCACGCTCGTTACATTAACTAATTCACATTCACATTCCACTCGAATGCATTCGCAGAAGAGGCCATGAAGTGAAAAGCAAAGCAGCGCTGAGAAAATATAATTAGGAAGTAACGAAATCTACGCAGCCAACTGGCTTCCGGAAGGCAGTTTATAAAAAATTGAGTAACAGCAAATAAAAAACTAAATAAATAATGAAAGCAAAGCCATGAAAGAAATACCAAAAAATATGTGAAAATGTGAAAATGCGAAAAGCAATTTAAATGAGGCGCCCATGTGCTGACAAGCCGCAACAGCGACTGCGAAGCATAATAACGTACAGTCACATACTGAGCTCTTCACACACCACGTGAGGACACATTCAAAATGTATGTACGCGACTTTGGCTTCAAATACCAAAAGTTAAATCAACCAAACGCAACAACAAAAATAGCAAATAACAGCACAAGGAAGCTCAGCAATATGGAAATAACAAGAAGGCCTTGCAACACAGCGGGAAGTTGGGGTCTGTTGGGATGTGTAACAAACATCGCCGCCATGTTGCCCTTCGCACAGCCAGCCGACCAGTCGGCCATCTATCCGCCTATCCTATCCTATCCATCCGACCATCTATCGAGTGAGCGGCAGTGGGCGCTAGACGTGCCCGGAATGCGGTCTACGAAATTGCCACAGTGACAGCTGTGTGCAACTGCACGCAGACTGGCTTCACATGCACACTTCCCCCTCCTCCTTCCAATTGCCCTGGCTTTCCGCTGTGCTGTGTGTCCTATTTTCAGTCTTCCGGCGCTTTCCGTAGCGGCCACATAGCTTCGCGCAGGCTGGCACAACGGTGCGTATGAGTGTTGCTCATATTTATAGATTTTTGATTTCATATTTTTATTATGCAGATTATCGTATGCATGTGTGTGTGTGTGTGTTGTGCCGCTTACACATGTCTGCTGGTGTGTGATTTTATTTTATTCAATTTTATTTATCTTCTTCCGGCGCGCCCTATGCGGGAAGTACTTAATAGAGTTGCGCGCTGAGTTGCTGGCGGCGTTCAATTCGAGCTGCTGCTGTATGTGTGTGTGTGTGTGTGTGTGTTGCTATGTGAAGCTTATGCAGGTTGTGTGGTGTAAGCACCATAATCGCATATTTCGCCATGTCTTTGTCCGCCTTATGCAGTTACTTAAATTATATTTTAACTTTGTGGTCGTTGTTGTTGTTGTTTGGTAGTGTTGTCACGACCAGAGTGTCGTGCAATAGTTTAAAGGCTGAACGTGAGCGGAAATTGAAATGCGATAGCATGAAATGTGTAAAATTCTTAGAGTTTAAGCAAAAGAAAATAAGAATTTTTTCATCCAATATGCTTTCATATTCATTATGTGCTCTGTGTGTGTGTGTGTGTGTGTGTGTGCGACAATGTTTGTTACAATATTTGATGTTGGAATTTTTAATCAATACTTATCACTAATCAATGTTTGATGCGTGCTGCAATTTCTCCTCAACGAACGAAAAGCAAAAACCCTTAAATTATTTTTCATTACATTTGCGGAAATTAATTCAATATGTATGAAGTATATTGGTTTAGTTTTCGAGTTGACTATCAAAAGTTCGGTGAAATAAATTGCAATAATTTAGTTTAACTTAAGCAAGTCGAGCGCTTGCAAAATGTTCATCTTGCATGCAACTCGTTCTGCGCTGTCAGCTTAAATTTGCCAGCAATTCCTCAGTTTGGGTTTGAAAAATTCCGCTCACATTGAAGTTCATGAAATTGACTCGCAATGGCTGTGTAGCCAAAGTTTACCAACACACAGTTGCACACAAGCGACAGCAATGGCGGCGGCGCCGGCTGTCTGTAATCTACACAGCCGCCGCATCTCATCTCAACTCGGCTGAACTCAGCTCATCCCAGTGCCAGAAGTGCCTTCAGCTCGGCAGGGTTCAAGTGTTCCGTGAAAGCGCCACGACTGACTGCTGTAATTTCTCTTTGCCGCTGCTCATTTCGTCAGTTAACATTTGGCAAATAGACAAATCGGCAAAAGCAAATCAACTTTGCAACTTGAGTGGCAGCCGATAGCGACGCAGACCCAGACACACACACACACACACAAAGAAACATTGCTGCTGTTCTGCTTTTGTTGCTGATTTGGGTTGGTTTCGCTGGAATTTGTTACCGATTTTATTTCTCTTTTAGAAGAACAAAAATGCTCTTATGAAAATTTGTTAGTTCTTTGAGCAGCATTTGCAAAAAATAAATGCACAAGAAGCAGCAAAGTATGCAGTGAAATGAAACGATTTTGCTAAAAAAAAAATAATTTAATAAATTTTTTGCGCCAAATATCTGCGCAGCGAACTTGTATTGTTTCATATTTTTCGCCTGGGGCAACAACGTCAACGACCAGAATCACAAGGCGAAATAAAGAAAAAAAAAATATATTCATATATGAACGATGCAGACGAGAAGGAGCGAGAGCGAGCAGTGAATATCGAAATGGCAAATAATATGCTTCCATTCAATTTGAATTCATCAATAAGGGGCTTAAACAATACGAATTCGATATGGTCGCCACAAATTTTGTGGCAGCTCTTTGAACGTTTTTTCGACCGTCTGCCGTCTGCTGCGCTCGCTGTCGCTATTTCTTTGGTCCGTATTTCTTTGGCGGCTTACTTGCACGATTCCTTTGGAGTTGGTTTTGAGCGGCAGCTGGACCAATGGCTGCCGGCATAAGCAAATATGCACGCAGAAATTTATTGAGTAGAACGTGCAGCGATAATAATGGAAACCCATTCAACCCCCAAAAATGGCAAAAAACAATATCAAGTGGCTGTCCAGTGAAAAGTATCGATTGCAGTTGCCAGCCCGTTTGTTTTGCCACACAATGAGATACAATTTTGTTGGTGAGATTGAATTTTCAAGGTCAGAAATGAGCCAAAGAAACCACATCACTTTCGTTTTTCTTGTGAATTGCACAAATGAAAGGAGCAGTGGTAGATAGGCATTAAGGACTTACTGCGATATTCCGTCGAGAGAAGAAACTATCAATGCTTTTAAGAATCACACGGCGGTTTTCAATAGACAAAATCGATACTTTGCCTAAAAGATGCGCAAAGTTTGTGCTGGCACAGGAATAACGTTTGATGCAGAAAATATTAGAAGCTTGATGTCAGTGAAACTGAAATTTTGGTTTTTACGATTTTGTTGCGGTAACCGCTTTGAAAGGTCAAATGCCAAAAAGTGGATGAATTTATCGAAATCGTCAAGTCCAACCCTCATGCAAGCATTGTTTCCATGGTCCCATCACTTGAATAGAATTGAGTAACAAAAGAAGCTCACAGCTTCCTGGTTTGTTCCTGCGCTGCTCTCTGCCAGCCCCAAGTAGTTTTCGAAGTTTGAAAAAAAATGTTATTGAGTTCCCTAAAGACAGTCAAGCTTTCAAGATATTAAAACTCATGACTTATGAATGGAACCAAAACAATTAGCAGCACTATTGTAAATAGTGTAAATTATTTGGTCGGTCAGTGTTACATTGGAATGGAATGGACTAAACCATGGACAAAGATTTAGTTGATGTCAACAGTGTCTCCAAGGACCTAATTTTGCCTTTTGCCCGCTTAATCTTAGCCCCTTCGCCTCCATGTATAGGGTGTTTTTTTGTTTTGTTGTTTTTCGAATAGAGATAAAACTGGCATTTTGTGGTCAAATCTGGCAACTCTAATGTCATTTATGTTCAGTTTGGTTTGCCATTTCATCATGAACAGGTTGACAAAAGAACAACGCTTGCAAATCGTGCAAATTTATTTCGAAAATAATGGTTCAGTTCGCGAAGTTTACCGCAAGCTCCGTCCATTTTATGGTCGACATAATCGTCCATCAGAGCAATTAATTCGGTTAACCTGTCAATTGGCCACCAAGATCGTGTGATTTGACACCATCGGATTATTTTCTTTGGGGATATGTGAAGTCGCTCGTCTACGCCAACAAACCAGAAACGTTAGGGGACTTGGAAGCCAACATTCGTGGCGTTATTGCCGACATACGGCCCGAAAAAGTGGTTGAAAATTGGACCTGTAGAATTGGCTTTATTCGAGCCAGCCGCGGCGGCCACATGCCCGAAATCATATTTAAACACTAATGGCATAAAATTATCCTTCCAATAAAGCCAAATTGATGGACATTAAAACGATTTTCTTGTGTTTTATTTCAATTCGAAGTTCTATACCTCTAAAAAAACACCCTATATAATTTATCTTAAAGATTTCAGTGCGTAGGATTGCAATAACAAAATTTGCATTGTGTATGAACCGAATTTCTGTGACCACTATTTTGGATGATGAATGCACTGCGACATATTTCCGCTGGTCCGAACTAGTGTTGTGTGCGGTAGTGTTGTTGTTGCGATAGTACGAATACTGGGTATGAGCTGCCCATCACGTGGAATGTAGAGTGGAAAGGATGGGAGCTTGTCCAAAGATAAACCATTTAACTGGGTAATGTTGAAGGAATTCAAAACAATTCAAAAAAGGAAAAATTGGATATTCAGAAAAGTGCGAAACCAAGCTAAGTGTAAATTGAAACAACGATCTCTGAGTTGAGAGGCCAATGGCGATCCATATAAATTTATTGACATCTAATGCTGAATATGTGCTGAAATGTTCTATAGAATTTCTATAATTTTCAAAAAACAAATACATTTGTCTCAATCTTCATTCTGTTTTAAAGAATTTATTTGTTTATAGTTTGAGAAATCAATGCTAATAGAAACAGAAATCTTGTTCAATTCGGTTAGTGTCCTTAACAAGGAGACATTAGAGACCTAATTAGTTTTAAAGGCATTTAACACAAACAAAATTTAGTCAGGCACTCAGTACACGAGAAGGAACATGGAAGCAAACTTAGCCCAAAACGAAAGAGAGTCAACAGACACTTTTGAAATTATGGACTAACTACACAGACAGGAAAAATCATATGACTTACTGTGACTTGAGAAAACATGTTAAGCATTCTTGTTAGAAAAAAAATTATATAAATCTTTGAATGGTCTGAGGATAGTAAAGGACAACCTACATTAATGAAAGCATGGACAAGTTTATGACTGAATATTTCAAACGTTCTTGTTCGGAAAATCTATAAAAGACTAAAAAGATTTGAGCACAGCAAAGGACAGGCAACTATGAGACTAAGGATTAATAACAGAGACATGTAAGATTCAGGTTCAACACTCACCTAACTTACCCTAAAGTGTAAGACTGACTGAGACTTAAGGCTTCGGAAAGAACATTTTAAATATTGTTGAATGTTTTCAGCACAGCAAAGAACAGGCAATTATGAGACTAAGGATTTATAACAGAGAAAAGTAAGATTCAGGTTTATAACTAACCTAACTTATCCTAAGGTTTAAGACTAACTGAGACTTAAGGCTTCGGAAAGAACATTTGAAATATTCTTGTTAAGAAAATCTAAAGCAGCAAAGAAAAGGCAACTATGAGACTAAGAACTTACAATAAACCTACTAGGTTTCAGTGCGCAAGGGCATTGTCCCTACCCATTATCATTACAAGAACTTACAACCAGGACAAGTAACATGAAGGCTTAAGACTAACCTAACCTAATGTTTAAGACTGGTTGAAGGCTTACGAGGAAGAATTTTAAACAGTCTTGTTTGAAAAATTTATTAATTAATTACTGAAATGGCCTAAAACAGCCAGTAGGCATCAATGAAACCATGCACACGTTTGTGACTGAAAATTTTAAACATTCTTGTTCGCAAAATCGATAAAAGACTAGAATGGTCTGAGGATAGCAAAGGACAGGCAACTATGAAACTTCAGGTTAAAGATCAATCTAACCTATCCTAAGGTTTAAGACTGACTGAGACTTGAGTCTAACAAGAGAAAAGTTCAAACAAATTTGTCTGAAAAAATCTATTAATTACTGCAATAGCCTAAGGAAAGTCAACATACACTAATGAATCCTTGCACTAACAACATATACTGGATACTTACTTATGACTTATACTAATGACTGACAGAAGGTTTGAGGCTTCAAAGCACACTGAACAGGCACTGATAAAAACATGGACAAAAAAAAGAAATAAAAATAAACTAACGAAAGCATTACAAACAATCTTGTTTGAAACATATTCAAAGTTTGAATAATTCAAGGAGATTTCATTTAGTTTTAATACTGATTATTAACAAAAATTTTAAACACGTGCCTGCGTTAACTTTACGTAATGAAATTTCTTAATTAAGAAAATTTTTCCTTTGCCAATCTCAGAATAAACAAAATGAATGATAAAGTATTTAAAATACTTTAGTTGTATTTCATATTTCTTATTGAAATTTTCCTGGTTTGTCAATAATTTTGTGTTTGTTGAGAAATCAGTTGCTGGAAGCTGATTACATACCGAAATAAAGCAAGAAAGTGTTCAAAATCAGTTAAAGTTTATTTACACAGCAGTTGCCAATTTCAGAGCTGAACACTCTCAGTGCCATCGAGGAACGTAAGCAAACCAATTACTGAATGCTAAATGAGCAACTTTAAATAGATTCGATTTAGAAAAGAGCAAAAGTATTTTTTAATTAAAGATAACATTTAAATAGAACATACACACAGTTGATGAACAGAGAGTTTTCGTTCAATTACTGCCACACGATGCTCGAATTACTTGTGCAAGCTTGTGCAGCACTTCAGACGCATAAGATAAGTGTGCGAGGAATCGAGAGCGAGAATGCTTTCTATTTGTTTTAGCTTAACTGACAGCTCAACGAATGACTCTGCATAAATATTTGTCAAATTGAGTTACACACTTTTCTACTCAGCTGCAGCCGAAATAATTGCGAATAAATCACATAATGCAGTGCTCGATTTGGCATTTGACTTGTTGGTGCTTTTTTGGTGCTCAATTTTTTGTTGGGATTTTCATTGAGCAGAAAATTTTCCGACGTCGTAACAAATGACTTTTTGCAGGTCAGTACAAAATGGTTTTTGTGTGTGCCTTATCGGATCATTAGCATCGAAAGTTTGCTCAGTGCCGATAACTGAAACACAAACATTACCAATAAGCGTTCAATTGGCAGTGTGGCGTCTGTTCTGACAGCAAGTGTAGGCACATACATGGGGGCTTAAGATTGTGGCAGGTCCATAGCACTAAAGTCACATGACATCACATCACATCACACACATCAAACTTTGACAGCATGGAGCACGCATGAGCTCATAGTAAGGACTGATGTCCTTGTCGGGGTTCAACTTGTAAAGCCGTCACTTTGATTTGCAGCCACACACACTTTGGCTGTTTGCTTGCTTGTCTGTAATATTTGGACATTAATTCTCCTGACGTTCTGTCTCGACATGTTTGCTCATCGATTGTCAACGCGTTACAATGTAAAGAAATTAAGTGTGACCATTGGGGCGTATGCGTAACTTTTGTTGGCAAGTTTTGTTTGTTTACATTTGCTTGGGCGGGAGGGGGTCAGTGTGTGAGAGTTGTGCGCCAGCTCATACATTTGCAATTGCTAGAGTTTGTGTGCATGTGTGTCAAGGTGGCCACAGGCAATGTAAATACTTGCCAAGGTTTATTATTAGTCATGTTAAATGATCGATAATCAAATCAGCCTTTGCGCACAAACACAAACAATCGTAGAGCTTTATTCATGCGATTGGCAAAAGTATGTTAAGCAGCGGCAACTTTTGCCAAAGGTCAGTCAAACCAAAGTATGCTGCCTTACAAAAGCAAAAGTTAAAGTCAAGAAAGCAGCGAGTGCGTGTGAGAGAAAGCGAGGGAAAAGCCGTGACAGCGCGCCAATTAAGTGGGATGAGGTGGGGTGGATGAGGTTGTAGTCGAGTCGAGCACAAAGTTGTTAATGATGGCTAAGCAAAGTTTATCGGTGATAAGCCATAAAACAAAAATCCGCAAACAAACGACACAGTGAACGACAAAGTGAAAAGGAAAGAAAACAAAGCACTACAAAGCACAAAAAGAAAAAAACGCATTAAAGAAAGAAAAACTAAACAGATGAAGTTGTGAAAATCTGGTGCCGTTTCAAGTGATAAGCTGGCTGAGAGACGCTCGTCTGTGTGTGCATTAAATATTGTTTTGTTGTTGCGGCCAGGGTTTTTGGTTGTCAACGACGGCAAAAAAAAGGAGACAATGAGAAGATGACAGCAAACGCTGTTAGGACACGGCAAACGGTAAGGACACTGGCCAAGAATGACAGGCAAACTAATTGATGTGCGTGCAGCACTTCTGAGGGGGCCGCTGCATGTGGACGATATTGAGTGCCAACAATGGCGAGGGCGGCGCTTGGGGGGTAAATAGCATAAATCAAAACTCATTAGACCGCAGAACGACAACCGAAATGAAGGCAAATAAATATGCGAGAAAAAAAGCGCCGGGTGCGCTCTTATTTGTTATTCAGTCTTGTTGCTTTTAGTTTTGTTGTTGTTGTTGCATGGTATTACTTACATGGCAGGCGGTATAGTTGGCTCCATGGCAGCCAAGCCGTGGAACTGTGCGCAAACGGAAGCTGAGCTGACAGCTGATGTCATCTTAATCATCGTTTTTGGGCGAGCATTGTTGTTGATTTCGTCATTTGTTTGTGTGTGTGTGTGTGTGTTTGCGCAGCTATTAGGCGCATGACATATTGGAATGTATCTAATGTATCTCTGAAGAAGAACTGTTGGGCGTGTATGGAAGAAGGAATGCGTCCGAGTGTTATGTGTGTGTGTGTGTGTGTGTGTGCATGTGTGCACTGAACTGGCTGAGCATAACAATTTGTTATGTTTAATAAGTGGAACTTCGCTCATAGACACATAGGTATGTGTGTGTGTGTGTGAGTTTGGGGCCCCAGATGTAGTCACCACTTATGTGTTGTTTGCCTTTAGGGTCGCTTATGAATGCCTAATCGCTGTGAATTACATAATTAGGCACACATCTAATTATTACTAATGATTCATTCTAGTTGGCGGCGTCATCGTGTGCGCCTGCTGCTCCTCCAACTTTTCTACTAATTCTACAATTTGTTAGATTGTTGTTGAGCGGAAGTGACTGCGTGAGTGGCTTTGTGTGAGTGTGTGTGAAAAAGTCGTTTACGCTTTCATGTGAAATTCTCGTGTGTGTGTGTGTATGCGGAGCAAAATCAACAACAATGGCGCAAAAAAAACTGATTTATCGGCCGCCCTTTTAGCGCGCCATGGACTGAGGCGTGAATTTCCTTAGCCAAATTACGTTTGACACGTTGCGACATGGAAACAACAGTAGCTGGCGTAGCTCTGACGCTTGTCCGAGTAATTGTCGCGCATATAAGATGCCTTAAGCGTTGCAATTACGAGTAAAGTGGCCAAGTGCCGGGGAGGAGAAAATGCTGGACTGAGAGTAATTTTTTCGTGGGTCTTTTAGTGGAATGAGAACTAATCAATTGCAGTTGGAATGGAAGGAACAAGGCCAATGGAAGTTCACGTTGGACAGGGAGTGGAAAGAGCAGAGGTTAGAAATGGGAGTGAGGGGGCATTGAAGTGAGTGCAGGAATCTTATTAAGGGTGGCAATGCGATCGAAAGTGGCAGCTCGTTTGATTGTCGAAATGTGAGTTGGAATAGTAATATAACTAAAGGCAGTTGTGGTGGTAGGAATAGGAGTAAGAAAGAATAGAATTAACAGGTATTTTGTAGGTAGAGCAATTTGATGTTCTTTGATTTGCTTTTATTGGATCTAAGCGAAAGATTGTTTGTGAATATTGAACATTTTATGAGTAACATTCATGGAAATACGACAGCAAGAAGTGCTAAACTCCATTCGAGATTATTGCAAATAGGTCGAGTCATGCGAAAAGCAACATGGTAGTACAACAAACAATAATAAAATGAAAAAAAACAAGAACTAAACAAAAAAAAAATTTAGAAAACTTTTCAAATCACAGTGTATTTTTGTTAATCTTTTGTATTAGATTAAAGTTAATCATATTAAGGATGCCTTTCCATCTTCCACTAGCATTAGGACAGTCTATGTTGCATATATAAATCCATAAATAAAATAAATAAATTCCAAAAATAAACATGACATCTCTTAGTTCTCTTACTTTCAACTGGCTCCAGTTCTGTTCTCGTACGCAATACGCGAGCAGCCTTCAGCAACAGAAGCGTCATTGCAATTCAATTCCTGCCAGAAATACCATTAAACTCAGATAATTTACGACTTTTGAGAAAAATAATGATTTATAGCGCGCACAAGCACACAATGAGCGCGTGGCGACGCATTCGCTTAATTGAAAATCACTCATACGCCGCGTACGCCGTCAATCCCAAGGAAAGTCGTCGCATGTCACAAAAACTCAAGTATGTTTATGCAGCAAATATGCAATACGAGCAATTTAAAAGAGCACAAATTCAAGCACACACACGCACACACACACACATACAACAGAGGAGCGTAAATAATACAGCTGAATAGATGCGACATTCCATGCCGCGAAATCATTTAAATGGAAAACGATAAAAGCGGTGAAAACGCTGAGTGCGAGAATTCCTAACAACGCCACGCAGCAAGTTGAGGAAAGAGACGAAGCGAAGAAATCGTGGCTTTCTTTATTGCCATTGCTCAAGTGGGCTTTGGCGCAAAAATTTATATGTGCTCAGGTTTCGCTTTTCAACTCGGGCTCGTCGGCACAACAACGCGTGGGGTGGGGAGGGGGGGGTGCCTATAGTGCCACATATGCTCGAGTGGAAATTCGCGTGAATCTTCAGCCAGTTTATAGCCACGGCATATGAAATGGGTGAGCGCCCACGCTGGGCACCTCTTATATGCCAAATAAACATAAATACAAACATGCACAGATGATTGTGTAACTGTGTGTGTGTGTGTGGGTGTGTGTTGTTTTATGCTTACAACTGTTCGTGTAGCGTAGTTGTTTATGATTGCCGTTTGCATCTATTGGAGGAAATTGAAAATAAAACGTTTCTCTTGCGTTGAAAACTGAATGCGGCAAGCACACGAACACACACACACTTGCATACATACGTATGCATATATATGTCTGGTATACTGGGTTTTCATTGTGCGTACCAGTTGGTAATTACTGAAAAAATTTCCGATGGCTCCTATGGCAACGAACAGACGCGCGCTGATCTGGCGTGGCGAGTCAAACCAGTCGACGCCAGCCGAAGATGGCTTTAATGGATACAATTTAGGTTGTCATAAGCACATTGAACGATTTCGGAATGAGTTGTTTGATTATTTCGATGAGTGATTTTGCATTTTACTTAAACATTTTCTGGAACAATTCTTGATTGTTGAAACGGTTGAAAGTAGAGAACTCAAAAGTCAAACAAAACAACTGAACTTTTAGCAAACAAAGCGTAACTTGAAAGCTGAAATTCGACAGGTAGCAAACATTTGACTTGATTTCATTTCTAATGATGCAAAAAAAGTTGAGGAAAGTCCAGTCGAATAGGTAAATGTATTGGCCCTTTGTCACTTAGTCACTGTTAGGCGCGGTGTCACTTAGGTTTTTTCTGTTGAATTTTAGGCTGAAGGAGCACTCAGGAAACTTGAAGAAACTCAGAATGGACAATGGTTTTTAATGTAGAAGTGAATTAATAACCAAAGAAATGAATGAACCAATGAGTGAACAAAAAATAAGAAAATAAACGAATGAATGAACGATTGAATGAATGAATGAATAAATGAACGATTGAATGAATGAATGAATAAATGAACGACTAAATAAATGAATGAATCAGTGAACTAATAAATTGCCTGATTGTATAAATTGGATAATTTACTGATTCAATTAATAAATGAGTGAATAAATGCAAGAATGAGTGAATGAACGAATGAATAAACGAATGAGTTAAAGAATGAATGAGTGACTGAATGCATTGCTTGATTGCATAGATACGTTAATTAACTGACTGAATTAGTAAATTAGCAAATGAATGAGTGCATGAAAGAATGAATGATTGAGTGAATGGATGAAGGAATAAATAAATAAATTAATAAATAAATGAATCACTGAATGACTTATCGACTGAGTGAGCGAATGAATGGATGAGTGAATTAATATTTTTTCATAAATTCATTGATTGTTTGATTGACTGACACATTAATTAGTTGCCTGGTTGCATAGATTAGTTGATTCACTTATTCAATTAGCGACTGAGTGAATGCATGAACGAATTCAAGAGTGAAGAATGGATAATTGAATGCATGAATGAACGACTAAACGAAAGAATGAATGAATGCATGCATGAATGCATGCACGAATGAATAAACGAAGGAATGAATGAATGAATTCAATGAGTGGATAAATAAATGATTGAGAGAATTATTGAGTTAATGAAGTAATATTCTTTGCTGAATTCATTGACTGCTTGATTGATTGATTGGTGCATTAATTAATTACCTGATTGCATAGATTAGTTGATGGACTGATTCAATTAGCAAATGAATAAATTCATGAACGAATGCAAGAATGAATAAATGAACGAGTGAGGGAATAAATTAATGAATGAATGATTGAATGAATGAATGATTGAATGCATGAATGATCGAATAAGGAAATGAACGAGTGAATGCATGAATGAATGAATAAACGAAGGAGTAAAGGAATGAATTCAATGATTGGATAAGTAAATGATTGAGAGAATTATTGAGTTAATGAAGTAATATTCTTTGATAAATTCATTGACTGCTTGATTGATTGATTGATTTATTGATTGATTGATTGATTGATTAATTGATTAATTGATTGGTACAGTAATTAACTACCTGATTGACTAATCTATGCAGTCAATTTACTGATTCAATTAATAAATTAGCAGATGAATGAGTTTATGAACGAATGAAGAAACAAATGAATGAAAAAGTGAACAATTGAATGCATAAATGAATGAGTTAATAATTGAGTGAGTGAATGAGAAAATGAGTGAATGAAAAAATTAATGAATAAATGAATGAATGAATGATTTTAATGAATAAATAAATGAAGTAAAGATAGAATTCATGAGTGAACGAATTAATGGGTGAATTAAAATTCTTTGATAATTTCATTGACTGGTTGAGTGATTGATTGGTGCATTAATTATTTGCCTTATTTAAAAGAATTTAATTATATCAATAAATTAACGGCATAGATTAGTGAATGAGCGAATGAATGAGTGCATGAATGAATGAATTAATGAACGAAAAAATAATTGAATAAGTGAACAAGTGAATTACTGCGCTGTGGTTTATTCATTTCAATTCTTTAGTGGATTAATTGATTGCTTGTCAAACATTTTAATTGCTTGATTAAAACGATTGGTTCATTTTTAGGTTCAATTAATCGATCAATGAAATTAAAAATGATTCAATAATTTAACTGAGAACAAATTGAGAACTATTTAAAACATTAACTGAAGCAATAAATGAATTAAATATACCTCAATTGGGTTATTGATAACTTACTTAATAAATTAATAAAATAACAAAATAACAAAGTAATAAAATAACGAATCATTCACATTATCATTTGATCAATTAATCACTTATAATGCTATTATTTCGTAGCACACTTTCAAGCGCACTCTTGATTAAAATTTCTTACTCTCTGCGTTGCGTTGCTGCATCGCTTCCGAAAGCTTTTATTTCACTCGTACCCAACTCACTGCCATTTGATTTTTCCATTAGTGTGTTTTGTGTTGTTGTTGTTCTTGCTGTTGCAGTGCTATCAACTCTCAACGGAAGCACTTGATTCTCCTTATGCTGCAATTAATTATTTGCGGAAAATGCGTCTTTCATTAAGTTGCCGCGACGCGTTCGTACCGCATGCTTCGCATCGCTTTCTACATGTTCAGCTGCCGCTGCCGTTGCCGCTGCTGCGTCATGAGTGCCTGCGGCTTGCCGCGAAAACTTTCGCCGCGCATACAAGTTTCTTTCTTTTCGCTGTTTTGGGTGTTGTTGCTGCTGCGCATTGCATCTCCGATAGGGAAGCAGCGCGTTCATGCAATTTATGTGCACGCTGAGCTGTGAATTGCTTGTTGTTGTTGTTGCTGTTGCTGCTGGGAGCCACATCAACTGGCAACAGTGGCAGCGCAAATAAATGATGATAACGACAACACAAACAACAATGACAACAGCAACAGTGATAAATTAAATTTTCACATTTCTGCAGATTTGCTGCAGCTGGCAGCTTTGCTCTGCTCCGCTGCTGTCGTTATACGCTTTACCCTTTGCCATTTTTTAAGCGCTTGTGCCACTTCCGTTTCTGCTTTTAGTTTTGCTCTTGCACGCATTTCCATTTGTAGCTCCCCGGCGCCCCCAACGCCATCGTTTGCTATTTATTTACGAAGCAATTTGGCTGCTCTTCAGCGCCGCCTCTTCAATTTGTGCGTTTTTTTGTTGCGGTTGTGCGCGTGTGTGTGTGGGTGAGTTGATCGGCTTGGCCGCTGCCTGCTACAAATGTGCGGCAAGCGGTGCGCTACAATGTCTGCTTAATGCTGACGATTAAGTGTTGACGTTTTGATGTCTTAATGAATTCCTCACGCCGCCTTCCACGGAACGACTTATGTGTTGCAGCTGCGGCTGCTGCCCCTTCGAATCCTTGCGGTTTTGATTTAGCACTTTGTAAACTGCTGCGGCGCGCCACAAATTCAACTGTGCGTAATTCCTCGATCCGCCAGCTAGGAAGCAAAAGTTACTGGGTGAGTGGGTGAGTGGGCGAGTGAGTGAGCGAGAGCGACCGACCGAACTGTGCTGGGCCTTCAAATTGTTGTGTGCACTCATAAACCAGAGAAGACGAGCGTTGCTTTCGGTGTCTCGTTAACTCTGAGTGAGGTTGTCCTAATTGCGATTTAAACGCCATCAGATGTTGATGAATGTGAAGGCTGCAAGCAGCGTTGCAAGGCAGGGATTTCTCAATTAAAAGTCAGCGCCAAATTAAACAAAAAGCCATTAGAAAGCTAAAAGTAGTTGGTGTGGCGAAATGGGCGACGATTTAAGCGAAACATTCGAAGCATTCAAAGTGTGGAGATTAATATAAGAAGAAATTGAAAAATAATGCAGGTTTCTCAAACAAGACGTCAGTGTGTCTTGAAATCCCAATCAAGACTATCTTAGTGACTATCTGACTTTTAATACCATGCAATGGAGTCCTATTTCATATTCTGAACTGAACTTCTAGTCTTCTCGTTGCAAAGTTTGTTGTAGTCAGTTTTAGTTTTTTGTTTTTTAACTCTTTCCCTTTGCAACTTTACTTGCTTTCTTGCATTTCCTAAAATGTTCAATCATTATTGCAAATAATACTTGAAAGTGCAAGTATGTGTGATGTGTTCAGGCACTCACACACACACACACACATGCAATTTCGTTGCAGTTTCGGCTACATTAGCATCTCAAAGTGAGCCCAAAGTGCAAAAGTGAAAATCTCATGTTACACCAGTGCACAGTGATTCGTTCCATAGACAAAATTCAAACAATTTATGGTCTCAGAATTTAACGATTTTGATGTCATTTGAAAGAAAAAACTCGAACTAAGACAACCCCCAAAAATTCTGTGCACAAAATCAATTAGTGTCTGTGCAAAAGCGGCTCAAAGTTGAAACTTTTTTCACAAAAAAAAAATGAAACTCATATTTTCTGTTTTTTAATCTATTGAGTAAAATAAATTTAAAAAATACATGGTTACCAAGAAGTTGCTTAAACTTTCAATATAGAATGAGAAATGATGTGGTCATTTTCGCTTTAAATGTTTTCTTAAAATTTGCAAAGCGTAGGTTTTTACTTCACCTTTAATTCAAAATATTTTTCTAAATTAAAAATATGACAATTGGCAAAACTAAGAGGAAAATATCTAAAAAGTATGTGAAAGTATGTTCCTGGATTTTTTTATTTTAAGAAGCATTCTTTCTTTGTCGGATAATGTAATTACATCCTCCAATATCTTCCGATCTCAGAAAATAATTCAATTTTAAAAATTGTCTAAACACGTATTTTTCGACAAAATTATTATCTATTATTATCGTTTTTATTGCAAAACCAGAGGATCCTAAGGCAATTTCTGTTACTCTTTGGAATAATCAATGTTGACGTTACCGATTAAGTGTAAAACCTGAAAAATCTAGCCGGCACACTTGGTGCTATAGCTCACCAAAAATTACGAAAATTGAGAATTCAGGTCTCAGGCATTGCCAAACTACAACAGTTTAAGAAAAACAAAATAGAGATTTCAGTTCAGCAGACTATGGTTAACTAGTATACCAAATTTTATGAAGAACGGACCACTCCTTCTAATTTTGTCCCGCGGTTGTATGGAGTCGAATCACTGTGCAGTGGAATCAATAAAGCTGTTGTCCGCAATGATGGCAACGTAGCTGTGCCAAAATGTTTCATTTCACTACAGAAACCTGTTCAGGAAAAGTGTTATGCATGTGTGTGCTTGTGCGTTCGTGTGTACATGCAAAGATTTGTGTTTGAGTGTGTGTGTGAGTTTTCATGTGAAAGAAAAATGCTGCTGCTTGTGTAGCTTTGCGCAAAACTGGCTAAAATTCAGTGAGCAGTGAAGCCGTTGAGTGGCGAAACCGGCATTGGTTACGGCGAAATGTTGAAAAAAGGAATATGTGCGTTGCAAGCTTCAGTGACTGCATACCAGCCACTTGTGAGCAATCACGGCAAATTTGGCTGTGGAATGTGGCGAAGCAAAAAATTAAGCGTGTTTTCATATTCTGGGAATTTTTGTGAAAAGCTACCAAAGCAACCAGATTGAGAAATATATATGAACATCAATTCATACTCAATTATGTATTTTTTTTTTTAATACAAAAACAATTTTGTGTAACATAAAAATAATAATAAAAGTCATTGTAATTGTTGAAATTTGCATTAATTTAGCAAAGTAAACAATTTTTAACAGCCTTTTAATTGCCCATTTGAAATCACTTGAAGAATTACTGTGAAATATTCTACAAAGTCATCAGAGCAGTCAAAGTCGAATTTATTCAGAAGAAAAAATAACCTGAAGATGTGAAGAACATATGTAACTCTCATCAGGTTCCAGAATGGAATCACGGGGAATTCCCCACAGGGATTTTCGGTGCAGGTGACTTTGAGAGTTAAGGTTTCGCAGCTTACCGAATGAATAGCAGCGAATACCAAGAACTATGGGAAATAATTGACAATAGACAATAATGCCTCAGAATAAAATTACGGGTTTTTCATACACGCCCTCTGAACTTAATCAAACCTAACACCAATCTAAAGTTATAATTATATTCAAAATGGGGAGACTAATTGGGTGTCCGACAATACATTTTGATTTTTGCTTTGTAGAAACCCAAAAGTTGACAACGTCACAAATCCGATCGTGTGGGAGATGCCCTCTGGTGGTGAATTTCTGAACCTTAATTAATTTTGTATTTTTTGTACTCAAGAATGTTGGCGATCGCTGAATAAATCATTTAAATCGGTTCAGTAGTTTCCGAGATACGAACTTTTCTCGCTTACTTAACTACCACATTTACAAGTGGGGAGCCAATGGCATAGAAAATGGCCAATTTTGTATGGCAGCCCCCTTAAGACTTGGAGATAGCGAGCAGGCATTCTTAGGAGAAACATTTGGAAGGCAAAATAAATGGATGTCAGTCATACATTTGACACATCTGGGCGCAACCTGGGAGCAGTGGGAGCCTATTTTATAAAACGACCATTTTGTATGGGAGCCCCATCAAGGGTTGGAGATAGGATATGAATATGTTTGAAATAAATGTTCAGTACGGAAAACTAGTGGGGTCATTCATATATTTTAACCCACTAAGAGCAACTTCTGACAAGTAGTGCGGCAATTTGTTGAATTTCCCAACTTTTTTGTGAATTTTGACCTCGATGCGACGCCATTTAGCCCCGCACTGGCCCCAAAATTTTTTGGCTGCATAAAATTAAAAAAAAAAAACGCATAAAATGAGAGGTTGCGGAGTATCGATAACACATTACTAAGAATCTCCATACAACACTAAATCATGTCTAATACACAACTGGATATATATTCAAGGCGCCCTCTGGTGGTGAATTTTGTATTTTTTGCATTGAAAAATTTTGTTCAGTGTTGAAGGATTCGTTCCAATTGGTTCAGTAGTTTTCGAGATACATTGTTCCCTTTGCTATTTAACAACAACATTTAGAAGTGGGAAGCTAATTTCATAGAAAATGGCCAGTTTTGTATGACAGCCCTTTGAAGAGTTTGAAATAGAGGATAGATATGTTTGCAAAAAACATTTGGAAGAACAAATAAATGGAAGTTATTTTACAAGTTTGGAGGCAACTTGGAAGCAGTAGGAGCTCATTTTATGAAAACGTTCGTTTTGCAAGACAGCCCCATCAAGGGTGGGAGATAGGGGTAAGGTTGTTTCAAAGAAATGTTCAGAAGGAAAAAGTCATAGGTTTTAAATCTCTACGATGAACTTCCGAGCAGCTGTGATGCAATTTGCCAATTTTTGTAGCTCTTATGTAAACTTTGACGTCGATGTGGCGTTATTTTCTATTTCTAGCCTTTCAATTTCTTGGTTCATACAATTCTTCATTAAATCGTATAAAATAAGAGGTTTCGGGGTATTTGGAAACTATTATTAAGAATCTACATACACTTACTTGTCTACTGTACAATGTTCTTCACTTAGAAGAATTATTAACTGCTAGTGTCCAGTGGACACTAGTGGACTTATGGACTAATCGAAATGATGCGAGAGTGTATACGAAAGTGCAACTTGGTTGGTCTTGAATACTAACACACAGCGGTTCCAGGAATACATCTAAACAGTCTATTGAACTTATGTATACAGAATATTTTAAGACAACCACTAAGAAAGATGGTTTTGGAAGCTGAAAGTTGAAGTACCTAAGTCACACTGAAACAAAAAAGAAACGAAGGAAATACTCTCCATAGCTCACACTAAGACAACTATCCCAAAACATTGTTAAAGCAACGCTTGACTGGAACACATAAAGAAATAAAAGTCGTGGACGAATAAAATATACTCGAAGAAGGTCGATTTAGCACGATTTAGCTGTTTTGAAAATCAAATTTTTTCAAAACCAAATCGAGTAGAAAAACCTTGTTGTTGAAAAATTGTTGTTTTTCTTTTTTTTCGGTGTTAACGCAACGGAGTATTAAACCTGCGTTCGTGCGTCGCATTTGACTCGCGGCCCAACGCACTAGCCAGCTGACCTACGGCGACTGCCAACCTTGGAGAAGTAAACAAGGAAAAAGAGTAATGTTTTTACTCTGCCTCGAGTGCAAAGGGAAAAGTATTGGTAGACATTTTAAATCAGGATCAACAGAAGAAACGATATGGTTATGACGGCCTCATGCTTTTTTCTGTTTCTAAGAAAAGTCCGAGAAATTAACAGGGTTTTGAAGGATTTTTTAGAGTCTAATGATTACACTATCAAAGCGCCGATAAACGCGATAGAGCACAGACAATTTTAGACTTTGCAATAATGTTTAATGTGAATTATACTCGAACTCGCACTAAGATAATAAAAGACATAACGAAAATCAGTTCTGCTGCCTCAACGCAGACGTAAATCGTTTCAAAATAAAACGCAATACAATTCTTCAACGCAGTTCAAAACTAGCTCTCACTTTATCTACAATTTTTCATTCTAGTTAGTTGGTTGGTTAAGTGGGTGACTCTGTATGAGACACACTTAGGACTATGGGCCCGTTGTGATACCACAAATTCCATCCGTTTGAAATGTGTATGCAACACTGTTTTTTTTTCAACATGTGATACAACACACATTTCAAACGCATGGTGAAAGGGAGGGGGGACACACAGTTTAACACCGAATCCGAACGGCGATTGGCAGTTTTTTTTCACACTTGGAGGTTTTGCCATTGCCTGCCAAGAGCGCACTTGTGCGATTCTTGTAATTCTAATTGCCTTCATGTGGATAGAAGTAGATGAGTGTTTTTTCCAGCCCAAGCCAGGAATCGAACTCGGAGCGCTCGGTATAAGAAGCCAGTGCGCTACCCGCTGAGCTATCGAGGCCGACCATTCTACTGAATGAATAAATGAATGAATCAATCAATGAACGAATGAATGAATGAATGAATCAATGAGTGAATGGATGAATAAATGAATGAATTAATCAATTAATGATCTCTCTTTCAGCTCTTTTACATTCTACTGAATGAGTAAATGAATGAATCAATCAATGAACGAATGAATGAATTAAAGAATGAATGAATAAATCAATGAATTAATGAATGAATGAATAAATTAATGAATAAATGAATGCATGAATGAATAAATGAATGAATGAATGAATGAATAAATGAATGAATTAATGAATGAGCGAATGAATGAATGAATAAATAAATCAATCAATGAACGAATAAATGAATGAATAACTCAATGAATAATTGAGTGAATGAATGAATAAATGCATGAATGAATGAATCAATCAATGAATGCAGTATACGAACTGACTGATCTAAACATATTAGTTATATATTGCAGCATTTTCAAATTCAAAGTTTGCTCATTTCTAGTTTTAAAATGCAAAAACAATGTCACACTCAACGAACTTAGTCATTAAGAATCTTAAAATCGTGAGGAATATTTAAGTTTTCGCTTACAAGCAGCAACAACTAAAATTCTTCATGTCAAGCAACATTTTGTGGCACATAAAGTGCCATATTTCATGTTGAGGTGTCTTCGTATGCAACAACACGCCTCTAGCTGCAATGTCTTCGAGTGAGTGTGTGTGAGTGTGTGTAAGTAGTTTGTAAGTAGTGGTGTGTGAGTGTGTTAGAGCAGTGAATAGTTCCCCGGTGCTGAAAAATCAATAGTCTTGAAATTTTGCAACTTGTTTCCGTGTGCTTTGCATATAGTTTATCATGTAGTGAGTTGTGTTTCTCAAATAATATGAAATAAAAGAAAAACACAACAACTGTAAGATGCCACTTAATGGAGTCTTAAGAATTTGAAATGCTGCTACCGTTTGTTATTGCAGCAGAAAATTTATATAAACTATATTTGTCTAACATTTAGTTGAATACTACTACTTTACAAACTTTTACACACTGTACAACTTTGCAAAAGTGTTAATTAAAGTCCACAACAATAAAAACAACAAGGAGAACAATTCGATGGCAATTTGTAAATGTTGATTTTGTTCTTTCAGATGTGAGCATCAACTTACGAATTGTTAGTACGAATTGTTCCAAGTGAATGAAAGAAAAGAAAACACTAATTGTGATAATTTTATTTGAATGTGTCATTGAAAATGTTCTCATAATGAAGCAAGAAAGGGTTAAATGC
Organism: Melieria omissa; assembly: GCA_963971225.1. NCBI lineage: Eukaryota > Metazoa > Arthropoda > Insecta > Diptera > Ulidiidae > Melieria > Melieria omissa. Next base: position 123,754,935 of record OZ020267.1, read on the forward strand.
ATTGTAGGTGTTTTCTTTCCAATCTTCCTTTCGCTCTCAGTCCTTTCAGCTCCTTCTGCTTCACACTCTTGCTCTCACCCGCTGCCCCCTTCTCTTTCGCTATATCTCTCTCTCTTTGTGTAGAGTTGCCGCACTTTGGTGCAACTCTGCCCGTTGGTGTATTTTCATTTGATTTAAAAATGCGACCATCATTGTGTGTTCTATCGCTTTGTCTCTGTGGTTGGCCATTGTTTTAGTTTTTTCTTGCATTATTATTGCAAATTTACTTGTGGTTGAGTTAAATTTTAATTAAATTTTTTTTCTCGGTTACATTTCAGTGTCTCCTTTTAGCACTTTTCCAGGTGCTAGTAGCGCCAGTAGCGTTTTTCTCATTGTTGTTGTTGTTGTTGCTGTAGTTGGCTTGCATTATGAATGTCTAGTAAATTGTATTTATGTGGTTTTTTGAGAGGTTTCACCCATCCGGTTTGCCTTGAAAATCTAATTACTCTCATTTTCTCGCTACAGGAGCACGCATTGTCCTTTGCCTTTGCGTCATGAGCGCCTGCAGCTGCCTCTGTCAGGATGTTGTAATTTAATATAAACAGGAGAGTGTATATTAATATTTGAAATTTGTTTTGTTTCATTTAAAACAATTTCTTGTGTGCTCATTTTCTAATTAGTGTTGGTTGCTCCATCGGCAGTATATATGTTTCTTTGTTTTTGTGTTTTCTTTGAGCACTAATCGCATTAAATTCTGCACAGCTATACGAGTGAGAGATGTGGCTGAAAAAATTAAAAATACAAAATATTAATCAACGCAAAAAAGCATTTCAGTGATGGGAAAACATAGATGTGTCTAATGTTGCTGGGTGTGATTTACTTAGGTATTTATTATTAATTTATATATAGAATCAAGGTTTCGTTTGCAAATACTCACCTCGACATTTAGTCAATATTCGGAAATAATTTTCTTTCCAGCGATTAGAGCAAATTTGCAATATTCAGGTTAAAAAAGTGGGGTGTGTGGTGGATCCTTTTGAACGATCGATTTCTCAGCTATTCATCTGTTTGTCTAACTACAATTTCGAATATCTCCAGTTCATTTGTCTATCTGTTCGTTTGTCCGTTTCTTCATCCGCCTAGTTGTGTCTCTGGCTGCCAATTTTTGCGTTCGATTATTTTCCATATAAGTCTGTGTCTGTGTTTCTTCTGGTTTCTACGTTCATCTATTCGTACGCTCGCTCATCTATCTGTCCTTTCATCTCTCTGTCGATATGCACAAAAACCTTTAAAGAAGTTGAAATGCTGACAATTCATATCGATTCCCAAACTACACTCACACACACTGAAACAACTCCTGCCAGTTCGCCTGTTGTCTCTGACAGAATCTGTTTTGTACGTGCAACAAACAGTCGTAACTTTAGTGTTTGCATTTGAAATTTTATTTCAATTCCTCCAAGTACGCTTTACATACCTGCGGCCATTCACTTCAATAGGTACACAAGATTTGTTGTTGCTGTTTGTTGCATTTCGCCGCGCACATTTCGCATTTATTCTCATAATCGGCATTGTTTGGCATTACGAGCAACAGCCGCATTAGCATTTCCCTGCCATGTCTTACAATACCAACAACAATAACAACAATAATAGCAATAACAACTTGAGAGCGTACATTTTTAATAATCTTTAGCAGCGCAAAGTGTAAGTCAGGCAGTCAGAAAGCATTACAAAACATTTGCCCGCAGCTGATAAGCAGCTCGTTGCGAATTGTGGGCCCCCACCAACTCTTCTTGCAATCCTGTGTTAATAATATAAATTTCGAAATTATGCAAATACGACGCTAATAAGGAAAATTATTACCGACATGATTACAAGTATAAATACAACGCGCACACACGCCGACATCACGCAAACGTCGCATCATAACAAACGGCGTGCATAAATTTCAAAACATACGTCGCGACGGCTTAGGACGAGGTAGACAGGTAGAGGGGCGCAAGGTTGCCTACCTGCGGAGCAAAGCATTTGTGCGCAGCTGACGTGAACCCTTAACCCATATGTGCAGCGCTGGTGTGCGATGGTAGAAATTGTTTGCTTGAGTTACGAGCGAGTTGAGTAGCGAACAGAGTCGGCAGGGTGCAACAGAAATGGTGGGCGGTACGAAAACATGGCTTCATGGAACTGAACAGAGACTCGATTTGGATCAGGTACCTTCGAAAAATTTAACTATCCATTCAATCAATTAAAGTTGGTTAAAACATTATAATAAGTTGAGTATATAAATCATCTTAATCCTTTCGTCCTCAAAGTTGTTTGAGAGCAACTTCACCTAATTGTCATCTTAAAGCAAAAGCTACGATTGATTTATGGGTTTAATTCAAGTAGGCACCAACAAACTAATATTTTTAGAAGTGAATTCAAAGGAAATTACAAAAAATTTACTGCTATCCCTAAAATAATTTCCAGTAATTTGCAACGATATCAGGGAAAATTTGTGTTCTAATTGAAGCCTGAAAATTTGATCAAAACCTTGTTTCTTTAATAATGGTTAAATAAAATCAATAAGTGATAATTTTGTATTTTTCCATAAATATTAAATAAGTTTTTGTGACTTTCTGTTGAAAATATTCATAAAACACAACCTTAACGCTTTCCGGAAATTTTTACTATGTATCGTAAAATATTTTCGAAGATTTTTTATTTGACAGCGAACGCATTTTTTATGGAACGGCTTCTTAATTTTCACAAAGTAGGCTGTGTTGTGTCATTCTGTATCAAAATATAAATATATAAATGTATTGGTTTGTAAGTATAGTAATTGTAAGTATATATTTTCAAGAATTTGAAAATCTAGCAAATGACGATGACGATGAATACGTTTTGATTACAAATAGCTTAACGATTTTAAAGTTTGAATCTCAGTTAATTTATAAAACTTACTAAATTTAACACTTTTTGTATCTCAATATTTGTCCCGAGTCTTAAAAAATTTGTATGATATATCGTACAAATGACGGCAAATATTGCAAGTTATGTTTGTAGTTTTTAAGTTATGGGTTTCGTAATAACATTTTTTCGTTTGCGTGCCTGCCACGCCCATCTGTAAACCACGTGACTAATAAAATTCGACTATTCGGCAAGTTTGTGCTTAACTCGGCAGATACAGGTTATGTAAGGTTGGACATGCGTACTTGCCACTCCCACTGCGGTAAATAAGGATCGACTATATTCCGTATCTTTCTGTAAAACTATATGAATTTTAATTGATTCTGCGTTCTATTGAGGGGAAAAGGACTTTGCAACAACAACAACTGCTACATAAGGCCAAATAAATGTAACTCAATTAAGTTATAAGTTAAGTATATAAGTTTCGATCAAAATGAAATCGCCTTTGGATTTTTGTTGTTATAATTTATGTGTTCTATAAAAAAAAATCAATGAATTGTTCATAAGACCTAAAAAAGGAAGCAAACATTTCATGAAAATTTACTCCTCTACGATATAGTGTACGAAATTGATTGAGCTGGAATTCTGACCCTAAGTGATTTTTTTGATATCTTGTTCTATTTTAGTGCTAAAATGTTCAATAAGAGCCAATATTTTGAAGGAAAAATTTTTACCTCAACAAATGCGGAAATTTACCAGAAAGGGTTAACACATTGTTTCGAATCTTTGTGGTTATTGTATGTTTTGCCAACAAAAATTTTCATACTTAAATTCCTAAAAATATGTCGCAGTGAAATATGGAAAAACAGCAAGTAGTTTGCTAAGTGTGTGTGGTTGAAATTTTTGCTTGTGTGATGCAACTCTTTTTAGAATAGCTCCTACAGTAATGAACCAATTCAAATTTTGTTAATGCCCTTGAAAAGATAAATATTGACGCTTGCGAAAATACTTTAGCTACTTTCGTCAATGACGCGAAAAGCATTAGGAGATTTCAATACAAACACGTGTTCAGAAGATGAAGTCGCATTTACACTCTAATGAGCATAGGCCGAGAATGACACATACAATAAAAAAAATCTGTTCTATAAGTTTAAGTTACAACCTTACACTATACATTGCACACTAACTCCTTTTTGAAAATTGCAACACCGATTTTAAATGAATTTTTATGAAAAATTCGCGAAAATTGAACTTTGAAGGGCCATAGCCATGTTAACCCTTGACCAATCGAAATCGACTATGGTCAAAATTATAGCTTGAGGATTCGTTATTGTGTCATACACAAATTATCGCGTTTTTCAACATATTCTAAATGCAATAAAAATTCAAAGATGAAAAAACGTGGAAAACACCTCCTAGCAAAAACCACCAATAACTTACAAACCGCTCAAACAATCGAAAAACTAAGTACGCAGTTGTGATCAGCGTCCAAAAATCCTTTAGAAAAGGTTTACTAGAACTCGGAAAAATTTTGGCTGTTGCTCAGTGTAATTGGATCAGGTTTTTTTTGTCATAAAGATTAGCTTTGGTGTACTAATTTGATCTATTGAATACCTTTTGGTTTTGACTGTTCATGTTTAGACTTTTCATGAGTTTCAGTTCTTTTTAGTAAGATTAAAATTCAAAATATTGGATATAAAAACTGGCGAAAGAGCTCTTCGCTGAGTTGAGAACATTCACATAGAACAGGGAACATAGAATACTTTTTTCTTTTCATACATTTCGCAAACAACTGCAGAGGATATTCTCATGTTTTGGAGATGGTATCGAAGTACCCAATGCCCAGTTAGGTATTTAGTAATGGCAAGAATATCTTCTCGATTCAGTATTGGAAGTTAACGGGCAGACAGGTGATCTGGTGTCCAGAATTTTTTGCTTGGCGCAGTGTTCTGCAGTTAGTTTATTGGTTAGAAAACTCCTGACATCTGTTTTCCTATGAAAGCTTTCTGTTTCCTGACAGCCCACAGAATGGTTTTGGGTCTATTGATATCTTTTTTGATAGCTCGTTCGTTTTTTGCAACATGTCACTTGTGCTTTGGTATCCAATGGAAGTTTATTGAGTTGCGTCTACTCGGTTTGCTTAAGAGATCAGAGGCAATCAGTTAGTTGAGGTCAGTCAGTCAGTTAGTAGACTTTTTGTTGGGATACTATAAAGAGAGATGGGTTCAGGACGATTTCCTGCTCAAAGTTCGCGTATGTTTCCAGCTTAAACACCTCATTTTCTTTCGAAAAATACTTCTAAGACTTAAGTCCATATGTCCCAGTCCTGTCCTGAATTTGGCCGCATACTAGAATTGCTATCATAATACAGTACAGAAAAAATTTCTTTGTCGAATTGAGTTGACCGCATTGATCAAAATATTGACCACAAACATGTAGTTAGGTTTTTAAGATATTTTATATCTTGGATTCTCCAAGTTAACAGTACTGGTATATATAATGTTTTGAACTTCTAACTAATTTTTTTTTTAATAAATTTATGCTGAAAAAATTTAAAACTATCTTTTGAAAACCTTATCTTTTAATATTAAAAATGTTTTTTCACGGAAAACTTATTCCAAACCAAAGTATATTCCCTAAGTTTTACGACTAGTAGCAATTTGTAAAACATTTTCATAATTTTAAAGGATTTTTTATAATTTTTTGAGGAATTGTTTTCAACGGAAAAACATTACAAACTTGAAAATGGTTTTGAAATAATTCTCATAAAAATTCGCAACGATCCAACGAGACATACAAATATGTAAGTTCCAAGTTAGTTATTGTTTTTCTGTTTATATATCTATGACTGAAATTTTAATTTTTATATTTTGACAAATTATATTTCTGATTGATTCTATTATTTTTATCACTTGAGACAATCTGTGTAAAGATAAAATACAATTATTGTACAAATATGAAAAATAATTTAGGTGGTAATTTTTTTGCTACTACTTTAGCAAACCTTCTCATTTGAATTTACCATCAAAAATGTTTTCGATACTTTGGCATTGCCATCTCTAGTCATTGATCGACCCGTACCAGTTGTCTCGCTTACTCCTACGCACCCTAAAGGCGCCCGAGTTAGAGACGCAAGGCGCAACATTCTACTAGCCAGACACAAGTTTGACTACCAGCTGTGTGCCGGCATCAGCGAGAGTCCTTTGTGCACAGTACACAAGAGCAAAGCATCAGTAACACATTTGCCGCTCAAAGACATTTCACTACTCGGGACCGCATCGCATTGTATCTTTAACTGTGTTTTTGTAAAAAATTTTGTAGGAAACGTGCACCAAAGACGGCGAGCCAAATGTGCAACGGGCGCTTGCCTTCGTTTTCACTGTTGCGTAAAACTAGGCGGCCTAGGCGGCGTAGGCGGCCTGTTCGGGCTAGGCGGCCTGTTCGGAATGAAGACTTTGACGAATCGTCGGCAGAGTCATCGGGCGCCGAGGAGCCTGAGGTCACTGTTCGCAGATTTCCCCCACTGAAAATTGACCTTTCGGCCCCTTGGAGCACTTTGCTGATGGATCTTCTCGAGGATTGCATGGATAGTTGGTTATTTGCCTTTTGGTTAATTTTCGAAATTTGCTTTTTGTGTTTTTTAATTTATCACACCGCTTACGTGCTCGGAATGTTTTTCTACATTAATTATAAACGTGTTGTAGGTTTGTTTGCATAAGAACTTTTATGTTTTCAACTGACTACTGAATTACGAATTTTTGTGTTAAAGATTTTATAAATAAATGATAATTTGTGAATCTATTACCAAATATATCAAATGATCTGTGTTCGTAAATTACTAGCAGCTGTAATGCCCCTTTTATGTTGTTTGTGAAAACAGGATTCGGCAGGTAGAACGAGTGAGCACTTGCATTTTTCAGATGTAACGATTTTCTTTGAAGGGATGTTTTTTTGTGAATTTTAGTGGTAGAACTTACTTGATTTCTTTTATTTAATTTGAATTTATTTATTTAATTTGTAGTCACTTAATTGGATCGTATGGGTGGAATTTTTTCACCTTGAAATTTCACTGGTTTCAGAGCCAACACGAGGTGTGAACGAAATCCATCAGTTTACTGATTTTGCCTCCGAAGTATTATTGCTCCTCAGTATGTTCGAAAAAACTTTTTAGCCGCGTTTTCCATTTTGGTTTTGATAAAACCGAGTAGAGGAAGTATTGAATGTTTTTTTTTTTCGTCTGGTTTAAGACAGCATTGACAGGCATTGTGACGTTTTTGTTGTGAGGTTTTTTGGCATTCGAACCCATATTGCACCGCTCCTTCATTGAGAGTGAAACGTATCTGTACGTCTCGACAGTACGGCCAACCTCTGGTTATTCTTAAGGTTCTTGTGCTCTGAGAAGCTGCTAAGAATTTCGACGGTCCGGCGAGCTACATCCAGAAAACTATCGGTGCGTTCAGCGCCATTGAAGCAACTACACTTCCGGACACTTTTCAATTGTGTTTTTGAAGAAGGTGTTCTCCTACGCGTACCGTGACTCAGAACATGCTCACGACATGGGCGTAGCCAAGGGGGGGTTGTATGTCAGTACCCTCCCATTGCTTGTAATTATTTCACATTTTAAATCAATATGCATGGTTGCCGCATTAGCAAAAAGGTCTTTAAAAATTTGTTTGTTAAATTGCCTCTTCTAGGGTCAATACAGCGATGTTCATGATCCAAAAGTCTGTCTAATGAGTGTTTTAGATCGCCGGCCGGGATGACCTTGAGAATGTCGGTACAAGCCTTCTGGATGACTTCTATGTTCTTAATGGCTGTTTTTCATCGGCAAATACATTTTTTTTTTAAGTGAACCAGTTGGTCAGTCAGTCTGTCTGTCAGTCAAGTCTGTCAGTCAGCCAGTCTGTTAGTCTATCAGTCAGTCTGTCAGTCTGTCAGTCTGTCAGTCTGTCAGTCAGTCAGTCATTCTGTAAGTCTGTCAGTCAGTCTGTCAGTCAGTCTGTCTGTCAGTCAGTCAGTCTATCAGTCTGTCAGTCTGTAAGTTTGTCAGTCAGTCTGTCATTCTGTCATTCTTTCATTATGTCAGTCTGTCTGTCAGTCATTCAGTCAGTCTGTCAGTCTGTTAGTCTGTCAGTGAGTCTGTCAGTCTGTTAGTCTGTCAGTCAAGTCAGTCAGTCAGTCAGTCAGTCTGTCAGTTAGTCTGTCAAGTCAGTCAGTCTGTCAGTCAGTCTGTCAAGTCAGTCAGTCTGTCTATCAAAACTGGAAAAGGGCTGTACCAAATTGGATACTTCCTTCGGCGGGTTTGTTCGTAATTTCTACGCGAAGGTTTAGGAAAAAAGAGAAGTCGAGAAAACGGGGCTTGGCACCACCATTCCACGCAGTACTCTAAGTCCACATAAATAAAACTTGGTACGAATCTTCTACTCAGTAGCACAATTCGACTAGAAAAAAGTTGTGAGCATTGCACAAGGGGGCGTGGTGTCGCATCCATTTTTTTAAACATACATAAATTGTTTGTCCTGACTGACTGACTGATTGATTAATTGATTTATCATCGCTCAGTCCAAACAGCTGAAGCTAAAAATATAAAATTTGAACTGTAGATACATCTGAAGAATGAAGCTCCGCTTACATGGGATTTTTTGAAATTCGGGGTCTAAAAAGGCAAAACATAAGTTAAAGTGTTGTATGAAGATGATTTTGATTTCGAACTTTCTGAAAATACTCTAAATCAAAAATAATTCGACACGTATTTTATAATTTTTGGAAAACCGAAATTTCACTGGGCCAAGGTTAAGGTTTGTTTACGGTAAGATTACGAAGAAAAAACATGAACGAATGGGCCTATTGACTTAAAAAATTGTAAAAATAATTAAAATAAATCTAACTGGATCAATGGCGGGTTAAAAGTGTACATACTTTTAGGAAGGAACCAAGTTTTTGACCCTATTGACTCAAAACTTGGTGAAAGTACTTCAAATGTAAAATAACTCGACACGTGTTTTTCACTTTTCCGAATGTTAAAAGAGGTCGGGGTCAAGGGTGGGTTAAAAGTTTGTTTGGAGGAACTGTGAAAAAACATGAACTAACGGGCCCATTGACTTCAAACTTGGTGAAAGTACTCTTAGCTATCAGGTGTACAACTCTGCTTCCGCCGTTTTTTCCAAAATTAAAAGCTTTATTGCGAAAAAGTGCTTACAGATGTATTATTCAAAGTATTGTCCGTCGCTAGCGACAACTTTCTCCCATCTTTCCGGCAATTTTCGGATCCCGGCTCGAAAAAAGGAGTCCTCTTTTGACGCTATCCATGAAGCAATCCATTTTTCCAATTCTTCGAAGGATTGAAAATGTTGATCTGCCAGGCCGTGTGCCATCGAACGGAATAGGTGGAAGTCAGAAGGGGCGACATCTGGGGAATACGGCGGGTGGGGCAAGACTTCCCATTTCAGCGTTTCCAGGTACTTTTTGACCACTTTTGCGACGTGAGGCCGAGCATTGTCGTGTTGAAGGATGACTCACCATTTTCACTCACCACGAAATCACCATTTTTAAAACGTTGAAACCACTCCCGACACGTTCTTTCACTCAGAGCAGCATCACCGTAAGTTTCTGAGAGCAATCGATGAGCTTCAGCTGCATTTTTTTTTCGAATTGTAACAGAAAAGTAAAACTTCCCGCAAATGGCGAGAATTGGGCACATAAACGGACATTTTCGAGCGTGAATAATACGAAAACAAGAACAACTGTCACTGAAACGGCGATGACAATTCGTTAGGCCCTGTCCACACTCACTTTAAAGGCATTACCATCTATGTATTTCAACCAGCCTCAGCCGGTACAGCCACCTATCGGAAAACGGCGGAAGCAAATACACCTGTACACCTGATAGAAATAATTTGATACGTGTTTTTCACTTTTTTGAAAATCAAAATGTAACGGGTCAATATTGGACTAACAATTTGTATGGAGAAAACTTAGACAAAAAGCACTTCAATCGGGAAATAATTAAAACGTGATTGCCATTTTTTGAAAATCGAAATCTACCGTGGTAAACCAAGGGTTAAGAATTTGTTACTGTGAAAATACGTGATTTAATGGGCCTTTTGACTTCAAGATTCAAAATAATTAGGCACATGTTGTTTTCTAATCAAAATCTGACGGAGTCATCAATGGGTTAAGAATTTGTATTAGCGGAAACATCAGTGCGCGTGCAAAGCCGCGGGGCGCAGCTAGTCTTTTACATACATTTGTTGTTGAGTTGAGTTGTTGCATTGTGAGCTTTGTAGAATTCAAGGCGCTTAAATGTGTTTCATGTTCTAAACAATTTTTTGTATTTATTATTTATTTACTTATTTTTTTATTTATTTTACTTTTCAGGTTAAATCTTTTTATACAACAATGCATTGGTCAGAATATCGTATGTGCATATGGTTTTCAAACTTTCATCGACTTTCGAGCTTCTCTTCCATATGAAAAACAGATATCACTCCACATGGGTTAAGAATAATGTTAGTCCCTGTGAGACGTTTTGAGGTTTTTAAGGGCCTGCTTCGTCTCACATGAGTAAACCGCCTTTGTTCGACTCATACTGGGTCCGTGTGCATTAAAGTGTGTTAGTGTGTGTGCGGTGTACGAGCGTTCATTTGGATTAATCACCTGTCGTAGGCGCACAAACACACACACACACACACAACTAAATAAATGAACGTGAACATGAATGATGTAACAAAGTACCAACAAATACAAATAGTGGCAACATGTGTAAAAAAACTGCGTACATGTGTACATACAAACAGGTAAACATGTGTTGCTGCGGACTGCGGTGCGCAGTTCTAATGTTATTTGCTTTGCGTGTCTGCATGTTGCGCTCTCGTCTGCGTGTGTGTGTGTGCGTCGTTTAATTCTTTCAAAATGTCAAAATTGCTGGCGTGCCCCGTTTTCGCAAGCGGTCTCTGTCCAAATGTACTTTCATGCCTGGCTGCATACGTGTGCCGGTGTTTGGGTGTTTGGGTGTGTGTGTGAGTGCGCACGCCTTTTATCGCTCGACGTGTGCGTGCGGCGCGTTGCGAAGCATTGAACGTTGCTGGCGACAAAACGGCGAAGTGCGGCATTTTAGACTGCTGGAAATAGCATTTAATTTGGTGGCGCGTGAAAAATGCCACATTACATTGTCAAATGTCAACAAAGAAGCCGACAAAGAAATTCCAAGGATTTCCTTTTGTACAACGAAATAACGAAATAAAGTATAAACGAAAAAGTTAAATAAAACGACTGCAGTCTGCGAAGAACGCGTGCGAAATCACACACAGCCACACGTTGCGACCTGTGGCAGCCTTTTGTTGTTAAGTGCGCACGCGCGCTAATTGGCTTAATTTGGCGATTTTATTCGAATGCGGCGGTGCGGAGATCAGCGAAATTTCATTACTTAACACTTGGATTCGAGGTGCACTTCTACTCTCTCTCTTTCTGTTTACCATTGCGTAATGTTGTATTAGACGGCACGAGGCGGGAATTCAAAAGCGAAGAGTAATTGGAAAATGTAAACACACACATTTGCATTTGTGTGTATTAGCTGAGGTATTCGTTTGGGTATGACACATCAATTTTTAATACAAACACAGTTGATGTGGTAATGTTACCATTGAAACCGAAAGAAAGGATTCATTCATTCATTCGCTTCACTTGAGAGTAAAATTCAAATAAACTGCTACGAATAGCAGATTTTTGATCTTTCAACTATTCATTTTCATTTTCTACTCAAGCTTTCTGTAACAATTTTTATCTGCCATTCTGATATAACGCGGTTTCCACTCATTCCTAGCTTGTTTCGTTGGCCTCATACATTTTACAAGTTCGAGGACGATTTCGATTTCTTTCTATTGAAAGTAAATTTTTGCTAACTAAAAAATTACATTCTTTGTTAACTTAATAAACATATCCTTATCAATTTGAGTTTTTAAGAAAACTCGATTGCAAATTTTGTTGGCTAATATTTTTACATTCCATTCGAGTAGAGAGTATCGAATAGAGTCATTGAAAAAGTTTTCCAAAAACATTTGTACAGATGCCGGTCAACCCGATTTGATCAGCATGAGGTTCGGCCGATCTTTTTGCTTTCTAGCGAGTTTTGCTCCAAGGTCATTTTTCCAATGCTGCCGTTTCCTTTACGAAAAGTGTGACTTACTTTAATTACTACCACTTCTACCTTCGGATTCAGATATCTAGTGTCTCTATTAGAGCTTTCTGGGACCATTCCTCATTTTAGATTATACTAGGAATATATTGGAATTAGAAGATTCGATTTAAGGAGTGTCCACAAAAAAATGATCCCTCTTCTTTGAATTTGTAAATTTTTTGGGGGTGCACCTCAACAGTAGGCTTTGCTTTTTCAAAAAGCTTAAACTTCACAAAAACTAATTGCATTTAATTTCAGTTGAGTTTAGTTTAGTTAATTTAGGGTATTTACATTCGGATAATACATTGAGTAATGCAGAATCACATTCATATTTTAACACATTCGAGACGACGATTTTTTTCGAACACGGTCGACAGGAGCGAACTTTTATTTTTCTTTGTATTGTACACAGTAAAACCAATGCCAAATTGATTCTTCCTGTACTTTATAGATTTCATTAGTTTCAGAAAAATCTTATTTCGAACACAAGTTTACTCAGAATAACTGATAATTGCACATTACTGTCTTATAGCCTCGGAAATCCATTGCACACACGGTGTGCAATCCGTCTCGAATGGGTTAAGTGACAACACCTTTTCCAAAACGTGATTTTCTTGAGAATTTTGTAAGTATTTTACAAAATTCAGAGTTACCTATAATATTTATAAATTGTTTAAACAATGTTCAAAGTACACCTCAGAATTGTGTTTGTGTCATGACTCATGAGGTTCAATACTTAGTTGTAGAATTATAGGCAATTAAAATTAAACAGGGGTCAAATTAAATCAGTTCTCGATTAAATTAAATAATTAAATTAAACAGTGTTCTCGATGCTTGAACAAATTGGTTTGTTTTGCTATTCATGAAAACCTTTTATACATAAAAGTTAGAAAATATTGTAACGATCATGCAGCTCGTTCTGCGACACTGTGTGCCCCCTAACATAGGCAACACGACAACACTAAACGGACATTGGTCGGTAGCTGCAGCATTGCATAGTTTCAGGGAGCATGGTAGCTTTGCGCAGAATAATCGCAGAGACGATTCGAGACGATGCTGGAATGTTCGTTGCGCTTCTTGCAAACAAGTATAAAAGACACCCGGCTACAACGCAGTGAGTGAGTTTTGATTTTGTGAAAGTAAAGTAAAAGTAAACTGACATTAAAAATTTGAAAGTATTTAAAGCGATAACAGTGGTGAACTGGTGTTAAAGACATTCAGTGTATTTTATTTTGGCACAATCCAGTGATACGAACTACATACTTTGGTTTCAAACTTGGTAAAAACAAACTTGAAAAAAAATTAATTCATGTGCCAATCTATTTCAAACTCCGTACACGTGTTCCAAATGAGGAATAAATCGATTCGTGTTTTTCAGTTTTCTGAAAATCAAAATCTATTGGTCCACTGTTTCAACCAATAACTCTTGAATAAGATATCAAAATGGACCCTATTAAGGATGCTGCTGCTGACTTAACTATGTAAGAACTAACACTGAATAGGGTAACTTGTAACCCCACTTTAAAGTGTGGGGTTACAAGTATAATTAAAAAAAGGACATTTTTATTTGTAGAAAAATATTTTGATGTACATACACAAACTAGGATATTTGCATAAATAGCATAATTTATATAACCTGCTCCATTCATTCATCGATACTCATAAATCATTATGTCTCTGACTACAAATGGAAGTGTCAAGAGCTCTTTAATCTTTTGTTGGCCGGATTAGCCACACATTTCACTCTTTTGACTTTCCTACAGTAAACTCTTTTCTTATATTGGCTGTCACATTATTTCATTTTCCTGAACAACAGCACTTAAGTCAGCACATCCTTTCACTCGCCAAACAATGTTGCACAGGACATTTGCTCGATTTTGAATTCTCACTCATTTACTTACCATACATTCTCTACACTCAATTTACTTTCAACAAAACACCCAGTGACACTTTGTATCGCTATTTGAACGGCAAAGCTTTGCTGCTTCGATGTCGGTGCAACATTGTGTTGCTGGTGCTGCGTTTAAAGCATTTGCTGCAGCCATCTGACAGTGCATGACATTTCCACATAATTTCCTGCAAACAAGTGTCAGCAACAACTACGGCAACTGCAGCAGCCACACGGACAGCGACAGCGAAAGCAACGTCAACATTTGAGTAGAACGCACCGACAGCGTCCGCGCGCTCTTATCATATCAACGTCTGTTGTTGCAATGCTGCTTTTGTTATAGTTGTTGTTGTGCCTGTTTTTTGCTGCACAGCAAACGTGCAGCAATGTATGAAATTTTTTAACTTTACGCTTGTTTGCCACCGACGCTGTCACTGTTGCTGTTGCTGTCACTGTCGATGTTGTTGCGCGCAATCTTCACTCATTGTTACGTAAGCGGCAACAAGCCATGCGTGTGTGTGTGTGTGCGAATGCGTGTGCGTGTATTTGCAACAATATAGTACATCGAAATAAAGACAGCAACGTCAGCGCTGACAGCAGCAACAACATTCATTATGCATTATCAGCTGTTGGTGGTGTGTTGTGCTTTTTTTTCTTGTTAATATTTCCTTTTAAATTTTTCAAAATTTTTTTTATAAAAGATTCACAAGGCGAAAAACAAATATTGTTGACATATTTACCATTAAATTGCATGCGACAGTTGCATATTTTCGTGCAGCAACAACACTTGCAATGTAATGAGAGCGGATGCTGTTGCGATTGTTGCTGCTGCAAAGTTGCATAAATCTGAATTTATTGCGAGTGAAAATGGCGTCGACTGTTTGAGTTATTTATTCGTGCCATTTACATGTTCCCATGCAATTGCAATCACACACGCACACAACACGGATTAATGTGGATGTGTGCGTGGCGCAAGGCATTGCCAAGTGCGCGCTTTCGATTAACGACGCACTGCGCAAATCTGCAGTTGGCCGTTCAAGAAGTGCTCGAAATCGGTAACGAAAGCGGAAAATTTTTAAATAAGTAGTTCAGGAATATGTCTGAGTGTCAGCGTGGATGAAAAAGAGGGAACAAGTTGTCTGCTTTTTGGAGGAGAGCAGTTGCGTTGCCTATGAAAATATAACAAAAGTTGTAAGTTTTTTTGGTCAGTGAAGTTTGGTTTTGTTTAAGTTTAGTTTTATATGTGATTTGAGTTTAATCATTGGTCAATCAGTAAGTTTATTTTCTGGCTCAGATATTACAAGTGAAAGAGTGGTGAGTGTAATGATGCAAAATTCAAAAATTGCAAAATTCAAATATGCAAATAAATTCGCATATTCATTAAAATTCATAACAAATGCAATTTTGATTATTATTCAATAGTCATTTTCTGCTCAATTTCAACTTGTTTTTGAGTTGAAATGCTCGCTATCTGCTCTAACAATGCAAATTGTTCAGATTATTGAAAGCTTTTTTGCATAGGGGCTTTTGTAGTAATTTTTATTAACATTCTATGTGAGTGCTACGATGTCATGAGTATCGGTACTCATGAACTTCATTTGTAGAATGCAATTTCAAATGTGAATTAGGACAATCTTTGCTTTGGTCAACAGAATGACCCCCTATGTCACACAGCTAATTAACCATTTTGCTACAGATTTTTACTGGGGGAAAGTTCAAATTTTAAATTTTACGTTTTAGGCTTCTATGTGGTTATAGGAGCAACATTCCATACGAAAATTTTTTATTTGTATACTCGAACCCTGTATTTTAGAGTGTTTTTATAGAAGAGCAACCATATCGTTGTGGTTGTAATAATTACTTAAACATAAAAAATTTTACGCATAGCAAAAATTTGAATATTTTTTCATTTACTTCAGCCAAAATTTAAAAAATAATCGTATCTTAATTGAAAAAAAAACACCTCAAATTCAAAAGTTAACTAATTTTTTCTCTTTCGTTTTCCTTTATTATGTCAAGATATACCATTAAAAAACGTGTATACTTCTCTTCTTTAAACTTAAATACCCAGTTTATTAATTTCTTATTTTTCCCAAAACTTCAAACTATTCTAAGGACCAACAAAAAGTTTATTCTTGCAACCATAAAGGATGCAGACGTCCACAAACATCGAGTATCCATATGGATACCAAATAGCGAAAGAGTTAAACAATGCCTATTGCCTCGGAATTGCAATTTGACGCGTTCGACTTTTATGAGGAGTGCCATTGGAGATCGATGGTATTTGAGAGATATTTAGAAAGGATCCAGACGCTTAAGGCGAATGTCATGGAAGGGTTCTCAGTCTCTTAAGACTGTTTTTTAGTTACGTGGAAGTCCATAGATTCGCTAAGCTTCAAGAGCTTTTGAGGTTCGGTAAAAGAGTTTATTGCAGTTTACCAAACAACTCTTCAAGAGAACTCAGTCTGACATTTCTGTCTGTCGATCAGTCTTACTTAACCCTTTTACTTAACCCTTTTACTTACCCTTTTTTTAAATGTGAAAGATTTCCACCAAATTTCCAAATTTTACGCACGAACAAATTGATATACTTGCAAAACTAGGTGGCCAAATGTAGTAAAACTGCGTTTTTAGTTTCTCTTTCTGACATCAGGATTTTTTTAAAAGTACTTTGAAATTTCAAGGACATGTTTATTTAAAAATTCCTTAGAATCTTAGAAAATTTAATCTTTTGGTGTAAAAGGACGAAGAGGTATTGAAAATGTCCTTTTAAAAGTTAATCCTTGAATATCCTTGAAAATTTCCAATAGTATTTTTGTTTTTTAAATATATCTTGAGGAGTAATATGTACTCTACCACATCCTTGAATTTCGTCCTTCTTTAGTTTAAGATATAAATTTGTTCATGTGTTTTAAAATTTTTTGATTTTGGTCGCACGGTGCAATCAATACGAAGTAGTGAATCG
Organism: Melieria omissa; assembly: GCA_963971225.1. Classification (NCBI taxonomy): domain Eukaryota; kingdom Metazoa; phylum Arthropoda; class Insecta; order Diptera; family Ulidiidae; genus Melieria; species Melieria omissa. The sequence goes on from OZ020267.1 coordinate 123,771,828, forward strand.
AAATTGGAAATACTTTTGTTCCTACTGGGGTCCTACAAACATACGTGGACTGTCTTCCAGAGTAAAATTCCCTTTTCAAAGGGTAAAACATCTTAGAGTCACACGCCCGTGAAGTCGGCAAAGGTTTTTTTTCAAATTTTAACCTACAGTGCGTTTCCAAAATAAGTGTTGGCCAGATCTTTTAACTGTAGCAGTTTGCCAAGGTTTTAATATCAGATCATATTCTATATTAAAATACCGTTTTCGCGTGTTTTTCTGTTTTCTTAGTTGGGTACAAGTTTTCGCGGAAATATCAAGAATTAAAATTAATGCTGCATTTAAAAAACGTTTCGAAGTAGTGTTTTTGGTAAACCATCCAAAGGGTCCAAAAATGAAACCTCCACAAGTCGCAAGATACACGAAAACATCAGTTTCATTTATGAGGAAGTGGGTCAGTCGATTTAAAGTGTTCGGCAATAACGACGACGAGCCACGGAGAGGCAGGAAGAGAACCACTCAGAACAAAGCGGATAAGGTTGTTTGATAACACTCCAACACTTAGCCTGAAGCTAGCGAAGAAAAGATTGTCGCAGAAGAGAGTCGAAGTATAAATGGCCACTATCCGATGCAGGCTTCTGAAATCGGGCATTCCATGTCGAAATCGCTATTGGGTAAAAACATGTGGAAAATCGTCTGAAATGGGATAGAAAAAATTTGGGGTTGAAACACTAAATTGGCCATCTCAAAGTCCAGATGCAAACCCGATCGAAAATGTTTGGACCTTAATGAAGCTAAAGCTTAGAGGAAAAAGAATATCAACAACAAAAGAGCGCATTTTGGCATTAAAACGGATTTCGAGAGGGGAGTACACTCAAAAATAAGCCAAAATTGTAACAAAAGATGCCAAGCTATTACTGACAACAACGGAGACTGAACAAAGTTTTGATAATAATGCGAAAAAGATATTTGCACAGCCTTTCAGAAAATATATATAATTCATTACTATATCTTTTTTGTAAGTTTTATAAGCAACACTTATTTTTGAAACGCACTGTACTTGTTTGAATATGATTGCTTTGATTCAAATTTGAACTACACCTTTTCAAGTTCGATTTCAGAAAGCGTAAATTCAATTTCAGAAAGCGTAAATTCAATTTCAGAAACACAAATTAAATTTCGGAAAGCGTAAATTCAATTTCAGAAAGCGCAAATTCAATTTCAAAAAGCGTAAATTCAATTTCGGAAAACGTAAATTCAATTTCAGAAACATAAATTCAATTTCAGAAAGCGTAAATTCAATTTCGGAAAGCGTAAATTCAATTTCAGAAACACAAATTCAATTTCAGAAAGCGTAAATTCAATTTCGGAAAACGTAAATTCAATTTCAGAAACTAACTTTAATGTATAAAAAATGTTTTTGGAAAAGTGCACTTTGCCAAATTTTTTAACTACGTACGAAAGGAATGTGTACACTCGGAGGCCATAATGGCCTATTGTGAATCCCTTCTTATGGTGTTCTGGAGCTAACCAATAGTCTCAATCAAGGGGAAACCAGTTCGACCTCTTAATGAAGGAGAGCAGATTCGATAATTCGACCTTCGCCATGCAAGCCAGGTCGGCCAGGAACCTTGACCACAAGGTGGGGAGACGGCGTTCCTGCAGAGCCGGGCAGTGACACAGGAAGTGTTGTATCGTTTCTACTTCTTCTTCATCTCCACAGCTACGGCAGACATCACCCGACGAGAGGCGCCATTTGGTAAGCATAGATCCAATAGCGCAGTGTCTGGTGATGACTCCAACGAGCTGTCGAATGGAGGTACGACTCAAGGACAGTACGAATCGTGTTTTCGTCAAGGAGAGGGAGGGCCACAGTCGGTCCTTGTACGCCATGATGACTCAATTTCCTTTTTGGTCAACCTGTCAATATACATGTACAGGGCAGATATCGGAGGAAACACAGAGGTATCCAAACAAATCAAATCTGTGTAAATGCAACCAAAATAAATTCAACATTTGCTCTGAAATTGAATTTATGTTTCTGAAATTGAATTTACGTTTTCTGAAATTGAATTTACGCTTTCCGAAATTGAATTTACGCTTTCTGAAATTTAATTTATGTTTCTGAAATTGAATTTACGCTTTCTGAAATTGAATTTACGCTTTCTGAAATTGAATTTATGTTTCTGAAATTGAATTTACGTTTCTGAAATTGAATTTACGCTTTCTGAAATTGAATTTATGTTTCTGAAATTGAATTTACGCTTTCTGAAATTGAATTTACGCTTTCTGAAATTGCTTTTACGCTTTCTGAAATCGAACTTAAAAAGGTGTAGTAATTTTCCACTAAAACTGTATTGTTTTACTGTACTATATTTTGTATGAAGGTACTCGGCTATGTTCGTATAGAATAAAGGGGAAGTGTTAAAAAATCGGTTCTAAAAGTTTAAAAAGAAAAATATTTCTTTGTATATACGAATTTTAATAGACAGTTAAATTAATTGTAGGAATTTTGGCTGAAATTAGGACATTTTTACCGCAAAAATTCAAAAGGTACCCAGGAGGAGTTAATTTCACCTAAAATTTATAGTTTTCAAACCGGGTCGCTCAAGCCCGTCTCAAACATACCTCAATTCCGAAACTATTTATTAGCTCATTAAAGTTGTTTTACATTTGACTGAAAGCTACAAGCTACGACCTTTAAATAGAAAAGTTAATGAGAAGCTCTACAGAACAGCAATTACTGCAAAGCCGCTGCAGCAACAAGCAGTGACCAACATCGACATTGCAATGAAGCTATTTGCGCAACTTTCTTGACGCTGCGCGTCTGCAAACTGAAATGGCAATGAGTGCAGCGACAAGCGGAAGCGGCGTTTTGCTGCTTTAATATGTGAAACAATAAATGATTTCCTGCTTGTTGCCTTCATGCTGTCATTTGCGTTTATTTGTCTTCATTGTTGCTGTCGTTGCACTTTTGCCCTTTTCGGCCAACGCCGCACAACGTTTCGAAGCAAACTATAATTCATTAGGTGTTGTTGTTTTTGTTGCTTGCTTTTAGTTGGTATTTGTTGAAGTGAACAGACACACACACACACATACATAACCGGATGCATGCCGCAGCACACAGTCGCGCTCAGACGAGGCGGGGGAGGGAATGGTGGTGTTTGTATAGGTCGCTGCATATTTTTATAAACTGCAATTAACCTCCACGATAATGACTTTTTGTCGTGTCATTAACGTTGCATGCAGCCAGCTGAAAGTTGCAAATGCAACAGCAACAACAAATTGTCTGTTGTTTTTGTCAATTTGTGTTGGTTGTTTGATTTTAGTGCTTTACTGTTGTTGTTGTTGAGTTTCTTGTTGCTGCTGCTACTTTTAGTGCTTCGAGCTGTGCGCATTTGTTGTTGTTGTTGTTGTTGTTGCGGCTACTCGCTTCCATTATTATTGTTGCTGCTGTTTCACCAACGGTTTTAGTGCCTTGCAGCATTATTACTGCTGCGTTTACTATTTGTTTTGGTTTGTTTGTATTGTTGTTGTTGGTGTTGGTGTTGTTTTTAGTTCTTGTTGCTATTTGCATTAAGTTAATGTTTGCCTGCCGCTGTTTTGCCGCTGCTTCATACAGACTGCGCGTCGCCTGCTTTCCTCTCTCCTCCTCTCCCCTCTCCTCGCCTGGTCCTTCTTCTCCCCGCCTCCTCTCTCCGCTCCCTTCCACACTTCCATGCACTCGCCCCCCTCTTCGTATTATCAACATCCGTTCACTGCTGGCCGTTCTTGTTGTTGTCAACGCGCTCCGACATTCTTGCTTTATGGTAGTTTAATTATTCATATTTGACTTTCATTATGAGCGCCAGCCAGCCAGCCAGCCAGCAGCAGACCTACTAACTGTATATAACGGTATATGTATCATTGGCAACACCATTACGCCGCAGTCCCTTGTCGACGCGCTCAAATTGCACTGCACCGCCAACTTTTCATGCATTTTTGTTGTTGTTGTTGTTATTGTTGCTGTTGCTGCTGTTCTATAACATGTTTTCGCTGGTTTCTGTTGGCATATTGTTGCTGTAAATGTGTAGTTTTTCGGTAATGACAGTTTTTTTGGCACTTTTTTCGTGTAGAGTTTTAATTAATGTGCCGCATACGCCACGTAAACCCATTCACCATTGCTATGCTTTAATATTTTTTGGCGGGTGGCGAATATTGCATACAATTTGATATCAACAGTGATATATGTATGAGGTGATGTAGACCAACATGCAATTTACAAATGTGTTATATTAGAATTTCGTGGGTGTGTGTGTGTTTTCATTGTCTCTGAGTGTCGATAGCCTGCACAGGTGTGGCCGTAGGTGGTTGAGGATCGCATTGGGAGATCTGCCGCAGTGAACTACACAGTTTTATATGCAAAGCGGACTTAATACTTAAAAAATTCACTTTCTTATTGCCATATGGCAATTTATGGACGCTTGAGCTTTTTACGGTTTCAGGTATTGTATTTCTATTTGGTCTCAAAGTCTAATTAATTCAATTAAGTTCCAGTTTATATTTGAAGTCTTAAGAGTATTTTGAGTGTTGAAAAACCTGCAGGTTTAAGTTTAAAACATAAGAAATGTCACTTTAACCCTTTTTCGTTGCCTCTCTCTACTTCGTTGCCATGTGGTGTCTGTTTGGTGCCAGAAGTGGAAGTTGGTTTCTGTTCTCTTTGTAGTTTGAAGCCTTAAGCATGATTTGGAACAAAATAACTGCTTAAAACAGAGGAGTATGAACATTGTTCTGATGTTATCCTTTTACATGGTCAGTTTTTAAAGAACAGGAATTATGAGCATACTATTCCGCCATACTAGAATATGCTGTCTCCATATGGATGCATCTTTATATACTTTGTACTCGTATCACTCGAATTAGTTCAGAAGGTGTCTTTCGATACGATTTCCTTTTTGCTGATCTGATATGCTGCTATGACTTATGTTGCAAGTCTTTGAACTTAAAATCATTACATATGAAAAATTTTAGAGTTTGTTGAATTCGGTTGCAACTCTCGTATTGAAAGCCTTCCTGGCATAGTTGGTTTGGTATAAAGATTTTACTTTGTAATGGCAAAATCTACACTTAAAACTAGAAAGACCGCAAGTGTTCCGTACCTACAAAGAGGTATAGGAGGATAGGATATAGGGATATATTCCCTTATATCCCTAAAAGTACACATCGCATTTGACTAATTGCAAGTGTAGAACTAATTGTAGAATAATTAATTAATTTAATTGTAGAAAGTGATAAAAAAAGTCATCAAAGCAGAAATTGATAGAAATACTAAAGAAAATATAGATATTTAACCCTTTCGACCCCGAATTTTACCCTGTGCCTCGATAATACTTTTTGGTATTTAAATCATGAAACATTTACCTAAGAAGTGTGCACACGACATTTGAAGTCGCCACGCCTCTTTGTTTGAGTTCTAGAGCTGGTTTTCTTTTGAAAATACGGGTTAAAAAAATTTTGTATTAATATTTTATAATTACAGAAAAATCATCTAATATTTATGGAAAAATACAAAATTATCACTTTTTGTTTTTATTTAACAATTATTGAAGAAACAGAGTTTTGATCAAATGCGCCAATTTGTAGACTTTAATTAGAACATAAACTTGAACTTAACTTTAACTTCAACGCCATTACTTTAGGAAGTGCACTACGACCTAAAAGATATATTTGCTTTCAACATTTTTCCCATACACACTAACTCTCAAAAATGAAATTTTGAATAAGTACGAAATAAACACTTAAACACATTTTCAGTTTTGACTTAATTCTGGCGTTCAAGTTAATTTCTGAGCTTTGATATACTCAGAGACCTATAGTAGAATTTTATGGCAAATATTTTCGTGGTACATTTTTTCCTTAAAAAGTCCTGTTTTACAGGACATTTTTGGCATTTTAGAAAAAAGGGTCAAATTGACCCACAAAAATAGTAGCTATAGGGTTAAAATGCTCCACAAAAATGTTCTTCATAGTATTTTACATCAAATTGCTGAAAACATCATATACCTAAAATGTGATGTTACATGGTTTTCGTATGCCGATTCACCATAAGAATGAGCAAAAAGGGGAAAACTTTGACCCCCCTAAAAAAAATTCTGACATAAACTTTAAAAACGCTGATAGACGTATATATTTTTTTTGCCCCCTCTACCAGAATCCGTCAGAACCTTGTTATTTTAAAAAAAGTTTGATTTTGTTGTGCAGTGTTATTAGAAATTATTTTGGGGATAAGAGTAAACTTTTTGTAATTTGCTTTGAATGCACTTCTAAAAATATTAATTTGTTGGTACCTAATTATATTAAACCCATAAATCAATCGTAGCTTTTGGTATAAGATGACAAATAGGTGACGTTGCTCTCTGAAAAATCAAAAGCCGTGAAAATAACCGCCGTGGTCTTTACAGTGTTAAACCCTATTTTAGTCACAGAATTTGGCGACACGAACCCTGAAGCATTGGCTCAAGATTGACTTCGAACCGCTTTGAAATAAGCATAAACCATTCAACCAAAACACTTCACCAATGTCTGGGAATCACAGCTCTGCTATGTTGCGCATCTGTTGTGATACTCTGTCAAAAGCGTTGATTGAAATATGTGTTGACTTCGTATTGCATTATTTTGAGTATAAAAACAATGCGTCTGTTCTGCAGCTAACCACTTGACACTTGAATATTTAAATTTTTTACAAACTTGACATTTGCTTTTTTCTCTCTGCCACCTGCTGTTTTGAATTGAAATATCGTCCAAGTACTTAGCAACTTGAAGTCAGCAACACCTGCCAAGCACGCAAAATTGTTGAAAGTTTACTTTTTCGTAGCATTTTTGTCGACATGATAGCAAAAAAAAAATATATTAATCATTATACAAATAGCTGCGCAGATTCATGGTTCGCGACACAATCTGCAATGCGGCGCACAGCGCGTTGGGGCAGCATCATAGCGTTGGTGGCAAAGTGATGTCAACTGAGACAGCAACAGCAACAACAACATCATGAACGGCATCAGTTACAGCAGCAAGAAACCTAAGCCGCGTTAATAATAAGTTTCGAGCTGCGCAGTGCAAATAACTTAATTAAAAGGCGTCGAGCCACAGCGTCTAATTTACCAGGTGGCAAACGTCAGACTTTTGCGGCTTACGTGTGCGGCGCACGTGCGACTGTGTGTATGTGTGTGTGTATGAGTGTGCCGCACTTAAAATGTGCGCTTGTTGCCGGCTGTTTGTGGGCTGCGGCATGGGACGTTTGCGCCTTTGGCTGCTGCCTCATTGCCTCGCAGATTGCAAGTGACGCATTTGCTCTAACGCCTTCACACACACACACACACACACACACACACAGAGAAATACACACTCAGAAACACATGTAGCCAGCCTGTGTCAGTGGCAATTTTAAAGCGTGACACTGCAGAAAGCTTGCTTGTGTGTGTGTATGTTTGTTGGTGATTTGCTGCGGCAATGCGCAAATGTGCTGAGGGAATTATGCGCTGCGCATCTAATGAGGTTTTTTGCTTATACGAGCATTTCGGTTTGGTGTCCTCGCTCTTTATTGTGTCGAGTAATTGCCGACTTTGCAGCGATGCACGTCCCAACACCGGCTGACAGCAAATGAAGCGTGCTGGTGGCCTGGGCCACGGGGGGCGTATGAGCAATATTTACATTTGACACTTTTCAAATGTAATCCGTGACGCTTTCGCCTGTGCAATGTCTGCCACGGTTAGTGTGACGAAAAATTGCCGGCATTACAGTTTGTTTATTTAAGTGGAAAAGATTAAGTTTTGCTTAGAGCACGAAATTAAGAAAATGCATTTAGCACGTTTGCGCTTACGAGGATTTGTGTCATTGAGCGGGAAAACGGTTTTCGAACGTCGAAAGTGTGTTGTAGAGATGAGAAAATTTGAGTGAATTTATGTGGTCGTTAGTTTACTCTCTATTCAATACTTATTGGCTTTGAAAATAGCTTAACGAATTGAATTTCTTGCTCGAAATTGTATTTTCTCTTAAAAGGTGAGCAGCAATGAAATAGTAAAACGTCGAGCAAGACTCTTGAAGCTTTAAGGTTTTCATTAGTTGGTGTTCGTTAGTTCGAAAAATGTTTATTTTATTTATTTAGAGATACTTTAAATCAGAGAGATTGCTGCAAAAAACTTCCTGGACAAAGCAATATCAAATCAAATTAAATCAAATTGAAAATTTGAGATTTAAATTGCGTCAATCAACTCGACTGCACGTTTGAAAAGATATCTTTGGTGCTTAGTGCGTTGGATCACATTCAGGTTTCAATAGACATCGTAGCCAATAATTTGTATGTATTACTTATATACGGGAAAACTAACTGAAGATCCCTTGACACTTGAGTAATTTCAATATTTTTCGTAATAGCAAAGGAAGCGTGCAAGACACTTAGACATTTATTTCCTTTTATAAATACTAACCTTAAAGACTGTAAACTTTCATCTCACCGGTATATATAAAGTTAGAGTAATGAATTTTTGACACGTGATCAAGAAGATTTTGGTTTCTAACATACTTACTTTTCAAGAAAATTCGTTACAAATTTTCAAGGATATAAAGGATTAAAATTCTTAAAGGACCTTTTTCATATCCTTTTTTTACAAATAGATAAAAAATAAGTTTTATTTTAATTCTTGAACCTTTCCTCTTTCATCTGATATACATATCGGCATATTCTAACTAGGTTAAGTATTTTTTATATTTTTTTATGTTTTATCCACTTCAAAATTTTGAAGTGTTAATAGGACAAAGGATGTAGAAATGAAAAACTAAGTATGCAGTATATGCAGTATGCCGAATCTCTCACTGCCGTGACGATGAAACTTACACCGGCTTTTGGTTTTTGCTTCAAATAAAACATTGCAATACGATGTCGAGTGCAATGGCATTTTTTAAAGAATTTATTACGCATTGCCCACTAAGCAACCTTTCGTTAGTCTCTCCGTATGTATTTACAATTATTTTTAATCCGCCACTGACCCCATAAGTAGCAAGAAATGACATATGTACTTCTGAAAATGAAATATTCATATATGAGAAACTCGTAACCTCTCAATAAGATTCAAATCTCGTTCTTAGTATCCCAAGCAACTGTCGAGTCGGCTATTTTATTTATAAAAATGTAAAAAAATATTGCATTTTTTTATTTCAGACATTTGCTGACATATTTATTTGCTGTAATTTCAGCTGAAACCAATTTTCCACTCAATAATCTTAAACTCATCCAATGACATGTCCTTGAAAATGCTCACGTCTTCCTGTCCAATTGGCTTCCATTCGTACATTGCAATGAAACATTACCAAGAAATGTCGCTGACTGAAGTGCTGCCTTTAAAATCTCAACGTTTCCTCACCACAGTTTTAATACATTTGTCGTTTATTTAAGACAGGTTGTTGAAAAGTAAATTGGCAATGCTTCTCTAACCTTCTGACAAAAGATTATTGAGCAGAAATGAACATAGAACACGATTGCTAGTCAATACTGGTCAATCTTATTTCTATCCAATGATTTTTGGATACTTGTTTTAAGTTCAAATGACTCTATTTGTACGGAAATATACAGAACCAAAGAGAAAACAATTACAAATAGATGGAACGATAATGTTGGTAAATCTAAAAAATAAAAAAAAATTTTCAATAAAACTCTAGAAAGACACATTCGTCGCCTGTTTAAATAAAAAGAAAAAAAAAGAATAAGAAAATTTCTTTTTATTCGCAATGTAAGTAAGAAAATACGTTAACAATTTAAGTAAGTAAGATTAAGATTATGTAATTTAAATAAACTAAAACAATTTAATTTGAATACAAGACGACTTTGTGCAATCATAAATTTATATTTCAATACTCAAAGCTCTTCACTGACATCAATGAATTTACAGTCAAAATCGCTTTTGTAAACTTGCTTACCGCCGAACTTATTGTGTAAATTAGACACTTTAATACAATTTTTTGTTAATTCTGTGGTCAAAAGCAATAACCACTTAAGTCGACTTAAGAAGAAATTGAGTTATGGATGCCACCACTTTCTCTTGACTGTGCTCTACGTTTGTGTAAAACCGGGGAGTTTGTAACTTTAAAACAAAAAAAAGTTATTAATAAAAACCTATTCGCATTCCCATAACGAACACACTACGCGCTAAAACTTTAAAACGAGATTTCTCGAAACAGCAATTTTCGACTTGGGCGGTTATTGCTTTCGACCACAGAATTGTTTGTACTGACTGATAGATTCATCATCGCTCAGCCTAAACCGCTGAAGCTAGAAACATGAAATTTTAAATGTAGGTTCACTTTAAAAATGAATTTCCACCAAGATATGTTTTTTTTTTAATTTGAGATCTAAAAGGGCCCAACATGGGTTAAGGTGTTGTATGAAAAAGAAGAAGAAGGGTTTATTGGGCTTATTGATTTCGAAATAGGTAAAAATACTAAAAAAAAATAACAATAATTCAATACGTATTTCTCAACTTTTTGAAGAAAATCTTTCGAGGTCAACAATGGGTTAAGGTTATGCGTGAACTCTATGAAAAAATATGCATCGCCTATTGACTTCGAAATTGTTGAAAACACTTGAAGTCCAAAATTTTTGGGAAGAAAATCTTTCGAGGTCAACAATGGGTTAAGGTTAGTGCGTGAACTCTATGAAAAATATGCACCGATGGCTTCAAAATTGTTGAAAACACTTGAAATCAAAAATAATCAAGTGATTTTTAATCGTCTTTTTAAAATTATTTTTTATTAAAGTTATCTTTTTTTTATCAAAATCTTATGCGGTCAACGATGGGTTAAACGTTTGCATGGATAAATATTATTTAATGGGTTGTTTGACTTCAAACTTAGAAACCCCATTTCAAATGAGAAATAATTCGACAGGTTTTTTCATTTACTTGAAAATTAAAATCTTTTTGCGTCAACGATGGGTTCACAGTTTGCAAAGAAAAACTATGAAAACAAATTAATAAATGGCCTTATTGATTTAAAATTTGGTGAAAGTGCTCCAAATAAGAAATAATTGGATAAGTATTTTTCTTCAAAGTCTGACGGGGTCCACAAAGGGTCCATTCGTAGTCCATTTCTTGACTGAAACTTAGCAGCAACGTTGCTGATTTGTGGGACTCAATTGCATTAATCAGTAGTTCTTTCTCTTCCTTAAGTTGGTTTTCTTCGTAAATTTTAATCGCCATAGATTCGCCATTTCCTGCGTTTCATAATAAAAAAATTTGTGAGACGAAGCTCGCCGGATCAGCTAGTATATATGTACTAGTATATGTGTAGATTTAACTCATAAAATCATCAAGTAAATCAAGATTATCATAAAATTTGTGTGTGAATAGCCTTCGGGCCCGGCTCGTTGTTTATAGAAGTGTCGGTTAGTAAGTAGAAGATTGAGTTTTCAACTTTTCATTTGTTACAACGATGTAAACAAATTTCTCAAGAATACACTTAAGACTATTAAATCTTATTAGTGGATTAATTTCCATATTTTCAATATTTTTCCTAAGAAAGTCATCTTCCTCAAATAACGTCTAAGAGGCCGAGATTCCTCAAAATTGAGGTGAAAATGATTTAATCTGGTAACACTTAGATGAACCCAAAATTTTTAGACTAGTAGCAAAATCTTTGGCTCTTCAATTATCCAATTATGTGTCTTCTTAATTTGTGCTTCGGTTGTACTTCAGTAGCACAAATTGGCGTAGAGGATATGTTCCACACCCAAATGCATCGAAGGTTTCACATCTCCGGTAATAGTGTTTAATCGTTGTTAGATCTGCTTGGATTTATCTCTTATTCAGAAGTGAGAACATGAACAAATTCAAATTGAAACAAACAAATTAAACTCTTAAGGGTAATAGAACTGAATATACACAGTGAGAAGTTTAAAAGTATGTTTGTTATCTCAACAAGATCTTAGTTGCGATTCCTTTAGCGAGCTCGAATTAGGTGTCAGCAATGAGGAAATATTCATATTATTATCAGATTTGCTGATAGATCGTGCACATTCAGATTCAGACAGCAATTTCGCACCATGGACATTCCACAATTTGAGTGCTGTATCTGACTTTTTTAGTTCCCACGAAAATAGCACAAAAATGCACTTGACGTAAATGTACAAAAATTTAAAACTGAGTCAACTCCTTCGTTGCCTCAAATTATAGGGAAACACTGGTTTATAGCAAATAAAAAACTCAAATAGGTATTCGATGGTTAAAGTGGATGTTTAATGCCACTTTATAAGCATTCGTGTGCCATGCCATCGCATGAATTCATGAACTCAGTCATTATGCTCGCAATCGCTGCTATCACTTTAACTGCTGCAATGCTGCGAAATCACGCATACGCCCCGTGGCCGTAATTACTGCAAAGCACACGTCGCCCAACTTAAAGCGGAGAATGTGAGCCATGTGAGGAAATGTTTAAATAAGGAAATCATGAATAAAACAAGCAGAAAGCTACAGAACAGAAATTAAAATAAAAAAAAATATAAAAGTAAAAACCATATAACAATCAAATAAAAATCAAACGCAGAGATAAGCAAGCAGAGCAACAAGCAGAGCGAAACGTGTTTTGTTTGGTGTTGAATAAATGTGCGTACGCACACGTGATGCCATAAGCGAATGAAGTGAATGCGTAGAAAAGAAGAGAAAGCAGCATAAGATAAGAAATGGAAAGTGCGGGTGTGTGCAGGAATGCTTTGTACGCATTGGCGTCTGGCTAAGTGCTGAAAGTGCTGAAGCGAACAGGCAGCGGCAGCTTAGCAAAATAATGCAAATAGTCAGTGCGCGCAGCACTGAGTCCGCTATATGAGTTTGGCGACTTCACAGGCAGCACACACACATACATACAGGCGATCCATTTGAGGCCCACAGACACGTGCGACAAATAATAAAAATCGTTTGGGAATAGCGCTTTGGTAAAAAGCTCTTACAGCTAATGTTTCTTCGGCGGCTGTTGGCGTAATGCACTGTCATTGCTGTTGTTATTGTTGTTGTTGTTGTGTCATACTGTACTTTGGCAATTATTCGTAGCTTGAGCACTTTTGAGCAAATAGGTCGGCTGTGGAGTCTCAGTAAGCTGCGCTGTGCCTCTGGTTGGCTGCGGAAATTTGCTCAAAATCATTCAGTCAATTTTTTTCTTATTTCTCAATGGCTCAACAGCAAAAGCAAGAGCGCGCGACATGTGATGAAAACCTACAAAACGAACCAAATAACATTGCCGCTTTGGGGAATTCGCCTTGGCACACATCTTTTTGAGACATGCGACATGACGGCGACGCGTTGCCGCATTCCGTGTTGCTTGCGATGTAATTGCGGTGGGCGGTGGGCGGCGGGCGGATTGCAGCGCTCGAACTGGGGCAGAGCGGCCGCGTAAGGTGCGCGTAATGCTGGCGCAGTTGTGACTGCCGGCTTAAATGGCTTTTCGCCGAAATTGCGCAGTAGCGTTAATTTTGTGGCGCTTTTATTGGTCTGGAAGGACAACAGGGTTGTACAGAATGAATGGAGTTTTGTGAAGTTTGATTTAAAATTTAAAATTTTCATTATTTTTGTTGATTTTAGTAAAATTTACAACCTAACGCAAGTGTTGTTCGTTTCACTGGATTGTGCTCAAAAATTAAACACTAAAATTCTTCACGCAATTCAGTATTATCAGTAACTTTATTTACAATTCTGCACTCTACTGTTTCGCTAGTAACTTTATAATCCTTGTTACAACTTTGCTTGTCAAACCAAACTTTACCCTCTGCGCTGTACCCGGCTGCTCGTTATCGATCATTCCAGTATCGTCTTAAGTTGTTGTCGAACATGCCAGTGTCGTCTTTGCGATTGTCCCGAATGCCCCCTATGCCCCTAAAAATATGCCATGCTCGCAGTGCAAATCATTCTCAAACATCTCAGTATTGACTCACAATGGCAAAGTGACGGCGAGCATTGTTGTCACAATATAATCGAATTAAATTCATAAAAATAGCTCAAAATATCCTTGTCCAGAATTTCAAATCCACTTAAGCATTTGGTAGCTATGTTCTATGATATTCAGGAACATCTAAGTATAAGAAATATCTAAAAATATCCGCCAAATGTTCGTACAACGGTTACTTAAAACATGTTTCAAGTAAGCAAACCATTGATTCCTTAGTTGGACCTGACAGCAGCATTTCAGCACCCTGTATGCATCGATGAAAGGCCACTGACTTTCGTTCATGTCACTCTGAGAATTACTCATGTCTGTGTGCCTCATGCGTGAGTGTGCGTATTGCTTGTACACATATTTTATTTTATTTTTCTTTGCCGCCGAATATGCGAGCGTCGACTCCTTTCTTTTTCGCCGCCTGTCTATCTGTCTGTCTCCATGCACATTTGTTTGCTTGTCGTTAACCGCTTTCGGTCGCACATATTTCGACATTCAATTTGGCCCTTTGCCTCGTATGCAATGCCTTTACTTTTGTTGTTGTTGCATGCTCTTCTGTGTGTTGTATCGTTGCGATGTTATTGTCAACGTAGTTGCTGTTGCCATTGTGACAACATTGTGCGCTCGGTTATGGCTTCGGCTGCGGCTTTAAAGAGTGGCAGCGTCATGGCGTCGCGTCTTTTGTTCGCCGCAGCCCAGCGCCGAAAATTGCTTAAGCTGCGCGAAGCGATGACTTGGCAGCTTTCGCTTTTTAAGCTCAAATTGTATTGTGGAATTTGCACATTGCGGCGCACTGACATCGACGCTCGTGCGGCTGACAACAATGCGACCAGCAAACGTTAAAGTGAAACGTATATTCGCCCATTAGTCGATATTATCATTGTGTGTTGCCTTTGTCTGTTATTGTTGTTGTTGTTTTCGTCGTTATGCTTGTTGGCACAGCTATAATGTATATTGTTGATGTTGCTGTTGTTGTTGTGGTTGTCGCTATTGAAGTAAAAGCAAATTGTCATTGTGTGCACTTATTTACCTGTGCGAGGTCGCGCAGCTGCCAGGACACTTTGAAGCGAGCGCACATCAATGGATTTATGTGCGTGTGTGCATGTGTGAGCGACTGTGTGTGTGTGTGTGCGTCATTGACAATTTGCTCGATTTTATTTGTCATTGCATTAAAATGCTTTTGCGCGTAACTTCGTCTGGGATTTAAACCACAATTAGCATTGCGCGTCGACCTTTGGGCCCAACAACAATCAGTTTCCATTCATCGTCTACATTCACCGATTAAAGTGTCTGTGTAGTTGTTGGTACACGTAATGTCGTAGTAAAAGATTGATGCGCTCCTCAGTGCATTGTCGCTGTCATGTTGCTGGTAATTGCATATTGATTTGTGCGCTGCTATCGTTGCCAAACGCCGCAGCCAGCCGCTGGTGCTGCGATTTAACCCTTTCAGAGCAAATGTTGGAAGGGGCGCGGAACCTTTTATCCGATTTAAATTTCTGATATAGAAATGGCGGACTGAATCTTTGCTTTTAAAATCAGGTGATCTATGACTACAGATCGATTGGTTCCATAAATTGAAAGCAGCTCGTTAAGGATTCTAAAAAAATTAATGCTTACAGGGTTTCAGGCGACGACTTTCGACTGGTTGGGAGAACAAGAAAAAAGGAAACAAAACAAGAAAAATAAGACAAAGAGTCATTCTGGATGCTTATGAGGAACTAGAAGAAGTAAAGCAAAAGTAGAAGTAGAGATTGAATAAAAATTCAAATCAAAGTAGCAATAAAAATAGAAGTAGAATTAGATGTTAATAAAGAAAATGGAGAATACGAATAAAAAAATATAAATATCAATTAACAAGTTGAATTGTAGGTACTAACAAGTGGAAGAAGAAGAAGGAGAAGTAGAAGGAAAGCAAGAAATTAAAGAAGAACAAAAAGATGTAAAAAAGTTCATAGCTTCTCCATCGAGAATATGAAAAAGAGAAAGTTGAAGAAAAAGAAGACGCATGAGTTAGAATAAGAATAAGAAGAGAAAGAAGAAGAATAGGAACAAGATGAACAAGAAGGCCAAAGGTCAAGAAAAACACGAAAAAGAACAAGAAAACAAGGAGAATAAGAAGAATAAGAAGAATAAGAAGAATAAGAAAGCCAAGAAGGGCAAGCAGAACAAGAAAAACAAGAAGCACAAGAAGAACAAGAAGAACCAGAAGAACAAGAGAACAAGAAGAACAAGAAGCACAAAAGAACAAGCAAAAGAAGAACAAGCAGGACAAGAAGGGCAAAAAGAATAAGAAGAAGAACAAAAAGAACAACAAGAAGAACAACAAGAAGACCAAGAGAACAAAAAGCACAAGAAGAACAAGAAGCACAAAAAGGACAAGAACAAGAAGAACAAGAAGGACAAGAAGGGCAAAAAGAATAAGAAGAAGAACAAGAAGACCAAGAGAACAAAAAGCACAAGAAGAACAAGAAGCACAACAAGGACAAGAACAAGAAGAACAAGAAGGACAAGAAGGGCAAAAAGAATAAGAAGAAGAACAAAAAGAACAACAAGAAGAAGACCAAGAGAACAAAAAGCATAAGAAGAAAAAGAAGCACAAGAAGCACAAGAAGCACAAAACGGGCAAGAAGAAGAACAAGAACAAGAAGAACAAGAAGGACAAGAAGGGCAAAAATAATAAGAAGAAGAACAAAACAAACAACAACCAGAAGAAGAACAAGAAGAACAAGAAGACCAAGAGAACAAGAAGCATAAGAAGAACATGAAGAAGAAGAAGCACAAGAAGCACAAAAAGAACAAGAAGAAGAACAAGAAGAACAAGAAGGGCAACAAGAATCATAAGAAGAACAAAAAGAACAAGAAGAAGAAGAACAAGAAGAACAAGAACAAAAAGAACAAAAAGAACAAGAACAAGAAGAAGAAGAAAAAGATGAAGAACAAGAACAAGCACCAGAACAAGAACAAGAACTTGAAAAAGAAGAAATAGATAGAAAAATTGAAGACAAAAGCTCAACAAATGCCATGCAACTTTTTCATCAAGAATAAGAGAAAAGTAGGTGCAGAAGGACCATGTGCAGAGGAAGAAGAATAAGAAAAGAAGAAGAAGAAGAAAGTAAAAATACGATTATAAGTAAGGTGATAAATAATATAAGGGAACAGAAGCAGAATAAGAAAAAGTTGACCAAGTTGAAGTTAAAAAAATTAAGGAGTATAAGAATTTTAATATGAATATGAAAATATAGGAAGAAGGAAAGAGGTGAATTTATAGAAAGCAATAAGAAGAAGGATAAGGATAATATAATCGAATATTCAATAAAGACGGAAAAGAAGATCAAGATGCAGATAGTAGAGAATAGGAGTAGAAGGATAAGAAGATAATGACGAAGAAGCAGTGGAAGAAATAAGAAGAAGGATAAAAGAAGTTGAGGAAGAAGAAGGCGAAGCACAAAAAATGAATATAAATCAAAACCGAAGGAAGAAGATGAAGATAAATTTGAAAAGGAAGAAGCATAAATACAGAATGAAGATGACAAGATGTAAAAGAAAAAGGAAGATTTAGGAGGAGGATAAGAACAGAACTAAGAAAAGTGTGAGAACAGAACAGAACGAAGGAG
Source organism: Melieria omissa (assembly GCA_963971225.1). NCBI lineage: Eukaryota > Metazoa > Arthropoda > Insecta > Diptera > Ulidiidae > Melieria > Melieria omissa. The sequence goes on from OZ020267.1 coordinate 123,789,368, forward strand.
AATAATTACGACGAAGAGCAAACGAAGCAGAAAAAGTATAAAAATAAGGATACGAATAGGATTAAAAAAAAATTCTAAAATGTCACAGCATAAGAATACGGCATGAAGATCTAGATTCCTAAATGTGAATTACCAAAAAAGGTTCTCATTTGGGCAACGCAGTAGAGGCTGAAAGCAAAAAGCAAGTTGGGTTATTGATTGAACTGATAGTTCTATATTTTCCATACATTTATTTGAAGGAAACGCATCTCCAAGTGAAAGAGAGAGGGAATCTTGGCAACCAAACTTAATCTTTGGCCAAGTTGTTCTACTTGTTCAATGTCACGTGCGTGGGTTAAGGTGGCGTGGCATTTCCCATTAAACTCAAATATTTGCTTAAACTCTCCAGCTACAAATTGCACATCAAGTATTATTACTGCTTATTCGAGTCTTAGACTACTACACTAAGCGGATATTGAACAAGGAATCCTGACACTTCCTACGTGGCGCACATTTAAAAATTATCCTCATGATTGAGGATCGGGTTAATATTCGAGCCAACCATATGCGAAGCATTTGCATATTGCCACCTAAACCAGTTTTCATGAATTGTTTGATGGTGTTTAGTGTAATTTATGTTTTAAAATATGTTATTAAATTTACTAAATTATGTTTTAATTTATGATTAAAACTGCAACAGTGGGTTTTGCGGCTCGACCTCGAATTCAATGCAGCGCCGTTGAGGTCAGCTGCACCCGGTTTCAGTTTGAAATTTTAAAAGAAAAAAATGATTTTTATAAATATTTACAAAATGCCACTGTTCGATGTTTTGCATAGTTGACATACACATTCAGTTCTGAATGTATATGCATTCAATTTGAATGCGAGTGTCCTTGGATTCTGACTGCGCTTCTCCCCGCCGTCAGCTGTGTTCTGTTGTAACTGAGAAATAAAATCATTGTAATTGTTTGTGGCAGCACGTTGTTTTGTAAAAATGTTTTGATATTATTTTTATTTTTATTTTCCTCTCTCAAGGTCAGCTTTACACATACATAAATTATTTTAACCCTCGCGCCGATTTGTGTTATTTGTTTTCTGTTTGGAGTTGACAGCATGTAAATGCCACATGGAGCGAACTTAAAATGGAATTTACGGACTCAATGGAAAGTGAATTCGACGGAAATTGAAAATTTAATCACTTTTACTTACTGCATGTCACATTGAAGTGGTTCATGGTTTTAAAGAATCCTTAATGTGATAAGCAATGCTGTTTAGTTTGATTACAAATGAGTTCGTTGGATCACAATTTAGAGGTTTAGATGCAAATTGAACGATTATTTTTATTTAGTAGTTTAAAATTTCTTAATAAATTCTTTTCACTGAACACTGATAGGGGGCCGAAGAGTATCTACAAAAAGAAAAATTCTGCTTGCTTCAAATTTTTTCGTTTTTAATCAATTTATCTTTGTGTCTTTGTCCTTTGTTCGAGTTTTTAAATGACATTCTCACAGAACATGGGTTACTATTATCATTAAATGAAAGTGCAATTTTTCATCCATCTAAATAAATGTATGTATGTAGTTATGCAGCCAAGTGTGATGGTTTGTGTGTCCATCAATTGTGCGTAAAGAAGATTTGTTGTTTCTGACTTACGCAGAAGCTTTTACCTAATTTTCTCCTATGTATGTCATTTCCTCCTATCAGACAATCAACTAATTAATTAATTCCAATTTTTTGCGGTTTCACAGAATTTTACTGAAATGATTCTAAAGCATATAATTTAATGTCCATTTCCGGCTTGATTTCTTTTTAATAATTCGTTGCAATATGATAATACGATTAGTTTTACATTCGAGGAATTTTGCAGTGAAATTGCTTTTCCTTTTAGTGAAAAAAATTATTATGAATTTAAAATAAACACAAAACTACGAATATTAATATTTTGTGGAATTGGTATATTTGCAAATACTGCGTGGAATATTATTGCCTGAAAATAATCATGATTAGTTTATTTTAAATTTCGTTGGAAGTGTCAATGAGAAATTTGCTAAAAATTAAATATAATATTCATGCGGATAGTGTGGGAAATAATAGGAATATATGAGCATAGTTTGATCTAATAAAGAAAAAACATAATAAAAATTTAAATTAAAAAAATATATTGTTAGGAAAATTAGTTCTTTAGGCTAAATCTCTGGATTGCGTTTGAAAAATAAAACCACTTCAATTACTCAGCGTAAAAACGTAGTCAAAAACCAACGATCACTTTATTTGCAAATCTTCACTTTTGTTGTCTTCACACTTGTTACTACTTTGCTTGTTCAAATAAGATTTGTCTGATTATCGCGCTGATTGTTCTCGCATATTACAGTTGGACTACATCTCGATCGTTCTCGCACATCCCATTACCATCACGAGCCATATCGAAGCTGCCGTACTCTAAAGTGCGTGCCTAAAAGTATGCTCGTAAAAGCATTCATGCATAGCACAGCGACAGAGTGCCTCATCGTTACAACATTATAAAAATATAAATATATATAAAAAATAAATAATAAAAAATATGCAAGTAAAAAATTAAGAAATTTATTTATATGTTTCTATAAAGTGTTCTTGCAAGTCTACTTTCTTCTCCCAGCGATGCTCCCATCTCTTCAAACGACCAAAAAGAGCGTTGAAAATGTTCCTTCAAATACGTTTTTAGTCTAACTTGAGAATACGTGGCACCAATGCTAGTCCAACTAACTTTTCAATATCTGACAAACATATTCCTTGGACATATTCATGGTCTTTGTTATCTCTCTTGACACTTGAAACATGTTAATGGTTGCAGTTTTAAGGCGTCCCGAACGTTCATTGTCTCTCAAGCTGGTACAGCCACGTTTAAGTTCATCTGCCCAAAATTTTACAGTTTTTAATGCTGGTTCAGTGTTCCTGTACACAGCGCCCATTTCGTCTATAAGGTCTTTCAATGGAAAATATAATTATGTAAATTGTATGTCAGATATTTATTAAACTTTTCAAATAAAAGTAAAATTTAAAGTGACTGTCTGGACATGGGACTTGACGAAAGATACACTTAGGCTTCAGAATGGATCTTTTGGGATACCAAATCAATTTGCTTTGTGCATAAACCCTTGCAAGTCTTTGTTGTTGACTGAACTGAGGTTATGCATCTTCGTCTAGAGAGAGTCGAACAATGGCAGAGAGGGAAATTTATAGTTTCTTAGGTTAGGTTGGAGGGGCAGCCCTCTATGTGAAAGGCTCACTTAAGCATAACTTATGACTGATTCTGATACCACAATAGATAGCTCGACTTCCCCTTACAGCGCTGGGATCCATGAAGATTTCGTAATGAATGGCTATATTCTTGATATTCAGAGGTTATAAGTCAAGAAACTTATGTCTTCTTCTGGCTTCAGCCGGCCTCGATAGTCAAGCGGGTAGCGCGCTGGCTTCTCATACCAAAGGCTCCAGGTTCGATTCCTAGCTCGGGCTGGTGAACAACTCATCTACTTCTATCGCTATCCACATGAAGGGAATGAGAATTACAAGAATCGCACAACAGGTGGAGAATGGTCTGTTCCACCTTTCTTGGAGCCGCACCCTCGACAGAAGTCGTTGGATTGCCATCTTAGTCTCGTGAAGACCGTTGTGTTTCTTATTTAAGTGACGTGATAGTCTCTTTCTCCCCTTAATTTTTGCAACTGTGGTAATAGTCCCAACTGTCAAGAACTCATCTGTTGGCATGGCTTTTAAATATGTCCTGCTAAAATAGCAACGACCCTCCTAAAGTGTTCTCTGCTGAACGAGACAAGAGTTTTAGTGCGCCTGGGATTGAAAGTGGGCCTGAGCTTTTTGGTTCCTGTGCAAGGACTTGCTTCACATCCGCTTGTTGGTTATGTTAAGGGGCCCGAACACTGTAAACTGCGATTTTTCATATGTTTTTTATTTTATTTATTAAAAAAAACGGACGTTCCGATTTACATGAAACTTTACACATATGTTAATAAATGTTTAGATTATCGAAAACAATTTTTTTTTTTTTTTTGGCGGCCATGTTTGTATTCTGTAGCTGATCCAAAATGTCGTCTTTTTAAAATGACCCTTGTCGCGTTGACAGCAAATCAGCATAACGGAGCCTCCTAGAGCAAAAAACAAAAAAGATTCTTGAAATATACATTACTGGCTACTGTTTGACGTAGGGGATTTTAAAAATATTGATTAGAAAAAAAATGGCGGCTGTTTGAAGAAAAATTTTTTTTTTTCGCGTAAAATTTTGCACTAAATTATTTATAAAAAAAAAAGTTTGGCATATATCGAAAAACGGCTACGTCGAGCAGAAGCGACACTATTCCCGAATAGAATGCAATTTGAATCAGGTCGATCGGATAAAAACTTTTTCAGTTATGCTGTCAACGCGGTCAAAAAACATGGTTTCCAGATAATCGCGTTTTAAGTTTTGAAAGGGGCAAATCGAATTAAAAAAGGTAGTAAAAAAGGTAATCTAAACATTTATTAACATATGTGTAAAGTTTCATGTAAATCGGAACGTCCGTTTTTTTTTTAATAAATAAAATAAAAAACATATGAAAAATCGCAGTTTACAGTGTTCGGGCCCCTTAATGAAGCAGGCGCATATTGCTATCCAGTTTAGTTGTGGTATTATAGACAAGTACGGTGGTGTCTGATGTCTGGTGAGTTCATCTGGCGATTTCGTCAGCTGTGTAGTTGCCACTGATGTCTCTGTGGCCTGGTAACTAAGTGAGGCTAATATTGTACATAATCCTGAAGATCGCCGTTCGATGTGGAAGAGGTCTTCTTAGGGGCTTAAGGATTTTTTTAAGGGCCGCAAGCGAGGTACGGTTCGTAGGTTGTGTTGTTTTCACTTCGAAAGGTCTTTAAAAATCGCTGATACTTCCGTTTGGAAGACGCTGTTTCTTTCTGGCACAAACTTTCTCGGGTACAACAGTACCCGAGTACTCGTGCTGATTGGTATTGTTCAAAATTCGAAAATGTTGCTTGTTCATAGAGCTATTTGTTCAAAACTAAACCTCGTCATTAAAAATAATAAAAGTTATGTATTGCGCAAAAGGTTTCTCGACCGGAGCAGCTAGTTGGATAATACATTTTTATGATTTGCACACATTTTTTACGCTATTTTAAGTACAATTTTTAACTATCGACAAACAATTTGGCAGATGTCACTTTAATAAAATGGCTGCTATAACCTTACAAATTTCGAACAGATTGCATACCTATTGAACAATTTTGTAGTTTCCCCCTAACACGCACAACAACTTTGTAGGTGAATGGAAAGTATAAACAAATTGTTCGTACTTCCTGACTTCCCTAATTGGTTTGATATTTGCTGCTGTTGAAAGATGTTTTGTTTTTTATATATTTTTTATTTATTTTTAAGTTGGCTATGGCAGCGTTCACTTGCAGTTGAACATTCTCACCCCTAAACCACGATGGCTACCCACATAAAAAAATTGTTGTGCATACTTTGGGGCGCGCAAAATTAAAGTATTGTTTTTATCGTTATTCTGCTTTAAATTATTTTCATATTCCTTTTCAATATTAGTTCTTTTTCGTTATTATTTTGCACAGTTTCAACATAACCTGAAAAGTTCATCAACAAAACGTCCGAACGAATTTTTTTGCTTATTAAATTTGTGTCTTGTGATAAAATTTTGCAATTTTCTTTGCGAGTTATTAAATTTAAATCACTTTAGTGTTGTTGTTGTTGCAACAAAAACTCTCTAGAGAGACAGCAGCAACAGTTGAACAGCTCGTTCGGCAAAAAACGTAGAGGCGACAGTGTAGAAGCCAACAACAAAACTGGCACAACTGAGACGACGCGACGTGACGGCACTGAGGCGTTTGGCTGAAATTGCCGCTGACACGTTTTTAATCTGGCAAATGTTAAAAAATACTACATATATTTAAAAAGAAAGGGGAGACAAAAAATTGAACGCCAAATAAATTTGCATAGCAGCAGGCGCAGCAGCAGCAACTGTTGCTGTCGCTGTTTCTGTGTCGCTGTCACATGTTGCGTTGCGCTGCGCTTTTAAAGCATTTTCAATACAACTTTTTTTCGCGCGTTGTGATGTTGCAGCAATTTTTTTGGTTATTTTGTGTTTGTTTTTGTTGGTCATGGTTGGTTTTGTTTTTGATGTAGGCCGTGTTGTTGTTGTTGTTGTTGTTTTGTTGCTGTGCAAAGCACGAATGCAAACATTTCAATCGTCATTTCATTCGCATTTTCGATGCCAAATCTGCGTTCAATGTGTTGACTGTTCGCAGTCTGAATGTCTGACTGAATGGTTTGTTGTCTCTTTTCCCCCTGACTGACAGCGCCGCAGTCGTTAGTTGAAATTTGATGCGTCAAAAACGTCAACAAGTGCAAAAAAGCAAAATCGTATAGCAGCATTTTAGGCGCTGAAACTGAGTTGCGGCCAAATAGCGCAGACAGCTGCTGTAATTTGATACAACTAAAAAGTGGCTTGGTTTTTTATTTAATAAAATTTTATTTTCAGCTAAGTGAACGAAAGCGGAAATTGCCTGCGCAACATGGCCGCAAATGGAAATCATTTGTCAGCCGTCGCTCATTGCCGATTGCCGTAACATAGGTCCAGGGCTCAGCTCACAGCTACACACACATACGAGCCAAAACTTACGAGACCGCACCAACACCACACCGACACGCAGCGAGCCCAAACGACGAATGCCTGCACGTACGTGGGTTTGCTGCTTATTAAATTATCCTGGCGGTGTATTGCAGATAAAGTGATGTGACCCTTTTCTACTCACATCCTTCTTCACTTCCACTCTTTGTTGCCTGCTTGTTGCTTTCCCACACCGCCACTGGTATTCTCCCTTTTGCCACTTGGGTGTTGTTTTTTTGTAGTTGTTGAATTCTTCCGGCTGTTCAGGTTGTTGGCTTAACTTGTTTACTGTTGTTGTTGTTGTTGTTGTTGGTTGTTTGTGGGTTTGCATAAATATTTCATGCAGACGTGCGTATGTATCTGTGAGTGTGTGAGAGTGAGTGTACCTTTACACATGTCAGTGCCGCTGTGTGGGTGGAAGTTTCGTGTGTGTGTGTTCACGTTAAGAGGTGGAAAAATGACATAAATGTGGCAGAAGCGAAATCTAAAAACCGCAGCAGTGAGCAGCGAAGCGGGACACGGCAGCTGCCACTGGCTGCTTTGTGTTGTTCCGAACTGCTTGACAGGCGCTGTGTTTGTTGCTTTTGGGCTATCAGCGCTGTAAGTCTGAGTAAGTTTTCTTTCGACGCTGTTTGTGTATCTCTGAACTCTGCACAACAACAACAACAACAAAAGATATTTGTTTTAGATATTGGAAACAGACAAGGCGGGTTTAATGTTTAAAAGTTGCCAATGAGTTAAGGCATTGAAAGCAAACACGAACAGAGAGTTGTGAGAGAAAACATGTAAGAGAGGACACGAATTTAAAGATAGCGTCAATAAGAGATCAACTGTAGGAAGGCAAAAACATAGAAATGAGATAAAAAACAAGCAGTAAGAAATGTTCAAAAAGTTATTTGTGGGTTAAAGAGAAAGCAAAACTAAGGAATGAGGAATCTTTAAGATTACTAAGGAGTACTGAAAGAGTGAAAAATGTTGAGGAAGAAGCATGAAAAAGAAACTAGAAAAAATTAAAAAAATTAAGAAGAAATAAGGAAGCAATTACATAAATATTTTTAAGAAAAAAGTAAAGTAAAAAAGTAAAAAGATAGATTTTTGATTGAGACATTCGATTGAATCAGTTGAGAATAAAAAATGAAAAAAATTACAAGAAAGAAGCATTAAAAGCAGCTGAAGAAAAGAAAGAAAGAAGAAAAAAGATGAAAGAAAATAAAGGTAAAAATTAAAAAAAAATAATAAAAAAATATAATAACAAAAAAAATAATAATCTATATATGTATATAAAAATCAAATAAATTTCGTATGTGTTCTATAGACTCCCAAACCACCAGACCTATTTTAATAAAATATTACGTGTGTGTTTACGGGCACCGTGTGGAAGGTTCTTAGCATAGGGGGCGTGGCATTATTCAAGGGGGCGTGGCACCGCCCATACAACTCAATTCTTTAATATTGAATATCTTCAGAATTATAAGTCGTATAGCATTGAAATTTGGTACAGTGTCATGGCGTAAACATGTTGTTCGACCGGTAAAATTTAATGGGCGTTGGACAAGGGGCGTGGCACTTTTTAAATTCCGGTGTAACTTTCGAACTATAGCGTTCACATCAGTGAAACTCGGTACAAACTAACGATTTGGTCGTGTCCTTCGACAGGGAGAATAAGGTGGGTTTTTGACAAGGGGGCGTGGCACCGCCCATACAAGCCAACTTTTTAATACGGAATATCTTCGGAATTATAAGTCGTATAGCATTGAAATTTGGTACAGTGTCATGGCGTAAACATGTTGTTCGACCGGTAAAATTTAATGGGCGTTGGACAAGGGGCGTGGCACTTTTTAAATTCCGGTGTAACTTTCGAACTATAGCGTTCACATCAGTGAAACTCGGTACAAACTAACGATTTGGTCGTGTCCTTCGACAGGGAGAATAGGGTGGGTTTTTGACAAGGGGGCGTAGCACCGCCCATACAAGCCAACTTTTTAATACGGAATATCTTCGGAATCATAAGTCGTATAGCATTGAAATTTGGAACAGTGTCATGGCGTAAACGTGTCTTTCCACAAATAAAATTTAATGGGCTTTGGAAAGGGGCGTGGCACTTTTTAAATTCCGGTGTAGCTTTTGAACTATAGCATTCACATCAATGACACTCGGTATAAACTTATTATTTAGTCGTGTCCTTCGGCAGGGGGAATAGGGTTTATTTTAGACAAGGGGGCGTGGCACCGTCCATACAACCCAAATTGTTGATTAGAAATATCTTCAGAATTATAGGTCGCTCAGTATTGACATTTGGAACAGTGTCATTATGTAAGCATGTCATTCGACTGGTAAAATTTAATGGGCGTTGGACAAGGGGCGTGGAACTTTTTAAATTCCGGTGTTACTTTTGAACTATAGCATTCACATCCACGACACTTGGTACAAAGTAACGATTTGGTCATGTCCTTCGGCATGGGGAATAGGGTGTATTTTGGACAAGGAGGCGTGGCACCGCCCATACAACCCAACTTTTTGATATGGAATATCTTCGGAATTATAAGTCGCTCAGCATTGAAATTTGGAACAGTGTCATGGCGTAAACGTGTCTTTCCACAAATAAAATTTAATGGGTTTTGGAAAGGGGCGTGGCACTTTTTAAATTCCGGTGTAGCTTTTGAACTATAGCATTCACATGAATGACACTCGGTATAAACTTATTATTTAGTCGTGTCCTTTGGCAGGGTGAATAGGGTGGATTTTGGACAAGGGGGCGGGGCACCACTCATGCAACTCAAATTTTTAATATGGAATAATTTCGGAATTATAAGTCATACAACACTAAAATTTAGTACCCTGTCGTCTCATACATGAGTCATTCTAATGATAAGATTTGATGGGCGTCAGACAAGGGGCGTGGCGCATTGTTTGTGACCCAAATATTTTGCTGAACTTTAAGTGACACAGCAATGAAACTAAGTACGAACCTACCATTTTCCCTTCCGAAAGACGGGATGGTGCGGGTATTGAACAAGGGGGCTTGGAACCGCCCATATAACTTAAATCTATATATATATACAAGAAAGTGACTGTATGTGAGTTACGGCATCACACACAAACGGACCGTTTGGGCGAGACGAAGTTTGCCGGGTCAGCTAGTAACAAATAAATAAAAGAAAATAATAGGTAATTGTTTATAACAAGAAATACAAAGTAGTTTTCAAATCAGGAAAGGATGAATGAAGAAGATTATAAGAACCATGAAAGAAGAGCTAAGGGAATCCATTAGTACAAAGTAATAATAAGTAAAAGAAAATTATTAAAAATTTAATAATTTAATCGTTTAACCCATTGCTGCCTTATGGGTAAAAATTTAGATATCTCAAAATCCTTAATAGGGATGGTTGGGGTAAAGATGGAACTACCTTAGTCTAGTGGAGGTAACCCAAAAATTCGGCCATCTAGCTAGAGTTACCAGACTCCAAAAATTGTGAATTTTCCGGAGGTGGAAAATGTGGACGTTTCGCCTGAGAACTTCACAAAAATCTGCCTCCTAACTCACCTGTAAAAAATACATCTTTTTTCACGTGTTTAGCTGATCACTTTAAAAAGTATGGAAAAAAGCTACCATTGCTGCCTAATGGGCAAAAAATACCCAACGGATATCTCAGCAACGTGCAGAGATAGAAAGCTGATCATTTTGGGTCGATTCCAGGTCGTGTATGAAATTTTGTTAAAATCGTAATAAAATCGGTACCCGGCTTTAATGGGTTAATGCATTTTTTTATTTTTTTTTATTATCCTAATTTCTTTCAAGGACTCTATACTAAAAATATTTGTATAATATAGCTTCCTCAGCTTCAGACGAAACACGAAGGAGATTAATAAAAAGTTAAAGAGAGGTTTTAGTTGTTTGAAAAAGGGAGGCTTTAGCTTTTTGAGAATTAGGAGATTAGGATGTTGATGATAAGGATGTTGCAGGACTTGCGATAGAATCAGCAAAGCATGAAGGAGAAGAATAGTATAAGAAAACATTATGAAAAATAAGCCAACGAAATTAAGTCATACAAATGTTCATATGAAGATATAAGAAGTTGAGAACGAATCCGAAGACAATGAAAAAAAGAGTAAAGCAGAAGCTGAAGAAATTTAGCTTAAGAATGTTTGTAAAAGCAATAAAAAGTAAAGCATGGAAAATAATTAAAACATTAAGTAAAATGAGGAAGAAATGAAAGATAGAAAAGAGAGAAATTAAAAGAGAAAAAGAATAACATTAGTAAACGTGAATGCAAAAATTGTGAATAGTATCAGAAGAGTGAAATAGAGAAAGAAGTAAAGAAAAGAAAAGAAGAGTAAATAAAAGAAAGAAGAGTAAAGAAAAGAAAAGAAAAGAAGAGTAAAGAAAAGAAAAGAAAAGAAAAGAAAAGAAAAGAAAAGAAAAGAAAAGAAAAGAAAAGAAAAGAAAAGAAAAGAAAAGAAAAGAAAAGAAAAGAAAAGAAAAGAAAAGAAAAGAAAAGAAAAGAAAAGAAAAGAAAAGAAAAGAAAAGAAAAGAAAAGAAAGAAGAAATAAGAAGTTTGAATTGGGAACAGTTCGAACGGAATCCGAAGGCATTGAAAAAAAGAGTAAAGAAGAAGCTGAAGAAATTTATCTTAAGAATGTTTGTAAAAACAATAAGAAGTAAAGAACGGAAAATAATTAAAACTTTAAGTAAAAAGAGGAAGAGTTTGAAAAGAGAATGGAAAACACGCCAAAGAAATTCCATTACACAACTGTGTGTAAAATAGAGAAAGAAGAAGATTCCAAAGAAAGTTCTGAAGAAATTCAGTCAAAAATTGTATTACAAATACAAAACAATTAAGAAGTTAAAAAAGTTAAAGTTAAAGAAACAAGTTAAAGAAAAATACTAAAAAAATGCGTTTTCACTTTAAAGACCATAAATGGTAAACAATCCGGAACAACGAAATTAGAAACCGCAACAAAAAACGTCAACAACAACTAAAGCAAAAATTACGCAAAACAGTTGAAATGCGAAACGGAAAGAGAAACCAGCTCGAGAGTCAAGCGGGCGGAACATGTTTGTCGCTCGAAGAGAGAGTGTTGCATAATTTATGCGTGACAGCGCTTTACGGACGTCAGTCAAAGAGCACGAGTGCCAAAGGTGGAAAAACAGGAATCCAAGAAAAAATTTACACATACAATAAAAAAATGCGAAGCATTTTAGGCTACGCAGAAAAGCCAACAGCGAAAAAAGTGTGACCGCAAGACGGAGCTGCGTGCTGCATTTTTATATTCGGCGCTGAAAGGAGCGAACAGGCGGCAGAGGGCATTCGGCCCGTGTACGGATTAACGTAAGACGTAAGACTGCGAGATAAATTATGCGTACAACATGAGCCAAAGTCCACAAGCGAACGGACCGCACAATCAAACGCCTGACTGAAGGGGCAAGTGGCCGGCCGGCCGGTCGGCGTACAACGGCGCGCGACAGGCGGCATTCGGCATTCCTGTCATACTTGTGTCGCCCGGCACGCTGTCAGCCGGAATGAGCGCCCAAACGGCAAATTGTTGCCTCTTGTTTTATAATTCACCGAGCGTCGCCAGCTTCTTATGGCGAACACTCGAACTTGAGGGCCGAACTGCGGCCTACGGGGCCGTTGTTGGGCGCGCGCACTGTCGTCGCGCCACGCAAATGCGCTGTTGAGCAACGGTGGCGCTTCTGTCGGTGTCGCAACCAGCCACCCTTTTCAGGATTTATGGCTGCTGTGGCCTTGGTGGAGCTTTTTCTGTGCCGTCTTTGCACGTTTTGGTGTTGTTGTTGCAGCTATGTCGCCTCCTTCCGTGTTGGTATTATTGAAAATTTATAGAATTTAAGCTGCCAGCTGACTGCTGCACATTATTCAAAAGTCGTTTGGCTCACGTTTGGCGTTCACGTCCAGGCTGGCTGCCTAAAAGTAGGCTACAGTTGCTTTGTGTGCTTAGTGCTGCCGATCAACACAGTAGGCTGAACTTGGCTGCTGCTGGAACTGCTGCGCTGTTATTGTTCTTGTTGTTGTTGTGGGCTCTGACGAGTACACGTTTCACTGCTCGCTGCCGACTGCAAGTTGTTGCCGCTGCAGATTTCGTTGTGTTGTCTTACATAGGTACACAAGATATTTCGTCAACTTCTAAATAACTAAAAACGTGTAAATATGTTTTTAAATGTGTTTGCTGTTGTTGTTGTTGTTGTTGTCTGTTGCGTGTGCGTAAAAACATTTAGTTAAGCTACATAAATAAATAATGATGATGGCCATGAAGTTCAGCAGCACAGCGCTGCATACATTTAGGCGCCGGCTGCCTGCTGTTGGAATTGAAGAAAATTTAATAATTTGCATTCATATGCCAAGAGAGCATAATTCGTGCATTTGGTTGCGTAATTTTGTAAGATGGCACTTTCTATTTTTGACAATTTGGCACAAAATTTTTCTTTTTTGCTTTTATTTTGAAGTGCACGCTCGACACCGCTGCTAAGTGCGGCTGTGTCGGACGAGTTTCAGTTGAATATTTCTAGCGTGTGCGCGTCTATTTTATGCATTGGGTCAGTTAAAATTTATGCGACACTCAACAACGAATGCAAAACCAAATGAAAAATAAAAAGAGTGAAAATACAAAAACATAAAAACAAAGAAAAAAAATAAAAAAAATTCAAATATTAAATTACCCATAGTGCTGCCATCCTCTACGAAGTCTGCCTTTCCTTTCGCTTTCTTTAATTTCTATTATCATTGAAGTTTTTATTGGGTTTGCTGTTTGTTGCTGGTTGTGTACGTTTATTTGCCCCTTTGCCTAAAGAATTTGATTGCCAATTGTAACGAAGCTATTTCGCAGCACTGTTCGAGCATTTGGGCCTCGATTGAGGTGTGTGTGGGACAATGAAATTATTGCATGGTCACAGCTTGTAATGAACAAATGTTGGCCTTGAAACTGAAATGATTATTTAAGGGTTGGTTAAGTGAGGAAAATACTTTGCACTCACACAATCAGGAGTTCTTTGATATTTTCCTTCTGTCTTTCTTTTCACTTTGCTTGTTGTATTCCTCTGTTCTGCATCTCTGCTTCAATTTTCTCTCTCGTTTTTTTATATTTGACTTAATTTTCTTCAAGTTTTGCTGTGTGATTGTTGCTTGCAGCAGCTGGTGGCCAAATGAATTCAGTCAGATTGATGGGGGGGAAAACTGATATCAGAAGTTGGTGGCTGCAGTTTTCAAGGAAATAGCCTTGATACACTTTTTACTTTATGCTACCTTACCTCTCTTCTCGTTTTACTTTAGTAGCCCAGCATTGCGGGAAATGGATTTACTGAAAGTATAAAAAAAACTGATAAATGAAAACGTAAAAATTCACGCAAGTTTTTCCATTTTCCTACTTTTTAAGGAAAGCGAAAGCAGCAGAAAAAGGAACTTTTTTACTCACCTTGAAACAGTTTTTGCTTCTGGCATTTTTTTGCTTAATTCTACCAAAGATTTGTTTGTTACTTGTGGCAAATTAAAAGAGATCTATGAAAACACTGTAAATGAAATTTGAAATGTAATCTTATTTTTGAATTTGCAAATATTTAGTTACTGCTAACAAGTTAATTCTTTTCATCTTTTTTATTTTTCTCTTTTTGCAGGTAAGTTTGCGTTTTTATGGACAAAATTTTCTTCGGTAAACTACAAACTGCATGCAATTCAAACATATTGCTTTGTGCGGACGAATTTTTGCGTAAGTATTCAACAGTCGTTTAGTCATTGTCATTAGTTGCTATTCTTCAGTGGTTTGAACTTGGGATTGGGTTTTGAATGTCGACTCAACATATATAAAGAATAGCAATTCTTTTAAAGTAAAATTATTGCTTAAAAAAAATACCGTAACGATGAGTCACTCTGTGCTCTGCTATGCATGAATGCTTTTCCAAGCATACTTTTAGGCATGCACTTTGAAGTACGGCAAACTTGCTATAACTCCGATATGGCAAGGATGATTCGCGATGGTAATGGGCTGTGCTAGATTGATCGAGAGTCTAACTGGAATGTGCAAGAAAAATCGGCGCGATAAGAAAACAAGTATAAAAAGAAATAATGTGCATCGCAGAGGGTCGAGTCTGTGTTGAGCAAGAAAAGGGGAAACATGCAATAGTAGTAGTGTAAAGACAAACAAGTGTAAATTTGTAAATAAAGTGATTGTTGGTTTCTGACTGCGTTTTGCGCTGAGTAATTGAAGTGGTTTTATTTTCAAGCACAATCCAGATACGAACTTAGAGAAGTCATTTTCGTTACAGTATTTAAAATTGGCCTTCAAAAAGTAAAGTGCAAAATAGTTGCAGTAGAATGCACTAATGCGAATGGTCACTTTCGATAAAACGTTCAAATTTCCCACATACATAGTAAGTTTCCACCCTCCTTCACACATACACACATACACACACAAATCAACGCCGGATTAGCAGTTTACATGCTCGCAAAGCCTTGAAATGTGTTCAATATGAGCACAGCAACAGTTTGGGCAGCTTAAGCGAATTTTCGTAAAATCCAATAATATTTCAATAATCCACAATGCCCACTGCCAAAGTGCGCTGCTAAGTGTTTAAAATTAATATTGCACTCTAAAATGTTTGTTTGCTGCGTTGAAAGTCAGGCGAAAACTTTGCATCGAGAATTCAATGAACGCATAAAGACGCTTTAATTGTAAAAGTTTCAATTTGTGAGCGGCTGCGTCGTGTTCTGGCGCCTTTGCCTAACGCCCGAAGACAGTCGAAACACTAAGCGCAGCGGCAACTTTGTAAGCGGTTTTAAAGTGTTGTTGCTGTCGGTAATTAAAGATTATTGCCGGATTATGAAAATAGCAGATGCAATAAAATTTCCCAAAAAAAGAAATATAAAAATAAAGCCAACAAAAGAAATCGTTGGCTAAAAAATACTTAAGTAAAACAAGCAGCAAACATAGACGAAAGCAGCTTCTCTTCCACACAGACAAAGACACACACATACAAACATACGTGTACGTATTTAGTAGCAGGCGAAAGCACACATAAAACGAAATTAGCTGCCAATAAAGTGAATGGCAGCGGCAACTGGGATTTGCTGGCGTATACGTAACATTTGCAATTTCTTTGAATTGCCGCACCAGGCAGCCAAAAGGCATTTTGCCGCCTTTTGTACATCAACACCACCGCACAGACAAAACCCGACAGACACACACATAGACATTGAAGTGCAAAAATAGCAACAACAACCATTACTTTTCGTTGGATATTGGCAAATCTCGGCTGTTTGTCGTTTTTTTCTTTCACATCTTCCGTCTTAGCGCCGTTTTTTTCTCATTTCTTATTTTTCGCTATTCACTCAGCTCCTGTTTGGGTAATTTTATCTAAAGTTTTTCTTGTTGTTATTGTATTTTTTTTTGTCGCAATTCAACACTAAAGCTGCCGCTTGCGAAATTGAAATTGAGAAATTATTTTTATGTTGGCTATTTAAAGGATTTGCATATTGATTGGGCGACATAGGCTCAAAGCAAAGGCCAACGTGACTGGGCGCGACCCGGTGACGAATGCAAGTAAACGCTTATAGGGGCTTTTGCTTGTAATTTGAATCGTAGCAGAATATTGGCTGCACTAAGCTGAACTCGAGTTTCGTTTTCATTTTTATTTTCATTTCTATTTCTATTTCTATTTTCATGTTCATTTTTATTTTCACTTTTATTGATCTTCGCGCGCAAATGCAAAGAAAGAAAAACTGATTTTGCTTTCGTTTTTGTTTGGTTTTTTTTGGCATTTGTCAAGTCGATACATGAGCCGGCACCTTTGGGTCGTTGACGTATCCCCAGCGGGTGTGAGGAACTCACATATTGTGTGGACGCCTAATCCGTTTAATAAGTGCGGCGTCGAAGTTGTGTGCTGTGACGTCTTTAATCACCGCCAATGTCCTTCTGTGGCTACAACGACGAAAGGCAAAATTGTTGTGAAGTCAGTGACTGCAGTAAAGTCTGAACAGCTTCTTCAACGATGAGGACATTTCTAGCTTGAATATTTGATTAAAAAGGAAAGTGTGATTTAAGCTTTGTGGGTCGTTGCTGCCTTACCTTTTGCGTGCTTATGCTTATTGACCCATAACCTTTGCCTTCAAGGCCAAATGACTTATAACCCACACAACTTTAGTAATGTGAGATATTTTACTTTGCATCATGCAACTTTTCGTGGCAAAGAAAAACTTTATTCTTAACAAAAAATGTCATTTAACAATAGTCACACACACACATACACTGACAAGCAAAAGTCGAGTCCCTCTTTAATGCAAACTTTGAAAATGCAGAAAATGTCTAAAGCACATAGCAAGAAAAAAGTTTTGCACGTAAATTTACATATTTGCATTTACTGGCAGATTTTACAAGAATAGCAAAAAAATGTGAAATCAAATTGAATCCAAAACTTGACTGCACTTAAAAAGTTCAGCTTCTTTTCTTGTGCACTCGCTCGCTATGCGTTTTACTCAGCTACTTGGCATAGCTTCTTCTTTTGAACGTTTCGAAATTACTTCTACCAGTTCTTGGTTCTCTCTTGTGTTGCGTCGCTGCAGTGCAACTTTGCCAAACTGCTTTTGTTATCTTATCAGTTTTCACTTTCGCACTGACTGGCCGCATGACCTGCTCGCAGGCGCTTTGTGACTAGTTAGCTTCAAAATTTATGTAGTTGAAACTCATCGCCTGAAAGTATGTGATGAGATGAAGCATTACGATGACAAACGATGATGGCTATGTTTATTTTTGGCTCACTTTTAGGCTAAAAGTAACAGTTAGCTCACGGGTTTAAGTTCTTTGTATACGAGTTGTAAAGACGAAAGACGTTTTGAATTGTTGCCTATGGAGAAAGAGTTTCACTTTTTTGGATGGCTGCATGCAACTTTGAGAACGCTTGAGCCCTTTATGACTCTAGAAGTCATGGTTTGAAGTCATAAAGAACTGTTAAATAAAAAACTGACTTGACAACTAGTTACGTATTGACTCATTAGCATACAATGCCAAACTCCTATTATCCTATTATCTCCTATTCTTCAATTATTGTGGAAAAGCTGGGAGTTTTTTTACATAAAGATATTTTATGCAAACTTAGCATACAAAGTTTTAACCCTTTCAGTCACAATGTCCAATATATTGGACTACAGCCCATACAATTCATACAGCTGGCTGTTATTTTCACATCGGAAAGGGTTAATATTACGAAAATTAAAAAAAATTATTAATATACACGAAAATTAGTTTGGCTTGCTAATGCAGGCGGAATTCGTTTCACTGTATTGTGCTCAAAAATAAAACACACTAAAATCGTTCAACTTAGTTCACCATTAGTATTAGTTTAGTTAATTTAGTTTATTATAGTTTTTTATAATTTATTAGTTAATCCATAGTAACTTTATTTACAATTTTACACTTTACTGTCTCTACACTTGTTTTTCATTGCACTATCTGTGCTTCTTCGTGTTGTATCGCTGCTTGCCAAAATCTGCTTGTAGCTCGTTCTCGAACATTCCATTATCGCCTCGAGTTGTTCTCGAACATCCCAGTACCGCTGCGAGTTATCCTTAAGATTGTTCCATCGACATTACGGTGCCCCTAAAAGTATACCATGCTCGGCGTACAACTCATTCTCAAATATCCCAGCATTGCTGGCTCAGTGACGGCGAGCATTATCGTCATATGGATGACCATGGAAAGTGTTATGCATTTAATACAAAGCTTTTAACTTTGACAACTTTCAAAATATTGTAACGATGAGGCACTCTGTGCTGTGCTATGCATGAATGCTTTTCCAAGCATACTTTTAGGCATGCACTTTGGAGTACGGGCGGTTGGCTATAATTCCGATATGGCAAGGATGGTTTGCGAAGGTGATGGACTGTGCTAGAACGATCGACATAGAGAGTACATCTAGAATGTGCAAGAAACATCGGCGCGATAAGAAAACAAGTACAAAAAGCAGCAGTGTGCAGCGCAGAGGGTCGAGTCCTAGTTGAATAAGCAAAGTAGTAACAAGTGTAGATACAAGCAAAGTGTTAATGTGTAAGTAAAGTGATTGTTGGTTTTTGACTGCGGTTGCGCTGAATAATTGAAGTGGTTTTATTTTCAAGCACAATCCAAAAACAAACTTAGAGAAATATACTCTCTAGATACTTATATAGATATTTTTCAGAAAATTTCTAACTAATTAACCAACTAACTAACTGACTCTTTTCTTTAATTGATTGAGGAAGATAAAGAAGTCAGCTGATAAACGTCAGTACACAATGTCAGTAACAAATTAAGTCTGGACGGGTCAATGTTTTGTATAAAGTATGATCTCTGTGACCTCTAGCGCATCAAAAGAAGGGGCCAAATGCATTGAAACCATTTCTGATTAGTTGGTTGAGTAGCTGCTATCACAGCTAGGCAGCACAATTAGTGCATAAAATGTAGTTTTGAAACTTAATTACCACTTTGTGTTGGTATTGACTGGTATTTTAAATCCACTTTGCGAAATCAAAGAAGTGCAGAAGTTCCCTGATCTCCATAGTTGGAAATGGTTCTGAGGTCTTCCGAGACATTCCGACATTCATACAAAAAGTGAGTGAGTATTTTCTCTGATTCTCATACCCACAACTGTGTGGGTGTTTCCAAGCAAAGACTTCAACCTATTCAAGATGTACTTTGGGCATGTTTTTCTTCAAATATTGCAGGTAGACAGTTTGCTCTATCTTTCGTTAGCATGAATCAGAAAATGTATGCATGTCGCTTCTTAGCCTTAGTTCCCAAGGCTTTCTAAAGTCATACATAAAGTGCGATTAGGATGATCTTTCACTGGGATAATTGGGCTTTGGCCTCAACGTCATAACCATATTTTATCACCAGTCATGACCTGTTTGAGCAAATCGTTGCAATGCTCATGCGTCGATTCTTTTGGTCAAATGTAAGCAATTTTAGAACAAACTTTGTTCTGACACAAGTTTTATGTCCAAACATACGAAAACATTGCATGACATTAGTCAACGGATACGCCAGCAGCCTTAGCAACTTTTTTAATAGTCATTCAACGGGTTTCATAAAATATTGTCACCGTTTTAACGTTGAACTTATGAACCTTTTTTTGCTTAAAGTAGACTAGCCAATTGATTCTGTCACCATTTGAATTGCGTTTGATCACTTAATTATGTTTTTCACTTAAAATTTAATGGACATTTTTTTAATCAATTTTTCGATGGCAATAAATTGCCAAACTCACTAAAACATATTTGACTTTTAATTCAGTCAAAAGACAACTATATGTTAAATGGCTGATAATATCAACATTATGTTGTATACATGTGAACCCACATAACAGTTGGGCTGAAAAGTTCGTATCGTTTTATAGCTTATAGCACATAGCTTTCGCATACCCAAATATTCATGAACGATATGTCCAACACGTTCCTTTGATATCTTTAGAGTGTCAGCTATACAAATCAACCTCAATTTACCATCTTCCAAAATCGTTTTGTGGATCTTTTTGATGTTTTTGTCCGTAACAGCCTCTTTCGGACGTCCACTGCGTTCATCGTCTTCGGTTCTCATATGGCCTGTACGGAATTTAGCAAACCACTTACGAATGGTTGCTTCGCCCGGCGCAGAGTCCGGATAACACTCATCAATCCACTTTTTGGTATCAGTAACCCTTTTTTTCTTAAAAAATAATGTTTCATTAAAACACGAAATTCCTTTTTATCCATTTTTTTCAAAATAACAAAAGTTGCTTCACGCAGAATGCTGTATCTCACAAACTAATAATCAGACAGCTGTCAAATTTATACACGTTTCTTTTCAAGGTGGTTACTACCTAAAAATGATACGGATTTTATTCTAGTACCGCCATCTCATAGAAACGATATGAACATTTCAGCCCAACTGTTAATAAAAACAAAAATCGAATGTCTCATATATGAAGACAGAGAAATTTGAATAGTTGTACTTCACTTCTTCTACTCTAGAATTTAGTTTATTTCGCAATCATGATTAGGTGCTTCAAAATTCACCTGAAACTCCTGGACTGTGCCTCAAACCACAAAAAAAAATTACAAGTGACTGCAAAACGATCGGCTTTATGGAACTCTTGAAGCACTCACCAAACATATTGTCTGACACAAACTTTCTATGAATTTTATATAACCAAGAGATATTGCTTCTCAGTCGCAGTAGACGTTCATCGAATGGGTTCCCTGCGAATATCTCTTGAATTTCCTCTGACACTTCTAACTAAAATTGTTTAATTTCCTTCTCCAACGTCTCGCACTTCCTCTCTTGCTGCATTTCATTGGAGTTTGAATTTAGTGCGTTTATTTCTATACAAAGCTAATAATTTCAAGAAATGTATTTCTTTTTCTTGAATACTTACAGTTTTAATTGTATAAATGACTAACGTCTCTGCTGATATAAATGAATGGATTATATGAAAAGAGTGCAATTAAATATGCTTTAATATAAATAGAATTTCAAAGGACAAAAAAGCATCTTATTTCTTCTTGGAGATGCAGCCTGCACTTCCTATTGGTCATTTTCCAACCATTCTTCCCACTTCGCACCTTTCAAACTATCGAAATGAAGAATATGAATGAAAGTCATCAAAATTTTACTAAATATTTAAATTGCCATATTTCTCAATGTTCTTATAAAATTAGAAAATATTTAACAAATAAGTAACAAATTTTTGGCCATTTGATTGTCGTTATTGCACGTTGAAACAATAAAAATAAAATGTTACAAAGTGCAATAACGTCAATCAAGCGGCCAATAGTTATTTGTATAAAATATTTCTGATTCAATGAAATTTATTTGAATTGCCAAATTGATTCTTGGACTAATTTAATATGCAGATCTCTCCCCCGTCACTTCAGTTCGTGTGAATCAATGTTTGATGCATTTAACCGGAATTGGTTTCATCACAGATGAAAGTAAATAATTGCTGTTTTCTTTGTGCAAGTGTAAAGTTACAAGCTGTCCATATTAAAAGAAAATAAATTTGCCGCAAACTAAAATAGAATTTAAATAGAATTTCAAAGTGGCAACTTTAGTTACGGAATGGAAATTACTTAAAGTATACAAAGCCACAGTCAACTGAATTCAAGAGATTTGAAAAGTGTTTGTGAAAGTTGCAAATGTGATTAAATGTGGAGTTGAGGCCGCAAAAGTGCCACTGGACCTTAGCTGGTTTTCTCAGCTCTCAATCGGCCGCCAAGACATGTGAGCTTCTTTGACCGAAGCCGCAATCGTTGTTATGTAGTTGTCCTGACCATTGCTGCAGCTTAAGTTAAGCACTCAATTTAAGTGGCAGCCGCTCCAAGCTGCAGCTCTTGTCTTCTTTATTGAAAGTATTTATTACGATTCGCTTTCATGCGGTTCTTACAACATTTTGCACACACTTTGGTTATTGTGTTGTGGGCGTCGGCTTTGGCTAACATTTAATAACTTTGCAAAGTTAATGGAAATTCGCTTGAATATTCAAAAAGTTAATTTTAAGGCGCTTTCGAATAACTGAAAACTGCACACATTGCTGCCAAATGGCAGTCGCGGTTTAATAAAACAAAAGTTTGCCAATTTAAATCTCAACATTTCGTCGGCTTAGGCATTACGTAACATTTTCCTTTTATACGGAGCTGCTGTAAGCTGCTTGTTTTTGTAGTTTCACTGTACTCTCAGTGCTTTTGGTTTTCACACTTTTGTCAAATTGAACCGCAAAAAAATGAACCCAGTGATGCAAGCAGCCAGTGAACCACAAATGTGTGGGTTGGAGTGTTTCCGTGGATTCTTTGCTGCTTGCTATTTGTTTGCAAAGTTAGTTTTTATATTTCTTGCGAGTGCCAAATAATTTTGGAAAATTATTTCTTATTGAAATTTAAACAACTGACAGCTACATTGATGAGACAGATACGAGTTTATTGCTGCACTCTTGGCCGATGTGGCGGCAAAGATTCTCGCTGTGCGTCGCCGGTTTCACTTCCGCTGCTCCACTGAGTTTCCTTCCATTTCATTCAATTTAAATGGGAAAATTGTGCGGACCCCGTCTGTTGTTGCTTCAGTCGCTGGCAGAACGCTTTGCAATGGCGCCACATAAACAACAACAATGCTGCCAGCCATTTTTTTTCTTTACAATTTTCCATCTAAAAGTGGAAGCAAAACAACAACAACAAATTGAAAGCAACAAAAGCGGAAAAAGCACTGCAACATGCAGAGAGCACCGTAAGCGGCTTAGCTTCGATTTGAGTGAAGTTGCCACGGATTGCACCCGTCAAACAAGCCCACTGTGCCGTGCAGTAATTTTATGCATCACAGTTGTAAAGTAAGCGGACTGGGAATTCGTAGCTAAGCGCAGGTAGTGAAAAAATGGCAGCAACTTGCACTTCTTCCGCTGCCATTTCACTTTGTTTAGTTGTGTGCTGCATTTTTTCTACGCTTCTATGACGTTTGGCTTCGTCTACTTTTTGTACTGTTCGGTCTCATTTTGTTGTTGAATTGGAGTTTTTTTGGAGCGTGTTATGAAAGCGCGTTGCAGTTGGCAGCAGCGCTGTGCTGCGGCCATAGGCGGCTTCGCCTCAATGAATGAACGCCTAATTAAGTCATTGCGTGCTGCATTACAAAACTGCTAATTAGCTGCATGGCCGGAGTTATTTTGTTGCTCACAAGTTTTGTTCGTTGACTTGTTTGTTGACTGCACGCTTTATAAGTTAACTTAAAACAAAAAAATTAATAAAACAAAGTGCTTCCGGAAGAGAAATTTCCTTCAGATAATAAATCATAAATATTCTTGATATCTCTGTTATTTTAAGTATTTTTATATGTGGGTAAGTGCTCAACTGCCATGAGAAAAACTTAAAGAATCGACTAGCAATAAGAAAATTTATTTCATTTCTTTGTTGTATTACAGTTTATTTTATTTTTTTTTCATTTTATTTGAATTGATTTGATTTGATTTGATTTGATTTGATTTGATTTGATTTGACTTAACTTGATTTGATTTGATTTGATTTGATTTCAATTAATTTGATTTGACTTGACTGGACTTGACTTGACTTGACTTGACTTGACTTAACTTGACTTGACTTGACTTGACTTGACTTGATTTGACTTGACTTGACTTGACTTGACTTGAATTGAATTGAATTGATTTGATTTGATTTGATTTGATTTGATTTGATTTTATTTTATTTTATTTTATTTTATTTTATTTTATTTTATTTTATTTTATTTTATTTTATTTTATTTTATTTTATTTTATTTTATTTTATTTTATTTTATTTTATTTTATTTTATTTCTATTATTTTATTTTTATATTTTATATTTTATATTTTATATTTTATATTTTATATTTTATATTTTATATTTTATATTTTATATTTTATATTTTATATTTTATATTTTATATTTTATATTTTATATTTTATATTTTATATTTTATATTTTATATTTTATATTTTATATTTTATATTTTATATTTTATATTTTATATTTTATATTTTATATTTTATATTTTATATTTTATATTTTATATTTTATATTTTATATTTTATATTTTATATTTTATATTTTATATTTTATATTTTATATTTTATATTTTATATTTTATATTTTATATTTTATATTTTATATTTTATATTTTATATTTTATATTTTATATTTTATATTTTATATTTTATATTTTATATTTTATATTTTATATTTTATATTTTATATTTTATATTTCATATTTTATATTTTATATTTTATATTTTATATTTTATATTTTATATTTTATATTTTATATTTTATATTTTATATTTCATATTTTATATTTTATTTTATTTTATTTTTTTGTTTTATTTGGTTTTATTTTACTTTATTATTTTTTACTTTAACACTGATGACCTCAGCTTTTCAACTCGCCACAGATCAAAATTTAATAAAATGTTATTAAATGTTATTTATTTATTTATGTTATTTACATTCAACTTTTATTGTAATTGTTCAAGTTTTTAACGAAGTTAATTTTAAAACTGTTATTGTATTTTATTTTATAATTCAATATTTCGCAACGTATTCTATTAAAAGTACATATTTTTTCATCTATATTCCTTTATTACAGTCAAAATTTCACTTCACCATTGAATTTCATTTAAATAAAAATTGTGAAAAATATTTATTCAACTTTAGAGCTCGTGTTTTTATAGCAATTTAATAATTTTAAAATTAATTCCAATGGTAATTTTATTGTAGTACGAGTTTGTGTCTGTGTGCAGTGAATTTTTAAATGAAACGAAAGTACCTACGTGCTTTTTGAATTTAATGTTGGTATATTTTTGCCTGTGGCATATTTTAAAAACTGCAATAAAACTCTCACACAAAAATATAAGCAAGCAGAAATACTAATAAACAGACACCCACACATAGACGCACTCATACACGTACAGAGTGCGAATGGGAGCCATCAATTGCAGCCGACGCACGTCAGAGGGCATCGAAATTGCTAGTCGCGTGGCGTACGCATGCGGCAAAGGATATCCGCTAGTGCGAATTTATTGCCCACCCAACACAATAAACAAAAACACACACACACACACACACATACTTAAACGTATGTGAATAAAATTTAGTTTACAAAAGCGCACCAAACTGAAAATGAAACGAAATGCAAAGCCATAACAAAAACGCAAACTAAGTGGAGCACAAAAAGCAGCAGTGACACAAAAAACACGCAGAATGAGACCCGCGGGGCATCATAAAATCAAATAAAAATTGCATTAAATCACAACGACACCTTGGCACAACAAACAGCGCCAACAAACACCAAACAATGAAAAAATGAACACAAAAATAACTACAACAACAACTACAACAGCAGCGACAATCAGTACAAAAAACAAAAAACAATAACAAGGACAGCGCAAACAATAACACAGAGCAAACAATTGAAATTTATACGTGGCGCCAACAGCCAATACTACCGCACTCGCACACACACACACACACGCATACTCACACAGCCACAGACAGCCGTACGCACAGCGCGTTGTTGTCGTAAAAAAACAGGCGCAAATGTGCAAACACGATGAGCGCCTGGGGGTGTGGAGCGCGAATGTGGAATAAATGACATGAAGAAGCGCCAAATAATAATGGCGTATAATTTGTAGCATATTTTTAGGCGGTGCGGCGCATACGTGTGTAAAACATGAACTCACTCACCAAGGCGAAACCGATTGAGTGCGCGTTGAAACACAAACACAAACATACACCCACACACTGACAACAACAACAACACAATTTTACTCGATCCAGCAGGCGCGCCAACGAAAGCGTCTTTTCAGCTTCATTGCCCGCAAGTGTGGGCGTCAAATATGTCAGTTATCAGCGCACAATTAACGACTGCTGAAAAATGTGAGGTACGAAAAATGAGGGGGCGTGCGCGCTTATAAATGTTCCGAACGTGCGACGGGCGTTGTACGTGTCGCAGCCGCTCAGCCAGACGCACACGCACACATATGCAGAGTCGAACGTGCCGCATTCCCATAAGCGGTCTCATCATTTCGACACAAGTGCGCGCCATAAATTCTCATCCATTCGGAGGTGCGCGCGCCAGCGCTGGTGTCACATTTGCCACACTTGACACATTCGCCGTGCTCACTTTTTGTTCACTTTGCTTTGTGTCGGCCTTAGTGAAAATTTCCGCTCCTGTCTTTTAGCGCGCGCGTATCTCTGCGCATTATTTCACTGTCGTTTTGTGGAACTGCGTGTGTGTGTGTGTATATGTGTGTGTGTGTGTGCTTTTGAAATTTGTCACTACGTATTTGTGTGCTTCGAAATTGATTGCCAAAACGCAAATGGCCCAAGCCATGTTAGTGTAACACCCGCAGTTGCTGTAACACATTTCGCGAATTTATTTTCATTTATTGTGCGCTGATAGCCAGACTGACTTAATATGAAAAACATACACATCAGTGGTGTCCCCAGGATTTCGGGGACGTATATTTTTGCGTATTTTTTTAATGTTGCATAAAACTATACATAAGTATATATATACATATGCTTACATAAAATTCATAAACAAAAAATTAAAGAAAAATATATTTAACTGATTTTTTTTTAATTTGAACAGCCGATACAGGGTTGTTTTTGTTATCCATAGGGCTTCAACTGGACTTTTCCATCTGACCCGATTTGAAGTTATTTTTTGTGCCGTCCCATTAACCCTTTCGCTATGTGGTATCCTTATGGATACATGATGTTTGTGGACGTCTGCATCTTCTATGGTTGCAAGAATACATTTGTTTGTTAGTCTTTAGAATAGTTTGAAGTTTTAGGAAAAATACGAAATTCATAAACTGAATACTTATGTTTAAAGAAGAGAAGTATACAGGATTTTTTAATGGTTTATCTTGACATAGGAAAGGAAGAAGAAACAAAAAAATTAGATAACTTTTTTATTTGACGTTTTCTTTTAATTTGGATACTTTTTATGTTTTAGTTTTGGCTGAAGTAAATGAAGAAAGCCGCCATATCACAGCTGGCTAGTGCGTTGAGCCGCGAGTCAAATGCGACGCTCGAACCCAGGTTCAAGACTACGTTGCTGCTAACACCAAAAAAAAAAAGAAAAAACAACGGCGGATGTCCTCTCAGCAGGAAATGGCAAACCTCTGAGAGTAAAATTGCCTATGAAAAAGCTCCCAACTCGCCGTTCGGAATCGGCATATAACTGTGATTCCATTTCAACCTTGTAAAAAATTCACATAGAAGTCTAAAACGTAAAATTTAAAATTGTAACTTTCCCCATTAAAAATCTGTAGCGAAAGGGTTAATAGTGACATAAGTTAGTTGGCGCAAACTCTACCTGGTCCAAATGTTGTTCACTCGCTTTAACTTTAATTTTCTTTTGGGTTAGTAAATTATAATTTTTGAAACATTAATTGGAAATTATAATTTTGGAACAGAAAGTGTGAACATATTCAAAGTTAATATTTATCCATTGTATTCATGATTATGTCCGTGTTTTGGTGTAAATTCAATTACACTCCTGAAGTGAAAAAAGTAAGTATTTGCGGTCTTGTCGTTTTTGGTTTTCTACCTGTCGGGATTTGGTGTTTTCTATGACAGAGGTTGAAGGAAGGAAGTGCTATTTTGAATATGAGGTGAACATTGTTGTTGAATTTTGACCCTGGAGTTAAATGAGAGAGGATGATTTCTTTGGAAAAAGTAGTCTAAGCAATAGCGGAAACCAGTTCTTCTAGAGCAACAAAATTAAGATATCAATTCTTTTGCTTCTAGAGGTAAAAATGACGATGTTGCAAACTATCTATTGGACGCTGAATAAAACGAAGCTTTTGATACTGATAGAAAAAATTGTTGTTTAGGTAGTTCAACATGAACAATAAAATGTTCAGCATATTATGCTTGAACGGAATGTGTTTTCTTTGGGATAGATGGCACTAAGTGGATAATAGAAATTTTGTTTCTTATTTATAGCCAACAATTCCTACTGTTCCGTATTAATCAGCTACCTTTTCGACTTCAAAGCAGAAAAAGGTATATGTATGAAAACACGATTTGTATATGTCCAATGTGCAATATCAATGTGATTGAGCCATGATGCTGCATTATATCGTTGAAACAACTGGTCAAGCAGTTGAAGCAAATCCATAAACAACGTATTTTACATTTTCATATTTTTTAATGTATTATGCTTTACTGGAGAAAGCTTTTGCTGCCTCTGGTATAAGGTATATCACCTGCTTATATCACGCTATTATGACAAAAGGACATATTATGCCGAGGACACGGTGTCAGGACGCTTCTTAGACATACAGTCAGTGGCATCTTGGAAGTTATTCTAAAGACTCTGCGGGCTGGGGTTAACCGCACCAAAAGAGGAATACTATTGCTTACGAGGAGGTACGAAGTACCTTCATTACGACGACCAAAGCTTAGTGGGTGGGAGGTTAGACTTTACTCAGAAACTAAGTTTCTTGGAGTCATACTTGACATCAAGCTACAATTATACAGGAGACAAGGCTCTCGCAAGGCTCTTCGGTTAAGGTGGGGCCTAGAACTGAAGACGTCTCGTTGGACCTACACGGCCATAGTTCGACCTATTCGCACGTACGGAGTACTACTTAGTTTGATAGTTGGCGCCCGAGAAGAACCACAACATCAACAGACCAACTGCAATGCAAAGGTTCTGTCTTTCTTATGCGCTGAGCACCTTCTTCGTCTGTTACGAATTGAATATTTTACAAGAGAGAATCATCGCAATGGGCAGATGGGTGGAGCAAAGTCACTTTGTTTTGATTCTTTGCTTGTATTGTGACCATGTTTTCTTTCAATGCTCGCTTCAAGTGCAGTGGTTGTGTTCGGTAATGAGCTTCTGTGATTGTTTCTTCTTTTGGCTCATATTGTGACATCAGCTTCGAGCCTGTGGATATTCGGATTTTGATAGTTGATGTCGATATATGGCCATGGTTTTCCCCACGATTTCTATCTCTATGGATTATTGTGATACGAATAAATACTATGAAAAACTCAATTAACTTTTGCAATTGGAATAAACAACGCTCGATGTCTTTAATCTTCCATTCGTATGGCAATTTTCTTGCTTTTGGATCATTTACTACGTCTTACAATGAAAAGTTCAATGGGATAAGCCATCGCATCGTATGGCTTATCCTATTGATTTTTTTTCAAATGACACTTAGTTGGTTCAAACCTTAACATTATTGTGCACACAAAAAAATTCAACCAAACATTCAAAAATGTAGTGATTAGAAGTTTTTGATGGATGACAAACATTGTCAGGTGACATTTCTGTTATGACATTTGTAACCAGAATTTTTTACAGGTGCCATCTTTTAAGAAATTCTCTCTAATCAGCAGTTATTATCTACTATGATGTAACTAACTTTAATTTCCTACAACATTTTGTTCAGTGCAGGGCCGCAACAAATGAACGAACGACAAAAGTGAAGTTCTTCTGGGAATCGAATGAAGAGTTGTCAGTGACAATTGAAATGGTCCGCGTGTGTTCGTATCATTTGACTTGATTGTTATTTTTATTATATGGTGGCTGTTGTTGTCATTCGCAGTGCTGTTATGCTGGTGCTTCTTCTTCTTCTTGTCGGCTGTTGTTGTTGAAATAATTTCAATTTTATTTGTCACATTTTGACTTCATTTATTTGTTATTTGCTTTTGTCGCTGTCATCATTAGTATTGGCATAGTTGTTGTTATTGTTGTTGACGACCGTCGTACGTGCACACTTACTGTGCCACAAACTGCGAGCAAGTACGCGACCTCATCATTGCTGTGTTCAATGCCGTCGATGCGCGCGGCGGCCGCAGCGGCTGCAGCGTCTCCGTTTCTTACGGTTATCACTTTGAACTCATTGCGCGCCCCGGTCCCGTTCCGGTCGCAGTCTACGTCTCCGTCTGGCATCATGTGAAAATATTACTTTTTACTTTATTTCTTCCTTCCGTCGTCACTCCTTTGAGTCTGCTCACTGCCAGTCGGTTGGTGCGCCGGTGTCTTGTCGTTTATTTGCGTTCCATGGCATTGGTATCGTTGCTCTTCCTAACTTTTCGAATAGTCGCGACTGCTTGCCAATGTTGCACACACACACACAAAAAAAACAACACACACTCAGCCGGTTGCGCCGTTTGCCAACGCGTATCCGCAACAAATTTCAAACGTTTACAACTTTTCGATGGGATTGCTGCTCTTTGTGCGGCATAATTTGATGTGATTGCCGCAGTTGCCGACTTAAAACTGTTCACAAAGGATGGTCGCACTCGAGGCCAACCGTCAGCCAAAGGTCGAAGCGTGTCGCGCACATGCAGCCCTGCAACGTGTGTGTGCCTCGAGCACTTTTATTTGCTTCTTTTCTCGATTTGTTGCTGTTGTTGATTGTCAAGCGGAAGTGCCACAAAAATTTGCCTCCACTTAAGGTGACACTTGAGAACTCGAAAGCTGGTAGTCGAAGGTGTGCAAGTTCGTGTCGAAAGTCATATGTCACGTATTGTGCGCGCTCCTTGCATCGCTTTAACATTTGAATAAGTTTAACTAAGCTAATGAAATGCAACAAGTTTAAGGTAATGAAATACAACAGATGCAATTTGCGACAACAGACAGAAGGAAGCGCTGGTGATTTATTTGAATTCGGGTTCATTGCTTTATGTATGAGAGCCTGTCAGCAAGTTAACTTAATTTGTATATTGTGAAAGTCAACACGAATTTTTAAATTCCATGTGATTTCATTTGGCAGATTAAATTAGATTTAACTTTTCAAGGAAAGAAAAGTTTCGACGTTGATTCGATCTGGCTGAATCCATACGCAACGGAAAGGATGCTTGAAACAAACCTTTGACATCACATCACATCAGATGACATGACATGACATCACATCACATCAGATCACATCACATCACATCACATCACATCACATCACATCACATCACATCACATCACATCACATCACATCACATCACATCACATCACATCACATCACATCACATCACAGATCACACAGATCACATCACATCACATCACATCACAGATCACACAGATCACATCACATCACATGACATAAAGTAAAGTAAAATAAAATAAAATAAAATAAAATAAAATAAAATAAAATAAAATAAAATAAAATAAAATAAAATAAAATAAAATAAAATAAAATAAAATAAAATAAAATAAAATAAAGTACATAAACTAAAATAAAATAAATTAAAATAAAATAAATTAAAAAAAATAAATAAAACAAAATAAAATACATAAACTAAAATAAAATAAAATAAAATAAAATAAAATAAAATAAAATACATAAACTAAAATAAAATAAAATAAAATAAAATAAAATAAAATAAAATAAAATAAAATACTGCTTGACATTATAACAACATCTGTGGTGTTAACAGCCTAAGGAGACTAGAGAAACCAAATTTTCACAGCTAAATATTTTACCGAACTACCGTCAACGAATTACCAAACTAACAAGGAAGGTGTGAACCCGCAAATGAAGTTGTTTAATTTTTTACTTTTGAATAATATGTCGAGTGTAATCATTCAAACCAATAATTGACAGCGAACGCAAAACAATTTCAGTTATAAATTCAACAATATAAAATGAATCATGTTAAATAAGCTGACATATGCAACCGCGTTGATCGTTGATCCATTTACGTTTTTGTTGCTAAACTGTTTCAAGCACATCAACTCAATAACATAACATAATTGCGAAAGCGATTTCGCTCCGATGATTTTCGAGTGCACACTCGACAGCCTAATAAAAGCTCAGCTCGGGCGTGAACGCTTGCGGTCAGCACGTAATGAGCACAGTTGCCACTTGTGTAAATTTATTACGAGTGGCTTTCATGCAGCCACTTTATAATTTCTATTCGGGTGATGTGCGAAGCGTTTTTTGAGCCGCACTTGGCACCGAATCGGTTGTCAAGTGTGACTGGCCGCACGGTCCAACGGTTCGGCTGTCGGACGCTCCACTTGCAATGAGCGGCTGGGTGGTGCTTCAGCCGCGAGCATTGTGTGGCGCGCTGGCACGCGCTGAGTGCTGCGAGCTTAAGTGTGATTTGCTGTGCGGTGCGATGCTGTTTTGGTGCAGCTTTAAAGGATTCATGTGGCTTTGGGGAATATTAGTTTTTGGATATGCAAAATTTATGTAGATTAATTAAAAACACGTACGTGTATTTTAGAAACGACGCTGGCATAACTCCATTGTGTAAACTGCAAAGCTCGAGCTGGCCGGACTGTGCGATTTTATGTGTGTTGTGCCACTAAACTTGGTGAAGCAGCAGCAACTACAACAAAAACAAAAACCATAGAAGCAGCAACGAGAAAACCCCACAAGAGCACGAACTGCAAATAGAACTGCAGAAACACGCATAATGTTGCATACTTACGGGCGACAGCACAGGTAAAACGGCATAAAAGTTGCAGTGGCAGCAGCCGCAGTGCTGCGAGAAGGGAAAGGAGCAGCGCAGCGTGCAGTGTGAATATTTTTCGCAGACGCTTCGCTCATAGATATGTAAAATGCACACACGGGACCCATCGGGCACTGGGATCGTGAGAATGAGCAGAATGAAAGATTAAAACTGCTCGCATGACGCATATGCACAGCACAACAAAAATGCATAAATAAAAACAAAACCGGCAAACAGTGCAAAAAATAACATAAAAATAAACAGGAACATGGCCGAAGGAAATTTGTGTGGTTTTCGCACTGGGGGGGACGGAAGTTGGTGCGGCCAGTTGGGCGCACAGCAAGCCGAGCATTAGGAAGGGCAAACAAACACTTTTGCGTTTTTGCGCCACTGCAAGTGACGACAAAGCCAACGAACGAAGCCGACGCATTCACATTGGAACTAACACCCGCACCGCTCCCGGCTCACAGACACTTTTCCGCTTCCTGTTCCTGTTGCTGGCGCGTTCATTTTGTGTTGTGATGTTGTGTGATTGCTTTATTATTTTTTTTTTTGTGGGCCACTCGATGCCGACGGCGATCGCACATTGTGTGTGCGACTGCGGTGCACGAATGCATAAAGCGTGCACGTCAGGTCGAGCGGTAGGAAACATGCACGAGACAGCACGAAAAGGATTTTCAATAAAGCATGAAAACAGGTGGCAGCAACGTGCACCTGCCGCGAACGCAAATAAACGTCGACTGAACTGAGCGATGTGGAACGTGGCGAGCGTCGAGCGACGACTGCACCGAAAATTCCAGCGCTGCTGGCGACAATGAAGCGCCTTATTGATTCTGAATACCACAAAGTTGGAGCGCATAAACGGCAGCGGAGTGGACAATCATATAAACTTCGAAAGTTGATGGCACCAAATGAAGTTCCACTTATGGTAATGTTCGCGGAATGATCGATCGATTCAATGTTTGGTTGTCTGGTGGGACTCTTTAAAGGAGAAACGACTTCAGCCTGGAGTAAAAGTTAAAGAGCAACGATTTTTTAACACTAAAACTGATCGATTAATTGACGAAAAACCTGTGAGTTAGTCACTTCTGCGATAGAACAGTCAACAAAAAAACACCCCGTGGAGTTTGTCCTCTGTCTAGATTTGGGCTTAGCCGAGCAATTTCTTCCTAAAAACTTTGTCTTCTTAAATTTGCCTCGTTACAGATTTACAAACACGTAAGAAAGGTTTTCTAAAGAAATTCCACTCATTAACTAAGAAGTAATTTTCATCATAAAAAATGTGTAATTGTCACAACAGTTGTTCATGCATTGTATTGGTTTGGCCGGGACATTTAAGGAGTGGGCCAGCATATCAGCACAAAGTATGCAAAACAGGACTTATCTTAGAAACCCAGGACGCATCCCGTGTACATAGAGCACAGATGCATAAAGCAGAGTTACGTGGAGAGAAAAGTTGAGATTTTAGGATCTATAAGACTTTATAGCCAATTACGTGGATTAAGTTGAGTTTTAGTGGGTTTGTTTGAGGTGGAATGACACAGCTATCTGTTATCTTTTTAATGTTGTGAACCAATGAAATTACAAGACATAGCTGGCTACAAAATGAAAAAATTATGGAAACTATAAGCGTTTGTGCTATAAGATCCCATTGAGAAAGAGGATTTTAAATCCAAATAACCGAAGATGAATTATAGCGAGAAAATCTATTAATGAATGTGATGGGCTATGAATCATAAACCACATAGGTTTGCTTGAGTTGATGCTGTGTGTACTCAAAGAAAGTCCAATAGCTGTGTTAGATCTTTGCTATATAATCCATCTATAATCCATCTATAAAGTTGGGAGACAAAAAATGCCCAAAATAAGTGATATTACTTGAATTGAGTAAAGGATCGCAAAGAGAAACAAGTTGATCCATGAATAACTTCCCTTCTCCTAACCGAGAAGAATCTTTTATTTTTATATTTTATATCCTTTTCCTTAGAGCATTTTCATATACAATTTCAAACATAACTGGTGCAACAGCCGAGTCTCAACAGCTTCAGAAACCAATTCTAGTTTTCTTTCGATAAATTTGTGATGCTCGAGCTTCGTCTTTGAGTTGAGGTCCAACCAACTTAGTTTAAGTCTTCAGTTGTGTTTCACAAACCTGAGGTATTCTACTCAACGTATTTTTTTCATATGAAGAACTGCCTATTAACTAAATGAGTGAAACTGACACAAAATGGTGGAGAATGACATCTTTCTGAGCTATTTAATTCACTAACTTTGGATGCTCAGACAGCTTTACGGGAGACGTCACTCACACATGACTGAGTTAACACATTCGAGACCGATTCCACACCGTGTGTGCAATGGATTTCCGTGACTATAAGACAGTAATGTGCAATTATCAGTTATTATGAGTAAACTAGTCGTCGAAATAAAATTTTTCTGGAACTAATAAAATCTGTAAAGTACAGGAAACAAAATTTGGTATTGGTTTTACTGTGTACAATACAAAGAAAAATGAAATTCAATTGTCGTCTCGAATGGGTTAAAATGTGGAAAATACACAAGTCGGACTTTTTGTTCTCATAGACCAACACTCAGGTGATGACTTAATACATTCGCAAACGTTGATTTATTGATTAGAAAATATACAAATGACCTCACTGAAAGCATGTGACCATCACTTCCGGTGAAATGTCTGAAAGCAAAAGGAAATTCTTGGATTCAGGTGGCTGAATGTTCTCAATGCTTGTATGCTTTTTATGTTTTGTAGCTTTTATTCCTTTGTGTAATTTTCACTAAACTTACGCTTACACCTTGGTTAAGATTTTGGTCTTTCATTCAGAGCTTCCATTGAGAATTTTATTAATTTTCTTTAATATGTTAAAAAATATGTATGTTTCTAAGTTATTTATCAGTGAAGCACAGAAGTCTCAAACAATTCTGTGACGATAAGCAAAAATAGATCAGTAGATTGGTTAGTACTTCCGCTCTCACATGATAAAAACTTTCTGAAAAAGCAATGGGCAAAGATTATTGAGTCAACAAAAAATCCTTAAAAAAAAATTGCAAGCCAGGGAAAGTTATGTCTACTTGGCTATGCTACTAACTCTTCCCTGTTCATATGTGGTTGGCATTGAAAGTTAGAGCTTCTTCTCTGTACCCTCTCTGCACCCTACATACAAATTTAAAATGATTCCTTGAACTTACAAAAAATAAAAAATTAATAATAATTAACCTACAGCCTGTTAACCTGACAACGGCCTCGTCGTGAAATGAAATTTGCACACGTTGCTGTGTTGCCGTATGAGCCAAACAATGACAGCAAATAACACTTTTGCTTCACTTAGTAAAATATTTAAAACTGCATGTAGCAAATGTTCACCCAATGCTGCTGCGACGGCAGTTCATATAAAACTATCTCTGCCATGTTGGGTGCATTTTCCGTGGGGCGCTGGTCGGCATGTTGCAAGTTGACCTAATTCGGCTGACAAGCCACAACTGTGTGGCTGCAAGTGGTACACAGTATGCGTCACTTACCCATGTACACACACACACAAACACACTTACACACTGATATGTGCATGTTTGTGTATAGAATATTTGCAGTCGAAAGTGCAGCCACCTGCTGCCGTTGTGCCAAGTGTGCACTATTTATTATTCTTCCATTAAAATGTCAAATAAATTTTTGGCAACGGCTTTAAACATTTGATACTTGAACTTGTTAGTGTTGTTGTTATTGATGATGTTGTGCTGTGTTGAAATGGTGAAAATTAAATGAAAGAGAAGGAAAATCGGCTAATATTGGAATGACACCGTGTCGACATACATAACTGCAGCTGCAGACATAATTGTTCCTGCTTCCTGGTGTAGTGGCTGCGAGATGTTTGCTGTTACTCTTTTAACTTTCGCTGGAATGTTAAAACAAAGTATTCTTCTAACGATCTCAGCAAACCAATTAAAATAATTCAGCTGTGTTGCAAATTTTTGTTATCATTTACGCGAACGAAACGAAAATTCTTCAACAGATAAGTTTGGGTAGAATGATCAACTTTACTGAAAATTTACTTTGTTACCAAAGTAAATGAAAGAAAAAGTTGTGAAGTAAAGAAGTGAAGTATTTTGCAGCTGAATTTCTTCTCAAGCGTCAGTTCTGCTATCAGCGTGAAAAACTTGGATGTTATTGAACTTGCTTCGATAGCAGCTGGTCGTATTTTTTGCTTAAATATTTTCAATAGCAACCATAAAAACATTGAATTTTACATTTTACGTTTATTGCTTCATATATTTGCGCTTAAACCTCTTTGAACATACGACAATGTAATATGTTGTCAGTCAGAGTTCAATTCGTGAACTGCATGGAAAAATATGCATGCCCGTCTCTGCTTTGGGAGCGCCTTGTCCAGTTGGTCTCATTAGGAGATGACGAACGAGGGCCGACTTTATGTCTATGTCTATGTCTATGATGTCTATGATGCCTATGATGTCTATGATGCCTATGATGTCTATGATGTCTATGATGTTTATGATGTCTATGATGTCTATGATATCTATGATGTCTATGAAGTCTATGATGTCTATGATGTCTATGATGTCTATGATGTCTATGATGTCTATGATGTCTATGATGCCTAAGATGTCTATGATGTCTATGATGTCTATGATGCCTATGATGTCTATGATGCCTATGATGTCTATGATGTCTATGATGCCTATGATGTCTATGATGTCTATGATGCCTATGATGTCTATGATGCCTATGATGTCTATGATGTCTATGATGCCTATGATGTTTATGATGTCTAGGATGTCTATGATGTCTATGCTTTTGTCGATGTCTAAATTGAATTTAAAAAATTAAATCAAAATTAAATTTTTTTAATTTAGAGTTAATTTAGTTTCATTTTCTTTGAGTCGTTATTCCAGCCTACGATCATTTCGTTTTGGCCATCGGTTTTCGTTCATGATGCATATATGTAGTTTAAATTCTGTTACATTCACACTGCAGGCCACATTTCTGTATCCTGTAGGGAGTCAACTGCTGCTCAGAACATTGGGATTAAATCAAAAGCCAAAAGGTGTTAGCTGACATAATTTCCACATCACCAACTAAAAGTTAGCCAAACCAGTTGCATGGCTTTTTACATCAACGTTATTGCAATTTTATTGTGTCATATTTTCAGACATCAAGCAATGAGGAAGACGCCAGCAGACCTCAGATTTTTACCATCATTTCGTACTCTGTGCTTTTGGGAATTTTGTGTTTTCATTGTACGCATTGTGGTTGTAAGAATTTTGACAAATTTCTGCATGTGTAGCGCCGTTTTGGACATGGCGGTGCTCGTCTCTTGAGTGTGTTTTGGATAAATTGAAAATATTCGTACACAAAAAGTCACTGGTGCAAAGTTGCCGGCAATGTGTGGTGGGTGGGTGCAGCACTGTTTCGATTGCTGCAGCTGTTGCGGCGTGAATTGCATGCAAATTAAAAATTGTAACAAAATCAAAATTCAATTTGTAAACACCAACCAGGTCAGGTGCAGCGTGTGGCTCGAGCCTTGTGCGGCGAGCAATATTTGGTGCTCGCACTCGGACATTCACTGGCACTGAGTATGCGTGTTTATTTTCTTAGTGTTGCGTAATTGAAAACTGAAGCCGATGCTGGCAGCAACAACCGTTGGGGGAGCAATAAATTGCTGTTATGTGCAAAAACAGCAACAAAAGAAAAACTCATCAATATTCACCTTTTTTTCTGCTGAGCCTTAAGCAACGCACACTTGACTTGTTGCGAGTACGAGTGCGTGTGTGTATGTGTAGCACTTGAACGAGCGAACAAGTCAAATTTGAGAAGAAATGAAAAACATCATTGGGTTTTGGTACACGCGTGCAAAATTGCCTGTGTGCAATATTTCGAGGATATTTTTTCTGCGAGGACTCGGACGCGCGCACAGCGAGCAATCAGGTTGCAGCGCGCGCGGCATACGCCAACAGTTCTAACTAACGGCGTGCAACCAGGTCGATAACTGAGGACAAGACAGCAAAAAGTAAACAGCAACAAGCCAGCGCGCTGTAGCGACAGGAACAAAGCTCCAAGCAAGGCGGACAAAAAAAAAAAAAAAAAATTAAAAAACGACAACATATGCAGCAAGTTACATGGCGTGACGAGTTGCTCTAGTGGTCGCAAAAAAGTGGCGCACTGTCCGCAATTAAACGCGCATCGTTAGCGCTTGTTGCCGCATGGCAAAGGTGAGCGCCAGGGGGGTGAGGAGCTATGAGGGCGCACTTCACAACGATTTTTTTCCTCACATCACACTTGCCAAGTCAGCTGGCCGCATACAAATGAACGCGCGAACCCCAAACAGCTCTGAGCATACGTGGCGTATGAGTGTTGCGCGTTGCGCGTTGCATGTTCGCGTGTGTGTTTGTATGCGTTCGTGCGCTTTTGACTGGCATGGCAATTAAATTTTACAGTCATTTCTCAAGTCACCAGCAACCACAACCACAAAAACAGCAACAACAATAGTTGCAGCGAAATTGGTTTTCGCCGCATAGCAACTCGCATAGTTTATTTTGCCCAAAAAAAGAAGACAAACAAAAGACAAAATCGCTTTACTGCATTTTTCTTTCACTTTGGTTTTGTTCTTTGGCAACTTTGCTAATATTCTGTATTGTCTCTTTGCAGCTTTCGTGAATCAACCGGCCGTTGTAGTAGCCGCCGCCGGCACCGAGTCGCATTTGGCGCACGCACACGCGGCCGACAGTCACAGTCACAGTCGCACTCACAGCAGCCACAACAACTACAATCGTCGCCAGGCCGCACAGCAGCAGCAACAGGAGCAACAGCGGTCGTCGCATCACATCGACCTGCTCGACTACAATGCGCTGGAGGAGCAAATGCTCGAGGAGACGACATATCCGCCGCCCGTTTTTGACTTTGGCATGCCGCGCAACATAACGGCGCGCTCCGGTCAAACGGCGGCCATAAATTGCCGCGTCGAGCATTTGGGCGATAAGTCGGTGAGTGTGAAATTTCATGCCACCATTTCAAACAATCTGAAAGCCGCCCAATCCCCTCAACTGCACCTAAACCGATTTTTGTGATTTTTTGGAATTTTTTGCTCGCATAGTTTTGTTAGTTTTTCTAGACTCACCTTTCTTCGCATTTACCGCATTTGGAAGGTTTTCAGGTGATTTCTGTTATAGTTTTGTTGGTTTAAATTTTTCACAAATTTGTGAATCTCTGTTGAAATGGAAAAAATACTGCAAAAGTGAAAGAAAAAGCAAAAAATTGCTTAACGTTGCTTGGCAAACTCAGCTCAGCGGCAGCAAAAATTGATTTGATTTTATGTCACATTATTCGTTTCACAATCATTCCGTCTCACCCTCTACCTCAAGAAGAGGCAGCCAAACCACCTGGAGACACCACCCCCGAAACGCAAGCTAACACAAAAGCAGGAAAAAGCACGTCTGCCGCAAAGGACCGAACCCGCAGGCAATGCAACACCAGCAACAGCGAAGTCGAACACGGAGAAAGTTTCAACAGATCGCACATCACAGGAGAAACCAAAAGCACAGCAGAAGCAGGGTTGGACAAAAGTGCAGCCGAAGAAGAAGAACAGAGAACGAGGAGTGAGGGTCAAACCCGACGCCATAATCATTGCTGCAACGGAAGGTGCGACGTACGCAGACATCCTGCGGAAAATTAAAAGCGTTGATGCACTAAAGTCCCTTGGCGAAAGCGTTAAGGCCGTGCGGAGGACGGCGAAGAACGAGCTGCTGCTACAACTGAAGCGTGCACCGGAACGAAGCACGGCAGAATTCAAAACAGATGTAGAGGGTGTACTGGGCGGGGCTGCTAAGGTGTCGGCGAAGACCCACTCTGTGACCATACAGCTGAGAGACCTTGATGAAGTCACGACTCCGGCAGAAGTGTGCGATGCATTACAAGAGCAATGTGGCATACGGCGCCCGGACATAGCTTCGATCCGTAGTATGCGTATGGGACGGCAAGGCACACAAACGGCATACGTAAACCTACCAGCAGAGAACGCCGCTAAGGCGCTGAAAACGCAACGGATACGTATAGGCTGGGTATCCTGTCGTATACGCGAATGTTCGTCGCCAATGCGGTGCTTTAAGTGCTGGGGATATAATCACGTGGCACAACACTGTAAGGAAGACGTGGATAGGAGAAATCTGTGCAGAAAATGTGGACAAGAAGGCCATCAAGCGGCAAATTGCAGGAACGCGCAAAACTGCGTTCTATGCGGAGGTAGCCATGCGGCAGGAAACTCCAGGTGCCCTGAGCACCAAAAGGCGATAAGGAAAAGCGGGCGATGAAAATCGTTCAGTTAAACCTAAATCACTGTATCGCGGCGCAGGATATCTTGCAGCAAACTATTTTCGAGCAACAGTTCGATCTCGCTATCCTGTGTGAACAACACCACAACGTAGATGGCTGCGAATGGACAACAGATGCATCGAGCAAAGCGGCAATATGGACCACCAATGGCAAAGCGTACCAGAGTAGCGCGTCAATAGCGTACAACGGCTTCACATGGGCCAAAATAAATGGCGTCTATTTCTTCTCGTGTTACGCTCCTCCAAGCTTGGATTTAAACCAATTCGAACAGATGATCGAAGAGTTGGTCTCAGAGGCTAGGACGAGACAACCGGCTATAATAGCCGGCGACTTTAACGCCTGGTCAATATCGTGGGGTAGCAGAAGCACAAACCCTAGAGGTAGGGTGCTTATGGAGTGTATGGCCACACTAGACGTTGAACTCCTAAACGACGGACAGCACACCTTCGAGGCCGGGGACAGACGATCAGCTATTGATTTGACCTTCGCTCACAGAACGATCGCGCGTCACACAACTTGGAAGATCGCCGACTTCTATACGCATAGCGACCATCGAGCTATTATCATCGAGCTGCAGATAGCGAAACGACAACAAATAGCAATGGCACAGACAAGGGGCTGGAAGCATCGTCTCTTTGATGAGGATGTATTCCTACAGGTGTGGCATGACGGCGAAATCATCGAGAGTGAACCCGAAATTATGGCAGAAGGGATCTCAAGGCGTATTAGTAAAGCCTGCGATGCAGCTATGCCCAGAAGGTCGCAAAAGCCGAGTCGTAAACCAGTCTACTGGTGGAATCAAGACATTGCCGAGTGTAGGAGGTGCTGCAATCATGCGCGCAGGAGAATGCAGCGATCGCGAACCCAACCAAATTACGAGACGCTTCGCTACGAATATAAAAAATGCCGCAACCAGCTTAAGAAGGCGATACGGAAAAGCAAGGACTCGTGCTTCAAAGATCTGCGTGATGGCGCAGATATAGACCCTTGGGGTACAGCCTATAAAGTGGTCATGAGCCAAGTGAGAGGCACTAAAGCACCGCAGCCCTCAGACCCAGCACTTCTGGAAGCTGTAGTCACTACACTATTCCCTCCAGAAGGCGAAAGACCGACGTATGTTCACCAACCCACGGAAGAAAGTGATATTCCGGAAGTAACGACGGAAGAAGTGCTCGTAACCCTGAACAAAATGGGTGACAATAAGGCACCAGGATTAGACGGCATCCCCAACATAGCGTTGAAATCCGCCATCCGAGCGAACCCTGCCACCTTTGCGGCGATGTTCACCATGTGTCTGAAGAAGGGTGTCTTTCCAAATATGTGGAAACGACAGCGACTAGTTCTTCTACTCAAACCAGGCAAGCAACCGGACCAACCATCAGCATATAGACCATTGTGTATGCTCGACTCCATGGGCAAGATACTCGAGAGGATAATCGTCAACCGCCTGCAAGACACTCTGGAAGGCCCGTATGGCTTATCCGATGCGCAATTTGGTTTTAGACGAGGCAAATCCACCGTTGACGCGGTTAAAACGGTCATGGATATTGCGCGCGATGCTACTAGTGGAACAAGGTGGAGATGGGGCGACAAGAAATACTGCGCGGTAGTAACACTTGACGTGAAAAACGCCTTTAATACAGCAAGCTGGCCCAGCATAATAGAAGCACTCACGATGATCCGGACACCGACGTATCTTATACGAATGATCGTCAATTACTTCGAGAATAGGTTATTGTTGTATGACACCGATGATGGCGTCAAGCAGTATTGCGTTTCACGAGGGGTGCCACAGGGCTCGGTACTGGGCCCGGCCCTTTGGAATGCCATGTATGACGGAGTATTGAGGATCGGACTTCCGGCGGACAGCAAACTAGTTGGCTACGCGGATGATATTGCGCTGGTAGTAGTCGCCAAAACTATAGCTGAAGTACAGCACCTGTGCAATGAATCCATAATGCTAGTCATGAGATGGTTGCGCAGCGCACAACTAAAACTAGCAGCCGAAAAAACAGAGGCGGTTCTCTTGAGTACTCGGAAAATACGAGAGACATTCACTTTTAAAGCTGGCGACCACGAAATAACCTCCCAGCCGCACATCAGATACCTTGGCGTACGTATCGACACCCGAATGTCCTTTAAAGATCACCTGGCTGCGGTCAATGACAAGGCGGCAAAAGTAGGCGGTGCGTTATCACGCATTATGGCGAATCTTGGCGGACCACGCGCTAGCAGAAGGAAGTTACTGGCAACGGTTACTACTTCCATCGTACTTTACGCAGCACCGATCTGGGTAGACGCAACCTTTAAAGCCACGTACATGTCTGGCATCAGGGCGACATACCGCTTAAGTGCATTACGAGTAGCCAGTGGCTTTCG
The DNA here is from genome assembly GCA_963971225.1 of Melieria omissa. Classification (NCBI taxonomy): domain Eukaryota; kingdom Metazoa; phylum Arthropoda; class Insecta; order Diptera; family Ulidiidae; genus Melieria; species Melieria omissa. The sequence continues at coordinate 123,832,687 of OZ020267.1, forward strand.
TACAATATCTGACGACGCGATATTGGTTATTGCAAGCATGCCCCCAATAGATATCCTAGCGCGAGAACTCAATCGCATATACACAGCGGGTGCTAGGGCATCGAAAGCGGACGAAAGGCGGTGCAGCGTAAATGAATGGCAACAAAGGTGGAACACATCGGAGAAGGGAAGATGGACGTTTGCCCTGATCCCTCACATTGAGGTCTGGATCAACCGCAAACACGGAGAGGTAGATTTTTATCTCACGCAGCTGCTAAGCGGGCATGGATGCTTTAAGCAATACCTTCACCGCTTCAAACATGAGGACGATCCTTTCTGCCCTCAGTGCCCCAATGAAATCGAAGACGTTCAGCATGTCCTGCTATGCTGCCCACGCTTCGCTAACGAGAGAGGCTCTATCGCGGAAGTCTTCGGTGAAGCCCCAACGACAACCAACCTTGTGCCCCAAATGTGCGATTCACCCGGAAAATGGGAAGTTGTACAAACGGCGGCAGCACGGATCATGACGGCACTCCGGTGGATTGAGCGCCAACGCGCTGCGCGACGACGCGAAATCTTGGGCTCAGTGGCCCAACCCCATAACGAACAGTAACGGACTTGACAGACCAACAACAGACGATTGAGCTTTAATGCTCAGACGGCCTCCCGACGAAATACTTAGCGGTAGTTCCGGGAGGAACTTTCCGTCGGACAAGGGGAGATGTTTAGCGGGTTAAAGTCTCGCACTGACCTCGGCTTTTGATGCTTTTACTCCTCGTTAAAAAAAAAAAAAAAAAAAAAAAAAAAAAAAAAAAAAAAACCCTCTACCTCAACCTCGTTGCATACCTTTCGCCTTTGTTGTCCCTTTTCCAGTATTATTTTTGAGTTGGTGTGTGTGTGTGTGTTGCTCGCCCGACGCCACTGCCGCTTATAGTTGGAAGTCGAACTTGTAGCGTTGCCAAGGCCATTACACGCCTGTGAACGCATGCTGCATGTGTGGGTGTGGCAATTTCCAGTGAGTCCTTAGGCGACCCCATATTCAATGATTGTCAGCGCCGACACTTGTGCCAAGACATTCCAACCCCTCAAGTTAGCTACCGAAGGTGGAATAAGCCAATGTGAGGGACTCTTTTCTACCCGAAAAAACAATGCTTTTGTCTTCAACTGAATGGAATCGTTTGTGTGTGTGGGTGTGTTTGAATGTGTTTCTGGTATTAAAGAAAAAGCAATAAAAGCAAATGTGTGTGGGACTTTAATACACTAAAACCATCTTCCGTACTTCCCATGTTGAAGTGCGTATTTTGTTTAATGCTCGTACGTACTTTAATGTTTGCTATGTCGTCAAGTTTGTGGGATTGTCGGAGCTTATCTGTTCTTTGATTTAGTTTTAAGGCATTGCAGACAATATTTCTTCTTTTAAGGTATTTTCTTCAATTACTTAATTTTATTACTACTATTACTAACTGTTGCCAGCGTCTTTGCACAATAGACATCATAATTTTATTGAATAGCAATATTCTTATAAACTATTTTCATTTAAAGTTAATTCTTCATACAACTTCTTTACAAATTTTCGAACTCAGCATCTTATCATTTTCGAATAATTTAAACATATCTGTCGAACTATAGGGTGTTTTTTTTAGAGGTTTGTTTTTCGAATAGAGATAAAACTGGCATTTTGTGGTCAAATCTGGCAACTCTAATGTCATTTATGTTCAGTTTGGTTTGCCATTTCATCATGAACAGGTTGACAAAAGAACAACGCTTGCAAATCGTGCAAATTTATTTCGAAAATAATGGTTCAGTTCGCGAAGTTTACCGCAAGCTTCGTCCATTTTATGATCGACATAATCGTCCATCAGAGCAATTAATTCGGTTAACCATGGGTCGTTTTCGCACTACGTTTACTCTATGTGATAATACGCATCCGCAGAGACGTCGAACAGTGCGCACCGAAGATACAATTGCCGCTGTAGAGCAAAATGTTGAAGAGGACCCGAATGAATCGATTCGCCACCGTGCACAGCAATTGGAGCTTCGTCGATCAACTTTAAAAATGGGACCTGTAGAATTGGCTTTATTCGAGCCAGCCGCGGCGGCCACATGCCCGAAATCATATTTAAACATTAATGGCATAAAATTATCCTTCCAATAAAGCCAAATTGATGGACATTAAAGAGATTTTCTTGTGTTTTATTTCAATTCGAAGTTCTATACCTCTAAAAAACACCCTATACTTTTAATTTAAAGAACTTCCTTCAAGTTTGAAGTTGGTCGGCCCAGTAATTGTGTTTCTCCATACAAAATCTTAACCCCATGTTGACTTTGTCAGACTGTAATTTTCCAAAAAAATATTGAATTAAACATTGCAAGAGTTGTAGAAATATCTTTTCTTTTATTCATTAAATTTAATCTAAGCATAAAGTCTATGCCAGAAATTGCTGAAATGAAATGAGATATGTATGACAGAAACCAACTCTAACAGAGAACTATAATTGAAAAAGAGATTCTATACAAAATGAGCCAACCGTCCATAATCACGTTCGGTGAAGTTTGAGAATTCAAAACTATCTCTTTCAAATTTCTTGTTATCATATTTTGAGAATATACCATTTGAGCTTCGATTATCCCAAACTCTATCAATCGAGGATTTCAATTTTAAACCGGACGCTAATGAAGTCTACGTTTGTCTATTTTAACCGAGGTGACGTTTTTCATTCGGAAAAGCAAAAATAAAAATTTTATTTATTACTCGTGAACGAATAAATAAATGAATGACTATTTATTGCATATAAAAGTACATGAATTCCAATTTTTTCATATTTGTTTTGGAATATTTGCTTTTGACTGCTGGCGTTGCCAATTTTGAATACTTAAGTTTCGAATATATAGGAAACTATTTTTGTTTTTGCAAATTCTTTTCAGTCTATCTCCGGATACTGGAGTGCATTGTATATGAAATAATATAAATGTACTGAAAACACGAATATCTGTAAGGTGTTTGATAGAGCTTTTCTTGGGACTTGGCTCTTTTGATCCTTAAACTATATTCTTCTTCGGTTCCATTCCATCTTCCTCGAATGGCTATGGTTTGACCCAAACAATAGGCAATCCCTTGTTGTTGTTGATGGTATTCACTCGGAACCCTTCACTGCCAATTTTGGAGTCCCTCAAGGAAGTATCTTTGGTAGATTGTCGCCTTTCTCTGAGGCTATATTCCTGCTTTCCTGACAGTTAAATGCTGGCGATGCTGATGATCAGTCAGAGTGGGATATCGATAACCTGTGGTGCACTAGAATTAAGCTTTTTTTAAAGCTTTCCAATCCCATTCTTCCGTATATCTGTTTTCACTTGTCGGAGCAGGCTAGCAAGCGCAGAACTTAGACAATAGATGCGTCAATTAATAAGTACTACGACTTGAGATTCCCTGTTTTGAATCTACCTGACCTCCGGAGAAATTTGAATAGATCCTGAGGTGCCAAGGAGCTAAGATGGTCGCTTCTGAACACATCGGTGCCAAACGTCTTAAACCTGATTCGGGCGTAAGCGAGCCAGACGCACAGAAAGTTGTCCGTCGTCTCATCGTCCTCCCCACAGGAAAGTCATATTGCACTGTCAGCTATGTCTACCTTTTCCATTTGCTAAGCCCATAGAAAATTGCCCGTTATCAACTCGACGAACTGCCTACAGTCCCTTCTGCGTAGTGAGAGAAGAAACATTGAGCATTTACCAGAGATGACAGGAACCACCTGCCGCTCTTAGCCTGTCATGCTCGTTCCTGGGTAACAATGACCCATTTGTTAACAGTGGCTCTGGTGGCGGCAGATGAAAGAGGCAGAGCCTCAGGGCCTCCGTATATCACGCGTTGCTCTCTTCCAGAAAACCTTAAGTCACTTGACAGAAAATTGTTGTCCAAGATAATGAATAATGGTAGATCTAATTTGTTATAATTTGTAAAGTTTTTTTTATTGTAAGTTTAGCAGGTTTGTTTGTAAAATATTGTAATATTAGTTGCAATCAATTTTTCTTGTTGGTCCCGACCATCCCGGATAGTTGAGCCAAAATAGAAAATGCAAAGAGAAATTCCAAAAGAATATAAATTAAAATGCCCAACTGAAAAATTTGTTTAAGCTTGAAAGTAACTAAAAAATTTACTTAATTGACTTAAACAACTAAAACAAAAAAACGCTATAATCTCATAATTTAACACAATTCACTTCCTTTTCTATAAAACTCGTTCTTTGGCATTTAAGTTGCTTTCAGTTAATACTTTCAGTGACAGTTTTCAAGTGCTCTAAAGCACTGAATGGCATAGGTGAAGCTATTTTTTGTTGCTGGCTCTTTCAACTCGATAGCCCGTTTTCCTGGCACTTACTTTGCCGTGTCGCTTTGAGATTAAAGTACTTTTATTTATGTTCCTGTTCGCTGCACTGAAGCGGCATAACTCAAGAGATATGTCTGCGTTCGTGTGCGCGTGGGTGTGTGTGTGTGTGTAAATGTCTATTACTGCTCGTGTGTGTGTGTGTGTGTGTGCATTACTCTAACTTTTGCAGTTTGTGTGCGTTTGATTTGTTTTATTGCCATTTGTCTATGCGTTTTCTCACGTTTTATGCGCCGCCATTTCCCACGACATTTCTCGCTTTGCTCTCTGCTTTTAGTCTTTTTTTTATTACATTCCTCTTTCTTGGCACTCGACCGCATTTCCATTTCTATAGCACATCGCCAGGGAGTTGGCTTGTCGCATTGCTAAAATGCGCCCAAATGGTGCAACTCGTCTGCGTGCCCGGCACGGCTTCATCCTTTCACCTTTTTCCTTTGGCACTTACTCCATCGCAATCTTTCCATAGTGACTGTGTAGCATTTAATTGCTTTTTGTGCCGGACGGACGGACAGTAATGTGTGTTTCTGCTTTGCTTTGCCGTACTTTCAGGTCTCCTGGATCAGAAAACGCGATTTGCATATCCTGACAGCGGGCATTCTTACCTACACGTCTGACGAGCGCTTCAAGGTGTGTATCAATGAATATAATTTATATATGAAATTTTTCTACAGGAACACCATCGATTATGAATTGTTTGCATAAAACAGTGGCTAGAATTTCTCTATAAAATAGGAACTTTATAATGCAGAATGAAAGAATATCAAATGAAAGAATATAATGTTAGTATTTCTTGCCAAAACTGAAAGTTATTCTTTTGTTTGGCTAAATATTTACACAAGAATTTCATACAAACAAAGCAATATAAACCAAATTTGTTTTCATTATAAAATAAAGCATTGACTTGGTTGCTAGAAAGTACATAAAACCGAAAATCCTTTGCAGTTAAACGTTTTAATTTGCCAATTAAAATATCAAACTGGCGGTTGCTTTGTACTCGAGTCAACATTATTTATGCAACTTTTAATTATGTGCCTTTTTAGCAAACGTTGAAAAATTGCACTCAACAGCACTTGAAAATTGCACACTACTACTTGAAATTGTGGCTACTGTGCTAACGGAAAAATCAACTGTTTACACACACACACACACACTTCGAAACACATGTGACGAAGGTTCGTTTAACTGCAAAAAATTGCTGGCACAATTCCGCTGAACAGGGGGTGAACGCTGCGTTGAACTACAACAACTTTCAAACACTGAACTAGTTGCAATGTATGCAACACATACAAATGCTTCAATGTATACAAATTGCAAACTAAGGACTGCATAGCAAACGTATTTCAGTATAGGTTACATTAATAAATATATTGATTCTCGAAAAGCTCACTGCAAGCCACTTCACGGAGTCCACATATGAATTCACTTACGATCAGTACAAATGCTACTTAGAATGGATTATTGCTAAGAGCAATACGAGTAATTTTCAATATTTATATATTCGAAATACCAGTCTTTATGACTCACTATTTAGGGTAGACGAAATAGGTGGCTTACCAATTGCTGTACTAGTAAATTCAGTGGCCTCTGAGGTCTATTGAGATGTTCAAAGTTATTGTTATTGGTTGACACCAGCCTCAGCTTTGCATGAATCTGACGTTGTTTCCCCCCAGTGATGCAAAACCTACTATGCCCAGATCATCAAACATAGTGTAGTCCAGATGTTGCCATGCCACACTGACATTGTGTAGTCATGCCACAATGATGGCTCTATAAAACTTAATTTTTGCTGTTGGTAACAAAATTTTATTTTAATAGCACTCATACGCCGTGGTGCCCATGTGCCATGTGTTCGCATTGCATTAGATTTATGAGCACATTTCATTTATGTAAGTGAAATTTGTTGTGTCACTGCTTCGACATAACGCGCAACAGATTTTATGTATAGTTTTGCTTTCATTACATGTATTGTGAATTAAATTTTCCCATATCTATTAGGGAAATAAGCGTATTTCCATTAATTGATTCATTAAAAATGTAATATTTTTTAATATTCACCAATATTTAGTATCGGATTTATTAAGTAAATAAAATTAATGTGCGCTACTTAATTCGCGGAAAACGCGCATAATTTTAATATTTGTATAATTTGCGTATTTGGATTATTTGTGATGAATTCAAGTTTGCAATCTACTTTGTCCATTGTTAGTCTAAACTGAGTTGCACATAGTAAGTTTCGATAGGTGCCACAAATTATAGAACAGGCCACCAGTTTGATGTTTAAAATTTCACAAATTAAATAAAATTTCATATAGTAAATATAAAATTACCAACGGGCAGAGCAACATGGCTTGGTCGAGGTAAAAATCAGTGTTTAAACTACTTAACCGATTTTGGATCTTTTTGAGTTTTTCTCACATGTGTTTACAAGCTACTTGGCCTAATTGCCCATGAATAGACCCACCTAGCCTGCCAAGCCATCCAATTATGTTTCCGCACTGCAGGCATTCTTGAAAGAAATATACTGGGAAATTATTGCATTAATTATAGCCTGACTGTCTATGTAGAAGTTCATGGTTTTCTGAAGTAATGATTCTCACATTTTCTACAATCATAAGTTTTGGTTATTTCCATCCAGCCGCTAATCAACATTGCTCTATCAATACTTCTGTGATAGCTTTGCAGTCTATTCGAACTGCCTGATTATGGTAGCCAAGTAGATAGTCGTGGCTGCATCAAGGGAATCACTCATACGCCAAGTAGACCCATTGTGAAACCAGAGTTGGTTGGACCAAAGACAATTAAACTATAAGATGTCTCACGTTCACACAAATCAGTGGCGCTTCAAAAATTTGCTTGGCTTTTTCAATAAAGTCACGTGAGAGTGATTTTTACAGCAGAGCCACGTCCGGAGAGCAAAGATGAAGCCACGCAAGCAACTCTCTCTGCTTGCAGTCGGCAGAAATATGAATATGCGTGTGATCTCTATGTGCTCTTGTGTTGATTTTTTGGTGGTTGATTGTTTTAAACAGTAGCGCACATGGTACGGGAACATTTGGGGATTCAAACCCTCTCAAATACAAAGATTAGTAGTGAAATATGTCTCCAAAATGAAGTTCTGCCTGCGTCACTAACTTCAACGTGTGTGAAGTGAGCGCACACTTTGTTTGGCAGCGATCAAAGCCGTTGTGCTTTGTGCTAGCAAAACAGAGAGCGTTAAATAAAAAATTCGAGCTCGCCCTATGCCATTCGGTTGTATGGACGTTAGACATCTTATTATTTAATTGTCTTTTGTTGGACTCATATTCCCTGCTAAAAGAGCCAGTTGAGCTACCAACGAAGGCAACTGTGAATAGTTTTATCTGAAAGAACTTAGAAGAAGAATTCACACAGATGAATCTGTATTTTCCTAGAAAGTGCCACATAAAGACACAGAGGTTGAAGTACTTTTTCCTCCTCGCCGCTTTTGTAAAAATTATGGAAAAAAAGTCTTAGTCTTCTTACGTAGTTATGTGACCCATCAGATTATCAATCAATGATGATCAAACATGGTCTCTTTCTTGTGAGAGAAGTACTCTAGAATAATAAAGGTTACATGTTAGGTTAGGTTAGGTAAGACAGGCGGCTTGCTGGTTCTCAGCAAGTACACTCGGAGGCCCCAAAGGCCCATTGTGATGCCCGATCAAGGTTACGTGTTACTTTGCAGGCAATAAACCCAGTATTACTCTCATTTTGTCTTAAGTTAGTTTCGCTTATGAAGTTTGTACGAATTTGCAGCTCATGTGTTAGCAAAGAAACTCTGAACATTGCCAACTTATCAGTAGTGCACCGTCAAACAAGCTCATCTACATCACCTACAGTCAACTGGAATGACCCTATGTTACGCAGTTCCCAATCGGATTTAGATTGAATAGACACCGCTTAGTCTTTATCAAAAGAAAGCTAGGCTGTAGTATACTTTCTGGTGGATGCCAGTCAGTGTTGTCACTTGAAAAATTTGTTTCTGACCAAACTTTCGACCCCAACATACCAAATTAAAAAATTGCGATATCTTAAATTTTTCAAATATTACAATTTTATTTTTTTAAGTAAATTTTGTGTACTAATGAAAAGATATTCACATCACAAAACGGACCGAAATTCGTTTAAGCGGACCAGCGGACCAAAGTCAAAAAGCTGTCCAATTTTGGTCCGAAAAGACCAAAAGCGGCAACTTTGATGCCGGTAGAGTTTAGTGGAGAGTTTTAACATAGTTGAATGGCCACTATACCGAAGCATGCAATCTATGAAGAATCTATGAAGAAATTTAATCGCTAACTGCTTCTCCAAAATATCTAACGAAATCATATCGCACACTGCCTGAGCATAGTTTCGCATGTGGCAAAACTATGGCAAATTGGGCGTTAAATTAAAATTTTAGGTTTCAAAGTTGGTCTCTACTTCATAGTTTAAATTCTACGAGATATCTAATGTGTCATTCAGATTTTAAATATTTGGTTATATCCATTCAACATATTGTTATGAAAATCCAAGTTCGTTTTGGATTGTGCTTGAAAATAAAACCACTTCAATTATTCAGCGCAAACGCAGTCAGAAACCAACAATCGTTTTATTTACCAATTTACACTTGTTACTACTTTACTTTACTACTCTACTTTACTACTTTACTTTCACTACTATTATTGCATGTTTCCCCTTTGCTTGCTCCAGTTTCTATCTCGATCGTTCTGGCACAACCTGTTGTCGCCGTGAACCGTCCTTGCCATATCGACATTATAGCATGCCGGCCGTACTTCAAGTATGCTTGGAAAAACATTCATACACAGCACAGAGTGCCTCATCGTTTCAATATTTTTCATTCTGCAAACATTTTCATAAAATCGTTTCCCACCCACATATGTAAAACTTATGAAAATTACTCATAAAGCAATTCCTAAAAAAAATCATAAAAATTTTCAATATAAATTTCTGAATATTAAAAACAGCTCATACTCAACATCGTAATGCAAATTAATTTCATTACGAGTTAATTAGCTTTCCATCAATCAGCCACAGACATTTCGCCACATTCGCCGAAATTAATAATCCCAGACTAAGCGTTCTTCGAATCCAGCCAGCAATGCTGCATTCGCTAACAAAGCGAAAGCGAGTTAAATTAAAATTTTCGTAGCACACGAGAAAGCAATAATGTTTTTGAGTGCTTAAAGCGTGTTGCTGCACTTAAATGCGCAAACTTTACACTCCTAAAACTATGCTTAAAAACTATTCACTGCGCGAGTTTCGAGGGAGACGCGCACACAATAATAAATTTGCATCGCTTAAGCGAAGACCGCAAAACTTTGGCCAGCAACGAAATGCTCACCGGGACGCCAACGCCAACGCACGCGTGCACGCAGCGCGAACCATAGATGAGCGGCGCGCGAGGGCCGGCGAGTGTATTAAAAGTTCGCCCTACAGCGAGTTGCCGCATTCTGCGTTCGTTTGGCGCTCGGTGGCAAACTATTTGGGTAAATAGCGGCGTGGCTGCTGCACATTGCGGCAGCCGCAATTGCCAATTCAATTCGGCCATTCAGCAATGCAGCCAAACTAATTTCCACCGTTGAATTTGCGCTCATGTTCATGTCTTGTTGGTCTGTTTGCGTTTTGCAGGTGGTGCGCACGGCCGACTCCAAGGACTGGACGCTGCACGTGAGGTACGCGCAGCCGCGCGACAGCGGCATCTACGAGTGCCAGGTGAACACGGAGCCAAAGATTTCCATGGCATTTCGCCTGAACGTCATAGGTGAGTACGAACCAGTCGACAGCACGAAATTGCAAATGTAAATGAAAACGAAAATCGCTGCCCACTGTGGTCTTTTTCTGCTTAGATGATATTTGAAAATTGAAACTGACAACAACAACAAATGGCAGCGAGTCACGGCGAACTCTGTTAACTCAAGTGTGCTGTTGTTCGGTAATCGGCAGCGGGCCAAGCAGTCGAGCGCAGTGCAGCGTGGGCCAAAGTTTGCTTTCGCACACGATTTGCTTGCGTTCAACTTTGAATTTAAATTTAAATTCAAATGGAAATTAAAATTCCGAGCCCGCATGTGCCGGTGCGCGAAATAGACACCGAAACGAGCACGAACAATCGCACACACACACACACCCACACACACACACACTGAGGACCAGCGCTGGCAATAGCGACAGACGCCCTAGTACGGCGACCAACAGACGGGACATAGTGCCAACCGGGTGGGGTGGTTGAAGAATCGAACAGGGCGGTACTTAGCTGACAGGCAGTTGGGAGGCAAGCATGTGCAGCTTGAGACAAACCGCACAAGAACAGTTACAAACGATGAGCCTAGCGCTCAAATCCGCCCTCCGACGAAAAACTTGACGGTAGTGTCCGGAGGGGTAACCGGTACATGACGTGAGGAGGTTTAGTGTGTTAAAGTCTCACACTGACGGGATTAGGCTTTCGATGCTTCCTCCTCGTTAAATATAAAAAAAAAAAAAAAAAAAAAAAAAAAAAACATATATATATACACAGACAATTGCGTGCACGTGTCTAGCTGCAGTTGCACTTTGGCCCACTTTCAGTTGAATGCAACTTGGCCGCAGGCGCTCATGTCAACGACGCCGATGTCAGCGACACGACGTGACATGACCGCTTCAGCGACAGCAAAATGTCGCGCTGCATTCTCTGCATTTTTGCACTTTCTGCACGTTGCCACATTTTTGGTTTTCCCATTTATCGGCCGACACACATTTTGCGCGTTTCAGCCTTTGATTGATTTCTTACAGCGCAGTACAACTAACTGTTTCTCGAGATTCGTTTTAAGTGCTATTTCGCGAAAATAAACTCCGCTGAAAATATGTAATCTAATTTCCTTCCTTCTTGTATGAAGATCCCTTTTTGAGACATTAATATGCTTCTGTCTGACTTTTTCCTATTTGGTTCAACATTGGTGCTTCTTGAACCATTAAAGTCGACGAATAGGTGCCGCAGTACCAGTTTTTGAATTAATCAAGAAGTTTGCGGAGGTAAAACTGGCCACCGGGGGTATAAGCAAAGAGTTCTATGGAATATTGAACCAAATAAAATTTTGTTTATGAGGGACAAAAATAAAAAAATTTATATTCTAAATGTAGAAAAATGGGTTTGTATTAAAAGTAAAGTAAAGTAAAACCTGAATGTAAATATTCAAATGTAAAAACATAAACAAAAAAATTTGTTGCATTATTAATTTATTTAATGAAAGTTTACGGCCTCTAATTGAGTAATTTGCAAAGCAACTCTATGTTTAGTATCAGGTGTACAACTTTGCTTCTGCCGTTTTCCGATAGGTGGCTGTACCGGCTGAGGCTGGTTGAAATACATAGATGGTAATGCCTTTAAAGTGAGTGTGGACAGTGCCTAACGAATTGTCATCGCCGTTTCAGTGACAGTTGTTCTTGTTTTCGTATTATTCACGCTCGAAAATGTCCGTTTATGTGCCCAATTCTCGCCATTTGCGGGAAGTTTTACTTTTCTGTTACAATTCGAAAAAAAATGCAGCTGAAGCGCATCGAATGCTCTCAGAAACTTACGGTGATGCTGCTCTGAGTGAAAGAACGTGTCGGGAGTGGTTTCAACATTTTAAAAATGGTAATTTCGATGTCCAAGACAAACATGGTGGTGACCACTTTTGCGGCCTCACGTCGCAAAAGTGGTCAAAAAGTACCTGGAAACGCTGAAATGGGAAGTCTTGCCCCACCCGCCGTATTCCCCAGATGTCGCCCCTTCTGACTTCCACCTATTCCGTTCGATGGCACACGGCCTGGCAGATCAACATTTTCAATCCTTCGAAGAATTGGAAAAATGGATTGCTTCATGGATAGCGTCAAAAGAGGACTCCTTTTTTCGAGCCGGGATCCGAAAATTGCCGAAAAGATGGGAGAAAGTTGTCGCTAGCGACGGACAATACTTTGAATAATACATCTGTAAGCACTTTTTCGCAATAAAGCTTTTAATTTTGGAAAAAAACGGCGGAAGCAAAGTTGTACACCTGATAAATATTTTCTATAAATATATTTCTTTTGCAATTCTACCAAAGTTTTCTTTCTTTTGTTTTGCTTTCTATATTTTTTGTTAACGTTATTTAAAAAAAAACAATTCGAAAGAGTAAAAATGTTGTGGTATCAAACTTTGGATAAAGTTTTAAAAAAGTTTACTCACTAATAGTCAAGAAATATGTAATAAAAGAATATGTATAACTTATCTGCACAAACTTGCACGTTTCTAAATAAATTCAACAATTTGTGTTGCAGTAAAAAATAGAATAAAAATATTTAAAAATTAACTGTCGTGCGAAAATGGCCCGAACGATTTTCTGTTATCTTCGTCTTAAATAAGAAGTGGGTAAGACAAACAGAATTGGAATTTATTAAGAGTTGAAAAAGGGACATGGCACTTTTTTTGCTACTAGAAAGTAGTTCGAAAACAGTGTAGGTGTTTATAGTCCGAAACTTCCAATTAAGAGAAATCCCAATGAGCCCTTAAAGTAGACTCTCACAGCGTTGAACAAAATTTTGTACAAACAGCACATTTTTGCTTTCACTTTGAGGTTCAATTTTTTAAAAATCAATTAACTTCCTGTTGTCTTAAGTTAAATACTGATTCTTCTCACCTCTGAGCAGTATCGTTGTGAAGAAAATGAAAGAAAGAAAACAAGTGAATAAAAACTGAGTTTAAACTTTAAAGGTGATTTTTTTTTATCACTTTCGAAATTTGTTGATATTTTGTTTTGGCAAAAATGTACATTATGCTGTAAAATTTTCAGCTGCGCATATTTGCACGAATGCAAGTTCTTGGCACTTTTCGGTGAAGACTTGAGTGCCAATTCGCGATACTTTCACCGTTTGGTTGAATGCCAATGCAATCGATCAAATAATGCTCTGCAGCTGATGAAAAATTTGTTGAAGATATTTTGATTCGGAAAATCAATTTCGATTTCAATTATACGTGGGTGGTCCGATAAGTACTTCGCCTACAAAAGAAAAACGAAAATTTTGGAAAAGTGGCGATTTTTTCCTCAACGTAGTCTCCTTTCAACTCCATACACTTGACCCAGCGATGCTCCAACTTCTTTAACCCGTCTGAAAAATACGTTTTCTGGAATCCTCCGTGGCGGCGATAACCTCCTCATTCGACTCAAATTTCTGCCCGGCGAGTGACTTTTTCAAGTTTGGAAACAAAAAGAAGTCACACGGGCCAAATCTGGAGAATACGGTGGATGGGGCAGCTGTTCGTAGACTAATGCGACCAATTTGGCGATTCACCGACCGATATTGCCCTTTTTCCATTTTTCTGAAATCCGCGGACTCGTTCGTTTTCACACGCTGTCAAAACAAAAGTACAAATCCAATATGGCTGAAATTTTGACAGTAGCCGTCTACGAGGATGTACTACACGATAGTAAATTTCTCTTACGATAGTGGCACCATTGAGCGGTGGTGCTAAGTACTTATCGGACTGCCCACGTATTCGAAATAAACCCCTCTATTTGGACTTTGGACAGTACACTTTGATTTTTTTTCGTACAGACCCAAATGTTGACTACTTCATTTGTATGGGAGGCGCCCTCTGGTGGTCAATTTTTTAACTTTAATTAATTTTGTATTTTTTGCAATCAGGAATGCTGACGATTGTTGAATAAATCATTCAAATCGGTTCAGTACTTTCCCAGATGGGACGTTTCCTCGGTTACTTTTCTACATTTACAAGTGTGGAGCCAGTTCCATTGAAAATTACTAGTTTTGTATGGCAGCCATCTTAAGAGTTGGATATAGCGGTAAGGTGGGTATAGGAAAAATATTCGGAAGGGAAAATAATTGGGGGTCAGTCTTACATATGGTACGTCTGGGACCAACCTAAGAGCAGCGGGAGCCCAACTTGCTAAAAACTACGATTTTGTATGGGATCCTCATTAAAGGTTGAAGATAGCGGGTAGGTATGTTCGAAAGAAATATTCAGGAAGAAAAATTAGTGGGTTCAGTCTAAGATTTTAACCCTCTAAGAGCAACTTCTGAGCAAATGTGGAGCAATTTATCGAGATTTTATTTTCAATCACGTTTGAGAAAAGCGATTTTTACATATACACATATATATATATATATATACACAGATATATACACATTTATAAAAACAATGTATATTAAAATAAAAATATTTTGAATGTATGTAGCTTTTATGAACTAAGATAATATTCATTGTTAATATGAAGTTTTTGCACAGTAAGTTCTTTACTTATACAATAACTGTAGATATATCAAATATCATTTCAAATTTTATGTAAGATCACTCCGCTGTATGAACTTGCAACATTGTGCGTCGTTTTCGGTTCGCATGTTAAGAAGTCTTCTAAGTCATAAGAACGAAGCTCATATGTTACTTTGTCTACTAAGTAGTTAACTCTTATCCGGTGATATTTTCTCTGTAAATTCTTGATTGGTTGTGTTTTCAGTTGTCTGATTTATTTACATTCGAGATGTGCACTGCAATTAATTAGAAATTCTCATCATGTTCTGGCTTAAGCAAAATTAACAATTCAACGAAGCTCATAAACTCTCCGCACTGGCTGCATATTTGTTTCGGTGTTGACTTTGTTGCGTTACAGTTAAATATTAGCAACACATTTCCGTAATTGAAATTGCACTGACAACCCGGGGTTAAGAATTGAATTTTAATGTTTGACACTACGCCAACAGGCGCAGCGACTAAAAAAACTGTAGGTAAACTGTTGATCGACAAACAATTTCCGGCAGAGCAATGCAAAACTTCCGTACGCCAGCAGACAACCGCAACAATGAAATGAAAACCGAAGCAATGAGCCACTAGCTTTCGTACCTAACTTTATTCCATTTCTTGGCTTTTTTCCCGCAGTACCTTGAGATGCCATTTCCGCTGTATAAATCGCTTTTGTGCCGGCACTCGCCGTGGCCACCAACTACCAACAGTCACTGCTGATGTTGTTGCTGCTGGTGTCGTTGTTATTGTTGTGCGCACAACATGCAGACAATTCATTTTACTGCACTGCCGCTTGTCATCTAATGCACTTTGTGTGCCGAGGCGCACCGCGAAACGCACAACAGCAGCGGGAAATTGCAACAATGGCAGGAAGGGGCACTTACCGTCACACACACATACACACACACACACACACTGCGACAGACAAATAGCGCGCATTGGCAATTGGCGCAATTGCAAGTGGCAAGTCGGCGTCTTAGTTGGTGTTTTGTTGGTGTGCCGGTTAGTTGGTTGGTTGGTTTGGTGGCTGGCCGCGCGTGACAGTCGCTGCGACTGTCGCTTGAGTGCACGCACCATCGCCATCGCCATCGCTGTCACCCTTAGCGCATTTCTTTGTGCTTGTGTTGCGTTTTCTCTCTGTTCTCTGTGTCTTCCTCTCGCTGGCGACACAGTTCGGGCACTGGCAGCGACAGCAGCCGGAACGGCAACCCAGTGTCGGTGACAGCCAATGTGTCGGCGACAGCAGTCTTGGAGCAGCTCCTGCTGTTGCTGCTGTTGCTGCTACTGCTGCTGGTAATGGCAGCATTAAGAAACGTTGCAATAACCATTGCAGCAACAACAGTTGCCATTGTTGCCGCGGTTGCAACTGTTGTCGCTGACGGCTGCTGCCATGGAATTTATGGTAATGATGCGAAAAATGTTTACCCGCTTACGCGTCGTCAGCCTTGTTGCGTTCGCTGTTCGTTGTTGTATTGCATTTTTTTCGGCATTATCCTTTTTCGATGTTGCTGGCGGCCATTAAATTCACAATTTTCATGCAGGCAAATGGCTTTACTTTCTTTTTGAGGCCAGTTTTTTTGCGCATTTTAACTGTCGTTATCTGTCGCGCTGTCTGCTGGGTGACCTGCTTGTTCCACTGTTGCTTTACAACACTGAGCTTCGCTTTGTCAATGCAACGTATTGGCACTTCCATATTGCACTGGGAGTGTTTAATAAGTAGTTTGTTGTTGGAAGTTTGTTGTTGTTGCAAAGGAAAATTAAACAAATTTAAATTAAACAGAAATTAATAATAAAACAATAAAAAATTCACAGAGTAAAGGAAGTCATTAAATTATTATACATATAATTCATTCATTAATTAATCAAAAACAACAATAAATTATTATTAACCCTATCGACCCCGAATTTTACCCTGTGTCTCTTTATTAATTTTTGGTATTTAAATCATGAAAAAAAGTCTAAGAGGTGTGCACAGGACATTTGAAGTCGTCACGCCTGTTTGTTAGAGTTCTAGAGCTAGTTTACTTTTGAACAATTTTAGATTAAAACGGGTTAAATAATTTTTGTATCAATATATTTTAGTTACAGAAAAATTATTTGATATTTGTGGAAAAATACAAAATTATCTCTTTTTGATTTTAGTCTAAACCATTATTAAAGAAACAGGGTTTTGATCAAACGCACCGACTTCGACTTCAATTAGAACACAAACTTTCCCTGATATCGCTGCAAATAATTAGAAATTATTTTGGGGATAACAGTAAAATTTTTGTAATTTGCTTTGAATTCACTTCTAAAAATATTAATTTGATGGTGCCTACGTAAATTAAACCCACAAATCTTGGCGTCGGAAGGTCGAAAGTCCCTTTAGACTCCTCAGAATTCCAGAACTCGACTGAGAGAATTTAGACTTAGTTAGCTGGGAAAGTTGTATGCAGTGTAAGTTACAACTGCAGTCTCAGATAAGAAAAGATTCGTTGTGAATTCCTTCAATCGATCTCTTAATAAAGCGAAGTAGACTAAAAATTTGAAATTTAATTCTACACGTTTTGTTAGGTTGAACTAAAGTCCCAGCACAGGACTTGCCAAAAGATACACTAAGGCCTCAAAAAGGCTTTGTTGTGATACCACAAGGAAAAAGTGATAACCTACATGGATTACTGCAAGTCGGAGGCCTACACAAGCCACACGTTTTGTAGATAAACTCCAGCAAGTCTCTGATGTTGACTGTTTGGTGGTTGTCCAAGTTATCGAAAAACGGAACTTAGTGATTTACATCTCCGTCTAGAGAGAGTAGGACAGTGGCACAGAATCAGAAACAGGTTCGTTACCAGGTTCTGCTACGCCTCTCAGAATCATTATTCCTCATGGTGTGAAGTTCATGCGCAAAGTTGACAATTTAAATTTTAGCAGCAACCTGTGAGTTCCTGCTGTTGTATCAGGTGTACAACTTTGCTTCCGCCGTTTTTTTTCCAAAATTAAAAGCTTTATTGCGAAAAAGTGTATTATTCAAAGTATTGTCCGTCGCTAGCGACAACTTTCTCCCATCTTTCCGGCAATTTTCGGATCCCGGCTCGAAAAAAGGAGTCCTCTTTTGACGCTATCCATGAAGCAATCCATTTTTCCAATTCTCCGAAGGATTGAAAATGTTGCTTTGCCAGGCCGTGTGCCATCGAACGGAATAGGTGGAAGTCAGAAGGGGCGACATCTGGGAAATACGACGGGTGGGGCAAGACTTCCCATTTCAGCGTTTCCAGGTACTTTTTGACCACTTTTGCGACGTGAGGCCAAGCATTGTCGTGTTGGAGGATGACTTTGTCATGTCGCTCTTGATATTGTGGCCGCTGTTGAAACCACTCCCGACACGTTCTTTCACTCAGAGCAGCACCACCGTAAGTTTCTGAGAGCATTCGATGCGCTTCAGCTGCATTTTTTTCGAATTGTAACAGAAAAATAAAACTTCCCACAACTGGCGAGAATTGGGCACATAAACGGACATTTTCGAGCGTGAATAATACGAAAACAAGAACAACTGTCACTGAAACGGCGATGACAATTCGTTAGGCACTGTCCACACTCACTTTAAAGGCATTACCATCTATGTATTTCAACCAGCCTCAGCCGGTACAGCCACCTATCGGAAAACGGCGGAAGCAAAGTTGATATTTAAAATTTGAAGCACACTTTTCTATAAAATTAGAAAAAACTTTAATGCAACAAGAACACATGAATTGTTTGTAGAACTAACCCATTGTATGGAGGTGTAATTTTATTGTTTAGGGGTCGCGCTTTCACTATCCCTGAGACGAAAATGTTAATTTTCTTTGTTTCTATCACCTAATAGGTTGTCAGATATCGGTGAGGTTTACTTTGTCGTGGGTCAGGTGACAAGTTGGCTACCAAAAAGGTTATCTTAGGTAGGGAAGGGTGTGTAGACCGCACATTCACTCGGAAGACAAAATAGTCCACCGTTGTCCTTCTTGTTTTCTTTTGAAACTAACCAACAGTCTCAACCAGTGGCAAACCAGTTCGACCTCTCAATGAAGGAGAATAGATACGAGAGTTCGACCTTCGCTGGTCAGAATAGTTCTTGTATGAATAGTGTGCTTGTATGAATAGTTCTGGCAACGCTAAGCATCACTGACGTAGAACCAATAATGATGGGTGATAGGTGATGACTGCAACGAGCTGGTGAATAGAAGCTGGACTTAGGAAGATTACAAATTGCGTTTTCTTCAAGGACATTAAGAACATTAGTACCCGGCGGCTGCCGCAATTGGTTCTGCTACGTCAAGAAGATTCAATACCTTTTTAAGTTAACGGTCAACATTCATTTTTACGGCAGAGGAATAACTAACTAAAAAAATAATTAAGTCAAGAAAGCTTCAGGTAAAAACTTCTATGTTCAAAAGTTTCTAATCTTTTCGTATGCAGATGCAAGATACAACACAGCTGCATAAGGACCTAAATTTTAAAATATTCAAACCTAATTTTGCTGCCAATAGCAGCAATAATTGTATGCAAATAATATTATTTCTCTGCTTCCATAAAAAAGTTTAAAATTCTTCAATTCAACCACATTTCGTAATAAACTTTGAACACTATTATTTAACCGTTCGTGGTGTAAATTGATATGAATCCAAGCCCGATACTTGTTAATGATAAAAATATATATACAAATATATACGTAGATATTAATTGAAAAAAACGTATCGCATTGAAGTCCATGGTAACACAATTTAATTGACACTTTGCAAAAGATCGGAACAAATTTTACATCACTTATCTCCTTTGAAGCGTCACATCAGCCATTGAACTGGTATCAGTTCGCCGTACTTGTCCGTCTTAGTATTCTCCAAATGTTATCCGTTGTCCGCCTCCCGCAAAAAAAGTAAACACGAAAGTTTACGCTCGCACGGCAAATGGCACGTGACACGATACGCAGCTCACATGCGATGAATTACCGTCACAGCAATTGTCGGTGTCCTGTGCAAAGTCGACATACAATAGGCCCACTTGTCGATAGGCGGACAGACAGACAGGCAGGCAGGTGGCCAGCCGACTTTACGCATTCGCTTGAAAGCGTAGTCAGCTGTGCAGCTGCGATTGGCATCCGAGCCGTCGACGCCACCAATCGAATTCGACGATTGAAAGTGAAGCCAGAGCTAAAAAATGTGCCTGCAAAATACAAAAACAAAACTCTGCATTGGGAATGAAAAAATACAAAAAAATTAAGCAACGAATAAGCAGCGAATTTAAGCTGAAAGCAACAGCGAAATGTTGTCAACGGTGAAGTTTGCGCGAGTGAAATGCGATAAGCCGCATCGACAACGGGCGACAGTCAGAGTTTGATGGCTTAAAATGTTACTGTGTTGTTGTTTTTTTTTTGTTGTAATTGTATTTTCAACGGGCAGCGAAAAATAAATCTTGATATCCATTGCTGATATGAGTGATATCATTCATGCAGTAATGACTAAGCTTAAAGCAATTAAATTATCTGTTGACTATCGGTCAAAAACTGCAACCCAACAACAATTCCATTAATTACAACTAGTCAACTAATAATTTTTAGTTTTTAGATTGATTTTTAATTTTTAGATTGATTAAAAAAATCACTTAGAAAAGCATAAAAATACAATTGATTAAGAGTGACTAAAAGTCAAACTTAGTAACGACTAAATCTTGAAACTAATTCATAGTAACTAAAAACTATCAATGATTATTAATGACTGAAATTGATAATTAAAAATTCCCAAAATTACAATTTTCATCATAATTAATTAACAAGAACTGAAAATCTTGACAGAATAATACTGATTAATGTTAAAACAGTTGACTAGTAAACTGACTACTAATTAAGAATTACTTAAATCATAACTAACTACGAATAATTAAAATTCTTGATGTAGTCAGATGGACTAAACATTGTGATTGGTGAACAATTACTGAAATAATGATTGATTAACCTTAATTAAACTTCAAAACAGATTAACAATAACTTAAAGTTGTGATTAAGTGACAACAAAAATCGTTATTGATTAACAATTTTACAAATTATAATTGATTGAAATATAATTGAATATTATAATTAAATAATTGGAAATCGTATTTCAGAATAAAAAATTCCCAAAATTACAATTTTCATCATAATTAATTAACAATAACTGAAAATTTTGACAGAATATTACTGATTAATGTTAAAACAGCTGACTAGTTAACTGACTACTAATTAAGAATTACTTAAATCATAACTAACTAAGAATAATTAAAATTCTTGATGTAGTAAGATCGACTAAACATTGTGATTGGTGAACAATTACTGAAATAATTATTGATTAACCCTAATTAAACATTACAACTGATTTACAATAACTTAAAATTGTGATTGAGTGATTACAATGATTATTGATTAATAATGATTACAAATTATAATTGATTGAAATTCAAGTGAATGTAATAATTAAATAATTGACTCAGTCATGATCGTGTTTGATCGATCATGACTGAAAAGCATGATTATTAATAAAAACTTAATAGTGATGAATTAACAATATTGGAAAATTATAATTGATTTAAAATAACTAAATATAAATTAAATAACTAAATAATAAATCTCTTAATTGACATTAATAATTGGCTGAAAATCATGATCAATTAAGGATGCTCAAAAATTATTGATTGATTAAAAATAAATTAGATCGTAACTTAATAAGACAATTATTATTTATAATAGACAGGACTGGTTGATTAACAATAACTGAAAATCTTGAAAAAGTGTTGATTAAAAACTAGTGAAAACTACAAATTATTATTAAATATAGGTACGAATTAATCGAATTGGTTATTGAAATATATTTCCTTAAATAACTTCAAATCGTGATTGATTAACAAAAAATATATATAATGATTAATGTAAGTTAGCTGGCTAATTATTTTTTAATAGTTTGCCTAATTTTTTTTAGTTGGTTCATCATTGAAACTCATAATCGATTAGCTATAATCAATTTGTTCTACTATGACTAAAGTTCATGTTTTCTAATAAAAACTAAAATTGTGATTAACGAATTACATTCAGAAAACATGATTAATTAGAAATAATTAAATACAAAGGCTGAATAAAAGTCACTGAAACTCTCAATCAATCGACAATTGACTAACAGTTTGATTGATTAGGAATAACTTCAATTACCATTAACTAATTAAAACCAATAATTGATTAAAAAAATTAAACATTATACATTTTTGACAGTGACTTGGAATTTGGTTGTATAACAGCTAAAATCATGATTGATTAAAAATATTTTTTATAATTAAAAATCACGATTGGTTAGTGAACCAATCAATACAAAAACTCATAAATATTCACCAAAACATTATTGATATTGTTAGTCAACCAATCATGATTGATTAACAATAATTAAATATCATGATTGAGAGAGATTGAGAACGACTAACATTTGTGAAATAATTTAATTGGTTAACAATAATTGAAACTATCATTGATTAACAATAATTCAAAATCATTGACAAGATTTAAACATCATTATTGATTGATTAAGCATTTATCCGTGTGTGGGTCTTTATCTCGTTGGCCATAGCAACAACAAGATCGGAAACAGACTGCAATATTTTCTTTGTTAATATCATCCAGACTTTTATTTTTTTTAATATAAAGAAAAACAAAGTAGTCAGCAAATTCTGTCAATACTTTTTGACAACCCATATGTGTGCGTGTGTGTGTGACTACATGCAGCGGGTAGAGCGTTCGCTGCTTTCTGTCTGATTAATTTGCTTCACCTGTGGCGAAATTTCCTTCAGCATCCACCCCGTAATTATTTCTTTCGTAGATGCCATCACCACCTTATCGTCGTTAGCTCTTCGCGCACATTCACCGTCCAACTTCAAGACCCCTTCAGACCTCCTTCGTCTTATTCTCGCCCGTTGCAGCAGCAACGTTCAGTTTGCTGTGTTCGTCCCTTTTGCAGTCCATCGGTTTTTTGTTACAATTGGTTGCACATAAATTTTATTGCATGCCGCAAAGTACGCAGCTACACCAACAACAATGACCGCTGCACCAAAAGTCGCCCTTTAATTCTTCTCTGTGGGCGAAAATACTCGTAACAAAGTGAAATGAAAAAAGCCGAAAACTTATTTTTGGTGCGGCTCTGAGGCGAATTAATTTTGTCACAAAGTCAGCGCAGCTGCCAGGCAACCTTTGCCCGCAGCACCGCTGCAGGTTTGCGCAATGATTCGTCTGGTCGAAGCAAAAGTTTTCGCCGCATTGCAGCCCGTTCGTTGCCGTTTCAGGATAGCATTTCAATTGTTGTTATTGTAGCCTTTCGCGTTGCCTATGAGCCGCCCACATCGAGTTCACTTTTCAGTGGACACTTTTGATCGTTTATGGGGAAACTTGTCCGTTTGTTGGTTGCGGTCGGAGTGCGCGCTGTACGGTGGTGCAATTTTAGTTGCAGCGACTTCAGTTCTTTTTAATCACCGCATTCTTGTAGAGAATTTTATCGGTTTCGCTTGAAGAGTAACTTGCATGAAAGTTGTTAACGGTGTTTTCATTAATTTTCGTTGTTGAATTTATTGATATTTTTCCACATATGTTAATACATAAAGTAGTTTTGACTGGTAAAGGTTATGGATTCCAGTTTGTGTTTTTCTTAATCCCAATGAGTTTGAAATTGGATTGTTCCCACTATTTTTCAAAGTAGAACATTGAAGGGGAGTTACCGCGAAAACAAGAAAAACCTATATTTCCTCTTCATCAATCTCGAGAGCGCGTTCGAAAGGGTACCAAGACAACAAACAGAGCAAGTTTGTAGAGAGCAGCAAGTAGCCGAATACTACATCGACGCAATAAGAGACACGATAGATAATGTCACAACGATGGTCAGAATTCCGACAGGCGAAGGCGAAGACTTTAATATAGAAGTAAGGGTACATCAAGGTTCCATGAATATCATGAATTACATAACAAAGACCATTTAACGTATGGCGTCATGGAATATTATTCTTGACATTGTTTTGATAAGAAAATACGACGTGCAGGCATTGCTCAATCAGTGGCAACTCGCGCTTGAGTCGCACGGACTTAAGATCAGTAAAAATTAGACAAAAGTAATGTGTTACGAAATCGATATACCTGGAAGATAGACACATTGAAATACTTTGGATCCAGGCCTTCACCAACTGGCGGTATCAGCAAATATGTGCCACACATAATCAACTTTTCGTCGATGAAGTCAAAGTTTGCCAACTTAGACTTTGTCTATGCGACAAGAGAGGTCCTCTGCTCTCTCTCTCTCTTTCTCTCTATACCCTTTTTAAACAACCAGCTAAATTACGAAATTAATAATTTGTCTTAATGTAGGTTTTTTTTTTGTACCGTGTTCACTCCTCTCTGGAGCATAGGGCCTCCACAAGACAACATTGTCTTGGTTACGTTAATCAGTTGTGTTGTTCTGCCAGGATAGGTGATTGGCCTGGTCCTACTAAGTGATGGTGCCATCTAACGCCGCTTAGGAACAACGCCTCCTTTATAGCAAGCTACCGCCCGTAGCACCATCTGTTGTGAGGAGGTTGCAGCAGAATGGTTGGGGACCTCGCTAGATCAATTTGGTGCGCTGTTTTCGCAGTTGTCCCGCTTACCCTTGCAGATGTCGCTCGTGCGCCGTGTGTAACTGTTTATTTGTTTACTTTAACCCTTTCCGCCATGAAAATAACAACCCGCTGTATGAATTGTATGGGCTGTAGTCCAATATATTGGACATTGTGACTAAAAGGGTTAACCAGCCGCACAGCGCATAATTGCGCGTAATATTGTGTGGAAGTGAGTGGAATAGGAATAATATGGTTAAGAATCAATGAACTTGGATATGTTGCAGGGTTTTT
Source organism: Melieria omissa (assembly GCA_963971225.1). NCBI lineage: Eukaryota > Metazoa > Arthropoda > Insecta > Diptera > Ulidiidae > Melieria > Melieria omissa. The sequence goes on from OZ020267.1 coordinate 123,857,211, forward strand.
TTAGGAAAATTTAGAGAACAGGAAAACTCGTAAAAATTGGTTGGAAAAGTGCGGGGACACATGGTGGGAGTTGAGAACACACGACCTCTGGGATTACAGTCTAGTGCACTCAGTGCTGGGCTATCAAGGCTGCTGTAGGTAGGTAGGTTTAAACTGATCTACATTTTTTGTCATAAAAAAATCTCAATTTAGCTAATTGCAATTAGCCCTAACTGAGCTCGATTCGCCATGCAACCCAGTGTCGTTCTGTTATCGATCAACAAATTCATTCACAATTGATGGAACCAATACGATTTTGAGAAATTCATAAAGGCGAAAGACTTTTTTTAACATTGTGGACTTTGCAATTTCGTTTGAAAAATTACGAAATATTATTAAATGTTCAATACATGTCTTCAAGAACGTTTTTTATACATAAACAGAAAAAAATAATTTATTCCGTCAGAACAAAAGCACGTTCGATGACATTTTCAATATCAGAGTAAGTTAAATTGGGTGTGTGTGAATAGCAAAAACGATAACTAATTTATTTATATAAGTTAGTTCCGACTCGATCGGAACGCGTTCTTTATTGTTCAAAGCTCAACTTAAAACTAAACTACCAGCTAAAATCTTCTTACGAACTAGCCCAAGCACGTCGCTGAACAGCGCTGCGTAATCGATATTGCGAAATCGATGCTTGCAGCCCTGTCAGCGTTTCTGTCCGAAAAGAGCGGACGCCGCAATGCGTTGCGGAATTAGTCGCAGACGCATTACCAGCGTTCTTTGCCGAAATTGTAAGGCCGTTGACATTAACCGAAGTGCCAATGCCAACAGCCGAAAAAACGCGCTCCTCAGCAACATTGTATGGTTGTTGACATTAACTGAAGTGTTAATGTCAACATCCGGAAATATTGGTGCCGTCCGTCAACTTATATTCAGTCTATGTAAAGTTGACTTACTTAAAGACTATGGGAAACAACAACTACTTATATACACAATTAATTACAAAGACCAAACAAGGCTTATCTAAAACTATAATCGTTTGCACTAAAATCTCTACATATTGCGGACATAAATCGGATTCATCTGGCTTTTGGTTAATTTGATGAATAATTTGTTCGATGTACTGCGATAGGAAATTAATGATTTTGTTTCAAAGGCCGATATATCTCTAAACCACTAACAAAATTCAATAATTCAGGACATCTGAAGATGTCGCAAGATATTAAAATATGGGCGAATGCGAGGAAAGTTCTCCGCTCACTGAGAGATTGCAAACCAAGCAATTTACGTCGGGAAATCTTGTAAACATTTTTTTAATCATTTTAATGCAATTCGAATGATTCTCGTAGTAAGGGTTTCAGATTACACGGTACAACAATTTTGCGGGTTTCAAAAAACCCGTGGAGTTTCTCAACTGTTCCTTATATTTTCGGAGTCGCTGATCACGATGTATGTACGGATCACCTTTAGTTTGGGTTGTACAGGGTGTTGAAGTTACAAGCTATGCCCCAATTAACCGTAGATCGAGCTTTGTATCAAAAATGATACATTTGATTTTTTGTTTTCTTATAACTTTTTTCAGGATATATTTAATTGAACCATTGTTGTGACTTTGTTTGTGTTAGGATTATGCTTGTTTCAAACCATCTTTCACACTTTTTTAAGAAAGAGGTCTTGAGAAAATTGAAAAGTTTATAATTTTCTCCTTTGAATACATAGGATAGGATTCCTTAAAGTTTTTTGAAGCTTGATCTACGGTTAAACAAATTTATTTAAATGGTCGAACTAATCCTAATCTAACAATATTGGTATCAAAAGAAAGAACATTATGTCTCCAATTCAAATCAAATAACAACACATTATGAAATTTTAGTATTGTAAAAATTTTTTTTAATCATTTCAATGCAATTCGAATGATTCTCGTAGTAAGGGTTCCAGATTATTGAAGCGAAATCCAAGACACTTCGAACCAGAGTTGTGTAAAGCGGTTTGAAGGTCAAAGAATTCTTAAAACCTTTTGAATTCATTTTAATAAATTCCAGCATGGAAAAAGCTTTCGACGTTATGTAATTACGTTTTTGTAGGGGCACCTTCCTCGAAAGCGTATCAAGTCAATGCGAATCGACTGCGACTATTGTATAAACATGGTGAACGTCTTCACATTCCATACAAATTCGAATGTAAAACGCAGACTTTGAGGATTTTCACACAACTTCCTTCACACACTTCACTTCACTTTTACCTTCTCACAATGCTCGGAGTGGCTGAAATTGCTGCTTTCTTTGTCTGATTTGCGTGTCGGCAATTGCGCGACGACACTTAAGCGGCTGATGGCGCAGTTAATTAACGCAACGTTAATGCACACTTAAAGCATGAAAAGGGCTTAAGCCGGCTTATTGTGAACGAGGTAATTAAAAATTCTCGAAGATGATTGCGCAAAATATGCGGTTGCGATTTTCAGTTTTCGTATGCGATTAATTGTTGCTGCTTCTTGGTGCGACGCATCGTGGGGTGAAATGGAGAGCAAAGCATTAAAATTATGCGTTGATATTCAAGAATAACAAAAAACAATAACAATAACAAACTAATGAGGGAGCGATGGGGGGCTAGGATGGGGATGAAAATCTCAATTTGGGTCGACCTTAAGTAATTATGTGAATTTTTTTGAATTAACTAAACGGTCGCTGGCTTAATTTCGGGCACACGGCCCAGAAAGTCCAAAAACTTTCCGCTAAAATACGCAACATTAAAACTGTCAAGAACTGGGTTTTTTTTCGCTTGGTTGCACTGTTTTTCGGTTTGTGTTTTGGTTTTTGGGTTGTTGATGTTTTTGTTGGTGTTATTGTTACCGCCTGCGACGCATAATTACCAAGAGGCAGTAACATTAAAAATAATAACGACGTTTCAGCGCACTAAGTAGGCGCATTTTAAATGATTCTCGTTTAGCTGCTTCAGCTCGACTGGGCGTTGCTGGGGCGTGTTCTGCATCCCCGCCCCGTGCGCTGTTGTGCGACCCAACTGACAGCCCTGGGGCGGCCGAGTGGCCGGTGTGCTTGTGTTATGAGTGGTCGCTGACAAGAAAAGCCCCTCGGCAATTATCAACAATAACACCGGCGCGGCGCGAACAATGGCGCCCAGTGTCCGCGACTGCCGGCAGAAAACAATGCACCCAGCAGTCCTCTGCCAGTTGGCCAGCGATGAAGAAACCAAAAGCGGCCAAGCGAAGCGGCAAAACTGTTGAGGCAACAGCGGCAAAGTGTGGAAATTAACTCGTCAACTTACGCAAACACAGCGGCATTCAGGCACTTAGTCACTCACTCTTGGGGCGAGACGGGCAGTCAGTTAAGTAAAGAAGTGCCTTGCCGCGGAAAAAGGAATTTTTCTGCGAACCCTCTGTCTGACGCATTGTGGCGGACATTATAAAAGTTTTGCGAATGCAGCATCGCACAATCGAGCGTCAAGCACGCTCGACCCCACCTGCTGACTTCCTGTCTGTGCGTCTTTCAGGTGAACGCCGAATTCCATGAAAGCGTCTCACAAAAGCAAAACGGTGTGCTTTAAGGCGCTTCGAACACTTACTCGGTGTAGCGTCCCGAGGAGAAGAGATAATTTCGCATAAAGCACCAGCGGAATGTTCCACATTTTCTCAGTCCCAACTTGACACTAAAGGTCCTTTATGACAGTGGAGCTATGCAGTCACCGATGCCGCGAGCAGCACAAAAGTTGTTTTATGTCCAACACAAAGGCGGCCATTTCCAGAATACTTCAACAGGTGTCGGGGGCACAGACTTTTGTTTGTATGGGTTTTTATGTGATTTAAAGTATTTGGGTTTCGAAGAGTTTGACTGAATTGAGGCCAATACAAAAGCGATAATATATGATAGTAGTTTGTATATAGGAGATATCTGACTTGGCAAAGCGACTAAACTTACTTGTCATTGCAACACATTACCGGATTATGGCAGCAAGAGTTGATAGCGATACAGGCTTTTTCTCTTTGTCGCTGATTTATAATGACTGCATTGAATAAGTTTTATGCTGGGGTACCATCGGAGATTCGTGCAGGTTATATGACCAAACCAAAAAAACCATTGATGGTTAAGGTGTGAAGGTCAACTAAACGACCGATATCAATAACCTTTTCCCGCATATCATCCAAAAATGTCCTGCAGTGCCGGATAGCAATAAAAAAGATGTCTGGGAATCACAAGCTGCATATTTGTTGGATACCCGATCACAAAGACATTGAGGGCAAGGAGTCAGCAGACAAAAGCCAGATGTTCACCTGCCAGATGATCAAATCAGCAACGTTTCGATGCCTCTGCAGGCGTTCAACAAAGGTTTAGAAGACAACCTAATGAGAAAAACGAAGAAAGCGAGGTGGAACAACTTAATTACTTGCACAACCGCTTAAACAATTCTAAGATAATTCAATGAAGTGCATACGAAATTTGTTCTCAAGCGCCCGAAAAACGACTGCAGAGCCATCACAGACATACTAACGCAAAAAAGATGAGCATCACGGAGTCGGATGAGGAAATGCAGCAGAGGAAACCCTGGAACCAAGGAAACCCTGTGGCACATTCTTTGCTCTTGTACGGCTGTCTCAAGACTGCGGCTTACTTACTTAGGAGCCCCGTACTCTTCTGGGTTAGAAGAGATTCCCAAGAACCTTCATTCTCACAGATCCACTTTACGTCAATACTTAACAGCAAAGAACTCTAACTGGTAACATTAGGGACCCAACAAGGTCCATGCGTGGCCGACTTGGCCAGCCAGCTTACATAACCCAACCCAGCCTACTTCTGCTGGCCCACACAGGCGTAGTTCGTATCACTGAATTGTGCCCAAATAAAATACTGTGAATATTTTTAACACAGTTCACCACTAGTAGTCACTTTATTTGTAATTACCACTGTTTTGCACTTATCATTTATTTCACTTTACTTTCACTATTCCCTTTCGCTTCAGCAGAACCAAAACTCCCTCACTGCGTTGTACCTGGCTGTGTTTGATCTTCTTCTTCTTGACTGGCATGACAGCCCGATTGCGAGACTATGGCCTAGCTACCCGCAACCAACCGTGTTGTGCGTGCGAATATTTTGACAAGGTTGGGGAAGGGACGTACAGTTTTATGCCGATTCCGAACGGCAAGTTGGAAGCTTTTTCATAGACAATTTTACTCTCAGAGGTTTGCCATTTCCTGCTGAGAGGACAGCTGCCAAAAGAAAAATTTTTGTTTTTCTTTTTTTTTCGGTGTTAACGCATCGGAATATTGAACTCGCGGAGTCTTGACTCGCGGCTCAACGCACTAGCCAGCTGAGCTACGGCGGCTGTTTTTTATACTTGTGACAATTTTGAATGCCTTGTTCAATAGTAAATAGCTATCAAAGATGACAATTGAAGGAAGTTGAAAAGAATTGAAGGAGCCTGCAAATGTTTGGCCCAAACTCTTAATTGTAGTCAAAAACGATTTGCCATAATAGTTTTACTTTGATTGAACAGATCATATGACATTACAATGAATTGAATTGCAGCAAATACAGGAACTCACGAACTGTGTTCATCTGTGCACTCAGATACGTGTTTCTGCTTGCTGAACTCGGTTGCATTTTCCGAAAAATTTCAGGCTCATGAAAACTAGTAGGAAACTACTATATTAAGATTAGTTTCCTATAAATAAGAAGCAAGCATCTTTAGGCAAACTCTTGAAATGACAAAGATACATTTGTCTAAGAAATGTAAGGCAATAGGTCTTCTCGTTTCCTACGAAAAGGTCAATAGAAGGCAATTGATTTAGCCTCACTGTAACCAGTTAAGAAAAAATGATAACATTTGTTGAAGTTATGAAAAATTATGTTATTTAAAAAATAATGGTAAAGCTTCACTATTCGGCTGAATGACGATTCGCGAGAGTAAAAATTCAGAGGGTTTAATTTCAAGTCAACCGTCCGTCATACAACTATTGTCTCAATACAATAATTTCATTTTAAAGCTCTGTAACTAAAAGAATCCTTCATAATTTTAGTGAGTTCTGTATGTATTTATTGGTTTTTCTTTTAACTGCTATAGGCAAAAAGATTCTTCATAATTTCAGTGACTTATTTATGGTTTTTTGTTTTGATGCATTTCAAATGTACAAAAACCACCAACAAAGTAAAGTATTTATCCACTAAAAGCCAACATGTTCACAACACATTCGATTTGATGTCGCGCGCCAAGACAAAAGTGGCAGAAAATTACAGCGTAATTACTGTAAAAGCAAGCGTGCACGCCTCGTCACATTTGCTCAGCATTGGAAGTGTCACGAGTGAAGGCTCTTAGCTTGAAAAAAGGATTTATTGTGCTCTTCGAACATTTGGACATTTTGACTCCTACGACGACGACGCAACAAAATTACTGTATGCCATTACAGCCGGAAATGGCAACGGCAACAGCCTGAAAATGGCCGCTTTACCCATTCGGGCAACGCGCTGGACAACTGGTTGCGGCCAACGATACTAGGCGAGTTGGTTGTTGTTGTTGCTATGATCGCATTTGATGCACTTGCTGCTGTTGAGTGCTGCTGTTGTTGTTGTTGTTGTTACTTTTGACGTCGGTATTTGCGCCATTACTGCTGTTATACACCATTACGTTGTGTGTCATAGAAACGCTCTGACGCTCGTAAAAGACGATCGCCGACATTGCAGCAGTGAAAAAATGTTGTTTTTTTTTTTGTTGACAACGGAACGACAACAACATGAAATGCAGCAACAGCATGAAAAGGCGATTGTGCGGCATTATGCTGCTTGCAAGTTTGACGCACACACACACGCAGCCACTGAAAATGCCCACGGGGGCGTATACGTAACCAGCAAAATGTTACGCTGCTGTGTGGAATATGTGGACGCTCGTGCGTCGTACGTGTTTGTACAGCAGTGTGTGTGTTTGCTTATGAACTTATGCAGCTTCAGTAGATGCTATAAATTGCTTCTGACCACACACAAACACACACACATGCACACATTCACGCACCTAACAAAAGGCTTCAACTGCCAGCAAGCTGTACTTGTTGTTTTTGCATCCAAAAAGGAAAAGAAAACCCAGTAAATAAATAAATAAAAGTAGTCACTGGCCAACGTAGTCAAAGGACAGTTACCAGTGAAGCATTTTGCATACAAATAGCTTTGCCCGAGGGGAAATAACAGCTGATCCGCTCTAAAGTGAGATGTGCTGAACATTTTAAACCGAATTGACCAATGCAAATTTTTCATATTTTGAATTTTTTTTTTCACTCAACGGAAATTCATTAGCTGTGCTGTCTCGTTCTTTGAACTGTTGGCGACACAAAACGCAGCCCAATCGCTATGCGCTGTAGGCACAATTTGCCATCCATTATGCGCTCAATTTATATCCTTTGACGTTTGTTTTCACATTTGAAATATCCGCTTTGTTGTTGCTTAATTCTTATTTTGATGTTATTACACCCAAAGCAAGAATTTCAGACAAACAATTTTGCCATAAAGTGCCACACACTCACCATTACACGAAGCTAAAGTGAAAAATCCAACAACAATAGCAACAACAAAAGTAAATAGTAAATACATAAAAGCAAAATGGCGTCAGCGGAAGCTGATGGAGCGGACAGTGGCAATTTCGGCACAAAAAGGACGCTTTATGACCTTTTTGTTGTTGTTGTTTTAGGAACAGGCGCTCGTGTTGGTTTTGTTGTTTTTGTAGTTAGTATCATTGTTGTTTTTGGGCGCTTTATTCTGCACTATTTTTAGATGTGAAGTTTGCACTGTTTTTGTGGCTTCGGTGAAATTTTGCTGTTGTTAGTTGTTGTTGTTGTGTTTGCTTTCTATTTGTGCACCAAAGCAAGGCATTTGCACGTTTTTCAAATAAAACCTGAACCGCAGCAGCAAACCACTGACTCTCACACACACACACAAACACACACACCGCAACCAGACGTACTCGTAATGTTTCGTTGCTAACCCCTTGACCCCAAATCCCATTCACACCAATACGCAACAAACCGTTGCTTACATAAAAACTTGTCTAAAAATAAAAAATCCCGCAAGTTATGTCGGCCGACGAAGCCAACAAAGGTTACAACGACTTCATTACACACACACGGAAAATGGCCTCAACAACAAAAAATGGACCAGCAACAAAACAACGTGACCGCTCATGTTGATGAAACCTTTGGCGGTGGCGACGGTTCAGCGACTTACCGGACTGGCCAACTGTTTGCCTACTTTTGGGGGAGTGTTGGAAAAATGATAAGAGAAGTGACAGGGGGTCGGCTTCGGAGTGTGAGTGTGAGTCTCTGTGTAGGTGTTGTTTTTATTGTGCCATAGCCAACATTTCAACTGTCGTTTTTATTTGCTTTAGTTTTGCTCTTTTGTTTTTGTTGTTGTTGTTGTTTTAATATTATTGTATTACGGCTGTGTACGCTTCAGCCAGTCGGCTCAGTCAGCTGTGCGAAATTTGCGGTCGAGAATTGCTTTTAAATATTTAGTTGTTGGCAACAGGCCTTCATAACAGCAACAAAAACAACAACAATAACAAAAATCCGCAAAAACAATAACAATAATAAAACAATGCACCACTGAAAGACTAAAAGCGAATGGCCGCCTGTGGGTGTTGGTCGTGTCTGTCTCTGCATGTATGTGTGTGTGTGTGCATGTGTGTGTGTAAGTTCTATGTGCGTTGGTGTTAGTTGTTAGTTTTATGTTTATTTGCTTTGCGGTGATTTTGTTTTAGCTGTTCGTAATGTGTGTATTTTCCTGTCGTGTTTGTTGTTGTTTTCATACACAATTTTTGGTTTTATGTTTAATGTTGTTGTTGTTATCGGTTAATGGCTGCACACGACGACTTTGTGCGTTGTGTAGTTTTGCGGCCGTGTTTTAAGTCTACGACTATGTATGACGTTTGACTTTTTAGCACTTAGGCGCTTCAGAGTTGCCACTGGTGAGCTTTTTGGTTGACATGTTTTCAATTTTACTGTGGAAAATGGGAAATTTTTGTATTACTCACGAATGATAGTAAGAATTTCTGGATTTATTAAGTCTTTTACTAATGAGCGAAATAAGTAATTTGGAAATTGCTTGAAAAATTTCTAAAAAAAAATTTTTTGGAGTGTGTTTTTGTAAAATTTTTTTATATTTTTTTTAAATTAATTTAATGTTTTCATTTTTATCTCTTTCTAGACTTATTAAGCCTTTTACTAATGAGCGAAATAAGTAATTTGCAAATTGCTTAAAAAACTTCTAGAAATAAAGGTTTTTGTTGTCTTTTTTTGTAATTTTTTTTTTATTTTTTTGAATTAATTTAATTTTTTAATATTTTATCTTTTTCATCTTTCTTCTTTCTTCTTTCATCTTTATCTTTCATTATGTACTTATCTACTTTCTACTTTCTTTATCTATTGTTACGAAAATAAAATCTGATGCCTCAACGCAGGCGTAATTCGTTTCACTGGATTGTGCTAAAAAAAATAAAACACCTTAAAATATCTCAGTATCGCCATCGTCGTCTCTGCGATTGTTCCATCGAAATTACTATGCCCCTAAAAGTATGCCATGCTCGGAGCGCAACTCATTCTGGAATATCTTAGAATTGCGTGACAGAGGAAGTGATTTGGTGTTTCTTTCTCATCTAAATTCCCTAAGCTCCTACAGTAGGTATTGAAGGGGATGCTTAGCCTCTCCGCATGTGGACCTATGGTCCAGTGACCTGTTATGACCGCCGTAAGCCTAGCGACGTCCGTGCGAGATTTGTAGATAAGCTCGCGGGATCTCGGCTCATTGTAGGAGGGCCACATCTCCCGCGAGGTACGACAGGAAGTCAGCGACTTCCACCTCCGATTGGCAAGACTGAGATAGTTCAGATAGCTGCCCCTCCTGACAACTTACAAAGGCGTCGGAACCGAGACACCCAGTGATGCGTCAAGCGAGGCCCCTAAGTGCGCCAATTCGTCCGCCCTCTCATTCCCTTCAATGTTCCTATGGCCAGGAACCCAGATAAGGGTGATATCAGCAGGGACTTCTGCCTGAAAAACTGTGGCATCATTAGGTAGACGTATGGCTTCATTTATCCCCCGTGTTGTGAGTATACCCCCGCACCCACCCCGCACGCTATTTTGGATCCATCCGTAAAGATGTGTATGTTGTATTCATTGAAAAGTACATGTTGGGTACTTTTGTGTCTAAAACTTGTATTTATTAATAAAACTGAAGAATTTTATTTTTACTTTTTAAAACCTTATTTTTTGAAAAATATTCAGAACAAATTTTAAAACGAAACCGAAGGCAGTTGGAAAAGCCAATGACGTTTTGAAACTCTGTCAAATGCTGTTCGCTGCTGTCAACTAACATCAGTCACTAGACTACTGTCAAAGGTTAAGTTTGCTGCGTCATTTAGTTTGTTTTTGACAGATATTGAAAGCAAACAACCTCGTTAATTTCAAGGAAAATTAAGGAGATTCATGGGCTCATCAATCATTATTTTTTTTCCCCATAAATACTATGGGGACTCTGCATTGTCAATTTCAATAGTAAGAAAAGTGGTTACTGAATTCCGTTGTGGTCATCACAAGTGATACCAAATGTTCAGTTTGCAAAAATTAGATCGTCACGCCTGAAATGATCGAAAAAAAAATCCATGAAATGATTTGAGATGATGGGAGAATAAAAATGTGTGAGTTGGTTGAGACTGTTGGCATCGCAACTGAACAGTAAAGCATTTTTACATAAATATTTGGGCTGGAAAATGCTATCAGCGGTTGCTGAAAATTGACGATAAGTGCGAGTGACCATTTCAAATGAGGCAATAAATGTCAGCAATCCAAAAGATTTTTGCACCGTTGGATCTATCAACAACATGGATCCATCACAGCACACCAGAGACCAAGGAATAGTAAAAGCATTCAACGGATAAATGTTCACCAAAGTAAGCCGAGGTGGGTCTGTTGGCCAAGAAGAAAATGAATATAGTTTGTTGAGGTACATGCGGTGCTTTTCACTACGATTACCTTGAAAAAGGTAAAACAATCACTGACAAGAAATACTGTGAGCATTTTAATAGACTCGGCATTGATTTGAAGCAAAAACGAGCGAAAAGAAAAGGAAAAAGCCAAGAAAAAAGTGCTCTAGCACCATGTCAAAAATTTATAAATTGGGCTACGAATTGCTACCTCACGCGGCTTATTCTTGTGATTAAGACCCCTGCAACTATTTCTCGTTTTCAAAAATGTCCTATTTTTTCTTCACTTTAGTTTGTAAATACTTTAAATTCAATTTAAATTTTAATTTAATTTAATTAAACTTCACTTTATTATTTGAGTCCAAAATATCGGCCAAAAATCGTATGTTCACTCTTTTGTAAAAGGTGTACGGAAAGGGTTAATCACCCTAAAGCAACTACGCATTCGCGCACTAATTTTCTGGCTGTAACGATTCCAACGCATTTGGCCGTTTAGCAACTTATGTAACACAAATTAATGCCGAAAGGTGGCCATTTCGACCATTAGTGCGCGTGGCCGTTTTTATGCGTTTGCGCAAATGCTTTAAGCTAAAAATGAAACGGCAATCAGTACACACTAACACTAATACATTTACTGCCGCTCACACACATCTCACATGTATGTAAGCATGTGCACGAGTGATGGGTTTACGGGCAGACAGACGCGCTCACTCACCATTTGCTAGTTTGTTGGCGTGAATATGCTGCGAAGTAGGCTAAAGGCGCTCTAACGATTTCAATTAAATTTAGTTGCTGGCACGCAAGCGACGTGTGAGCGCGACTGACGGTGTGTGCGAGCGGGCGTACGGAGCGGGGCTTAAGTCTGAACAAGCACTCGAACTATTTTTCTGCATTGAAGTGCTTCAGCTGAGGGCAGCACTTAACACATTCGCAGCCCATACATACACACACACACACATTTACACTTACAACTATGCTGTGCGTATACATTTGCACTGGCAGAACTAAAAAAAATAATAATACACAGCTGCACAGCCGATTGGATGACACATTTGTCGGCTCGCAATGTGCACGAAATGGCAGCGAGATATAAAAAAGGACAACAAAAAAATACAAAAAAACAAACAAAACAACAATAACTACTACAACAGCTTAAGTGCATGAGTGAGAGTTTTCGTGATTGTTTTTGTTGGCACCGACACACACACACACACACATGCAACACGACATCCGAGTCGTTATCGTTGGCAGCATCATCAAAGTCATCAGCGACATTATGTGTGCGCCTACACCGACATCATCGCCGTCAGAGCCCATCAACACATCGCAACTAACGATGCCGTTTTTATCGGACGTTGGCGGCCTTTCTTTCGTGGTGCATACACCGTGCAACAAAAATCAACCGACACATAATCCACTTCGAATATATAGTTTTGTAAGTTGACAGTCAAGCAGGCAATTCTCAGACAAAACTGAAGTAGGCCATCATGGGGCTTTCGCCTATATTTGCAATTGGGGACAATCTCAAGAAAGTTAGACAGCTTAGTAAACTTAAGTAGTTTTCAAACTTGAGACCATTAAAATCCCGATAAAGAGACATTAATTCAAATTATCTTTGAAAGAAATGCTTCTGAATACAAAAATTTTTTACATTTTGAAGTTTAAGGTCCATGGAGGCGTAAGTTCATTAGTCAGAGATATTTTTTTATGATTTCGACATGAATAAATTTAAAAGAAAAATCGTTTGTTTAATAAATACCCACACTTTTCAATACGCATTTTTATGAAATCCAAAGTTCAGACTATTCGATGTCAGAAAACATTTAAGCCAAATTATTTGATGTTCAATTTTATACTGAAAAGAATGACTGAAAATAATTTCATGGGTTAGACTAGAAAGAATTACAGAAAAAAAGGGGTGGTTAACCAAATATTCTCTTTATCAAAGACATTCGAGAGCACTTCATCCTCATTGTGGCAACCGCGACAGTAATCTCAACCACTTTCCTATATTAAAGGCGTCTAACTAAACATTTGTCTGTCGATGTGGTAATCGAATAATATATCTAAATATATTGAAGAAAATATGTATACCAGGTATATCAGTTTGAAGTGAGCCTTGTTTTGCGAAAACAAAACACAAATTTTTAATGGGAAAGTACAAAACATTTTATTCAAAGTATTGGCCATTGCTAGCCACACATTTTGTCCAACTTTCAGGCAATTTGTGAACACTGCGCCAATAGAATTGTTTCTCTTTTGGAGCAAACCAATCAGACATCCAATTTTCGACTTCCTCGTAGGAATCGAAGTGCTGCTCAGCCAATGCATGTCCCATCGATGAAAACAAATGGTAGTCGGAAGGAGCCAAGTCTGGTGAATATGGTGGGTGGGGTAGCAGCTCCCAGCCAAGTGCTTTGATTGTATCCTGAACCGGTCTTGCTTTGTGTGCAGGTGCATTGTCATGGAGCAAAATTAATTTGCCGTGTCTTCTGGCCCATTCTGGTCGTTTTTCGATCAATGCATATTACAAATTGATCATTTGTTGTCGGTAGCGATCAATATTAACGGTTTCGCCAGGTTTCGCCAAACACACAGCATTGTCTTCTTGCCGAAACGACCTGGTTTTGCAGTCGATGTTGAAGGTTGTCCACGATTAACCCATGATTTTTCTGTTTAGGATTCTTAAAATAGATGAATTTTTCATCGCCAGTAACAATTCGATGTAAAATCGATTTTCTTTCGTGTCTTTGAAAATTTCACAAGTGTTTTTCGGTTTTCCATCTGCCTTTCGTTCAATTCATGTGACACCCATTTTCCACACTTTTGGATCTTTCCCATAGCTTTTAAACGGACAGAAATTGTTGCTTGTGCAACATTCAACATTTCTGCCATTTGTTTTTGACTCAAAGTGTCATCTTTATCCAATAACGTTTGCAATTCTGCGTCTTCAAACTTTTTTGGTGGTCTTTCACGTTCTTCATTTCTCACATCAAAATCATTATTTCTGAACCATTGAAACCATCTTTTGCATGTTGCTCTTGATAGAGCATGATCACCATATGCCTCGACAACCATTCGATGCGACTCTGCAGCACTGTTCTTCAAATGAAAACAAAAAATTAATGCTTTCCGCAAATCATCAAATCAAATTTGGCGATTTTTAACACGATAAAAAAATATGATGTTGTTTGTTCAATGACTTGATGTATACTAAATATGCTTGACAGATGTCACAGCAACAAAACAGAAAAAAAATTAAGGCTCGTTCACAACAAATATTCCCTATCGAGACATTTGTATCTTGAGGCTCACTTATAGTCATCGAAACGGAATCATTAACATTTTAACCTTAAAATTTAATTTATTTTAAGTTTATTCTATAATATCCTATTAAACAGAACATGGACAGTGAAATCTGAAATCTAAATACGCTTTCTTCCTTTTCATATTCAACGCCGATATATTTATGAAGGAAAATTACTGTCGCACAGTGTTACTCTTTACTACATAGTTTTTGTTGTAAGGCGGCATTACGCTAAACTTACGCCGAGCTTGCCTTCTACTTTCACTAACTCATTCACTTTTTTTGCTCTTTGCCATTGTTGTCGATTTTTTTTTTTGCATAATTTTGATCTGACACCTTTAGTGGTGTTGCTGTATTGCATGTGTGCGCACAAGTGCAACTATCTAACGGCCCACAGCTCTATGTGTGTATGTGTAATGTACACTCCAAGCATTGCATATCTCACTTCATTTTCGAGCGTGCAGCGGACGATTGATGGTGACAGAAAGTCGTTAAGCCGCTTCAGTAGCGAAATTTTATAGCTAAAGAAAAATAAATTAAAGAGTAATGAAGAAAGGAGTAAAGAAAAGAAAGTTTAAAGAAACATTTGTTGTACGCGTGCCAGATTAAAGCAGCCAGTACCTAAGAAATTTTGTAAATCTTTACTAATTTAAGAGTTTGTACTTTGGTACAAACTTGTATTTGTTTTTTCTTCATCACCAGAGGTGTTATTCAACGAGTATTTATCCTGTGGTTCATTGTCCTGTCATAACTACAATGAGTAGTTTGATAGAAGTAAGACTCAGTGATGAAACTTAACTTCTTCATGGAAAGCTTTGACCTTAACACGCATCCGTCGTTTGTGTCAATTAGACACAATTTCCGAATTCAAACTGTCATTGCGCCTTTATTTTTTCACGAAATCGAATGAGATTTTGGCTCACTGGCAAAACACAAACAAAAATAAACTTCCCCTCCCTTTTCCTTTTTAACTACTACTTTGCATTGATATTTTTTTATGTTTGTTTTTGATGATTTGACAAACGACTCTTTCGTAACTTTTTGTTAACGACGGATGCGTGTTAAACTAATTTTGCAAGTAACTGCTGCAATTTTTTCTTCATCTCAATTTCATTACAGCTCAGAATTGCACCAAACTGTCATCACATACATATATACATACATACATACATGCATACATGCATACATACATACATACATACCTACTAAAAAAAACGAAGGTCGTCAGTAAGGGCCTTCACGTTTCATAAATTGTTCAGGACCTACCAACTCGAAGGGATTAACGATCCAGTGGAATCATGATGGACCCAAGTGCGCTCTCGAGAGTTGCCACGTCTGACTACCTTACTGAGGCTAAATTTAATAGTTGAGACTGAAGAGGTTTGCTACAATTGACTATTTTGCTACAATTTTCAAAGTTTCAGATGCGACAGTACCTTTTTTAAGGATACTGACTTTTCTAAACCCAATTAGAGTTTTGTTATTCTCTATCAGTGCTACCGACTAGTCTTGACCGACTTCAGTTCAGATTCCATGACTCCACATTTGTTTCACAGTGTAGTCGTATGAGTATTTTGTTCGAGTTAGTTAGAGTTCTCAAAGAAGAAACAGATCCTGTGGCATTACAATGAACATCGCTCACCTAAATGTGTATTCTCGCTTCATTGATTTTGTATGTTTTTATTATTTAAAATAGTGATAGGTACTCAAATAAATTAGAATTTTTCTAGTTCAGAGAGATTTGCAGCTTCCGCTTTTTTTTAATAACTTTCGAACCAATAAAGTTAGAGTCATAAAATTTTGACACGTGATCAAGGAGATTTTGAGTTTTAACATACTTACTTTTCAAACAAATTCCATATAAATTGTCAGGGATATAAAGGATTAAAAATTTCAAAGGACCTTTTTCATATCCTTTTTTTACAAATAGATAAAATAACAATTTTATATAAAATCTTGAGCCTTTATTCATTCATTTGATATACATATTGCCATGTTCTAACGAAGTTAAGTTTTCTTATATTTTTTTTTAATTTTGTATCCCCTTCAAAATTTTTAAGTCCTTTTAAAAGGACAACAAATTTAGAAATGAAAAACTGAATAAGCAATATTACTACTATATTTGGTCTCTAGTTTCACGCACATATGGATTTTCCCGGTGTGAAAAATGCTGTCGCACGGTGTAATCACTGGTCAAAGGTCATTGCAATGACGAATGTATGTTAACATGATAACATTTTTTGGAACTCTGTACTTTGCATTGAAAGTAGAAATGAAAACATCCAGCACGTTTCGTTCTAAAGTTTTATTAATATTACAAAAAATGAATATTTATAGATGAAACAGCAAAAACTTAGCTTTGTTTTCATCACAAACAACCAACAGACCTGGTCACTCTGTTCTGGGTGCAAATAGTAGAGCAGCGAATGGTTGTTTGTTGTCTTTTCCACTCGAATTTTTTTGTTGATCATTTCTTTTCATTGCACTTTCAGCCATGACAGGGCGCTCCTCTTCTTCTACTCCACATACCAGATTTCGCATTCAATTTGAAAATGTTTTACTTTTCATACGCCTTCTTTCTTTATCATCCTTTTTCCTAGAGTACGTTCCACATTTCCATTCCACATTTGGAATTTGCGTATTTTGTTTCACTCACTCTATCACTCTTTCAGTTTTGCACTTTTTCCCGCCTACTGCTGGGCGCTTTGTTGTTGCTTTCGTCGAGCCCAGCTGTGGCAGCAGTGATTAAGTTATTTGTTGGCCATTTTGCATGCTTTATTGTTTAATGGCAGCGGCCGTGCGTCGAGCGTCGTCACTGCCGAAGTGTTGCTGCAAATTGTCCGGCGTCGGTGCCTTCGAGAGTGGGTCGCCGGGCGCGGCTGGGTGTGCGGCGCGTTCAACTCGAGCGGCAGCCGGTGACAGGCTGACGCAATTCTCCGCCTCCTGCGGCCTCTTCAAGCCGTTAATGTTGCTTGCTGCTACTTGGCGCACTTACCATTTGTTGTTGTTGTTGCTGTTCGTTTTTGTTTGGCACACTAGGCGGCCGAACGATTTAATAAATGGCCTGAAGCCTGCCTAATGACGCTTAATGCGTTGAATGTGCGTTTTTGCGGTTAACTTTTCACGATTTATTGTTGTCGGCACAGCGCTGTGCGGGGGGGAAAATTGAAATATTTATAGCTCGAAATAGACCATGAAAATCGCTGCTGGAGTTCGGCGTTGATATGTGGGTTTTTGTGATGGCATTCAGCTAAAAGACGGAGACCCATAAATTTGCATGTTGCGTCGCTCTGATTTCTTTGCTGAAATTAAGATAAAGACATTTTTCTTTTCGTAAACATTTCACTTTCATGCGAGCAAATTTTCATTAGTGAAATTATGGTGGATCAATATTGATATTTCATATCTTTTTTTGTATTTTTTTTTTATGTTTCAAGAAATTTGTATTACGCTGTAAAATTATATTCGAGTTTTTCAGTCTAATTATGCAAATGAAATTTAACATCAAATCAATAACTACTAAATTTTAATCATCAAATTCTGAGAATTCGTTGCTCCTATCGAATTTTTCCATGATTTATGAACTAACAAGTTGACACTTAATAACCGACAAAGCGAGCTGTGCACTTTTGATGCGCTCAACAGAAAACACAATTTTGTTTAAATACAAATAAACAAGCCAGCATTCAATCAAACCAGTCGAGCGCCATCGCTTCAATACTTCGTCAATACTTCAATGTGTTCAGCACTCGAGCTGATTGCATGTCAAACACAAATCGTTTGGTTCCGAGTTCTAAACGTGTCCTTCGTTGGCTGCCATGGCTTTTGTTTATATTTTGTCGTTCACCAGAACCAAATAAAAGGATTCTATAAAATGTCACTCTGCACGAGTAAGCAGAGCCGCAGCTATGAAGGATGCAATTAAAAAAAAGGACTAGAATTAGTTAATATTCAGATTCGTTCAGATTGCAGTTCTAGTGGAAATTTAATTAATTAGAATTTTCAGAACACATTAAAAAAAACTTCTCAATGCAATTTCAATGGGAATATAAAAAAAATGTAATTAAAATAGTGAATGAGTGCATAGTTGACTTCAAAATTAAATTTATCACATGAATGCAGAAAATGGTAAAAAAGCCGGTGCGATTATTTGCAAATTTTTTCCATATATGATTTACCCCAATTTGTATTACAGATTAAAGCAAACATATTATAACTTTTAATAAAAGTACTCAGTTTTCTGTTGACATGACATATCTTACTAAAAAACCATAAGTTATGAAAACTGCAAAATGTTTCATGAATATAAACAAAAAATTGTATTTTTTCTGAGATTTCAAACACTTTGTCCTCATTTTCCCATCAAACCCTAAAACATCCAATCAAATTTGTTAACACTTGAAAAATGAATGTAAAATTATATGAATGTAAATTTTTCTCAAACCAGCCCCTTTTAGAAAAATTCCTACTACGTTTCTGTATGCTTGAATAGACAATTTGTGCATTGAAAATTGTTGCAAAATTGTAGAGAAATCAAAGGGCAGTGTAAGCAGTAAATGGTCACAAATTGATAGCTGTGTCGCATCGATTGATAATTGTTTTTAGCTTTTTGTTTTTGTTTTATTAATAGTGTTTTTTTATTACAAGTGTTAAACGCTGTAAGGGATTATCTAAAAATACTAAAAATTGAATTGTAAATGCGCAGCTTAATATTTCCTACAAGCTATAAAAATGCAGTGTGATTATTTAATGAAGCTCAATTGGCTCAATTGTTGATCACAAGTAACGGAATGAAAGGATATGTGAGTTCAAAAAATATGTTTTTATTTGTTTTTATTAAAATTTACTAAAATTGCTTTTGATTGAAATTGGCACTTTTGATTGTGTAAATCCGACGACATCAACACAAATAGGCCACTTATAGTACAGTTGCAGGGCCCGGCGGCTTTGCACGCTTGAATTTCATGATTTCCTTGAAATAACTTTTTGTCACTTTTTGATTGACATGAACTTTTAATATATTTTTTTACCTCGCCTGTTGTGGTTTTGCGAACACTGAAAGACGTGCGTTTCATTTTTTGGATTTCGAGTACGTTCTGCAAGTCCCAAGTCAAAGGGCCCAATAAATCACGTTTCTCTTAACCCTTTGTTGACCACGTCAGATTTTAGTTTTCAAAATAGTGAAAAACACGTGTCGAATTATTTTGTATTTAAAGTATTTTCGCCAAAATTGAAGTCAATAGGCCCGTTAAATAATTTGTTTTCCCATTTCTCCATACAAACCATTAACTTATCGTTGGCCCGTCAGATTTTGATATAAAAAAGGAAAAACACATGTCCAATAATTTTTTATTTCAAATGTTTTCACCAATATTTAAGTTACTAGGTTAATGTTTTTTCATAATCTTCCCATATATAAAACTTAACCCATTACCGTCAACTGTTACTGATTGATTTTCGAAAAACAAAAAAGCAATTCAAATTATTTTTGATGGCGAGTATTTTTACTAAGTTTGAAATCAATAGGAACATTAAGTCATGTTTCTTCATAGAATACCTTAGCTCATGTTTTGCCTCTTTAGAACCAAAATTGAGAAAAGTCTTATACTCTACTCAGACAGCCATCTAAATTGCACAATTAGAACATTTTCTCAATTTGTGTTCAATTAAGCTGTAAATTAAACTCAATTTGTCTTACAAAAATCTCAATTTAATGAATTGCAATTAGCGCTAAATTGACCATAAATTGAGCTCGATTCGCTATACAACTCTGTGTTGTCGATAACTACTGTTATCGACAAACAAACTCATTCACAATTGACGGGGAAAAAACAAAAAATACATACATGACATCAGGGAAAGAAGATGGCTAACATTTCAAAATTGTGGGCTTCAGCCGCCGTAGCTCAGCTGGCTAGTGCGTTGGGCCGCGAGTCAAGATTCCGCGAGTTCAATACTTCGTTGCGTTAACACCGAAAAAAAAGAAAAACCACAATTTTTCATTCGGCGGCTGTCCTCGCAGTAGGAAATGGCAAACCTCTGAGAGTAAAATTGCCTATGGAAAAGCTCCCAACTCGCCGTTCGGAATCGGCATAAAACTGTAGGTCCCTTCCAACCTTGTAAAAACATTCGCACGCACAACACGGTTGGTTGCGGGTATCTAGGCATTAGTCTCGTAATCGGGCTGTCGTGCGAGTCAAGCAGAAGAAGAAGAAGAAGCAGAAGTAAGAAGTAAGGAGGTTGAATGAATATTACTTTTTTATATAGGGTGTTTTTTTTAGAGGTTTGTTTTCCGAATAGAGATAAAACTGGCATTTTGTGGTCAAATCTGGCAACTCTTATGTCATTTATGTTCAGTTTGGTTTGCCATTTCATCATGAACAGGTTGACAAAAGAACAACGCTTGCAAATTTGCAAATTTATTTCGAAAATTTCAGTTCGCGAAGTTTACCGCAAGCTTCGTCCATTTTATGGTCGACATAATCGTCCATCAGAGCAAAATCGGTCCATCCATCGGTTAACCATGGGTCGTTTTCGCACTACGTTTACTCTATGTGATAATACGCATCCGCAGAGACGTCGAACAGTGCGCACCGAAGAAACAATTGCCGCTGTAGAGCAAAATGTTGAAGAGGACCCGAATGAATCGATTCGCCACCGTGCACAGCAATTGGAGCTTTGTCCATCAACTGAAAATTGGACCCGTAGAATTGGCTTTATTCGAGCCAGCCGCGGCGGCCACATGCCCGAAATCATATTTAAACATTAATGGCATAAAATTATCCTTACAATAAAGCCAAATTGATGGACATTAAAACGATTTTCTTGTGGTTTATTTCAATTCGAAGTTCTATACCTCTAAAAAAAACCCTATATATAAACAGAGAAACCCTTTCTTCTGTTAAAACAAAAACAAATTCGATAACATTTTCGATAACAGCTAATCGCAAAAGCGATAAACTCAATTAAGAACAAAATTGCTTCAATTTATTTGGCTGTCCAAGCAGGACATTAGCGGGGTCATTTTCTAAAGTGGACCTTACAATTTCATGTTTGTAGTTTTAATTAGTCAGTCAGTCAGTCAATCAGTCATTCAGTCAGAATTCTCATAGAAAAGTTTAACGAAAAGACAAATATAAAAAACTGACAAAAAGTGTGATCGAAAGAACCAGGTGACTACTATGTGGGTTCTCCGAAAGATATCGGCAACTTTTGATCCATTCTAGTAAAGCTAAGATTAAGATTAAGATTGGGTAGCGGGAGTCGAGCACTACCTGCCCGAGACACTGCGTCCAGTGTTGAACTATTGTGTCGCGTCCCTTTATCTTACTGGATGAGTTCGTATCCTCCAATATTATCCAGGAACTCTTTTATTTTCCTTAGATCAAAATCTGACAGATCCTTTGTCTGTATCAGTTCCCTCCCCAATACCCGCTTTCTTGCGTGTATGAGGGCGGGACATTCCGTTATGATGTGTACAGAAGTCTCCTCGTCTTCCATACAAAATCTGCATAGTTCGTTGTCCGTGATTCCCAGTCGTGCTCTATGCATATTTAGCAGACAGTGTCCGCTTAGGATCCCCGTCATGAATCTAAGCTCTGCTCGGCTTAGCTCCAAGAGGTAATTAGATTTCTTTGCAGAGTAAACTGGAAAGAAGAGCTTGGAACAGCGTTGTCCCACTGTGTTCGACCATTTGTGATTAGCTGGAATTAAAAAATTCCTGTTTTACACAATGTCTGTAATGAGTCTTGCTAACACTTATGATTGGTTCAGGTCCGTAGGGTCGTCTTGCCGCCCCTTCCTTTGCCAATCTGTCCGCCTCCTCATTACCATCGTGTCCACAGTGCGCAGGTACCCAGTGTATTATCACTTGGTTGTCCTTAGAAAGATCTTGGAAGACAGCGACTGTCTCCCAGACCAGTTTAGAGTCAAATGTCGTCGAGTTCAGAGCTTTGATTGCAGCCTGACTGTCAGACATTCTGAATATCCTCTTCCTTTTAAAGTTAAGTGTTAGTATTGTCCTGGCACATTCATTAATGGCATAGACCTCAGCCTGGAAGACTGTGGCCTTGTCCCCAAGACTGACTGAAAGTTGGGAGCCAGAGCTATAAATTCCCGCTCCTGTTCCTTCTTCCGTCTTGGACCCATCAGTGTACCATACAATATCATCACACTTCGGACTGATTCTATTATCAGCCCAGTCCTTCCTGTGCGGTATGTACGTTTTGTACCTTCTTCTGAAGAGGTGCTTCTGAGGCATCAGATCAAGGGGCATCCAAAAGCCTCCATCTCGCCTTCTGTCCCTCAGCAGTGATAAGTGACCGATTGCCTGTGTATTCTTCGGTATAGATCCACTATGCACCAGTCTGTGAGTGCTGGCTATTGCAGCCATTTGCACTTTGAGTTCCAGCGGCATCGCCCCCAATATAACATTAAGGGCTGCCGTCGGAGTCGTCCTGAGACATCCTGTTATGCAGGTATTTGCTAGTCGTTGTAGTTTCTCTAGCTTAGTCGCAGTTGTTACTTCTGTGGTCTTCCTCCACCAAACTATCGCCCCGTAGGTTATCGTTGGCAGAACTACCAGGGAGTATAGTTTTTGAAGCCACTTCGGTCTCAATCCCCAGTTTTTACCACAGATTCTTTTGCAACTCCAGAGGGCATTGCCTGCTCTCTTGATAGTGCGATCAACGTGGGGTTTCCAGTTCAATTTACTGTCTAGAGTTACCCCTAGGTACTTGACCTCATTCGAGATGTTCAGCACCTTACCAAAGATCTCCATCTGTCCAAGGTCAAATTTCCTTTTAAAGGTAAAAGGCACAATAATTGTTTTGTCCGGGTTCACAGACAGTTTCTGTCTTACACACCAGCGCTCCACAATTTTCATCGCGTTCTGTAGCAAGTCCGAGACTGTATGTCCGTCTTTGCCCCTGACCGCAATGACTAGGTCGTCTGCATAGGCGATGACTTCATATCCCTGCTCCGTAAGTGAGCGGATTAATCCATCAACGACCACAGACCACAGCAGTGGGGATAGTACCCCTCCCTGGGGACATCCCCTCCCTGTTCTTGCAGATAGCTCTACCGCCCCTAAGTTGGACTGAATCATCCTGCTTTCAAGCATGGATGATATCCATCTTATAAGAGTGGTAGGCACCTGAAATTCTTCTAGCGCCCTTTCAATCGCTTCGAAGGTCGTGTAGTTGAAGGCCCCTTCTATGTCTATGAAACCTGCCAGACAGATTTCCTTTTCCTCCAGGGACTTCTCTCTAGTAAAGCTAAAGAGCTAAAGAGTTTTACTAAAGAATTACCAGATAGTATGGATAATTTTTCCAATAAGAGTGTCTCAGCAATTGTCAACGATATCAATAAAGTTTAAATGTTAAAATATTTACTACAGTTTGTCGTTTCATCACACATGAAAAATATTATTGAAATTCCGACCCAGTGGTAGGTTAGGTTAGGTGACGGAAGAGGTGTGTGCGGCAAGCACTTTCACTTGGAGACCCTGTTGGGTCCATTGTGAATCCCTTTATTTTCGGAGAAAATCTGTGCCTTCCTTTATCTGTTGGGATCCCTGTAGATCCAAGCGGGATCTTTTGGGAACCATTTGGTCTTGGCGAGGAAATTGTGTAGATCGGTTATCTGTGCGTCTGCTACCTCCGTGAGCTCATCAAAGAACCTAGCTCCAAGAGTCTGAAGCCGTCGTCTCTGTAGTGATGGGCAATGGCATAGCTAGCTCAGTTGTAAATATGCAACCTTTTTGGTCGCCATCATGGCTTCAGTGTGGAGGTAATCCATTGCACCGTTCAAAAGTTTGGGGCTGAGTATACCTTAAGCCATCAACCAGACGGAGATTGGTGCAAAGTGAAAAAACATAGCCAGTATCGAAGAACTCCCAGATGCATCGAATTGGGTGCCGAACAGCTCAATTGGGCATCACCTGGCTGGTCGGTTGAACCAGCTAAATATTTGAAGCACAGCCAGAAAAGCCGATGCGGCCATTTGAATGATATGCTACTCCATCAATCAAATCAAATCAATTTGATATCTTATGTTACACCGTTTTAGTTTTTATTTATTTTTATGATGAGCCACATTTCATTTCGCTAGCAACTCTATTTAGTTTTGAAGCTACAGACATTTGCACAATTTTGAAAAAGTAAATTTTTTCCAAGTCACTTTTAAACATCATTTTTCCCTGAGTTTCCAGCAAGATGTCTTCGAAACTTTCCAAATTTTCCGAAATATTTCAACAAACATAAATCAATCTACCTGTTAAATGTAAAATTTAAGCGTTCGAATTTTGCTCATTTAAAGTCATTTCACTTGATTTAATTTGCTTTTCACTCTCTGCTTGCAGTCACACCACCCGATGCGAAGGCCATCATCACCGGCCCAGCTGATCTCTATGTGAAGGTGGGCAGCGCCATCACGCTGACCTGCCATGTCAAGCAGCCGTCGTCGGCGCAAGACATTGGACCAATTTTCTGGTATAGGGGACCCTACGTACTGACGCCGTTTGCGGCGCACCCGAACGAGGCGGCCATCGATTTGCAGCGCATTTCAATGGAATCGAAGCTGGGCGACAAGCTGCAAAGCAGGTGAGCACCAACAACACTCAAACACATTAAACACACCTGTCTATATGTGTGTGTGTGTGTGGGCCATTGAAAGCACTTTGTGGCTGCCGATTAAAGCGTCAGTCGGCCGGACGCGCACTTGTTCGGTTCGATGCCGGAATGCTTTGACCGATGAGGCAGAATGGCTGCGGCATTGGCGTTTAAATTGAGTTGTGCAGCGTTTTTCAAGAATTGGCGTTGTAAAGTATTGGCTGCGCAATGCGTTTGAAGTGCAGAATGATAGCCGTTAGAATGTTGGGGGCGCAGAGCAACAGGAAGCTGTGCCAAACGTCAACGACATAAGTGCTGCCAAATTGAGCGGAATTTAATTCTGCTGCCACTGCGATTGACACACAAATATCAATTTTCGTGCGCCTCCTTTCGCTCACAACATTTAATTATTTCGTATTTTGTTGTTTCTCCTTCGCCAGGCTGCGCATAGCGAACGCACAGACCGCCGACTCGGGCAACTACACCTGCAGTCCGACCACGGCCGATGCGGCCAGCGTGATGGTCAACGTCATTAACGGTAAGTGACCACTGAGCACAACGCGCAGCATAATGCACATTCAATTAGCGCTCATTCCGACTTCGATCGATAATCTCCAACTCGGTCAGTCATTTCGCCTTTCTCCATAATCCAACAAATTTGTCGTTCAAAAAGAGTCAGCATTGTTTTTGCATTATGCGCGTAAAAATGTGCGCGCAACTGCAGCAATAATTCGGTTCATTAATTGTTATTCGATTTCCCTTTTTTTTGTTTATATTTTCGACAGACGAGAGTCCGGCAGCCATGCAGAAGAGTGCCGCCTGTAGCGTGCACAGTAGTTCGACGCTGATTGCCATTGTTGCCGGCGCAGTGCGATGGCTGTGCCAACAACAACAACTACAACTACAACAACCACAACATTCATCACTACAACGAGAGCGCGCAGAGTCGCGGTTGGCGCGCGCTACGGCAACGAAGCTGCCACAGCAACAGCAACAGCACCGCCAGGCCGCCGCACAGCTGCTGCAACATATCGCCGCGATACTTCGGCACCTGCTCACCAACACGCACGCCACGCCTTCATGATAACCTTCGCCTTTTTTCGTGCATTTTTCGTTGAGCTTTTTTCGTGTCGCTGGGGCGCCACAGCACTTTCACTTCGTAACATTTGATGAACTCGCGTTTGATGCGTTTTTGGTTGGCGGCATTTTTGCATTTCGCTTGTCACTTTTTCGGTTGGTTTTGGGTTAGTTGTGATGCGCTTAAATGTCAGTTGAGTTTTTACAAACATGTTTCACCTGTTTCACTTATGTTTCTTCCACTAGGAATATTTTTTATTTAATCCACATCCTGTGGTGTTCGCCAGGAAAGTGAAGGTGTGTGTGGTGCTTGAAAATATTTGCGTGAAAAAATTATGAGCGGGAAAGACTCTGTTTTTAAATTTTCATTTACAACATTTAAATCAGTTATAACCATTTAAGACTCTCTCCCACTCTACAGAAAGGACTCTCGGACAAGGACAAATTCGTTACACTTGACAGACATCGGTTCAACAGAAGCTTATAGGAGATTATTGTCGTCTTATGAAGCACTAAGAGATCACAGAAGCTCAGACCAGACTAGACCAGACCAGACCAGACCAGACTAGACTAGACTAGACTAGACTAGACTAGACTAGACTAGACTAGACTAGACTAGACTAGACTAGACTAGACTAGACTAGACTAGACTAGACTAGACTAGACTTGACTAGACTAGAC
Source organism: Melieria omissa (assembly GCA_963971225.1). Classification (NCBI taxonomy): domain Eukaryota; kingdom Metazoa; phylum Arthropoda; class Insecta; order Diptera; family Ulidiidae; genus Melieria; species Melieria omissa. The sequence continues at coordinate 123,883,839 of OZ020267.1, forward strand.
TAGACTAGACTAGACTAGACTAGACTAGACTAGACTAGACTAGACTAGACTAGACTAGACTAGACTAGACTAGACTAGACTAGACTAGACTAGACTAGACTAGACTAGACTAGACTAGACTAGACTAGACTAGACTAGACTAGACTAGACTAGACTAGACTAGACTAGACTAGACTAGACTAGACTAGACTAGACTAGACTAGACTAGACTAGACTAGACTAGACTAGACTAGACTAGACTAGACTAGACTAGACTAGACTAGACTAGACTAGACTAGACTAGACTCAAGTTAATATAATTCGTGATCAGTCAGTACTTCAATGGAGATGACTTCTTCAAGCTGCAAGCCCTTAACAATTCTTTTTTAATTTTGTATTCCAGTTTATTGTCCCAAAGTATTTTGTTGTTCCTTTTATTTAGTTATACAATTTTTGGTTTTAAAATAAATATTTCAATTTGACTATTTGTAAGATTAGTCTGAAGTATTATTTGCTATCAAAATAATTCCTTTACTAAAGCAGCTGAACACAACACAACCTGAATAAGGAATAAAGAATAAAATCCATTAATCATAACTAAAGATTAATTGTTAACTATTGTTTGCCCACTGCGAGCATTTGAAGTATTCAATTCGAATACTTAAATTCACGTTTGTAATAGTTATTCATTAAAATGTTGGAAATGTGTCGAGTGGCGGTCGCGTAGGGTTTGTGTAAATAGAAGCGGCTGCCACACAAACACACATACACACATTGTATTGACTCAACGATTTGGACGCAATTGTTTCGAGTGCCGCTTCGTGTTTCGGACATTCGAAAGTTTCATTTTTCATTTGTAATAAAAAATAAAATAAATTACAAAATAAGTTTTGACTAATGTTTTTTGCGTAGTTAGTGCGGCGTACACGTTTTGTCACAGCCGGCACTAAACAAATGAGTGAAAAATGCACATTGTAATATAGAAAAACGATTCTTTTTAGTTGTAAGCCAACATTTTACGCACTCAGCAATGCGGCAACAGTGCAGAAATATTTGCAGTCACAGTGAAACACACACACACGCACAGTGCAAGTGCATTGTGAATGTGTGCGTGACAGACCGCGTGGCGCTGCTGTTCTCACTTTCACCAATTGTTGGCATATTTGGCGCCTGTTGGGCATTGCGCGAGAATTGCAAATATTTGTGCGACTGTCGAGAAGCAGCACAACAGTAAAAATGACATGAAATGAAATGAAAATAAGTTTAGATAAATAAATATAGCTACGTATATAACTAAGTTTAACTGCAGCAGAATCATAACAACAAACAAATCATGTAATATAAACAAATTTTAAAGAGATTTTAAATACAAAAATTTAAATATTCAATGGCTGCGTGTTTTTATTCGATTTGAAGTGCAAAAACAATATTGTTGAACGGCTGAGTAAGTGATGAGTTCGAATTGCAAGTGAATGAGTGAAATGGGCATTCGAAATAGGAAGTAAATAAGCATCACAGATTAGTGGAGAAACACTTCAATGTGCCAAAGCCAATGAGACTAGTTGAGACTTTGGACAGAGTTATTCGCCATCTTTAACGTTATGTGGTATTTGGTGTGACAGGCAAAAGGGGGAAAAAAGTCGAGCTTCCTCCTACTATTCATTTGGTTGAGTATTGAACAGTGAGACCCTCAGTTTTCTGATGATGTTGAAAGCTTTTATTTTTTTGTGAAAAGTCTGCACAGAGAACAGCCGCCAAGAGGTGAAAATCTTTATATTCAGATATTGATGATCTCGTATCCAGCATACCGCATTCTTACTCCTGTAGCAGACAACTCCAGGAGTGTTCTTTTACTTTTTACTTTCACTTTGCTGTTGGGTAAGTCGATAATCCAAATAACTATCCTCCAATTTGCGATTGAACGTTTTAACCACTGAACCAGCCAGCGGCTTTAATCTAATTAGAGAAGTGCTGTTCAACATAGAAACCAGGATCAATAATAATAACACTGTGCGTGAAATTTGCCCTTAAAAATTTAGACATGGGGGGGACCTACTGGGTGACTTTCCTACAGGTATCCTGAGTTGAGATCCACCAGCCGTTTGGCTGGATTGGCTCTAGTTTAAGAGAAATCCGACTTATATTAATATAACAATTAAATGACACTCATACGCCACGTTGCGCTGCGCCAAAAAATGCACATATCGCACAGTTTGAATGTATTTTTTTTGGATTGGTGTCTTAAACAAATTTGTTAGTCGTTAAAATATCTACAAACTTGCCGAAAACAGTAAAGCGATATTCGGAACGATTTAGGACCTATTAGCATTTGAAAATGAGCAAACTTTAAAGTCGGATTTCTTTTAAACTAGAGCCAATCCAACCAAACGGCTGGTGGATCTCAAGTATACCTATAGAAAACCAGTAGGTCACCCAGTAGGTCACCCCCATGTCTAAATTTTGGACTTGTACAGTGTAATTGACTGGCACGACAGCCCGGCTACCGGCAACCGGCAACCATTCATGTTGTGAGTGTGCATTTTTACAAGGTTGAAAGGGATCTACAGTTTTATGCCGATTCCGAACGTCGAGTTGGGAGCTTTTTCATAGGCAATTTTAGTCTCAGAGGTTTGCCATTTCCTGTTGAGCGGACAACCGCCGAAAGAAAAATTGTAGTTTTTCTTTTTTTTCGGTGTTAGCAGCAACGGACTCTTGAACCTTGGTTCGAGCGTCGCATTTGACTCGCAGCCCAACGTACTAGTTAGCTGAGGTACGGCAGGAAACCAGGATCATCTTACGAATTTGTACTTCTGTAGCGCAGAATTACTTGACCTCTAGTTTGGACATGAAAAGGCATTAGGGATCAGCACGAAACAGAAGAAGAGAATATTAGAAACGCCAGTCTTCATAAACTGCTCAAAGCTTGATCCAGTCTATGAGGAATAACTCCTAAATCTGCTGGTTACTCCAAGCAACATTAGACATTGCGGTTACTTAGACATTGCGAAGATGCATAGAGCAGTAGAGTCAAACAGACAAGGATACGACTAACGAGTTCCTTCAAAACTTGCAGACTGCTTAGGAATTTCACTAAGTAGCTTATGTTACCTGTTCAAGTCGATCATAGGGTACAAAGGATAAAATCTGCTAATATGGCCAGCACTGTCTCCGACATAAGTATCAGGTGTACAACTTTGCTTCCGCCGTTTTTTTTCCAAAATTAAAAGCTTTATTGCGAAAAAGTGCTTACAGATGTATTATTCAAAGTATTGTCCGTCGCTAGCGACAACTTTCTCCCATCTTTCCGGCAATTTTCGGATCCCGGCTCGAAAAAAGGAGTCCTCTTTTGACGCTATCCATGAAGCAATCCATTTTTCCAATTCTTCGAAGGATTGAAAATGTTGATCTGCAAGGCCGTGTGCCATCGAACAGAATAGGTGGAAGTCAGAAGGGGCGACATCTGGGGAATACGGCGGGTGGGGCAAGACTTCCCATTTCAGCGTTTCCAGGTACTTTTTGACCACTCTTGCGACGTGAGGCCGAGCATTGTCGTGTTGGAGGATGACTTTGTCATGTCGAAATCACCATTTTTAAAACGTTGAAACCACTCCCGACACGTTCTTTCACTCAGAGCAGCATCACCGTAAGTTTCTGAGAGCATTCGATGCGCTTCAGCTGCATTTTTTTTTCGAATTGTAACAGAAAAGTAAAACTTCCCGCAAATGGCGAGAATTGGGCACCTAAACGGACATTTTCGAGCGTGAATAATACGAAAACAAGAACAACTGTCACTGAAACGGCGATGCCAATTCGTTAGGCACTGTCCACACTCACTTTAAAGGCATTACCATCTATGTATTTCAACCAGCCTCAGCCGGTACAGCCACCCATCGGAAAACGGCGGAAGCAAAGTTGTACACCTGATAATTCCTCACAACGGATTCTACAAAAAAAGTAAAGTAGTGGATTGTAACCACCAATTCCACCCTTCGAAAGACGCAGTACAATTCCTACAATTCTCATCTACTTCATGCAGATAACAATAGAAGTTGACCAGCGTTTAACCATCCTGAACTAGAAATTGAATATAAAGCATTTGCTAGGAAAAGCCAACGTACCTACTACGTTGTACCGACTGTACCTACTATCAAAGCCTGTCAAGTAGAATGAAATTGCACCAAAAATGCGCTGAATCTTAGTAGGCAGACAGAGACTGTTGTTGCGGGTATTAAAGGAAGCTTAATTTTTGATAACCACAAGGGGAAACTTCTGTCTCAGTGACACTAGACGATTCAACCATTTGTGACCTTGTTTTAGCTGTAATATCACGCAAGTCAGCAATGTCGATCCAGAGATTCTAAAACTCGTTCTGGATCATGGCTATGATTTATCCATCATATCGTATGAAAAAATTTTACATCAGTTAATATGTGTTTTTGATAGTTTGTGCTCTCAGAATAACGCAAATTCCAACAAATATCGCATAATTCCCTATTCGTCTTGTTCATCACATTAGCTTACAAGTTCAAGTTGCAAGTTCGATTTCATTTAGGTCACCTTCTACCGGAGATTCGTGAGCTAAAACAAGTAAATAAAGCTTAGTTTTTTCGGCAGATTTCTACACCACGACTTGTTTCATATAACATCGTGCGACAGAATTGTTTGACCCATCCAAATGTTGATATGGGCATGAAACTAGAGGTCCATAATAGTAACCTGGCATACTCAATTTTTTATTTCTGATAGGTTGTTTTTTAAAAGGACTTAAAAGTTTTAAAGATATGCATATTTCTGCGAATTTATTTAAATATTTGTGTTTATGCAGTGATAAAGTTATGGGTATCAAATGAAAGAGGAAACTCATCGCCTTTTGACTAAATTATTTATTTTGAATTTTGAGAACCATAATATTTCACTGAAGCCCTTTAAAAACTGTATCCTTTTATATCCTTGACAATTATGAACTAATCCTTTTGACAAAAATATAAGTTTTGAGTCTTACAGCCCTATTCTGGCAACCGAAACAATAGTCACCTCGGTAACAATTGCATACTTTGTAACAATTGTCACTTTTTGGTATTCTGGAGCAAATTCGAAAGCTCAAAAGTGACAATTGTTTCGAAATTTGTTATCTCCGTAGGAGCAGGTGACAAGCATACAAAAATTAAAAAATTCAAATTTCGTGTTCAAATGCGCCTTGAGAAACTGCTTCAGCTGCTCCTGCGTCGCGACGCGTCGTGCGCTTAAACTTAGGAACTCTCGAAACGAATGGAATATATACATGCATTCTGAAGAAACTCCAAAAAAAAGCCTTAATTCGCCAGATTTTCTGCATTTGCCATTTTTTGTTTGTTTATTTTTTTACAGTTTGACAGAAAAAATACAAAAAACAGCTGTTTTGATAGTAAAAAAGCTTTCACCTCGAGTGGTGAATTGTTTGAACTTTCGTCTTGTCACCATTTTTTCAGAATACGGAAACAATCAAATTCAATTCAATTGTTATGGGGGGTAACAATTGTTACGTTAGTGCTGAATAGGGCTGTTAGTCTGTAGTAACATACTTCCAAATTTTATGCTTCCAGCTTTATTAGTTGACGGGAAAACCATACATAAACAAGAATCAAGTATAGAAAATGCATTAATTTGTTGTGTAAAAACATTAGCATTTCTGTTGGAAACTTCACCTTACCGCAGTAGTTGGTTTAATAGGCCGTTCTCAGTAGAAAAATAGAAACGATCAAAAAAATTGCAGGGAAAGTACTCCCAATGAAATAAATTGGTCCGCATAAAATCTCGGTCAGTTGACATTGAAATTGCAGGAGATACTTGGAAATCGTTTCTTTAACAAATCGATGCTTTCACAATGATAACGGGTTCTGTTTTAGTAATCAGAACAATCGTAGACAAAATCTGTTAAACATCAGAGCTGCCACTTGCACAGAAGAAAATGCCACAAAATTGATATATATCGTTCACTTTTATTGGAACATAACAATAATGCCCAATAGATATTCCACGCCATTTGTTATATACTTTTGAAGTAACATTTTAGAAGCTGACCGCAACCTACGCCGGGATGTGTGGCAGCGCTACTCTGACGTTTAAATGGCAAAACAATTAAATTTTAGGTGAGAAATAAGTTTAGAATAGAAAATAGTAGTAGTAGTAGAAGTAGAAGTAGAAGTAAATCTCTTCTTTGATGCTCAATATCCCTTTAACACAAAACTGATCAAGGGCGCCATCATGACTACATTGAATTCCTTTATTACAAAAAATGTCTATGGCATTGCCTTCTTAAAGAAAATGTTGACTTTTTTACAAATAAAGCAAAATAAACAAATCGCAAAACATGAATAAATTTGACCCCAATTTCACTAAATTTACCTTAAATACCCCAAAGGATTCATTTTGACTTCATGTATAAAATATTCAGTAAAAAGCCATTTGGGCCTCGGGGAATTTTGAGAAAGGGTTGGATTGGCCGTGATTTCTTGTGGTTACCTTTCACAAAGCAACAAGTGACTTTACGCTCTCAAGTCAAAGCCAACACACAAATTGTCCAATTGTCCACGAAATTTATCCAATTATCTTCTTCTTCTCGGCACCAGACAAATGCGAAGGATATTTAATTTTCTTCACATTAGCATAGCAACTGCCTCATTAATTTTTGTGGTGATGTTTGTTGTCGTAGTAACCTCAAAGCTGTGTAATCGATGAAATAAATGCAGCAATTGACATAATTTTTGAAGATCGAACCACGTTCATCGATTTGCTTCGCTTTCCTGAAATTGTTGGCACGTTTTGTAATTCTAAACGAATTAATTTTTAGCAGAGAAAATGAAAAATGAAATCGAGGTACAATCTGAGGAACAGCACTCAAGTTTGGTATGAAGCAACTTCAAAGGACGCCCGGTCGGCCTGAACCTCTGTGACGACGAGAGCAAATCGCACAAAATTCCATTCGAATGCAAACTGAAATTGGATCACGTTTATTAACGTCGTTTGCGAATTTGAGCGTTTTGGTTTTGGCATTTGCATTTGTCGTGTGCTGTGCCGGTTGCCGGCTGAGCGCATGCGGTGACACGGCGCGGAAGTGGAGCGCACACGGCACGCCAACTGTCCGTGTGTTGGAGGACACTGTGTGTGTTTGTGTGTTGGCGTTTGTCATGCTCGCTGGACTGTTGGGACAGAACGTCGAGCTGCGCATTGCTGGCATTATGAACGTAAGTGGTCAATAATCATTAGGGAAACGGAAAAAGAACAAATACAAAAAATAAAAATGAATAAAATGTGGATTGTAGCTGTCGAAGCGAAAATACTGGAAATGGCATTTCGGTGCAATTGGCAGCACAAATGCCGCAGGCGTGCACGGAACTGGCCGCCGGTTGATGGTCGCAGGCACGGCTGCAGTCCATCAGACATAATGAAATTGCAATCGCCATACACCACACAACTTAACCCGATTTCACTGTTTTGCATCCAGACAGCAACACTCGGATTTCATGGCATGTGAGCACGAGTGTGTGTGTGTGTTTGTGTGACTGATGCCTTTGAAAGCCATTTTAATAATAGAGTTTTCTGTCCAGTCTGCTGCTGTTGCTTCGGTCGCTGGCAATTGACTTGTTTTTCACTCTTCCTCCTTAGTGATGCCCTGCACTGTGGTGCTTGGGTCTATACGTTTCGATCAGGAGTTTGTAACGTCGAGAAGCAGGGGATCGATTTTAGTTATTTCCTTCCATACTTCTTTGCTTTGATCGACCCGGCTGTACATCTATTGAAGCTCAAGAGCGTCCCTAGTCAGCTGAAGTGTCAGGTCAAGACATAATATGAATAATAGAATCGATTTGGCAAACTCTCGAATATCTCTTGCATTGAAGCTCTTGAAATCGGTCAGAAGCAGGTCCACATCAGCGTTTCTATCAAGCTGATGGTATATGATTCCTGAACGAGAAGATATAGCTACCTTATATTTGTAATTTTTTCGCAAAAGAACTTCCTGCTTTCCAAAAATTAGTTCATGTAGTTGTAATCTTGATAGATCTATACGTTATCTGGATAACCAAGAGAATCAATTTAGCAATGTCCTTCCATTCTTACGTGTGTTCAGCTATTCTGAACTATTCGTCCGTAGGATAGACAACACTGAACCGGCATTTTTCAGCCGTAGCAGCATTGCATACTTTTAGGGCGCATGGAAATTTCAATGGAATTATTGCACAAACGATTCGAGGCAATGCTGGGATGTTCGAGAACGAATTTCGCTTCGGGCAAACAAGTATCAAAGGCATTCCGGGTACAGCGCAGTGAGGGAGTTTTGGTTTTACTAAGTAAAGGTGCAACATGGATAAGAAAAATGAAGTAAGAGTAAATTGACCAGAAAATTAACGATGTGAAAGTAAAGTGACTGTGGTGTGAGGTGAGTTAAAAAATTCGTGCATATTTTATATGGCACAATCTAGCGATACGAACCATGCTTGCTTTGGACCTTAAGCAAGGTTGCCATAGAACCATAATTTACGGGATAGGAAAATGCATTTATTACCTAAAACAATTTGTCAGTTTATGAATGTTTTAGCTAAAAAGTGTACTACCCCTTTAACCCCTTGAGGATCATACCAACACATTTTGTTCCCTTATGAAATCTTTTGTTTTGATAAAATATGATTAATTGTTGACTTCTACATTAAAAAGGAAACAATTAAAAGCACGTAGACACCATTTGTTGTATGTGCTTCTTTTAACCCTTTCTGACATAAAAATAAACCCGTTCTGTATGAATTGTTTGGGCTGTAGTCCAATATATTGGACATTGTGACTGAAAGGGTTAAATAAGTGCAGAGTATAAATAAGTCGTTCAAAACCGACTAAAACAGTCCGAATTATTTGTTTTGTATCACTTCAGTTTGATTGGGTTTGCTCCAAATTGAATGCAACATAAGTGGTCCAATTTTTGGTTGCTCTGGGCAGCAACAAATGCACCGCATCAGCAACAACAACAACAACAAATCATAAAAACAACAATAAACACAGACAATAAGAAATACCCAACAAGCAACGCCAGCAGCGAATGCAAAAATTTCGTTATTGCTTGCTCGAACGTGAGAGAAACAACATAATCAACTACATAAACAACAACAACAATAACGAAACAATAAAAATCGCCATCGTTGACAATGGACGTGGCATCCAAAGCCATATTGCACGTTGCAGTTGGGCGAGGAGTCGTTTGAAAATCGATTTGTATTAAGAATCAAACTTCATTGAATTGTGTGCATTTGGCGATGTTTTGTTTGTTTTTTTTTTTGTTCTGGTTTTGGTTTGTTGCTGTTGCTTTTGTGCTCTAAGACAATGGCAGAAACTGTTGGCTGGACATTGACAAAGGAAATTGAAATGAGATTTTTGTCAAATTTTGACAATCGGCACAAATCGACAATGCCCGCTTCACGGAACAATAACACAGCACTCTGTGTCCGCTGAGCAATAACCGAATGGAGGAAATGAGAGAAAATTTCATTTCAGATTTTCTAAATCTACATTTCAGTGCACTCGTAACTATTTGCACTCATCAAAATTGCTTTGCGTAAGATTTTCCCGCTTCAGTTGAATGAAGATGGATTAAGTTGTATTGCAATGAAGCCGCAAGTTTCGATGTTATACAAAACCTGTTTGTTTTTATTTTACAAGTTAAGTTTTACGGAAAAATTAACCATTATGAGTAATTTTCAGTTCCACAGTTGCAATTTGTTCGTTTCGACAGATCAACATTTGTGGAGTTAAATGCTGGTTTCACGAAAGCAAAATTCTGTTGCATATTTGTAGGGATTTGAATTTCATCGAAATACTGTTACGGAAATTAGTTCTGCTGCCTCAATGCAGGCGTTGTTCGTTTCACTGGATTGTGCTCAAAAATAAAATACTAAAATTCTTCAACAAAGTTTAAAACCAGCAGTAATTTTATTTACCATTCTACACTCTACTGTTTCACTAGTCACTTCACACTCTTTATGGCACCTTTGCTTATCAAAACCAAGCTGTTTCCTCTCCGCTGTACCTGGCTGCCTTTTATACTTGGATGCTTGTAGCTCGAACATTCCAGTATCGTCTCGAGTGGTTTTCAAACATCCCAGTATTGCCGCGAGTCGTATCTGCAATTGTTCCATTGAAATTTCAATGCCCCTAAAAGTATGCCATGCTCAGAGCGCAACTCGTTTTGAAATATACCAGTATTGCCTCGCAATGGCACAGTGATGGCGAGAATTATCGTCACAATGTGTACTTAACTACTAGAGATATGAAGCGTTCAAGGAGAATCGAAAGTTGGTCTAAAATGTGACTCGTTTAGGTGCACCTTTGACCTCTTCGATTGATGCGACCAACAGTGAAGTAAACACAATTATCTAACAACAATCAGTTCAGCTGCTATTTGAAAATTTAAGTTCGTTTAATACAGATTTAGCGTCCTTTTGTCAGTAAACATTATTACAAATTATCAGAAATCCATTCGAAAGCTTCAGACCTTAAAAGTTTGGTTGTGTTTAGCCATAGCCATGCTTTCAATTTCCACGAAATATGCGATCACATATGTCTGCGGTTAAAATGTTTCGCAACAACAAATTTAGTTATCATACTTTGACAGCATTAATGCACAATTTGTGTGCATCCTATTTATATCCACACTTTCCTACTCACACCCATCCCATGGGTTGCAAATTGTCAAAATTCCAAAAATGAATTTGCACAGTTTATCCTTTGAGTATGAAAAACACTGGCGCTGAACTTTGGCCGCGCCAACTGCCAACCCAGCATCCATTAAAAATGCAACAGGACATCCAAAATGCCAAACAAACTACGCCGCGCTAAAATGCATCCTTTAAACAACCGGAAGCGACAAACAATGCCAGCGAAAATCAACGGGAAATTTTCGCGAAAAACCACTTGTGCGGGTGAAATGAGACTAAATGAAGTTGGATGAGGTAAATTGGGTGGAAATGCGGCTGAGGCAGGGACTACACCAGGTTGGAAATTTTTGTTTTGCATAAAAAGTCAAATAAGATATTTTGAGTTGTAGTAATTCACGATTTCAACAGCCACTGTGCTTTTTATATGGTTCGCTTTTGAATAGTTGAGATTCAGTTCAATATTTGTATGTAACTAAATGTGCATTCATGCATTCATTGCATATTGTTATGAAAATTAGTTCTGCCACCTAACGCAGGCGTTGTTCGTTTCACTGGATTGTGCTCAAAAATGAAACACTCTTATATTCTTCAACACAGTTCAAAACTAGCAGTCAATTTATTTACAATTTTTCACTCTACTGTTTCACTAGTCCCTTTATACTTTTTGTAACACTTTTGCTTGGCAAAACCGAAAACTTCCATCTGTTTTCCATATTGTAGCGATGAGTTACTCTGTGCTGTGCTATGCATGAATGCTTTTCCAAGCATACTTTTAGGCATGCACTTTGGAGTACGCAAACTTGCTATACTGCCGCGGCTGTAATATGTTGTGCTAGAACGATCGACATAGAAAGTACAACTGGAATGTGCAAGAAACTTCGGCGCGATAAGAAAACTAGTATTAAAACAGCAGTGTGCAGCGCGGAGAGTCGAGTTTGTGTTGAGCAAGCAAAGGGGAAACATGCAATAGTAGAAGTGTAAAGTAGAACAAGTGTAAATTTGTAAATAAAGCCATCGTTGGTTTTTGACTGCGTTTGCGCTGAGTAACTGAAGTGGTTTTATTTTCAAGCACAATCCAAACAAACTTAGAAAGTAATATTCGTAACAATATGAAATGTTCGCTGAGGTCGAAAATTGAAGTTTAAAAACCAATGCATTATTGTTTTATTCAAAAGTCTTAGGCTAAAAACATAATTTTTCAAAACGGATGAAATAAATTTTAGCGCCATGACTTCCAACTCAACAATAACCCAATTCTCATATGTCGACTTGAGGTTCTCTTCCATATGGCGACAGATATTACATATACTTTAGTTTTGGCAACATCGAAGCGTGGAAAAAAGCTGACAGTTGAGTAGGCAAGAAATTACATTGTGCCAACAGTAAACTCAAATAACAACCTGCATCCTTCAGCCTTTGCGCTGTCTGCAAAAATTGATTGATGGACATACCACCAACAGTGCCAGCAAGGATTTACAGAATATGACATTGCGTCATTAAAGAAGCGCATTGAAGACAACAACTCTCTGCGTTATCCATCAACACAACCTGCCTATGTATCAGCAATGGATGCATAGAAGTCTATAATATAACTTGGTTGAAACTTTCACCGTACAGTGGTTTCTCACTTGGAGGTGATAGATGGCAGCACCATTTCCTAGGACCATTAGCAATAGACTAATTACCCACCACGCCATCATTTGAATTGATTAACGTAATCATCACAAAGCATTTGAAGTGTTGAAGCGCCAAGTTTCCTAGCGGAGTGAATAGGAAAAAAAGGACATGCACACAAATCTTCTTGAAGCAATCCTGTTGATTAAGGGAATTCCCCACCATATAATCGAGGTTATCTATGACGAAGACACGAAATAGGCAAGTTATCGCTGAGTCGTGCTTTTAACAGGCTGCTAGTTGGTGTCATCGCAGGACACTGTGCGTGCATGGGATTTTATATTGGAAGGAAGGGGTACACAACTTTTGATCCCAATGCCATGTGAAACCATATTTGCCGCCCGAAATATTTATAACTCGTGAAATTCCGCCTCTTGTTCAGTGTGGTTTGCAGAAGTTGTGGCAAAATAACACTTCTTATGTCAATGCTCAGCTCTACAGAAAGTTGATTACTGTCTTTGGGGGTCTGGGTTCCTGTCTAATCAAAGCAATGCGGCAAAAGGATGTTGAGAACTGCTAAACTTTATCAAAGTTGGAATTGGACTATTGATTGATACTTAGAGATAGTTGATAGTTGAATTTATTATTAAAATTGATATTTCTAGTTATGTGTGAATTAATTTTTGTTTATAATTTAAGTTATTCAAAAATACCTTAAAAGAAATTTAACCATAAAACAAAAAATTTTAATGAAAAATATTTTGTGGACAGTTTAGCCTAATATAAAATTTTCACCTGGCCACCTTAATGCCAGACCAAATATTTGCAGTCACATTAAAATGCCGACCACAGGGAATTTTCATTTCAAACTAATTTGTAATAAGATTATTTGGTTTTTGGTCAAAATATTTCGTATTACATACTCAGCTGTGGAATACAGATGCACGATGGCAACAACAACGTCGCTACTAATATTTGGCGTGTCTATCGTAATGCAGCAAATTAGTGAGCGCGCACATCTACATTAATATATACTTATGTACATTCATACTAGGGATCGGAATTGTTGGCCATTTTGTGATTCCAGGATTATCGTAATAGGAAATTTGGATTTTCTGCATTATAAAATCGGGATTAAATTCCGGGATTTTTATAACAAATTTGTCAAATAAAAAATTTTTCCCAAATTGCATAAATACATCTTTGTCATATATTTTCCATACAAATGAATACTTACAGTTTAATCACATTTGGGTTAGTTTCAAGATTTTGTAACTTGAGTTTGATAACATTTGGTTTAACTTAAAACATTTAAACTTCATTTCGACAACGTTTCGTTTTATCCATGTCGTCATATGAGTATCGAACTTTTTACAACGTGATTTTGACAGATAATCGAACTTTTGTAAATTTCTTTTATCAAAATCTCAGATAAGGAATCGTTTTGTTGGTATTAAATTTATTTTTAATTTCGTTTTAATTTTCTAAGTTTTTTAAAGTATTACAAGTTAGCAATATCCTCTAAATGCAGTTCCGAAAATCTCGGGATTAAAGAGTTTGAATCGCGGGGTTTTTGGGACTGGGAAATGTCCGGGATCCCAGAGTTGCAATGCTTAATACATACATACTTGTATGTAGGTATTTACGCAAAGTTTTGTATGGTGCGGGGATTCCCAAGCGTCAAGTCAAGTGATTCAATGTGTTGGCGTAGGTGCGCAGGTATGCAGGAAATGGAGTGCGGCGAATACGAGAAGTGGGCGCCTAATTGGGACAGGCACCAGCAACTGTAACTGAGTATGTGAGGCACGCGAGCGGTGGAAAGGCTCAGGCAAAGTGCGGCAGAGTGCGCCGACGCTTTTCCTAATGGAATCAGCCTACGCGCAGAGCAAAATCCGTGATTACTGGAAGCGCTTGCGGCCCACTTACAGTCGCTGGGCAGTCAATGAATATCAAATATCGCGCCATTTATGCTAAAAGCAGATTGCCCAACAAAATTAGTATAATTTGGTGTAAACGAATCGGAGTTGGGCGTTTGAGTTTTGGTGTTATTCGAAGATTGCTGGTTTAAATAATGAAAGTTTCAAACAATGTTTTCAATTCAGCGAATAGTTAGTTCTGTTTTAGTGAGAAATTTTATATAAAACAGCAAATATAAAATATTTAATTATTTAAACAGGTTGTACCAAATTGTATGTTCACTTTAATATAGAACATCGTGAAGGTCCCAAAGGAGTTTGTTTTCTGTATAAAGAAGTCTACCAGTTCGATACTCTAATAACTGTTTGTGTTGCTCAGTCCTTAACAGGAATTTTGTTCACTTAACCGTTTCGTTAATCTTTCAAGCCACACAAAAGCGAAAACACACACACACAGACACACATAAGTACGCAATGAGTGCATTTAAATCTCCCATTTGTGCAGCGCTCAATTGTTAATTATTGTTGACATTGTGGTGAAACTGTTGAAAATTAGTATTTACTGATGATGACATCTTTTAATTGCAATAAAATGTAGATGCTTCGCATCATTTTCCGCCACACACACACACACACACACACAAACGCGCTGCCAACAAGGCAACAGAAACACAGACGATAAAGACAGACAAAACAGACGATTGAGTGGCAACGCTCACAACGGCCTCCTGACGAAATACCTCACGGTGGTCCCAGGGGGGTAACCGTTCGGACGAGAGGAGGGTTTAGCGTGTTAAAGTCTCGCACTGACTGGGTGGCTGTTGATGCTTCCCTCCTCGTTAAAATAAAAAAAAAATAAAAAAAAAAAATAAAATTAAAAAAAAAAAAAAACACACACAAACGCACATTTATGCTGATTACTTCGCATGTTAAATAATAACGGCTTGAGCCTCAATATTTAAGTGATTAAACCTGCAAATGAAATAAAATTCCCATGAAATTTCATGTCATAATATTAATTTGTTTAATTAACATGCACAACAACAATATTTACATTCATCGAACAGCGATACATAAATCGGATTTAATGTTATATTTGCACAAATATCTTCACGTGTTATTAAGCACAACAAGCAAACAAGGGAAAAGTAGGAAAGTTGTATGGCAATTTATGTCCGCGACCTGACCAGACTTCAATGTTTCCTTTTACGAGTTCAATGTGATTTGGTTTGAGGTGAAACGTGATTGATTTTATTAGCCCACAAGTGTTCGGCGCCAGAAGTTCAGTGCCACAACACAACAAACTTTTGTCCTACAACTTTCCTTTCCTTTTCCTCAACGGCGAAAAGCTGTTGTTGTATGTTACAGCGACTTTTGCAAACTTAGGCAGTTGTCATTAGTTGACAACTACCCATTGCAATTCTTATCTTGACAGGCGATTTAGTTGGAATAATTTTGCGGATACTCAATTCCCAATAGACAGACGGATAAGTTTCTCTCTTTAAGTTTGTTTAAGGAAAGCAAAACAATAAAAACGTCGGCTGTCTTAAGGAATCTATGTAATTAATTTGCCTCTTTTGCATTTTCCATTTGTCTGTCCAGAGTTCAGTGTTCGCCTTTGAAATGGTCCGGAAATCCATTTGATGTTGCTGCGCAATTTTGTCGCCTTTTAGGCAGCAACACGTACCAACATCTATTGTTGTTGTTGGTGTTGTAAAGACTACATCCGCTGTTAATGTTCACTTCGACAGTCCAGATTTTGTGCTGCCTACTGCTGTGTTGGTGCGAACTTATTATGCTTTTGCCAATATGCTGCGTTCCCTCCTCACTTTCTGTACCAACTCATGCCTCACCCATTGCACTTCAGTGTGCTTACACGGACATTTCATTAAACTGTTTGATGCAGTGCAATTCCATTGTTTTCAGTTTTAATAAAACTGACTAAATATAAGTGGCAACAGTGAGGGGAATGGGGAATTTCAATAATTCCAGTCTTGTGTCTATACTCCTTAAATTTCAATGAAGAAATATTGCCTCATAGGAATCACCCAACTTAATTTAGTCGTGGGATGCAACAAGTAGATAACCATACAAGATGTGGTACGATTAGCCATTACCGTCTATGATTAACTATGCAGAGGTCTGCGAAGCTCTTAACTTTTCTGTTATTAGTTACAAAAAATGTTATCTCGAGTTGTGTTGTGGCTAATGCTTCCTAACTTAAACTTTTCCAAACATGATTATTCAAATTGATATCTGCCTCCATACGTGGTGGCCCTATGCTCTCAGGAGGAGTGAACAAGGAGCGGGCTCAAGGAGATTTTAAGTTTTAACATACTTACATTTCAAGAAAATTGTTTCTAAATTTTCAAGGATATAAAGAATTAAAATTTTCAAAGGACCTTTTTCGTATCCTTTTTTACAAATGAATTAAAATTAAATTTTATTTAAATTCTTGAGCCTTTCTTCTTTCATTTGATATCCATATCGCCATATTCTAACGAGGTTAAGTATTTTTGATATTTTTTTATTTTTTATCCCTTTCAAAATTTCGAAGTCCTTTTAAAAGGACAAAAGATGTAGAAATGAAAAACTGAGTACGCAGTATTACTATGTTTGGCCTCTAGTTTCACGCACATATGGATTTTTCCCAGTGTAAAAATGCTGTCGCACGGTGTTATTGTTGAAAATGATATCTGAGAAGTCCAACTTTGTATCACTCTGTTTAATAAATCGAGCTGGATCTCACCAATGTATAGTGATTCGATTCCATACAAGCGCGGCACAAAATTCACACTCAACACTCATCTAAAACTTCAATTATATTCAAAATGGGATGGTTAATAGAGTTTGGACAATAAATTTTGGTTTTTGTTTCGTAGAAAAGGTGACAAAAGTTGACAATCACACAATTCCAATATATGCGAGACGCCATCTGGTGAATTTCTGAACTTTAATTAATTTTGTATTTTTTGTAGTAAAGTATTTTGCTGATCACTGAATAAATCATTCAAATTAGTTCAGTAGTTTCCGAAATACGACATTTCCTAGCTTACTTTACTACATTTACAAGTGGGGATCCAATGGCATAGAAAATGGCCAGTTTTGTTTGACAGCCCCCTTAAGACTTGGAGATAGTGGTTAGATATGTTTGGAAGAAACATTCAAAAGGGAAAATAAATGAGTGTCGGTCATACATTTGGCACGTCCGGGGGCAACCGGGGAGCAGTTGCAGCCTATTTTATAAAAACGATAATTTTGTATGGAAGACCCATTAAGGGTTACAGATAGGGTACATATATGTTTGAAAGAAATGTTCAGTAGAGAAAATAAACTGGGGTGAGTTAAAGATTTGAACCCTCTAAGAGCAACTTCTGAGAGCTATTGTGCAATTTCCCAGCTTGTTGTGAATTTTGACCTCTATGCGACGCCATTCAACCTCACTCTGGGCCCACAAAAAATCAGATGTTCTTCAACATCAAAAACCCATTATTAAAAGTCTCTACTGAATCATGTCTATTGTATACCTACACACACATAGATACTTATAAATGTGGTTAAACATATTGCACATTAAATACAAAACAGTCAACTTAAAAATCTAAGTTTTTCTAGAAGAGAAAAAACATTAACAAGCAAGCAAAAGTTGTAAAATTTCGCGATTCAGAAAAATTTGTAGTTGCGACTTTTTAAAATATGTAGCTAAACAAACAAATATGTCAGCGTGCAATGTCAGTCGATCAGAAATGAGCAACAAATGCGTGTCGCACATTTGCGTCAGTCATCGTCGTCGATGTTGCATTGCACGCTGCGGCTGCTGTCACTCAAGAATGACTGTTTTTGTTGTTGTTGTTGTTGTTGCAGTCAATGCAGCGCATTAATGTCCTTGAGTGGGGCAGCTATGTGACGGCATGTCGGGATGACGAGCAATGCGCTTAAAACTTTAAAATTGCTGCGATGTTGCGTGCCGCGGCTAATTTGTGCTGGCAACTTGTTTGTTGTCGTCCGCAGTGCTGTTGCTGTTGTTGCCAGTACTGTTGTTGTTTTTGTTGTTGCAGTTGCTGTCACTGTCAACTTGTTGCTAGCGTTGCGTCAGTGTTGTCAGAGCGCACTTGGAAATTTGAGTCCATGCTGCGCTGTCGTAGCTATGTGTCATTTTATTGGTGCAGTTGTGTGGGTGTTTCTGTGTGGGTGTTTGTGTGTACAACGCACAGCAGCCAGTCGTTGTTTTTGTCAGTCTTATTGCATTTTTCACATTCACTCAACTGCAGCGTATTAGCAACGCTTGCCGCCTTTGTTGTTGTTGATTTTGTTGTTTTTGTACATACACATATGTATGTATACTCTGTACTGTATGTATGTATGTTTAGCGTATATGCACGCACACAATAGCCGGCAGTTGTTGTTGACTTTGTAGTACATTGTTTGCTTTCGCTTTTGTCACCGCTTAGCCTCGGCCTTTGTTATTGTTGTCATGATTGTTAATGTTTTTGTTGTTGTGGATGTTGCTGCTACTGCTGTTGATTTTCAACTTGTCACTGTCCTTGCTGCTGCTGGTTTCATAATTTTTGTTATTGTTGTTCTTGTTGTTATTGCATTATATGCCAACGCACACTAACATGACATTTTCAAACATTTCCGTCCCTTCCGCTCTCTCCTCCTCAGCTAAACATATTTGCGTTGTGCCATCAATTTAGGTGATGAAGCGTTCAGATTTTTTATTTATTTTTGTTGTTCCGTCCTTTATACCGCGACAAGTTTGTGATATCGTTGCCAATTTTAATATAGTTGACAAAGAAATTAAAAATGTTTGAAAATTTAGAAGAAGAGAGTTGAAGGATAGTTGCAGTATTGAAAATTATCACTCTGCTAAAAACTGAAAGTAGTTATACTAATGTGCATATTTTTACAGTGGAAAAATCCTCACGATTTGTTTGAAAATCTTCTATATTTAAGGTCTCGTATGTTAAACACCATGATTTTTTTTGTACCCCAATACAACTTCTTAACATAATCCAAACTTTTTTCATTAAGACAGTAAGAATCTGAAACTCGATTCCTGAGGTCACAATTGCTGGGCTAGTCAGATGCGATTATAAGACAAAAATTATGACTATTTCACTTCACTTTGATGTTGTTGTACTTATGTTGTTTCAGTGGTGGCAACAAGTAGCATTTCTTTTTCTTCTTATTCTTCTTCTTTACCCTTACATTTTCTTCCTTTAATTTTTACTTTCATACTACTTTCTCACTAATTTATTCTCCTAATAGTGAATGTTAGAATTAAGATTTATTTTTATCAAATTTTTAGATTAACGATTTATGGATTTTTCTTAAATATTTTTAATTCAGATCCATGTACATCTAAAAGGCTAAGTCTCAATTTTTACAATATAAATAAATGAAAGAATTAATGAATGAAAAAGTGTGGTTGAAACTTTGAGACCTTAGATACCAAAGAATGTGAAAGTGAAGATGAGAAAATTTGTATCGAAACAGTTTGATTAGATTAGGTGAGGGACATGTGTAACCCTTTGGTGTATGATTTAATTTCAGTAAAGAAAAAACATTTTAGTCAGAATATTCTATTTTTTGTTGCTTGTTGAGTTTTGATGACAAACATTATATTTTGTTGAGTTCCTGTATCTATGAAAGAAGTTTTGCGGATATTGTCCGTATCCTGCTGAAAACGCTACCGCCGAAAGGAAAGTCGGTTTTAAGATTTTAATGTAGGCTACTACTGGGAATCGAACCTAGGTCGGTCGTCACTCGTAATTCAACAGACCAAACAGCTGAGCGAATGCGACCGACATATCACCATCGCCATCAACAACCAAAATGATTTTACCAAATCGAAACACTTGTTGTCCTTTCGACTCTTTTACACATACACCAATACCTCGCTTTGCGTCGTTTCGTTTTGCGTTTTTTCGAAGTTGCGTCGCTGCTGAATTAGTACTAATTTTCACTGCGCCATGCCCTTTTTTCCCTTTTTAACTCAAAATCAACGCAATTTCAATACAGTTTTATTTTCATCTGTTTTGCTAATTTTAGAGTTTAGTTTCAATTAGTGTGAAAGAAAGCCGACTTACGACAACAGCCACTATTGACTCATCAGACAGTGATTAATTTTTAGTTTGTTTTTATAAATTAATTTAATATTGTTTTAATTGAATTTGTTGATTTTTGTTTTTTGTATGTATGTAATAAAATTTTATATTAAGGCTTGTCCACGAAATAACTTTTACATTTTCTATTATTAATAGCTACTAAATAAAATATTGAACTAATGTTTGTGTGAGTATTTATTATCTCTTATAACTCAAAGTTTGTGATAATGTACAAATATTTTAAAGTTCAATTGGATTTCTTACAAATCTACGTATTTTTGCTTTCAATCCCCTCATCAAATGTTGCACACCAGATTTTCAAATTTGTTTGGCCATACTGTTCCACTTTTTTATAAAATCAGTCTTTCCCTTAGCACGTTTTTTATATTTCAGTAAGTTTCGTTTCATTATTGCCCAAAATCGTTCGACTGGCCGAAGCTGTGGGCAATTTGGGGGATTGTGATTTTTCTCAACAACACGGATCTTATTCCTTTGGTACCACTCTTTGACAATTTCTGCATAGTGGACTGTTGCTAAGTCTGGCCAAAATAAAGGTGGAACAGCGTGCTCTCTGTACAATGGCAAAAGTCGTTTGTTGAGACATTCCTTCAAGTAAATTTTACTGTTAAGACTGCCAGTTGTAACAAAAGGACGAGTGTATTTGCCACAGCTGCATATGGCCTGCCAAACCATATACTTTTTACCATATTTGTCCATCCGTTTATACTTGAACCTTTTCATAACGCTACCCTTCAGGTATGCTGTGTAATATCCTCGACCTGGAAGCTGTTTGAAATCTTCTTTGACATACGTTTCGTCATCCATTAACACGCAGCCTTTAAAACGACACAGATCATTCGATAAAAGTTTTCGGGCTCGATTTCTGGCACGCTTTTCCACTTCGGAGTTACGATTTGGCACTTTTTGAACAACGAAAGATTTGAGCTCGTAGTGTCTTTTAATTTTCGCAATGTATGATTTCGAAACTTCGAATTTTCGTGCCAAATCTCGTAAAGATTGGTTTGGATTTTTTTCCAGAGAAACTTTCACCTTACGAGCTATATCTTTATAGACGAAACCTTTTTTTCGTCCGGCTCCGAGGATACGGGATGTGGACAGGTCCTTCTTGTATTTAATTACCACATTTCTAGCTGTTGCCCTGGAAACTTTGGCTAGTCTTCCCAACAATGCGTACGAAGCCGTTGGATTTTCGAAAAAGTGGGCAATTATTTTTTGTCGAATTTTCTCTTCTTTAGATGCCATTTTGATTGAATCACTTTGAATTTCAAAATACAATTGACCACTAATAGCTGAAATTTTACAGATTCTGAAAAGCGAATTTTTTTTTTCGAAATTTCGGTGCTTACTATACTTTTTTTCGTTTTACATTGTAAAAGTTATTTCGTGGACAAGCCTTATTTTTGTTGTTCAAATGTTTACTTTGTTCAATTTTCTTTTTAAAAAGTAGTGTTTTCGTAACCCTGGAACCTATCTTCGATCTTTATATGGTTTGCTATAGAAAATCATAATTCACTTTGCGTCGTTTCAATTTGCGTCGTGTTTTTTTGGAACGTAACCACGACGCAAAGTGAGGTATTGGTGTACTTTCAATGGTATTCGCAAAATTCCGTTAGCAATCAAATGTTTTAACATAAAAGACACAACTGAAGAATGAACGACTGTAAAATGCTGAATAAAATAATTCTCAAATCTATGAAAAGTTCACATTGCATATATGCAATGTCATGCAACGAAGGGTTAAGAATAGTTGTATGCACGGAAACGATGGGAACTTCTCCCAAGGTTGACTGGGGAAATATGGATAAAATGAAAATCATTGAAAAACTGTGAATTTGGGCAAATGTGGGGCTAAGCTTTAAGGAGATATTCTAGTCCAGATATTTGAAAACATCAATTTTTTTTTTTAGTTTCATATTCTCAAAGAGATCTTTAAGAATAAGCCACTCAGAGGATTTACGGAAATTCGAATTATTTTTGAAGTTATAGTTAATTTTTTGACGCACCACTCCGATACGGTTGACATGATATCTCAAGTTCTAATGCATCGATTTACTTGAAATTTGTAACAGACTTTCATAATACTATCAAAATTGTGTCGACGTAGCGGTTTTACTATTTTTAGAAATTACCAAAGTTGAAAAAAAGGAGGCAAAGCATTACTATTATTTTGTGGAAGACGCCATTTTGTGCATAAAACTTCAAATCGGCTACGTGCAGCCAATTCTAAATCCTTGTTTAATAGGAATTAACCTAATTTTTATATTTTAAATCATCAGGAGGATCGGAATCTCGTCAACCAGGAGAGACATTTTTTTGAGTCCCCACTTTGGCGACCTCTACCGACTTAAGTTTTAATTTTTTTTCATCTAGGTTCATGTATACATTTGTATACTTTTTAAGTATCAATAAATAACTGAAAAAATATGGATGGTAAAAGTTATTGCTGTTTTTTTTATTATGCCCGTGAAATCAACCCAAAATCGAGCCTCTAGACTAGAATTCCCCCTTTAATGGGAATCGAACACACGACTTCTGGAATTGGAACGCAGTACGATTCATGCTGAGCTTCAAAAATATTATTTTATTTATTACTAGCTGCCCCACGAACTTTGTCTCGCACGAAATTTTTTGTTTTTTTTATAATGAAATACGCGAGATGGCGAATCTATGGCGATGCAAATTGACGAAGAAAACCAACTAAAGGAAGAGAAGGAGCTACTGATTAACGCAATCGAGTCCCACAAATAAGCAATGTTGATGCTAAGTTTCAGTAAAGAAATGGACTGCCCTTGAACCAGATTTAAATTATATGGGCGGTGCCATGCCCTCTTATTGAATACCTGCCCCTTATACAATGACCTCTGTCGAAAGAGAATATGGTAGGTTCGTACTAAGTTTCATTGCTGAGCGACTTATAGTTCAGCAAAATATGTGGGTCAAAAATGTGCCATGCCCCTTGTCCAACGCCCATCAAATCTTATCATTAGAATGACTCATCTATGGAACGACGGAAACAAAATTTCAGTGTTGTACAACTTACAATTTGGAAGATTTTCCATTATTAAGATCTGGCTCGTATGGGTGGTGTCACGCTCCCTGAAAAATAGATAGTAGCCGATTCTCAGACCTACTGAATATGAATATAAAATTTCATAAAAATCGGTCAAGCCGTTTCGGAAGAGTATGGTAACTAACACTGTGACACGAGAATTTTATATATAAGATTTTTATGATTTGAATTTTTTTAGTCGGCATGCGTAGTTAACTAATCATAACAAGAATATGGGCTCGTTTCAAGTGTTATTTTCAAAGAAGAAGTCGCTTTTTGCATGTGTAATTTTCATCGGTTCTCCGAAGGACATCCGGAATTCTTCTCGCTTTTCTTCCATAGCCAACTTGAGATATGTTTCGGGTGAAGTTTTTGTACAAATGACGGAGGTGCAAAACATATAGACAGATGTGAGTCTTTGAAGAATGCGAATCTAAAGCAAAAATGGAACACATCCACAGAACATGCAGAACATTTTCAATCGCAAATAAATGATGATTTAAACACATTCAAACGCAATCTCCTAAAATCTGCATGCATTATGCAGATTTTAAATAGGAACTCCACTCATTTCGGATGATGCTTTTACATTTTAGCGAACGAGCCTTAGGCTCCACTCGCAAGGATGTTTAAAAAATATTAGCACTAAGCGTGATTGAGCATTTATTGGACTAAAATTTGCCAATCGCTTTTATGCAAATGCTGCAATTAGCAGAAAAACAACCACAGCCAGCTGTATGCATGCGTCCACTAATCGCCCGTAGTCCACCAGTTCCAATCAAATACTAGGAACTCGTCGGCCCTTCTCTCTTCACTCCCCTCGTGCAGTTTGTGTCTGTCCCGTTCTGTGTTTACAACATACCAAAAGACAGACGACGCAATCCATCAGTGGCCCAACGGCGCGTGTGGCGCACATTTTTCATATCTCATTAAAGTGGCATTAAATTTCAAGGACACCAGCACTGGCTGCCCAATTTCCTTCGTGTATCGTGTGGCGCAAATAATGCCAATTTGAATTAAAAAATTACAAAATACTCAAATTCAAAATAAACAACGCAAAAAAAAACAAAGACGCAAATGGCAGAATATAAAAATTTAGTTAAAGAAAACATTTACAACAGCAAAAACAAATTCAAGAACGTTTTCTTTACTTCACAGTCGCAGTGTTCGCTAAAACTGGCATTTATGTGAAAATTTGTGAATTTAAATTCAGACTGAAAATGTTTCAATATCAAACAAAAAATATAAAAATTATTCTTCAGAACTTTAAAGGCCTCCGTACTTGCTGAGCAAACTGCCATTGTAAGCCATACCTAACCTAAGAAATATTTTCTATCAGTTATCGACCAAAACATTCACATCGTTTGGCTTAAGTATTCAGTAACCAAAACTGAACCCAAAAATTCGTTCAGACACTTCTCACATCGCCCTTTTCAATTTATTCCCTTCCAGCTACTTTTTTCAGGTCTGCTTGCCGCAATTGGCAGCTGCCGAGAGAGAGCAAAGACAAAGGACGCGCGCGGCGCAAGCAATTAAAAGGACACACCGCTAAAGGCCAACCAGAGTGGCGCAAATTTATGAATTTGTTTGCAGCAAAATACGGCACTCATATTTCAGCGCTTCAGGATCCGCACGATGCGATAAGACACAACGCAAAGCACCGAAAAGCGCCGAAACGCGATACGCGGACAGACAGCTGCGCCTTTATTGCGTATTGTATGTGTTGTATTTTTCACTGTAAAACTTGTGGGCGTAGCAAATGTAAGAAACGTGCGCACGTGGTCCAATGAAAGCAAAAGAAAACGTAACAAGAGTCGAGAGCCACGAACGAGGCGTTGCCAACAGCGTCAAGCAACAAAAAATTCTAATGCAATCAAAATAAAAACTACACAAAATACGAAATCAAATGTAAATGCTTGACCAAATCTGAAATTTCAACAGCTTCAGAATGCTAAAGCACGCACACAAAACACACACACACATATATACAAACTGTGTATTTGTATGTATTTGCTCAAATCCTCACACTAAGCTCAGCTCAAGCGAAGCGGATATTCATAAATACACAAATTGCATAGAGATGAGTACATTTGTCTATTTGTACGTATGTGTGTAAGGACCTCAGCTCCATGTCCTGATCGTCCGTCGGCTTGCCTCTGTTCATTTAACTGCTGCCACTAAGCATAAATGTTTCTCATTGTTTGAAACGGCAGTGTTCGAACTGAGCATTGGGACCTTTTAAATGTGTCAAGGATAACAAGGATACGCACAGTTAAGCGTCCATTTCTTTGTCGCCACTCGCTGGTTTCATCGACTGGGCACTGCGAAAATCCAGCTGACAGACAACTTAATCATAAATTTAAGACAATTTGGGCATGTTGCATCACAGTTGTGTTGTAGACACACAGCTGCGCGCTGGCCGCTGATCGGCTGCAAGCTGGACGCAAAACTTTCGCACAACTTTTATAAATTCGTTGTAGTTTAAGTTTAATGAAGTTGCGCCCGATGACACAAAGGACGCACGCGGCTAAAGTGAACGAGAAAATGACAAAATAATGTGCGCGCTGAACACTGTGAACCCTTTTTTTTGGCCTCCAAATCCACCGCATAACACTTTTAGTTGTTTTTTGTGCAGCAGATGAAGCACAATGAGCAAAAAGGATGTCACAGTTTATTAAGTTTGTAGTTTCACATTCCTTAACTTAATGATATGTATTTACGAATTTACATTTTAAATTCTCACAAATGTTGGTAAACTTTGCCAAAAGTGTGTTTAAAGTTAGATATTAGAGAATTCAGTATGAAGCCATATAGATGTGGAGTCTGATTAGAGATAAACAGCTCAAACTTACATAGATTCACAATACGAAATATGTTTAAGGCAAAATCGATTCGAATGAACTGAAATGGTTTTCAACGTAAGTTAACCCAGCAGGACATGTGTTCGTACAGCAGGCAACTAAGTTTTGGCCAAATTATGGTATTCAGTCGTCTGCGGGGAGGGAAGGTAAGACCCGGTTTGGTGAGTTATTTATTTGCCGATAGTTGAATAGCAAAAGTACAAGTATGAACAATAAATATTAATAAAGTAAAGTAAAATAAAATAAAATAAAATAAAATAAAATAAAATAAAATAAAATAATAAATAAAAATAATAATAAAATAAAATAAAATAAAATAAAATAAAATAAAATAAAATGATAAATAAAAATAATAATAAAATAAAATAAAATAAAATAAAATAAAATAAAATAAAATAAAATAAAATAAAATAAAATAAAATAAAATAAAATAAAATTAAATTAAATTAAATAACAAACGGCCAGGGAACAGAAATTAATGGAAACATGGGTACAGAAAGAGAAGAACGGATGGGATTAGTGATGGGGTCCACATGTCACTAGAGACAGCACTCATTTAGCCACATGAAGTTGATCGATTATAAACTAAACAGCGCGTTAAGACGGGGTTAAAAATGGATTTCTGTGAAACCTAATCAAAGACTGGATTACGCTGATTGAACGTCTGGTGCACATTTTGGTAATCTCGAGACAACACAAAGATGGATTGGCTATAGGCAATGCCGATCAGTTTTAAAGAATCAATTAAACAGTGAAGCCTGTAAAGGTTCTTTGACTCAATCAGAGAACTCTAAGATAACTGACTGCACTACTTACGAGGCATGGAAACGTCAAAAGACACCCAGCATGGCTCAACTTGGCTGAAGCAACTATCAGTCGATCAGGCTTTAAGAATTTGGAGAAACAAGCATACAATATGTATCAAAATTCAGTAGGGGTCGTATATAAGATTATGAATAATGAAATATAAATTCGCAGGTAAAGATGGGCCATTTGACTCAAGAACGTACTTGAAATAACGTGTGACATTGGTAAAACTTGACCGTGCTGGACTGGGCTTTATGGTTTAAACTGTCTGCAATGGGCCCTGTAAGTGAAAACCAATTATTTGGTGGCACGAATTCAAAAGTTTTCAGGAAGGTGACATAGTCTACTACACATTTTGTGAAAACTTTCCGAGATCACATTATTCACATTCACCTTGCCGTGGCGTCGATTCTCCACCAAGAGGTTTTTTTTGTGAGAGTTTTCAACGTTGGAGCACTTACAAAGCTCTTTCTAGAATATAACTTTGTAGTAGGAGCACTTCCATATATTTGAAGTGAATACCGCAACGATTGCCCACCAACTGCAGAAGTTTTTACAATGAAGAAAAGCTGGAATCGATTTAGCACTTTGTAGAGTCAAAGCGACTCAAATATTTAGGGTCACGATTGCTAACAGAACCAATAGAGCTGCGGAAGTACAATTATCAGAGCTTTTCAATTTCATTCGGGAGAACAAACGATTCACTAAGAATCGTTCTGATTGCAAGTTCGGTTAGTGGGACGTGCTCACATAGACGCCCCTTCAATCTAATCTGACTTAAGCCACTAAAAACTAACATGCGTCAAGTTACTATCCAGATTACTGAGAGATTAATGAAATTTTGACACGTGATCAAAGAGATTTTGGGTTTTAACATACTTGCTTTTCAAGTATATTCTATACTAGTAGGGCCCTGCGGCTTTGCACGCAAGTTTGAAGTCAATGGGCCCAATAAATCAAGTTTATTCATACTACACTCTATGAGCGGTGCCACGCCTCTTTTATGTTATGCCATCCATTCCTCCTGTCGAAGGGTGGGACCCGGTTTCAATGATATGATACTTTCATTTCCAAAGTTACAGTCGCAAAAAATTTAGTCGCAAAAAATATACCGTCAGTAGAATGACACATCTATGGGACGATGGTATACAAAACTTCAAAGCTTTCCAACTTATTGTTCCGCAGCTATTCCACATTAAAAATTTGGGTTGTATGGACGGTGCCATGCCCCTCGTCCAATACCCACCCTACTCTTCCTGTCGAAGGGCACGTCGAAATCGTAAGTATGTGCCAAATATCTTGATGTGTGATTTTCAGTTCCAAAGTTATTGAAAATAATAAGGTCGCGTAAAAAGTACCACGCCCCTTGTCCAACGCCCATACAATTTAACCACTTGAACGACACGTCTAAGCCATGATGCTATATCAAATATCAATGCTGGCCGACTTATAATTCCGAAGATATTTCATATTAAAAACTTGGTTTCTATGGGCAGTGTCAGGCCCCTCGTCCGATACCCACCCCATTCCCCATGTCGAAGGGCACATCTAAATCGTAAGTTTGTGTCAAATCTCGTAACTGTGATTTGTAGTTCCAAAGCTATTCAAAACATTTGAGTTGCTTAAAAAGTGTCACGCCCCTTGTCCAACGCTCACAAAGTTTTACCAGTGAAACGAAACATCAAACGGTGGAACCGCACCAAATTTTAATGCTGCCTGATTTCTCATTCCGAAGATATTCCATATTGAAAATTTAAGTTGTATGGGCGGTGCTACGCCCCCTTATCAAAAACCCACCCCATTCCCCCTATCGAATCGCTAAATCGTTAGCGATTAGGGATCGTGGCGAGAAGGCGTATTAGGTGGGCGTGGCCAATATTATATATCCTATGTTAACATCAACAAAACTCGAAATCATTTGGTATTAATACTGATTTGCCGACATGTACCGAAGCTTCGTTTTCTTAGTTTAGTTGGCGCTGAAAGTGGGCGTGACCGATTATATTATAGCCTATGTTTGCCGCAATGAACGGCTGAATCGTTTGATACCCATATTGCTATGACAAATATACCATGGCTGATTTGTTATTATAGTGGGCGTGGCGTTAAAGCATTTCGGGTGGGTGTGGTCAATCTTATATATCCTATGTTAACATCAACGAAGCACGGAATCATTCGATATCAGTATTAGATTTACCGACATGTACCGTAGCTTCGTTTTGTTAGTTTAGAGGGCACGGAAAGTGGGCGTGGCCGATTATGCTATAGCCTATGTTTGCCGCAATGATACGCTGAATCGTTTGATATCCATATTGCCTTATAAAAGCATACCATAGATGAGTTTTGTTACCATAGTGGGCGTAAGAAGGGGGCGTGGTCATTCTCATATAGCATATGTACCATTCCCACAGATAAAAAAATGTTTGGTGCTTATTTCATCTAAATCGGTTCAGTGGTTTTTGCCCGATTGTGGCTCAAAAAACGTCACACTTGCTTTTATATAATAGTATAGATAAATTTTCAAAGATATAAAGGATAGGAGATATAAAATCGTTTTAAACTTTAAACAAATCAATTAATCGATTTTTATGTTCAATTAAGTTATGACCCGAACACATTGAAGACGGCAGCGACAGGGCCACACGACTACAAGATGACGCCAGATTCAACCGTGGCAGTGTAGTCCACTACTCAATTACAATGAAAGCGGTAGAGGTCGTGTAGCCCTGCAGTCGTCAAAATTCTGACGATTCTGATTTTATATTTTGAAAGATGTGGTCGTACTTTGTCGTTTCCTATGTATTCAGTGCATTCATTTACATTCGAATTCGAATGCGAATTTCTCAAAAAAGCTGATGCGGATTCAAATGTCCAGCACATCCCTAATTTTCACTTTCAGATTAGAATCTCTCGAAAACGCGACGTGATGGAGCGATTCTGCGTACGTATTCGGATTCGCTGCTTACAAAACCCCTTAGAAATTCTTGTCTGGTTGGCGTTTTGAAATCATGTCGGCCTGTGCCATTCAGGCTATGCATTGCATCCACATGAGCCACAAGCAATCAGGCGCGACATGCAACAGACATGCTCGACGTGCTGAAGTGTCGCATCTTTTGCCACTTTAAATCAACTGTTATGTTGCTCGCAGGCCATTGCAGTCGGCTGGCCGTTGAAATGCGTGCGAAGCCAGCCGCAACGACGCGGTCGTAAATGGCAATTTACAGATTCGCCAGAAATAACCAAACAGCACCCAACCCCCCAACGTTGTCACTCAACCAGCTGCGTAAGCAATTTGCGTGCGATGTCACGCCGATAGCACTACTGAGCCATAACATTGAGGTATGCACAGATGAAGCACAAACACACACACACACACTCACACACACACATACACGCGAAGTGGTTTATAATCTCCGTAGACAATGCGATATGCAACGCCACCTGACCCTCCAACGCGCTCTAACCACTCACTGCGGCGGTCATATGCCGATACTGTTCTTGTTCTTGCTATTGTTATTGTTGTTGTTGCTACTATATATGGTCATATAGGCGCTCATTGTTGTTAGCCAACGCGTCAAAGTGTCGACCATGTTGCGCCGGTTGACGCCTTTGAAATTTTGCCAGCCGCCTGGCTCTATGGCGGATTGGCGCTGCCGTTGACCGCGACACTTGCTGGTGCTCGCGCGTATCCAGTCTAGCAGCGCAGACATTTTGACGTGTGATATAGAGCAACCATCGGCCGATTGATGGCCGTCGTTGCGTAGCGCAAAATAATTGAAACTGAGGCCAACACTCGCACGCGGTGCGCACCATTGTTCCCTCGAGGATGTGTGGCTGATGCTCAGAGTTTAAATGGTCTTAGGGAATAACTATGTAAAGCGTTCCGTAAGGATTTAAGTACATCCATTATTTAGGCCATGGAGCTACAGCTATGACAGGAATCATTGCAAGTAACATTGATTGAACTGGTTACATTTCAATCGTTTTCTTAGAATTCTTTATAGAATGGTTGGAATACTTGGTTGGAAATTCTAAGCGACTTTCATTTCACTTTTCTACCTAATGGTTCAACTGGATATGAAGACGTTTCTATTTGTCTCCACGCCTCTTAGAAGACTAATGATTCAAAAATAATGCAAGTTTAAGAGTTTTCTTATGTTATAGCAATGTAGCTGAGTCCATATAGTCAAAAGATTTCGATGACGCAGAAGGGCCAATAAAGTTCTTTCTTTCAATAATATCCAAAGTCTGTAAGGTCTTGCAACAACATGAAAAACAACCAAAGTTCATCTTTCCAATGTTTCTCAAAAAACTTCATCTATATTTGTTTTTATCTCTCCTATCTCTTCTGTCTAGGATTATGAGAACCGTATGCAACTTATCTCCAAAACTTCACGTTACTTTCTGAAAGAGCTCCTATGTCTACAGGGCCTAACTGAGCACAACATTGTTTCTTTCAGTATCTGCTGGACTGATTTCAGTTGTTAATGTTAGAAACCAGTATTACGCAGACGAAGTCTTTTTGATTTGATGTTCAAGATATAAGTTTTCTTATCCTGAATTTTCAATGATGCCCATGAAAAAGAAACGGAAAGACCCTAAACTCCTCAAGGACGCCAGTGTGTCAAAATATTGCCAGCTAAAACCCTTTCCTTCGTGTATATAGCGGCCCTTTAGCATTGTTTCACTGGGATAAGATGACTTCAATGGTCCCATTGATTGTAGGCGTGGCATTAGTATTACTCTCTTTATAATGCTGATAATAATCCCTGGATAATAATCCCGGGACCTCGTCATACGAATCTATGGCGAAAAAGGTGTTCGATGCGGTTGGTGGAGAACGACGGCGAAGAGGGAGCGCGCGTCTCTTGGTGTGCCCAACTGGAGAAGACGCGCGCAAGGCAAAGGCGCCTGGAGAGAGGGGGTTGTTATGGCCAGTTAAATAAGTAAGTATACCCCTTGGATCCACTGGCAAATTGATCCCCAATGTAGAATCCACTTAAGTAGTAGTTTCGTTGCCTGCAATCTGAACCTTAGCTCTTGTTTGTCACTTGGCTCTGATTTCAGAAGTGCTAGTTGGCTTACAACCAACTGACGGGTGCCCACTGTTTTTTTTAATTGAAACACTTGAAAATTTCATACCGCAGTATTGCCAGATCAAGAGATTTTTGCCTAGATTTAGGAGATTCTTGGCCTATTAGGAGAATTTGTAGGAGGAAGAATTGTTTAGGAGAAAGTTTAGTAGATTTTCAGATTTCATTTTAGGGGATTTTTGGGATCCTTAGATTCTTGGCCTTTTAGGAGAATTTGTAGGAGGAAGAATTGTTCAGATTTCAGATTTCATTTTAGGGAATTTTTCGGATACTTAATAGATTTTTGGGAGATTTTTGGATAACGAAGTATGATGTATTTGAAACACTGGCAATAAAACATATTTTGGCAACTATTTTATTAGTCAAATCATCCTATTGTATTAAAAATTTTTAAGTTTAAAAAATGTAAGCTCGTTCTATCTCGTTCTCACTTATTGCTTTCACAATGAAATCCCGCCAAAAATGGCACTTTTTGTTTAATTCATTTGTTATATGTTCTGTTTTTGTTACGTTGTTGTTAAGCTGAAGATGAATTAAAAAAGGCTGCATTAAAAGAAAATATAAGTATGATATGTATTTTTATTTTTTATGAGGATTTAAATTACTCTAAAATTACGCAAATTATTTCAAATTACGGAAATTTAAGTATTTATTTAAGATTTAGGAGAAAGTCATTTCAGGTATCTGGCCACACTGGCACCCAGCGCTACTTTCCACAGCCCATATGCAGCTAAGACACACTGCTCCAAATTCCTTAAAATTCATTGTCCCCCCGCCAGCAACAACAATCGCAAATATTTACGAAGGATTAAAACTGTGCACATTAATAAAGTGAGGTTAGGGAGAAGCTGTTCACTCACACACTCGTACGATGGACTGTCGCATGTGGTTAGGGGGGAAGCGCGACTGAGATTGCGGTTCGCGTTCATGTTTGCGCAAACAGATTTGGCACACAGCAACACGAACCTGCATACAAATGCATGCGAAGCGTGAGCGCCCGAAGTGCACACACACACACACCCACACACACATGATTTGGTATGTTGAATGTGGTTGTGCTAGTGGCCAACTCGGGTGAATTAAACACAAAACTTTATATTCTCACAGTGCTGGCACGCTTAACACATTGTTGTTGTTGTATTCGATGGCGCCCCTTGCCTCCTGTCAACTGATTGTTGCCACAAGCAATGGAAGAGGAACGTGCAGCAATGTTGTGTTGTGGTTGTTGTTGCTGCTGCTGTTCAGTTTTAAGTTTAACGAATCAAGTTTTCGTGTTGTTGATGTTTTGCTTGTGTTGGCATTCTTTGTTTTCACATCTTGTCCACATTGAACTTTGCTGCATGTTTCATTGCTGTTGTTATTGTTATTGTTGATGTTGATGTAGCGTGTTGTTTGTCTGCGTCGATGGCAATGCGTCCCTTATCAACAGAACCAGCTGATTCGGCTGATTGAAAGCCGAGCTGAAGGCAGCGATTCGCAGTGAGTGTCGGATGCGGTTGCAGCGGACCCGTGCGGCAACATGAAAGGAAGACAAATGGTCAC
This sequence comes from Melieria omissa, assembly GCA_963971225.1. Classification (NCBI taxonomy): domain Eukaryota; kingdom Metazoa; phylum Arthropoda; class Insecta; order Diptera; family Ulidiidae; genus Melieria; species Melieria omissa. Next base: position 123,917,510 of record OZ020267.1, read on the forward strand.
TTGAGCAGCTGACAGTTGACATTTGGCAGTTTCATGTGGTGGCTGCTGCTGGCAAATGGTGAGGCAACATGCGGCTGAAAGTTGCTTGTAATGTGTTGAGTGATGTTCGCATCATTAAGAGGACAACCAGCAGAAGAAAAAGAAGCCGCAGCCCACTGCATATGTGCTACAGAGCATATGTGTGTGTGTGTGTGTGTATGTGTGTGGGGAAAACGGTAAATAATGGAATGGACGAATGACTGCAGCAGCTGCGGCAAATCGCGACGTAGTGTGAATGTTTGGTTTGACGCAATGATTTGCTGCTCGTGCGCTGCGTCCCATATTTCATTCTGCTTGCTGCTTGTTGATTCTGCAACCCTCGCTCCGACACCCTTCTCACACCCGTGGTTGGCATTTTTGAGCTCTGCGCCAGCAGCAGCTAATTGTAAATCCTTTTGTCATGCGATGACTGCCTTCGCCCCTCACTCACTCACACACACTCACACACACTCACATTACAAATGCGTAGGTGTTTATTGCTTCCCATTTCTTATGTTCTGTTTTTTTTGCTGTTCTTGATGCACTCTACACTGAGAGGGTAAGTTGTATAGGTTTCGGTCAGCAATTTGAAATGCTCAAAAAATCTCCATAGTAAGTTTGAAATGCTCAAAAAATCTCCATAGAAAGACAACCCCAACTGCCTTTTCTGTGAGGGAAAAATCGAAGAGGCAGGACACTTGTTATTGTTATGCAAACGATTTACAGGCGAAGTCATATCTGGAGCGAAAGATGGAAAAACGCTCAACACCACACGGACTATTAGAACACATGCTGACATCAGAAGGACTTATTCCATGTATAAGTTCAACGTGTTACTTACAACAATAATGCAGCGTAAACATGACGTGGTGAACAAGCAGCAAGACCGAAGAAGGACTACAAGCGCCTGACCCAGGATCAATTCTCTTCCGCGAAGGAATGCCTTCACCGGCGGTGCGCAGGGAATCCAAAGGACAGAGAAGTCTATGGGAGTTGGTTTAAGCCCATAGAAATTCGTCGTAACTCTTGAATACGGGTTCCAGAGCAACTTGATGGAAGATTTCCAACAACGTAAAGCAAAAAACAAAAAAAGGTAAAAAATAAGAATAGAAAAAAGAAGTGATCAGAGCCACCAGGAGAATCGTTTTAACAATATTTATTTAGACTAGAGAAGCCTAAGATGGTTAGCTGTTAATATAATGAGACCTGGAAACTTCAGGCGTCACCTCACTAGAGTTCGGAAACTATCGATAGTCGGCCGATAGTTTCAGCGAAAATTATCGATACTATATCGATACTTTATCAATCGTATAAATCAAACTTATTTCTTATAGTAATATACCAGTGCGTACCCGGTGTTAGATGTGGTAATTGTATTGAAAACTATTCATATTAAATGCTTTTACCAAGATCCCATATTTTGACATTTAAGATTTTTTGTTGGTTGAAGAGTGTTACGCCCCTATTTCAATGCCTATGAAATTTACCTGTTTCAGTGCTATGAGACTTGTAGTTCGGAAGGTATTTTATGGTAACAACATGAGTTATATGGGCGGTGCCACGCCCCTTCGTCCAATGCTCAACCTGTTCTTCCCAATCCATCTACTCACAATCCACATATTTTAATATCACAGCGGAATATCCATGGCAGCACTGCCAGCATAGAATATTCTAGAGACATCACAAAAAACCGATAGTATCGATAATGCCAAAAAAAAAACATCGATAGTGATGTCAAAATGAAACTATCGAAGCTATCGATAGTTGCACAGCTCTACACCTCCCACTACAAAATCTCGTTGAGAATTAAGGGGTCCTACCATGTAACACTTTCAAAAAATGCATTTTTTTTTGTTGCATTTTTCTAAAGGTAGAAATAAGATACAAAAAGGAATTTGCTGAATTCCGAAGGGAAAACAGGTTTTAAGGCAAGTTTTATCACGCTTTCCACTGAGTTCTCGCAGCGCACCAAACTTTAAACGCGTTTTTCTCAGAACCACTTTTTTCGAACTGGTACCTCGCATTTCTAAGGAACCAGTGGACACATTTTGATAATTTTTTGTTTAAATGTGTGTAAATGTTGTCGCTATCGTTCGGTATAAGATGAGCTTCCAATTGTTATAAACAAATTATAAATAATTGTTTTTATCTGGCCGCCTGACCGGGCGTGGTCGAGACAAGTTTGTTCGTGGACATGGCAACGAAGGCGTATTTTGGTATCTGTGGTGGTCTGTATTCGAATCTCATGTTTGTTTTGTAAACACGCTGCTTATTACAAAAAAATAATAATAAATAAATCCTTAGCCAGGTATGTGTCTTAATACAAATTGCTTTTAATCGCGCGGTCCAATGAATCTCGCCAGCGGTTCTCGAGCGAGTAAGTGTTGCATTGCACCTTCAGAAGGACTTCTTGCTGCGCGTCGGCAGCAGACTTTCCTTGGCGTAATTGAATAATGACAGCAGACCCTGTTTCTTGCCGCGCGAGAAATAGTTTGTGACCGCATCGTGATTGTCTGTAACCTATATACACATTCAGATTAACCGCCCTCAAAGGACAACAATAACGACGTACCCATATGCTCGTTTTCTCGACTTATCGAATTCATGTTGATTTCATTCACTCAAAATAAAAGGCAATTGTGTGTTTGCCGTGTTTGCAGAAATAATAACTGATGCGAATGTCGCATCATTCCGTTTTACTGTGCGTATTTTCACGACGACTGACGCACTGCGTAATTTTTTCGGTGCGCATAAATTCGCCGACGACTTGGTTGTGTTTATACTATAACACTTATTTCTTAAACTTCGATTTTTTTATACTAAAAGGACCAATGAAAATTAAAATAAAAACCGCATTGGAAAATATTGAATACTTTTCCTTCTGCAAGATTTCAAAAAACGCCTCGAAAAACGGCGTTTACATGGTAGGACCCCCTTAAATGTGTAGTATAAAAGTTTTCTTGTCTTCCTTTATCAGATAAATTGCCAATTTGTGTATGAAAAACATAAAATATTGAAACATCGGTGAATCAGAAAGATGGTGACTGCTGTGGAAGTGACCAGCCATCGCTGTTCAATAACCACACCGGAGCCAGTATAAGGAAAAGCAAAACGGACGGACCATCGTCCATCTCGAATTGCTCGTTCCCTACCTTCCTGCTTCACCGCTGATCGCAAAAGAGGAAGTTTGGCGCGTGCAGCTCTCTTTTATACTACAACGAGAAGAGCTTTTGCACAGCTTTTCAAAAGCTCTTTACATTTGTAACACTTAAAAATAGGGGGGGAATGGGGTAGATTGATGCTACAGTAGGTTATATTTTGAAGGCCTAAGCGGTTGGATGCGTTGTGGATCATTAAGAAAAGGAAACTGCTCGCATTGACAAAAGATATAGTTACCAAGGGGGAGGTCCATGACTACGGCAGAGTAATCCCAATCCATGTAATCGTCACATATGTAGGTAACAAAAAGGCGGCCGATGAAGGGCTCCGCTTTGATGAATTTCCAACCGGGAGATGTTTCTAGTAATGGAAAATCGGCCACAACTAGCGAATTGAAGGTTTTTCTGTTATTTCTGGATACGACTGAAAATATGTGTCACACAAACTTTAAGCAATTAAGTACGCAATTCTTTCTATGAAAATTCTTCCCAAGTTGGGTAATTGAAACCAAGCGATGACCTCTACGCCCGACGTACTCAAAACATGTGTGTCCATAATAAATGTTTGTTTTAATCATAATAATTCTAGCTGCCTAATAAATGTCGCATGCCCGCTATGATTCAATTTCTCTAATTTGTCCTTCAGATTATGTTGTTCCGATATCAAATTTCATTGCGATATCGAAACGAAATTAGTTATGATTCACTTGAAGGACTTGGATCGAGTCCATTCAGATGTAGCGCAAAACCAAGTCGTTCACAACCTACTAAAACACTGATTACTTTTCGTTTCGCTCTCTACTCCTCCGCTTGTTTTTTTTGTACCTGCACTTTACAACATCCGTTTTCATTGTTGTTTGTGTTCTTGCTGCTGCAATTGTTATTGTTAGATGCTTTTTTTTCTCAGTTTGTTTTTGTTGTTGTTGCTCCACTTGCTTGCTTATGCTTTTCGGTTATTATCCTTTCGCTTCATTATTATTTTGCTATTGTTGCGAATCTGGCTGCTATTATTATTATTGTTAAGATTGTTTCTGTTGTTGTTGTTACACCCAACGGTCGTCGACCAGTGCATTCTTACTCGTACATCTTTCTTGATGAGCCGACCAACAACAATGGATAATAAAAACCATTTTACACCAAATAATTCATTTAGTCATTTTGCTCTTCCGTTCGACAGCAACAATTGCTGTTGTTGCTATTGTTTATGTTGTTATTGTTGTTATAGTTGTAATACATGCCTGGTTGATGCTGGCTCTGGTATTGTTGTTATAGTTGTTGTAGTTGCTTTTGTATTTTGTTTTTGCATTAACCTTAACGTTTATGGTTGTTGCCCTTAAGCAACTACTATCATTGTTGTTGTTGTTGTTATTGTTTCTACTGTACATGTAGTTGTTTTAGCTTTTATGCTTCCGAAGGACTACAAAGCGTAAAGTTGTTGTACCGGTGGCGTTTAATTATTAAAATCGGTTGAATGCCTTCACATAAATATTCACCAAGATTACGCCAGATTATCACCAGGTGGCGTAACAGATTCGTTGCGTTGCTTACTTCTCACTTCGGCCTCCCCCGCACTACTCAGAACCCTTATCACTTTCGCTCGTACTATTGTGTGCTCGTTGTTGTTATTGTTGTTGATATTTTTAGCTGAACATTGCTGACGAATGTTGGCCAGACGACTGCCACGAACGCTGGTTGCAGCTGGTTGGTTGGGAGTTGGCAGCTGTGAGCTGGCAACACCTGGTGTGAAGCATTTAAATGAGTTGGCATGAAAGTTAATTAGAGGTAAGATTTATTTTCGGAGATAATTACAAGCGGAGTGCTGTTTCTTTCCTAGGCGGCAGAGACGCCCACTCTACGGTTTGCGGTTGCGGCGAGGGGAGTGTCGGTGTGTGAAAGGGTGAAAGGTGCCATGCCAGGTGTTTGCTCACTGCTGAGGTTGTGAGCCACAGCCACAGCTCGAGTTGCCGCTGGCCGACTGAGTGGCTGAGTGGGATGCAGCCATTTCGACAGCAACAACTTCTTCGAAGAAACTCGATACGGCCACCCACGGCGTGGAACTGTGGGTGGGCGAGCACGACACGTGAAAACCGCAATCGGCTGCAGCTTGTCAATTTTGTTGCTGTGCCAAGACTACTGCGCCCTGTTGATATTTCAGCCTGCGCATGAGTAATTAATGGATTAATCGGCAGTGACGACACTTGGGCTGCGGTTGCCAACGCAGTGTGCGGGAGCAGCAACCAATGTTGTAATTTTCGCTGGAAATATATTGTTGCAATGCTTGCAAGCACACACACACACACACATTGTTGACTGGTCAAGCAGCAAAAAGATATGGTTGGGAACTCAGCTCGTAATTGCTTATGGCTGATTAAATATATGGAGCGCTGTTCTATCTCCGGTAGACATGATTATGAAGATGTGACTGGATAAGCGAAACCCAACTCAAAGGGAAATCATAGTAAATAATTGTGGACACATTAAGTTTATAATTGATTTCTTTGACGAATGTAAATTTGTGGAATAAACAAATGGATTGCAGTTTAAATAAAAGCTTCAGAGTGATTATGTTTCAATTATAAAATACAAATCGATGAGTTTTTTCGCAACCGAGAATGCCAGCTATAAAATAAGTTCAGATAAAAATGAATTTAAAGTTTGATACGATTCAAGTAATCGACCCAGCGCCCAACATTCTGAATAGAAATTGACATACTTTGTATATAGAAGTTCAATTTTTCAGCGAAAGTTCTCAAGATTTTGAAAATTGATAAATATTATGATGATGAACATTTATTGATTCTATCGCAGAATATTTATAGAAGATCCAAGAATAAAATTAACTGTGTCTGAACTTTAAAATGTTAAAGAAGTTACCTGCATAAATATCGTGATTGGGCTATCTCGATCTCGACTGCAGAACCGTCAGTTCATGCCCATACGATGGGTTTGACGAATAGGGAAAGTTGCCATAACGGACGGACATGGCAGCAAGTACCATTGCTGCTGTTGGTACATTTCCTCAGCATTGCCAAATTTGATGGGATTGTAATTCGCCCTGTCTTTGTTTCCTAAAATGGGAATCGAAAACCCAAATGCGAAACTCAGCCCTCCACCCCACTTCATAATCAAACCAAACATATCCGTCAAACTTAAACTTTCATAATAACAATTTTTATTCCATAATCTTAACCCAATACAAAACCAAAATTCTGAATCTAATTTTGAAAATATCTCGCATGTTGAAATAACATTTTAAATTTTAGTCACAATTTTGTTTGATAAATTTATAGAACAAATAGCCCAAAAAACTCAGCAATGAAATTAAATAATGAAGAAAACATAAACATTTGTTTAGAAAATAACGTTTTTCTTTTTACAACTTAAACTTAAGTGGTGATTATTTTCTTTTAAAAATTAAAATTTCTCCACATTTCCTCAAAATTTTAATAAATTTTAATAATTTTTTTCATATTTTATTTTCTTGAATATGGCTACCATTTTTTTTTATTTTTAATCTAACTTGATGCGGCCAGCCGTTCGTTTAACGTGTGAGCGAGTGAACCCAGAGACGTGGTGACGCAATCTCTTGCTGACCACAAATCCGCAGCCAAATTCGAGCTTCTCCGCACGGCAGCTGCAGTAAATGTCGCACTTTGCTCGCTTGGAGCAACCTTGTCCTGTCCATCGCATTTCCTGAATGGCGGTGAAGTCAGCCTTACATGTCGTGAGGGCTTCCGCCAATCGGATAGAGGCACCTTCCCTATAGAGGGTCCGAACATTCCAGGTGCATATCAAATAAAATCGTGGTCCTTAAATCGTTCGCTGTGGTCGTCAACATTGTGGGTTCCATCCGAGGCTTGGTTTGCAGTTTTCATTGGTTGTTGGTTTTACGTGGCGAGAACCAAACCCTGCGCACAACCCAAGTTTCAAGTCTTTGGCATTGCACACGCTGCACACATTAGTTCACTATTCCTCCTATTACCTCCTCCTATCCTTCCACCAAAACCCATATTAAAATAAATTAAAGTTTTAAATGTTCACTCACGGCTTTTTTCGGTTCTCGCTTCATCGATGCATTGGGCCCAGCGACATGATGCGCGTTTTTCAGGAACATGTTGCTAAATATATTGTTGCGAAAAGAGAATGAATTATAGATGTTAGTGCGTTGGGGTTTTTTCCCCACCGATATAAATTTATTAAGTTTTTTATTTCTTTACCCCCTTCTTTACTTACATGGCTTAACTTTCTTGTATTTCGCTTTTAAAATTATTATATTTTTTTCTTAGCAAAATTTTAGCTAGCGAAATTTCATATTAGCCAAATTCGTTTTAATAGCTAACTTTTATAGTTTTAATCTTTAATTAGATAAACAATTCAAAAATAAAACATTAAGTAGAAACACCTTTTAGAAATCATTTTCATATTTTTAAATAGATATACCAAATTTTATACAACAGAATTTTAATTAGAATGAAAATTTAATTAAAAAATAAGGAATATGAGGCACATATTAAACTTATATTTAAAATAGCTTACTTAACTTATATTTAAAATAGCTTACTTCGTCCGTTTCCCCGATGCTTCGTGATATAATTTTTTCCCACCCGGTCGGGTCCACGTCGCCGGTCAGAAAGGAAGAGAAAACAGATGACGGCCACCGGGTTGCCCACTTGTTGGATTTTGTAATTTTCACCGTCGGCGTTGCCACGTCGTCAGAAAGGCAGAGAAAGTAGATTAGTTGTTGACGCCTGTATTTTTGCACTCTGAACAAATTCGGAATATTTGGCTGTTTTTGCTTTTCGAATTTTTAGTGGAGTACTTCATACAAATTACTCGCTGACCACGAAATTACTATCCAATACTCCTCCGCGAGTTATTGATCGTAAAATACTCATACATTTCACGGCTGCAGCTGCTTATAAAAGCAAACAGCGCATAATCGCCTGATCGCCTGATCGCCCAACTTCCAGCAGATCACAGCAGAGCTTTGAAGAAATACGCCAAAAATTGGTGCATTTTGGGGACCATTACGTGGTTGGTGGAATCAAAGAATATGAAGTGTATAGAAGGCGCATCTGAGTTCAAAAATTCAAATTTTTGTTTGCGAGCTTCATAGAGCGGGGGGAAGCCACAAAAGGGAAAGAGTGGTGCCAGCAGGAGAGCAAGCGCTTCAGTTTACGCTCATTGACTGTGCGAACTGAAGCACGCGCTACAACAAACACACATGAAGTGAAAGTACCGCTTCTTCTGTGTACTTTGAGGCGTTGGTGGTTGTTTTCGACACTCAATAATTTTTTGTGCAAATTTCTCACAGCAACACCAGCCAGCGCAATGATCGTCGTTTCAACGACGCCATTGTTTGTTGTTGTTGTAGTTTTTATGTGTACACAGCTCGAGAAAAATGTAAACAGCTCCTCTTTTGTTGTTTTTTAATTGTTTATGTTTTGCATCGTTTGGAACTTCCTTTTTTTTATTTACTGTCACAGCATTCACCAGGAAATCCGAAGGAGCAAATAGGTAGCAAAAGTCTGTAAACGATTGATAATTTTTATGGAAAATGTTTCACTTAGCGCAGTGAAAAGGTTATCATTTCTTGGTTTTTGGAAACATATGCCACAATTATTATCTATGTTAATTTTTACTCGATTGTCGAAGTTTTTATCTACAAAATAATTTGTTGTAATAATTGTTGTAATTACTGCTGAAGTAAAATAATAAAAAGACAGTTTCGTCTGTCTCAGCATGTAGTAGGTTTTGATTCATAGAATCCTGTGTATCTTCGAAATTAGTTGTTACACTTGACCGAGTACTACTTGAATTTTGTCCCAAAATTGCAAAAGTATTTTCTAATTTATCTTGGTTAAAAAACGTGTTTGTTATAAAACATTTATGTGGGTTATTGCTTAATTTTATCAGTGATTAAAAAACAGATTTTAGTTCTACAAATAAAACTTTAATCATCCATACATTTAACATCTTTCAAATAATTAAAAAAATCTTTGTGAATTTGTACGACTCATTATTCAATTGTAAAGCCGATCTAAAGCAATTATCCGATTGTCCTATTCATGCAATCAAATATTAGGTCTACTTTTTTGATAAGTTCTTTAGGAACTTTGTTTGTAGCGACCATATAAGTCGTCATGCCAACCATATTTTATTTTCTTTTCTATGATTTTGCGCACACTACAGTCTGCAATAAGTTCAGGAGCAATATGCGACGCCGTTCAGGCTTGTAGAAGAAGAACAAAAGCCAGCCAGAAATCAGAAATCGTTTTACAATTTCAGCTTTTCGCCAGCGCAACAACAACAACAACAACAGCGTTCGTCTTCACCTTGCAATCATTTCACGCCACAACAATGTACTAACGCACACTCGCTGCAGTGAGCGCAACCAAAGAGCGCATCACATAAAACTACGTTCTCGCTTGTAAAGCAACGCTCTCACCACATACGTGATCTGTGCGAGCAGAGCGCGGGTTCCAATGTTAGAACCCGCCATACAAAATGTTTGCTTGTATGACATGCGCATTCTGTATGTTTATTTTCTTTGGTGGAATGCAGCAGTCAAAACGGCAAAGACTCTGTGCAATGTCAGCTGTGCAACACAACAACACGTTCCATGGTAAAAAGGTGAAAATGACAAAACATATATCTTGAAGAACCACGTTGTTGCTTTCTAACACGTCAGAGCAATGAGCTGTCAAATTTTGGGCATAACTATTGAAAACCATTTCATATACAAATACAAGGTGGGACAGAATTAATGTGGTAATGTAAATCTATCATACATTTTGCAAATGATGACAAAGGCCAAAGAGCGTCAAATGTTATAGTTTTCATTGTTTGTATGAAACGCATTGGTAGCAAACGAATGCAAAGTTTACGGGAAAAAAAGTCGTATTTGATATTAGCGACAGAGATGCCGTTTGGTCAATGGTGATGGCTTATAAAAATGACTAGTCATCACATTTTCTCACTGTTTGTGTCTCTGTTGCTTTTCCCCCATTGTCCTATTGGTTGTTGCAATTCTGAAGTAATGAAGATGTAAATCTAAAGAGATTTTTGAAACCAATTTGTTTTGCATTGCATTCGAATTTATATCCCATTCTGCCCAACACATGACTATTTATTAATTTTTTTATTTTTGCATGTGCGTGTTTGCTGTTTACTTGCACACAGATTACATTTCAATATTAATTTGAGTCATTTTAGTTTGTTGGAATGCGAAATGTTACGAAATCCGACACAGTCTCGATTTGCTTTAAAATATGTTTTTTTATTGTTGTACATACAGCTACATCGAGTCATTTGCAATCGATTTTGTGCAAATTTATTGTCGCTGCAAATATCGCAATGGTCTCCTGACGTTGGCAATTTTGTGGCAAATGTTTTCACTGCAAACGTGCACGTAACTAAATGGTTGGGCAACTGAATTCTGTAAATTATCAATGAATTGAATGAAGTAATGGTCAACGTAATTGCTGCTAATTAGCCACTCGAGTTGATTGTGTACGATTCGATGGCAAATTAAAGCCATTACACATTTCAAAAATATCCATGTAATTAATTCAATAATTTGTTTTGATGCACTAACCACAAATAATGGAATATAATTCGAAGTGACAAGATAAAGAGACAGAAAAATGGTCGGGGAAATCAGTATTTAACGCTGAATGTGTTGCATTAGCAATGCTCATATTTTTGTATATAAATACGAATATAGTAGAATTTAGTTCCCAGTGAGTATTCGACATGACAAAAGATTTAAACAGATTAAAGTTTGAACGATGCAAACTTAAGTGATCCGACAATTGTTGATTTATTCAAACACACAGGCAAGCGTCGAGGAAGAGATTCTGATTGATTTTTTTTTTAAGTTTCGAATTTTCTGAAATCTTAATTTTAAGCAAAATTCTGACAATTTTAGTATATATTTTGAAATAAAAAAATTAATTTCGAATTTTCAAAATTATTCTTTCGACTTTTTAACTGTTATTTATAATTTTAAAACTCAGCAAAAGTGACATAACTTAAAATAATTTCGTAATTATTAAATTATAATATCATCAAAACAATCACAACTCAAAATTTTGGATTTTCTAGTATATAATTTAAAAACATTCTTGTAACTTATCCTAAAGCATTATCTGTAAGAATTTTCTACTAAACGGTATTTTAAAAAAAGTTTTATTTAGCTCAAATTTTTGGCGTTTAAAAAATTTTAAAAAAATTTTGAGTTGTGTCACTTTTGTAGTGCGTGTGCGATATAGACTTTTCTTAAACTAAATATTTTATGTTATATTTCTATATTTATAAGTATTTGTTGTTATTTATGAAACATTTAAATCAGAATGAGGGCAAGTTTTAATAATATCAAAATTCTTTTATGTTTTTTAAATTTTAACAAATTTGTAACTTTTGCTTTTGTATCCAAAAATGTTTAATAATGTTTACAAGTCGTTCGTCGCCAATATTTTTGACTGCCCTTTGTTTGTCAATCTTTAGAAAATAGTAAAATTTTTATAAAAGAAAATTTTCACATTTAATCAAATTGCTGAAATTGCTTTTTATAAAATTCTGCTTATTTCAAAGCTATAAACTCGATTTTCTTTCAATAAATCACAAACCGCAAACCGTGCAACCATAAAGTGGCAACTTCCATGTATGTTTTTCATTTAAAAATCACTCATACGCCACGGCGACCCACTTTCACCGACACACTTGTGAAATTTTCATTTCTTTAGCAAAGTGTCTAAAATGTTTTCGTTATTCAGACGTTTTAATGGAAAAGTTAAGAAATTCCGCAATTCGCAGCCACATACAGCAATTTCATTTCCGTTTAATTAAACACACATTTACAAGAAAACAAAAAACAAATAAACAACAAACGAACATGCAACCCTTGAAGCTCACATCAAACTGCAGTGGACAGGAATGAGTTTGAAAGAATTTTAATTTTGAATTTTAAATTAATTTGCATTGAAATAAGCATACATTTGTATGTGTGTATACGCAGTCGGATACGAATATGTGTGTATGCGTGTATTTTATATAAGTATGTATGCGTGTACAATTTATCCTCATACTCAGAGCAGATATTTTGGTAAATAAGTTCGCTGTCACGCAAATGTAAATTGGCTGTCGATTGTAACTCAAAGCGCGAAATTTGAAATATGCTTTGACGGTAGAGATGCCACATGTGTCGTATTGGATGGGGTGGCAATTTTATGAAGTTTCACAGTAAATGTGGGGTATCTTTGTCTGTGAATTATAAATCTTAAAGTCTTCCACACAAACCTCTCTAGAATGCCGATAAGTTAACCCTTTCAGTCACAATATCCAATATATTGGACTACAGCCCAGGGTTTATTTTCATGTCAGAAAGGGTTAAAATTGGCCACGTTTGGCCCGCAGAAGTATCTGTGTTGTCTTCTGCCCATCTTAGGTTAGTTTCTTTAATGGAGCTTGTATGAGTACGAAATTGTATCCTGCCAAGCAAACTCGTCTGCTCTATAGCTCCCTTGAATATCTATGCGTTCCGAAACCCAGCAAAGGTGAATTTGAAGCAGCTGTCCCTTTGAGAGATTTGTTGTCACCTTTGTTGTCAACAACCTTCGATGTTATTCTAATCAGATGCTTAAAAAAGCTTATTTTGCTTAGAAAATAGAACAGTTGTGACGAATTTAACAAAAAACACTGTCTCTCCGGACTTCATGCCAGTCGACTGGGTCTGACAGTGGGGAGTGTTGACGCAGTTGCTGCAATGAAGATAGACAAGTTTCTTCCGGTCCTAATTTCACATCGTAATGCGACTTTGTTAGAGTTCCAATTCAACAGAGCACACGTTGGTCTTAATAAACCAATTGAAAACATCTTTAATGAATACACAACTTCCACCTCATGAAAATTGAAGGGGTAGATAGAACCAAGGAAACTTCAATTCTGGTGAGATTTTACACATTTTTTTTGCTTCCTTTTATTCTTGTAACAGGCGTCAGTTTGTGATACGTAAACTGATATCTACCGATAAAGTAATCATTTGAACAATATTTTTGTTGCGACTTAGGTATCGGAACACTGATTGACCTGACTGACTGATCGAGACCTGACTGAGATAACAACAATGTCCTTTAAGGATTTCATCCTTAATTTTTTTACAGATTTCAAAGAAATCTAAACAAATATACTCACTACGCCAAGTTCAAAAAATGGTTTTTAGTTTCAACTGTGTCTCGATTTTCTGGCAACACTGCTAAACATTTCAATCACGAGTGGAGTGTTGTTCTCGCATTCTGAGAATATTTATTCTCATTTCATTTTTTACTTTTTTTATATTTTACATCTATTGAATTGAATGAAAGATGTGTATGATTACGAAAGAATTAAAAAGTTGCATGCAACAAAATACTAGTTGTGCAATGCCCACTAACAACAAATGTATCACTGCTAACATAAAGTCAGCTCAACCAAAAGCAATCATCGTGTACTGCAATATATTTGTATATGTTTTCCTTCTTTCTCAACTTTCTCTTCTCTCCATGTCATGGCAGCTCCAATGGTATTTAATTAAATTTTCCGTTGGTCATTGGTTAACGACGAGCGAACACATGTGCGGCTACGCGCTGGCAGCAGATTAAGAAGTCCACCTGGTGCATTTCTCTATGCAGCAAAGTAATGAAAAGCACTCATTGCTGCAATGTAGCGCGAGTAGTTACTAAATAATAAACAAAGCGGACAATGTCGAAGTAGTTTGGTCATTGTGCATACAACTGGCAAAATGTTTCTCTTACAACGTCAGCGGCAAAAATAGTTTGAGTTTGAATGGGAAGATAAGTTAAAGCATTATGTGTTGATATACAAAAATCTGGCGAGATCTCAGAACAGCATTTCCATCATGTACCCGGGGTCCAGGGTAGATTATGAAATCCATCACAAGAAGTTTGCCCAGTTAGTTATGAAAATAATAGCGAAAACTCAGACGTTTCTATTGAGGCAGAAAATTGAGGAAATCACAGCAGCCAGTAAGTTATATCAGCAAACGCTTGTAAGCAGAGTTTAAGGAGAAGTGAGACCAACAATTTACCATTTTTCAACTCTCTCCCACATTAAAGATGCTCTGCAGCAGAGACTGGCAATGAGTACTAATAAAATTAGTATACTTAATTTTCACTCTGTGCATAGTTTTTACACCCTAATCCCGTGCAATGGGGAACTGAATTCCCCATTTTTGAACCAGCATAGTTTGTATGGGAATGAGTAAAATAATAGTTTTTTGGGAAATAATTATATTATCATTATAGTATGAAATATTATTAATGTTGTTGTTGTTTGTTTTTTTGTATTAGCATTTTTATGTTATTTATTTGCATACCGTCTTTGAATCTGTTATTCCAGAGGTGAGTGTGCTCGTGATTTAGAACTTGAGTGGTTCAGAACTTGGATAAGTTTTGCATACAAAATGTATTGGTATAAATAACGGGGTCATTTATTCCCCATAGCACAACAAACAGTTTGTGTGCTTTTTTTGGCTATATCTGCCTAATCATACTTGAGCTGAGATACTTGTTTATTATTTAAAATACTGCTACGCAAATAAATTAGAATTTGTGTACTTCATTAGACTTGCAGCTTCTGCCTTTTTTTAATAACTTTCGGACCAATCAAGTTAGAGTAATGAAATCTTGACACGTGATCAAGGAGATTTTGGGTTCCAACATACTTACTTTTCAAGAAAATTCGTTATAAAATTTCAAGGATATAAAGGATTAAAATTTTCAAAGGACCTTTTTCATATCCTTTTTTTACAAATAGATAAAAAACCAGTTTTTTTTTAATTCTTGAGCCTTTCCTCTTTCATTTGATACACATATTCTAACGAGGTTAAATATTTTTTATGTTTTTTTAATTTTTTATTCCCTTCAAAATTTTGAAGTCCTTTTCAAAGGACAAAGGATGTAGAAATGAAAAACTGAGTACGCAGTATTACTATGTTTGGTCTCTAGTTTCACACCCATATGGATTTTTTCCATTGGGAAAAATGCTGTCGTACGGTGTTATAAGAAAACTTGTATACATTTTCCACTCTAATTGTTTCCACTATAGATCGCACAATTCATATCCAATGCGCTCTTTCAATTTATCGTTGAAATTATGAATTATGAATTTCGTTAAGCTCTCCGGTTCGGTGACTGTCATTTCGATAAGCCACCATACATTGGATTCCATGTTAAAATCACTCAATTCTATTTGGTCGCATTTGTATAACTGCACTTTTGCAATTTCAACTATTTCGGCTTATCTGAGCGAGTAGAGTGGATTATTTCCTTTTATCAGCGCCATCAAACGTCGAGCCATTACTTTATTAAGCCACAAAATTGCGCGCCAGCAAACAACATCCGGCCAGTCGCCTTTCTGGCCATACGCAATCAGACAGTGTGCCGCTGCGCCAGTGTGCCCGTGGGAGCACGAAAATCATTGGCCATAAAATAGCGAAGAATGGTGGCGCATAAAATGCGCAAAATATGCGCAGCAAAACGGCCAAAAACACACCAAATGCGAAGTCGCTGTGCGCTGCCATTCCACTTGTTGCCAGTGAGTCAAGAAAATGAAAATATGTATTCAACTGTAGTCCGCAGCAATAACAACAACAACAACAATGCACAATGCAGCGCAAGTAATGCGACTGAGTGCGCTCAAGTTTTGTTGGCTTCTGTTTTGCCATTGTTGTTGTTCTTGCTTTCTGATGGTTTCTGAAGAAGCAAATTGTTCAAGCGTAAGAATTGCGCTTAACGGCAATGTTGTTGTTGTTTTTGTTACATTTTCATAAATACCAACATGAGAAAACATTATTGCATGGAAGAAAAACTGAAAGCAAAAGTTCGCCGAAGGATGAACTAATTTCGACTGGCGAAATCAGAGCAAATTCTTGCTTCAACAAACATGGCAGAAGGGGAAGTGTGTGTGTGTATGTGAGCTCGCGTGTGTATGTGTATGTGTGTGGCGGTAAGGGCGTTGAATACTTATACCAATATTTGACGCCTAAAAAGGTCAGTGGGATTAGGTTTTCAGTTGATGTGTCCACAACATTCAAAAACTCGTTTGCTCAACACAGGTTTGCTGAGATTAAATTCGTCAGCATTCGCCAATTGAAGGTTTGCAAATTTAAATTTGGCTTTAATTTAATCGCAGGGATTTTTATCGGGAAAGACAATGTCAAGCTTTGTTTTTCTCCTAGAAAAATTTGCAAATGTTTCTCGAGTAGAAATGCTGGCTTACTTCGTACTTTAAGTCAAGAAATGGGTTAGAGAGATGATTAATTTTGTGTGGAGTCAACTAGGCTGCACTCAGGAGTCGCATCAACAACATTTTCAAAACTGATATTGTCAGTGAATGTAAAAAAGAAGAAGATTAACAACGATGGTCTTTACAATAAAGCAATCATTGTTTGTATACCTGGACGAAAGAGAGTTGTGGGGAAGAAGATTACTGATGATATTGCAGGACAAGGTCCTTTAAACCATCTAATAGATATCTCGAACCAAGTATTACTTGATCCCTGATCTCATCTGTGATGGCGATCTTGCTTAGCTTAAGAAAAGATGGGTTCTGTGGGCTGTAGACAGTCTAAGGTTCTACTACTTTCCTACTACACCAACTGTCGATTAAAAAATATAGTGGATTATTTCTTTGTTCTCTTAATAGAAGTGAACGTTCTTAAAAAACTACATATAGGTCTGGAACTCCAGAATCTTTGGTACCACTATGGACCACTACTTGGTCTATATGAGATCCCTCCGTGGGTCAGCCAACCTAACCTAATAGAAGTGATTACAGTATTTTTTTTCTCTTGTTTTTACTTCTGTGTGACGTTCTAAGGTCATCACACCTACTATCCATAAGGGATCCTTGACGATCCATTGTTCAATTAATAGAATCAATTGCAAAGAATTTCACACATCAACTATATTTATATGTTCTTTTAATCAAATAATTGTTTTCATATTTTAACCGGTCCACAGTGTTTCGAAATTGAAACAAAAATAGAAAAATTGTATGTCACCGATTTCAAAGAAGTTTATGTTATTTCAAAGGTACAAGTCTCACTTAGCAAGATCTCCTGAGGTTCCTTAATAAGTCCGAGAAAATTGCACAGGAGAACTCATAATCCTTTCTTCCTTCCACCCATCTTATCTTTTTTTCCCCATTCCCATCTCCTCTATCAACGTTTTCCTGAGCCTTAAGTACAATGGGCCATAAAGCCTGAGTGCTTGAGGTAATGACCTCTCTGTGGTTATTTCCTCGGCTCCCTCACATCCATACAGCCATCCAAGAAAGATCTCAAATAATTTTTAAATCGGTTAGATTTTGAGTTAAGGCATCGGCAAAATGATCAAAATCACAATAATGTTTTTGTACTAAAATAAATTTTTAAAAAAATTTACCTAAAAGACTGTTTTTCCTTCAAACGGAGAAAATGTTGATGCTGTGCAGTGCAAGAAGTTATTGCAGGAGCTGTTTTGAAGAAAATTACAACAAAAAATTTTTTTTTTTTGTTAAAACGATAACGACATATTTTGGTGGAACGAAAAATATAGAATTGCGCATTTTACATCACTTTGTTATGTAATTCTCTATAATAGATTTTCATATTATGCCTTATGATATAAAATTCTGCAAATAATAAAATTAATTTAATTTTCATAAACTAATCGAATTAAAAAAATTGCATTTGTGTATCCTACGCTGAGGTGTCCAGAAGTACATTTACTTTGGCGGGAACAGGTGTAGCCGGTATGAAAAATTATATATATATATATTATTGTTGACCATGCCCAATGGTCCGCCCACCATAGACGGAGTTGTCATAGGGAAGTCTTTCATAAAATATGAACAAAGCCAATGTCGCGAATTATGACTTTTCTATATAAAAATGGGTTTGGCTCGTCTGTTTAACCCATTAAGAGCCATATTATCCAATTTGTGTTATTTATCTGAGACTTTTTTTTGCTAAAGTATGATTTAATGCTAATATTGTCTAAGAAAAACAAATAAAGTTAAGGAAGAAAATTCTCATTAAACGTGTTAAAAATTTTTTTATACGATTTTTTTTAAAACGGATAAAAACAATGCTACCCATAAAAACTTTAGGGCCCCTTTCTCTTGGAGGTCGGATTTAAGAAAAAAAAACCCTAATATATAAATTTCCATATTTGCACTCCGAGTACTTTTGTCAAGTTTTAAACAGATTCAACAAAAAAATTAAGTTTCCACCCTCTGAAGGTCTAATTTAAAAAAATATTTCTATAAGAGTCCCACCGTTATGAAGTGAACTTCATTGCATCTTCACCGCCCTCTTTCCACCCTTCAAAGGGCTGTAGTTTTTTCTCTGTCTGTGTGGCTGAGGTCACTACAGGGTGGCGCAAAAGCTGTCACATAATGTTCTTTGGCTCTAATTTGTTTATGAATGAATGTATGAATGTGTGTATGAACGAATGAGTGAATATATGAATGACTGAATGTATGTATGAATGAGTGAATGAATGTTAAAGCTGAATTTACTGTCACCATTTGCAAAAGTTATAGCATCTGCCGATAGAGTGATGACTTTTGCGCCACTCTGTACATGCATTGAATGTCAAGTTTGTGGGAATGATATGAGAAAGATATGATAAGATTCTATTCTATTCTAACCCGTCATACGAGTAAAATAGGCTGACAGCTTCTGTCCATCGTGTCTGAAAGACGAGGGCACAGCTGTGAGTTTTTACATAAATTTTCCAGCTTTCAGTTTTCAAGGCGCAGACTCATTTTTTATCAGGCACAATGAACAAAACCCTGTCTGGGCGTTTGTTTTACCTTATAAATTAACAAAAAATCCTATTGTTAGACATCTTTGTTTGACTTTTATCAAAAACAAAAAAGACAAAAGCCCATTAAATCATTTCAAACTGCCACTGCAACACATCGGCCCACATTTTAATGCAATAACTCAAATGCCAGCAATCGCCCGACTCGTCGCTAAGCTGTCTTTGAAGTGATTACAACTAATGAAATATTGTTGACAAACAGTTGACTAATGTAATTAACACCATTTTACTTATAATTGGAAGCATGTCCTGCAAAGTATTCTAATTAGTTCGAGTTAATGCAATTTTCATTGGAAACAAAGGACGTCTTAAAGTTTTTTGCGCGCCCCCTAAGCTGCTTTAAATTTCAAGCAAAATCAAGAACAAATGAATAAATGAAAGTGAACTTTTCCTCGCACCGCCCACTCGCACGCAGTTTCACAGATATCCAAAGAAGCCAAAATATTCGAGCACAAATATGCGAAAGCCGACACTCGACACACGGCCGACGCGACATTGTTGCCATGACGGCGTATTAAACAGTTGCGCCGATTGTACGATTACACCGTCGGGCGACTGGGCGCGTTAATTTGCGCGAAAAACTGTCGGCCATTTTCGGGTGACAATTTTTGGCCGTAATGGCCGCCTTCGTTGCAGCGTCTGTTCCGCCTAATAGCTTCGCTAAATTAAATTTGTTCTCAATCCGCCGCTCGCTGTGACCTCACTCGACTGGCCTTTTTGTTCTGCTGTGAAACGTTGGCTCCCTGTGTCACTGGCGCCGCTCGATATTGCGAATGGCATTAAACTGTAGCTGATGAAAGCGGATAACGCCAAAGCAAACAAGAAAAACTTTAATTCAGCCGCAACAACAATAACAAGTCTGACATGGGAGCAACGTGAAAAGGTGAATGTCGCCAGGTGAAGAGCAAAATTAAAGCCTTGAACTGGTATCTGAATTATTGGGCTGCTGCCGAACATATCCGGCGCTGGGCCATGAGTGTGCAAGGGGGCCGGAGGGAATGGGGCATAGTGAAAAATCAAATTAACTTAATAAGCTTTGTTGGGCTGGCTGGCTGCAGCGAGAATGTGTGGCTGTGTTTCCGGTTTGTGTGTAAGTGTGCGTGTGTGTGTGTGACCGTTGCGTAACGAGCTGCAGCCGTTCGATGTCAAATTAAGAACAACAGGGAACACTGGCACCCATGCGAAACTAAACGTTACACATTGCTACCAAAAATTAAACCAAGTTTCAATCTTAAACCACAAATAAATTAAACCAGCTTTAGGAAACGCTTAAATAAATTCCAGCTTTAACCCCAAAGTTACTTGAGAGCAGGGAAAGTTTGTGTTCTAATTGAAGTCTACGAATTGGGCGTGTTTGATTAATTGAATAATGGTTAAATAAAATGAAAAATATTATAATTTTGTATTTTTCCGTAAATATTAAATAATTTTTCTGTAATCAAAAAATATTGATACCAAAATTTATTTAATCCGTTTTAAGGTAAAATGGTTCAAAAGTAAACTAGCTGCAGAACTCTAACAAAGAGGCGTGGCGACTTCAAATGTCGTGTGCACATTTCTTAGGTAAGGTTTCATGATTTAAATACCAAAAAGTAATATCGAGAAACAAGGTAAAATTCGAGGTCGACAGGCTTAAAAAGTAATTGTTCATTTTTTACTCAGCAACTATGTAGAAGTTGGTTAGTCTGCATATGAACTTTTGGGAAAATCCTGAAAATATTATTGCTAGATCCTTTGGACTGTTGATAAATTAGATCAATTGCTTAGTTTAGATTAATAAAAGTGTGTTGTACAAAGAGACTTGTTGAATTTATTGTGATTTTCTATTGGCTTGTAAGATGAAAACGACCTCATTTATAGAACAACTGTCAGAAGAATCAATGGGAGGAGTTCTACTCTCTGTAGGGAGCTTTCTTAAGTCAATGAGGCTCATTGCGAAATAGCACAATCCTGTCCCTTTCTGAAACCAGAAAGTGAAGAAGCGTAGTCAACTTTTGTCGTCAACTACTGAAAGGTAAGCAATATTGATTGATGCTAGATGGTAAAAAATTTCGCCTTTAGCTACCATTCCACACCTTCTAAAGAAATTGTTAACCCTAGATGCCCTTTGTAAATCAAACATTCTGTCAAAGACCATCAAATTCGTCTATTCGTCTATTCGCTTCGTCTGCGCTGCAGTTTGCTGGTATATTCATACAAACTTCAAATGAACCCATAAGGAGGTGAATTCTGAATTGCTCAGACAGCTCATTAATAGATTGAAAGAAGCAAATGAAAAGCTAATATAAAGTTAACGGGTCATTTAACTTGGCATAAAAAACAAATTAGAAGTTATAAGATGGCTGAACATTTTACATGCGTTTGCCGTTCCATATCAGGAATAAAGTTCGTAGCTTTGGGCAGTAATTATCTAAGCAGCGTAAGCCTTGGCTCCTTAGAAATTCAAATCTGCATTGGCTTATTGTAATTGAGTCACAAAATCCATCGACGCCATTGAGCTATCGCATTTGTGTTGCTTGTAATTGAATCAAAGTTAGTTTGGTGATGATGTTTTGAGCCAAATAAGCTTCGGACAGGGTATACATAAATAAAAGATGTATCAAGTTTATCATTCTTTGACTAAATGTATGGACCGATAGGGTGACCTCAAATCAGTCAGAACAAGGGACTTGCAAGGAGTCATCCATGAAACTAAATGACTTCATTTGGCTCTTGAATGACTTGCATTGTGAACATGTTTTTCCTACCTTTCTGAAATAACAATGTGATGCAATTTCTAAGCTAAATGTGTCTTGCAGTAAGATGCCATGCCTTTCATTCTACTCTAACCTTATATAAAAAATAAAAAACTAATCACTTTCTGTACTACATTTACACAAGCAAACATTTTACTTCATTGAATAAATGCTGATTTTTTTTATTAAAATTTTGTTTGCCTCCATTTTTTTTTGTCTTCAAATCAAATCCATTGCTCTTGGCCGCATTATTATTTTAAACCTTACATTGGTTCTGTTGCACATTCGTTGAATCGCTATTCCGTTCGCACTCCACGCCAGCGGCATTGCAACCTGATTTGTGGCTATTGTGCTGGTTGCAGTGGCCGTAGCGTTGCAATCTGTCATGGATGACAATTGAAGCCGTTGCCGTTGTCACTTCATGTGAAATCAATGTAGTTGTTGCTATAATAATTTATGCTTACACTCATATTCGCAAATACACACATAGACACTCAGACATACATATATACATAGATACATACTATACATACGTACATCGTGCAGATAATTGTGAATGGATGCGGCAAATGAACTTTTGAGATTATGGCCGCAAGATCTTTTCGTACTCATTAGGACTTGTCCCGCTTTTCAAACCCGATGCTTATATGTCGGAGCACGTAAATGTGTGAAGCACACATGATGAGAGACAGAAATGAAAAGTGTACATTGAATTTGAGAATTCAATTCTGGTAGAGATGCTTAATGCGGAGATTATATTTCATGAATAAGAATGATGAAGCAACACTGAAGATTGGAGAAATTGTGTGGCAACTTGAAAAAAATGCAGGCAAAATAAATTTAATTATGTCCACCTTGTCAATTCACTGCATTGATGTGAATGTCTTTGACTCTTTGTTGTTCTTAACCCTGCATAGCCAGCGATATTTAATATTCATCAATTCGACTAACATAGTTTTAAGATCGATGTTAACAAACCGGCAGAGCATATAATGCATTTAAAGTGAATGAAAATCAGAGACTAAATTCAGAAAACAAATATTTTTTGTGTGTTTTTTTTTTTAGTTTGCTTAAGGGAAGGCTCCCCTGGATTTGGGCAAAAATAAGGCAAAGTTTGTAATTTTTTTGTGGGATAATGAAAAGGCGTACAAACTTCCGGTTTTGACTATTAAATTCGTCTATTATTTAGGAGTTTAAAAAGTTAAAAAACTTGATGAAATTCAAAATGGCGGCTACAAAATGGCGATTTCCGTAGGCCTCTGCGCGCCAAACATCGCTCGAGAACTGTAATCCTGCAGCCTCTTGTAGTGGACTGAAATCAAAAAGCATTGTCATTACTTAAAGATAACAAAATTGTCTGTGCATTGAACCAGACTCAAAAAATTGAAACGAAAAATTCTTGCACAATGAATATTTGAAGAAAAAAGTTAAATTTTTTGCACCTTTTTTTAATTTCAACCACATTTAAAAATTAAAAATAAATAACTATTTATGCAAATTGTAGGTTCAAGGCATACAGAAAATCAAATATATTCGAGCAGTTTTTAGATGAAGAAAATCGGATCATTAGATCAAGTCCGGTGATTTCAGTTAGATTGGAAAAAATGGTTTCGAGATAAACGCGTTTGAAGCAAATTAGAGCAGTGGAGCGTCCCGTAGCGCGCGTGAGACAGGTGTGTTCTCCCATGAAAATACGCGTCGTATCAAAAAATCCTTTTACACACATATTCTACATATATGTAGCCTTCGTTTTATGCAAAAAAAAAAACCATTTTTCGGTCCAAATCCAGGGGAGCCTTCCCTTAATAATATCTACCTCCTTCTTTCATGAGATGATCTAGAAAAAAGCAACAATAATAGTCGAAATAATGAACATTGACTAAGCAGGGTTAAAATACTCGATGCCACAAATCAATATGTTGCATCTAGTCGACTCGACATTTTGTTTCCAGCTTTATTGTGAAATTCTCGTCAGTTATACATAAAAGCAACGACAACTTTAGGAACAATACCAGCAGCAATCGTTGTAGCAGCAACACTACTACTATTACAATAGCAATAATAACAATTGGAGCAACAAGTACAGCAATTGAAATGGCAGCAACAATCGTTCTCAAGTTCCAATTGCTGATGTGTGAATGTGCATAATTAAAACAGTTGCAGTTACTTTACATCAGAACAGTTGGCATAAGAAGGCAATGCGAGCAGCACAGAACTTGGAAAAGTAGAAGGAAGAAGAAAGATAAACGAAACTACTTATGCAAACATATTAAATTATCGACTTGAATATTAGCTGCGACGTTGAAATAATAAAATTATAAAATTGAATACTATTTTCCAAACTACAAATGGCAACAAAGAACAGTTTTAAGCAAACAAATTTACATAATGCACAGAGTTCTAGTCTCAAGTAACGATTAAAAAAAATTTTTTGTCGAGACCCATCCAAAGGGTGACATAGGCTAATATGGATACAACAGCAGCACAGATGAATTCCATGATTTTTAAATTTTCATATTTCTCCATATAAACTATTAACAAATTGTTGTTGTTTGTTAGATGAAACTGAAAAACATGAGTTGAGTTTATTTATGATTTGAAGAACATTCACGAAGTCTGATTTCAATGGGCCCAATAAATAGCGTTTCTCAGAAAAAATATAAAAATTTTTCGAGTTCCTTCATAATCGAATAGCTTGCAACAAGTTTAAAGCCACTAAACCCAATAAATCATATTTCGCCATACAAACTGTTGACCTAGTCAAACCATGATTTTTCTTAATCTCATCTAAAGGTCAGATTAACTATTAATTTTTAATTAATAGTTAACTATGAATTATTATTTACTATAATTATTATTAATTATTAATACTTATTTATTATTAATTTTTAATTAATTATTTTTCAATTGAAGTGTTTGTAAGGGACAGAAACCCATCGTGAAAAAGGTGATCGAGCCTTATCAGCGGGGTCTCACACCTATTAAATCTACCATCGAAAAGATTTTTAAAACTCGCCAAATCGTAAAGGAGACCCACGAGAAACAGATCGACCTACACCACCTATTGATCGAGAAAGAGCCTTCCGCAAAGCTGGAACGGCTGTTTAAACTGACGTTCAACGTCATCAAAATTAGCCTCAATCAGAATGGCCTATCCGAGCCGTTTGATATCAAGCGAGTCTCTAAGCAAAGCGGCCACCTCTCCAGCAAATTTTTCAACCAACTGCCGAAGAAAATTATAAGCTGTGCCGTGGTGGCACCATTTTTTTTATTTTATTTTTTCATAAAATGTGAAGCTGCTGACACAATATTGACATCGTCGGCATGGTAGGCTTACTCCAATTAAAAAATAGGGGCAAGTAAAGTGAGTCTTGAGTTGAAAAATGGTACTCTTTCTACCTTCTTCTACCTTCTGACAACACACAAAAAATATTCATCTATTGAAGTTTTGATACCAGCAACAATACCAAAAACGACATTAGCCTGAAGATCAAATGGAGAATAATCCTTGCCAGGAGATGTTATTTTCAGTTTAGCAGGTAATTGAGAACCTAAGCCCTTTCTCAAAAAACAAAACTTACTTAACACTTATTGGGGAACAATGAACAGCAATGTCTAAAATGTCTACTTGTATGTGCCTGTGTCTATGGACTCCAAAAATATATGATAAGGCCCTTGTCATCTTCATCTTCTGATATAGTTCAGAATCTTAAACGTTGTCGGCCATCGATGAAAGTGCTCTGAGAGCGTTCTATAGAAAAAAGTCAACAAGATCTTCGGTTCTCTCTGCGTGGGAGCGTGATGAGCACCGTATTCCATGAAACAGCGAACTGTATGATATATCTATTTCCATGGCAAAAATCCATCAATTGGGCTACGAATTGCTCCCTCATCCCGCCTATTCACCCGATCTATCCCCAAGTGACTATTTCTTGTTCTCAAACTTGAAGAAATGGCTCGGCGGAAAGAGATTTGCCTCCAATGACGAAGTCATCTCACAAACAAATGCCTATTTTGAAGACCTCGACAAATCATATTTTTCGGAAGGTATAAAAAAACTGGAGAAACGTTGGTCTAAGTGTATAGATCTCAAAGGAGACTACGTTGAAAAATAAAATAACTTTTTATCTAAAAACCTGTGTTTCATTCAAAAAGTCACGGACTTATTGACCCGCCCTCGTACCAAGTTTCGCATAATTGTATCAGAATTTTAAGAAAGTAATTAAGTGTTTTCACCAAATTTTATGTCTGTCTATGTTTTTCTTATCGCTCCTTCGCTGCAAGAACGTCATAACTCAAAAACATTTTTTTTTCAGTTTATGGCAGCCCTGTGTGTATCTGCATATGATATTTTATCTGTCAAAACCTCTTTGTAAAATATTCAATATTTTGCTCACAAGACGACATGAAAAATTGTATCATACCTTGAACTGCCCGTAATGGTAAATTTTAAAATTGAATTTTCTCGGAATGATGTAGTTTTGAGTTATGACGTTCTTGCAGCGAAGGAGCGTTATGTAGTTTGCCATAAACAAACTTGGACTCTGCTGACCTTGGCAGATTTCTTTTTCGAAAAACTGACAGATACTCGACATATTATTTTTGCTTTCGAGTATTTTTACCAAATTTGAAATCACAAGGCTTATTAAATCACGTTCTTCAATCAATTTTTTTACGTGACATGAAAATACAGTTTATTATAAAACTTTAAAAGTATTGGTTTCGGCCATACTATGTGAACAAACCAAAATCAAAATGGCCCAATTCAGTACTTTGAGCTGAACTGAAGTCAAACGCAAGTATTTGGTTCGACTATTCAAAACCATTGCAATCACAAGTTTTTAGGCGAATTTCACAGAATCTTATTTTCTTAAAATGACTTGTCCATATAAACATTTTGACAGGCCAACACACCAAATGGTCAATTCAATCCTAAATCAAGTCTCGTTCTAAGTAAAAAGGAAAAACTTGCCTCGTTTATACGCCAGAAGCAGTCAACTCCCTTCAATTGGCCGCCCCAAGTGAAAATTCCAATATTGCATTGTTAGTTATTCCTCAAAACTGTAGTTTATGGTTAGCTTATTCATTAGGTTTTCAGCTTTTTTGAAATCCAATTCAGGGAACACTTTTTTTGATTCCATACATGGCTTCACTTTTCACTAGATTTTTCAATCAGATTTTCACTTAAGAATAATTTGAGCAAAAGATCACGTAGTAATTTTGTATTTGATGATTCAACTTGAGCCATAAATTCAAATAGTTGAAACCTTCATACTTGACAAACATTCTTGGCTTCATGCTTGACAAATAATAACGCGCACGGTTGGCTAAAAAGTGGGCTACAAGCATGCAAAATGACTGAGCTTCAGCATTTCAATTTGCAAATTCAATATTTCATTTGATTGTGTGACACAAATGCAATTAGCAACATTTTTTTTTTTATTATTAAAATATTTTTATTTGATTATTTTTATTATTTTTCATTGTCACATTTCACTGACCATACGCGTCTGCCCACTACTGGATTTATGGCTTCTTTATGAAACAAACCACAGCATAACGGTAATTATGATCTGCATATTACTGCAGCTCATTGTTAGCAGCTGAGTTGCGACGCCCGCATTCGGCGCTTTTTTTGTGAGCTCACAATTTTAATTGGCATTAAGTCGGCAGCCACCACGGCTGACCAAATACGACAACTGCATTGCGTAGAATTTCGCTGTGTGACTAAAGACTTGCAGATCCTGCAGCTGTTTGTGCAGCAGTTGGCGTCGTTCGCTTGCCGCAGCATCAACTGTAGCCTTGGGCGTAAAATGCAGACTGCAGACTACAGTCTTTGAGTGGCTGACTGCAATTATTTAACTTGATTCTTTACGCATTTTATGTTCGTTTGTTGGGCGACAATGGACTGGCTGCGGCGGACAGCGGCAGCGCTTGCTGACAATTAGCGATGCGGAAGTGGCAAGTGAAACACAGTTGTGTGTGTGCGAGTTTGTGTTGTAAATGCTGTTTAAATATAGTAATTAATTAGTTTTGTGGCGTTTGTTTGCGTCGCGACAACTTCTATAGTGCAGCAAGTGATGCGGGGCGTATGAGCAATATTTGAATTTTTGCTTTAACTGTGCCAACTGTAACTTCAGCTTAAAGCTGACCAACTCAGCTGGTCAGATGCGCGTAGCTTAGGGATTTGCGCAACTGACTGCACGTGTGCAACTCACCAAAAAGTCCACAACTCATTTTGCTAATTCAAAAGTGTGTAAATGTTGGCGCACTTTTAATGATCCAAATTGCGTGCAATGATTATGTGAGCATTACACCCGGACGGCTGCTGGCTTCTAGCTGCCGGCCATTTACATTGCTCAGCACTCGGTGCTCGGCTTTTAAATCAGGTCTGCTAGGCGCCGTTGCCGCTCTTAAAGTTTCTTTTAATGAGTTTTGCCGCTTATGCCGTCGTGTTGCAGTCATTAAAACCGGACCAGAGCACGTCGCTGTTGCCACAGTTTTTTTCCAGAGCAGTTTTTTTCCCTTCCCTTGTGCTCTGTTGGCTCTCTGCCTTTTGGCGCGTCACCGACGCAGTACTTGTCACCAACGGTGCCGCTGTCGCCGCAGCCATCCAGTCAAGTGGCAAGTTCATCAACTCGCCATCAGCGCCCAGTCCGCGCGCCCCTTGAACGACCTGCCGTGCAAGAAAATTAAAATCATTAGTCGCGCCGTCACATGCGGCGCAATAAAATTGTAAATGTTGCCCTTTTTTTCTTGCTTTTCCGCTTCGCTTTGTTTCGCTATGGCTTTGTTGTTGTCATTATTGTAATGTTTGTAGTGGCATAATTTGTTGTTGTTGTTTAATAAAGCATTTATTTTATGACTTTGCGGAACTGTTGATGAGGGTTTACCCTCTTCACTGGTCACTGGGGAATAATTGCTGCCGGAAATGAATGGAAAAAGCGTGAATTAAACATTAAATTGCCAGTCATAACGAATTGCGGTTTGCTGGCGTAACAGGAGTTAAATAGTTTTTAATTTAAAGTAATATATGGCAGACTGCGACACATATATATTTGCATAAATTAAAATTCAGTCTGCCAACTTAGTGTTTAATGCTTTGCTGCTCGCTCTTCATTTGCCGCTCATATGTTCGATTGGTCAAAATTCACCTCACCGCCTCCCACCTGCCACCTCGCTTCACGCTACATTTCCGATACAAACATGAGTCTGTAGACGCCGTTGCTGAACCACAGGTGGCAGCCACTTCTGCTCCCGAAACGGCCACGCTTCACGCGCCATTGCACACCCATGATCCGCTTCCATATTCACATCAGGTTTGTTTATTTTTCTGCCTAATGACTTGTGATGTAATTCGTTCGGCGCCCCGTCTGTTGCCCACTGCCCACACTTGGCACTTTTTAAGGCCATCAGCAGCTTTGGTGCTTTCGTGCGCAACACCTTCACTCAGCGCCGCTGCCTCAACTTTGTGTGCTCGGCCGAGCGTTTCATAAAAATTGTCTCTACGGGCAATGTGACAATGAAGTGCACTTTGGAATGGCCACAAGTAGCGGCAACTTTGTTCTACCATTTTGTTGTTGGCGTGTTTCTTTTGGCATGTAGTCCAAAGTAATTAGTGATGTCGGCAGACAGGTTTCGATGTTGCCGCTGGTTGATTAAAGTGAGCAGCTGCCGCGATGTGTGTATTGGGATTAGGTGCAATTTGAAATTAAATTGTAACTGTGTGTTGACCTTAGGTCAGTCGCGCCCACACTCTGATTATAACTTTAAAAAATCTTGCTAAAGAAATTCCTCATACGCTCTGTTGTGCGCCATTGAAATTGCTGACTTAGTGGCAATTTGACGATCAGGCTGCAGAGTAGTTGAAGTTAAAAGACAACTGACGTTCAGGTGGACTGCAATCTGATGGCAAAATATAATTTTCATACGACCTTGAGTCTATTTTTGATAAGTGATAGGCTCCCAAAGGACCTGCAGACTCTTTGAATGATTTTGAAAAACATTGCATATGTTTTCAAATCTGTCTTAAACTTTGATTTTCTTTGATTTATGGTTGGAATTTAGGAATTTTTAACAACTGAGATTAATTTTATGGATAAATTATCTGTTCTTCATGGTTTTTCTTATAATGATTTCGTAACTAATTTCATTCAAATATCTGAAATGTTGAATGAATTTGAAAAAAGTGACATGTGCTTTCAAATTTGCTTTAAACTTTGACTTTCATGGGTTTATTATTGAGTTAAGGAATTTTGAAAAACGGAAATGAGATTAATTACAAAACTAGCTGTTTGCCGTTGCTTGATTCACGCCGATTTTTAATTAATTAAATAAGTTAAAAATAACTGCTGAATAATTGAGGTACATTTGTTTTTTCCAATATTTTCAGGTCGATGACTTTTCCAAGATTGCAACTTACGCCGCAATAATGTTTTCCAAATCAAACTCAAATTTTATTTTTTTTTAACACTAGTGTGTGTGCTGAAAAAACACCCTTAACCGTGTGATGAGGTACCCGAAACCCCAGTACAAATTATATGAAAAATTCTAACTGTTTGTTCGCAATTTACAAACTTCTGCAGCTTTTGCTTAGTTTTAAAGCTCTCAGTAATATAAAAGTATATTTTATGATTCGATAAAAAAGTCATTTGGGTACCCGGGTACCCCATCACACACATAAGGGTTACACATGGGTCAATCGTTTGTCGCGTCTATTTCATGCTGCGCATAATCGTCCAAACTATGAATCGTGAACACCATTCGATTATTTTCCGTAAGGATATGTAAAGTCTTACGTCTACGCCGAAACACCAGAAACAATTGAACACTGCGAAGCCAACATTTTACGCATTATTGTTGAAACAAAACCTGATTTATTCCAAAGAATGCAGTAAAAGTAAGGGAATGTGTACAGTATTCGCTGTTTTTTTTTGTTGCAGTTAGGTTTGTTTCCCTCAAGAAAACACAGAAACGCGGGTAACAGCTACGCTTGATTAATCAACCTGAGCTTTTATCAGTAAATCGTTTAGTAATTACAATGCTTTACTGAATACCCAATTCAAAGTTCCTTTCTAAAGTTACCATTTGGCAGTTTTAGAACGATAACAAAATAAAACAAGCAACGAAAAAACCTCATTTGTATTCCATTCTTAATATGGCTCAATTGCTTTATACGTGTTTTCTCAAACTTACTAAACCATTTTGAATCAAAAATGCCTCGCATGAGCGATTTATGCCTCGCTTGCTTACCTTGTTTGATTACTAGAAAGGTTACTTTTTATTTATTTATTTTTTTTAAGCTTTTCAATGCTCGCCTTCATTTTCAAGTCCTTTGGTGCAATTCTTTTCCCCATTTCTATCTTCATTAATTGGGCTTTAACTTTCGTATCTTTACTCTTGAACTCGGCTTTGAATTTATGCTTTTCGATTTTTAATATTTTTGCTTACAATTTATGCCCTTTCTACTTAACCCTTAAATGCATGAGGGAATTATTTGCGAATCAATCTAGAGCAAGAACAAACATGATTTGATGATCATGAATTGATTCAACAGATTTACGAAGGATTTAGGAACTGTACCATATATGGTATGCCATGCATTTAAGGGTTAAGCATCAATGCCTTTTCCTTTACGACGAAATCCATCTTCATTTTCTCTTATTTCACTTCTACCAAACTGGACTGGGCTTCAAGCATGGCTGAAAGTAGGGGTGCAAGAGTAAATTCCTTTGCGAGCTGTCAATGATGTAATGGAAGAGGTCTCTAGCAATGATGGACTTTCTTCTTCGATAGAGATTTCAGCAACGTTCGAAGCAGGGATGGGGATGGTAACACCAGGAGAAGCGACTGGGCAGTTCAAGACGCAGAGCAGTTCAAGGTCACGGTATCAAAAAATGCCCACCAGTTCATTATATAGAGAGCACATCCTTGCCACTTCATCTGAAATCAATAATTGATTTAAAATCTGCACTCAAATTTATATCTTACACTTTCCTTTTGTAGTTTCATCATTCTGCATTCCTGCAGTACTGTCTTTACAAAATGTTGCCCTAAGTTCTACTATGTCCATGTCTACTACAATTCACTGTCGATTTCTGCCAAGAAGCGCCTGTAGCGCAACAGGGCCGTAGGCTTCTCAATTGGCCTGTTTGCACCAAGGAAATTGGCCAACTGTTGCTGCTTCCTTTCGCTCCATTTCCTGTTGGGAGTTTTCCTATACGGAAAAGGTAATAAACTTCTATCAGTTTATTTTTTATTCAAAATCTTAAAATTACTTTTTCTTTTGCTGAAAAGTGATGAAAGCTTAACACGAAAGAAACACATGAGCCAGCGCATGGCAATTTTAGTAACTAGAGGTGTCTCCTGTTTGCGTTTAAAGTAATAAAACAGAAGTTAGCAGAAAGTTAATAGGCGGCTAACTTAGCACTCTCGACAACATGAAACTGTGAACACCCTAATTCTAAGTTAGGTTAGGTAACGGTGGCTGCCTCTATGTGAGACATGTGATGTGATGAGATTTGAGAGTGGGCAGGAAAGCTACAAGCCTTCTTTAGCACTCAGTCCATTTTCTACCATTGTATTTATACCCATAGCGGTTAAGAAAGGAGAGAAGACTGATGTCTCACGACGTGCGATTCTTGTTAATCTCATCTGCTTCATATGGATGGAGATAGAAGTAGATTACTTTTTTACGTCGCATTCTTTGGCTGTTGGTTGTTCTCTTGTAACACTTGAAGGTTTCGTCACTGTCCGCCAAGAACTCACTTCTATGTTTCTTATCATTTTCACCTTCTGATGCATAACACATTAATGAAATAGACGAATGTTTTACTAGGCCCAGCTAGGAACCGAGCCTAGAGCCTCTGGTATCAAGAGTAAGCACACTAACCACAAGAAAATCGTGTTTGGCGACATTGCTTCAAGTTATTGGTTGTCTCAAATAAGCCATGGTTGACTGATGCCTGATGGTAATATTCAGAAAACGTGTATCCTGTTTCTGTTTGGAACTTAAACATTATGTATTTTTATATCAAAATTTAATTCAGTTTTAGAAATTTAATTTTATATCAAAAATTTAACTCAAAATTTGTCTACCTTATTCTAAGAATTAAAATTAATGTTTTTGTTTGTGAATTATAGAGAAATAACTCTTCAAAACGTATATAACCTTTTTTTTAAATGAATCATTCAGTTGCAGTTTGCATTTCAAAGTACTTCATACAAAGAAGATTTTCTACTATTCTTAAAACAAAAACGAAACTTCATTTCTGGAATCATTTAAGAGATTTGTAATCATTAAAAACACAAAGTTGAATGCAACTTGATAGAAAGAGAACTGATACAGTTGTGACCAATGGCGCGACAACTTCTCAGCCCAATACAAATTCAAATCATATTTGTCAGCAGCTGTTGTTGTAGTTGGGGGGAAATTGAACCGCCAAATCCCATCCCTCCCCTCCTTCTGTGCGCCACTGGCTGTGATAGTACTTATTTGATTCCTTATTTGAGTCCTCACGTAGATTTTCTAGCAGCTATCATGTGTCATGTTCATTGTGGAAACCTGTTTTTTTCAGCTTTTCTAACAAGCTTCCGCTTTTTTTCTTATTTTCGTAATAGTTATCAGCTAAAAAAACAATTATGCACTTAATGATATAAAATATGAGAAATGAAACAAATATGTGAATGAATCAACTTTTTGTAAAATTAAGCAACTCTATTTAAAATTAAAAATTCAAATTATTTCCATTCATTCATTCCATAATAAATTCTTCACGCAACACACAAACCCTTTCTGTATCAAAAATATTTAAAACTTTTTCAAGTCATAAGTAAAAAAACACTGCAGTACAGACTCTCATGGTCCATTTTCAATTTTAAGCATTTTCACATTTAACGCTTTTTGTTGAAATTAATACTGCTCTGTGATCCAGCATGCGTACAAAGTGCAAATAAATAAATAAGGCTTTCATAAAAACTGCATTAAAGTCTTTTTGAATGGCAAAGACCAGCGCTTTTTGACTTTAATACACATCCGCTGATGGGCCATTAAATTGCTCACATTTTGCCATTTTTTGCTTCACTCGGCAGCTGATCGAATGAAAAGCAACAAAAGCCAAACGAATTCTCGCCGATCGGCACTGCGAAGCGGACTGAGTGCGATTATAATTGAGTGCCGTTGAGTACGGCGAATGCGTGTAAACGAGTGTGCGTGTGAAACGCACACATATACACACACATACACATACATACATGGGCATATATGGCATCGTGTGTGTGCGCGCAGCTAATAAATTGTGCAAATTTCGCTTGAATGCGGCATCGAGCCGAGCGGGTCCGACGCAGCGCCTGTCATCGATACACGGCAGCTGGGCAATCTATGATTAATACGTGCCGACAAAAATCCATGCGATATTTTTCGCTTATTCGCATTTACTTCCACGGCCATAAATATTTCAATGAAAACACATCGCCCGCAAAGGTGCACAATGGCGGCGCGTGAACCAGCGAGCCGCAACCGGACCGAACCGGCCGAACGCGCGTTGGCCGAAAGCGACAAAAACGACCGAAAGCAATTTCATTGAGTGTATAACTTTAATTAAACTCGTAAAAATGCGCTGATAAAAACGGGAACGTTCACATTTTTGCGCTGGATTGCCGACAGTGAATGTGTAATTTAAGTCAGCAAAGCAGCAAAATCAAAGCCACGAGCAACAAGCAAACGCGTGCGCTGCCTAGTTCGGGCAAAAGCAATGGGATTGGCTCAAACATAGATTTGCTAAGAATTAATTTGTAGTAAATTATTGCGAGGCATTGGCTGCCGATTGAGCGGCAAAGTGGAGTGCTGAGCATAAATAAGCAGACGAAATATCGCAGCAGTCGGCAACGCGGCGCATGCACAAACTTTTAATTGAATTTGATTGCGGCTCACACAAAACTTTCTCCACGCCGATCGGTGCGCGTGAACTGAATTATTTGCCACTGCGAGCATAAATTCCTGAATCGGCCTACTTTTCATTCAATTATTTGACTATTCTTGGTGCAATTTTCAAGTGTGCGGGACAACGGGGCGTATGCGCAATTTTTTGGCAGAAACATTGGGAGACCAACGAAAATTTGTTTATTTGGTTTAACAATCATATGCGTAACAACAACAATGTAAACTTTGAATTGTTTTTTGTTGCACGTACTTTAAGCATAGAAAAGAGATAATCTCACACCACTTATCAGCACTTATCAGCGAGGTGATTTATTGAGCTGTGCCGAACACTAAGCAAGCTGGCCGACTTATGCGTGTCGAGCCGAGTAATTAATTATGTGTCTGTGTTCCAGCTTAGAGCGTTAACGTTGCAGCAAGTGATTTCTCAAACATAGTTGTTTAGTATTTTTTATGGCTTCATTTGTTTTTGCCTTTCACCAAGCGCCCCAAATACATTCACCATTCACAATTCACCAGTGGCTCTTTTAATTGAGACAGCGGCAGCAGCTTAACTCACGTTCATTTTATTGCCACCATAATTCCACTGAAATTACTCAACTATGCATTTTACTTATTGCTGCGCAGTATTCGCCATTCGCAGCCTCGCACATTATTTCCCGAAAAAAAGACACCCAACTTTTTTATCTAACTTGCCCGTTTTTTGGAGGAAAAAGGTTGCCGTAGATAACAGCAAATGGTAAACGCGATTCGCAAAAGTTTCGGCCTCTGTAAATTTCAGCTTTTTCACGCTTTACTCCAATGTTGATCTCTTCATTATTTTGTCCGCAACGTGCCTCAAACAAATTTGTATAGGCTGCATCCTGTTCCGTGGCGCCGTTTGTGTTGCTAAAAAAAGACCATTAAATAAACACAATTATCGAAGTATCGCGCGCAATTTATTGTGCACTTACAGTGCGATAAAAATGCTAAAACTTGAACAAAATACTTTCATGTGTCGTTGTAAAAAAGATACCAAAACAGGCATTGGCTATAAATCTATTAGTTAATTGGCTTTAACGTAGAATTTATGTGATTATGTTAAGCGCTTTGCTGCGTTTAACCTTGAAGACATCGAAATATATTCACAAATAAAACACTCTCTAAGTGCTTGAATGCATCTGCAGTGCTGCCAATAATTTAAGAAAATACTTAGGAACAGAAATTTGAGGTAAAATGTGAATGATTGCAAATACTTAGATAGCTATTATTATTATAAATATATATTGTTTGGATTGCCTATTAACAGAAACAGGTAGGCACTGCTGTCCATTGCATACATTTTGCTCTTATCTATTGCCTCATCCGTTAACAAGGAAATACCTGGACTCGCAAATGCTTGAAATAGATCTGATCAGCCCCACTGTTGAGTGATTCTGCGGCCTTCAATAAGCAGCCTTTGACATCTAGTTTCTCTGAATCTCTTCTAGACGAATCATCGGCTTCGTAAAGCGAAAGAAGAATACTAGAGTAAGCTAGTATCATTTAGTAGCCAAAGCATTTCTGCCCAAGTAGAATGTCTGAAAGTTTTTTACTTTTAGTTTTTTTTGGATTTTACTAATATAACGAGCAACTGTCCCATCGTCCTTTAGGTGCATGACGCAAATGACTCAGCTACGTACCCCAATCCAGATATATCCAGATTTCTCCGTAGGTCGGGTACATTCCAAATACATTAAATGTATGTCTGAGTGCTAGGCTTGCTAGACTGTTCCCACAATGGGAAAAAAATGTCCCCAATTTGGTTTACGTAGTCCTTGAGCGGAATGAATCCCGTGTCACGCTCCAAAATGGTTCTCAAACCACATTTGCTAAGCTCCAGTTGGACTTAGGCGCATCAGTAAACTCCTTTAACTGCCCACCTGTCTGCACTTTAAGCTAAAATAGTAAATATTTAACCACATATAGAAGCTTTCAACAGCCACGCGATACTTCAGACCTATGAAAGTATGAAATAAGTTTGAGAAGTACACTAGTTTAACTGATTTTATATATGTAGTTGTTGTTATTTTTACCTTTACGTCCGGAAAAAAAATCAATAGTGAATCTAGTTAATCCCCATTCTCAAAAGAATCGATAGTACTCGATGCCTTAATCAGGCATCCGATATCAATACTGGGTACTCAAAAGTATTGAATGAATTTGAATGTATTGAATGTTTTAAGTATCGAAAGCATTTAATTTTTTTAACTTTTTATTGCTTAAACGGTACTACTACGGTATTTCCAGTGTGATTAAAATATTTAAATTCAAACACATCTAATAACTAAAAATCAATCGACTTTTTAAAGGAAACGTCTTTCTCATAGAATACAAATTCTTTCAATACATACTTCAAAATAACAATAAACCAATAAATTTTTCTCAAGATTATTGATTCTTTGCATCACTAATTCATTCAGTTTTTATTTAACACTCACAGTTAGGAGGGCGAATTTGGTGAAAAAGACACGGAAAATAGGTTTCTGAGAGATCGATGTTGACATTTGTTCGTAATCGCAAATGAAAATTTGATGTTTTGTTTAACTTTGTGGCCATCTGAACAGATTTAAATGTATTTTATTGGAATACAAAAATATTAATTTTGTTTGTTGTTGTAATTTTGTTAATACAAAATTACTAATTTTGTTTGTGTTTGGGTTTTGCAAAAATCTCGCTAGCTGTAGTACTTTTAAAAAGCTTAAAAAAAAAGTTTAGGTTTTTTCAATGACCACCCATCTTTAATAGAGAAGGCGTGGCATGGCAAAATAAATATTTTGTAAATATTATATTAGAAAGCCAATTTTACATCCAAGTAGATTACACAGGTTTATCGTAAAATGAACCGTAAGCAAAATATCTATGATTCATTAACGAATCAAAGGTACAAAATGCGTTAACAGATCTAAAAGATTTTTATTTTAACCCATTGCTGCCCCATGGGTAAAATTTTACGCATGAAAACTGTCTTTTAAAAAAAAAATCACAGAAAATTTCGTGGTAGAGATATCTCAAAATCATTGATAGGGATGGTTGGGGTAAAGATGGAACTACCTTAGTCTAGTGGAGGTCACCCTAAAGTTCGGTCATCTAGCTAGAGTTACCAGACTCTAAATATGGTGAATTTTCCGGAGGTGGCAAATGTGGTGAAACGTAGTGGCCTTAGAACCTCACAAAAATCTGCCTCCTAAATCACTTGTAAACAATACTTCTTTTGTTCACGTGTTTAGCTGATCACTTCACAAAGTATGGAAAAAAGCTACTATTGCTGCGTAATGGGTACAAAATACCCAATGAATATCTCAGCAACGTGCAGAGATATAAATTGAATTGAAATTTTGTGTTTTGTTCTTGCGTTGAATTTTTGTTTCTGATCATTTTGGGTCAATTCCAGACCGTGTATGAAGTTTTATCAAAATAGTATGGGCGGAACTGGTACCCGGCAGCAATGGGTTAATACAAAATTGGTAGGGAATTTTTCCAATCATTCTGTGTCAGTTCTGTACAAATCTGCCCGCCCAGCTTAAATAGGGAAGACGGGCATGGCAACTAAATATTTTATTAGAAAGCCAACAGACCTAAGAATAATATAGAAAACATAAAGTTAAGATTACGCAGATTTATTATAATAAAAAAAACTACGAACATTACTAATTTTTAAGATTCATTAACAATTCAAAGATACGAAATGGGTTAAAACGATATTGCAATATATGTAAGTACAATGTGCCTACTTGGCAGAAGACAAAACAGCTACGCATGTCTTCTATAAATATGTAACATGGGCGAATAGAAGAATCTGTGTACTGAATTAAAGCTTCATAAAATCAGCTCATCACAACAATATCGGCGACAAAGAGTCACTCGGAATACGGCATCACATAGTTATTTCGGGGAAAACAGACTAGTACAGCAGACGTTTTAACGAAGAGAGACCCGATATGTGGTTCATTCTTCAACAATATGTTGTGTGGTTCAATCTTACAAGTGCGGCTTGGTGCACAACAATAGAAAACACAACAGACTTTCAAACGATGGTGAAACTGCATAAACGCGAACATATTCTCTGTAAATTGGACCTAACACAAATATAGTAAAAAAGTCTTTCGGTCGATACCAGAGCAAATGAACCACCAGATGATTTCAGGGCAATAATAAACCTAGTGGGTTGCTGTGCGCAAGGACATTGCCTTAATAAATCTGTGGCTGTATGGAATATCGAATCGATTTTATGAAGTTTTCAGGAGAGCACTTTTAATT
Organism: Melieria omissa; assembly: GCA_963971225.1. NCBI lineage: Eukaryota > Metazoa > Arthropoda > Insecta > Diptera > Ulidiidae > Melieria > Melieria omissa. The sequence continues at coordinate 123,956,505 of OZ020267.1, forward strand.
TTTGAATTTGCTTTAGATGTAACTAGAAAAATTTAAGATTTTTGGTCGTGAAACATTCATTTTATGAGCAAAAGCCATAGAATTTTGTGTAGTAGTACATTTGAATACGACGAATGCAATGGTGGTAATAACTCAATTTTGTCCTAACTCGACTTTGGCTGTTATTCCTTACGGCCACAGAAATAGTTATTACATTATGTTACATAATAATTCACGACATGCTATGAGAGTAAATTTTTTGGTGAAACCAATTTGTTAGTTCAGTCTGGCCTGTTCATTGTGTCTCTCTTTGTTGTTTCTGCACTGGTTGGAGAATTTCAATCAATCCATATTCGCTCTGTGATATCCCGATTGGGAGAAAAGGTTCAACAATGCTAATTAGTGTCTGGTGCTTGGCCGATTAGTGCAAACAATCGATTGAAGGTTTGCCCGAATAGGTGATATATCAATCTAAAACCAGAATGGGTGATTAACATTTTACTAGCAGTCCAAGACGATAGTTCTGCCAAGTGTTGTCACCTATAAGAGACGTCTTCGTATATGAAATTTCATTACGTAGTGGCTTAGAGCGCCCACTTTGTATGCGTTGCTGTTAGTCAGGAGTTGTTCTTGGGTAAACTCTGACGTTGGTGTCTCTGATGAGTAATTAAAAGCAAACATTTTCATAGATAATGAAAAACAAAGTTTTTCTCAATAAAATTTTCTAAACAAAAAAAGAAATATGAATAAATTAAATACTTTTCAATAGCATTAAATATTTTTTTTTTTGAATTTTTTAAACATTTTGTTATTAACTCAATCCTTTTTCACCTATAAAGATGTAAATGGAAAAGGACCATTTAAGGATTAAATTTGGTTATTCATTTACATGTCACAGCTTGTGAACACACATACATGCACACAATGGGCAGTGGATAGTAGAAAAGTTGGCTGAGTCTGTTGAAAATGGTTGCGAGATGATTTTAAATTTCAATTTAGTAATGTCTTTAAACTTAGCTCTACTAATTTAGCCGATGACAAACCATATTTGTATTGAGGGAATTAGACCCGCATACACATCCACATACATTTTGTATAAACGGACAACCACACTGCCAATTCGCAAACATGTTCACATTTGTTATGTCTGACAATGTGGTGACACACTACACACTACTCTATGTGAGTGTGGGTGTGTGTGTATTAGGCAATATTTGTAATTGAATTATGTGTAAGTAGCAACAAACATTTGTTTGCCAGTCACTGGATAAACAACAATGTTGATATTGTAATTGATTGCGGGCGAAAATAAACAGAAAGCAGCACACATATCAAGAGATAGCAATAGCCTCTATTTGCGTGTGAGTGTGTGTGTGTATATGTAAATATACAATATTATTATTTTTGTGTTGTGATGATTGTGGAAAATTCTCAAAATTTTCTGAATTTTTATACGTAGCTGAAACCATGGAATCGCTTTATGGGTTGTCATCTTAATTGAAACCTAATCACTGCTTTGCCACTAACTTTCACTCAAATTGTTGCTACAGTGTCGTTAATTTGACTGCAAAAAAATCAAAATTCAAAATCGCTAATTCACCGTTCATGAGCGATATTATGTTAAACTCTAGACCGGGAATTGGCATTTCATTGAAGACCTAAATGGGCTTTTGTCATATTACCAGATTTTACTAACCTCATCCTAAACAATGCAATTCATTTGCATTCCTATGTGGTCATCTTCATTTTCTTATACAAAACTTCTGCCCTCTGTGCTAAATAGTATCAGATATTGTTGTTGTTGTCCATAACTGCTTGTCGCGTCCTATGGAATGTAATCATTAAATAGAAATAAAAGAGAATAGTGATGAGGAATTTTATTAGCATTCATCATTCCGTTTACGCATTTTGTTTTTTTTCTATAATTTTTTCATTATCAAAATTTTTTTGTAAATGCAAAAAACAATAAATTTAATTTAAGTAGTGGAAAAAAACTCCAATTTAATTATCGTAGCTTAGCAAAGCGGCAATAAACATTTACAAACACATTTTTTTTCAACACCAACACACACTCACACCAGCACACTCATGCAGCATGTATATATGTATGTTTGTATGTATGTAGTTGGGCGTGTGCGGCCACTTAAAGCCACTAATTAAGTGCTGCCAAAACGTTTTAATTAAAACCCTCAATTAACATGCGGCAAACCCTGCGCACACAACAAACAAACAGTCACAGGATATCAACTCGAATGTCTCGTTCCGTCTGCACCTCGACTGGTTTTGTTTGTTGATTCAGTTATTTGTATTGTTTGCGTTTTTCGTTTGCGTGCGGCTGTTTGGTTTTGTTAAAAAAAGGTTTTAGTTGTTGCCACCTTTTTACATATGTTTGTGTGTGTATGTGTGTTGGTGTGGAAAAGGCTTTCGTTTTAATTAAAAATTTACACACCTAACACGCATCGGTGAAAAGGGTATCACAGCGCTCCGAACATAAAACGGAAAGCGACCGTGGGAATTTCCCACGCCGCCGCTCCACACGAGCTGAAATTCGCTTTGCGTGTCGCCGTGTTTGTATTTGTTTGTGCGCCTGTGTGTGTTGGGTATTTACTCGGTAATGTGTGAAACCGCAACACATTCTAAAACAACCGCAAAGGGAATGAGCGATATGCACACAACGCGTGTCGGCTCCACCACACTGGGACGCTCGGCGCAATGTTTGTTGTTGCCGTTGTCGCTGCAAACACATTAAGCACTTCATTTTTATGTTTGCTTAGAGCTTCGTCTATCCGAAAAATTCAACTTTTTCACGCACATTCAGTGAAATTTGCTGTGTGGAATTTTGGCAAAGTTTTATTGTTTATGGCTGCCGTCGTGGCACATTAACCTTTTTTTTGCCGCTGCCGCATTGAGCACGTTCGGCCACGTAGTCGGCATTCATGGAAAGTGGAGAAGCTCCGATCATAAATTCAGTGTCGAAATGATTTGCCGAACATCCGTATTGGTCAGCAAAACAGTCGAAGGGCATACAATGTAAAAAATTATGCAATAACGTAGAATGTTTAAATTTTCATTGTGTCTGAAAAACGAGACATTTATATTGATAAATTGCTTGCAAGCCGAGATGAAGAAGGAACTTGAAGAAGGTCAGGTTGGGTTATTGTGGTGATGGAATCGAGATAATGTCCGAATAGCACGAGGGTGTAAATTTAATACGACGACCTTGGTGAACCTTAAATATTTTATTGGTTTTTTTTTGTCGTTTTTAGGAATTCCACATCTTTCTGGGTGTGGTTTGACTCAGATAGGAAGTATTCTTCGATTTTTTCATTTTCTTGCATCTTAAGCAGCTAGAAAACTGTCGACTGCACACTTCACCTTACACTTCTACTATATCTGCATAAAAATTTTTTTAAATTGATGGAACTGCCACTCTCTCACTGTTACCCATAAGTTCCTTACCTGGCAAAAGGCGCTAGAAAAGGATAGCGGAGCATAGTTCTCTAATGTATTCACATTCAGTATCTGAATGTTTTAATATGATCTTTTACCTATCGGCGTACAGTTCCTTATTAAAGATTTTACCGACAAAATTACGTTTCGGCTAAGAAAGATTCCCATTCAATTTGTTTCTGGAGAAGGCTTGAAGACGGAAAATCTATAGAACCCAAAGTTCTGATCCAATCAAGCACTAAATTTGTTTTCTTTGTTCTCTGCTTTCGGAAGCATAGGGCCTCCACAGGACATTACCATGGGTTGGTTACATTAAACGGTTCTGCCAGTTGTGTTTCTGCCAGAGTAAGTGATTGGCCTGCCGCAGGTAGCCGTCATCTACCTCCTCCGATATTGTGAGCTAACGCTCATAGGAGATACTGACAGCAGGATGGTTCGGGACTTCGCTAACACCGGTTTGGAGCGCTGTTTTCGCTAATGTCCGCTGCCTCTTACAGGCGTCACACGTTGGGAAAAAACAGGCAAAAACGCTCGCATCGCCTGTTTTGAGCTTTAGAATCTATAGTTTTTGTACTAGAGAACTGAAATTTCGTTATTATCTTTAGAATTCTTCAGAGAATTGTATGGTAAATTATGTTTTTATTTCCCCTACCAGGAGCTTGTACCCTACAGTCGGAAGATAAGAGTTTTAAAAATATGCATAACCAGAAGCAAAAAATATAAGTCAATGTTTTGATAACTGATTCTCGTAGAAGATCAAAAATAAAGTTACACGTGTTTGAGGGTTTTTTAATTTGAGCACTTTTTCGTTGCACGGTTTATGTTTTCCGAGTGTATAACAAAATATTTAATAACTTCGGAAATAAAAAAGATAAAGGATTGAATGTTCGCACAACGGTTTCCCATAAGTAGAAGATGATTTATTCCAAAAATGAAAAAAAATCGCCCACGGCCACGCCTACTCTCCATACAGACTTTATTTTTAACAATATTAAATTAAGCTAAAATTTTGCTGTAATGCATTAAAATTTTCTTTAGAGACAATTAGTCCACTTTTATAAAAATAGGCAAACTCTTTATTAAAAAAAACTAAACTATTCATTTACTTTTATAAAGCACGGAAAAGGTTAACTGACAAGTATAACTTTCCTCACTAAAAGTTAAACTAATGACTTATTATGTATCTCAAGGGGTTAAAGAGGCATGTCACACCTATTTCCAGACAAAAATATCCCTAAACCGACGGTAAATATTTAAAAGTTCATATTTTGAAAAATATCTTTATATGGCAACCCTGTTAAGAATGGGCAAACCACGCCCATTTTAGGCAATATGTTGTTCTCGTAATTTGCAAAGTGTTTGTACGAAATTTCAGTTTCGTGTCTCAACTTTTTCGAAAGCAATTGTGAATACCTTCAGACAAACGAATTGGAAGACATATTAACAGACGGACATAGATAAATCAATGCGATATACATGTACATATCTCAATTCTATACATTTAAATACATATTTTTTCCTTGCAACACCAGCCTTGCTGTTTATACGTTATAGTTTTGCTCAGCAATTAAACATATATCGTTGCCAACCAGAACTGAGTACAAAAAGTGCTTGGGTTGGCATGCGAAAATTGCTCGCACTCATTTAGTCGCAGGAATACGCAGATGAGTTTGGCATCATCATTTAGCTGAACGTCCCACCTAATCAGTGTCTACGTATTTCGTGGAATGCTGTGGAATCTCAAAAGTTACAGTCCAGAGTCTTAACTTTAAAAGTTATTTACATGAAATTTATAAGCAGTATAGATGTTTGAATGCTTTTTCACCAGAAGTCACTTACTATATATCAATTTAGCTCTCACGGTTTCCAGGATATTCAAGGATAAAAATTTAATTGATGTAATTCATATCCTTTTTCATTACATTTTTCCAAAGAGGATATTGTATCATCGACTTCATATCATTAGCTATCATTTGACGTAAAAATTTTTTCTTTCTGACATTTGAGTCTAGAGATATGATATTTTAAAAGCTTCGGGAAGGGGCATTTAGCCGCCATCTTTAAACTGTATTTAAAAAAAACTCGAACATTCCGGGAAAAATCCCTTGGCACTTTTTCATCTACTGAGGTCCTCTATCGAATGAGATGGGTTTGACCGTGTCCATTTTTTCAGTGTTGCACTGTGTTATTTGTAGAATATTCTAGGAAAACACAATCAGAGACGACAAGCTCTGGAAACGGACGAGTGAAAAACTCTTAATCAAGCAGACATAGCTAAAAAAAATGGCAATGGTTAGGTCACACACTAACAAAACCATCATTCATCTGAAGAAGATCGATTTTGATTCTATGCGAATTAGCTCATCGCATGTAATAATTAATAATTGACTGGCACGACAGCCTGCTTACGCGAGACTAAGGCCTAGCTTCCCGCAACCACCCGTGTTGTGCGTGTGAATTTGTACGCGGGTGGAAGGGACCTTCAGTTGTATGCCGGTTCCGAACGGCAGGTTGGGAGCTCTTTCATTTCAGCTCCTCGCCATTTCCAACTGAGAGGACAGCCACCGAAAGAGAAAACGAGTTTTCCCGTTATATTTTGTAGGTGTTATTACAGGCAGTATTTGAACCTGGGTCGCTGCCTTCGACTAGCGGCCCAACGCACTAACCAACTGAGCCACGGCGACTGCTCATCACATGTGTCAGCGCAAAAACAACCATAGCTCCAAATGAAGACAGATGGAAAAGCCTTTTTGAGAAGTAAGTAAGGAGATATAACAAAATGCTTGCCTAACTTTACTTATATGATTCTTTGATTCTCGTCTTGTCATTCACTTTGCTTACCGATTAATTATGTTTTCAGCCTAAAGCTACTCCAGGACTACAATCGCGGCATGTAGCAATTCGTTATAGGAGGTGAAAAGTTAGAAATATGTAGAACTAGCGCAATTATTCAGTTTTATCTGAGTGAGGAAATGGTTTCGCAGCGGCATTGAGTAGACTTCTAACTAGATGCCGGGTAAGAGAAATGTGTCGCAAACTGCAATCACTTTCGGTAGTAAAGTCTTCTAGGTATTTTAGTGTATTAATATTTTTAAAACGTCTTACATTAGCATTGAATTGATTTAATATTCAGTCATAAGTAAGTTGAAACAATTTTACATTTTATATTTTAAATAAATTTTTTTATAAATTTTAAATCCTTAAAATTACCATTCAAAATCCAGCGCCAACCTTAAATTACTATCACAAAAAAAAACTTCATCAAACTATGAAATATCGTTGTTATTTTGTTGTTCTATTTATCGCATTCAATAAGTATGTCAGAAAACGATCGCTTTTTGAATATATATTAGTAAAATTTTAAAAATATAATATTGAACAAATGTGCTACACCAATTTTTTATTAATAGTACATACATTTTTATTATTTTATATTTGGAAATTTGCAATTAAACATGAATTTTGGAAGTTGCATAGGAAGTCCCAATTTTGCAATTTTTTTTTCATTTTTAATTTGCAATTATTTCTATGCATTTAATTTCTACCAATTCACGAATAGTTTTCTCTCAGTGACTTAAACCCCACCATAACTCATACTCGTCACTGACAGCACGAAACACCTTTTCGGGCACTAAAAGCCGGACTCTCAACACGCTGCAGAGAAAAGCAGCTGCTGCGGATTACGCTCCCCCAAACAGGCCAGCAAGATTCCACAAATCTCTACGATTTCCACAAAGAGGACATTTTCGCCGGTTGCCTCTGTTGGTTTTGCAACCTTTTGGTCATTTTCTGTTTGTCATTATACCTGAAATATGATATCCTCGGGCCATAAGTCTTTGGCAATCTTCGAGAGAAATGCCCACAACTACAATTCGCACATTTAACGGATGCATTGGCACGTGTCGGCTGTTGGGTCGAGTCGGCGGCCGTCTGACGATGTGGGTGTCATGGCGCATGGCTCATGCCGCATCAGCGGCAGCTTTCATTCATTATGCTTTTGAGCACTGCTGCGGTTGTTATTGTTGTAGATGCTCAAATAGGCAGCACCGGTTTATTTCCTCCAATTGACCTCATCCAACATTAATTTTAATCATAGTTTTCATTAAGCATATTTTCCACACTGGTGGCACCTGCCGACGCCTATCGGAGTCGGCACCACCACTCGACTCTGGTTGCTTAGTGCCGGTATGCTTTGTTCTAATGAATCGCCTTAAGTATTCAAATGCTTTTTGGACACGTTGTTGTTGTTGTTGGCATCGCCTATTTCAAAGGGTTTTACCTCAAGCAGCGCCTTCGTTTTTCTCTCTCGCTTTCGGTCGCTGTTTGGAGCTTCTTATGTAAATTGTATCGTTTTGTTGTAGTTGCTACTGCTGTGTTGTTGTGTTGCTGACGTGCTCGCAGCACGTTTGGCGCAACTGACGCACTTGCGTCGCTGCCATTCACATCAAATTTCAAGCTGTTTGTATTTTGTGCGCTGTGGAAAGTATTTTGCAATTTCAAACCAACGCCAACAATTTTACGCTTTAAGTGCGCACAACGTTCGCCTTTATGGCAAATAAAGTTATGCTGCCATTTTGAAGTTTAGGGCAAGTTTCAGTTCAGCGCTTTGGCTGTGCGTGTGTGTGTATGTAGTTGCACGCATCTGTGTGTCTTCATTAGCGACGAGCTAATGTACGCCGCCCCACGTAGCGCTGTGCAGCTGCGCTGGGAACGACCGCCTGCCGCAGCACAGCGGCGCCCAATCAATTGCCGTCTTTGCGCACTCGTTCCATTTATTTATGACTTTTTAATAAATCTGCGCATGCAACGACTTTACTATTTTCTACGGAAAACTTTCATTACTTCGTAGCAAAATTACTCACATAGCTGACGAAATTACCTTTGGGCCGTTGTTGGCGTGTCTACGCGACTTCAAAAGGGCCCCGAGCAGTGCGCCACAAGTTTGTCGACACGTTAGGATGTCATAAATAAAATTGTAAGTGTTTCTCGCAAAAAACTTTATACGACTTTTTGATACAAACAGCGGCCAATTTGGGAATATTCGCGCTTACAAATTTGAAAAGCGAAAACCAAAAAAAAAGAAACGATTTTATTATTCGAAGTATTGGAAAAATTCGTTTTTCTTTACAGGCAGTCAAAGGTTTTAGAAGCTGGAAATATGTTAAGAAATGTCGAAATTGAAGTAAAGTGTTTCTAATCAACGTAGCTCTCACTTAAAAATTAATTAATTTTTAAAATTAATTAAATTAATTCAATGGTAAAATTGTCATAAATACTTAAATTCCGATTAAAACAAACACCTATGGATTGTAATAAACATTTATTTATGCAGTTTAGACGATATCCAAATCTGATCAATAAAACAATCCAAGCAATTCTCCTAAAAACAATTAACAAAAGGCTTAAAGTTTCAACATTTTCTGAATAAATGGTAATGAATGTATAATTTATGGTTTATAATGTGAATGAATAAACTTTGAATAAATATAATATTCGCCTTAATTACACCTGATTGAATCAACAATAACAATAATGTGTAAGCCATACAAGCGAAAGGCGTACAAATTAAATCAGTTCCACGAAAACTCTGCTATGTAGAAGTGGTACGGTGCGTATGAGTAACATTGCTTTGATATTGAAATTACAATTAATGTCCCACCGACACAATTTTTTTACGCCAATGGCTTAGTCGGTGGGTTAAACTCCAGGACACCGACCGACACTGAATAAATAAACAAATACAAATAAAATATTTTGTATTACATTATTTCTCAGACTCACTTACTTCAATCACTTAATTGACAAAAGATTGAATAATTAATGTTAAATTGGATTAGCTACAGCAATCATTAGCTATAAAATAATTTAAAAAATATACGCAAGTGACACGGGGCGTATGAGTAACTTTACTTTGTTATTAATGAAATAACTTGTGTGCGACTGAAGAAATATTTTCGCCCTTCGCCCCAATTTCAAGGAAAATAAAGACCGCCCGTGGTGATCGTAGCAGACCTATGCTGATTAAGGTCAACTATTTTTTTTTTCAGTGTAATGTACCCTATAAGTTATAGATCTGGTTGATACCAATTGGGGCAGCTCGGATTAGAAATTAACTATTATTGTGACGGAGCGCGAGCCCTATAGCCTTTCTAGTTTGACGACCCTCCAACTTTACGAGAATAGCGTTGAGTGGGACAACTGGGCTCTGTCTAAGACTCTTGCCTGATTTTGAGGTCTAAATGAAATCTCATCCCTGATCTGTGGTCATCTGAGTGTAAATTCCCTGTGCACTAGTGCCAGTTTAACTTCCAGCCAGGTTTTTCTGTCATTGAAATTTCCAAGGAAAATGATCAGAACATTTTTATAGATAACATATAACCAAGTTTACTTACTTACTCAACTGACAATAACAACTCATTAAAGTTTTCTCCAGGCAGTTTACCAAAAGATGATAGGTCGTCCTCAACTAGGCTCTTCCACCAGCGGCAAAATATCTCTGTACGTATTTTGTAATCAGCTTTAGGTTCTCTTAAGGTCAGCCACTCTTCTTTTCTCGTACTGTGGAAAGCGGTCAACGAATGCCATAAGGAGACTGTTGAGACTTGTTGTTCGCCTAACTACTGGTAATCCAGGTAAAGCATTATTTTTCACATTGGACCTGCAGATCTCCAGAATTATCTGTATCCGATTGAGTACTGACTTAGCGTCATAGTGCTACCTGTGCTCTAATACCTCATTACGGCTTGATACAAAGATTAGAAAAGAAGTTTTTGAAGAAAGAATTTATGGCCACGTGGTGTCCTTGACAGCTTCAATGTCTATTTTAATCAAAGTGCCTCCATGTTTACTGTTTTTGCGAGTCAGTGATTCAACTTTGGCAACCAGAGCACTGTCGCACTCAGCTATGGTAGTTACTTATATTGTTTTTAAAAAGGAAAGGACAGAAAACTTTCAAGGCAATTTTCTGATGAGTCAAGCAGAGGTGCACACTAGACATGATTTAGTGTTGTATGGAGATTCTTAATATTAGGTTCTCGATGCTCCGCAACTTCTCACTTTATGCGGTTTGGTGAAAAAGTGCATGAGCCAAAAAATTAAATAATTTATTAAATTATTTAAATAATATCAACTATTTTGTATTTTTTGTACTAAAGAATGTTGCTGATCGCTGAATAAATAATTTAAATCGGTTCAGTTGTTTTCGAGATACGATGTTTTCTCGCTCACTTAACTACTACATTTACAAGTGGGGAGCCAATGGCATAGAAAATTACCAATTTTGTATGGCAGCCCACTTAAGACTTGGAGCTAGTGGGTGGGTGTGTTTGTAAGAAAAATTCAGAAAAGAAAATAAATGGGTATCGGTCATACATTTGACAAGTCTGGGGGCAACCTGGGAGCAGTGGAAGCCTATTGTCTAAAAACGACCATTTTGTATGGGAGCCCCATCAAGGGTTGGAGATGGGTTATAAATATGTTTGAAAGAAATGTTCAGTAGAGAAAACTAGTGTGGTTAGTCATAGATTTTAACCCTCTAAGAGCAACTTCTGACCAGCTGTGGAGCAATTTGTCGAATTTTCCAGCTTTGTTGTGAACTTGAACTTTGTAAACACTTTAGCCCCAACATTTTTCATGTACTTTTTCATCCAACCGCATAAAATGAGAAGTTTCAGCTCATCGAAATCGAAAAATTTTGCACTAAATCATGTCTAGTGCACACAGGATATCATTCGCGGGGCGAGTTTCTTTTCATAACTTTTGAGTCCAAAACCATTTTAAACCATATTTGTCACCAAAAAAGTTTGTAACGAACAGATATTTGAAGGAGTTTGAATACATTAAACCGGAACAAACAAGGATGCTTTCTTGTTGAGAAAGGGAAAGGGGACTTCTGGGCTTGATGCATTTTCGGTGTTTTTAAGGAGATGAGGCTGTGATGGTGAGTTGAGTCCTGAGAGCGTTTGTCTTCGTTTTGTGTTGATATTTTATTTGCTTTTCCATACATAAGTCAGACGAGTGGCAGACCACAGATCTACCATTTAGAAAATAGAAGGCAGCTGTATGATAAAAAAATGTTTTATTTTTCTAAAATTTTTTGTTTGCTACAAAAAGGACTCGGACTGGGGTTCCAAGCGTCGCTTCAGACGCGCATTCCAATACACTTACCAGCTGATTCATGACTCCTGACGTTGTATGAAGTAATTAAAAGTACAACTTCAATTTAAGGCAGGTTCTCACCTTGTGGAAAAAAAAACCAATTTAATTTTGCCTTATCGTGTAGATATACGTTTAAAAAATGTGCTCCAGAAATTTCAGATCAAAATCTGAAAAATTACAAAAGTTACAGGCCGTTACATAGAGCAGTGTAGAGCACCGGCCAAGCGCGCTTTAAACTTTAAACGCGTTTTTCTCGGAACCACATTTTCGGACCTTACGGAAGTGATTGAAAGCGCTGGAATGAACCAATCGTCACCAAATTTTTTTCCAAATATTCCTTAGGGTTTTTTCTAATAAACGAACTATGATCAGCCAAAAATATTGAAAATTGTTTATTTAAAAAAATAATTAGTGAACAAAAAAATGCGAAAATCGTAATTTTTTTTCAAAACCTCATAACTTTTTTAATTTCGATTTTTTTTCATGATCGTAGTTCATTCAATAGATAATACGGTACACATTAAGAATGTGTTCGATTTTTGTGTTTCAGATCACGGGTTTTGACGGAATCACTTCCGGTAGCGGGACACCTCCTCGCCGACATGCCGCCACTGATGGTCGCCCCCTCCCCCCCTTTTTTGATTCATTTAATTTTAAAAATTGTATTCTCTAAATAAATGTGTGTTCATATCCAGAAACAATTTTCAGCATTGTATCTTTAACCGTTTTCTCAAAAAAAATGCAAATTCGGATCCACAAGGATTAAAAATAAAAAAAAGGAAAAATTAAAAAAATTTAATTCATTAAATCAGAATTCATTTCAAGAAATTATTTCAAGATAACAATTAACTAAGACAACAATTCATTTCAACAGAATTTTACACTCTTATCGACGTATCACACTAAAAAATCTTTAATTTTTAACCTCAACTTTATTTTCCATATAAGCAGAATAAAACTTTACCAAAAAAAAACTGTAATTACCACTTTCACACTTTTCTATTACCAGCCACCACAGAGGTGTCGGTGCACGTTCGAATTAATTATGCAGCGGCCACACGTTGCCAGTGCAAATATGGCGGCGCGCGCAACATGTCCTGGAAGCAGCATTCACTGCATAGCGTGTGTCTGTGTGTGTGTGTGTGTGTGAGTGTGCCAGGTGTGAAGCACGAAACGTGAGCGTGCAGCAGACAGAAATGACTTATTAATATTTTAGTAAAACGGCTGCTAATTGGGGTGAAAACGAATTGCGAAGCGCTAAATGAGCCAACGCCGTTCGACAAATGTGGCTCGGTGACGCGGTGACTAGGTGACTGGAGTGTGTTTGCTCCCGATGAACGTGCACAGTGCATTGCGGTGCAGTTGGTGTCAGCAGTCAAAGGACTTGCAAGTAAGCAGCAACAACAACAACAAGCACGGCAAAGTAACAAGCTGCAAATGTTTTGTGCAAACAAATACAAAAATAAGCCCAGCTCTGGCAGTGCAGTTTGAACTGCATAATGCCAAAGCAACAACAATGTTGCATAATATTTTGTTATACTTTTTTGTTTGCTAAACTACGATTTCTGCGCATTTTATTTTCTGACAGAGGTAGAATTATGTGTGTGTGTGTGTGTGAGAATTTCGTTTTCTCTTCCTTATTCTGTTGTTGCTAAAACTTTCATGTGGCATCTAAGCAACGTAAATGTTGATCTGAAAGAAAAAAGCCAAACAACCAAGTTGTGCATTACAGCTGCTTCGCAGTAGCAACGTTCGAAAGTGTGTCCTTGCAACGAATCACAAAAGCTGTGTGCCAAGCAGCTGCTCGCTGCTCTTTGGCAAACAGGCAAAATCCTTTTATATGAATTTGTTTTAATTGTATTATTTTATAAAACAATTTTAACAAATTTTTGCGAATTTCATTCTCTTTCAAGTTTTTGATTTTACATTCTATTTACAATTCCAATGATGGGAACGTCCTTGAATTTCTTCAGAAAGCATTTAGATGGAAGCATTAGTGCCTTCTCTTTCAAATAACAAATTCTTCTGTGCATATTTTCTAGAATTTCTACATCGATGTAGAATTTTGCTTGCCACATTTTACCAACTGTGCTTGTACTCGTTTCTACGGCCAAATTTTGTTTTTCAATTTTTCAAAATAAAAACAAAAAATGTATGTTCAATGTTAAAATAATGCGAAATGTACACTTTGAGCTATTTTTAGACATGAATGAATAAAAGTGAGGCAACACAATACTTGTGCTTGTGTGCAATGAACACACATACACACACACATACACATAAATGTATACCTATCACTTTTAGAAATCAAGCCTAGAAAATATGTTTCCACAATTTTCATGTGATTTTATGAAGAGTATGGAACATAAAATGAACCCTTGAATTTTTCCTACGTAATCATTGCAGCTTATGGAAAAGTTTTATGCATTTTTCGAAACTCTGTTTGCTTGTCTCCTCAAAATAAATGCCAAAAAATTATTAGAATTCTCTTAGAAATTGTGGTATACAAAATTAAAATATTGTTAGGCATCAGTAATTCATAAACTCTTAGGGCCAAATTTTTAGTTTATTAAGTTTAGTTGAGTAAACTAAATTTAATACGACATCGACTTTTCAAACTTGAACAAAGTTATAAACTTGTTATTATAAACTTGCCATTTCCAATTTCGCTCGGTTAGACAAAGTTTAAACTGGCAACTGCTTCTGATAGTTTATTTATTTTCAAAAATTTAAGAGTGCCAATAGAACAATTTTTTGCTACTAATTAAATATAATTGGGTTAAAAACAATCCAAATAAATATTTCTTCTAACAAGGCACATAACACTTATTCGAAAATCATTGAGATAATAAATATTGCAGTGATAAGAAGAATAAAATTGGTGAAAATGCAAAATTACCCAAAATAAAAATATACCTTCGATGGGTTCAGCATTGGCAAAGCTTTTGCTTATTTATTTTTTTTAAAGCTCAACCTTTTTAATCCACCTTTGCACCTTTTAAATTTTCATATTTTATTTGCAACGCTTCCGCACATCAAACATTTTCTGTGATTTCATTTTGGTTTTGTATGCAAAGAAAATGTATGCTTCAATTGCTGCTCATTTTAAATATTTGGGTGCGACAGTATTTTTGACCTATTAAAAAAATGATATAAGCGTGAAACTAGAGGTCATTCAGAGCAACCTGGCATACTCAGTTTTTCGTTTTCTTGTTCAATGTCCTTTTTAAATAACTTTAAAATTAGGAGTACATACACATTTCGAAGATTTTCTTTCAATATTTGCGATTCTGCAATTATGAAAATATGGATATCAAATAAAAGAAGAAACCTTTTGCTCTTTGACTAAAATATGTCAATATGTAATTTATAGTATAATCAGCTAAAGTTTTATTCTTCTATCTACTTAACTTTTTTTGTACAAAATGTAAATGAATTTCAGTACTAAATTCATGCGAAAATATTGCTGAGATATTATGCTACCAGATCCAAAACACAAAATGTTTAATAAGGATTTGTTAAAGATATCAAAGCATCCATATTTGAAAGGACCTTACTAACATATTTCGGTTCTGAGAGTCCAAAATATCGGGTGTTTTTTTTTAGAGGTTTGTTTTTCGAATAGAGATAAAACTGGCATTTTGTGGTCAAATCTGGCAACTCTAATGTCATTTATGTTCAGTTTGGTTTGCCATTTCATCATGAACAGGTTGACAAAAGAACAACGCTTGCAAATCGTGCAAATTTATTTCGAAAATAATGGTTCAGTTCGCGAAGTTTCCATTTTATGGTCGACATAATCGTCCATCAGAGCAATTAATTCGGTTAACCATGGGTCGTTTTCGCACTACGTTTACTCTATGTGATAATACGCATCCGCAGAGACGTCGAACAGTGCGCACCGAAGATACAATTGCCGCTGTAGAGCAAAATGTTGAAGAGGACCCGAATGAATCGATTCGCCACCGTGCACAGCAATTGGAGCTTTGTCAAGTGGTTGAAAATTGGACCTGTAGAATTGGCTTTATTCGAGCCAGCCGCGGCGGCCACATGCCCGAAATCATATTTAAACATTAATGGCATAAAATTATCCTTCCAATAAAGCCAAATTGATGGACATTAAAACGAGTTTCTTGTGTTTTATTTCAATTCGAAGTTCTATACCTCTAAAAAAAACACCCTATAGAAAATGTATTCAAACGGCGAGAATTTTTCTTCTCTTTTTGATACCCATGTTTTTATCATTGCATAATCGCAAATATTTAAATACAGTCAGAATCAAAAGTTAGTATACAGCAACTATTGATCCTTGTAATCACAAATTTCATATATATATCAAATGGTTTAGATAGAACGGCTTATTTTGATTGTTTTTATTAGTTTTTGTTACATTTGCAAATATTCATATTTCAAAGTTTTATTCGCCATTAACCAGAAACAGCGGTGAAAAATTTCGACATTTGTGATTACAAGGATAAATAATTGCTGCATATTAAATTTTGGCGCTGAATGTATACTCTTTGAAATATGAATGTCCTCAAAATTTGTAAGTCCTCTTAAGAAAAAGTCAGTTCAAAAAATGAAAAAAAAACCGAGTGGGCCAGGTTACAAGAAATGATCTCTAATTTTACACCTACATCATCTTTTTGATGGGTCCCCACAAAAGTGGCTTTTTGTCGCACGGTGCTTAAGGGTGGAACAAAAGTTTGCTTAGTTGGTTACAAATCGATTTACAATAGTCATTTTCATATCATAGTTAGTTAGTTTTAATCTTTTTCATAGTCAGACAAACCAAATGATGCAAGTAGTGGCAGTTGTTATAATTCGACAGTCTAATTTTGACATATCAAAAAAAAGTAAATAAATTTATGTATGAAAACTATTTAAATATTCAAGTGAATTCAAAATTGTTTTTTTTAATAAAAAAAATTTATATTTGTGTTAATTTCTCGTGTGTTCTCGAGAAAACTAAAAGACATTTGAAAAAGTTTATTAGAAAGAAGTTGTTGTCAAAATGTCTGTCTGAAAGCTGTCTCTACTTAAATTATTTGGTTTATTTCGCTATGATCTTCATCTTCATCATCATCTTTCATTTTTTCACTTTGGAAGCCTGTAGATCCATTCACTTTCTAAAATATTGTTAAAAGTAGTTTTTGTAGGTTTTCAACTTTGAGATTAACTGCATCAAGTATCTCCTCCTTGTTGCCGAAGACGCTTCTTATAAATTATTTTTAACGAAAAATGTTGCTGAATCAATTTTTTCAACCCTTCAGAACTCAATCGCGTTTTTGGTTATTTCAGCACTGTCAGGATGATCCCGAAGAAATCGAAACAGTTCATTATTTTAAAGTTTCCCAACAAATTTTTTAAAACTTGTGCATACCAATTTTCAATCTCCAGAGCAATCTTCAGTACTTCTATATTGAAGTAAATTGACATCATTACCTATGTTTCTGATTTTTGATGCCCGGCCTTAACGACTGGATCAACACCTTCTAGACGATTGTTGGTATCTGTGTCATACTCGTACATGTTAAGCCAAGGTACAACACCTGTTACAATCTTATTGAAGGCACTGGACCCTAGATTTCCAATTTTTTGCAGAAAATATTGAGCAAACGACACACGCGACTGTGTTTGAGTTTTAGACAAAGTTTGGGGATAGATAAATTGATATATGTAAGGAGGGACCGAGAAAATAATGATAGGAGACCCAATCTACAAGCACTCAGGCTTGGTAATCGATTGTACTTAAGGCCCAGGAAAAGATTATAGAAGCAAGAGCAGTGGGTGATGCATGAAAGTGGATAAGTATCGAAGTGGAGGGGACTACTCGCCTTGATGTACTAATTTCCTGTACATTTTTGTGAATTTTGGAAGATCACACATGGTAAGAGTATCGACCTCGTCCATCCTTATAACATCTGAACCCAAAAGTGCGCAATTTCGTTCTAGAAAAGGTGAAATATAAACAAAAATTTTCTGTGCTGTTGACCTCTTTCCGACAGGATGCGCAAGTTGGATTCTCCATAATGTCCATGTTGGTCGTATGTGAGCGTCATAGATTGTGTCCTGTTGCCGACAATTCGGCGAAGATCTTGGATCTTTACTCCCTTTTCTTAGAAGGAATACCCCTGTCTGTCTGTTTGGACTTACCACGAAACACTTGACAGTCCTAGAGCTTCTCAGACTAGACCAACGATTGATCCAGTCCAGGTGACCTGTTAAACTGGTACCGTCGATTGGTTCTGGTTCCAAGGTTGCACACAGTTTCGTTATCAGGAACACCACAATGTATAGGAACCCAGATGAGTTGTAGCTAATTATGTCTCACGACTGACTTAAGCTTCATCTTCATTCCTGGGCAAACTTTGAAGCCACTCGGGCATTCTCCAAGACCTTGAGTGCAGCTTGATTGTTGCTGCAGACTTTTATACATTTCCCACGTAACTTCCTCTCGATTGAAAGACACTTACCAGCCCACCTAGGGAATAGCTGACAGTTTACACTTTCGTTAAGGTGCAATCAAGCTTCAGTACCTCTATCAGTCCAGGAACCATCGAGTCCATTAGCATGGATTAACACTTCGTTCAATAATGTGTGTGACTAACTAATTAAAACACATTTTTTTGCCAAATTTCGTTTTTATTCATCAACATAGTCCCCTTTTAGGGAGATACAATCATTCCAACGCTTTTCCAATCTTTCGATACCGCCTTTGTAGAGCGATTTTTCTTTGCCTTCAAAATAGGCGTTAGTTTCGGCGATTACTTCATCATTTGAGCCAAATCTCTTACCACGGAGCATCTGTTTGAGGTCTGCGAAGAGCCAGTAGTCGCTGGGGGCCAGATCTGGAGAATACGGGGGATGAGGAAGCAATTCGAAGCCCAATTCATGCATTTTTGCCATCGTTTTCATCGACTTGTGACACGGTGCATTGTCTTGGTGAAACAACACTTTTTTCTTCTTCATATGGGGCCGCTTAATCGCGATTTCTTCTTTCAAACGTTCCAACAACGCTATATAATAGTCGCTATTGATTGTTTTCCCTTTCTCAAGATAGTCGATGAATATTATTCCGTACACATCCCAAAATACTGACGCCATAACCTTGCCAGCCGATGTTTGTGCCTTTGGCCGCTTTGGGCGGCTTTCACCGGTTGCATGCCACTCAGCAGACTGCCGATTTGACTCTGGAGTGAAATGGTGGATCCATGTTTCATCCATTGTGATGTACCGACGCAAAAACTCCGACTTGTTGCGCGTAAACATGTCCAAACAGCTCTTTGAATCATCGATTCGTTGTTGTTTTTGCTCCGGTGTGAGCAAACGCGGCACCCATTTCGAAAACACCTTTTTCATAACCAAATGTTCGTGTATTATGGTGTGTACACTGCCTGCTGATATCTTTAGAATGTCAGCAATCTCCCCCACTTTCACTTTACGGTCGGACATAATGATTTTCAGTGTTTTTTCAACGTTTTCCGGAATAACAGCGTCATTTGGCCGTCCAGTAGATGGAATGTCATCGGTGTCTGTACGACCACGTTTGAATTCGGCATACCAATAACAAATGGTTCTTTTTGATGGAGCAGAGTCCGAATAATGTTTTTCAAGCCATTCCTTGCATTGAACAGTATTTTTTTTCATTAAAAAACAATGATAAATCAGCACACGGAATTGCTTTGAATTCATTTTTTTTGAAAACTCAAAAGTAGTGTGTCACTTAAAGCACTGTAACTTGTAAACTAATGGTCGGATTGACATATAATTTTGACAGTAAGCCTAAAAAGGTTCACAATTTCGAAAAAAAAATATTGATTTAGTATTAGTGCCGCCATCTATGTGTCAGTCACACACATTATTGAACGAAGTGTTACACCATTGTAATTTCAGAATATCTCCCAAAGAATACAACGGGTATTAGGCAGTTTTTAGGGGCCAACAGCAACGGATGTTGCCACATAGTGCTGATTTCTTCTTCCAAGATGATTGCTTTACATTCACTATGGGACTCAAGCCCAGTTCATCAGCAATGAGTTTCCAGATCAATCTTAGATCTATATCAATTTTTGATTCCACCAAACCGACTGGTAAAGTAAGTCAAAGTCAAAGAGTTCGAGCGACTTTCGCAAGATTTGTTCGGTACAGAAATATATCCGATCTGTAATCGCCGAGACCACTTGGAAACGGTTACAAGGAATGGTGCATTATCTCCATGGCAATGAACTATTTGGTGCTCATTAAATATTTCTACAGGCTTATGGGCAAAACACTTAAAAAGTACTCTTCAAGCATGACAACTGTCACTGGAAATAAATCGGTTTTGTTATTCCGATGTAAGTAATCATTTAAAGTAACACATACTAATTTTAGTGGTGACCGATGCTTTCTTTTTCCTGTAATGGTTATGAAAACTAATATTTTGTTGTTCTCATAGAATATTTTCACTTTCTATTTCAAACAAAAGTGTGGAAAAGATGAAATTTTAGCAAACTGCACCGAGCATTGATGCTTGAAGTTTGCATGTTCACAAGCTCCCATTGGCGCATACAAGAAAGGTTTCAGGGTTCAACCCATAAACATTTGTTTATTACAAATAATTGGTAACAAGAGCTCAAAAATTGTGTGCGAAACTACCCAAAAAGAAATCCTGTGTGCGCCACAGTAGGCAACCATACATTTTTACTTCATTTGACACATACTTAACCCTTTCCGACATGAAAATAACAGCCCGCTGTATGAATTGTATGGGCTGTAGTCCAATATATTGGACATTGTGACTGAAAGGGTTAATGCATGCATGATTTCTTTGAGTTTTGCGCTTAAAGGACAAATTGATATCTATAACAAACGAAAACCGTATATTTTGCTGTAATAGCAGTGGACTCGACTGCATGTTGTGAAACTTCAAGTAAAATATCGCTGTACTAAATATTTATGCCAAATGAGCTGTCATTTTTTTATTTATCAAAAACTTATTAGTGCCTCCGTTTTTTTTAGGGAACCTACATCTATTGAACTCACTTTGAACAATTTTATTGCGGCTGTGAATTTATTCATTCAATCAACACAAACGTTACCGTTTTCTTGATGATTGCTTATTCAACGATGTGAACATGGCAGCTGAATGAACTTCCAAATGCATCCGTTGCTCAGCAGACTTGCAATTATTAATGAATAGAATTGTGCCATCAAAGGATTTCGCAAATTTATGATATATCTATGGCTCACTCTGGTCATCGAATGATTTTTTTTTTATATTTTTAGAATTTTGTGTGCATACAAACGAAGGAGTCTTAGTTTAGAAATAACCAAAAACAGCTTTAACATTCCAACTTGCTGCATTTATCAACAAAATATGCACGCGCTCCGTTTCTCGCATAACAGAAATTTTCCAAAAATACAGCAGCAAAAATCCAATTAAATGAAAGCATTAAATCATACGAAACCAATTTGTGTGCCACACCGCAGAAATCACTGCCGCAGGTGCAGCATTGCTTAACGTTCAATTTTGCGCAAATTAGAATTTTGATTTTTTTTTTTGGATCAAACCAAAAATGCAACACTTGCACGGAAAATGCAAACTTTTGCAAATAAAACTAAATTTTTAGTGAACAACATAAAACACGGCCACACACTCGCACACTCGCATTTACATTCATCAAACATCAAACACGTCGCTTATGATTTGATAAAATTTGCAACAATTTTTTATTCATAATTCTTTCGTTTTTTTAACATTCTCCCGTTAATTCTGTTTTGCATGCGCGGCAAGTTAATCCGCCAGCGCTGCCAGCTACAGTGGAACAAGCGCGCTGAGCATACGGTCGCAATATTTTAGCTTGAATGACTGAAAATCAATAAAATGGCTGCCGTTCGGATTATGTTTGATTGCAAAAATCACAAAATCCCATTTGCGCACAAACGTACAAGGACAGCCACACATAGGCATCCACATACACACACATGGGCCGACCTCGACTGCAATGGCAACTACATACAAATTGAGCGCGCCAGATAACAAAATTGGATTTAAATAAAAATATTTGAAAAGTGCACAAAAGCGCACGAAACGAAACGAAGCGAACGCAACCAAATGAACTGAAATGGAATGGAATCGAATCGTTTGAATCGAATTGAACAGGAGGGCATGAACGCAGAGTAAAATGAAACCAAAATGCTCAAAAGCGCATAGAATGAGGTCAACGATTTTTTGTGTTTTATTTCTGCAACTGGTTTTCTTCTTCTTTTCATTTATTTTCTGGTTTGTTTGTTGCAGCTTTTGACGAAATTATTATTGGCCATATTTTTGAGGCAAACATATTCGGTACTTGAAGGCAATGCGAAGCGAGCGCGATTGCGAGTTGCCATAACTAAATATTTTTACATGTTCGGTCGCACAGGTACCAGGTTGCAACTCTCTGCGGACTCATGCAAATTGTACGAATGAGTTCCTATCAATGCCAATACACTTGTAATGTTTGTACGTACATTTGTGTGTGTGTGTGTGTGGATGTTAAACACAGTCGTCCAACCACATTTGCATACTTTTATTGTTTATCACTGTGCATCATTTGTTATTTTATTGCCAATTCAAGCAAAATATTCTAGTTATATTGGCGCACAGCTATCTGCCCAATGAATATCACTCATACGCCCCGCTGCCCGGCATCGATGACGCATGCTCGCTGCGTCATGTTTGACAAGTGTTGCATTCAAATTTTGCTCGAAATGGTTTTCGGGCTTGTGGCGAAATGTTCACTGTCGCCAACAGAAAGCAGAGAAATATTAAATTTCTTTTGGACACACAACATTTTGACATAACACTGGACATGTGTAGTTACTGACAAGCAGACCGCACTAAATGACCAAGAACTTTGATTTATTTTTGTTGGACTTTGCGCAGCATTTGGTCGAAGCACTTTATTAAGAATGTATGAATATAGAATTTTTGAATATATAGACTCATAGGGACTCTGGGAAGATGCTGCAACAAATGCTACACGCAAGAAAAATTATTTCTTTTTTCAAAGCGAAACTTACATATTTCTTTGTTGGATCAGACTTACAAGCTCAGCAATCAAACCGAGTATACGTCTATTGTACCGCGACTTGAGGTTCCCTGTTAATCAATTTTAGATTCATCTGACCTCCGGGCAAGTCTGAGTAAAAGTCTCAAACCTGATTCGGGCGTACGCGGTGCAGACACACCAAAAGTGGTCCGTCGTCTCATAGACTTCTTCAGAAGCAGAACATGGGGCACTGTAAGATAGTTCTACCTTTTCTATATGATTTTCCCATAAAAAATGGTGCATCATTTGGCCTCCCAACAACCCGCAGTCCCTCCTGCATAGGAACAGAAGATACTGCGAGAATTGGTCTGAAATGACGGAAGGTATAAACTTCGTCTCACTGCAGCCACGCTAAACCTGCTGTGCTGTCTATAGGTTTATCTTAAAAATAATACCCTTACGTAGCTGGAGTCTTCAGCTTTCATAAATGGGGCCAATCACAGCTACTAGTTCCACCTGCCTTCCCTCCTGGACGTATCCCTTACCTTTCTTCCCACCTAGGACCTCACGACAGTAAACTTGCTAATTATTAAAATTTTCTCATAGGTTGATGTACCCATTTAACACTGGATTTGATGACCGCAGATGCGAATGACAGATTAACTTAAGGAACCATTAAATGCAACCACAGAGCCCATCCTAGCTAAGGAGTCTTAGATCTCATTAACCGCAGTTTCAAGAACCAAGAAGGCATCAAACTTTTATATCTGCTGCCATATTTCAGCCTATTGTGAAGGGGGTTGGAGCGCTGTCCAAAGCCATGTTGCTACAGACACAATCAAATCTGCCTCTCCCTCTGCTTTTATTGTCTAAAGTATCGCATGCAACTTCGCCTGGAACGCAAATGCATGCGAGCTTAGGGCAAAGAACACTCGAGCTCCAGTTGACTCGACATAGAACATCAGAGCTGGAAACATGTTCTGGCCAGTTCTGAAGCTGTCCTTGAGTATTCCAACTTAAACACTTAAATATTCCATTCCTGTCTACTTCCAGACCCCAATTGAGTGCAAACCGTTCGTTAACAGAATATAATCTTTTATGTTTTTGATATAATGGAAATTAATCTGCAGTCAAAATGTCAAAATCTAACACTGAAGAGCTTCATTTCACATGGGAAGTCAAGAAAGCTTGGACTGATCAGGCATTCTAATGTTGAAATATGGCTGATCTTATATAGTAAAGATTAACTAATACAATGATTTATACGAACTTTCATCAACTTCTGATCTCGCATGTCTTTTTGCACTGAAGGAGGCTTCAAAATTGAAAATCCACTTTCTACTAAAACTTGCACACTCGCTTATTGGCTTTCAATGATCACTGTCACATGCAACAACTCTTCAAGGACTTTTCAACAAGATTCCGTCTGTTATCGTCAAACATACAAAACTCTACACGCGCAGTCTTTTTAATCTGCTCGTTCTACCCGATCTAACGCAAATATTTGCAAAATGTGTACCCACCGCAAATCAACCGATTCATGTTACTCGTTCTTCCGCCCTCGGTTGCCTTAATGTCCAATTTCGTTGAAACAATTTTGCTCCTTCTTTCAAGCGTATTTTTACCCACTCATCTAATGAGCTTTAAAAAGCTTGGCTTACCGACGCACACATTTTTAATGCATTATTCCATGTAACTTTAAGCAAAGTTTGGATTTTCCGCATAATGTAATATTTTTTTTTTTAGCCGAGCTCAAACCCAACTCTTCACGTTGGGCACAATGACAACGTTGCATCGTGTTGCAAATTCATTTATCATCTAATATCGAACAACAAAACCAAACAAACAAAAGCAACATTGATGAAATACGATTTTTGTTGCTTTTTGCTGAGATTAAACTTTTCAGTATGCACTGCGTTAGAACAAAGCAAAACAAATTTACGAGAAAAACCGGGCGAGAAAAAAAGCACAAAGCTATCGTGAGTTGACAATTTTTCATCTTTTTTGCTTAAACAGTGCCACCGAGATTTTGGTTTGCTGGAAGCTGCCGTTTCCTCGTTGCTCATTGATGTGTGGACGTGCATCAACAGCGTCGATTTGCATGTGCCGCATGAGGTTGCCGAAAGCTATTTTCAGCTTCTTCGCCTTTCATTTAAATTTCTTGCCACAAATTTCACTTAATTGACACGTGCAACGAATAAACTTCAACACTTGCATGACACCAGCACAAACGAGCAGATATTTGTCACAGCATGCGAGCATTTTAATTATTTGTGTCATTTAAATATTTGAATATCCATTTAAATATTAAAGAAAATGTCATTCATTGTCTGCTAAATAGTGAGTGGGCGAGTGTTCTTTCACTACGAATTACTTTGAAACTTTGCAGACATAGTCTACTTAAGATTATTAAATTTTCGTAGAATCAATTCAACTCAATGATTGAGTGGGTGAATTAATGTTACTCATACGCCAAGAGGTACGGCAAAAGTTTTACTATTTTTAAATTTACACACTTTGTACTTTTTCAGCCCTGAGTTCAATACATGAAATTATAACTAAGTAATAATTCCATGCATCTTCTTCAAAAATAGAACAGTTCGGGTGCAACTGACAAAGAAATGCAACGTGCTGACACCAAACATTCGTTTAAAAAAATAGAAATTCTCTTTAATGCAGTTAATTTTTAATTCAACTCCGCCTTGTAAAGAACTCAAATATCTCTGAAAGTAGTGAAAGTGTGTCACATGACACAGTCTTTTCATATTTCAAGCCAATATTTGCTTTAATATACAAAAATCTTTGCATTTACTTTAACCGCAACCACTTCCATATTAAACTTGGCAACTTAAATTCTCTATTTTTACATCAAAAACTTCTGGCTGCAAATACAGAACTTGTCAGTGCTCACAGCCAAACAATTTGCAAATAAATATAATGTTCAAACCCAAACAGACAAAGTTATTTCGAGCGCGAATTCCCACACAACGCAAATAGTTAAATTGCTGCCTCATTCAGCGTCGGCAGCAGTGGCAGCAGCAAAAGTGAAGAGCGCCACTGACAGCAGAGATGCGTCATCATAATTTTCCTTCAACTGACGTGATTGCGTTTGATTTGACAGCAGACGACGGAAGTGGCAACAGCTCCAACAACCATAATGGCAGCGCCTAACAATGATGAATAGCAACGCAACGCAACGCCGCCACGCTGTGTGTAACAAATAGAAGCGATGAGCGCTGTTAGCTTAGATGTCGTAAAGAGCCGAGCAGCAGCAGCGGCAGGACGAGAAAAATTAATTTATTTGCGGCAGCAAAAAACAGACAAACAAAACAGCAAAAAATACAAAAATAAAATTAGATAACTCCGAATGGCAGCGTGTCGGGTGGAGCTAACAATAAAAGAACAGTCACTCGGTGCAACAACTTCCGCAGTCAGCAGCAACTGAGACAAGTCGATAGCAGCCGACATCATACAACATGGATAGCAGCCGAGTAATTGAATTGTATAAAATATTTAAAGACATAACTTAAGCTATTTTACATCGATTGAGGTCGCTGTGTGGCACCTTTCGCTACTTAGTGTACACAGTAAAAAATTTGCATCAAAATTCGCTGAAAATTTACAAAGAAAAGATTTTCTTATACCATAAAATGAATCCACTTTAAACGAAAGTTAAAGACATACATATACAGATATACACGTAGATATATAGAATCATACATAGACATATGTATATAGAAAATATACCCCCATTCGTTTGAATTGTGTGTTATGACACACGTGGTAAAATAGTGTCACAGACACATTTCAAACAAGTGGGATTTGTGACGTCACTACGGACCAAATATGTCACACACAAAGGCAGCCAACATTATTTAACCCCGTTTTGTGTGAGAACGTTAATGTTGTCAGAAAGACAGAAAGTTGGTAATTTCTAAACTTATTTTCCAGGTAATCTTGACCACATGTCCGGCACAGACAGATGAAACGATCTGCAGTGCAAGTACAATTATTTGTTATTGCTGAGCAGTTTTCTCATGAATGGTCTGTACGCATTTCTGTCAGTTGAGTATTTCAATGCTTAAATCAGGAAATTGGCTTCTGAAAACCTGTGATTCGGTAACCAAATATATATTTGCTATCAACATTAGACGGTTCACATTTTTGAAAGTGAAATCAAAAAGCGTTAAATTGATTTCAGAAAAGTATTAATTTGAACATCAGAAAAGATAGATTAGATACTTCACATTTTTGAACGTGAAATCAAAAAGCATTAAATGGATTTCATAAAATGTTAATTTGAACATCTTAAAAAAAATATCATTTGGATGTCAAGAAGTGTTCATTTAATGTCAGAAAGTGTCAATTTGATATCAAAAAGCATCTATTGGATTTTGAACTACTCCAATTGAGTATAGAAATCGTCAATTCTATGTAAAAACGTATCATTTTGAAGACAAAAAGTATTAATTTGATGTCAAAAAGTGTCACTTGGATGTCAGAGTACGTCAATTTGATATCATAAATCGTCCGTAAATTCTATCTAAAAAGGTATCGATTGTATGACAGAAAGTGTCAACTGAACATCATAAATCATAAATTTGATGTCAAAAAATGTTAATTTGATGTCAGAACCACCCAATTTGATGTCAGAAAGCGTCAATTGGATATCACAAATCGTCAATTTTATATCGAAAAGTATCAATTGGATGTCAAAAAGTGCCAACTGAACGTCAGATAGTTGATGAAGTTTATGTTGAAAAATGGTTACCACAAAATGGTAAGCAGAACCAGTAAATTTGATGTCATAAAGCGTCAATATCAAGAAGCGTTTATTGGATATCAGAAAATTTAATTGAAAAGATTGAATATCAGAAATCGTCAATTCAATGTAAAACCGTATGATTTTGATGTCAAAAAGTGTCAATTGAATGTCAAGTTCAGTCAGAAAGCGTCAGTTTTATGTCGAAAAGTGGTAACTTGTTTTCAGACCCAGTCAATTTGATGTCAAAAAGTGTCAATTGGATATCAAAAGGCATTGATGTCAGATCACTTCAACTAAATATCGGAAATCGTCAATTCAATATAAAAACGTAACATTTACATGTCAAAAAGTGTAAATTTGAAGTGAGCAAGCGCCTGTCGGATGTCAAACCACTTCAATTGGATATCATAAATCGTAAATTTAATATGAAAAAGTAGGAAGTGGATGTCAGAAAGTGTCAGAATGTCAATTTGGTGTCAAAAAGAAAGAAGAAGATGAAAGAATTTAAACCGAATAAATCCAATTGTTGTTTACTCAAATTTAACTAACGCTTTCTGATGTCTGATTAATGCTTTCTGACATCCGATTGAAGCTTTCTAACATGCAAGTTATGCTTTTTCACACAAAATTTTGGATTTCTAATAAACAATTGATGCGATCGGACGTCTAATGGACGTTGTACATCCAATTGTCACATTCTGACATAAAATTCATACTTTCTGATATTAAATTCATGCTTCTTGTCATCCAAATGACCATCCAAATACATCTAGTGGCCACATTCTGACGTAAATGTCATACTTTCTGATATTAAATTGTTGATTTCTGTCATCCAATTGACACTTTGACGTTTTCTGACATTCAGTTAACACTTGAATCCTTAGATGGGATGTCAGAAAGTGTAAATTTGATGCCAAAAAGCGTTAACTTGATATCAAGATCGGTCAATTGAATGTCACAAAGCATAAATTCTATGTGAAAAAGTGTTCATTGAATGTCAGAAAGCGTCAAAGTGTTAATTAAATGACAGGAAGTACAATTTAATGTCACAAAGTATGAATTTTATGTCAGAATGTGACAACTGGATGTACCACGTAAGCGTCAAAGTGTCAATTGGATGACAGGAAGTACAATTTAATATCAGAAAGTATTAATTTTATGTCAGAATGTGGCAACTGAATGTACCACGTTTATTAGACTGCGATCGCATCAATTGCTTATTAGGAATCCTAAATTTTGTGTGAAAAAGCGTAGATGGCAAGTTAGAAAGCGTCAATTGGATGTCAGAAAGCATTAGTCAGACTTTAGAGAACGTCAATTAAATTTGAGTAAACAACAATTGGATTTAATGGGTTTAAATTCTTTCATCTTTAAAGCTAAAAAGGTTTATAAATTTTAAATGTGATTCTAATGGATCCAATTTCAATTTCTGTACATTTCTTTCAAAGTTACCAAATCATAAATCAGTAGAGATGAATGTTCATTAAAAGTGAATGTCCTTCTACTAAAAATTTTCTACATTTACATTTAGATTTTTGGTTTTTTCATGTTAATATGTTGCAAGTTTTTCACGAGTAATACTAGCAATAAAATTTAGATTAATGTGTTGGTTTTTTATTTATTTTACGCTTTAAATAATTTATATTTTTTCATATTTATTTAAATTTTCCGAATTACAACATAAGCATTTGCATCGTTGCTTTAAATTTTTCCAAAAGCCAATGCACTTAGTTTCTTCTTTTGCTCATCCTCCAAGGCAACTTTTCATCGAGTAACCTCATGTGAGGACAAATTCATAGTTGCCCAGACAACCAGAACTTCCGCAGTGGTGCTGGCACATACAACGAAATCACTTCCGTTGGCGCTTCGCCTTGAGGTGCTAATAACTCAATAAGCTGCACCACAAAGGCGGACGTACCAAGAATAGCAAAGACCGAAGACGGAACTGCGAAAGCAAAACAAAAAACCCAAAAACCAGTGGTTACCAAACAAAAGTCAAATAAAGTAAAGTCAAACGGAATAGAAGGCAATTTCAGACCGGCACAGCAAAAGTGAAGAGGTCAAGTGAGCACAATGATTGGTGTGGGAGGACATAGACCCAGAAAGAAAAAAAATGGGTATAATAAAGGGGAAGAGAAATGTGTTGCTGAAAAGGAACAAAAGCCACTGATGCAGTGCGCAGCGAGACACTTGCAACTCAATACGGCTGTCATATCTCCAAGGATCACTTTCTCTGTCTCATAAACGATACAAATATATTGTTTGGGCGTATGTGTGTGTGTTTGTGTGTGTGATTCCACTTGAATGTAGACTGAAATTGGTAATTGAACGACAGAGCAATAATGAAATGGAAGCTGTGCGTGCGTGCTGAATATTGGAGACGGCGGTAGACAACTGAGCTGCGGCCCAATGTTGATGTGTGACTTTGATTTCGGTGCTCAAGTGTTATGTTCCGTCTGTGTAATTTTGTTCTTCCATACACTTAAGTGGAGTATTAAGGTGAGCACACACTTTGACTAGGAGTTTGTAAAGCTAGGAGTGTGTAGGCGTGGCCTGCATGGACGAGAATATGAAGAGGTTCTCAAAGCTATGTCCAAACTGTAAAAATGCTCAGATGTTGAGACAGCAACCACATTATTCTTTGACGTTTATACTTCGCCATAGTCACCACAAACCAAACTAAAATTTTTCAAGGTA